>CM029663.1:36654621-39054621 GCA_017311315.1 Dendrocalamus latiflorus | reverse complement strand
GAGGATTAGCCTTCTTGGCGAGGTCAACCGGGCTGCGCACGGTTGATAACCTGAAAAGACGTGGTGCTGCGATTGCGGGGTTCGGAACGTGTTGTTGGAAGCCGGATCGATTTGTGTCGCGCCTCCACCAAATCGAATTTATCCAGAACCTGTTGGAAGATCGGGACCCCATTCCCATCAAGTGGTATCAGAGCTTCAGGTGTTCCTTCAGGTTCGAGTTTACCCTACCTTTGTTGTTTCGTTTTCATCCTAGAGTTCACGAAAAAGCCCCACAAAAAGAATTAATTCCGCTGTCCAAACGCCGTTGTGCCTTTCAATCTGTTAGTTTTGGTTTGCTAAATTGAATTTGTGTTCATATAGCATTGTCTAGTTTCTGGTCATATCTTTGTTCCATTAAAAATCCAAACAAAAGAAAAATTCTCCACCCCAAACCCTAGTGTCCAAATTCGGCTGATTTTTCCTTTCTCTGCAGCCGCCACCAAAAACGTCATAACTTTCTATTCCGAGATTATTTTTGTGTGAGACCACCGCCATTAGATTAAAAAATTCATTATCCATCTATCTGTAAAATTGCACGTCATTCCAGCAAGGCAGTTAAGAGATATGTGCGGTGAAAGTTGACCCAATTATCTGTTTTGAATCTGCAACAGTCAGCAGTTGTGATTTTTGTACGAATTTTTGTGACGGGTTTCGGAAGTTGACCTCAAAAGAAAATCTGTAGAAAAAGCCGTCATAAAACAGATAAAAAAAGAATAAGTGAAAAAAAGGCATCTGACAAAAAGTTACGGCCAAAATACCGACGTGCTGTCCAGTGGACAGAAATCTTCAGTTTTCAGTTTTGAGTCAATCCTTGTGTTCTTCAATTCCAAATTGCATTGGATTGAATTATCTTGTATTTACCACTCCTACACATTTCCATACACTTGATTTTAGCCTTCTTCCATTCTTGGTTGATCAGCAACATAGGCTAAGTGCTAGATACGGACTATAATTCAATTCTATGCAATTCTGAAATTAACTGATTGTTCTCCATTGCTACCATATTGTGCCTTCCAAGCTACACCTACTCTTGACCAGCACATTTTTGACCCTTGCAATCGTACCCACGCTCGACATGGTATCACGAACCAGCCACCGGTTGTACCACCTGCTGCTTTGGTAAGAACACTTGTAAGAGCTTGGTAAGACACTTCCTTTGCGGATTTCCACTGCCTTCCTTTCTAGTTGATAGGGATAATCCTTTTGTTTTCCCTGTGTTTCCACTAACCATGGCAGGAGACGAAGGGGACGAGACACCGGTCGATTTCAACGAGTGTGTTAGTCGCGGCCAGCTACAAGCTGCGCTCGACAAACAAAATGCTTCACTCGGCGCGAGAATGGACACCATCGTTGCCGCCATTGCCAAGTTGAACACCACGGAAGGCATTGAGCGGGTGGAGCGGCGGTTGGCTGACCTCACTGGTCGGATGGACACATTGGAGGCACGCCTGCCACCTGTCAATGACGGCCATCGTCGTGATGATGACACAGTGTATGATGCGGATGGCAACATTGATCAGCGGGCGACACAAGATGCACGACTACGTCGGCGTCTTCAGCAAAATCGACAGGGTATGGGAGGTAATAACCAGAATCGTCATGGTAACGACGACCCTTTTGCTAAAGTCAAGTTTACCATTCCATCTTTTGCTGGTCTTTATGATGCTGATATATATCTTGATTGGGAGATGACGGTAGAGCAGAAGTTTAATTCTCACATGGTTCCTGAACAACATAGAGTTAGACAAGCTACTAGTGAGTTTAAGGACTTTGCTATTATCTGGTGGAATGAACTAAGTAACATGCGCTTACTACCTGATACATGGGAGCGGTTAAAAGAAGATATGCGTAATCGTTTTGTTCCTCCCACATATAAACTTGATTTGAGAAAAAAATTGCAGCGCTTAGAACAAGGTGATCGTTCTGTTCAGGACTATTATGCTGAGCTTCAAAAGGGTATGATGCGTTGTGGGGTTGTTGAGGACACGGATGATAAGATTTGTCGTTTCTATAGGGGGTTAAGGCGTGAAATTCAGGACATTGTTGATTATAAAGAGTTTACTACTGTCAACCAGTTGTTCCAGCTTGCTATGCTTGCAGAAAAAGAATTGCAGGGACGCAAGGAATCAGCGAAGGCAAGCACCGGATGACCTTTTTACACGCCGCGAACGACTACATCGACGGGACTGCCCAAGTCTTCTTCGAGTTTTCGTTCTCCTCCACCACCTGTGCACAAGGTTGCAGCAGCGCCACCGAAGCCACCTTCCACGACAAAAAATTCTTTGCAGGTTCCAGCCAAGAGTTCTTCTTCCGTGGCTTCAACGGGCTGCTCCTCCGACATTCAGTGCCACCGCTGCCATGGGCTTGGTCATGTGCAGAAGAATTGCCCTAGCCAACGGGCATACATCGCCACAGAAGATGGAGGCTACATCAGCACTTCGGATGTCGAGGAGGATGATGATGTTGCTGCTGCCTCGGACGACAATGGCGGTGGTGATGACGACCTGGTCCTTGGTGGGGCGTCCATAGCGACGCTACGGAGCATCATTGTGCAGCGCGTCCTCAGCACACAGGTACAACAACCCGATAAGCTTCAACGCCATAATTTGTTTCAGACTTTCTTCGCAATCAAGAACCGGCGTGCACGTGTCATCATTGATGTAGGAAGTTGCAACAACTTGGTGAGTTCTGATTTGGTCAAGAAGCTTGGCTTGACCACGCGACCGCATCCACATCCATACCATATTCAATGGTTAAATGACTCTGGAAAAGCTAAGGTAACACAAACATGCCGAGTCCATTTTTGCATTGGTGGTTATGTTGATCATGTTGATTGTGATGTGGTTCCTATGCAAGCATGCTCTCTTTTATTGGGTCGACCTTGGGAATTTGATAATGATACTTTACACCATGTTAGTAGTAACAAATACACTTTTATGCATAAGGGAAAGAAAGTTACTTTACTGCCTTTGACTCCAGCTCATATTATAGAGGCCGATAGGGAGAGAGTTGCTGCTACTAATGATCCAAATAAACATGATAAATCTGAAAAACAGCAAGTACTCCATTTGAACAATTCTGTTATGCTTGCCACCAAATCAGACCTTGCTGAAATTGATGATGTTAATGATATATGCTATGTTTTTGTGTGCAAAGATGCTTTATTTTCTCTTGATAATATGCCTTGCACTTTGCCTGCTCCTGTCACTAACCTTTTGCAGGAGTTTAGAGATGTTTTTCCTGATGAGATTCCTCCAGGACTTCCACCCCTTCGAGGGATTGAGCACCAGATTGACTTGATTCCTGGAGCGAGCTTGCCAAACCGTGTGGCGTACAGGACCAATCCTGAAGAGACTAAGGAGATTCAGCGACAAGTCCAAGACCTTTTGGACCGTGGGTACGTACGTGAGAGCCTTAGTCCTTGTGCTGTTCCTGTTCTTTTGGTTCCCAAAAAAGATGGTTCTTGGCGTACTCTATGGAACAAGTTGGGTACAAAGTTGTTGTTCTCTACAACATGTCACCCACAAACTGATGGTCAAACCGAGGTGGTGAACCGCACATTGTCTGCCATGTTGAGAGCTGTTTTGAAGAATAATTTGAAGCTGTGGGAAGAGTGTTTGCCGCATGTTGAGTTTGCATATAATCGAGCGGAACACTCCACCACCAAGGTAAGTCCTTTTCAGGTAGTGTATGGATTCAATCCCCGTGCCCCTATTGATATTTTACCTTTGCCTACTAGTGAGAGAGCTCATAATGATGCTAAGGACCGTGCTGATTTTATTGTCAAAATGCATGAGACTACTAAGGCCAACATTGAAAAGATGAATGAAAAATATAGGATTATTGGTAGTAAAGGTAGAAAGGAAGTTAAACTTGAACCGGGTGATTTTGTTTGGTTGCACTTGAGAATGGATAGATTTCATGAGTTAAGAAAATCAAAATTGATGCCTAGAGCTGCTGGTCCTTTTAAGATAGTTGAGAAGATAAATGATAATGCATATAAACTTGCGTTGCCTCCCGAGTTTGGGGTTAGTCCCACCTTTAACATTTCAGATTTGAAGCCATACTTGGGAGATGATGATGAGGCTGAGTTGAGGACAACTCCGCTTCAAGAGGGGGAGGATGATGAGGACATCACTTCTTCGGATACACACAACACTCCTCCACTTGACATTCAAAGACCAATCACTAGAGCTCGCGCCCGACAATTGAATTTACAGGTGAGCTCGTTCCTAAGTACTTCTTTTTGTTCATTTGAGAATAGATTGCTACCTAATAATTTAATTATGATTAGGAACCATGGAGAAGACCTAGAAGTACTTGGAGAAGGGCTACGGGACGCACAAGTCCAGCAAGGGTGGTCGAATCATGTTGGAGGTCCAACTCAAGCCGACTTCGAATCCAATTCGGAGTCCAGTTCGAATCCAATTCGGAGTCCAGGACCAGGCCGCACTAAAACGGACACCCAGATCGCATCCGGACTCCGTTTTGGACGTTCCACATATGTATGGAAATCTGAGAAGACTAACTTTCCAATGGCTCTGGTCCCATGTCAAAATTTCTTCTGAGTCAACAGGAATCATCGAAACAAGTGGGCGTTCAGAATCTGTCAGGGTGCTGCGCCACCGTCTTTTGGGCCGTTCGGCTTTGTATCGTGTTGGAGCCCATTAGGGGCGCGTCTAGGGGTTTTGCACGCCCCTAACTCCTATATATCTAGCCGCCACCCCTACCATTAGGGTTTGGGTTTTGCTTAGATCAATTTGTCTTTGAACAGATTCGCTGTTCATCGGTTTGTGAGACCCCAATTTTCGAGTGCTAAATCAATACATCTGCAATTCAGTTGTGTTCTTCCTTGTTCTTGCTTGTGTTCTTCGATTTGCAGGTGAGGATTAGCCTTCTTGGCGAGGTCAACCGGGCTGCGCACGGTTGATAACCTGAGAAGACGTGGTGCTGCGATTGCAGGGTTCGGAACGTGTTGTTCGGAAGTCGGATCGATTTGTGTCGCGCCTCCACCAAATCGAATTTATCCAGAACCTGTTGGAAGATCGGGACCCCGTTCCCATCAGCAAAGCCTCCCTAGAAAACCGAGTCCTCTTCCTTTTCTTCCCTCGATGTGGCAGTTCGAATCCAACCACTACGGTGAGACCAAAACGTGAACAGAACTCGAAACTCTAGAGGAACTAGACACTAAGACCAGCAAAGGACACGACGATGCAACCGAAAGTTCAACAATGCAATGTACTGAAAAGAAAAATTGCGAGGCTAGGACTGGTTTGGACAGATTGATCTGCTGCTATTTTTTTTGTTTTTGTGTACTCTAGGTAATGAAAAACAATCTAATCTATGGTAAACTGGAAATTCTCACCGAGCAATTTTAGGCTCTGATACCACTTGATGGAGACGAGGTGCCCAATCTTTCGATGAGAGGGATAACTGTCGATTTTGGATGGAGGTGACCCTGGCGATCTGACTATAAACGCACGACGTCGCTTGCGCCTTAGCAATCGCTGAACCAACTCCGAGATTTTATTGACCTCGCTGGAGGTGCGATAAACCTGAACACGAAGTTCAATTCCTACGAGCAATCGAAGAACTAGCAAGAATAACATGTAGGCATACTGATATTGCGAATATGAATGAAGCATAAATTGTATTGCGAATCACAAAGTTGAGATTCCGAAGATGTCTTGACTGGTGGTCGTCCGACACAACTGAAGAACAAAGTTTGCACAAAGGCTAAACCTAAACTCAACGAAATCCAAGTCCTAGCAACGGAGGCGGTGGCTCCTTTATAGGGAGAACGACCAAGAAGGGGCGTCCAAGTGCACGCCCTAGGGTTACAAGGCCCATGGGCCCAAGTGGCGGTGGCGCAGCACCCTGTTTGACTCGGACTCAAAAACCAACGTGAACTTTTTTGATGATTGCGGCCGGCTCAGATGAAATTTAAAGATGAGGTTGGATCCGTTGGAAAATAGACTTCCTAAGCTTTCCATGAAGTACAAGAACGTCCCAAACGAAGTTCATATGAGTAAGTTATGCCCATTTGAACTTGGTACCATCGCAGCAGTCCGAATCTGATTCCAGAACGTGTCCAACTCGAATTCTTGCTTGACATGGTCCCAAAGTGACGTGGTGACCTCCATTATTCCTTCCATGCATGTTCATGACTCCATGTCCCTTTCCTTCGTCCTTTCCCAGGTTCCTAATCACAATTAAATCACTTGCATTAGGTAGCGGACTATTCTCAGTATTATATGAACCTAGGAATGAATTGACCTGGTAATTAAGTTGACGAGCACGAGCTTGAGTAAGTGGTCCTTGTTGTGGATGAGTTGTATCCATGGAAGGGATGTCCTCATCATGTACTACCCAATGAAACCCGTCATTAGGACTGTGCATTCGGTTAGTTCGGTAAAATTGGTTCGGTATATACGGTAAATACGGTATTGTTAGTTCGGTAGTATACGGTATTTTTGAAAATACGGTTCGGTATCGGTAAATCCCAATTTATTTCGGTACGGTATCGGTAAATACCATATTTACGAAAGTCAACGTAAATTGCAAACGATATTTAGCTTTTTAATTTTTAGAAAGACCACAAATAAAAAACAGAACATAAGAGACCATAGATATAAGCAGAGAGCTTGCTGATAAAATGAGGTACGGAAAGAAACAGGTGGCAATTATTGCATGTGAAGGGATTATCTCAGTACCTTCAACAGGACCAAATGGAATGTTAGGATCTTCAAAACCTAGATTGAAGGCAGAGAATATTAGTCCATTAGCTAACAAAATGTCAGGCAACCATAAATGAAATGTAAGCACAAAGTTGAAATTTTCGGTTACTAAGCATGATAGTCATCAGTAAGCAAACAGATACATCAGGCATAAAAATCCAACACCACATCAAATAGTATCATCTCGTGCGCGCGCACTGATACACATACGCAACTCAGCTCAGCAAAGAAGCAAACCAATTGCAAATATAGTCTTGAATTAGCTAGCAACCATAATTGTGTTTAAGTATTCTCACACCATGTTGCTCAAAAAGCTTGAACAGTTGAACTAACCTTATATTATGCAAATGTATAGCAGTAATCAACCAATGAACTACACAGCAAATAGCCCTGTAATGCTCAGATATTCTAGAATTTGTAAGGTACTTCCTGACAGCTTAAATTACTACTAATTCGCATTGCACAGGTGACAAATCAGTGCTGTATAGCTAAATTTATGTTGTGTTATGCCTAAATCGATGCTATATGACCAAAAATCGAAAGTTGTACGTTGTCAAATACTACTCAGATGAGGGGTTGAAATGCCTCTGTCCATTTCATCAAGCAAAGCATGACCATCTTAATCAGAAGAGGAGCCATACCCTTATCAGTGGCAAACTGCAGGTAGGAGTCGATCTTGGAGGTGGTCGTGGGGCTCTTCCCAGTTCCTCCTCCACCGCCAGTCCCCGCGGCCGAGCCGCCGCCCGCCTTCCTGTGGCGCTTGAGCAAGTTGTCGAAGTGGACTTGTTGGACTCCCAGATGTGCTTGTTGGACTTGGAGGTGTTGAAGTGGGAGTCCATCTCACGGCGCAGCAAGATGAGGCTCAGGGTCTCATCCTGGACCCACGTCTCGAAGCGCTTCTTCAGAGCTGAGGCCGTGCGGGAGGAGGAGACGTGGTCGTGGCCGCCGCCGTCCTCGCCGCTGCTCTCTGGGAATAAGGCCATTCAGTTTTTCGGTTTTTTTCAGGGTTTTTTGGGTTTTTCCCGAAAAAACCGAATACCAAAAAAACCTAAAATATAAAAACCGAACCGAATACCGAAAATCGGTCAAACCGAGTTGACCGGTTCGGTTCGGTTTTTTTGGTCCGGTTTTTTCGGTTCGGTTGAGATGTGCACAGCCCTACCCGTCATCGAGGAAAGTTTCACATCAATCCTGACAGATTTGATATACATGCCAAAATAAGATAGAGCTTAGATGAACTCCATTCGTAGTGTTTGGAACTCAATTTCATTTTGTGCCGAGATTTCATACGAATTGCGTTTGTAGTTTAGGTGGAACCCATCGTGGAAAGAAGTTTTAAGCTGACTCGGACGGATTCAAGATGCAAGCTAAAATGAGCTAGGGCACGTATGAATTCCATCGGGATGTTGGCACGCTTTTTCATTACGATGCTCGATTTTCTGTGCATGGAGTTTGTATTGCCCAGTGGACCATGTCATTGACAAAATTTCACACGGACTCAAACGGATTCAAAAAGCATGTCAAAATGAGCTAGGGTGCATGTGAACTCCATTGGGGTGTTTGGCACTTAGTTTCATTTCATGCCTTGATTTCGTACATATGGAGTTTGTAGTTTCAAATGGAACCCATCGTCGAGGAAAGTGTCACACTGACTCGAACGGATTTGAAATGCATGCCAAAATGAGTTAGGGCGTGAATAAGTGGCTAGCTAGCCCAAGGGTTGGAATAAGCGGCACTTGTGCCCAATGTGTGTGTTTATAACTTGTTTAAAATCATCAAAAAAAACTTAAGGTATCATGGCTCAAGTGTGGGCTTTTTTCATAAATATCATGCAAGTATTAGTATCTTTATCTCAAATAGCAAATGCCTTAGCATGACCTTTTGCTATGTTCATTCTTGAGGTTATACCTAGTTCCGATGCATTACAATTTTGGTTGGATACATGTGATCACTTAGTGTGTTTCGACACTTGAGTGTGTAACTTGATTTGGTCAAACGTTGTGGTTATCACTTGAGATCTTTGCTTGAATGCTTATTCTCATCTTAGATGGTTCTCAAAACTTGAGTTAGATAACCTCATTTTACATTGTTGTATGCCTCTTGACTTATTACATGCATTTAGCTAGTCTTTTACCATGATGATTTATTGTCCGGGTTCGATAATAACATGCCATTTACTTGAGGACAAGTAAACATTTTAAGCTTGGGGGTATGACATGCGTCATTTTTGCATATATTTACTCGTTATTTTACCCTCATATTCTTCGCATTTTGGGACCATTTATCATCATTTACACGCTTTTCCATATTTAATTGCTCGAAATGGACCTTTTTACATTTTTCATTATTTTTTTGCAGGCCGGCGCGATCTAGGCGCATAAATGACAAAACTGGACTGCTCCATATAGATGTACGAACCATCTCGGATGCGTAGGATCAAACCGCGCTGAAAACGGAGCTCCGGAGGTCTAAATCAGAAGAAATTACAATGGAAAAGGACTTGATTGCAATTCCTGAAAAGTGGGAGGACTAAATTGCAAAACAGCCAAATCCCCACCCGGTCCTAAACCCTAGCTGCCGCCTGGAATGGATCGAGCCTGGCACTTCTTCTTCCCTAACCCCGTTTTGCTTCCCTCCTCCCTTCTCTAGCTCTGGCCGGCGGCGAGGCCAGGCCGGCTCGCTACCGCGCCACCAAGCATCCCACCGCCACCAGCTCCACCGCAGTCCGCCATCCACCCATCTCCATTAGCCCGACCGCTCCTCCATCACTTCCCCTGCGCCCCCTTTGCTTCCTCTCTTCTCCCATCATCAGTCTCAATCTCCGGCCGCCCCCCTTCTCCGCCTCCTCTCAGCCCGGTGTGCCGCCTCCCTTCTTCACCATCTCCGCATCGGCATCACTTCTGCCTCGACACCGACGGCCGCCGCCGACATCTCCACCGAGTCGCCATCAGCGCCGCCGCAGACCTCTCCACTGCTTCCACTTCTACCACGCCGCCGTCCCCTATTTCCTCTTCACCAACGACCTCTTCTGCTCTGCTTCCTCTGCTCTACTCGGTTCATGCTCCCTTCTTCCTTTCGCTACTTGATGTTTTCAATTACTGTTCTCCTAAAGTATCATTTGTGATTGTTAATTTTTATTGCACTGTGAATGTGAATGTTAATCTGGGAATGTTGATTTGGTTGATGTCTCACTGTGATGGTGAATTGTAGATTCTATTCTAGGATTTGTGATGCATGAGATCAGTGGAGATGATATTGTGCCCTGTTCTGTTATTGTGATATTTGTTCATGTGATTTTGCCATTTGTGCTGTTAGTAGTATTTTCAGTAGTGCAGTAGTGCTAATTATCATCTGTGTTGGTCAGTTTGTGATCAGTGATGTGTAGGCTGTCCTGTGCTTGTCCTGTTGTCCGTGTTAGTATATGTGTTTGTGTGTTGTTGTGCACGAATTAGCTAGCCGGCGTACGTTCTCTACCCCTTGCTGTCTCGACCCTCTCCTTGCTTCTAGCCTCCCTCATTTCCTCTATCTCGCGGTCAGTCGGTAGTTAAGTCGTGCATGCGTTCGTAGTTCTGTGTTTAGTGTTGTGCCGTCGTAGTCTAGTTAGCCGTCGACCATTTCTCCCTCCTCTCTCGACTCCCTCTTTGCTTCTAGACTCCCCCAGTGCTTCTCGACTCTCTCTTTCTGTCTCGCGGTTGATAGTTAGTTAGATCGTCGATCGGTGGTCGTGTTCGGTCGGTAGTCGTGTCATCGTTCTTGTAGTCGTTGTAGTTTGTGTGTGTTTCGTGTAGTCAGTCGTCATGTCGTTCGTTCGGTCGTACAACGTCCATTCATACGGTCGTTCGTTCTGTCGTCTTCCATTTGTTTAGTCGCTCGTCGTTTCGTCCGTGTGAGTTAGAGCTCGTTTTGTAGTTCGTTCGTTCGGTTGATTCGGTGGACGTTTTAGGTTTAGTTCTCCCCCGTTTTGTTTGACCTAGCTTTAGCTGAGCACCGGTAGCCTCAGTCTAGTCCCTGTGGAGAACACGACACTCGTCACTATTTTAGTGGCAACCCGTGCACTTGCGGGTGTGCTATTTTTGCACGATCACTCAGACGGATTCGAAATGCATGCCAAAGCGAGCTTGGGTGCATGTGAACTCAATTCGGGGTATTTCGTACTTAGTTTCATTTCTGCCTCTATTTCGTACAAATGGAGTTTGTAGTTTCAGCTGAAATACATCGTGGTGTAAAGTTTCACACCGACTCAAATGGATATGAAATACATACCAAAATGAGACAGGACACATATAAACTCCATCCGTGGTGTTTGGTACACAATTTCAGTACGTGCATAGATTTTGTGCACCTATAGTTTAATTTGCTGAATGGAGCATGTCATGGAGGAAAGTTTCACACCGGCATGGATGGATTCATAATACATGTCAAAATGAGCTAGGACACATATGAACATCATTCGAGGTGTTGGCTCTCAGTTTCATTGCGTGCCAAGTTTTTTGCGTTCATGTAGTTTGTACATCCTAATAGAACCCCTCGTCGAGGAAAGTTTAACACCAACTCAGATAGATTTGAAATGCATGCTGAAATGCGTCAGGGCGCATATGAACCCATTCAGGGTGTTTGGCACTCTGTTCATTTCGTGCAACAATTTTGTATGAATGGAGTTTGTAGTTTCGGATGGAACAGGTCATGGAGGAAACTGTCACACCAACTCAGACGTATTCAAAATGCATGCCAAAATGACCTAAGGTGTACATGAACTCCATTCAAGTTGTTTGGCACTTAGTTTCATTCCGTTCATCGATTGTGCTCATGGAGTTTGTACTGCCCAATGAAACCCGTCATCGAGGAAAGTTTCACATCAACCCTGACAGATTCGATATATATGCCAAAATAAGATAGAGCATAAATGAACTCCATTCCTAGTGTTTGGACTCAATTTCATTTTGTGCCGAGATTTCATACGAATTGTGTTTGTAGTTTAGGTGGAACCCATCGTGGAAAGAGGTTTTACACCGACTCGGACGGATTCAAGATGCAAGCTAAAATAAGCTAGGGCACATATGAATTCCATTCGGGATGTTGGCACGTTGTTTCATTACGTTGCTCGATTATCTGTGCATGGAGTTTGTATAGCCCAGTGGACTGTGTCATTGACAAAGTTTCACATGGACTCAAACGGATTCGAAAAGCTTGTCAAAATGAGCTAGGGTGCATGTGAACTCCATTGGGGTGTTTGGCACTGAGTTTCATTCCATGCCTTGATTTCGTACTTGGAGTTTGTAGTTTCGGATGGAACCCATCGTCAAGGAAAATGTCACACTGACTCGGACGGATTTGAAATGCATGCCTAAATGAGCTAGGGTGTATATGAGCTCCATCCGAGGTATTGGCAGTCAGTTTCATTTCGTTCGTTGATTTTGTGCTCACAGAGTTTGTACAATCCATTGGTACCCGTCGTTGAGTTAAGTTTCACACCAAGTTGGACGGATTCGAAATGCATGCCAAAATGAGCTACATCGCACCTAAACTCCATTCAGTGTGTTTGACACTTAGTTTTGTTTCGTGCCTTGATTTTTTATGAATGGAGTTTCTACTTCCAATTAGAGCCTGTCGTGGAGGAAACTTTCACACCGACCTAGACGGATTCAAAATAAATGTTGAAGTGTACTTGGGTGCGTATGATTTCCATTCAGGGTGTGGCACTCAGTTTCATTTCCTGACTTGATTTCGTATGAACAGAGTTTGAAGTTTCAGATGGAACTTGTCATAGACGAAAGTGTCATACCGACTCGAATGCATGCCAAAATGAGCTAGGGTGTATATGAGTACCATTCGAGGTGTTTTTCATTTAGTCTCTTTTCACGCATTGATTTCGTATGAATGGCACTGTAGTAACAGTTGGAACCCGTCGTTGAGGAGAGTTTCATACCAACTCAGACAGATTCAAAATGCATGCCAAAATGATGTAGGGTGCATATGAACTCCATTCGAGGTGTTTCACCACCAGTTTCATTACATGTCACGATTTTGTGTGCATGGAGTTTACTGCTTCATTTACAACCCATTGTGGAGGAAAGTTTCGCACCTACTCGGATAGATTCCAAATGCAATCCAAAATTAGTTAGGGCGCATATGAACTCCAATGGGGGTGTTCGGCCTTCAGTTTCATTTCTTGCCTCAATTTGGTTTGAATGCAGATTGCAGTTTCAATTGGAACTCGTCGTCGAGGACATTTCACACCGGCTCAGACGGATTTGAAATGCATGGTGAACTGAGCTAGGATGCATATGAACTCTATCGCGGTGTTTGGCACTTAGTTTCATTTCATGCCTCGATTTCGTGTGAATAGAGTTCGTAGTTTCAATTGAAACCAATCTTAGAGCAAAGTTTCATACTGACTCAGACGGATTCAAAATGCATGCCAAAGCGAGCTTGGGTGCATATGAACTCCATTCGGGGTATTTCGTACTCAGTTTCATTTCTACCTCTATTTCGTACAAATGGAGTTTGTACTTTCAGCTGGAATCCATCGTGGTGTAAAGTTTCACACCGACTCGAATGGATCTGAAATACATACCAAAATGAGATAGCACACATATAAACTCCATCCGTGGTGTTTGGTACACAATTTCAGTACGTGCCTAGATTTTGTGCGCCTGTAGTTTGATTTGCCCAATGGAGCTCGTCGTGGAGGAAAGTTTCACACCGACATGGAAGGATTCGTAATACATGTCAAAATGAGCTAGGACACATATGAACATCATTCGAGGCGTTGGCTCTCAGTTTCATTGCGTGCCAAGTTTTTTGCGTTCATGTAGTTTGTACATCCTAATAGAACCCCTCGTCGAGGAAACATTAACACCAACTCAGATAGATTTCAAATGCATGCTGAAATGCGTCAGGGCGCATATGAACCCATTCAGGGTGTTTGGCACTCTGTTCATTTCGTGCCTCAATTTTGTACAAATGGAGTTTGTAGTTTCGGATGGAACAGGTCATGGAGGAAACTGTCACACCAACTCAGATGTATTCAAAATGCATGCCAAAATGACCTAAGGTGTACATGAACTCCATTCAAGTTGTTTGGCACTTAGTTTCATTCCGTTCATCGATTGTGCTCATGGAGTTTGTACTGCCCAATGAAACCCGTCATCGAGGAAAGTTTCACATCAACCCTGACAGATTCGATATATATGCCAAAATAAGATAGAGCATAAATGAACTCCATTCCTAGTGTTTGGACTCAATTTCATTTTGTGCCGAGATTTCATACGAATTGTGTTTGTAGTTTAGGTGGAACCCATCGTGGAAAGAAGTTTTAAGCTGACTCGGACGGATTCAAGATGCAAACTAAAACGAGCTAGGGCACATATGAATTCCATTCGGGATGTTGGCACGCTGTTTCATTACGTTGGTCGATTATCTGTGCATGGAGTTTGTATTGCCCAGTGGACCCTGTCATTGACAAAGTTTCACACGGACTCAAACGGATTCAAAAAGCATGTCAAAATGAGCTAGGATGCATGTGAACTCCATTGGGGTGTTTGGAACTCAGTTTCATTCCATGCCTTGATTTTGTACGTTTGGAGTTTGTAGTTTCAGAAGGAACCCATCGTCGAGGAAAGTGTCACACTGACTCGTACGGATTTGAAATGCATGCCAAAATGAGCTAGGGCGTATATGAGCTCCATCCGAGGTATTGGCAGCCAGTTTCATTTCGTTCGTTGATTTTGTGCTCACAGAGTTTGTACTATCCATTGGTACCCGTCATTGAGTTAAGTTTCACACCAAGTTGGACGGATTCGAAATGCATCCTGAAATGAACTACATCGCACCTAAACTCCTTTCAGGGTGTTGACACTTAGTTTTGTTTCGTGCCTTGATTTTCTATGAATGGAGTTTCTACTTCGAATTAGAACATGTCGTGCAGGAAACTTTCACACCGACCTAGACGGATTCACAATAAATGTTGAAGCGTGCTTGGGTGTATATGATTTTCATTGAGGGTGTGGCACTCAGTTTCATTTCGTGACTTGATTTCGTATGAATAGAGTTTGAAGTTTCAGATGGAACTCGTCATAGACGAAAGTGTCATACCGACTCGGATGCATGCCAAAATGAGCTAGGGTGTATATGAGTACCATTCGAGGTGTTTTTCACTTAGTCTCTTTTCACGCATTGATTTCGTATGAATGGCACTGTAGTAACAGTTGGAACCCGTCGTTGAGGAGAGTTTCACACCAACTCAGACAGATTCAAAATGCATGCCAAAATGATGTAGGGTGCATATGAACTCCATTCGAGGTGTTTCACCACCAGTTTCATTACATGTCACGATTTTGTGTGCATGGAGTTTACTGTTTCATTTACAACCCATTGTGGTGGAAAGTTTCACACCTACTCGGATGGATTCCAAATGCAATCCAAAATTAGTTAGGGCGCATATGAACTCCAATGGGGGTGTTCGGCCTTCAGTTTCATTTCTTGCCTCAATTTGGTTTGAATGCAGATTGCAGTTTCAATTGGAACTCGTCGTCGAGGACATTTCACACCGGCTCAGACGGATTTGAAATGCATGGTGAACTGAGCTAGGATGCATATGAACTCTATCGCGGTGTTTGGCACTTAGTTTCATTTCATGCCTCGATTTCGTGTGAATAGAGTTTGTAGTTTCAATTGAAACCAATCTTAGAGCAAAGTTTCATACTGACTCAGACGGATTCGAAATGCATGCCAAAGCGAGCTTGGGTGCATATAAACTCCATTCGGGGTATTTCGTACTCAGTTTCATTTCTACCTCTATTTCGTACAAATGGAGTTTGTACTTTCAGCTGGAATCCATCGTGGTGTAAAGTTTCACACCGACTCGAATGGATCTGAAATACATACCAAAATGAGATAGCACACATATAAACTCCATCCGTGGTGTTTGGTACACAATTTCAGTACGTGCCTAGATTTTGTGCGCTTGTAGTTTGATTTGCCCAATGGAGCTCGTCGTGGAGGAAAGTTTCACACCGACATGGAAGGATTCGTAATACATATCAAAATGAGCTAGGACACATATGAACATCATTCGAGGCGTTGGCTCTCAGTTTCATTGCGTGCCATGTTTTTTGCGTTCATGTAGTTTGTACATCTTAATAGAACCCCTCGTCGAGGAAACTTTAACACCAACTCAGATAGATTTGAAATGCATGCTGAAATGCGTCAGGGCGCATATGAACCCAGTCAGGGTGTTTGGCACTCTGTGCATTTCGTGCCTCAATTTTGTACGAATGGAGTTTGTTGTTTCGGATGGAACAGGTCATGGAGGAAACTGTCACACCAACTCAGACGTATTCAAAATGCATGCCAAAATGACCTAAGGTGTACATGAACTCCATTCAAGTTGTTTGGCACTTAGTTTCATTCCGTTCATCAATTGTGCTCATGGAGTTTGTACTGCCCAATGAAACCCGTCATCGAGGAAAGTTTCACATCAACCCTGACAGATTCGATATATATGCCAAAATAAGATAGAGCATAAATGAACTCCATTCCTAGTGTTTGGACTCAATTTCATTTTGTGCCGAGATTTCATACGAATTGTGTTTGTAGTTTAGGTGGAACCCATCGTGGAAAGAAGTTTTAAGCTGACTCGGACGGATTCAAGATGCAAACTAAAACGAGCTAGGGCACATATGAATTCCATTCGGGATGTTGGCACACTGTTTCATTACGTTGGTCGATTATCTGTGCATGGAGTTTGTATTGCCCAGTGGACCCTGTCATTGACAAAGTTTCACACGGACTCAAACGGATTCAAAAAGCATGTCAAAATGAGCTGGGGTGCATGTGAACTCCATTGGGGTGTTTGGAACTCAGTTTCATTCCATGCCTTGATTTTGTACGTATGGAGTTTGTAGTTTCAGATGGAACCCATCATCGAGGAAAGTGTCACACTGACTCGTACGGATTTGAAATGCATGCCAAAATGAGCTAGGGCGTATATGAGCTCCATCCGAGGTATTGGCAGTCAGTTTCATTTCGTTCGTTGATTTTGTGCTCACAGAGTTTGTACAATCCATTGGTACCCGTCGTTGAGTTAAGTTTCACACCAAGTTGGACGGATTCGAAATGCATGCCGAAATGAACTACATCGCACCTAAACTCCATTCAGGGTGTTGACACTTAGTTTTGTTTAGTGCCCTGATTTTCTATGAATGGAGTTTCTACTTCGAATTAGAACATGTCGTGCAGGAAACTTTCACACCGACCTAGACGGATTCACAATAAATGTTGAAGCGTGCTTGGGTGCATATGATTTTCATTCAGGGTGTGGCACTCAGTTTCATTTCGTGACTTGATTTCCTATGAACAGAGTTTGAAGTTTCAGATGGAACTCGTCATAGACGAAAGTGTCTTACCGACTCGGATGAAATCGAAATGCATGCCAAAATGAGGTAGGGTGTATATGAATACCATTCGAGGTGTTTTTCACTTAGTTTCTTTTCACGCATTGATTTCGTATGAATGGCACTGTAGTAATAGTTGGAACCCGTCGTTGAGGAGAGTTTCACACCAACTCAGACAGATTCAAAATGCATGCCAAAATGATGTAGGGTGCATATGAACTCCATTCGAGGTGTTTCACAACCAGTTTCATTACATGCCACGATTTTGTGTGCATCGAGTTTTGATGCGGATACACACATGCTTAGCACTTTTAAGTCAAATACATTATTTCACTGGAAAGAAGTATTGAGCCGCATTAAATATTGTCCGGTGAATTTGTTTATTAATGAATTTCCTTCTATTCGTGGGAACGATATACTACCTTCTGCCAAATTCTTGTTTATTATTAGGTTTGAATATTATGATGATTCCGGGGCCAAAGCAATGGAGAAGCACAAGGAGGTTAATCATATTTGCTACCAAGAACAAAAAGCTCAAAGCCCATGGGAATGGAAAGGAGAAAGCCAAGCAGCCCACGCAGCTGATCAAGGAGGAAAGAAGCCCATGCAGTAGAAGAGCAAAAGGGAGGAGCCCAAGGACTTAAACCACAAGTTTGGATAAGATTTTCAAGCCAAATTCGGCCTTCCCACGTGCTCAACCCAATTCATACTCGGATTCAACTCAGGATTCAATTCGGATTCGGTTCGGGACAGCCTAACATGCAGTTACTAAAAAGGCCATAACTTTCACAAACAGAGTCCGATTCAGGTGTTCTTATACTCGTTGGAAAGATAATTTCAAGGGATACGCAATGGATCTAGTCCCACCTTCAAATTCATCACGGATGAAAAGTTACGACCGAAGAAATATGATGGGTGAAAAATATAGTTTCCTTTTTGTGAGAGTTCGTATCTGAAACCCTATAGGGTTGAGTTGTAATTGGTTTGGGGACCATATGAATGTCCCAAGGGGCTATAAAAGCCTTGTATTGGTAGCCTTTAGGGCTCAAACCACGTTTGAGAAAAATCAATCTACTAAAGTTTTCGAGTTTAGCATTGCTGCCGAAATTCCTTATGAAATTAGGAGTATCTTCTTCAATCAAGATTGTTCAGCCTTTCCATTGGGAATTGGGTGCACGATAGATCTTCGCTTGGTGGTCGGCGAAATCAACACGAGTGTGTCTTGGCAGATTAAAGAGTGTTTGTCCCTTGCAATGGCATTGGAGGATCATTACGATTCATCAAGACTCCCGTGAGTATCCATCCTACGTCGAGAAGATCGGGCGACCCCGTATCATCTTGGTATCAAAGAGCGGTTTACTCGGTAGGATCTTATCCCTTTAAATTTCATTTTATTACTTGCTGTCCTATAGTCCATAAACCGAAAACACAGAAAAAAATCCAAACCCTAGTTTCGCATCTGTTATTTTCGTGAGTTTTATTAAGTCTTGATCCATTAGAAATTTTGTTTACGTGCTGATCTTTGTGTTCCTTCGCGTAACTTGATCTTGTGTCCCCATAAAACAAAAAAAAAGTTGAGTCAATTTACTCTTGAAGTTGAGTCCGTATCCACAACTCCTCCCAGATCAATCCGAGTACAACCCCAGAATCCAAGTCGATTTTGGCTAGCTGTCCACTTCCGAATCCGTTTGGAAATCCAAAACCAACTCTACGGAGGTGTTAGTGTTTGCGTTGGCTTCCTTGAACACCATACGGTCGAACACCACATATACGAGTTTCACTTATATCCTTTGAATACTTGAGACTAGTCATTGATATTGCATTGGGGGCTGCTCTTGAATACTTCTAGCTGAACATTGGGCTTGTGCATCAATCACCCGGCCGATAAAAAAAATTTCAAAGTTTAGAGAGAGAGAGAACTTCCCAAAAAAAAAGAGTTGTGTCCCAAAAAAAGTTTGTGACCCATATACCTCAATAGACTCAGAACAGTGAGTTAAACATATTTGGGTCATTGGCAAGGTAGCAAAAAAAAAAGAGGTGAGCAAAAAAAAAGAAGAGAAAAAAATAAGAGAGAGAGAAGGCTGATTGGGTGAGTGGTTCTAGTTCATATTTTCAGTTTGAGTGACTAAAATTCTTGAGCAATCTTGTGCCCTCTATTCTTGTTATTGCAACTGGCTAGCGTCTCTCCTAGTACTTGATGCAAACGAGCTATTGTTCCTAATTCTTTCTATTTAGCCCATTCCTTTATTGCATTGAGTCACATTGATCATTGCGTGTGCGTTTATACACATCACTTATATCTATTGGATCAGCACATAGGCAATATTTTCTAGCTTGGATTATTACTTAATTTACAACATCATGAAATTCAGATCGTGTAGGATAAATACTTCCTAACCAAGCTCCACAAAATATCCTTTGCTGTGCAATTGTGAGTCACTTTTAAATCCGCTTGACCATCACTTGTTATTGAAACCACCTCCAAGTGCAAGTTTCTTTTGGCCTCAATTCACTTCGGAAAGGTAAGAACTTTACTTGGGAGAGGAAATGTGAGATTGAGTGACTCCACATATTACCCATATATTGTGGCTTTTGTGTCTTCTTTGTGCTACTAACCATGTCAGGTGGAGACGACAACATGGGAGAGGAGCATGGTCTGAATTCCCCGGTGACTCGCTTTCAACATAAGGCATCAAAAAGTATATTGCAACAAGAGCTCCAATCAGGCACCACTGCTAAGCATGTACAACCTAAGGCAGATATGCAGGATTTCTGTATTGAGCTCAATCAACAAATGAAGGTGTTACACAAAAACATCGTGAATGATATTTTGCAAGCACTTCGTCCCCAGCAAGAAGAAGATAGCTTTGTTCCTTTCTATGGCAGTGATGATCCAGATGAGTATCTTGAGTGGGAACGGCGAATGGAGACAGTGTTTAGATTTCAGAAACTTTCCAAAGACCAAGAGGTGATGCGTGCCACGAGGGAGTTTGAAGACTATGCTTACAGTTGGTGGCAACAACTAATTGGAAAATAATTCATTAAATCTTGGTCAGATTTGAAGGCGTTCATGAGAAGCGAGTTTGTGCCATCCTATTATGTGCAGGAATTGCTTCACCATCTGGAAAATATCACACAAGGGAGTAATACTGTCCAAGATTACTATTTTGAACTGCAAGATGCGATGCGTCGTGCTGGTGTCACTAGTCCATCAAGGGAGAAGGCATACTTCAGGGGTGGCTTAAATTCTAAGATCACCGCTGCACTTCAACATAAATATTTTAGTAGCGTGCATGATCTTGTGAATTGTGCTATTGAGGAGGAGAAGATGACCGAGCATGGGACTTTCCCTTCGGTCAAGGAGACATCTTGTGCCGCCCCAATGGCACATACAATATTTGAGATGTGTCAAAACCCATGTGAGAATGAGAGCCATAAAGCCAAATTGAGTGAGAGTGATAAAAAGAGTGAGCTGTGTGATCCCACCATATGTGAATTTGAGAGCACCCCAATTGAGAGTGTGAGAGAAACACCAAAAGAGAAGAAAGAGGTTGAAATAGAAGATGAGGAATTAAACATTCAACAACCAGCATCATTAGAAGTCAAAGATGAGGAGATAACTACGGTTGAAGACGAAGTACTTGCTGTCCCGTTGTTACATCATGATGATTTAATACCTACAACACCTATATCAACTGAGGAGAACAATAAAGGTAACAATATTGGCGCTGAAATTAATTGTGAAACGGTGAGTACTTCTGAGAACTCATATGTGCGAATGAAAATTCCATGTTCTGAAATTTCTTTGTTCAATTTACATAATGTGGAATTGATTACTCATAAGGAAGTTCTTACTCGAATATCTCCTAGTGATTCTTTGTGCTATATCATGTTTGATGATCCTAGAGAGCTATCTAGTGTGCTTGAGAATCTCGCTGAAATTTCATGTTTAAAATCACTAGTTAGTGTTTATGCCTACACCTATAAGTTCAATTTGATAGGAGATTATGGTGTAGATGACAACTTTTATATTTATCGAATATGCATTACATGTGATAAGCTTGCTGAGTTGAAATTGCATATTTTGGACAAACAATTTTTTATATCACATCATGATCACAATGAGATGAGGTTTAACAATAGTACTTGCTGTTTACAAAGATTTATTGTGCCTACTTGTAACACCCCAGGACCCACATTACTCTGGGATGCTACTAAAACCACTCCACAACTAGCCAATTTATAAAATAAAAATAAACTGGCAGTAATTAAACAAGATAATACAAGCGGAAGCATAAACAACTAAGGGAAAACAGAATAGAGATGACAATTCAATATTCATAATTAACTCCAAAATAATAACCAAAGGAAACAATTCCAAATTTAACATTTATTAAGGTGAAACAATCATCGATAAGATAGCTAAGCAAAAGACTAGAATCCTTTCAACTTTATTTCAGCATTAAAATATAATTCAGGTGCATCAGTGTGGTGCCGCTCTACCCTTCCCATGCATGCTCAAAGTCCACCTGTAGGGGGGGAAACAAGGGTGAGATAAAAATCTCAGCAAGCAAACAATTTAACAGGCTATTCAACTACAAACAATTATACATCATCATTCATAATTCCATACTACCATAATCACAATTCATGTCCACAATTATTAACCACCACAAACTTCCATGAATCATACCTCTTCAATTTCAGATTTAAATGGCATATGAATGCAGTCATTTTATCCATAAATAAATGCAAATGAATGCTTCATGCTATGCTCCACATCACTCTTTTCCAGCGGGATTAGAGGTGCATCGTATTACGGCAATATACGAGGCTCCCAGTAGAATAAGAGGTGCATCGTATTACGGCAATATACGATGCTGTACCGGTACGGTCGCGGCTAGGTGCAGCGACATCCACATATGCATATGACATGAATGATATGATAATCATAAAGCATATTAATCCATCCTCAAGGAGCATTATCATGCTCACAACATATCCACATCCACCACATGTTATTTTCATGTTCCACATTATAGTATTAAGCAAGAATTCCACATGTCTACTAGCAGATTATCAACTTATCAATGGATCAATAATTGCTACCATCTCCACAATTAAATTATCATACAATCATGGCATAATGTATCAAATTACAATAATAATGTAAACTGCAAGCAGAAGGAATAACAAGTTAAACGGTAGCAACCACCGCTACGTTTACTTGCCTCAACCGACAAAGCGAAGCAAAATCAAGAGCGCTCAGGGGCAAGACCACCTGTCCAAAAGACATCTCTCAGTACAAAGCTACAGCATACAAACACGACTAAAATAATTAAAGACGTCACTAGAAACCCGAACCTACACAAACTCCTCTCCGCTCAACAATTCAGCAAACTACCCTCTGCAGCAGCGCTGCTTATTATTTTTGTAACTTTAAAAATATTGATCCAATTACATAAAACGATACCTCTCTGGATTCATCACTTAAAATCCTAAATTTTTCATGTACAACACCTATTTTTATTTTGATCACAGCTAGGTATAATTTAATGCCCAAAACAGAGGAAGATCTCTGTTCTGGCAGACTGGACAGCAGCATTCAAATGCGTCCCAGCACAGTACAGGGGTCTAACAATTCTAAATTTTCTACAGAAGCTATATTACCAGATTGTCTAAAACTTTCTCAATTACGGCCGTGATCATAAAAATCATTTACTACCTCAAAACCATAGATTAAGATTAGTCTATCCCAATCTGCTCGCCTGACGAACAGTGGTAATACCGACCCTGTAACTCCTACATCCCACGGCAAAAATTTCCGAAAACAATACAGAAGATGCGTCCGGAAGTCCTCTACAACTTTCCTTTTGGGAGGGTTTGCAAGAAAAATCATTTGCTAGGTCTAAACCGCGCGACCAGGCGCGCTACGCGAATCAATCTACAGGCAGACAGCAGGTAGTCTCTAATCGGGCAATTAATATTTAATCTCCCTTCAAAATCCATGCCAAGAACCCTAATTAGTTCGAGAAACAGAGAGTTTGGGATGGGGGAAAAATTACCTAGATGAGGAATCACCCCTCTTTTCCTCCTCCTCTTCTTCTCCTTCCTTCTCCTTCCAATGGCAGCAGCAGGGGGTGCAGATCTTGCTGGGGAGGGGCGGCCAAAGAGGTGGAGAAAGGGGAGGAGGGGGTGGCGGCTAGGTGTGGGGAAAAGGGGGAGGGGCTCTAGGGTTAAGGGGGGTGCGTCCTTGGGGGTGCGGCCACCCCCTTGGGCCTTGGCCCAGGGCGGTCGGCCCACTCCCCAGGCAGCCCACTCTGGGTTTTTAATTAAATTTTAAATTTATTTTATTCATTTTATACTGCTCTCCAATTTTTATTTTTCTCTTCCTGCGATTTACCGAAAAACCGGCGACTCCGCGATTGTTTTAAAAACTTACGCCGTAACGACGTTTAGGATATTACATTCTCCCCACCTAAAAAGGATTCGTCCTCGAATCTAGCTCCTCAAACCACAAAGCAAGAGAGCAACAAAGAAAAGAGCAATCCACAGTGTTGTGGCTACAGACCAAACAGAGAGAGAGAGATGGTAGTGGGGAGTGATGAAGATGAATGTAATGGCCTGGGTCCCCCCCATGGCTTGTATTCTCATATATATATATACATGAGGAGTGCTTTTACAGTTATGCCCCTACATTTGGTTATCCCCTCTGGGGCAGTTATGTCATTACACACGGCCTACTCTGGGCCTTATACTCTCCTACCAGGCCTGCTGGGCTTAGGTGGGGGCCACCCCTTTGACAGGAGCCTCTCATGGTGAAGGGCTTCACAGGGCCGAAGCCATGTTGCCGAGTCCTTTGGCCCCCTCCGTCCCCTGCGGCCTGTGATGGAAGGTGCCTTGTTGCAGCAGACGCGCGCGCTCCGTCCCCTATCCTCCGAACGGGTGGTAGCGGAGGCTGGCGCCTAAGCCGAAGCCGAGGCGCGCGCGCTCCATCCCCTGCCCTCCGAACGGGTGGCAGCGGAGGCTGGCGCCTAGCTCGACGTAGACGCGCGCGCGCTCCGTCCCCTACCCTTCGAATGGGTGGCAGCGGAGGCTGGCGCCTAAGCCGAAGCCGAGGCGCGCGCGCTCCGTTCCCTACCCCTCGAACGGGTGGCAGCGGAGGCTGGCGCCTAGCTCGAAGTAGACGCGCGCGCGCTCCGTCCCCTACCCTTCGAACGGGTGGCGGCGGAGGCTGGCGCCTAGCTCGAAGTAGACGCGCGCGTTTCGTCCCCTACCCTTCGAACGGGTGGCAGCGGAGGCCGGCGCCTAAGTCGAAGCCGAGGCGCGCGCGCTCCGTCCCCTACCCCTCGAACGGGTGGCAGTGGAGGCTGGCGCCTAAGTCGAAGCCGAGACGCGCGCGCTCCGTCCCCTACCCCTCGAACGGGTGGCAGCGGATGCTGGCGCCTAAGTCCAAGCCGAGGCGCGCGCACTCCGTCCCCTACCCCTCGAACGGGTGGCAGCGGAGGCTGGCGCCTAAGTCGAAGCCAAGGCGCGCGCGCTCCGTCCCCTACCCCTCGAACGGGTGGCAGCGGAGGCTGGCGCCTAAGTCGAAGCCGAGGCGCGCGGGCTCCGCCCCCTACCCCTCGAACGGGTGGCAGCGGAGGCTGGCGCCTAGCTCGAAGTAGACGCGCGCGCGCTCCGTCCCTTACCCCTCGAACGGGTGGCGGCGGAGGCTAGCGCCTAGGTCGAACTAGACGCGTGCGCTCCGTCCCCTACCTTTCGAACGGGTGGCAGCGGAGGCTGGCGCCTAAGTCGAAGCCGAGGCGTGCGCGCTCCGTCCCCTACCCCTCGAACGGGTGGTAGCGGAGGCTGGCGCCTAAGTCGAAGCCGAGGCGCGCGCGCTCCGTCCCCTACCCCTCGAACGGGTGGCAGCGGAGGCTGGCGCCTAGCTTGAAGTAGACGCGCGCGCGCTCCGTCCCCGCGCTGCGATTGGAGCTTGGCGCCGGTATGGTTGCGCTCCAGGGCTGTTGTGACCTTGCAGTCTGGTAGTGCGCTTTTAATGGCGGCTGGAATCACGCCGACGCCTGGCCTGGCAGAAGTCAGGCTGTCGCGTCGTGCAGTCTGCCATTCTGCAAGTGGGGCACGTGGCGACTCACGACTGGTGCGTCGTGGGATGTGGGCGGTTGCGTGACCGCGGCCGTTCGCCTCGTCCCCCAAGAAGTTGGACGCGTGTTGAAGGCGTGGGGGCGTTGTGTGCTGCTTGGCCACCTACCCGGCGCAACCCTCTAGGCCCCGGCGGTTCTTCTTTCCAAATCTTGGGCAGGCGAACCGCTGCGAATTTGATCTGTCTGGCGTTGAGCCATACGACAGGCGAGCGGCCTTTATAAGGTGCTAGTGTTGAGGTGGAGGCACCTTTTCCTGCTTGGCTTTTTGATCTGCCGCCTTGCTTCCGCCTGTGCTAATTGTCGCGCCAGTTGCTCCTTTCCCTGCTTCTTCTTCCCTTGTCGCGAAGAGCGATGGCTAGCCACGATGACGCCACCTACCATCCCCACAGCGGTTCCTTGCCTAGCCAGGGCGAGGTGTCCCATCCTTCCAAGGAGTACAAACTGGTGCCGCGGGGGAGCTCGCGCGCCAACAAGTGGTGGAACGCCATGGAGCACTCGGGAGGCTGCTGCTCCCGTGTGCTGGAGAAGAGCCGCATGACTGAAGGGATGCTGCAGCGACTCGTGGATGAGGGGAAGATCGTGGATCGCAATGGAGCTCGCCTACCCCGCCGGGACGAGACGGAGCCGAAGCCCGGGGCACTGGAGGCGATTGTTTTTGTCGTGTTCTTCGACGCCGGCCTTTGAATGCCCTGCACGTTGTTCGTGGGTGAAGTCCTGCGGGCCTACAAGTTGGAGCTAGCCCAGTTGACGCCCCACGCGATATTCCGCCTAGTTGTCTTTACGTGGGCGATGCGGACAGAGGGGTGGCGCCCCAGTGCGAGCTTATTCGCCACCCTGCATGATGCACAGTGTCGACCCAGAAAGGTTAACGGGGTGATGTCCAACTTCGGAGGTGTGGACTTCGTGCTCCGGGCGTCGTGCGCGACGTTGTTCCCTGTGCCAGCCTCGTCGGGGCAATGGGTGTCCGGCTGGACTCGGCGGTGGTTCTATTACACCGTGACCGACAAGAGCGGAATGCAGTGCCGAGGTGGGCCGATCTCGTTTAACAGTGCGCCGAGTTTGAAGGTGGAGATCGACGACATGCGAAAGCTGCAGAGTCTTGTCGGTGTCGCCCGTCGAATGAGCGTGCGCGACCTAGCCGAGGAGTTCACAATGTATGGGGCGGCGCCACTCTCCTCCCGGGGGAAGTACGTTGGACAGAACGGCCCCCGCGGGGACGGGTTCGATCCATCCGTGTCTCGCCTGCTTCCGCCCTCCGCTCCTTGTAAGTCGCCCAGCACGCTTTACGCGCGCCATTGTATCTGTTTGGTTTCTGCCTGACTGACATGATCTCCTACGCAGTGGCTCGGCTAGAAGATGCGGAGCGCGCGGTTGCGGCACTCCTCGGCCCGTATACGCTTAAGGAGCACCAGGCTCGCGAGGCTGCAGTCAAGGCGGCTAAGCAGGGGCGGGTAAACCGCACCTGCGAGGCTCTGGGCATTACTGTGCCCGAGCGCGCGATGCCGGAAGAGCTTCCCGCCGGGACTCCGGGCGCTCCGGACGGTGATAGCCCTACAGGGGTGTTATCTTTGCGACGCCGGGCCCGTTCCTCGGCTGCCGTATGCGACCCGGCAGCCCCCTCGGTGGCTAGCACAGCTGAAACGGGGCGTGCGACCGGCGGTGGGCCTGGCCATACTGCTTCGGAGGGGCGCGCCGCCTCGGATCCCCCGGTACCTTCAGCCGACGCCCACGAGCCCGTGTTCGCGGCGGTCGTTGAGCTGGAACTCGTCAACCCGCGGGGTGGCGTCGTTCTTGGTGAGAAAACCACGGTTGAAGGTGCGTTATCAACCGCAGCGGCCGACGAGGGCGCGCCCCCTACCAAGGAAGCCGTGGTGGCGACGGTAACCGTAGCCGGTGTTGCCGCGGAAGAATCGCCTATGCCACCGTCGGTGAAACGCCCTCGGACTCAGTCCCCGCCGCCAGCGAGGGGTCGATACGCCGTTGCGGGGCCTTGCCACGGGATTATGGCGTCTAGCGCGGCCGAGAAGGCCTCCACCCCGACCGTCGAGGCGCCCGCCTCCCCCTGGGTGGTCGAACCGGTGCCACTTCCTACCGCGACAAGGGGCGCAGGAGGTAGGCGTGAGTGCCTTTCTTCACTTGACTTTGCGAGACTCTCTCCGATCTGCTCGCTCATTCTGCCAACATTAGGCGAGACGAAGTCTCCCGGACGTGGCGAAGGATCGAGCAGCGGAGGTATGCGCGAAGTCGGAAGCCTTGTGCAGGGTGCCCCGCAGGTGTCCACTGTTGTTGACGTGGCCACGGCCGCGGTAAATCCTGGCTTGTTGGGGCCGGGGCTCGCTCGCTCGGACTTCCTCCCTCGCCCGGAGATATTTTGCGACCTTACCGCAGCCGCAGAGCGTGCCAACAACGGTCTCGACCGAGAGATGTTGTCGTCGTGCGAAGGGGACCTCCTAGCGCTCGCGCTGCAGGCCTCCGAGATGAGGGTAAATATGTGCGCTTCAGCTTTGTAAGGTACTGCTAGACGCCTGCTGATTTGTTGTTTTTGCCAGACACTTGCCCTCAGCCGGTCCTTTGACGAGGCCCGCGTTCGGGAGCGGAGGGCTCTGGAAGCCAGCCTTCGTGAAGCAAGCAATGCTCTCGCCGCGAAGGATGAAGAACTTCGCGCGCTGGAGGGCGCCATGGCGGCCGCGGAACTCGAGGCCACGGAAGCCAAGTGTGCCGCGGCTGAGGAGCGTGCCGCCTTTGTAGCAAATCGCCGTCCTGGAAGGGAGGAACGCCCAGCTGGTGGAATCTGCTGCTGAGAATAGCCGCGCCCTGGAAAATGCGTCCATGTCAGCGTGGCGGGCCATGGAGGCTCTGAACCAGGCCCTCCGAGATCTGTGCATCAGAGTGCCGGATACTACGCACGGGCCGGAGGCCCTATCAGAGACGCTCGGGTTGATTGAGGAGGGGGCCGGCGTTGCTCTTCGTGGCGCCAGAACGTTTGGCGAGCACTGCGGTTATCTTGGTGCGTGCTTCGCCCTCGCCCTGCTTCACACTCGTGGGTGCAGACATACCCACGAGCTAGCAAATCCTCAACTGAATCTTCCCGACCGACCAGAGGTCATGTCGGACGCCATCCGCTCCGTCGGGCCTAGCCTGCAGAACTTCCATCAACGGGTCTGGGGCCGCTTTGGGGAAGATGCAGCGAGGGTCGCCGTGCAGCAGACGCTGAATGGGGAGGGGGACCTCCTCCAGTGGCTCGAAAGGGTCCTTCAGCGCCACGGCGACGGCGGCACGAGTTCGTCCGCACCGCGCCAAGGCTGAGCGATTGGTCGGGTAAGGCAGGGGGATGATGTGCTGGTTCTTACGCTTGTAACCCCTTTGCTTTTGCAATGAATCCAAGTAGTACCTTATTCTGGGTGCTACCTGCCGCCGAACGCGAAGGGAAGAAGACCTCCGCATCTTGTTTATACTCCGTAGAGCGCGCAGGGAGGGCATTCGCGTCTTATTAAAAGTGCATGGACCGGCGCGTGCGGAGGCGAACCTCGCCGCTACGACTTTCTTTATAGTCCAGAGACTCGCGCGTGCGGAGGCGGGCCTCAACGCTACGTCTTGTTTAAATTCCGTAGACTAGCGCGTGCGTAGGCGGACCTCGACGCTACGACTTCCTTTATAGTCCGGAGACTCGCGCGTGCGGAGGCGGACCTCAACGCTACGTCTTATTTAAAGTCCGTAGACTGGTGCGCGCGAGGGCGTCCCCCCGTTGCGTCTTGTTTAAAGTCCATAGACTAGTGCGTGCGGAGGCGGACCTCGACGCTACGTCTTATTTAAAGTCCGTAGACTGGTGCGTGCGGAGGCGGACCTCGACGCTACGTCTTATTTAAAGTCCGTAGACTGCTGCGTGCGGAGGCAGACCTCGACGCTACGTCTTATTTAAAGTTCGTAGACTGGTGCGTGCGGAGGCGGACCTCGACGCTACGTCTTATTTAAAGTCCGTGGACTGGTGCGTGCGGAGCTAGGCTCAACGCTACGTCTTATTTATAGTCCGTAGACTCTCGCGTGCGGAAGCTGAGCTCAACGCTACGTCTTATTTAAAGTCCGTGGACTGGTGCGTGCGGAGCTAGGCTCAACGCTACGTCTTATTTATAGTCCGTAGACTCTCGCGTGCGGAAGCTGAGCTCAACGCTACGTCTTATTTAAAGTCCGTGGACTGGTGCGTGCGGAGCTAGGCTCAACGCTACGTCTTATTTATAGTCCGTAGACTCTCGCGTGCGGAAGCTGAGCTCAACGCTACGTCTTATTTAAAGTCCGTGGACTTTATTCTGCTCAGCGCGGACAAGGGATGCTCTGGGAACAGCAACCTTTATTGAGCTCCCGTTTGCGCGGGCGGGCATCGCATAACAAAGGGCTGGTGGTTCTACGGTTGCTGTCCTGCTTCTAGGCGTAGTATCGCCGCAACCTGTCCGCGTTCCATGTGTGCCGGAGGGCTTGTCCCTCGAGCGTGGCGAGGCGGTATGCCCCCTTCGGCAATGCCTCCATCACGATGTACGGGCCTTCCCACTTGGACTCCAGCTTGCCGACGGTCTCCGCCTGGAGCGCTACTCTGAGAACTAGATCCCCAGGCTTGAACTCCCGCGGGCATATAGAGCGGTCCCGAGCACGTATTGTCTGTCGCGCGTACTTCTCAACATGGTGGGCTGCATCTGCCCGTATCCCGTCGAGGAGGTCCAAGGACACACGGCGCTCTTCTTCGGGTGCTTGGATGAGGACCCTCCGCAAGCCGACCTTGATTTCCTCAGGCGTCACCGCCTCATCGCCGAAAAGGAGCCTGAACGGCGTAAATCCCGTCGGGCGCGTTACCGTTGTGCGAAGCGACCACAGAACGCTGTGCAGCTCGCTTGGCCACTTGCCCTTCGGCAATCCGACTAGGCGCTTTTTGATGGCGGCGGAGATGGCGCCATTCGCCCGTTCGACCGCCCCGTTGGACTGGGGATGCCCCACCGAGGCGAATCGGAGGGTGATGCCCATGCTGTCACAATAGTCTTTGAAAAGGGCGGCGTCGAACTGCAGGCCATTGTCAACCGTGAGCTCCCGGGGCACGCCGAAGCGACATATGATGTTTTGCCATAGGAAGCGATGTATGGCCACAGAAGTTACTTTGGCGAGGGCAACCGCTTCCGGCCATCTGGAGAAATACTCCAATGCGACTACCACGAACCGGAGGTCCCCTGGAGCTCGGGCAAGTGGTCCTACTATGTCGAGGCCCCAGCGTGCCAGTGGCCACACCGGGGGAATGGGGTTGAGGCTCGTCGGGGGCCTGCGGACGATGCGCGCCATCCACTGGCACCCTTGGCACCGACGGACGAGGTCCTGGGCGTCGGTGGTGGCGGTTGGCCAGTAAAAGCCTTGCCTGAATGCCTTGCCGACCAACGACCTCGGTGCCAGGTGGGATCCGCACAAGCCCGCGTGGATCTCCGCCAGGAGCTCCTTTCCCCCTTCCGTCGAGAGGCAGCGCAGGAGCGGTGCGCAAACCCCCCTCTTGTAGAGTATCCCTTCGAACACCTGGAAGGACCTTGCGCGGTGCTGCAAGCGCCGAAGCTCAGCGGGGTCGTCGGGCTCGGCGATGCCCTGCAAGAAATTGAAGATGGGCTCTCGCCAATCACCTGGCCGGTCGATGCGATGGACGAGTGCCGCGTCCCGGTTGTCTTGCGCGATGGCCGCCTGCGCTAGTATCTCGTAAAACGCCCCCTCAGGGGGGGCAGTTGCTGGCTGGCTGCCTTAGCGAGGGCGTCGGCCTGCTCGTTCTCCGCGCGGGGGATGGCCTTGACGGTGACGTCCAAAAAGTGCCTTTCCCTCGCCCTCACGGCCGCGAGGTACTTGGCCAACTCAGGGTCCTTGGCTTGATATGACTTGTCCACATGACCAGCCACCAAGCGCGAGTCGGTGCGGACTAGCACCCGTCTCGCGCCAACTGCCTTGAGCTTCGCCAGGCCGAAGAGCAGTGCCTCGTATTCAGCCGTGTTGTTGGTGGTGGGGAAGGCAAGGCGCGCCGAGTATAGCAAACGCTGCCCCTCGGGCGTGACGACCACCGCCCCTACGCCTGCGCCGGTGACGCCGTAAGCGCCGTCGATCGTGAGCGTCCAGACGGGGTCATCGTGCGTCTGGACGGGTTGGGCCGGCGGGGTCCATTCGGCACCTGTTGTAGAGGTGGCCCCCACCTAAACCCAGCAGGCCTGTTAGAAGGTTATAGGGCCCAAAATGGGACATATGTAATGGCTTAAATACCCCTGGCAAGGAGGTCCTGTGATAGTCTACTCAACCGCATGGCTAAGGAATCATGTGGAGCAACGAGTGGATTTATCTCTTGTGGGTAAAGTGTGCAAACTCTGCAGAGTCAAAAACTATTCGAATAGCCGTGCCCACGGTTAAGGGCGGACGAGGGAACTTACCTAGATATAGTTCTATTTCAAAAACTTTGTGGGTGGAATTGGTAAAGTGGAGGGTAGAGAAAGGCCCAGATTTGTGTTGCCCTGGGTGTCGCCCCAGTGATAAGTTAAGCAGTTATGACGCTGAAGGATTAAGCATATGGTGCAGAGGCCATGTAATGGTTGATGAAATCTGGATCGCTATTACTATTGCATCTTTCACAAAATAAGTTTTAGTTCAAACTGCTAGGTCTCAGGAGATTTCTATGTATCATATTTCAAAAGCAATTTACGGCAAATAAAATAACCCGAGCCTTCCTTTGATAAGCCATGCATACTATTTAATTGCATCCTGTGTGTTGGCTCGTGAGCACGGTGTTTGTGCTCATTTTCGCTTTCCCCACAAATCCAGAATCAGGAACCAGATCACTACGCCACAGCAACACGATTGGACATGGTGGCAAAGAAGATGAAGATGTCAAGGGCTAGGTCGCGTACCTCCAGTTGGCTGCATGTGGGCATGTCCTGAAGGTCCCACCTGTGTCCTTCGTTCTTTCGCTGCTGCAATTTATTGATTTCGGCTTAATCGGCCCATGTGTAAGTCTACTATTATATTTACGCTTCCACATGATATGTACTTTGATGTTCAGAACTGTAACCTGTGAGCACTATCTACTGATCCAGGGAATAGTGCGGTGGAATCATAGGGGATGCCGGATGTTAAAATCTGGGGTCCGACAGTGACCCTTGCGATCCGACTACAACCGTACGACGTCGCTTATGCCTTAGCAATCGCTGAACCAACCCCAAGATGTTATCAACCGTGCCAAGAACGCGGTTGACCTGACCACGAAGGTCTATTCCTGCATGCAATCGAAGAATAAGCAAGAAGAAGATAACAAGCAATCTGAAATTGCAAATATTTATATTAAGTTCAAAAGGTGGGATTCCAAAAGCTGTCTTGACAGGTGGTCGTCCGAACAACTGAAGAACAGAAGTTTGCACAATGGCTAAATCTAAACTCAACGAAACCCAAAGAGTTCAAAGGGGGTAGAGGGTGAATATATAAGTTGGAGGAGAGAGAGAGAGAGGGGCGGCCAAGGGTCATCCTAGGGTTGGACACCCACCCTAAAAAAATTACAAAGCTTTTGGGCCTAATTGGAGGTGGCGCGGCACCTTTAGACTCGGATTCAGAAATAGTCCTGACTTATTTCAGTGATATCTTTCCGTACAGAAGGAATTTTGAAGTGAGACCAGATCCATTGTAAATAGGATAAGATAACCTTTCCATCAAATTCTCACCCATCCCAAACGGACTCCGGATGCGAATTATATGCATGTTGGAAGTCGGTCCTGTCAGGCTGGATCAACGTCGGATTATTTTGGCGATTGCGACGCAACCAATTGGTTTCAGAAGCTTAGGGCTTACCCATTAAATGTGCCTTGAAATAATCTTTCCAACAAGCACAAGAACACCTAAATCGGACTTCGTTTGTGAAAGTTATGGCCGTTTTATTACAAGTCTGATGGGCTATCCCGAACCGAATCCGAATTGAGTTCTGAGTTGATTCTGAGTTTGATTTTGGTTGGGCTTGAGGAAATTCCGAATTGGACTGAGAAACCTCATCCAAAACATGGGTTTTAAGTTCTTGGGCATCTCCCATTTTGCCCTCCCACTACATGGCTTCTCCTGGGGCTTCTTCTTCCTTGTTTTTCTCCATTGCTTTGGCCCTGTGCACTGCCATCTTGCCCTCGGGCGTCCTATTTTGCAGTCACGAGAATAGCTTGGATTAAAATTTTGTGTGGTTCTGTATTACCCCGGCATCCGGGGTATACTCTCTCAAAATCAAAATGGGTTTGGATTGCCTTATCCCCGCGATTCTATTCGTATCTCATGCTATTCCCTCTCACCTTTTGCTAAAACCACAGAGCAAGGTCACCTGTTTCTGTGAAGGACAAGACCGTTGTCCCATGAGATGCTACTCCAATCTGTTGTTGACCAAGACAGCTAGAGTATAATGGATGAATAATGAAAATTGTCATTTATTTAAGGGGGGTAGCACGAAGAGACAAAAATGTCGAAGAATTATGACCATATCAAAGAGCAAGCGGTTGGAAGTCTACGACCTATCCAGGAGAACGAGGTTTCTCTCTTCCCTTTTGATTTTCTCCAAGTGTTAATCCCTGATGTGCAGATTTTCATCTCTCTGTGGAGCCAAAGCACTATACGTCAAGCAACACCCCGGAACCCATTGTTAACCAATATAACCTCACCTGCTTCTTTCTACTCGACCGGAATCTCGGGGTCGAGATTCATTTAAGGGGGTAGGTTTGTAACATCCCAAATTTTGGAATGTTCAGAAATTTTGAATAAGTTATAAATTCTATTTGCATCTTATTAGCACTTGACGTTTTTGCCAAAATTTTATTTGGATTTTCCCAAGTGTTGTGCTAAACAAAATAATAACCAAAAATAATTCTCAAATACAAATAAGAATTGTGATGATAAAAGATACAAAGTAGTTTAAAATGTGAGTTAAAAATACCAAGAACCAAAATCTAGGAAATCTCAAATATCCATGGGGATCCTAAACTCAAAATATAATAAATCAAAATCCGGATATTCCAAAAATAAATTATATATATATACACAATTCAAAATAAAAGAATATCGAAATCGAAATCCCAAGGCAGACTAAATGATATCGAAAATAGAGAAATATTATGATTTGATACCCAGATATTTGAATCAAAAGTTGAATTAAAAAAACCCAAAATTTGCTAGAGCCCTTCATTTTCTCTCATTCTTTTTCCCATTTTTCTTCTCTCTTACACATGGGCCCTTTCTCTTGCCCCTGCCTCCTCCTTTCTTTTTCATTCTTCTCCCTCCTCCCCTCTTTCACTTGTGGACGAGCTCACACCGCGTCGCTCCCATTCTTCTCCCTCTCGTTGCTCTCTGTCTCGCTCTGACCTCGAGGCAAGCATGCGCCGTGTTGTCAAGCTCAAATCCCCTAAATCCCGTGCAGTCGATGCCCTGTCACCATCAGCCGAGCGGAGCCACGCCCTGTCGCGCCTCTGCACGGCCGCACATCGCTGTCGCCATCCCTCGCGCCCTGAGCTCGGTCATCAGCCGCAGCACTCCTACAGCGCCTCCCTCTGCGACCATAAGAAGCACTGGATCCTCCCCATTTGCTTCCGCGCTACTCCCCCTCTTCCCTGGCCTTACTCCCTTCCTCCCTTGCCCAGCCGAGCTCGAGCACCCCACGCCCGTGAGCTCACTGCCACCGCCTTCATGCCAAATTCCATCGCTCTGGTCATCTATTCCCAAAATCAAGAACATCACGGCGAGCCTCCACTCCTCAACCGCATGCCCTATGAACTAATTGGAATTTCGCACACCGGAGCTCACGCGCCATCCTTCCACCCCAAGTCCAGCCGCCGACACCTCCATGTCCGCCGCTGCTCCTCCAGGGCATCACGGCTCGATTCCTCTCTTCAGAAGCACCACCACGCCGCCACGGAGCTTCTCTGAGCACTGCCCCATTTCTCCCTGCACCGTAGCGCGCCGGCGACGTGAACCTTCCCGCGCCGCCCATGGCCCTCGGCGCCGGCCCACCACGGCTCTCCTCCGTCCACACCCGTCACCTAGGTGAGTTCTCCTGGCCTCCCTCCCGGTCACGCCCTCGCCAATCGCCGCCCACCTCTCCGTCGGCGCCGCCGACCCGAGCGCACCCCACCGCTGCTGCCCGAGCAGCCGACCCCCCCCCCCGGCGACCTGCGCTGCCCCGGGCCTAGCCGCCTCCTCCACCGGCATCCACCACTCCCCAGGACCCCGTTTTGCTGGCCTTCCCTCCCGCTCTGGCCTCCCCTCGCCGGAGCTCCCACCGTCGGCAGTGCGCCCCCACCTCCTCTGCTTCGGCCAGCCAGGTGCCCCGTTTTAGTCCCCAACTACCGCTTGCATCTTTAGAGTTAATTCCCCATAGACTACCATGATAGACAGAAAACCCACCTGGCTACCCGAGTGGGCTCTAAACACTTCACAGTAGAGGTCTTGAGTTCGAATCCTTTCGGCTGCAGTATTTGTATTCCATTTTTTAACCCGTTTTGATTAATAAAAATCAAGGAAAATTTGAGAAAAGTTTAGAGAAGCTAATAAAATTTAACTGGAATAAAAAAATTAGATTAATTAAGACTTAAATTTGGATTAGCTCATGTATGATTAGTTATATGGTTTGAACAATTATCCAAAAGATTTAGTATTAATTTGAGGTATTGATAAGGTATTATGATCTTGAATAAATATCCAAATCTAATAGAGGCTACCCATGATTAAAATTAAGATTTATGCCCAATATTTAAAATGCTGCCGTTAAATAAATTCTAGTGGTAGGTTTTACTAGCTAGCAAATATTGGAATATAACTTTGTTAGATAAATAAATTTTAATTAAAGCTAATAACAATTATAATATGGAGACTTTCTATGTAAGTATATATATAAACATATATATATGTATATGTATACATAAAAGGGGTTAGAGAAATGCGGATAGCATGTATACAAGCCTACTAGTAAATATAACAGTATAATTCTTGTGTTCATTGTAGGCTCTATTAAAAATGTATACAAGTAGACATTATCATAAAAATACTGCTAATCATGAACCCTTAAATGATAGCTTTAGTAAATAATGATAACTAAACGCCATCATGTTTAGCAGGCTCGAGCTACAAAGGGATAAAATATTAGAAGCAATAGTTTCCATATAGCGCTCAGATTAAAAGGTCATAATAATATATAGATGCTAGCATATAGTGGCCCTAGGTCATCAAATACCAAAAAAAATCTCACGGACATATAGATACTCTAAAGTGAGTATGTAACCATTAACGCGAGTAATTAGGTTCACATAAAATGATACCTACCAAGCGTTGTCACATATTTAAATTGAAATAAAACTAAGCCTAATAATGATCAAAGTGTAGACAAATAGTAAAGAGCCCCTAATTAAATCTTAACTTTAGGATTAGTTGGGTAAAGTTGTATATAGCAAGCTAGGGCCATATAAGTAGATCCTACTCCAAATTAAACTAAACATGGTGACAACTAAGGATACGTAAAGTGTTGTATCACAATATGCTATAAATCCAGACTCTGAGATTAATGCAATAAACAAAAACTGTATACCTCGCATATGGTATATGCCCTGAACAATAGCACCCGACAAAATAATGCCCAGTAAACTCGCATACCTATTCGTAGGTCCATCCTAACTCATGGAACTTCCTTGATAAATATAAAAATAATAAAAGAAACTGTTAATAAAAGATCGAGTCATCGTTTTCTACCATCGGCTTTGCCCCAAATCACCCAAATCACCCATTAACTCATAATAATACAAAAGTTGAGTTTATTCGGATTTATTTGGATCTTGTGAGTTATTTGCTTTCATTTGGATTCAGTAGTTGTCGCGTAATTAGAAATTGGGAGTCGTAAAGATTCAGTGGATCCAGCAAGATTAAGCTTGAAGTGAAGATAAAGGCTGGAAGCTCAAGAGAAATCATTGTGTTGGCTCAAGACCGCGGTAAACCACGCCAGGTGAGTCAATACTTTGATCATGTTGAACCTACATTTTTCGCAAATTTACTTTTGTTTAAATTATCAAATTGCATGTTGTTATTTTATATGCAAATATATGTTTGTTTGAAGATTCTAGTTATACACCCATTAATCGACTTGCTAGTATTATACCTCCATTGGAAATATTTGAATATCTGAGCCTTGTCACCCTAGCAAAATTATAATGGTAATCTTTCGAAAATAAGTCCATAACTATACGCTGTGCTTAGTACTGCTTAGATAATCGGGGGGGCACCAACAATGCCCCAAAGCATCACTTTAAATCATGAGAAATTGGTTTGGGCAGTCATGGTGGTAATGACTGGTATATGTTGGTATGAGTATTTTATGTTCCCCAAAAACCCCAACTTGCTTGTTTATCTGGACGGATGGTTCGAGAGTGTGTGTCGTGGTGCAGTGGAAGCACAAAGTGGATAGTGGTAGAACCGCCCAGATAGCCCTAAGGACCGAATCTTGTGATGATCTCCTAGTGTACAACAAGTACAACCACAAGCTGGCAAAGTGTAGGCAGGGCTAACTAATTTGCATCGACTTAGTAAGAGTTGCGCCGGTGTGACCACGGGCGGGTACAGGATGGCCACATCCTCCGACGTGACGGCGCAAGAGGGGGCTTCTGGAAGGGTGGTCGTACACCGAAGGAAGTGGAAACCTTAGCGGACGTAACTCTGCTAGGAAAAATGCATTGTAAGGGTCCTGTGATAGTCTACTCAACCGCATGGCTAAGGAATCATGTGGAGCAACGAGTGGATTTATCTCTTGTGGGTAAAGTGTGCAAACTCTGCAGAGTCAAAAACTATTCGAATAGCCATGCCCACGGTTAAGGGCGAACATGGGAACTTAACTAGATATAGTTCTATTTCAAAAACTTTGTGGGTGGAATTGGTAAAGCGGAGGGCAGAGAAAGGCCCTGATTTGTGTTGCCCTGGGTGTCGCCCCAATGATAAGTTAAGCGGTTATGACGCTAAAGGATTAAGCATATGGTGCAGATGCCATGTAATGGTGGATGGAATCTGGATCGCTATTACTATTACATCTTTCACAAAATAAGTTTTAGTTCAAACTGCTAGGTCTCAGGAGATTTCTATGTATCATATTTCAAAAGCAATTTACGGCAAATAAAATAACCCGAGCCTTCCTTTGATAAGCCAGGCATACTATTTAATTGCATCCTGTGTGTTGGCTCGCGAGCACGGTGGTTGTGCTCATATTTGCTTTCCCCACAAATCCAGAATCAGGAACCAGATCACTACGCCTCAGCAACACGATTGGACATGGTGGCAAAGAAGATGAAGATGTCAAGGGCTAGGTCGCGAACCTCCAGTTGGCTGCCTGTGGGCATGTCCTGAAGTCCCACCTGTGTGCTTCGTTCTTCCGCTGCTGCAATTTATTGATTTCGGCTTAATCGGCCCATGTGTAAGTCTACTATTATATTTACGCTTCCGCATGATATGTACTTTGATGTTCAGAACTGTAACCTGTGAGCACTATCTATTGATCCAGGGAATAGTGCGGTGGAATCACAGGGGATGCCGGATGTAAAAATCTGGAGTCCGACAGTGACCCTTGTGATCCGACTACAACTGTATGACGTTGCTTACGCCTTAGCAATCGCTGAACCAACCCCAAGATGTTATCAACCGTGCCAAGAACGCGGTTGACCTGACCACGAAGGTCTATTTCTGCATGCAATTGAAGAACAAGCAAGAAGAAGATAACAAGCAATCTGAAATTGCAAATATGTATATTAAGTTCAAAAGGTGGGATTCCAAAAGCTGTCTTGACAGGTGGTCGTCCGAACAACTGAAGAACAGAAGTTTGCACAATGGCTAAATCTAAACTCAACGAAACCCAAAGAGTTCAAAGGGGGTAGAGGGTGAATATATAAGTTGGAGAAGAGAGAGAGAGGGGTGGCCAAGGGTCGTCCTAGGGTTGGACACCCACCCTAAAAAAATTACAAAGCCTTTGGGCCCAATTGGAGGTGGCGCAGCACCTTTAGACTCGGATTCAGAAATAGTCCTGACTTGTTTCCGTGATATCTTTCCGTACAGAAGAAATTTTGAAGTGATACCAGATCCATTGTAAAGAGGATAAGATAATCTTTCCATCAAATTCTCACCCATCCCAAACGGACTCCGGATGCGAATTCTATGCATGTTGGAAGTCGGTCCTGTCAGGCTGAATCAATGTCGGATTATTTTGGCGATTGCAACGCAAAAAAATTGGTGTCTGAAGCTGAGGGCTTACCCATGGGATGTGCCTTGAAATACGCTTTCGAACAAGCACAAGAACACCTAAATCGGACTTCGTTTGTGAAAGTTATGGCCGTTTTATTACAAGTCTAATTGGCTGTCCCGAACCGAATCCGAATTGAGTTCTGAGTTGATTCTGAGTTTGATTTAGGTTGGGCTTGAGGAAATTCCGAATTGGACTGAGAAACCTCACCCAAAACATGGGTTTTAAGTCCTTGGGCATCTCCCATTTTGCCCTCCCACTACATGGCTTCTCCTGGGGCTTCTTCTTCCTTGTTTTTCTCCATTGCTTTGGCGCCGGCCTCCCTCTCGGTTCGAAAGTATTCCATTTGTCAAAACTGAGAATAAACAAAGTAGTGACATGAGGCAGCATCGTATTCTCATTTAAAATATGTTGAAGCTGAAGAAATGAATTCACCTTTAGTTCAATCTTGATATTGTGCGCTATGGTCGTGTGTGTTTGTGGCGTGGTCACATCAGACCGATGGGACATTTTGGAAGAGAGAAGATGTACATGATGTTGGTCAATCACTTCTATTGGCCAAAGATGAGGTGAGACGTCGATGGGTTTGTTTAAAGATACATCATATGCCGTAAAGCGAAGCCGAAACTCAATCTACATGGTTTGTATACTCCACTTCCAGTTCCTAGTGCTCCTTGGGAAGACATAGTATGGATTTTATGTTAGGATTATCTAGGAATAAGAGGGCGATTCTGTTTGTATTATTGTGGATAAGTTTTCTTAGATGACATATTTATTCCTTGTCACAAGAGCGACGATGCGTCACATGTAGCTAACTTATTTTTTAGGAAGATTGTGAGATTGCATGGAATGCCAAGAACCATTGTTTTAGACCGTGACGTCAAGTTCATGAGCTACTTTTGGAAGACGTTGTGGGGCAAGCTTGGGACAAAGTTATTGTTTTCAATGACTTTCCATATTGCTACGGATCATGATAAAGAAGAATTTAAAAGAGTGGAAAGATTGTTTACCACATGTGGAGTTTGCAGATAACAGGGCAGTACATTCTACAACTCAATTGTGTCCATTTGAGGTGGTGTATGAGTTCAAACCATTCACACCACTTGATTTATTACCACTTCCATTATAAGAACGTGCTAATATGGAGGCTTCCAAGCGTGCTGACTTTGTGAAAAAGCTCCATGCATCAATGAAAGAGGTAATTGAAAAGAAGGTACGTGCTTATGCTTTCAAGGCTAACAAATCTAGAAAGAAAATGCTTTTTGAACCAAGTGACTTAGTGTGGATAAACCTTTCCAATGAACGCTTTCCAGAGAAGCATAAATCCAAATTGATACCCTATAGTGATGGATCATTCAAAGTACTTGCCAAGATCAATGAAAATGCATACCAGATTGAGTTTCTAAGAGATGATTATGGAGTAAGTACTACCTTTAATGTTGTTAATTTATCACCCTTCTTTGGACAAGACTGTACAGAATTTAGCCCAACTTGCTTACGATTGGGCTAATTAAGTCAAGTAAGGCCTTAATCCGAGTGTGTGAGCATGAGGGAACCCTAAGCCCATGTGTAGGGCATGGAGCCCAGGTTGTGTGCATGTGTGGGAGGGGTGGCCGAACACTTATATGCAGCTGCCACCTCTCTCTCGCAGGATACCACCTTTTGATAAAAATCAATCTACTAAAGTTCTTGTTCGTGTTCTTCCTTGTTGTTAAAATTCCAAGGAGAATTAGCAGTGTTCCTCAGTCAAGATCGTTTAGCCTTTCTGCTGGGCATTGGGTGCACGATAGATCTTTGCTTTGTGGTCGGTGAAATCGACGTGATTGTGTTTTTGCGAATTAAAGAGTGTTCATCCCTTGCACTAGCATTAGAGGATCACTACGATTCATCAAGATTTCCGTGAGTATCCAGTGCTACATCAAGAAGATCGGGCGACCCCATATCTGGTTTAATGAAAAAATATAATTCTTCCAAATGTTGGGGTATTCTTGCAACTTATGAAAGCTGTTAAGTTGCAAGGTCCTTCTTTTTATGAAAGTTTTACCATTTTATTGAGGAAGGTGATTTGATCATTCGCTTGATGGTGTGGATAATGGAAATGTCTTACGCAAGTTTGTTCTCTAGAGGAAGGATTAAACCCATGTGGTCCTTTTTGAATATTTTGGACGATTGAAATTAAATGCACTATTTCGTGGACAAGAGTATTAAAACCCTTTTGTGATGTCTTTTTGGTGCTTGGTTGAGTTGTTGTGATCATAGGAACTAAGAGACAAGGTGTGGGATGCCAAGTGTTGTAGATGACATGGTGTATAGTTGATTTCAATTAACTTCCCTTAGAGAGATATATGTTAAATTTTGCAGTGCCTTGGAGTAGATGCATAGTGTAGTGACTAGGAGTATGCTCTTTGCTACTAGGAATTAATGGATTATGAAGAAGTATAAAGTATGGATAGATGATCATTAATATTATTTAATCTGCCAAATTTTATTGGATACATCGGGTGGTATGTTTCTCAATGGATTAATCTAATTGTTTGGGATAGTAAGTTAGAAAGTTATTGAATTATTATCTTGGTGGATATTACTCTTAGAATTATCTCTTTAGTGGATACTTGGCGATCATATTAAATTGTTATATTCATTTCTTAACATGATTAATTGTTGAAGTTGTATACAAAGGGTTCAAAACAAATCTGAATATTGGTGAATATAGAATTTATATGGGAGGATTTTTTGGATAGTTCTTCTAGTTGGAGTGATTGGATGAAAATTTGCTCTAGTGTCGTGAGGGACTTTGATTGATATACGATTATGAATAATGAAGTTTTAGTGAGATTACGCAAGGTGGAATAGTTGAATCTGTGGTGGTGCATGTCCATGCGATTGCGAATTGAAGTAGAATAGCAATTAGATTTCGCTATAAAGCGAATTGTTCACAGAAATAATTGGAGTGCAATTTTGTGTGCTAGAATTTGGTGTTGGGGATCACTAAAGAGTCGAGATGATGGTTTTTAATAAGTGTCTCATATTTATGCACTTATGGAAATATTGGATGATAGTTGATGAATCATTAAGTTGGTGGAATAGTTTGATATGTACACTTGAATTCTTCTATAGCAAAGTGGTTATTGAAGTAGGGATGTGAAGTTTGGGTGGATTCTCAATTTGAGCATGAGATAACAAAGTAGTATAAAACCATTTGGTGAGTCCTTGAGAGTTTTATGATGGAGTAGTGGATTTTGATGATCTTTGTTAAGAGTTTTAGTAAATTAATCGTGTCAAGTTTATCAGTAAAGGCATATTGGGGATTTTATTGATTCTTTCTAGAAAGAAGAGAATTGGATCATTTTTTGTGGTGTGATTTATATGAGTTGTTTTGGAGTTTTGTGTGTTTGGGCTTCCAGGGTACATAACTTATGAGGAAGTGGTATCCTATGTTGCATCAAAGAGAACTTTACTGAAGTATCGAGTATTCCCATGGTTTATTACAAAATTTCATCTTGAAAAGAAAAAAGTGTACTTTGCTATTTGATTATTTTCTTGGAGTTTTGCTTTCTACAAGTTGCTAACTGTTGTGATTACAGACCAAACAGAGAGAGAGAGAGAGAGAGAGTGGTAGTGGAGAGTTGAGCAAAATGAATGGCTTAGCCCCCTTCCCTGTGGCCTATGCCACATATATATTCATATGGGGAGTGTTTGTACAGTTATACCCTTACACATGAGTATTCCCCTTGGGGGCTCTTATGTCATTACACATGTCCTATTTCGGACCTAACAGGCCTACTGGGCTTAGGTGGGGGCCACCCCTACAACAGGAGCCTCTCATGGTGACGGGCTTCACGGGCCGAAGCCATGTCGCTGAGTCCTTTGGCCCCCTCCGTCCCATCGGCCTGTGATGCTTGACAACTCGGATAGTCTGCCCGTTTGGTCCTGCTTGCGCGGGGGTCGTCTTCGGGTCCCAAAGCTGGCGCGGTCTCGAGGTTGAAGGAAGCGGGAAGGCCGAAGGCTTCGATGGAGACGAGGTCCGGGCGTGCCGTACTTCGCACTCCGGATATTTGCGGGCTAAGTCGAACTTGGTCGGCTGCCCCTGGCAGCCAAGTCTCGGGGAATGCTTCGCGCGATGCGGTGCCAGTTCAGGGAGATGGTCGCCAGGTCCAGGAGTGCGCTTTAATGACGCCTGGAATCGCGCCTGCCTTTACCAAGGGTAGGCTGGCATGGCTGCTCCGCCTGCCCTGCACTGGATGTGGGCACGCGTCCGGCTGCCCTTGGAGCGTCGTGGGATTCAGTTGAACCGCCGGGCGCCCATCGACTGCGATCCCGACGATTGGCATGCCGCCGGTTGACCTTCCGTCATGCTGGCGACTCCTCGCCGAGTGGGCCTGGTTATAAATACGCCGGTGTTGTCAGACCCAGATTTTTCAATCTGAATCTTACTGTGTTTCACTGCACTAATCCCTGGATCAGTAGTTAGTGCACACAGGTACATTGCTGAATCATTTCATACATCGCATAATCATCCATTATATTACATGAATTGAAATACACCACGTCGGGTGATAGTTTACAAAAGGGGCCGACTAGGCCAAATGTCATTATTACAAATACGCACAGCGGAAATACAGCAAAAGCAAACCCAAATCCACAGGCAAGCGACTGGAAGGTACTGTGTGCATTATATGTTACCAGTTAACTAGTAACATGCGTGCACACAACGCCGGATGTCCACTTGTCCGTGTCTAATCAACGAAGCCTACGCCTTAGTTTCCTTCGTCATTCTTCTCCTCCGTAGCGGGAGCTTCCTCGTAGGCGTAGTGGTCTTGCGCTCCTGTTTCTGGATTTTTGCCGCAAAGCGAGCGTGAGCAATCCGACCCCGTGCTCAGCGAATCAACACACAGAATGCAGTATATAACATGTATGGCTATTCAAAGGATGGCTTTGGTTTATTTTATTTTTGCGAAGAGTGCTTTTGAATACAATTATATAAAAATTCCTAAGACCTAGCATTTGAACAAAAGCCTAATGTTCAAGGAGTATTAATATGAATTTCCATACATATGGCATCACACCATATGCCTAATATCACCATAACTTCTCCCTACATACGGCATCACACCGTATGGCCTTTTTCAGCGTTATAGCCGCTTAACTTACCACTGGGACGACACCCAGGAACCACTGGAACGACCTCCAGGACACACTGGGATGACACCCAGGAACCACTGGAACGACCTCCAGGACACACTGGGACGACACCCAGGAACCACTGGAACGACCTCCAGGACACACTGGGACGACACCCAGGACAACTCAAATCAGGGCTTTCCTCTGCCCTTCCACTTTTCCATCCCCATTTTCCAATATTTTTGTAAACAGAACTATATCTAGTTAAGTTCCCATGTCTGCCCATGACCGTGGGCACGGCTATTCGAATAGTTTTGACTCTGCAGAGTTTTGCACACTTTACCCACAAGAGATAAATCCACCCGTTGCCCCACATGATTCCTTAGCCATGCGGTTGAGTAGACTATCACAGGATTGTTGCAATGCATAGTCCTACTGTGGTTACGCCCGCTAAGGTCTATCTTCCGTAGGATCCGACCATCCCTCGGGAAGGGTCCCTCGTGAGCCATCACGGGCAAAGGCGGGGATGCGACCATCCATCCCTTTGCTCGTGGTCATACCTTCACGTAACCACCTAGAGCCACACAAATTAGTAAACCCTGCCTACACTTTGCCAGCATGTGGTTGTACTGTTTTACACGGGTGACATGACAAGATTCAGTCCTTAGTGGTATCTGGGCGGTCTACCACTAACCCACTTGTGCAATCACTGCACCACACACATACACACCATTGAACCAATCCGCCCAGATAATTAAGCAAGTTGGGGATCTTGGGAGTGTAAAATAATCATATCCAACATATACCAGTCATTATCACAATGACTGCCCAAACCAATTTCTCATGAATAAAAGTGATGCTCGGGACAATTTCTTGCCCCGAGTTCCTAATCAATGCTAAGCATGGCATACGGTTACGGACTTATTTTTGAAATGCTACTAATATATTTTTGCTAGGGCGACAAGGTTCACACATTCAAATACTCAAAGGAGGGGGTAATACTATTCAAGGTAAACAATGGCATATAACTAGAATATCAAATTTACCATGTATTTGCATAAAAATAACAGCAATGCAATTTGTTAATTTAAAATAAAGTAATTTGCAGAAATGTAGGTTCAACATGATCAAAGTATTGACTCGCCTTGGTCACAGTGGTCGGGTGCTTGATTGTCCGGGGCTTCTAGAGCTGCGGCCTCGATCTCTTCCTCTTGAGCCTCGTAAGCTATTTTAGCGTGCGCCCAAAATTCGTACAAAAAGAAAAGCGGCGAATCAAACCAAATAACACCAAAAATCCAAATGAACTCTAAAAATTACAATTTCAGTTCCATTGGACAGATTTTGATTTTAGATGAATTTAGAAATTTGTCTCACTTAATTTGGAGTTAAGATGAAAAAGTTATGATTATTTGAAGTTCTCAGTTCAGTTAATTCCATAAAATGTGAAATTTCTGACAGTGGGTCCCACCTGTCATATTTTAATTTTTATCTTTTTCTTTTTATTATTTCTTCTGTCTCTATGGCCAGTGGGGTCCACTTGTCGGCGTGCTTAGACACTGACGGGTGGGGTCAGGCTGTCAGTGGGCCTGCGGTACCGCGGCGGCTGACGAACGGGGCCCACCTGTCAGCGCAGAAATTAAAAGAAACTCGACCGCTACGCGCGGAGCCGGGGCTCGAACGCGCGCCGCGGGAGCGAGGGGGGAGAAGGAGTTGGCGCTAGAAGCCACTCGGCCGAGCCGAGCGATGCTTACCCATATAGGGTAAGTATACCTTTTGAGGTAGCTCCGGGAGGCGGTCGGGCAGAGGAGTCGGGGGCGACGACACCGGCGGTGAGTGGTGGCCGGAAACGGCTAGGGGCTGCGTGGAATATAATCCCCGAGCGACGGGGAGTCTTCTGGTGCAGACGGCCGGGGTGGAGGAGCACGGTGGCAGGCCGGCGGCGTGCGACGGCGGAGGTTCGAGGAGGTGATCGACGCCGGCGTTACTCCGGCGATGGGAGGTCCAGGGAAGGAGGGGGTTGGCTTCACCGTGCACCCGTGAAGCTCTGGGAGCTTGGGGATTGCCCGGAGGTGGCCGCAATCGGCGGGGAGGGTGGCGCCGGAGCTCGGGAAGAAGGAGGGAGCCGACGGCGATTGAAGGCTCTCGGTTCGATTGCTTACGGGGGAGGGTGGAGGAAAGTAGTGCGGCGCGTTCGGGGCTCCCAGGCGCGGCTTTTATAGCCGGAAGAGGCGCGCACGGCGAGCTCGACACATGGCTCCGCCCTGCTCACGCCGGCGGGGGGGGGGGGAATGAACCAAATCCCGCCGGGATTTTGTAGGAGAGAGGTGGCGGAAGAGGTGCTTCCCCCCTCCTGTAGCCGTACTTTTTAAATTTGTCCGCGAGGTGAGAGAGGGAGCGGGGATTTGCTGCGCAGAAGGAGTGAGCGCGAGAGAGAGGCTGCGTGCGCGGCCGCGTGGAGAAGAAGAGGGAGAAGGAAGAAGACGCGGGCGGGGCCACCGGCCAGAGAAAGAAACGCGGGGCGAGGCGGGCCACCGGTCGGGGAAAGCGGCTGGCGCGCGGGGGCCGCGAGGCAGCGAGGCGCGAGTCACGGGTCCACTGGCCAGCGGAAGCGGGCGCGAGGGAGCACGGGCTGCGGGTGCTGGCGCGCTGGGCCGCGGAGCGTTGGCCCACGCGGGCGCGGTCGGGGGCGCGGCGCGAGAAGCTGGGCCGGGGTGATGGCCGGCCCGGCTGGGTTATTTCCATTTCACTTTTCTTTTTCTTTTGTTTTATTTTGCTTTTGCATTTAAATTCTGCATGTATATACACTTGCACATACATCTTGGGTATGTACCTATATATATATTTTCATCTCCTCCTTATTTTTGTGCAAATATATTTATTTATTTATTTCTGTTATTCATGTATATATATGTCCTTATATATATATATATGGTTCTTCACATGAGTTTGCATATATGCATGAACATTAACCTCCTTTAAATTTTCTTGCCAAATATTTTTAAAGATGTTATCTCATACTTGACTACATTTCTCCCCTGATAGTTTATGGATCATCTTTTCAGATTCTTTATTGGGTGCTCATGTTTAATTATTTTATGTGTTGATTTCTTTCCTCTTTTCACTTTTGAAATTCCTTTATAATTACAAAAAGCCAATAAACTCCAATTTCAAATGGAAAACAAATAAAATAATCCAAAAACTCCATAATTTATTATTTATATTTTTCAGGATGTTACAGGTGTCGCGGCCTGTTCCTTGCTCACCCTTGGTTACTCTTCTTATACCTGCACGCGGTTATCTTTTCACATGCAGGCCAACTATTGTTCATCCGCGTTTGATGATTGCGTCTACTGATGCTAATGTCAGCGAGCGCTGATGAACAATAGACGGCCTACTTATGGGAATACGTCACAACTTGTTGTATAAGTCTTGGACGTCCACAGGGTCCTGCTTGCGCACCGTGCTTTCGTATGGAAATGGCAAGGCTTGACCTGCTCTCGAAGACAGAAATGCTTGAGTCTCGCTGCGCTCTCTGATTGCGCCTACCGGCGTTACCATCAGGGAATGTTGATGTACTGCCACAGGGCTGGGACGTCGTGTGACCTTCGACTCGTGGGGGCTATGGGCCGAAAGGCCGATCTGTACCCCACAGTTCAGAGTTTGCGGTTGAGTGCGTTGTGGGTAAACCGGTGCCCGCTCGCCATCACCTTCTGCTTCGGCCGGAACGCCCTACCGAGGGGAAGCTAGGCCTCCGACGCATGGTGCTGGGTCAGGGGCCCCGCTGGATCCCAGACACTCCTTTTCCCAGCGCGGATTTCGGAGCCTCGTGACGGCACGATGCTGCAACGTTGGACCGTCGCAGACGTTTGCAGGGTGGTCCGGGGATGCTAAGCGGTGGGAGCGAAGCTGGCGCCTAGTCGAAAGTAGTCGCTTGAGCGCTCCATCCCCCATCCTTCGACGTGGTGGCAGCGGAGCTGGCGCCTAGTCGAAGTAGACGCGCGAGTGCTCCGTCCCCTACCCTTCGAGGTGGTGGCAGCGGAGCTGGCGCCTAGTCGAAGTAGACGCGCGAGCGCTCCGTCCCCCAGCCTTCGAAGTGGTGGCAGCGGAGCTGGCGCCTAGTCGAAGTGGACGCGCGAGCGCTCCGTCCCCTACCCTTCGAGGTGGTGGCAGCGGAGCTGGCACCTAGTCGAAGTAGACGCGCGAGCGCTCCGTCCCCCATCCTTGTCGAAGTAGTCGAAGTTGACCAGGAAGATGAGCTGAGAGCGCGGAGGCTTGTGGGGGTCACCGCCCGCTTCAATATGCGCGATCTTGCCGAGGAGTATATGATGCTTGGTGCGACGCCACTTGCCCAAAGTTGGCGCTTCACAGCCGGTGAACGTCGAGATGACAACGTTCGCCCGTCCGTTTGCTCGTTGCCCGTGCCGATTGGCCTTCGTAAGTCTTCATCATATCTTCCTCCGCAATTGTATATATTGCATTCACACAAATATGCCGTCTTGGCTAGGGACTCGCCTTGAGGATGTAGAGCACGCCGCGCGCGTGTTCCTCGGGCCATACACCGGTAGAGAGCACGGGCAACGCGCAGCAGCGACCGCGGAGGCCGGGTTGGGGCGGATAAACCGCGTGTGTGAGGCCTTGGGGCTTCCTGTGCCGGATCGCCCCCCTCCGGCCCAGCAGCAGGAGGGCGAAGGTGCCGCGAAGTCGAAGGCGCCGTCCCGCAAAAGGACCCGGAGCACCGCGACCGCAGCCCGTACGGCGGTTGCCGCCGCTCCTGCCGGCGTGGTGAGCCCGGGGTCGAGTTTGGCGAGGTATGCCGACTCAGATTTAGAGGGCGCGGAGATTGAGGGCGGGGGCGCCGGCAGCGGAGTGTCGCGGAGGCCCCGTTGTCCGCGACCGTTGCCGAGGTGGTGGTGCCTGCTAGCGACATCGGTGCGGAGTCCTCGTCTCCGAGCGTGGCTTTGGCGGGGCTACCCTTCGCGGGAGCGTGTGGAGCGCCGCCCTTGCTAACCTCGTCTCCGCGCCGTGAAGTTCTTCCATGAGCGGATATGGGAGTATTGCGGCGAGGCCGTAGCCCTAGTCGAGCTGCGGAAGAACTTGTACGGCGAGGGGAACCTTGGCCGGTTACTGGACGAGGTCCCTCGACGTGACGATGATGGCGCCGCGGCTCCGGAGGACACCGTGGATCCACAGGTGTGATAGGAGGTTGTCGTGTGTTGGGGTGCGTTGTAACCGAAGCCCGGGTTGTCTTCCTCGTTTTGTGTTTGCGAAAATACGGAGTTTTCCGCTGTTCTGATTCCTGCCCCCTTGTCCCGAGCAGCTACCTAACCGGGGCCAGCTGCTGATCTCCGACCTCGCAACCCGACGGCGTCTTTGGCGCTAGCAAAGAACGGAGGAAGCGTTGGATTTCTGGGCGAGTCGGGCGTCTTCGAGTGGGACCTCGGTACGGGCGGTACGGGGGCATGTCAAGGATGAGCCTGCCGAGTAACAGCCTGATGCGCCGGGGTTGTCTGTGCGCCTTTGTAAACATCTTTAGCAAATACCAAGAACAGTTTTGACCAGATCTCGTGAAGTACGTCGCCACCCTCCGGCTACATCGTCCCATGGTAAGCTCGGAGGGTTTGCGCGCGCGCCCGTACGCGATGGGTTGCGCCCTGCGGGGGCAATGTGATCGAGGTATATACGTAGTTGCGATAACCATACGCGCTCAGACCGATATCCCCTCCAGCGTAGCTGGCGCCGAGTCGGAGTAGACGTCGAAGTAGACGCGCGAGCGCTCCGTCCCCTACCCTTCGGGGTGGTGACAGCAGAGCTGGCGCCTAGCCAAGGTAGACGCGCGAGCACTCCGCCCCCTACCCTTCGAGGTGGTGACGGCGGAGCTGGCGCCTAGCCAAGGTAGACGCGCGAGCGCTCCGTCCCCCATCCTTCGAGGTGGTGGCGGCGGAGCTGGCGCCTAGCCGAGGTAGACGCGGGAGCGCTCCGTCCCCCATCCTTCGAGGTGGTGGCAGCGGAGACAGCCTCGCGGGTGTGCTCACGCGGGAACCAGCCTCTGGTGCTTCTCGCCTGCGGGTGTGCCTGCATGGGGACCAGCCACTGCTGTTTCCCGCTCGCGGGTGTGCTCGCGCGGGACCCAGCCTCTTAACACGTCGTCTTGGTACTCTGCAGGCGGCGCATGGGAGCGGGCCCCCGTGGTGCACTTTGCCCGCCATAGAACTAACTGCGGTAAGCTATGTTCTGAAGTACGTGGGGGCCGATGCCCACGCGTTGTTGATACTCCAAGTAGTGCGCGGGGACAGCATCCACGTCTTATTTATACTCCGAAGGAGTGCACGGGATATACATCCATGTCTTATTTATACTCCGAAGAGTACGCACTGGGGCGGCGCCCATGCGTGCGCGGGGTTCGCGTCTTGTTTGTACTCCGTAGAGTGCGCAGGGATAGCATCCGCGTCTTCTTTATACTCCGAAGAGTACGCACTAGGGCGGCTCCCATGCGTGCGCGGGATTCGTGTCTTGTTTATACTCCGTAGAGTGCGCAGGGATAGCATCCGCGTCTTCTTTATACTCCGGAGGAGTGTGTGCGGAGGCGGACCTCGACGCTACGTCTTATTTATACTCCATGGAGTGCGTGCGGAGGCGGACCTCACGCTACGTCTTATTTAGAGTCCGTAGACTGCGCGCGGAGGCGAGCTCCGCGCGTTGCGGGTGGTGAAATTGCGTGCGGAGGCGGACCTCGATGCTACGTCTTATTTATACTCTGTGGAGTGCGTGCGGAGGCGGACCTCGCGCTACGTCTTATTTAGAGTCCGTAGACTGCGCGCGGAGGCGAACCTCCGCGCGTTGCGGGCGGTGAAATTGCATGCGGAGGCGGACCTCGACGCTACGTCTTATTTATACTCCATGGAGTGCGTGCAGAAGCGGACCTCGCGCTACGTCTTATTTAGAGTCCGTAGACTGCACGCGGAGGCGAGCCTCCGCGCGTTGTAGGCGGTGAAATTGCGTGCGAAGGTGGACCTCGACGCTACGTCTTATTTATACTCCGTGGAGTGCGTGCGGAGGTGGACCTCGACGCTACGTCTTATTTATACTCCGTGGAGTGTGTGCAGAGGCGTCCCCCCGCTCGTCTTTGTTTATACTCATGCCCGTATCTTTGACGGAGTGTGCGCGCGCGAACGCGTGTCTTTGTTTATACTCATGCCCGTATCTTTGACAGAGAGTGCGCGCGCGAACGCCTGTCTTTGTTTCGAAGAACAGAAATTTGTGCAAACGGTGAACTTTATTAAATTCCCGTTTGCGCGGGTGAGCACTTACAAAAGAAGGGGGGATGCCAAGCACTAACCGCTAGGAGGGTGGGGCGATCGTTGACGGGCCACCGCGACCGGGGCAACCTTGCGCGCGTGGAGCGCGGGACGCTCGGGGAGTCCCCGAGGGCTCCGCATCCGCCCTCCCGGCTTAGGTGCCTTGGCGAGCCACGTGGCATGGGCCCCTGGCGCCAAGCTCTATGTGCCAGGCCATGTCCTGGTCGCCATGAATGGTGATGATGGCCCGCGGCCCAGGAAGCTTCATGCACAGGAAACCGTGATGCGGGATTGCCCCGAGGGTGTTTAGGAGCGGCCGTCCTATTATGGCGTTGTAGGGGTATACGATGTCGACCACATCGAAGATGGCGTCCTCGCTCCTGACGTTGTCGTTTTGGCCGAAAGAGGCTTGGAGGCATATCTGGCCTAAGGCACGCAAGGGCTGCCCTCCAAACCCTTGCAGCGGGACGCCTGAAGGGCCCAAACGGCTCCGAGGGATCCCCATTTGGTCGAAGGCCGCAGCGAAGAGGATGTTTGCGGAGCTTCCTCCATCGACTAGGACGCGCCGGACGTCACACCCGGCTACGAGGACCCGGACGACCAAAGGGTCTTGGTGGGGGAACTCCACGCCCTCGGCGTCGGCGGGCGTGAATGTGACTTCATGCTGCGCCCATTCTGGTGGCGCCTGCGCCGGGTATGCCGCGACGTGGTGTAGCCTCCGCGCGTTAGCCTTCCGTTGTCTTGCCAAAGCAAACCCCAGTGAGGAGCCTCCGGAGATAACGTTGATAATCCTGCGCTGGGCTCCCTCCGGGGCTTGTAGCTGTAGGAGGCCTTCCCAAGGTTGCTGTACGTGCGCCTGGATGCACAGGAAGCCTTCCTGGGCCTGTGCTCCTTGGTCCTGGGGGTGCTGGACGTGAGCCAGAACGGGCGCGTGTGTATCCGGGTTTTTGTCCCTGGCAACGCTCTGCCGTAGCGCTGCGATGGTGGCACAAGCACGCGTGTCGTGGTTGCCCCGGCTGTGGATTTCGCACCATTGCCCGTGGTGCTGGTCGCCGTACTCTTCGCGGGTCCGGTCGTCTCGACCCCGGTCGTCTCGACGTCGGCCACGTCCCCGTCCTCGTCCTCGGCGTCGTCGGCCTCCACGACCTGGGGCGTTGTCTTCGGAGCCGCCCTCGATGTCGAAAATGTAACGAGATTTCCTGGACTTGCGCTGATCGCGGTTGGGCTTGTCGCCTGGCTGGTCATTGTGTTGGGGGTCCTTGCGTTCGGAGGCGCCCTTCGGCTGCTCTTGCTTACGCTTGCCTTTCGAAGGGCCCTGTTTTGGTGAGTCTTCGGTCTTGACTGAGCCTTCCGCCTTGTTAGAGTCGGAGTCATCACCATGTCGCCTCCATGCGTCCTCCTCCGCTCTGGCATACTCTTCCATCTTGTCGAAGAGTTTCCCGACCATCTTAATGGGCTTATGCGCGTTGTACTCGGCCATCGGCCCCGGTCGGTGGCCTTGTATAGCTGCGTTGATGACCGTTGTTTTGTTGACGTCCTTGACTTGGCAGCGCACCTTCGTGAAGCGCTTGAAGTAGTCCCGAAGCCTCTCCTCCGGTTTCTGCTTGACTGCAAAGAGCTGGTCCGCATCGACACGCTCGATGTAGTTTCCCTGGAAGTTGTTGTAGAGTCGGTTACGGACCTGTTCCCACGTGTAGATAGACTGTGGTTCAATGGTGAAGAACTAGGACAGCGCCACCCCTTGTAGCGCGAGGGGGAGCCCTTTTGCCTTCGTGGTGTCGTCTCCGCCAGCGGCTTCGATGGCGGTCTCATACACGCGCATGAACTCTCGCGGGTCGGAGTCGCCTTTGTAGGCCTCAATGACACTCGGGAACTTGAAATTTTCAAGCCATGGCATCTGCTGTAGGCCCGCAAAAAGCGGGGACTCCGGGTCTACGCACCGTAGTGGGGCGCGGCTAGACGTGGGGGCGTCGCGGCTATCCGCCCTTTCCGAGGCGGGTTCGGATGCCACTGCCGGAGGGGGGTGTTGGCTCCGGGCCTCCTGCATGTCCCGGACGGCTCCGCGGAGGTCCGTTAGCTCCCGCTGAAACGCACTGAGGGCCGCTAGCAGGTCCGTCTCTACTGCGTGCGTGGCCGGGGCCGTCTGCGCGCTTGGCGGTACCGCCGACGAGGTGGTGACCACGGCCTTCGCGCCCAGGTTGCGCGCCGCGTTGTTGTCGCCGGGGTTGGTCGTCGGGGCGGTGTTGGTGGGATCGGTCGTCACGTCGTTGGCGGGGTTGGTCATCGCGTCGGTGACGGGGTTGGTCGTCGCGTCGTTGGCGGGGTTGGTCGTCGCGTCGGCGGCGGGGTTGGTCGTCGGGGCGGTGCTGGTGGGATCGGTCGTCACGTCGGTGACGGGGATGGTCGTCGCGTCGGTAGCGGGGCCCTCGGTCGCACCTACACCACTGCTCATACCTGCGGTTGCTAGAGCCGAAGCCCTCGTGCTGACGCGAGACTTCGCCGCCTCCGCCTTCTTCTTCTTCGCTGCCGATGGTGAAGCTTTCTTTGGTGCCATCCTCCTTCAAGTCTGGAGGCTTGCTCTTGTCCTCCCCATGGAATGCGCCAACTGTTGTAGTTACCAAACAGAGAGAGAGTGTGTGGTAGTGGAGAGTTGAGTAAAATGAATGGCTTAGCCCCCCTTCCCTGTGGCCTATGCCACATATATATTCATATGGGGAGTGTTTGTACAGTTATACCCTTACACATGAGTATTCCCCTTGGGGGCTCTTATGTCATTACACATGTCCTATTTCGGACCTAACAGGCCTACTGGGCTTAGGTGGGGGCCACCCCTACAACACTAACATTTGGTTGCCTCTTACCCTCTTGTTGTGAAGGAATTAGCTAAATCGTTTTGCAAAGCTCTTTAGGGCATAGAGTGCAAGGTTATTTGAAAAGTATAGAAGGATGATTTGATGTTATATTATAATTCTTGGAGAGAAACTGACTTCATACAATGATTACTATTGGAGCAAAGGGATCCTATTGTAGTTACTAGTAGTATTCCTAGTGGGTAGTGAATAATGATGCGTTAGTTTATATTGTGAATTTATTTGGGGTTATCAAAAATTTAGAATTTTGATCAATGAAATATAATGTTGTGATTGTGTAACTTGTTGGATTTTGTAGACAAAATTGGATGGTGTGGTTTAATGCTAATATTAGGGAAGTAATTTGATTGATGTGGCAGTTATTTGAGTGATGAGGATTTTTAGCTTATTAGATGTAATGACTTGATCTTTAGTGAATATCACTGTTGGAGTTATAATCTTTCTAATATTTTAGTTGGTGGAGATTGTATTCAGCTATTGGTATATAATGATCAAGTATATATGGATTGCCATATTTTTAGACAATAGATTTGAGGATTTCCCTACCAATCATATCGAAACTTGATTGTAGGAGTCATAGAGGTTGAAGTTACTAAGAGTAATGGGTAGTGCTTTTATGGTTTATGAGACTATAAATTTTTGGATTGTTTATGGTTGAAATCTCAATGGGAATTGTTTCAACCTATGGATAAGAGGAGATGGAATTAGATTTTGTGCTTTAGTCTAGAACCATATTGACCATGATTTATGTGGAGGTAGGAAAGCGAAATGACTCTGAGAATTGTGGTGACCATCGATTGAATTCACTCGGTTGTGGTATATATGTGCTTGCCAGGATCTTCAAGATGTTTATCCTTAAAGAAGTTGAGGTGATAAGATTCAATGTGAAATCTATTTCTAAACTCATTTGGAATTATCTGTAGAGATATTTCTTTGGTAGAGGAGTTCATTAGAGCATTTTGTAGATTAGAAGAGCCTTTCTACATTGGTGTACATGTTCCTTTGAGAGACTATGTGGAGGTGACCACATGTTTGTGATGAGTAACTGACACTTATTTTGGAAGGTTAGAGTTTGATTTGTTCCTTTTCTGCCATGTCGTATGGTCTTAAGAGTGGTCGGAAGTCGGGAGCACCCGTCAGCCGTTGTCAGAAGTCGAAGGCAGGGTCTTCGACCATGCTGCGAAGTCAGCAGACTTCGATCACATTGGCTACGGTCAGTAGCTGAAGGCAGGGTCTTCGACCATGTTGTGAAATTAGCAGACTTCGATCGCATTGGCTACAGTCAGTAGCCGAAGTCGGGTCTTTAATCAAATTGTGAAGACGGCAGACTTCGAACTCGTTGCGAAGACGGTAGATTTCGATTACACCATTGTGACTATTCGGGAGCTGAGTTCACTAGGTACGACCACATTGAGAAGTTCCTGCATAGTCGTAGCCCTGGGTGAGTGGTTGGAAGACCTTTACGATCATGTTGGGCGTGGTCAGAAGCCCCCAGAAGGACTTACGACCACCTTAGTCGTGGTTGGAAGGCAGCAGAAGGCTTTACGACCATGTTGGTCGTGTTCAGAAGTCGGGCTCACTGTCTATGACCACGTTGTGGCGTTTACGACCACATTGGGTGTCGTCGAAGGTCACTAGGAAGGTTTACAACCTCTTTAGCCGTGGTCGGAAGTCTGAAGTCGAAGCCATGATCGCTGCGGTCGGAAGATGGGAGACTTCTACCACGACCACGTTGGGAAGTCGGCGGACTCTGACCATGTTGTGAAGTGGTCAAACGAGGTCAGATCGAAGTCGAAAGCACTCGGTTGCGGTCGAACAGGCTCGGGACGTGGTCGGACGTGGTCAGAAGCACTCGGTAGCGGTCGGAAGAACCCCGAAGCGGTCGTAACTTCTGGGAATCAGTTGTATGCACCACTAGGGTGGTCGTAACGACGTTCAATGCGGTCATAGGCTTTGAGCATTGCATATCATGTGAATTCGACTGGTCGTAATGGGTATGCGACCATGTAGGAGTATATTCTGAGTACTTTCTTCTGATGCAAATTGATGTTATCCTTATTTCGTGTAGTGCTATGAGATGTGTTCTTGTTGTGATACTTGCAAGATCTTGGAGGTAGGTCCTGGTGAGGCTGGGATGGTCGGGACAAGACATAGGCGGTGCTGAGGTCTAGAACGACTGGGTGAAGCTGAAGAAGACTTAGGCCCCAGATGGTTGCAAGCGTGATCGGCAAGACAGAGGCAGCTTCCGAGAAGGCGCGTGAGGGGCAATTTGGTGAAATTGACTCAGGCCTGTGACATGGAAGCGGATTTGGTTGGCGATAACGGGTAAAGCGCTGAGTTTGTTGGAGACAACGGGCAAAGCGCGGAGTCTATTGGAGGTAATGGGTAAAGCAAGCTGTAAAACCAGGTGTTAGTTTGGGGTTAACGGGTTTTCCCCCGGTAACTAGCGGCTATAAATAGAGGTGGAAAGCTCAGGTGATCGGGGAGGTTGGTTCCCGAGTCGCTCTGGGTTTCTCTGTTTTATTTTGTGTGAGTTGTCTCTAGGTAGAGCATGGTGCTCGTGTACCTCCGGATGGAGTGGCTGTAGAAACCTCCATGATCAATCATTCATCTCTTGATACGGACCAACTAAGGATTAGTTGATGCGTAGGGATGGCCTGATCTTTCCCTATACGCTCAGCGAGGTTCCTTCTCCTTGTCTTGACGCAGCCAACAATCTTGATAAGGGCGATTTGCACTAGTATGCAAGGTGCACACTAGAAGAAATCCACCGAACTCCCCAAACCGTGAATTCAACAAGAAGACACGAATTAGAAGAGATGAACCTTGTAGATTCAATGGGCAATCTCAAGAATCTCCTATTCTTGCCTTGCACCAATACAACAAACTCCAAACGAGAAAACCTTGCAATCACGCAATCTCGCCGCCAACAACCATCATGGCGATTTTCTCCTTTATTTCACAAGCATAAAAAATTATCATATCATAGCCTAAGTTACAATGGGACTAAGGCCCTGGCCTTATATTGGTGCACAATGCACGGCCTTGACTAAAACTCACGCACAACCTGGCCTAAGGCCGAAACAAACTCCAATACAAACTAAAAAGGAAATACCTAAACCGCTACCTCTGGATTCTCTCTCAATTTGCGATGTGACCATGAGGATTCCATTGCTGGCACCTTGTCATTTTATGGGGCTTCGAAATAGCTTTCCAACGAGTCCAAGAACACCCAAATCGGACTCCGTTTGTGAAAGTTATGGGCGTTTTAATGTTGGACTTCCTGTCTGACCCGAACTGAATCCGATTGAATTCAAATCTTTACAAGTTTCCAGTGAAATAATGTATTTGCCTAAAAAGTGCTAAGCATGTGCGTATCCTCATCATCCTGCCCTTCTTCAAGAAAAGCCGTCCTCGGCTTTTGATAACCTGAAATTGTACTAAACAAAGAATACAATGTGTATGCATGGTATATGTATTGGTCAGTTACACCCCTTCCGTCATTCACATTATTATCACCTGGAGGTGTAGTAAGCAAAAAGAACAACACATATGCGTGGTACATGTATGAATCAATTATTGTGTCATTCTCATTCTCACTGTTTTGCACAAACCAATTGATACTACAATAGCTATCAAATGTATACATTGTAATGTTTTCATTCACACCATTCTCCCTCCCATAAGAAAAAGTCGTCCTCGACTTTGCGAAGTATGTGGACAAGTCATTAATGGCAAAACCAGATCAAACGGTTCAAATATAGAAGAGAAAATTTTAAGTGCCTTCCTTGCTTCAACTGCGCTACTCTGATTATTTGTACATGATTGTTTATCGAAAGAGGAACAAGTAAGCACTATTGTTAAACCTCATCTCATTGTGATCATGACGTGGTACAAAAGATTGTTTGTCCAAAATGTGAAATTTCAACTCAGCAAGCTTATCACATGTAATGCATATTCGATAAACATAAAAGTTTTCATCTACACCATAATCTCCGATCAAATTGAACTTATATGTGTAGGCATAGGAACTAACTAGTGATTTTAAACATGAAATTTCAGCAACATTCTGAATGACACTAGATAGCTCTTTAGGATCATCGAACATGATATAATATAAAGAATCATCAGGAGATATTCTAGCAAGAACTTCCTTTTGAGTAATTAATTCCACATTATGTAAATTGACCAAAGAAATTTCAGAACATGGAATTTTCAATTGAACACATGAGTTCTCACAATTACTCACCTTTTCACAAATAAATTCAGCACCAATATAGAAACCTTTATCATTCTCTTCAGTTGATGCAGGTGCTGTAGGTATCAAAGCGTCATGAGGTAACAACAGGGCAGCAAGTACTTCATCTTCAACTGTGGTTATCTTCTCATCTTTGACTTCCAATGGTACCGGTTGTGGAACAATCGACTCCTCATCTTTAATATCAACCTGCACAATATGAGAAGCAACACTAGAAGTAGAGAGTAAGTTGTTAGTACAAAAAATAATCTCACTTTTCGTATCATCTCTTTCTCTCTTTTCTTTTTGTGTATTCCTCTCACTCTCCATTTGGATGCTCTCAACCTCACATTTGGTGGAATCACACAACTCACTATTTTTATCACTCTCACTCAATTTGGCTATGTGGCACTCATCCTTACATGGGTTTTGATACATCTCAAGTGTTGTTTGTAGCAATGAGACAGCACTACATGTCTTCTTGACCAAAGGGAAAGTCCCATGCTCGGTCATCTTCCCATGTGTCATACTTGTTGAGGCATAAGAATTGAAGTACGGACTTGGATAAAACTGTGATGTACGCATATTCATAAGTCTCTTCTCCTCCTCAATAACACAATTCACAAGATCATGTGTGCTACTAAAATATTTATATTGAAGTGCAGTAGCGATCTTATAATTCAAGCCTCCTTTGAAGTATACCTGTTCTTTTATTGCACTAGTGACACCAGCACGTTGCAATGCATGCTTTAGCTCATAATAGAAATCTTGAACAGTGTTACTCTCTTGTGTGATGCTCTCCACATGGTGAAGCAATTCCTGCTCATAATATGTGATGCGGATACGCACATGCTTAGCACTTTTTAGTCAAATACATTATTTCACTGGAAAGAAGTATTGAGCCGCACTAAATATTGTCAGGTAAATTTATTTCTTAATGAATTTCCTTCTATTCGTGGGAACGATATACTACCTTATGCCAAATTCTTATTTATTATTAGGTTTAAATATTATGATGATTCCGGGGCCAAAGCAATGGAGAAGCACAAGGAGGGTAATCATATTTGCTACCAAGAACACAAAGCTCAAAGCCCATGGGGATGGAAAGGAGAAAGCCAAGCAGCCCATGCAGCTAATCAAGGAGGAAAGAAGCCCATGCAGTGGGAGAGCAAAAGGGGAGAAGTCCAAGAACTTAAAGCCAAAGTTTGGACAAGATTTTGAATCCCAATTCGGACCTCCCACATGTACAACCGAATTCAAACTCGGATTCAACTCAGAACTCAATTTGGATTCGGTTCGGAACAGCCCAATAGGCACCTACTAAAACGGCCATAACTTTTACAAACGGAGTCCGAATGAGGTGTTCTTATACTCTGTGGAAAGCCCTTGAAGTCTACTTTCAGATGGATTTGGCCTCACCTCCAAATTCCCTATGAGTCGATCAAAAACTGCAAAACAAGTCACATTACGTTTTCAGTCCAAGTCAAAGTGGGCCTAGGGTTTTGTAATCGAGTCCTATTCGGCCTCCAAGTGTTTGGCCGACTCTCCACCCCTTGTATCTCTTTAAAAGACAGCCGCCAACCCTGTAAAATTGAGAGACCACGTTTGAGAAAAATCAATGTACTAAAGTTTTCAAGTTTAGCATGGCTGCCGAAATTCCTTAGGGAATTAGGAGTGTCTTCTTCATTCAAGATCGTTCAGTCTTTCCGCTGGGAATTGGGTGCACGATTGATCTTCGCTTGGTGGTCGGCGAAACCAACACGAGTGTGTTTTGGCGGATTAAAGAGTGTTCGTCCCTTGCACTAGCATTGGAGGATCATTACGATTCATCAAGACTCCCGTGAGTATCCATCCTACGTCGAGAAGATCGGGCGACCCCGTATCATCTGGTATCAGAGCGCGGTTTACTCGGTAGGATCTTATCCCTTTAAATTTTTGTTTATTACTTGCTGTCCTATAGTCCATAAACCGAAAACACACCAAAAAAATCAAACCCTAGTTTCGCATCTACTATTTTCGTGAGTTTTATTAAGTCTTGATCCATTAGAAATTTTGTTTACGTGCTGATCTTTGTGTTCCTTCGCGTAACTTGATCTTGTGTCCCCATAAAACAAAAAAAAGTAGATTCAATTTACTCTTGAAGTTGAGTCCGTATCCATAACTCTTCCCAGATCAATCCGAGTACAACACTAGAATCCAAGTCGGTTTTGGCTAGCTGTCCACTTCCGAATCCGTTTGGAAGTTGTCATCCAAAACCAACTCTAGGGAGGTGTTAGTGTTCGCGTTGGCTTCCTTGAACACCATACGGCCGAACACCACACATACGAGCTTCACTTGTATCCTTTGAATACTTGAGACTAGTCATTGATATTGCATTGAGGGCTACTCCTGAATACTCCTAGCTGAACTTTGGGCTTGTGTATCACTCATCCCGGCCGATCAAAAAAATTCAAAGTCTTTTAATTACCTTTATACCCCTACCTTCCATAAAAAGTTTGTAACCCATATACCTCAATAGACTCAGAACAGTGATTTGAATATATTTGGGTCAGTGGCTCGGTAGCAAAACAAAAAGAGGCGAGCAAAAAAAGTGAGAAAAAAAGAGCGAAAAAAGTGAGGAGGCTCATTTGAGTGTTCTAGTTCATATTTTCAGTTTGAGTGATTAAAATTCTTGAGCAATCCTGTGCTCTCTTTTCTTGTTATTGCAATTGGCTAGCGTCTCTCCTAGTACTTGATGCAAACGAGCTAATTTTCCTTATTGTTTCCATCTAGCTCATTCCTTTGTTGCATTGAGTCATATTGATCTTTGCGTGTGCGTTCATACACTTCACTTATATCTATTGGATCGGCACATAAGCAATATTTTCTAGCTTGGATTATTACTTAATTTTACAACATCGTGAAATTCAGATTGTGTAGGATAAAGCTTCCTAACCAAGCTCCAAAAAATATCCTTTGCCGTGCAGTTGTGAGTCACTTTTAAATCCGCTTGATCATCACTTGTTATTGTAAGCCACCACCAAGTGTAAGTTTCTTTTAGCCTCAATTCACTTCAGAAAGGTAAAAACTTTACTTGGGAGAAGAAAAGTGAGATTGAGTGAACTCCATATATTACCCATATATTTGTGGCTTTTTGTGTCTTCTTTGTGCTACTAACCATGTCAGGTGGAGATGACAACATGGGAGAGGAGCATGGTCTGAATTCCCCGGTGACTCGTTTTCAATTCCAAGCTTTGAGGGGAACTTTGCGCAATGAGTTTGCCGCTACTACTTCTGCTTTGGAGCACAAATCAAGGCAGAGATCAACAACTCCACACAAGACATGCGCATTGAGATGAACCAACAAATGAATGTACTACATACCAACATTGTGAACGACGTGGTGCGCGCACTTCGACCGCAACATGAGGAAGGCAGTGTTCATCGTGGGGGTGGCATCCCTCCACGAGATGAGGAAGCGGGCATTGCTCGAGGTGACCAAGAAGCGCAACACAGACGGGACCATATGGTGGCAAATGCCATTCGTCCACCCCTACCAGGGAGAGGTGAAGGGGGTGGCTTCCATGGTCCGGGGAGGGGCCATGGACATGGAGGCCGTGGCAGAGGAGCACCTCGTTTTGACGACGATGACTTTCTTCACTACGACGACGGCTACCACCATCGTAATCGTCGCGGCGATGAACGTCCCAATGAGGATAAGTTTGGTAAGCTTAAATTTACTATGCCAATATTTTCAGGTACACATGACCCGGGAGGAATACCTTACTTGGGAGCTTAAGGTGGACAAGGTGTTCCGCTTACACAATTATTCAGGGGAGAAGGAAATTCACATGGCGGGACTTGAATTCACTGATTATGCACTCATATGGTGGGAACAAGTCCAAAATCAAAGGAGAGAGAACGACGAGCCTCCCATCACTACATGGGAAGAGATGAAGTACTACATGAGAGCAAGGTTTGTTCCTAAATATTACAAATGTGACCTCTTTAATAAATTGCAGAATTTGAAGCAAGGGAGTTTCACGATTGAGGAGTACTACAAAGAGATGGAAATGGCTATGATAAGGGCTAATGTTTATGAATAAGAAGAGCAAACTATGGCCCGATTCCTTGCTGGTTTGCATCCTTCCATCAAGCGAATCGCCGAATTTCAACCCTACAACAACATGGTGGAGTTGGTGCATCAAGCCACTAAGGCTGAGAGGCAAGTACAACAGGACATAAGGGTTTCAAAATCATCTTCCTACACTCCCCGTACAGCACCTACAGGAGGTAAAACCACATATCGTTTCAATTCGTTTAAAACTAATCCATCTAGTGGAAGTTTTACTCCTAGTGCACGTGTTGCCCCATTGCTACAAACAACACTTGAGATGCATCAAAGCCCATGTGAGAGTGAGAGCCACATAGCCAAAGGGAAAGAGAGTAGTAAAAAGAGTGAGTTGTGTGATTCCACCATATGTGAATTTGAGAGCATCCCAATTGAGAGTGTGAGAGAAACACCAAAAGAGAAGAAAGAGGTAGATGATGGACAAAGTGAGGTTGATTTTGAAACTAACACATTAATGTCTACTTCTAGTGTTGTTTCTCACATTGTGCAGGTTGAAATTGAAGATGAGGAATTAAACATTCAACAACCGGCATCATTGGAAGTCAAAGATGAGGAGATAACCATGGTTGAAGTTGAAGTACTTGCTGTCCCGTTGTTACATCATGATGATTTAATACCTACAACACCTATATCAACTGAGGAGAACAATAAAGGTAACAATATTGGCGCTGAAATTAATTGTGAAATGGTGAGTACTTGTGAGAACTAATATGTGCGAATGAAAATTCCATGTTCTGAAATTTCTTTACTCAATTTACATAATGTGGAATTGATTACTCATAAGGAAGTTCTTACTCGAATATCTCCTAGTAATTCTTTGTGCTATATCATGTTTGATGATCCTAGAGAGCTATATAGTGTGATTGAGAATGTTGTTGAAATTTTGTGTTTAAAATCACTAGTTAGTACCTATGCATATACATATAAGTTCAATTTGATTGGAAATTATGGTATAGATGATAAGTTTTATGTTTACCGAATATGCATTACATGTGATAAGCTTGCTGAATTGAAATTGCATATTTTGGATTTAAGTGATCTAAAAGATTTAAGTGAAGTATATTGTAGGGACCCAGATTTTACAATCCGGATTCCTCTGTGATTCCACCGCACTATTCCCTGGATTAGTAGATAGTGCTCACAGTTTACAGTTCTGAATATCAAAGTACATATCATGCGGAAGCGTAAATATAATAGTAGACTTACTCATGGGCCGATTAGGCCGAAATCATTAAACTACAGCAACAGAAAAATGAAGCACACAAGTGGGACCTTCAGGACATGCCCACAGGCAGCCAACTGGAGGTTCGCGACCTAGCCCTTGACATCTTCATCTTCTTTGCCAGCATGACCAATAGTGTTATTGATGCGTAGTGATCTAATTCTTGAATCTGAATTTGTTGTGAAAGCGAGTGTGAGCACAAACCACCGTGCTCCGCGAGCCAATACACAGGATGCAAATAAATAGTATGCATGGCTTATAAAGGAGAGGCTCGGGTTATTTTATTTGCCATAAATCGCTTTTAGTAACATTATTATTATTTAATCACAATGTTATTGTTGCTGCCTAAAACTCCACACAGTGACTACTATAATTGACTTAATCCACCGAAGATACCTTTTCTTTATTGATTGCTGTCTAAGACTCCAAACAGCGAGTAACATCATTCAATTAATCCACCGAACACACACTTTCTATATTGAGTGCTGTCTAAAACTCCAAACAGTGAATGTAATCATTTATTTAGAATCCACCAATATCTTTTGTGTTTTGAATTCCTAATAATCTAATCTTGTAGTTGCTATTCACCAACTCCTCACTCCGAAATTCTAATGAATTCTCTAACATAATTACTTTCAAATCCACCTGATGTGGCCAAGAGTGAAAATGCTACATTGATTTGTGCTTCAACTATGCAATCTAAACTTACAAGGCTTAGTAATACTGAATTGCGTAAGAAGAAAGAAGCAATTGGTTATGGGAGAGGGAAGAATATCCTAGTTCGTGCGGATGCTTATGTGATTCCTCCTTTATGCGGTGTAAATAACACAACAATGTATGGAATTAGAGGTGTGGATGGAGAAGAAAGAAAGTTAGTTTGGCTAAAGAGGAAGACACAAGATCAATCAAGTTCTCGTGATTGCAGTTCTGTCCATAATGTTCATGAAGTTCTCAACGCCAATTCTAAGGTTTCTAATACACACAAAATACATATTTGGAAAGTTAATGAAGTCTACTTTCCAACGAATCAAATGGTGCTTGATTTGGAGTTTCCTACACAAAGTTATGGCAACTTTATTGGATGCTACACGGGCTGTCCGGAGAGATGCGTGAGACTTGCCAAACATAAAGAGTTCGAGTATTGCAAACCATGGCTTTCTAAAGGTTGCGAAGGACTCCTTGTCAGGTTACAAACAGATTTGGAAGCCCCTTGAACAAGAAAACGAAACATATAAAGATTTGAAACCGATTCGGACTCAGATTGGGATAGCTGGCAAAACCGATACTAAAACGTCTATAACTTTCACAAACGGAGTCCGATTTGGGCGTTCATGGACTCGTTGGAAAGCTATTTCAAAGCCCCACACAATGGACAAGGTGCCAACCATGAAATTCTCATAGTCAAATCGCAAATTAAGAGAGAATCCGGTGGTAGTAGTTTAGATATTTCCTTTTTAGTTCGTATTGGAGTTTGTTTCGGCCTTAGGCCAGGTTGTGTGTGAGTTTTAGTCAAGGCCGTGCATTGTGCACCAATATAAGGCCAGAGCCTTAGCCCCATTGTAATTTAGGCTGTGATATGATAAGTTTTTAGGTTCGTGAAATAAAGGAGAAAATCACCATGATGGTTGGTGGCGGCCAGATTGCGTGATGATGAGGGCATCCCTAACACTTATACATCTTCTCCTATTGGTGGTCATGCACATACTAATGAGGACATCCCCATTACATATACATCTTCCACTCCAAGCATGCATGAGAATAACCAAGAATCAGAGGGCCCAATGACGAGGGCAAGAGCCAAGCGTTTAAACAAATGGGTGCTTTTGTTTCTTAAGGAGTTTCCTTTAATTGATGATGAACTTGGAATACTACCTCATGCTAGTATTTTATGTATTCATAGGTATGACTCATGTGAAGACTTGAGAGAGCAAAAGGGAGGAGCCTAAGAACTTAAACTACAAGTTTTGGATAAGATTTTCAAGCCAAATTCGGACTTCCCACGTGCTCAACCCAATTCAAACTCGGATTCAACTCAGGATTCAATTCGGATTCGGTTCGGGACAGCCTGACAGGTAGTTACTAAAAAGGCCATAACTTTCGCAAACGGAGTCCGATTCAGGTGTTCTTGTACTCATTCGAAAGATAATTTCAAGGGCTACGCAATGGATCTAATCCCACCTTTAAATTTATCACGGATAAAAATTTATGTCCGAAACAATATGACAGGTGAAAAATATAGTTTCCTTTTTGTGAGAGTTCATATCCAAAACCATATAGGGTTGAGTTGTACTTGGTTTGGAGACCATATGGACATCACAAGGGGCTATATAAGCCTTGTATTGGCAGCCTTTAGGGGGAGACCAATTTTATGCATAAGATTAAAACATAGCTATTGCTTGTTCTTTTAACACCAGAGTTCATGTGAGGACTTTGAGAGAGAACTAGGCGATCCATTGTTCGTTATGCAATTCAAGGTTAAGCGTCGTTCCATTATGAATTGGGGACTTGGCGTTCATCGTTTGTGGTCTCGCGACGAACAATTATCCGGTGTGTTTTGGGCGTATTTCGAAGAGTTGAGGGTTCGTGCATTAGCATGAGTGTTCAACTAGTGACATCGTCTACTTCGCATCAACTATCCACGGTTCCTCACCGAGAAGATCGGGACCCCTCCCCGTATCATGCGGTATCAGATTCTAGGTTTACTCGGTGAGAACTTCATTACCTGTAGTTAGATTCGTTTTCTGTCCTTTCGTCCATCAAACCGAAAATTGCAATACCAAAACCGTAGTTTAATCTGTTTATTTCTTATGTGTTTTGTTAAGTCTTCATCCATTAGAGTTTTGTTTTAGTGCTAATCCGTGTGTTTCCTTTTGCGTTGCTGAATCGTTGTGTTCACATAAAAATTGCTGGTTGATTCCCTCAATTAGCAAACAAAAAAAGCTTCCATCTTTTACCGTGCGCCATCTTGAGAGCACAATCCAAGTCGATTTGAGTTTCTTTATCCGAACTCCTTGGTGAGACTAGAGTCCGAATCGACCTCTAGCTCAAACACAATCCGAGTCCAATTGTTCCTTTGTGCTTCACTTATATCCTTTTATCTTGAGACTAGTTGTTGAGATTGCAATTAGGGTTGCTCATTAAAATTGATTACACCTTGCTGATTTGTGAGGCTTGCAGCCGTAGTTAGGAAGAGCCGCGGCATAAAAAAAGAAGAGAGAGAAACACGTAACTTTTGCATACGACCTCCGGTTGAGGCGTTTCTTGATCCGTTGGAAAGGAAACGAGAAGATAGAGCTTCCAAACTCCTTTTTTAGAGCAATTTTGTGCCCTCGTATATTCAGTTGCAATTGGCTAGCGTCTCTCTTTGTACTTGGTGCAAAACGAGCTAGCTCATTCCTTTGTTTGCATTAAGTCCCATTTATCGTTGCGTGTGCGTTCATACACTTTGCTTAAACCAATTGATCAGCACATAGGCAAAATACTCTAGCTTGGATCATTACTTAGCTTTACAATACCTTGAATATCAGATTGCATAGGATATCCACATACTGTCCAAGCTCCACCTATACCCGTTGGTGTACTCCCTTGCTCTTGGTTACGCTCATACATTACCGGGTTGAGGTCGTTCGCTGTCACAATTGTCGATTTGCCGTCCATGATTCACTTTGGAACGGTAAGCTTGTCTTGTTTTCAGGACAGTGAGTTGCAAGCATAGAGAGAGTTTTTGTTTTACTAACCCGGATATAACCTCGTTTCTTATTTGTGAGTCGTTCCTATGTCAGGTCACGAGGAGGATCCACCTAATCCGGAGGCGCCGGTTACGTGGACCGAGTACACTCGGTTGTGCGAGATGCTACAAAAACAACTTCATGATGGTGACAATGGTGTGCGCGATGAGCTTGGTGAAGTTCAGACTGGACTGAACATCCTCGGGGAGGAGGTCACACAATTGTGTATGACCATCAACAATAACTTTCTGGAGCTACGTGCCATGTTCGCACACCAAAATCTACGTGGGGGTGCACCAGCTGATGATACAAGTGTGCACGACCCTCCGGTCGTTCTGCACAATGAGACTGAGGAGGAGCGTGCTATTCGTTTGGATGAGGAGTGACATCAGCGATAGGCGCGTCGCATGGCCGTGCCGCCAAACGTCGGGATGGCAGCCGCGGCACGCCCTCAGGCACATGGGCCTGGCCGAGGCAATGGTGGCCAGGGTGGAGGTGCACCACAGTGTGCCCACGGAGGAGGTGTGCATCATGCACCTCGTAACTGGGCTGATGTGGTCGAGCGCCGGGATGACAATTTCCCCGTCGACGACTATGATGACCGACAACGCCACCATCGCAACAACATTCAGCGTCCTCGCCACGACGACGCCGAGGATCTTGTCACTAAGCCCAAATTTAATCTTCCTATATTTTCAGGTGGTACAGATGTGGAATAATACCTCACTTGGGAGCTGAAAGTTGATAACTTATTTCGGATGAACAACTATTCCAATGAGAAGAAGCTGTTGCTTGTGTCCAATGGCTTGGATGATTATGCCACACATTGGTGGGAGCAATTCATCTGTAAGCGCATGGAGCTTAGTAAAATAAGTCCTTAGGGTTTAACCTTTCTAATCTTCCTACGGTCACGTCTTAGTGTTGTCATGGCTCTGATACCACCTTTGTCGGAACCCGGAGTAACGACTCCTGGATCCTCTGTGTAAATCGCACTAGTCCAGGATCAGCTAGTGCACACAGTACAACAAAGATAAATACCAAGCACAAATGACTGAATATATTAAATAAAAGAGTAAGGCCTTATGGCCAAGTCTTACATCAACGCCCATTGGCAAAATAAAATAAAGGAAAGAACTGTGGAAGCAAACTGATAAAAGCGAAGCCCAAGCCTGCCCACAGGCAAACGACAGTAAGACGCGGCCTATTCGTCCAGATCTTCACCGTAGTCGACTTCATCCTTCTCCGTAAGGAGGGTGCAAGGTGAGTACAAACTTGTACTCCGCAAATCACACGGAGAATGCAACACAATGATAAAGGCTTTAATGCAAGGCTTATAGGGTTAGTTTGCATAAAACAACATTTAAGAAATACAGTATATAGATTGAAATTGCTGAATTTAATACAGTAAGTAAAAACACTAATTGTAATTGAAAATAATACCGTCAGTGCAGGCTTCGACCAAACACCAACCTATCCACGGGCATTCCACCCGGACCATCTTTTTCAAAAGGTCACGTATGGATTCCATCCATCCACACATTTCCAAACACTCGTGGATTCCATCCATCCACAAGCTTCCAATCTCTCTCATGGGTTCCATCCACCCACAAGGTTTTCATTCTCTCATGGATTCCATCCATCCATAAGGTTTCCTTTGAAAATCATTTTTGAAAAACAAAGTCCAATCCATGAAAAACTTTTACTCAGCATGCCCATGACCGTGGGCACGGCTATCCAGGATAGATTATACACTCTGCAGAGGTTGTACAACTTTACCCACAAGACACGATCATCCTTTTGTGCCACGCGAGTTACACACTTCCTTAGGTGTGCGGCAAGGAGTCGTGACAAGGCCTTTACAATGCAAAGCCTTCAACCTGGTCGAGCCAACTCTAAGATTTCACCCCAGTAAGAAATCCACCAGACCGGGACCCCCTCTTGAGCCTAGACGAGACTTCTCATGGCTTAACCATGCTCGCCCAAGTGAGACTTCACATGGCACCTACCACGCTCACTTTCAACCTACGACTTGACTCAGGTTGGGACTTCGCAAATTATTCAGGCAGGGCTGTCCCATACCAGCCATGTGGTAGTACGATTAGGGCTTTGCAACAGTAGCTCACAGACCGGTCCTTAATCTGACTTAGGCCCAACCACAAACCCCTGTGCACGACAATCAACCACTGCGGCTCCAACCAATAGGGCATGCCTGCACCCACCAATCTAACCAATTGCCTAAGTCTAAACCAGGTTTTATATTTTGTTTTCAAAATATTTCATAAACTTCCTTGACTCACCAAAGTCAAGAGTGCATATCAAAAGCATACCATTTTATGTGAAAAGGTTCGTCATTTTATGTGAAAGATATCCCAAAACAAATAATATAGCTAAGCAGGTCTAAGCATTTCATGTAATATTCCTCTAGCCAATACTAATGTACCAACTAGGGTTTGATCTAGGGAGACAAGGTATAAGGAATTCAATATCAATGGAGAAATTAACAAGTAGGCATTAACTATATTTAAAACTGAATTGAAATATGTTGAATAAAAGTATGCATGCAATATAATTTAAATCAACATAATTTTATTTTGAAAACTGGGATCAACATGATCAAGGAGTGTGACTTGCCTTGCTCTTGAATTTGGTTTGAATCTTCGTCGAAGAATTTTCCCGAATTGTCGAAGTCTACACGTGAAAATAACCCACTAAATTCCAATAAAATCAAAATAAATTCGAATTGACTTAAAATATTTGAATTGAGGCTAGAAATGGATAGAGGGGAATTTTTGATGAATTTAGAAATTTGAATGGGCTAAATCGGAGTTAGGATGAAGGGGAACGGGCTCTGGGAAGTTTAAAAAGAGAGAAAATGGAAAATCTGAATTATTGGAATTATTTTTCTAAAGAAAAATCCGGATTATTGCGTCAACAAAGAATTTCTTTTCGGCCGGATTTATTTTTCAATGGAAAAAGGGCTTTATTGCATCAGCCTGACCTCAACCCGAGGTGGACCGACACTGACATGCGGGCCCGGTCCATGTGGACCATGTCCACGGACCCGGAAAGGGGGTGAGGTGGCACGGGGGCGTGGCCTTTTTAAGAGGGGGAGGATGATGAGGGCATCCCTAACACTTATACATCTTCACCTATTGGTGGTCATGCACATACTGATGAGGACATCCCTATTACATATACATCTTCCAGTCCAAGCATACATGAGAATGACCAAGAACCAGAGGGCCCAATGACGAGGGCAAGAGCCAAGCGTTTAAACAAACAAGTGCTTTTATTTCTTAAGGAGTTTCCTTTAATTGATGATGAACTTAGAATACTACATCATGCTGGTGTTATTGGCAAATGCATGTGTGTGTCTCTCTAGCATGCAGCAATAAAAGAGCATTAATGCACAGTGTAGCTGGAATGCAGTTGGTTTTGCATGCAGCGTCAGGATGGTTTTGCATGCATGGCTGTTGGCATAAAAAGCAGGGGACGTGACTGCTATTGCAAGTGACTGTTCACTGCTATAAATAGATACTCCTTGCCAATTTTTCCTGTGTGCAACAGAAAGAAGGAAGCAAGTAGTGTCACATTTGCCTTGCATAAAGACTCGAACAGAGTCTGTACAAAGTAAATGATAGAGCATATACACACATACACTTCTTGCTAGTTCTTTGATCATCAAAAGAACGCTGTAAAGGAAAAAGCAGAGACAAGCAAAAAGGTTTACTCGACGGGAGAAAAAGCTTGTTGCAATATGGATCAAGGTATGTATATGCTTGATTAAGGTTGAACAAAATAGTGTTGTAAATTAAATTTTCCGCTTACATTTGGTATCAGAGCAAGGATACAACACTTTTGTTCACCATGAAAGTTTTTTACTCTACTGTCTTAATTTTTTTATGGTATTTTTTGCTGATCATATGAAAGTTTGTTTATGCTATTTTGTATGGATTTTGTACTGGACATAATAGTGTTCATCCTAGTACATTGAAATAGCATATTCTTATATTTGTTTCTTATGAAATAAAATACCAATTAAATGATCAATATATAGTACAAGTTAGTCGTCACCAAAGTGGCCTAACTAGAAAGTTATTGGCATTTATTTGAGTATTTTTCTATTGTTCGGTCGTATCGAATGCTGTTATAATGACCGTACAATTAATCTTATTAATTATAAAGTATGGAGGTCGCCCAAAGGTGGATCATTGCTTATAATTAATAACATGAAAGAGATTGATCAACATTCTTAGTAACATGTATATCCAAAGATAGCATGTGTAAAGATCTAAAGTATGTTTGAAAAATCTGTAAAAGTTTATCTTTTGACAATTTTAATGTTTGTATTTAAAATTCATCCAAAGATGATTTCAGATGCATGTCTAAAAGTTTTTGTCTGGATCTAATTTGGTCAAAATATTTATTTTGAGCATGTTTTTTCTGTAGCCACTATAAACCTGTATGCTCAAAGTAGCGGGCTTGTAAAGTTTAATGGACTGAATTACGTTGATTGGTCCGAGCAAGTGCATTTCCAATTGGGTGTTATGAATTTAGATTATGCATTGCTTATGGATAAACCAATCATCACTAAGGACAGTACGGATGATGACAAGTTTCTTTTAGAGACTTGGGAAAGGTCCAACAGATTGAGTTTAAATTTAATGCGTATGTTGATGGCTAAAAATGTTAAGCCATCAATGCCCAAAACGGAAGATGCAAAAGAGTTCATGTTGAAAATTAAAGAATACTCTCAATCGGACATTACGGACAAGTCCATTATGGGGAGTCTCATGAGTGAGTTGATGACTAAGAAATTTGATTGGTCGCAACCCATTCATGATCATGTGACAAACATGGCTAATCTTGCAGCGAAGTTGAAAACCATGGGAATGGACTTGAATGAATCTTTTTTGGTTCAATTCATTATGAACTCGCTACCTCCTGATTTTGGCCAGTTCCAGGTGAATTATAATACCATTAAGGATAAATGAAACTTTCAAGAAGTAAAGGCCATGTTAGTTCAAGAGGAAGGGAGATTAAAGAAAATTAGAGAGAATTCTGTCCATCTCACGGTTTACGAGGGTGCTAGCTGCAGTAAGGGAAAACCAGGGAAAAAGGGCAAAAAGAAGGATAAGACTCCTGGAGCTGTTAAGGAGGGTCAAATCCGTAAAGATATGAAGTGTCATTTCTGCAAGAAATCTAGACATTTCAAGAAAGATTGCCCAAAAAGAAAGACTTGGTTCGAAAAGAAAGGTACATATTATGTTTCTGTATGCCTTGAATCAAATCTTATTGAAGTTCCTAATAATACCTGGTGGTTAGATACTGGTGCAACTAATCATGTGTCGCACATTTTACAGGGATTCCTTTCGATCCAAACCATAAGTGGAACTAAAAATTTCCTGTATATGGGAAATAGAATGAAGGCACAAATTGAAGGCATTGGGACATATCATTTAATTCTAGATTCCGGATGCCACTTGGATCTTGAAAAGTGTCTTTATGTTCCCGAATGTGCTAGAAATTTAGTTTCTGTTGCAAAGTTGGATAATAAAGGTTTTAAGTTTAAGATTGGAAGTGGTGCATTTTCCTTGTATAAGTATGAGTACTATTATGGTTGTGGTACTTTATCTGAAGGATTGTATCGCTTTAATCTAAATAATGGATTTGCTGAATCTCTGTTTAATGTTGATTTTTCAGTTGGCAATAAACGTAGTGCACATAGTGAATGTTCTGCTTTCCTATGGCATCAAAGACTTGGTCACATATCCAAGGAAAGAATAATGAGGTTAATGAAGAATGAAATTTTACCTCAATTGGATTTTTTCGACTGGAACATATGTGTAGAATGTATTAAAGGAAAGCAAACCTCACATATATCAAAGCATCCTGCCGTAAGAAGTAATGCACCATTAGAGTTAATACACACTGATATCTGTGGTCCTTTTGATGTTCCTTCCTGGGGAAATGAAAAGTATTTCATCACTTTCATTCATGATTACTCACATTATTTCTATTTATACTTGTTGCATGAAAAATCTCAAGCAGTGGATTACTTAAAGGTATTCATTGATGAGGTTGAAAGGCAACAAGATAAAAAGGTTAAAGTTGTGAGATTCGATAGAGGTGGTGAATATTATGGCAAATATAATGAAAATGGACAATGTCCAGGTCCATTTGCTAAGTTCCTTGAAAGTAGAGGTATTTGTGCACAGTATACAATGCATGGAACACCTCAACAAAATGGTGTAGCTGAAAGGAGAAATCGTACTCTCATGGATATGGTTAGGAGTATGATATGTAATGTAAATGTACCTATATCCTTGTGGATGTATGGATTAAAGACTGCTTCATATATTCTAAATAGGGTTCCTAGTAAGTCAGTTCCTAAGACTCCTTATGAACTGTGGACAAGAAGGAAACCTAGTTTAAGACATCTTCATGTTTGGGGTTGTCCAGCAGAAGTAAGGATATATAATCCACAGGAAAAGAAACTTGATGCAAAAACCATTAGCGGTCATTTCATCGGTTATCCTGAAAAATCTAAAGGATATAGATTTTATTGTCCTAACCATAGTACAAGAATAGTTGAGTCTGGAAATGCTCGATTCATCGAGAATGGTCAAAATAGTGGGAGTAATGAATCTCAAAGAACAGTTAATGAGATTCGAACAGAAACTTCTTCAACTAATATTTCTCCTCCGGATGTTGTTTTAAAGTTACCTAACAACTCGGAAAGAGAAGATTTAGTTTATGAAAAGTCGATGGATAATGTACAAGTCATGAAGGAAAAAGATATACCACAAGAAATAGCACTAAGAAGGTATGTAAGACAGAAAAGACCCGCTATTTTGGATGATTATGTGGTATACTCGTTAGAACATGAATGTGACTTAAGTATAGATGAAGATCCAGTCTCATTTATAGAAGCCAAGAAAAGTAATAATTCAGAAAAATGGTTTAATGCTATGAAAGATGAGTTAAAATCAATGGATGGCAACAAAGTCTGGGATTTGGTTGAGTTGCCTAAAGGATCAAAGCAAGTTGGTTGTAAATGGGTCTTTAAGACCAAACGCAACTCAAAAGGCAATATTGAAAGGTACAAAGCCAGATTTGTTGCTAAAGGTTATACTCAGAAAGATGGCATTGATTATAAAGAGACTTTTTCTCCGGTTTCTAAGAAAGATTCTTTAAGAATTATTATGGCTTTAGTTGCACATTATGATTTAGAACTTCATCAAATGGATGTAAAGACCGCATTTCTGAAAGGCGATCTTGAAGAGGAAGTTTATATGGATCAACCAGAAGGTTTTAAAGTCCAGGGAAAGGAAAATTTAGTGTGTAAATTGAAGAACTCGATATATGGGCTTAAACAAGCATCCCGCCAATGGTATATTAAGTTTAATGATACCATTACATCGTACGGATTTACAGAAAATTCTGTTGATCGATGTATTTATTTTAAAGTCAGTGGGAGCAAGTTTATTATATTAGTCCTATATGTTGATGATATTTTGTTAGCCGCTAATGATAAATCATTGTTACATGATGTAAAGAAATTCCTCTCTATGAATTTCGAAATGAAAGATATGGGTGAGGCATCCTTTGTTATTGGAATAGAAATATTCCATGATAGAAAACAAGGATTGTTAGGTCTGTCTCAGAAAGGATATATCAATAAAGTTTTAGAGAGGTTTAGAATGGATAAATGCTCCGCCGGCATAGTTCGAATTTAGAAAGGAGACAAGTTTAGCAATATGCAATGTACGAAAAATGATATGGAACGAAAAGAAATGGAATCTATTCCATATGCTTCGGTAGATGGGAGTTTAATGTATGCTTCAACATGCACTCGACCAGATATTAGCTTTGCTGTTGGTATGCTGGGTTGATATCAAAGTAATCCTGGGATGGATCATTGGAAAGCTGCGAAGAAAGTTCTTCGGTATTTACAAGGCACCAAGGATTACATGCTTACTTACAGAAAATCAAATAACCTTGAAGTGATTGGTTATTCAGATTCAGACTATGCTGGATGTGTAGACTCAAGAAAATCTACATTTGGCTATATTTTTATGTTGGCTGGAGGAGCTGTCTCTTGGAAGAGTGGGAAGCAATCAATTATTGCTACTTCCACTATGGAAGCTGAATTTGTGGCTTGTTTTGAAGCCACTATTCAAGCATTATGGTTACGGAATTTGATAACAGGTCTCCATATTATTGACTCAATAGAGAGACCATTAAAAATTTATTGTGACAATTCCGCAGTCGTATTCTTCTCCAAAAATGACAAATACTCAAAAGGTGCAAAACACATGGAATTGAAATATTTGTCAGTTAAAGAAGAAGTACAAAAATAGAAGGTGTTTTTTGAGCATATCAGTACTAATCCTATGATAGCGGATCCGTTAACTAAAGGTCTACCGCCCAAGACATTTAATGGTCATGTCAAAAGTATGGGTTTAATTGAGAAGTCCTTGTTATCATAGTAATGTGTTTGTAAAGATTTGTACAAGTTTGTACAAATAACAGTTGCTCATATTATTGTGACAAATTTGAATTCAATAAAAGTATTGTTTTTGTCTTTTATTTCACATTACAAAGTTTAGTGAAATATTTTTTAAGGATTATGTTTTCCTTAATGAAAGACATAATTTTTGGATTAAATTGATAGTGATATATGGAAGGAATCTTATTGACTAAAAAAATTTGAGACCGCCATAATCCTTTCAATTTAAATTCAATTAAAGATATGACTTGATAAAGGTTGAACAAAATAGTGTTGTAAATTAAAGTTTCCGCTTAAAGCCCAAGGACTTAAACTATAAGTTTTGGATAAGATTTTCAAGCCAAATTCGGACTTCCCACGTGCTCAACCCAATTCAAACTCGGATTCAACTCATGATTCAATTCGGATTCGGTTCGGGACAGCCTGACAGGCAGTTACTAAAAAAGCCACAACTTTCACAAACAGAGTCCGATTCAGGTGTTCTTGTACTCGTTGGAAAGATAATTTCAAGAGATACGCAATGGATCTAGTCCCATCTTCAAATTCATCACGGATAAAAAGTTATGACCGAAACAATATGACAGGTGAAAAATATAGTTTCCTTTTTGTGAGAGTTCGTATCCAAATCCATATAGGGTTAAGTTGTACTTGGTTTGGGGACCATATGGACGTCCCAAGGGGCTATATAAGACTTGTATTGGCAGCCTTTAGGGAGAGATCAATTTTATGCATAAGATTGAAACATAGCTATTGCTTATTCTTTCAACACCAGAGTTCTTAAGAGGACTTTGAGAGAGAACTAGGGGATCCATTGTTCGTTTTGCAATTCAAGGTCAAGCTGTCGTTTCATTGGGAATTGGGGACTTAGCGTTTGTCGTTTGTGGTCTCGCGACGAACAATTATCCGGTGTGTTTTGGGCGTATTCCAAAGAGTTTGGCTAAAGAGGAAGAAACAAGAAAATCAAGTTCTCGTGATTGTAGTTCTTTTCATAATGTTCATGAAGTTTTCAACGCTAATTCTGAGGTTTATAATACACACAAAATACATATTTGGAAAGCTAATGAAGTCTACTTTCCAACAAATCAAACGGAGCTTGATTGGAGTTTCCTACACAAAGTTATGGCAACTTTATTGGATGCTGCATGGGCTGTTCAGAGAGACGCGCGAGACATGTCAAACATAAAGAGTTGGAGTATTGCAATGCAAGTAAGGGTAAAATCCGACCACACCATGACTTTCTAAAGATTGAGAAGGACTCCTTTTTAGGTTCCAAATGGATTTGGAAGCCCATTGAACAAGAAAATAAAACATATAAAGATTTGAAACCGATTCAGAGTCGGTTTGGGACAGCTGGCAAGACCGATACTAAAACGTCCATAACTTTCACAAACGAAGTCCGATTTGGGAATTCTTGGACTCGTTGGAAAGCTATTTCGAAGCCCCACACAACGAAAAATATGCCAGCCATGAAATCCTCATAGTCAGATCGCAAATTAAGAGAGAATCCGGTTGTAGTAGTTTAGATATTTCTTTTTTAGTTCATACTGGAGTTTATTTCAGCCTTAGGCCAGATTGTGCGTGAGTTTTAGTCAAGGCTGTGCATTGTGCACCAATATAAGGCTAGGGCCTTAGCCCCATTATAACTTAGGCTATGATATGATAAGTTTTCAGACTCGTGAAATAAAGGAGAAAATCGCCATGATAGTTGGTGGCGGCCAAATTGCGTGATTGCAAGGTTTTCTCATTTGGAGTTTGCGGAGTTGGTGCAAGGCAAGAATAGGAGATTCTTGAGATTGCCCATTGAATCTACAAGGTTCATCTCTTCTAATTCATGTCTTCTTGCTGAATTCACGGTTTGGGGGGTTCGGGTGCGCCTTGCATACTAGTTCAAATTGCCCTTATCAATATTGTTTGCTGCATCAAGACAAGGAGAAAACTCTATCCAAGGAGAAGGAACCTCGCTGATCGTACCGGGAAAGATCGGGCCATCCCTACGCATCAACTAATCCTTAGTTGGTCCGCATCACCACCGATATCATTTGTATCAGGACTTTCTAACAATTCCAACCTTTTGGTTATTGATCCAAACCATAATTTGCTCTTCCAATAATCAATCTTATTTTCCATTATCTATTTCTAACTAGTTCACTAGTATACCTCCACCAAGAATATCATTGATCAAGTCTACGGTTCACTAGTATACATCCACCAAGAATATCATTGATCAAGGTTATACTCCAATAATTGTTATTATTCCTCCAAATTCCCAAAAATTCAATTCATCCATCTAGTATTTGATCAAATCCTATTAATCCTATTATCGCCGACATCTTCCAAGAATTTATATTGGTTATCAGTGTTGTAATCCAGCAATTACCTTTGCACTCTCTAATTCTCCAAAAAATCATTTAAATCATCTATCTAGCCTATATACTCATTTAGGCTCCACCAATTTATTTTTCCCAGGATCTACACTATCATTTTCCCTTCTATAATCGACATGAATCCACCAACATCTTTATGCGCTTACCACAAACAGCCATCTTCTTTTCTTACAACTCTATTTATTCTTCCTTACATTTTACTTCGAGAGAATTATTATCATTACCTAAAAACATAATACGTAGAAATTTCCTGAGACCTAGCAGTTTTGAACAAAAACATAATGTGTAAGAGAATGTAATAATAAAGCAATCCAGATTTCATCCACTGTTACATGGCATCTGCACCATATGCTTAATATTTCAGTGTTATAACCGCTTACTTTGCCACTGGGACGACACCCAAGACAACTCAAATCAGGGCTTTCCACTGCCCTTTACTTTTCCAATTCCACTCATAAAGCATTTTGAAATAGAACTATATCTGGTTAAGTTCCCATGTCCGCCCTTGACCGTGGGCACGGCTATTCGAATAGTTTTGACTCTGTAGAGTTTGTACACTTTCACCACAAGAGACAATCAACTCGTTTCCCCACACGATTCCTTAGTCATGTGGTTGAGCAGACCATCACAGTGACTTTTCAAAGTATCTAGCCCCTTTTGTCATCTCACCTTATGGGCTGCTCCCACTTGCGGTGGGTCCCATCTATGCACGGGATGTTCCCCACAGTTACTAGCGCAGCCGGGCTCCACTTCCCGCAACGCTAGAACAGCTGGAAAATTTCACCCTCCACTTGGTGTCCCTTTAGGCCTTCCCTTGCCCTTGCGTATCCACTTCCTTCCACTATCAGTGAGATCAGTCCGGGAGTTTTGATAAATTTACTTAGCCAAGTTGCATTTTGCAGACTTGTGGTTGTACTGTTTTACACAGGAGGTCATGACAAGATTCGGTCCTTAGGGGTATCTGGGCAGTTCTACCACTAACCACTTTGTGCTTCCACTGCACCACACACACACCCTCGAACCATCCACCCAGATATTTAAGCAAGTTGGGGTTTTTGGGAACATAAAATAATCATACCAACATATACCTGTCATTAGCGTCATGACTTCCCAAACCAATTTCGCATGATTGAAAATGATAATGATGCTTGGGGCATTTTCAGCTCCCCTGAGTATCCATGCAGTACTAAGTGTGGCGTATAATTAGGGACTTATTTTTGAAAGGTTACTATTATAATTTTGCTAGGGCGACAAGGTTCACACATTCAAATATTCCAAAGGAGATGTAATAATAATCAAGTTAAATAATGGGCATAAAACTAGAATCTTGAGTTAAACATGTATTTGCATATAAAATAACAGCATGCAATTTGATAATTTAAACCAAAGTAATTTGCAGAAAATGTAGGTTCAACATGATCAAAGTATTGACTCGCCTGGCGCGGTTTATGGTCTTGAGCTTGAGCTCACGCAATGCATTCTCGTTTGATGGTCTTGAGCTTTTGGTCCTTTCTTCACCTCGATCTTGATCTCGCTTGATCCGTTGAATCTTCACGACTTCCAATTTCTAATTACGTGCTAAGCAACTGAATCCAAATAAATGCAAATAACTAAAAAGGTTCAAATAAATCCAATTGAACTTGATAAATTTTTATTATGCTTAAACAGGTGGTTCGAGGGTGATTGGGCACGGAGTATTGATGGGGTCAACGGAGTTGGAGCAAAGTGAAGAAATGACATTAGGGAAACCTGCCGAGGTGGGTGCCAAGGGAAGTTTATAGTGAAGGAATATTCACGGGAATATTTCCGCTTAGGACTCAAGGATGGCTAGGCATAGCCGATGGTAGAATATGACGACTCGACTTGTTTATTAACAACTCCTTTTATTATTCTTACATTATTAAGGAAGTTCCCTGAGTTATGTTTGACTTGTAGACAGATGTGAAATTTTTATCAGGGTATCGAATATTATTTTATTAGTATTTTCTTTTAAGAGTCAGGGCATAGGTGCTACATCTACTGTATACATTTTTACTTTATTGGCTAGATCTTAGAGTTCATAATTCTTGTAGATTCAGGGTGTGGTATTTTATGGTGTTTAATTGTCAGTGTTTAATTATCAGTGGGTTGAATTTTTTTATGTTTAATAGTGTATTTTGGTATATTTATTTACTACTCATCTGCGACCATTGGTTGTAATATTACATTGTTCTTCAGATCATTCGTTGACAAGATTATTCCAATGTTTGATGCTCCAAAGGCATTATATTTTTAATTACAATCTTCTTAATTAAAAGTACTCTGAGAATCAATTGTCTTTTATATTTCGTTCATTTATTTATCATCGGGCACAATTTAGTCTTAATTGAGTTCTATTTACATAGAATCGAGCTCGCTACTCCTAACTTTATTTCACTACCCTTGTTGAATATATATATAACATTTAACCAAATATTAAATTCCAAGTAACCTTATCTTATATCCTAATTAAATTTATTACATTAGTTACTTATATATAACATTTAACCAAATATTAAATTCCAAGTAACCTTATCTTATATCCTAATTAAATTTATTACACTCCCTAGATTATTCCCTAATTTTTCTGGATTTATTTCCTAGTTATAATGGGTAGATAAACTAAGAACCAAAATGAAAGAAAAGGTGCAGAGGGGGATTCGAACTCGCATCTCTGCACCCACTGCTCGCTTAGCTAACCAGTGAGACGCTCGAACTTTCGCAATACTGAAGTAGCAGCGGTCTGCTGGGAATTAACACAGAGGAGCCCGTCGGCCGAAAACAGAGGAGGCGGTGGCGCGCTGCCAGGCGGTGATGAATGACCGGGGAGGTGCCGGAAACCAGCAAAGTGGATTGTGGGGGAGGGATGGGAGCCCTGGGGGGTGGCACGGTGGTCGTGGCGGTGACGAGGTGGGCCAGCGGCGAGGCTTGACAGCCGGGGGCGAGGTGGTATGGTGCGGCGGCGCCAGCGTGGGGAAAGAGGGAAATTGATGCGGGCATGTGCATTAGGGGACATCAGGGAAACTTACCAAGGAGCTAGCCAAGCTGGAGAGGGACCAGGGAAGTCCGGCGGCATGCATGGGTGGCGGCGGGAGCGAGTTGCTGTGGAGGAGAGGTTCAAGTGGTGGAGGGCGCCGGCCGGCGGTCGGGATGGCTTCAGGGCGCCGAGTAGTCGCTCTCAAAGCGAGGAATTAGACGGGGGCGCTTGGAGGGAGGGGCAGCGGTGGAAATAGCAGCGGCGGCATTTTCAGGTAAGAAGGAGGAAGGTGGGGGAGGAGGAAGAGGGAATGGTGCGGGGGAGAAAAAGGAAAACCGGCGGCTCTTATAGTGGCAGAGGGGGCCGGGGAGCGCGGTGGCGGAGGACCGACGCGGGGCTCGACGCGCGGAGGCAATGATCGAGCGAGATTCGCGGTGGCAGACAGGGCAGCAACGCTGCGGAAGGATTCGGGTGATTTGAGCTTGACAACACGGTGCATGCTTGCCTCGAGGACAGAGCGAGGTAGAGAAATGAGAGAGAAAAGAAAGGAGGCGACGTGGAGCAAGCCTGGCCATGAGACGAAGGAAAAAGAGAGCTTCGGTGCAGAGTGAAGGAGAAAAGAAAGAAAGGAGGGGTCAGGGCGCTTGGGCCATATGGCAGAGAGGGAGGAAAGGAGAGAGGGGAGAGAAAAGAAAAAGAAGAAGAGAGAAAAGGGATTGGGCCCACATGTAATAGAGAGGAAAATTTGAAAAAAGAATGAGAGAAAATGAGAAGCTTTTAGATTTTTAAATTTGTAATTTGAACTTCTATTTTCTATTTAAGATTATCGATTCCAATTTTTTTTGAAATTTTAATCCAAGTCTTTGTTCAATTATCTAGATACAAAAATATGATAGTTCTCCTTTTTTCGATGTTATTAAATTTTTGCTATGATTTGAGTATATAAATTTTTGAATGTCCAAAACTTGTGCTTTGCATGCTAATTAAATTAAGAAGGAATTTTTGGCTCAACCTTTAGAGATATGTTTTTATATTCTTTTTGGTTTCATTTTATTAATCTTGAATTTGAATTCATGATCTGCAATATCATTTCCCATTTATATTATTTACATTATCATTATTTGTATTTGAGATTATCTTTGATTGCTAATTTTTCGTAGTATAAAACTCACAAAATCTCAAATAGATACTCCGAAGAAAATCGAGTGCTAGAAAAATCCAAGAATTTTTTTTAAAATGCCCTATTTTTGAATATCCAAATTTTGGGATGTTACATATATGAACGCACACGCAAAGATTAATGTGACTCGATGCAAACAAAGGAATGAGCTAACTAGAGGCAATCTGAAATTAAAGATCAGATAGATCGTTTTGCACCAAGTACTAGGAGAGATGCTAGCCAATTGCAATGATATGAATGCAAGGGCACGAGATTGCTCAAGAAATTAAATTACACAATCTGAATTTATGGACTAGGAACTCACCCAAATTCGGCCATGTTTTTTCTTTATCTTTTCTTCTTCTTTTTTCAGCTGTTATTTTAAAAGGCCGAGCTAGCTTCAATTGTTCCTTTGATTACTTTTTTTTGCAGGTCACAAATATTTAGCAAAGTGTAAAATACTCAAGAGCGGCCCTAGATGCAATATTCAACAGTTAGTCTCAATTGATGAAAAAAAATATCAGCAAGATTTTTTTTTTGAATTTTGGATTGGACACAAAGATTAAGCTACGCAAATAAACACGAACGATCAGCACCTAAACAAAATTCTAATGAATCAAAACCTTACAAAACTCACAAAATTAACAGATGCAAAAACTAGGGTTTGGAGTTTTTGGTTGCAATTTTCGGTTTTAATGGACTATAGGACAGAAGTAAATAAATCTAAAACTAAGGGTAAATAATCCTACCGAGTAAACCACGCTCTGATACCAAGATGATACGGGGTCGCCCGATCTTTTCGACGTAGGATCAAGATACTCACGTGGATTTGATGAACCGTAGTGATCTCCCATTGCCAATGCAAGAGTTAGCACTCTATGATTCGTCCAACCTCACATGCTAAACTTCACAACCACCGATGAAGTTCCATCGCGCTCCCAATTCCTAGCGGAAAGGTTGAACGATCTTGATTGCAGAAGACACTCCTAATTTCCTTAGGAATTTCGGTAGCAATGCTAAACTCGAAAACTTAAGTAGATTGATATTTCTCAAACGTGGTCCGAGCCCTAAAGGCTTCCAATACAAGGCTTACATAGTCCCTTGAGATGTCCATATGGTCTCCAAACCAAGTACAACTAAACCCTATATGGTTTTAGATACGAACTCTCACAAAAAGGAAACTGTATTTTTCACCCGTCATATTGTTTCGGTAATAACTTTTTATCCATGATTAATTTGAAGGTGGTACTAGATCCATTGTGTAGCCCTTGAAATTATCTTTCCAACGAATACAAGAACACCTGAATCGGACTCCGTTTGTGAAAGTTATGGCCTTTTTAGTAACTGCCTTTTAGGCTGTCCCGAACCGAATCCGAATTGAATCCTGAGTTGAATCCGAGTTTGAACTGGGTTGAGCACGTGGGAAGTCCAAATTTGGCTTGAAAATCTTATCCAAAACTTGTAGTTTAAGTTCTTGGGCTTCTCCCCTTTTGCTCTCCTACTGCATGGGCTTCTTTCCTTCTTGATCAGCTGCATGGGCTGCCTGGCTTTCTCCTTTCCATTCCCATGGGTTTTGAGCTTTTTGTTCTTAGTGGCAAATATGATTACCCTCCTTGTGCTTCTCCATTGCTTTGGCCTCGGAATCATCATAATATTCAAACCTAATAATAAACAAGAATTTGGCACAAGATAGTTTATCGTTCCCACGAATAGAAGGAAATTCATTAAGAAACAAATTCACCTGACAATATTTAATGCGGCTCAATACTTCTTTCCAGTGAAATAATGTATTTGACTGAAAAGTGCTAAGCATGTGCGTATCCGGGGCAAGGGTAGTCTAACCGCTGAAAGTGGTAGATTCGATTGGGGAAGGAGATGACGTTGACGGCCCGACTACAACCATCCAAGAATGTTGCGCCTTAGCGATCGATACACCAACTCCAGAGGTTGTTCGAGACCTTGTCGGCGCACAATCAACCTAACCACGAGGGTACTTGTGCCTGCAAACAATCAAAAACAGGCAAGAACAAGATGAACAACAAGTCGATTGCGAATAAAAGATGTAGGTTTCAATCTGAAATACAAAAATGGTGGGGTTCCGAAGACAAGTATTCGAACGGTCTTGCCGACACGCGTGAACACAAGGCGAAGTAGCAAAAGCTAATTTAGTCTATCAAAACCCCAAACCCTAGAAGAGGGTGTGGCTGCCTATTTATGAGACACGGGAGGTGCAGGGTCGGCCAAAACACATGGAAGCCGAACAGGACTTGATTACAAGGCCCAAGACCCACTTTGACTCGGACCAAAAAAGTGATGTGACTTGTTTGGCAGTTTATGGCCGGTTCGGATCGAATGTGGAGGTGAGGCTGGATCCATCTGAAAGTAGACTTCAAGAGGTTTCCAACGAGTACTCACAGGCCCTAAGAAACCTTCTGGATCAAAAGTTATGGCCGTTTTAAGTAGACGCTATTAGGAAGGCCAAATCCGAGTCAAACTCGCGAATAGAACTTGATTGCGCTTGACGGTTCCACTTCTACACTTGAACTCGCGTGGTTCTTCCCTATGGTTCCTAAGGACGATTAAATCATCACAAGAATTAAGTAGTATTCCATTCTTTGAAACATTTGTATGCAGACTTAGGAACGCATTCACCTGATGGTTAAGTTAACGTGCTCGCGCTCTAGTCGTTGGTCCTTGTATCATAGTTTCTGTTTGTTGAGCTTGTTGTGGAGTCGGCACAGTTGTATCTATGGAAAGGATGTCCTCATCACATACCGGCGGCCAGACCAGCCTCATGTGGGCGGTCAGACCAGCAAGGAACCGGCGGTTAGACCGGCCAACGGAACTTCCGTTCCTCGCCAAGAACCTTTTTTCCAGAGAGCGACCTTGGCTGATTTTCTGAGGGGCGGTCTGACTGGTCCTGTGTGGGCGGTCTAATCAGTCCTGGCGGTCTGACCGGTTTATGTGTGATGGTCTGACCGGTATTCTAGGGTAATGCTAGTTTTTGTAGCCGTTGGCTTGCTGATTCTTACTCTCTCTCTCTCTTCTCTAACGGCTAGTTTTTGAGGGAGGTGTATACATACCTCCTCAAGGGCTGTTGAGAGAAGGTTTTGCTGGTGCTATTCTCCCATTCCTTGAGCTAAGAGCAAAGCTTTTTCACTTATGTGCATGTGTTGCACTTAGAGAGTGAGAAGAGTGTAAACCTAGTGCATGTGTTGCATTTGGTGGTGGACTTTGTGTCCGATTGAGCTGCGATTCTTGATTCGTTCAAATGAGAGTCTTCGACTTGTTACTCTTTGGAGTTTGCCGACTCCTAGATGGTGTTAAAGGCGTCGTGTGCAGTTATTTTTTCAAAGAAGATTGTGAGAAGACCTAGCAAAATTGTGAAGGTTGGAGCTCACCTACCTGGAGTGAGAAAGAGCTACCACTAGTGGATTCGAGGTGTTTTGGCTTTATTCGTAGAGCCGGTCCGATTTGTTCGGGCTTACCTCAATGTGGACTAGGGGAGACCGGCAAGTCTCCGAACACCATGGTAAAAAGTGATTGCGTCATTTGTGGTTTGCTTTCTTGTACTATATTTACTTTCAAGCAATTTACATTCATAGACTCAATTTGATTGCTTGTAAACTTAGAATTGGAAACCTTGACCTAGAATAGAATTGTTGGTGCACTTAGGCGAATTTATTTATTCTAGGCGCTATTTGAGCTAAACCAAATTGCTTTTAGCTTCCGCGTTGTATACTTGGTTAAGCAAATAGAAAAAGTCTTGAATTGTTAGTATTAATTTGAAGAGAATTTTTAGATCGCCTATTCACCCCCCTCTAGTCGGCCTCCTCGATCTTACACAAGACAACCTTCAGGATCCCAACTTTGTTTTCAATATCATCTACACTTCAATCTTATTTACAATATCAGATTGTCTATGCCATATTCTTACTAGTTCTTCGATTGCTTGTAGGGATTGAACTTCGTGTTCAGGTTGATCGCTCTTCCAGCTAGGTCAACAACATCTCGGAGTTGGTTCAACGATTGCTAAGACGCAAGTGTCGTCATACAGTTGTAGTCGGATCGCGAGAGTCATCTCCTCCAAAATCGATAGTTATCAATCTCATAGAAAGATCGGGCACCTCGTCTTCATCAAGTGGTATCAAAGCCCAAGGTTGCTCGGTGAGAATTTCCAGTTTACCATAGATTAGATTGCTTTTCTTTACCTAGAGTACAAAAAAACCAAAAAAATAGTAGATCATCCCGTCCAAACCAATCTTAGCCTCGCAATTTTTCTTTTCAATACTTTGCATTGTTGAACTTTCGGTTGCATCATCGTGTCCTTTACTGGTCTTAGCATCTAGTTCCTTTAGAGTTTCGAGTTCTGCTCACATTTGATCTCACCACTGCAGTTAGATTTGGTTTGCAAAAAAAAAGAAAGAAAAGAGGAAACCCTAACTGGTTTCAAAAAAAAGAAAAGAAAAAAGAGACAGAGAGAGGAACATAAAACTTTTGCATACGACCTCCGATTGAGGCGTTTCTTGATCCGCTGGAAAGGAAATGAGAAAATACAATAAAAAAGAAGTTTGGGAAATCCGAGTATTTTTTCTACGCATACACATCTGGGCACACGAGCTGAAACTTCGACCCCCAAAAAACGTCGTTTAGGGCCTCAAAACAGGCCCGTAAGTCCCAAAAAAATTTAAGTTTCTCAGAATTCGCTCAAAATTGGCGGAGCCCATCTGCACGTTATTCTAAGGTTCTCTGTGAAGATGGCATCCTTTTTCGAGCTCCCGAACCCTGTGTGCAATGTCATACCATGATTATGTTGATTGCGACGTTGTTCCTATGCAAGTTTGTTCATTGTTATTAGGAAGACCTTGGCAATATGATACTAACTGTGTGCATCATCGTAGGAATAATCAATACTCTCTCATGTTTGAGGGAAAGAAAAATGTGCTTCATCCTATGACTCATGAACAAATTGTTAAAGATGACCTTGCTAGAGCTTGTAGAGAGAAAAGTCCAGAGAATGTTGAGAGCGAAAATCAGATTGTAGCAAAAGAGCTTGAGCAACATAAAAAGAAAGAATCGAAATGTGCTCATGTGAAGAATAAAGAAATTGAATTGAAAGGTACTTGTTTTCTCGCTACCAAATCTGATTTGATTGAACTGGATGTTAGTAATTCTGTTTGCTATGTATTACTTTGCAAAGAAGCTCTATTTTCATTTGAGGATATATACCTTCTTCTTTGCCACCTACTGTCACTGACATTTTGCAGGAGTACAAAGATGTCTTTCCAAAGGACATATCGCCGGGGCTGCCACCGCTTCGTGGTATTGAGCATCAAATTGATTTAATTTCCAATGCATCATTGCCCAACCGCGCACCATACAGGACCAATCCAGAAGAAACTAAAGAAATTCAGCGCCAAGTTCAAGAGTTGCCTGATAAAGGGTATGTGCGCGAATCTCTTAGTCCTTATGTTGTTCCGGTCATTTTACTGCCCAAGAAAGATGGATCATGGCGCATGTGTGTGGATTGTAGAGCAATCAATAATATCAACATTAGGTATCGTCATCCTATTCCTAGGTTAGATGATATGCTTGATGAATTGAGTGGCTCTGTTGTCTTCTCCAAGGTTGATTTGCGTAGTGGGTATCATCAAATCCGCATAAAATTAGGCGATGAATGGAAAAAAGCATTTAAAACTAAGTTCAGGTTATATGAGTGGTTAGTAATGCCTTTTGGTTTAACTAATGCACTTAGCACCTTCATGAGACTAATGAATGAAGTTGCGCACTTTCATTGGTAAATTTGTAGTGGTCTATTTTGATGATATATTGATATATAGCAAATCATTAGAGGAACATCTTGACCATTTACGGGCTGTTTTTAATGCTTTACGTGATGCACACCTATTTGGTAAGCTTGAGAAGTGCACCTTTTGCACCGATTGAGTCGCGTTTCTTGGTTATGTGGTTACTTCATAGGGAATTGAAGTTGATCAAGCGAAGGTTGAAGCAATACAGAGTTGGCCGACTCTTAACACGGTCACACGAGTGCAGAGCTTTTTAGGACTTGCTGGGTTCTACCGCCGCTTCGTGAAGGATTTCAGCACCATCGCTACACCATTGAATGAGTTACCAAGAAGGCGCACAATTTCTTTGGAACACCGCACAAGAGAACACCTTCATAACTTTGAAAGGTAAGTTAACACATACACCACTACTCCAACTTCTTGATTTCAATAAGACTTTTGAACTAGAATGTGATGCTAGCGGAATTGGTTTAGGTGATATATGGTTACAAGAAGGTAAACCTATAGCATACTTTAGTGAGAAATTAAGTGGGTCTAGTTTGAACTATTCTACTTATAATAAGGAGTTATATGCACTCTTTTGAACCTTAGAAACTTGGCAATATTATTTATGGCCTAAAGAATTTGTTATACATTCTGATCATGAATCTTTAAAGCATATTCGAGGTTAAGGTAAACTGATGTGACCACGCCACAAACGCATACGACCAAAGCACCTAATATCAAGATTGAACAAAAGGTAAATCCATTTCTATGTATTCCTACTAATGTTATTCATGAGAATGGAGTACTACCTCATGTCACTACTTTCTACATTCTTTTGTTTGACAAATGGAAGACTTTTGAACCGAGGGGAAGAAGGAGGCCGGGGACAAATCAATGGTGAAAAACATGGAATAATAAAGCCATGCAGTGGGAGAGCAAAAGGGGAGAGGTCCAAGAACTTAAAGCCCATGTTTTGGATGAAGTTTCCAAGCCCAATTCTGAATTTCCACAAGCTCAATCGAAATCAAACTCGGAATCAACTCAGAACTCAATTCGGATTCGGTTCGGGACAGCCAGACAGGCCTGTAATAAAACAGCCATAACTTTCATAAACGGAGTCCGATTTAGGTGTTCTTGTGCTTGTTGGAAATATTATTCCAAGGCCCATCCAATGGGTAAGACCTCAGCTTAAGAAACCTTTTGATCACGTCACAATTGTCAAAACAATCCGACCCTGATTCAGCCTGACAGGAACGACTTCCAACATACATAGAATTCGCATCCGGAGTCCGTTTGGGATGGGTGAGTACTTCATGGAAAGCTTATCAAGTCTAATTTCTAACAAATCTAACCCCATCTTCAAATTCCATATGAGCCAGCTGCAATCATCAAAAGAGTCCACATTGGTTTCTAAGTCCGAGTCAAAAGGGTGCGACGCCACCTCTACTTGGGTCCATGGACCTTGTAATCCTATATAAGAGCCGCCGCCTCCCTATGCTTGTGTCGACTAGACCAACCATTTTTCCATGGTGAAAACTTTTGTTCTTCGCTTGTGTCGACTAGACCAACCGTAAAGAACCTCTACGGAACCCCACCTTTTTGAACTCAATTTATATATTTGCAATTTCAGATTGCTTGTTATCTTGTTCTTGCATGTTCTTCAGTTGCATGTAGGAATAGACCTTCGTGGTCAGGTCAACCGCGTTATTGGCATGGTTGATAACGACTTGGGTGTGGTTCGGCGATTGCTAAGGCACAAGCGACGTCGTACGGTTGTAGTCGGATCGCAAGAGTCACCCCCACCAAAATCGATAGTTATCATCCTATCAGAAGATCGGGACCCCATCGCCTCATCATAAACTAAACCGTAGACATGCAAAGCGGATTAAATTTATTGAGTATTTTCCTTATGTCATAAAACACAAGAAGGGAAAGGAGAATGTTATTGTTGATGCTTTGTCTAGGAGATATGCCATGCTATCACAACTTGACTTCAAAATTTTTGGATTAGAGATTGTTAAATAGCAATATGCGCACGATGCTGATTTTTCGGAAATACTTTTGAATTGTAAAGAAGGGAAAATGTGGAACAAATTCGTTATTAATGATGGGTTTGTGTTTAGAGCTAACAAGTTATGCATTCTTGCTAGCTCCGTTCATTTGTTGTTGTTACAGGAAGCGCATGGAGGCGGACTGATGGGACACTTTGGTGTGAAGAAAATAGAGGACATACTTGCTGCTCATTTCTTTTGGTCAAAGATGAGACGGGATGTCGAGTGCTACGTTGCTTGCTGCACTACATGTCAAAGAGCTAAGTCATGACTTAATCCTCATGGTTTATACATGCCCTTACCTGTTACTAGCGTTCCGTGGGAAGATCTTTCGATGGATTTTGTTTTAGGATTGCCTAGATCAAAGAAGGGGAGGGATAGTATATTCGTGGTTGTTGATAGATTTTCTAAAATGGCCCATTTTATACCATGTCGTAAGAGCAATGATGCTACCAATATTGCTGATTTATTCTTCTGTGAAGTTATTCGCTTGCATGGTGTGCCCAATACTATAGTTTCAGATCGAGACTCTTAATTCCTTAGCCACTTTTGGAGAATTTTATGGGCTAAACTGGGGACTAAGTTGTTATTTTCTACCACTTATCATCCCTAAACTGATGGACAAATTGAGGTTGTGAATAGAACATTGTCTATAATGCTTAGGACTCTATTGAAAAAGAATTTAAAAATGTGGGCAGAATGCTTGCCTCATATTAAGTTTGCTTACAATCGTTCGCTGCATTCTACTACAAAGATGTGCCCTTTTGAAGTTGTTTATGGTTTTGTACCTCATGTTCCTATCGATTTGCCTATTCCATCTTCAGAGAAATTGAACTTTGATGCTAAACAGCGTGTTGAATTGATTTTAAAAATGCATGAGACAACTAAGGAGAATATAGAGCACATGAATGCTAAATACAAAATTGCTGGTAGTCAGGGAAGAAAACATTTAACTTTTGAATTTGGGGATCTTGTTTGGTTGCACTTACGAAAAGATAGGTTCCCTGAATTGAGAACGTCCAAATTGATGCCAAGAGCTGATGGTCCTTTCAAAGTGTTAGAAAAGATTAATGATAACGCATATAAGCTTGAACTGCCTACAGATTTTGGGGTTAGTCCCACATTTAACATTGCAGATTTGAAGACATACTTGAAAGAAGAGGACGAGTTTGAGTCGCGGACGACTCAAATGTAAGAAGGGGAGGATGATGAGGACATCCCTCCCATGGATACAACCATGCCTACACACACAACTCATTCACAGCAAGGGTTGCAAGGACCACTTTACTCGAGCTCATGCTCGCCAACTTAATTACCAGGTAAATTCGTTCCTAGGTTTATATATTACTGAGAATAGACTGCTACCTAATGCAAGTGATTTAATTGTGCTTAGGAATATGGGAAAGGATGAAGGAGAGGCATGTGGAGTCATGGACATGCATGCAAATCATAATGAAGGTTACCACATCACTTTGGGCTCGAGTAAAGCAAGAGATCGAGTTGGGGTCGTTCTGGATTCGGATTCGAACTGCTGCGACAGTGTCAACTTTAAATGGACGTAACTTTCTCATACGGACTCCATTTGTGACGTTCTTGGACTTAATGGAAATCTTACCAAGTCTACTTTCTAACAGATCTAACCATATCTTCAAATTCCATCCGAGCCAGCCACAATCATCAAAAGAGTCCGCATTGGTTTCTGAGTCCGAGTCGAAAAGGTGTTGCGCCACCTCGACTTGGGGCCATAGGCCTTGTAACCCTAGGGCGTGCGCCCTAGCCACCACCCCTGGTTGTCCCTCTATATTGAAGCTGCCGCCTCCCTATGGTAGGACTTGGATTTCGTTTAATTTAGGTTTAGCCATTGTGCAAACTTCTGTTGTTTAGTTGTGTCAAATGAACACCTATCAAGACAGCCTTCGGGATCCCAGCTTTGTTTTTAATATCATCTACACTTCAATATTATTTGCAATATCATATTGCCTATGTCATATTCTTGCTAGTTCTTCGATTGCTCCCAGGGATTGAGCTTCGTGCTCAGGTTGATCGCGCTTCCAGCTAGGTCAATAACATCTCAGAGTTGGTTCAACGATTGCTAAGGCGCAAGCGTCATCATATGGTTGCAGTCGGATTGCGAGAGTCATCTTCTCCAAAATTGATAGTTATCAATCTCATCGAAACATCGGGCACCTCGTCTCCATTAAAGATCTAGTAGGCGTGCCAGAAGTGCAAGTTAGTAGGATACTACGAATCCACTTGTGGTCCTGGTGTCTAGTTTTATCATCATTATTTGGGATTTTCCTTTTCCAATCTTCAACATAAATTTCCACTACTGGCTATGTTTGAACCTATGTATGGAAAAAATAAATTTCTTCTACTTATCCATATAATAATAAATCACACTTGTTATCATCATCTTCATTGTCTCCCAGGTTCTCACATGAAAAATTTTACTACTTGTTTTCTTTTCATTGAATCATCGTGTTCTTAATATAATGATAACAATTCTATTTCTCCTACAAAACAATTTAATTACATACTCAGAACAATGAAATATAAAACTCAGAACAATTCCATCAGAAGCTTGGGTTCAACCTACTTAGCAATTCGGTTCCACACTGAGAGCCTTTCAAATTAAGCATTCAAACAATTCAACTCAAATATTGCAACAATTCAATTTGACCATTAGATAAATTCAACTCAAATCGGGAGCTCTGTTTGAAAGATATGGCCATTTCAAAATTTTTGTCGGGACCCCGGATTACAAACCCGGACCCTCTGTGTATTACTGCACTAGTCCCAGATCACAGCTAGTGCACACAGTTATACAGAAATGATTCATGACCAACAACGTATTTATTACAATTATAAAGAGTACTGACCACCAGGTCTCATTATTACAATGGAGGTTTCAAGACCTCGCACAATCCAAACACAGCGGAAGTAAAGAAAACTCAAAGCAGACCCATCAATATGCCACAGGCAGTTGACTGGGGAAGCGCGACCTAGTCCTCCGGGAAGAATCCGTCACAGCCACAGACGAAGCAGTAGTTGTAATCACCTTCTTGGGCTTCATGTTCCTCTGAGGTTTATTTTAAGTGTAGCATGTGAGTACATAAAGTACTCCGCAAGTCTTGGGAAAAATGCATAGATGCAAGGCTTAACAAAGGAAGGCTATATGGTTCTTTTGCACAAAGCAACATTTTAAAATTCAATTACTACTAATTATTTTCGAAGGCAACATTTTAACCAATTAATTGTTTTAACAGAACTATCAATAATTCTCTAGTGAAGGTTCCGTCTACCAACACTAGCTAACAACTTGAACACGTTTAATACTGCGGGTTACATCCACCCTCTCTGGCTCCATCCGCCAGGATACCCTTCCGAGAGTTCCCTCCACTCTCGGAACACAAAACTTTAATTTTTAAAAACCAAAACCAGAAGTCTACCATGTGAATGCATTCCTTGCCCGCCCTTGACCGTGGGCACGGCTATTCGAATAGTTTTACACTCTGCAGAGGTTGTACAACTTTACCCACAAGAGATAAATTATCTTAAAATTCAACACGCTTCCTTTGGCATGAGACCCAGATAAAATATCACAAAGCCTTTACCTTACTCTAATCTAGCTAGATACCACCCGCTGAGGTTTCACCGCAGGTAGGCTAACTGCCCGAACCGAAGCCCCCTCTTGCGCCATATGAGTACAGTAAATCCCTGTCCCTCACTGTGAATAACCAGTCCATCCCTGGCACCCACTTTCCACTGGTGGCACCTAAACTAGACTATCATAAGTTATTCAGCTAGGTCGTACCCATATAGACTTGTGGTTGTACGGTTAATGCTTAGTCTGGACAAACACAAGCGTCGGTCCTTAATTGACTAGGGTGGAACATACACTTTACAAGTTCTCGTGCTTGCTGCACCAAACCAAACCAACCATACACCCTAATCTAAACCAACTTTCACATTTTTATTTTATTTTTAAAATAACAGCGGCAACTCCAATTACCACTACATTTATAAACACCAGGTTCTACAATAAATCATAATTTCCCATTTCAAAGTTATAACAAGATTAAATAGCAAGGCTAAGCATTATACTACCGTTCTTATATTAGCAAAGATTAAATAATAATCTCGTTATTGAGACAAGGGCAATCCTAATGTTACAAAGGTACATGATATTCAAATTCAATTGAGGGTATAACAATATTTGGTTTAACTAATTTGCTACGACAAAATTAGGGTTCTATGTAAATAGCGATGCACATAAATTTAAAATATTTAAAAACATTTCATAATCATGGGTTCAAAATGATCAAAGGAGACTTGCCTTCTTGGACGCTGGTTGGGTCTTCTTGCTGCGACTCGACGAGTTCCTCGGCGACGGCGGAATCTACGCGCGAAAAGACGGACAAACAAAACAAATAAATTCAACCAAAATTTAAATAAAATTCAAAAATTCAAAAAGAGTGCACATTTGGATATTTTATGATTTTAGAAAAATTTAGAAATTTGAACGGCTCAAATCGGAGTTAAAATGAGAAAGTTATGGCTTCCGAAAGATTAAACAGGAGGGAAAAAGGAAAAACCGGATTTCGGGAATTATTTTTGTACTGGAAAATACTAATTATGACGTCACCAAATTTCGAATTTGCTGAGCGGGAAAATGTATTTGAATGACGGGTGGGTCCGGTCTACCGTGGACCGAATCCACGGACCACGGGCCTTGCCGACATGGCGCACCGGCCACATGGCGCCACGCGGGCGCGAGGTGGCGGCCACGCGGGCTGCCACGCGGGCGGCGCGCACGGGAGATGGCCGGCCGGCGGCCTTGCCGGTGGCCGGCGGCCGGCGGGAGGGCGGCGAACGGCGGCGGCGAGTGAGGGGAGGCGGCGGCGCTTACCGGCGGCGGCGGCGGAGGTGTGGGCGGCCGAAAGGGGGAGGAGGAGGCGCGGTGTGAGGCGGGGTGAAGGAGGCCGAGGGGAGGGCTATATTTATAGGCAAGGGGAGGGGGCGGCCGGAAAAAGGAAGGGGCTCGCCGGAGTTAATGCACAACGCGATTATGGGGATTAAAAGAGGGGAAACGGTCGCCGGATTATAGGGGATTGATGGAGGATCCGTTCCCACAATTTAATCGGGAATTAACGCGAAGGAAACGGCCGAAATTGAAGCTTTGGTTTCGGCATCAATGGAGGAGAGAGAGAGAGGGGCTAGAGGAGGAAGAAAGGAAGGTAGAAGAAAGAGTTGACGGGTGGGGCCCACCCGTCGGTGAGAAAAAGAAAGGGAAGGGGTATGGGGCCGTTAGATTGATGACATGTGGCAAGTGGATGGATCTCGGCCGTTCGGATTTAAGTGAAGGGGTAAGTTGTGGTGGAGGGCTGAGATTAGATCGGGAAGGAGATGGATTTAATCCGGGCGTGACACGCGGCCGGCTGGGATTAATTTGATTTTTATTTTCGGAATAAATTTCAGCAATTACTAGAAACTTTATAAAAGCTTGGAAAAATAATATTTAATGTCTAAAAATTCCAGAAAAATCATAGAATATTCCTGGAAGCATTTTAGACTTATTAAAAATATTTTTAATTTCAGATTTGCATTTTAATAATTTATAAAATACCTTTTAACTTTGAAAATTGATTTTTAAATTTCAGAAAATTCTCAAATAATATTTAAAATTTTAGGAGAGGCTAGGAAAAATATAATTTTCCCTTTTTGGCTTTAATAAAATATTTAAAATACATTTTCTTGCTTTAAATTTTGAAATAAAATCCAGACAATCAAATAAAAGCCAAGTAAAATCCAATTACTTTAAAATAATTAATTTAAATTTAAATTTTTCCAGAAAGCCAAATTTTGGGATGTTACAAACCTACCCCCCTTAGAAAGAATCTCGACCCCGAGATTCGGACGGACTGGGAAAAGAAAGGAGAGGAAAAACTCGACTCTTGGTTCCTTGCTGGCTCTCAAGCTGCTTCTTTCTTTGAACAAAATTGAAACTTACCAAGCATAATTGCCGCCCCTGGGGCACCTTTTGCGGTGATGTGGTTAACTCGTCCTCTTCCTTGTGATTGCGGAGTTCTTAGAGCTTTTCCTGTAGTTGGAGATACTCCCCGTCCTTGTCCAACGACTAGAGTTCGTGCTGGTGTATTTCCCAAATTGAAAGGAATTGGAGTGGTAACCTGAGGCTTCTGTGGGCAATTGCCTGCATAATGCCCCATCTCGTGACATCGAAAACATTGCACTCCTGCGGCTGAGGTGTTGCTTCTCTGAGGACGGACTCCGGTAAAGATGTGGGGTTCTTGCATCTCTGAACGGGGCACAGATCCTGGAGTTATTGGTGCATTTGTTGCTGCTGGTGCTTTGTTGAACTGGGGTGGATTCATTCGGGGTCTTGAACTGCTTGCACCATACTGTGTCTGAAAAGCCATCTTCCTCTTACGAGAGTCCTGCAATTGATATTGAGCATCTTCTTGGACAAGGGCTTTATTTACCATATGCTGAAATGTCAGAAAATCTTTGGACACCATCTGAAGTAGTTTCCGGGGACAGCAAAAGATAAGAGGGAACTAGCACAGGTAAGAGATCAGGGGAACGACTAAACAACATCCCAAGCCAACACACAAGAGAGAACAACTAGGAGAAACTTAGCTTGAAATCAAAATAGTTTTTTTAGGATGGCTGTACTACAAGTATACAAAGACTTGGTACAGTCCACCTAACACACAAACAAGTAATATATATAGCGTCCTAAAATCGTAAGACTTTACTTGGGTACTACAACTAAAGAACTAGTCATCGCTCCTTCATGATTCTAACTTGTTCTTTGGTACTCTGAAGTATTCCTTTAACTGAGAAATACGGAAGAGAACAACAAATCGGAGGGGTACATCTTTAGTCGCCTGCAAGCTTTAGGTTAACTTCAATTGCCCTTATCATATCGATTAATTCAGTATTCCACCAAAAGGGCTTAACTTCCGCAAGTGTTCATCCGAGAAGGACATAATTATTTCAACTCTTCAAAATTTCTTGATTCCAAAATCATATACCACAAATGCACCTTATTGATTTCGACAAGTAATCTCATTAACTTTTACTCTCTCCTCTAATTTGGATCGACGTCAAACCATAGAATTTTTCCAACAATAATCCAATAACATTGTAGTTTGTGATTTCCACCAATTATTTTATGATCATTATCTAATCCAACAGATCCATGACTCTGATCAAATAATATAAATTAATCCAACCTTTTAGTAATCATCAATCAATTTTAAGATCATCTAAGCCATAATTTAATATTCATTAATCCACCAACATCATTCTCTTCATAATCATCATTTTGGTTCCACCAAATTTGAATGAATTCAAATACCTCAATTAATTCTTATCGGACAATCTCTCAACTAATTCTTATTGAACAATCTATCTCCCACAATTAATTTAAATCCTCCAGGTTATCCATTTGAACATCCTTAAATGATCTAGTTAATCCCATTAGTTAAAATTCAATTATCTAGCAATGATCTATTAAATCCACCAATTCAAATTGTCATATCAAAGTCCACTTTGCAATGATAGAATTAATCCACCAATACATCTAATCTTCTAGAATTCCAGTAGTATCCACTTATCATCAATAGGTCCACCTAACTCTAATAATCAAGTAACTCCCCAAAATTCATCTACTCTTCATGATTCAACCAAATCACCCAAAATTGTTATCATGACTTGCTTATGATAATTCAACTTCTTAATCTTTTAATCTCTCCCTTTAGTGGATCAATCTCTTAGTACTAATTCTCCAACGATCACAAGTAATCCCTTCAATAAAGATCTTGTTTTACATCCAATTGCTCCTTTCAATCCTAGATAATAAATCCAAGGCAAAGTTCAGACTATTTCCATGATCTAATTAGCTCCCCCAAGTTCAACTTTGTATTTAATCTCTAGTCAATCCACAAAGATGACACTCTTTAGATTTATTTATAATCAATTGGTATCCACAAATATACCTTTTATCTCAATCCCCTCGAATATTATTCAATCTTGTTAATTATGAATCCAAAATATATCACTCTAGCAACAATTCTTTAAATTACCTAACTTGACATGCATTGATTATCGCGGCTTTCCCGACAAGAGTACTTTTCAATAATTTGTTGTCTTCTATATACTCTAGATCTCCAAGGATTCTCCAAGTGCTTTTCAGATGCAACCTCATCGATCCATCTACAGAAATTACAGAGGGAAGGGGATATAATTACCATTCCAAAAAGTCAATAACCAGATAGATAAGAGAGAATGCCGTGACGAAGGTAAGGATAGAAAGACAAGAAAAGACAAGGATAGCACATTATTAAATTTTTATTTTATAAAATAAATTTTGAAGCTCTTTTACTAACGACCATTCTAACTAGGTCATGTCCTATAGTCAAATTGGCTCTGATACCACCTCTGTCGGGACCCCGGATTACAAACAACTTGTCTGGGTAGCTCTTCCATTATGTAGTGAGCCGAACATGTGCATGCTCCTAGGCGGGCGATCGCACAGTAGATAGTCCCTGCAACGTGCACGTGACAACTAGTACAATCAAATTCAGGAGTGTACTCCAATATTTTCATTAAATAAAAAATATATTAAGACCTTTTGTTACTCATTAGACTCAATTATGAGATATCACAAGCTGTCATCCCACATTAGCTATGTTTGATGATGTGGATATCTTTTTATACTCATAAAAAGGTTTAGTTTGCATCGATCCGTGTAGATCCTAATGGTTGACATTCGGAAAAAAAAGTTTAAAGATAAATACACATTGATATTAAAGATTAACAAACCAAAGTCATTTTAGTTTGATAAAATAGCTGCATGGAAAACCTATTGTCTTATGTACCTTTTGAATTTCCCTCACTAATAATTGTCAAACCAAAATCAAATTCAAGCATATTTTTATCTATAAAAATCATGGGATTATCTACCCATAACCTATTATGTAACATACCATTTGAATTTCTTTTGCTACTAAATGTCTATGTGAACTGAAATTCGAGCATATTTTTTAAACAAAGAAAACCATGGTAGTACGTACCCAAAACTATTTTCGTACTCATAAACAGTTTTCTAACGTACCTTCTGAACTTCCCCCACTAATAATGATCAGCCTAAAAATCAATTACGAGTATATACCCTCTCTAAGATAATTTAGTTGAAGCAAAATTCAAAAAAATCTCTAAAATCAAATACTTCCAATGAATTTCACCATGCTATATATAAAAAATTATTAGAGTTTGTACCCATAACCTATTATGTAACTGTTGTGGGGGTGGCCCAACCCACCGTGACTGGGCCGTGCAACTAGTCCAACATGTAATAGACCGAATAGTGTAGAGGAATATACTAGTGTAAATATACCAATGTACTCTTATCCCTTGTAAGTACTAAAGGGTAGAATGGGAATTTCCCATTCTACCCCACTCATATATATAAACCCCCAGGAGGGGCAAAGGGGGACATACTCTCATTCTTACCCACTCTCTCACAGATCTGGCTCTTCTCTTCCTCTTCTGCTAGTCCCCTTCTCTCTATGTTTGGTCTGTAGCCACAACAGATGGCGCCGTCCCTGTGGACTGAACGAAAAGTCGCTTAAGGAGCTGAGAGCTGTTCTTGGGAGTATGCCATTTAATCTGTAGCATTGGCACCGTTGGCAGATAAGTACTTCACTTTGTCTCGTATATGCTGTATTGAATAGATCTGAAATTTAGTCGGAGCATGTATTGAATAGATCTGAGATCTAGTCGAAGCATGTATCGAATGGATCTGGGATCTAGTCGAAGCATGTATTGAATAGATCTGAGATCTAATTGAATCGCCAATTTTGATGTTACTGTCATCTCCGTGTTTGGGGCAGTCATGCAGGAAAATTATTCCTAGGATGACTCGGTGATATACTCACATCTCCGCCTCCATACCATTCCTGGGCGATGCATGCCGTCGAGGCCCACTGCGCACCGCCGGCTCCGCGCAACGTCAAGCCGCAGCACCGAGTCTCTGCGCGTCGTCACCACCCTGCGCGAGGTTCCGAGGCCTCCACGCTCGCGGACTCCGCTGCCACCAACCTCCGCGCGTAATGGACATCGCCGGACCCCACGCTTCGCCGCGAGGCCTCCCCAACGCCGAAGACGAGGTCGCTTGCTCTGAGCTTCCGAGGGTCTCCGTGACTGCGAGGTCGCTCCACGCCGTGGCCTCCACTGCGAAGTCTCCGCGATAAGCTGCGTGCGTCTCTCCGGCTCCGGCGAAGTCGCTCGGTGCCCCGCTCGCCTCCGTGCGCTCGGCGTCTACGCCAGTCTCCACTGGCCTTCGACCCGGCGGCTTCGACCCCCGACGGAGGCGGCTCCGACGAGGTCGCCCGGTGCTCTGCTCGCCCCCGCGTACCCGGCTCCACGCAGGACTACACCTTCGCGAAAAAGGCCTCGGCTTCACGTTGCCCCTGCGTCCGCACGTCGGACCTCACCGCCTCCGCGGCGAAGGCCTCACCCTTGCGCCGCCCCTGTGCCTCCACGTCGAGCTGTCACTTCTGAGCCGCTCGGACCCAGGATGACTTCGCCGGCCTTCGCTCGGACCCAGGATGACCTCGCCGGCCTTCGCTCGGACCCAGGATGACTTCACCGGCCTTCGCTTGGACCCGGGATGCCTTCGCCGGCTTTCGACTCGGCTTCAGCACGCCTTCGCTGACCTTCACGCGGACGCCGCATGCATAAGAAAACACTGTGCAAGCAGGCGCGAAGTCTCCCGCTCGGATTCCATGCAGGCGCGAAGTCTCCCGCCCGGAGTCCCTTTATACTCCGGGCATGATTCACGCGGGACCTCGCAACGGGCCTGCTTCCGCGCATCGCTCGGCTTCGGCAACTCGCGTCGAAGGATCGCCTACGCCGCCAACTTCCCGCTGCAGACGCCGCAAACATGGATGCGCTCATGGGTATGCATCCATGCATACGTCAACGCATCCATGCATACACGTCTATGCACCCGTGCATGCAGGTGGCAGGCATGTATGCTCGAAGGAGGCCGGCAGGGCTCGATGCGGAGGCGGAGAAGCTCAGCACGCCGAGCGGAGGCCCGGGTCGTGCGCGCGAAGTCTGGCGTATGAAGGCGGAGCCCGACGCAGCACCCCCAGTCACGACGAAGCTCGCGGTTCCAGCCCCGGCCTCCGCGCGCCTCGGCGCCAATACGCCGTCGCCTCGCCTTTGGGTCTCCGCGCGATGACTTTCGCTGAGACAAGCTTCACGTAGGCCTCACGTACGCATGCATGGGGTACCCGTCTGCGCTTGATACGAGCCTACGGGCCTCCGACTCGGCGTCTTCAGGCTCACGCTCCACCGGCCTCCAACTCGGCGTCGCAGGAGCAGCCGCACCAGCATGCGATAGTCCTCATGGTGTTCGGCGTGACGGCCACCTCAGTGCCAACGCAAGATCGCCTGTCGCTCCGGAGTCTCCTCGTCCACAGTCTCCGCATGACTCCGCATGGCCTAGCCGACCTCTGCTACCGCCGCGCCGCGTCGCCTCGGCCTCTGGACGACTTCGCGGGCCTTCGGCTCGGCTCCGGATGACTTCGCTGGTTCACCGGCCCCCGCTCGGCGACTTCGCTCCCTCATGCGAAAGGACACTACGTGCATGGCACTGCATGTCCGAGCCTTCGCAGTCCTCGACGAGACTTCGCCGCCCCCGCTCGGCCCCGCGATGACTTCGCTGGTGTGTCAGCGCCACTTCGCCTCGACTCTGGAGAGTCTTCGCCGGCTTTCACTCAACTCCGCAACGGCCTCGTGCAAGCCCCCCCGACATGTCAGGAATGGCACGTGCAGGTGCAGGCATGAGGAAAAGCAGCGTGCAGGCAGACTCACACCGCATTGCATGCATGACCCATGCATGCGCAGGGCTCATGCGCTTCATCCCCACGAGCTAGACAGGACGTCAGGGTCTCCGCACCCGCGGAGTCTACTCCGCGGCGCCACCATACCGCCTGGTACGTTCTGCATGTGATTATGTGCGAGGCATTAAATCCCCACTGTATTTCTTACGTGCATGGCTTTAAGAAAACAGTTATTCAACATATTGTTGATTGCGTCTGTAGTTCCAGTATAAGAGCATTTGATTTGGCCGTGTTTGCTTCTCCGGTTTTGGCCTATTCTGGGCTACCGTAGCATCAAATGCTTTTTCGGTACTGCATTCTGGAGCGCTTTGTTGCTGCAAGTCTTCGGCCATTTCTTCGATGCCTCTGTTTTGGTCCTCGTTTTGGATTTAAATCGCACGATTGCCTCGAGCGTCGGCGTACTCTCCGGTGTATAAATAAGACGTGGATGTTGTCCCTACGAACTCTACCGAGTATAAACAAGACGCAGATGCTCCGCGCACGCGTGGATGTTGTCCCTACGCGTACTCTCTGGAGTATAAATAAGCTGTGGACGATATTCCGCGCGCAGTCTACAGACTCTAAATAAGACGTAGCGTCGAGGTCCGCCTCCGCACGCACCCTCACCGCCTGCAACGCACGGAGGCTTACCTTCGCGCGCAGTCTACGGACTCTAAATAAGACGTAGCGTCGAGGTCCGCCTCCGCACGCACTCTACGGAGTATAAATAAGATGCAGTGGGGGGACGCCTCCGCACGCACTCTACGGAGTATAAATAAGACGTAGCGTGAGGTCCGCCTCCGCACGCACCTTCACCACCCGAACGCGCGGAGGCTTGCCTCCGCACGCAGTCTACGGACTCTAAATAAGACGTAGCGCGAGGTCCGCCTCCGCACACACTCTACGGAGTATAAATAAGACGTAGCGCGAGGTCCGCCTCCGCACGCACCTTCACCGCCCGCAACGCGCGGAGGCTTGCCTCCGCGCGCATTCTACGGACTTTAAATAAGACGTAGCGCGAGGTCCACCTCCGCACGCACTCTACGGAGTATAAATAAGACGCGGATGTTGTCCCTGCGCACTCTACGGAGTATAAACAAGACGCGGATGCCACGCACGCATGGACATTGTCCTTATGCGTACTCTCCGGAGTATAAATAAGACGTGGATGTTGATCCCACGCACTCTACGGAGTATAAATAAGACGCAGATGTTGTCCCTGCGTACTCTACGGAGTATAAACAAGGCGTGCATGCCGCGCACGCATGGACATTGTCCTTATGCGTACTCTCCGGAGTATAAATAAGACGTGGATGTTGATCCCACGCACTCTACGGAGTATAAAAAACTGCACGATGGCTGAAACACCAGGGAGTGCATCGCTTTAGCGATGCACCACTAGGATATCGCGCCCTCGCGCGTGTCGCACCAGGGAGTGCGTCGCGTGTTTTTGAAGGTAGGGGAACGGCGGCTCCGCCTCCCTGCCTCCGCGCGCGTATCGCCCTCGGCCTACGCCGCAAGTGCCCGCTCTCTGCGGGCACTGTTTTTGAAGGCATTGCCTCTGGGGTCTGCAAGCTACCAGTTGCATCGGCTCACCACTCGGCACCCTCGCGCTTGCTGTTGGGGAACGGGGGGCTGGGTGGTTGATCACGTCAGCTCGCCCATCGGGACCTCAACGCTTGCTGTCGAGGGAGTACTGTTGTGGGGGTGGCCCAACCCCACGTGACTGGGCCGTGCAACTAGTCCAACATGTAATAGGCCCAATAGTGTAGATGAATATACCAGTGTAAATATACCAATGTACCCTCATCCCTTGTAAGTACTAAGGGGTAGAATGGGGATTTCCCATTCTACCCCACTCATATATATGAACCCCCAGGAGGGGCAAAAGGGGGACATCCTCTCATTCTTACCCACTCGCTCACATATTTGGCTCTCCTCTTTCTGTTCTACTAGTCCCCTTCTCTCTCTGTTTGGTCTGTAACCACAACAGTAACATATTGTTTGAATTTCTTTCACTACTTATTGCGTATGTGAACTGAAACTCAAGCCTACTTTTTAACAAAGAAAGTCGTGATAGTACATACCCAAACCTCTAGAAATCAAATACTTTCAGCTAATTTGGATTTCCTATTATACTGAGGGTATGAGCAATGTACATACCTCACCATCACAGCCACTCCTTGATATCGTAATATGCGTAATCCATACCTCACAATTTCAAAATTTTATTCTTTTGGTATTTTTGCAAAAACTCACTTGCTCATAGTAGTGGGTTTTTGCAAAAATCCCTATCTTAACAGATACAACACACACCACACTCACATCGTGCACATGAACACATAATTGCATGCACCCACTACACACACTTGGAAATTATTGGAAGCACCCAAGGCCTCTCAAAGCACGAATACACATTTTATGGTTGAACATGCATGCGTGTGAACTCCTAAATATGGTAGACACTAGCTCTAATTCAAGAACTTAAACCATGGGTGGCTCAGTGCACACTACACGTCTATCCAGCTGGCCACAAGCTATCATCCCAAATTAGCTATGTTTGATGATGTGGATATCTTTTCATACTCATAAAAGGTTTAGGTTGCATCGATCCGTGTAGATCCTACCAATTGACATTCGCATAAAAGGTTTGAAGATAAATATGCATTGATATTAAGGATTAACAAAACAAAGTCATTTCAGTTTGACAAAATAGCTGCATGGAAAACCTATTGTCTCACACACCTTTTGAATTTCCTTCACTAATAATTGTCAAACCAAAATCAAATTCAAGCATACTCTGGTCTATAAAAAATCATGGGAGTATATACCCATATGCACATATACCATACGTACAAAACTACAGACATGGAATGTTATTTCTATGTTCTTTCCATTCCTAATGAAATGGTTGACACAATTATGCACATACCTAATTCACCATGCCGCGATGTTGAATCAAGGGCCACTAGCTACAGTAATTAATGGCGCCTTAATATAGCAGCAAAAAAACAAGTTTTTCTACTTTCTATATCAACAATAGCTAGTGGGTTTACCTGTTAATTGTCATATCCAATGGAACACACGCATCTTAATGCAATCCAAAGGTTAGGAGGTATGATGCCCTGCCGCATGGAATCCATGGTAAAATGGCTTGAGGCTTTCCACCATGCTGGCGTGGGAGCCCACCAATCAGCAGTAATTGATCACCATTGCTCATGTCGTGCATTTTTTCTACCACTGCACCTCTGCTATCTCCTGTGCCAACACCACCACTATGTGATGGTGGCAGTAAAAATGAAAGATACATTCCATTTTATAACTAGATGAAACCATAGTTACTATACCGATAAATTTACTGGACGCGTCATTGTAGTGTACTGCCACACCTAGTCGTGGGCTCGTGGCACATGCTAGCCATGTGATGGTGGTAGTAAAAATGGAAATCACATTTAGGACAAGATACATACCAACTTATAGCGAAGATGGAGCGCAAGATCCAACGACTCGTAAGAGTCGACACTAAAAATAGAAATACATTTATGACCAGATAAATACTATTTTACAGCCAGATGAAATTGTTTCAATACTGATAAATTTACTTGATGCATCACTAGAGTTTATTGCCACACGTAGATGTGGCACATGCTGGTCATGTGGCGGTGGCAGTAAAATTGAATCCACAATTACGTCTAGATACATACCATTTTATGGCCAGATGAAACTGCTTTCAATGTACAGACAAATTTACTTAACATGTTGTTAGAGCTTATTGCCATACCTAGCAGTGGTGCATGTTGGCTAGGTGATGGCGGTAGTAAAATTGGAATCCACAATTACGTCCAGATGTATACATTTTACAGCCATACGAAACTGCTTACAATGTACTCATAAATTTACTAGATGTGTCATTAGAGTTTACTACCACACCTAGCTGTGGCACATGCTGGCCATGTGATAACGGCAGTAAAATTGGAATCCACAATTATGTCTAGATACATATCATTTTACGGCCAAATGAAACTGCTTATACCGTACTGATGAATTTACTGGATACGTTGTTATAGTGTACTGACACACTTGCTGTGGCACATACTAGCCATGTGATGGTGAAAGTAAAAAAAGGATACCACATTTATGTCCAGATACATATGAATTTAGGCCAGACGAACCGCGAGTGGGTGGGCATAGGCGGGTCGTGGGTTCATGCCCTGTAAATAGCACGAGTGTCTGGAGAAAGGCGGATCGCGTCGCCTAGTGGTGGATAGGCTTGGTTAGGGTGTGGGGAACTGGTTGGAGTGTAAAATGAGTTATTCTATGCTTAGGATATATGTATGTATGTATGTATGTGTGTGTGTGTGTGTATGAAGCCTTTTTCTACTCCCTGGTGTAGTTACTTCCTATGCCATGTCTCGCAAAGTAGGGAGTATCTCATGCAACGAAGGGTATGTACGTATAGCATATGAGTACATGAGACCATTTAGGTGGTATGAATTTTTTAAGGTGGAATGTACACTTTTTAATGTACTCCTTTTTATGAATGAATATAAAGGCATTAGCAAAATATGTTAAAAACTATGTGCTCTCTTGCAAGTTTTTCATGTGGCTGTCATTGGAGTATCTTAGACTTAGTATATAAGTATATCTAAGATGATAAAAGAGTGTGTTAAATTTGTTTAGGTGGTATATCACGGGTGGGAGTAACTACACATGTATCGGATAGTTCATGATGTGGATGCCTAGGCATCCATGATCCTCGTGTAATTTACGTATATATATATATATATATATATATATATATATATATATATATATATATATATATATATATATATATATATATATATAATAGTCCATACTCCTGGGAGTACATACTTCTACTTATCATATACCACGTAAACAAATAACTTATACCTCTTTAACCTTTTAAGCATACTCTAATAATGATTATAAGATACTCTAAAATTTGTTCCATGAAAAATTTCATCAAAGTCTACTTTTTATAGCATAATTTTTATATATATACTCCTTTTACATATGGAAAAGGGTATATTGGAAGGTGGGAGTATGTAGTATCGTAGGTTATTTTCGATTGTTCTTGCAACCAATTCCCCACCCAACATTGAGTAGGTATACCCAATGCATAGATATATAATATGGATTTTTTGTATTTGTCGTGATAATGTTACCATATTTTGCATCTACTACCTTACTTTGCCTATTGTATTTACCATCGAAAATGCAAAAAAAAAAAGGTTTGCCATCATCATTAAACACTGTTAGCTATTTTGATGGTGGAATCTAAGACTAACCACTGACCTTAAATGCTTTTTGAGTAGAAAGACAAAAATTGTCATGCACATCTTGGTGAGAGAAATGTTCTGCTACATGGGTCCCATACGCAAGTAATTGAACGCCCAGAATAGATGTCTCTTCACAAGCAAATCAGACACTTTTTCACTTTCTTCTATCCCACCACCCTAAATAAAACCTAGGCTATACAATATTCCTCATATCCCCTCCAATCCATTGCATTGTAACCCAAAAAATTGGATAACAATGAGAAGAGAAAGGAGAGGCACAGGTGCGGTTCATTGCATGTGTTTAACATGTGATGTGTTGATATATTTTGATAAAATTTGGTACGTGTGTCAAAGGGCCATGGTAGTAGTTGGATGGTGCTTCAAACCATATATGGTCATGTTTTTTAAAATTGTATGGTGCTTCAAACCATATATGGTCATTTTTTTTAAGATTGTTCCCAAGTTAGCTGTGTGTTTACTTTGCAATTCCTTTTAAAGTTATTTGTTTAGTTTGCATAGTAACCATGCAACAAGAGTCATAGTGTGCAAATATGAATATTGGAGCCAATTTGAGCCAAACCAAATCGAAAATAACCTATTTGGATTGCTACCCTTGCAAACTAAACCAAATATTGGTAATGCCAATGAAAATTGTTTGTTGTTTGGTTTGCTACAAAAATTTGGTAATGCCCACAAAAATTTGGTAACATCAATGAAATCCAATATCACATATGAGCAATCCGAGGGTAAGGAAATCGGTCACACCAAAATTTGGCTTGGTCGTGATCCAAACAACATTTTCTATGCCAATATTTTTGCCCAAGTTTTGGCTATGCTAAAAATTTGCTTGGCTCATTTGGGCCATCAACCAAACAACCCTGATCCCAAATCCCACTAGTTGACCTTTGGGCATATTTATGCGTCTTAAGATGGGCTCAAATGGAAAATAGTGTAACCACGAGATCATAGGTAACAACAAAACACTAGACAAGAAAGTTCTAACTCACATTTAGACAAATATTAGAGACTTGTGGTTGGGTTCATAATATTTTTACATACAAGTAGGGCTTCCATGCTTTTCCCTCTAATAGGTTTGCACAAATCCTAAAGTACTTCAAAGGAGTAAGTAGCACTCATCCACTATTGATTCATGCTTTAATATTTATGCAATTCACTATTGGGTGAGGCATAGAATCACCTCCTGTTACATAATTTTACTAGTGAGTTTGTAATAACAATTTTCACACTGGATTATATATGGGCATGTTTGGGGAAGGCGCTAGCTCTAGCTTGTCTAAGAAGCCCATAGCTTATTTGAGGGACAAGCTTCTTTGGAAAGCATCATGGCTTTTTAGCAAACCATATGAAGAATCCATCAGCATGTTTGGCTGGTTTGTTGGATTCAACTAATGTTGCTTATGGGGAGCGTTTAGGTGATGGTTAGCCGAAGAAAGAAGCAACCATCAATTCTGAAAATTTTTGTACAATCCAACCTCGTAGGGAGATCATTGTCTTGAGGATGGGGCAAGTAGGGCGGGGTTGAGGAGTTGGTCACCTCCCTCGAGTGGGCAGGAGAAGAGTTAGCTAGGGTTCTTTGATTTTGGCATTTTATATCTAGTTCGTAGGTGTAACTTCATGTTGATGGAGGCATTGACCTATTTAGGGACCAGAAAAGCCCAAGAAACCCATACTCGTCCACTCTGGCTAATCTGCTGGTGAATGGCTTAGGCTTGTCCCGTTAGCCATTTTGCATGCTACAAGTCTAGGGTACCTTGGGCTTAAAATAGGCCAAGCTCAACCCAACCCAAATAACACCTATGCCACTCAAAGAAGAAAACAATTCTAATGAATGGATATAGGATTCATAATATATGATTCACTACTAGAGTGAGACTAATTATGATCAAATGAACAAGGACAAAATTTGTGTACAATTCTCACTACTACAAAAACGCATATATTAGACGCCTCATCACAGACAGTTCACCAAAAACCGCCAGTGTTAAATGCAATCACAGATGGTTTAGGTTTAAAGACCATCCGTGTTGCTGCTAGTGCTAAAAACCGTTTGTGAAGAGATAATATCACAGACAGTTCATGGTGAGCACCGTCTGTGAAGTATCACAAACTGTTCTTACTAAGAACTATATGTGATATTGGCAAATATCATATGGCAATATCACTAATATCATATGGCAATATCATAGACGATTTTTTATTTAAATCGTCTGTGATACTTTATAGATGGTTTGTTTTAAAAACTATTTGTGATATGTTTCCTGCCTCGCAATCCTCTAAAATTTCATAATCTCCTGCCTGAGTCCGAGCAGATTTTGTTCCGAGACACCTTTAGTAAAATAGGCATAACTTTTACATACGGTGTCCATTTTTGATGTTCTAGTACTCATTGCAAAGCTAACAATGAGCTTGATTCAAAACAATGACCCACTTGTGCTGGTCACCCTCTAAGAACCCCAAAATCAGCCATCTTTAGGCTCAAATTTGCGTTGCAAGTTTTCAGTTTCTGTTTTGCCAAAAGTTTCGATCTTCCCTTCGGAATTTGGGGTTCGCCTCAACTGCAAAGTTGTAGATCTCATCGAAACCTTTCAAATGAGCATATATAAGCCATACTAAACTTTACTATTTCATCTTTTGAGACTAGCTTTCTACATTGCATCAATATATATATATATATATATATGTGTGTGTGTGTGTGTGTGTGTGTGTGTAGTATAAATAATAGGAGTACCATGGTGCCCAGGCTCCATAATTGAGAATTTCCATCTATGATTAAGACTTTCCATCCATGTTTGATTCAGCATACTAAATCAATGAATTCCTTTCCAAATCAATGCCTCTTGCACGCATGTAAAAATCCAAATGATGAGGCAATGGGGTTCCGATCTTCCAATAGGATGATAACTATTGATTTTGGTGGAGGTGACTCTTGCAATCTGACTACAACCGTACGACGTCGCTTGCGCCTTAGCAATCGCTGAATCACATCCAAGTCGTTATCAACCGTGCCAAGAACGCGGTTCACCTGACCACGAAGGTTTATTCCTGCATGCAACCGAAGAACACACAAGAACAAGATAACAAGCAATCTAAAATTGCAAATATATAAATTGAGTTCAAAAAGGTGGGATTCCGCAGAGGTTCTTTACGGTTGGTCTAGTCGACACAAGCGAAGAACAAAAGTTTTCATCATGGAAAAACTAATCAAACGAAATCCAAGTCCTAGCATAGGGAGACAGTGGCTCTTATATAGGGAGACGACCAGGGTTGGTAGCCAAGGCGCACACCTCTAGGGTTACAAGGCCCATGGGCCCAAGTGGAGGTGGCGCAGCACCGTTTTGACTCAATCTCAGAAACCAATGTGGACTCTTTTGATGATTGTGGCCGCCTCAGAAGGAATTTGAAGAATGGGTTAGATCCATTAGAAAATAGACTTGATAATCTTTCCATGAAGTACTCACCCATCCAAAATGGACTCTGGATGCAAATTCTATGCATGTTGAAAATCGGTCCTGTCAGGCTGAATCAGCGTCGGATTGTTCTGGTGATTGCGACATGACCAAAAGGTTTCTGAAGCGGTGACCTTCCCATTTGATGGACCTTGGAATACGCTTTCCAACAAGCATAAGAACACCTAAATCGGACTCCATTTGTGAAAGTTATGGCCATTTTATTACATGCCTGTCTGGCTGTCCCGAACCGAAGCCGAATTGGGTTCTGAGTTGATTCTGAGTTTGATTTCAGTTGGGCTTGAGGAAATTCCGAATTGGACTTGGAAACCTCATCCAAAACATGGGCTTTAAGTTCTTGGACCTCTCACCTTTTGCCCTCCCACTGTATGGCTTCTCCTTGGGCTTGTTCTTCCTTGTTTTTCTCCATCCATTGCTTTGGCGCTGACCTCCCTCTTGGTTCGAAAGTATTCTGTTGTGGTTACAGACCAAACAGAGAGAGAGAGTGTGGTAGTGGAGAGTTGAGTAAAATGAATGGCTTAGCCCCCCTTCCCTGTGGCGTATGCCACATATATATTCATATGGGGAGTGTTTGTACAGTTATACCCTTACACATGAGTATTCCCCTTGGGGGCTCTTATGTCATTACACATGTCCTATTTCGGACCTAACAGGAGCCTCTCATGGTGACGGACTTCACGGGCTGAAGCCATGTCGCTGAGTCCTTTGGCCCCCTCCGTCCCATCGGCCTGTGATGCTTGATGAGTCGGATAGTCTGCCCGTTTGGTTCTGCTTGCGCGGGGGCTGTCTTCGGGTCCCAAAGCTGGCGCGGTCTCGAGGTCGAAGGAAGCGGGAAGGCCGAAGGCTTCGATGGAGACGAGGTCCGGGCAAAGTCGAACTTGGTCGGCTGCCCCTGGCAGCCGAGTCTCGGGGAATGCTTCGCGCGATGCGGTGGCAGTTCAGGGAGATGGTCGCCAGGTCCAGGAGTGCGCTTTAATGACGCCTGGAATCGCGCCTGCCTTTACCAAGGGTAGGCTGGCACGGCTGCTCCGCCTGCCCTGCACTGGATGTGGGCACGCGTCCGGCTGCCCTTAGAGCGTCGTGGGATTCAGTTGAACCGCCGGGCGCCGATCGACTGCGATCCCGATGATTGGCATGCCGCCGGTTGACCTTCCGTCATCCTGGCGACTCCTCGCCGAGTGGGCCTGGGTATAAATACGCCGGTGTCGTGGCCTGTTCCTTGCTCACCCTTGGTTACTCTTCTTATACCTGCACGCGGTTATCTTTTCACATGCAGGCCAACTATTGTTCATCCGCGTTTGATGATTGCGTCTACTGATGCTAATGTCAGCGAGCACTGATGAACAATAGACGACCTACTTATGGGAATACGTCACAACTTGTTGTAGAAGTCTTGGACGTCCACAGGGTCCTGCTCGCGCACCGTGCTTTCGTATGGAAATGGCAAGGCTTGACCTGCTCTCGAAGACAGAAATGCTTGAGTCTCGCTGCGCTCTCTGATTGCGCCCACCGGCGTTACCATCAGGGAATGTCGATGTACTGAATCATTTCTGTTTACGAGAACGTGTCAAAACCTGCCACAGGGCAGGGACGTCGCGTGACCTTCGACTCGTGGGGGCTATGGGCCGAAAGGCCGATCTGTACCCCACGGTTGAGTGCGTTGTGGGTAAACCGGTGCCCGCTCACCTTCACCTTCAGATTCGGCCGGAACGCCCTACCGAGGGGAAGCTATGCCTCCGACGCATGGTGCTGGGTCAGGGGCCCCGCTGGATCCCAGACGTTGGACCGTCGCAGACGTTTGCAGGGTGGTCTGGGGATGCTAAGCGGTGGGAGCGAAGCTGGCGCCTAGTCGGAAGTAGACGCTTGAGCGCTCTATTCCCCATCCTTCGAAGTGGTGGCAGCGGAGCTGGCGCCCAGTCGAAGTAGACGCGCGAGCACTCTGTCCCCTACCCTTCGAGGTGGTGGCAGCGGAGCTGGCGCCTAGTCGAAGTAGACGCGCGAGCACTCCGTCCCCCATCGTTCGAAGTGGTGGCAGCGGAGCTGGCGCCTAGTCGAAGTAGACGCGCGAGCGCTCCGTCCCCTACCCTTCGAGGTGGTGGCAGCGGAGCTGGCGCCTAGTCGAAGTAGACGCGCGAGCGCTCCGTCCCCTACCCTTCGAGGTGGTGGCAGCAGAGCTGGCGCCTAGTCGAAGTAGACGCGCGAGCGCTCCGTCCCCCATCCTTCGAGGTGGTGGCAGCGGAGCTGGCGCCTAGTCGAAGTAGACGCGCGAGCACTCCGTACCCTACCCTTCGAGGTGGTGGCAGCGGAGCTGGCGCCTAGTCGAAGTAGACGTGTGAGCGCTCCATCCCCATCCTTCGAAGTGGTGGCAGCGGAGCTGGCTATTGGGGGTGCCGCTGGTAGTGCGCTTTAATGGCTCCGGGAATCGCGCCGACCCTCGGGCTGACACAGTCGGGCTGCTGTATTCGTACTCGCTTGTCCATTCGTGACGAACACGCGGCGGGTTGCGATTGGTGTACCAACGGGTCGCCCGCTGTCAAGTTCCTTCCTCAAGAGGGGCGGGGCACGTGGCGCGGCGTTGTAGGCGTGCCGCCTGTTGGTCGCCCCCCTCCCAACGCGCGCCACCGGCTACGAGCGGTTGCGCTGCTCGCCGATCCTCGGTTGCACCTACGGTGCGGGCCTGCGGTTGTCCATTCGGACAGGTGCGGCGAGGGTCGAGCCGAAGGCTTTACCGGGACGCGCGACCTGTGTTTATTGCTTGTGCGGACCGACACGCGGCGGGACGCTAGCGACGCTTCGTGTGGTGAAAGGACTTTGTACGATCACGGTCACATGCTGGCTGCGTGGACCGCCGCGATGCTTCGACTTCGCGCATGGGGAGGTGAGCGGTTGCCGTTGGCCCTTCGCGCTTAGGGTAAGAAACCCCCGTGGTATTGTGCCCACGCCGCCTCACGCTTTTTAGTTGTTCACGGTGCTTTTCGCATTCGCTCGCCCTGTTCCTGCGCTCCCTTTCCGCCGCCTAGTTCCCGGTGGATGTTGATGGCGACTTGCAATGAGCGGACTCAGGCGGGTGGCTATGCTATCCGCAGGTGGTCCTCGCCTTTGGAGGTGAAATACACGCTGGGGGAGCGCGATCCGCCGGCGGCAGACAAGTGGTGGGCGGCGAAGAAGAGTCAGGGTCCGTATTCCGGGGAGTTGGGCCGCACGCTCGTGACGGAGGACACCATCCATTCGCTGCTGCGAGATGGGAAGCTATCGGATCGCCACGTTGTGCGGTTGCCCGCCGATGATGAAACGGAGCCGCGCCCTAGGAAGTCGAAGGCGATCGTCTTCGTTGCCTACTTCGAAGCCGGGCTTCGCATTTCGTCCGCAGCAATTGTCGGGGCGGTGCTGCGGACCTTCAAGTTGGGTTGTCACAATTGACTCCGAACGCGGTGGCTCGCCTCACCGTGTACAGCTGGGCCCTGCGCGCGGAGGGGTGTTGGCCCAGCGCTTCCTTGTTCGCGTATCTGCATGAGGCCCGGTGCCAACCGAAGGAGCGGAAGGACGACACGGTGTCGAAATTTGGCAGCGTCAACTTCCTCCTGCGGGCGACATGTGGGAAGCTCTTCCCTGCGAATGCGACCCGAGGGAAGTGGGAGGTCAACTAGGCGAGGCGGTGGTTCTACCATCGTGTAACGAGTGGCAGCGGCCTTGAATGCATGGGCGGGCCGATTACATTCAAGACCGCCCCCAGCCTGGCGCTTGACCAGGAAGATGAGCTGAGAGCGCGGAGGCTTGTGGGGGTCACCGCCCGCTTCAATATGCGCCATCTTGCCGAGGAGTATATGATGCTTGGTGCGATGCCACTTGCCCACAGTTGGCGCTTCACAGTCGGCGAACGTCGAGATGACAACGTTCGCCCGTCCGTTTGCTCGTTGCCCGTGCCGATTGGCCTTCGTAAGTCTTCATCATATCTTCCTCCGCAATTGTATATATTGCGTTGACGCAAATATGCCGTCTTGGGCAGGGACTCGCCTTGAGGACGCGGAGCGCGCCGCGCGCGTGTGCCTCGGGCCATACACCGGTAGAGAGCACGGGCAACGCGCAGCTGCGACCGCGGAGGCCGGGTTGGGGCGGATAAACCGCGTGTGTGAGGCCTTGGGGCTTCCTGTGCCAGATCGCCCCCCTCCGGCCCAGCAGCAGGAGGATGATGGTGCCGCGAAGACGAAGGCGCCGTCCCGCAAAAGGACCCGGAGCACCGCGACCGCGGCCCGTACGGCGGCTGCCGCCGCTCCTGCCGGCGTGGTGAGCCCGGGGTCGAGTTCAGCGAGGTATGCCGACTCAGATTTAGAGGGCGCGGAGATTGAGGGCGGGGGCACCGGCAGCGGAGGGCGTGCCGCGGAGGCCCCGTTGTCCACGACCGTTGCCGAGGTGGTGGTGCCTGCTGGCGACATCGGTGCGGAGTCCTCGTCTCCGACGTGATTTTGGCGGGGCTACCCTTCACGGGAGCGTGTGGAGCGCCACCCTTGCTAACCTCGACGGCTGGGGCCGAGGTGTCGCCCGCGGAGGCGGGGGTGTCTCCCGCGAAGGTGGGGGTAACCCCCCGCGGACGTCATGGGAATGAAGTCCCTGACCTCTACCGTTGTAGCTGTGGAGACCTCTTTAGTGGATGATGCTGCCGGAGGGGCCCCTTCTGTGGCGGGTACCGTGGTGATACCTTCCGCCCAAGCGAAGCGGGCGCGCCTACAGTCCTCCCTTCCGCGGACTTCGCGAGGGTTCGTTGTGGCGACCGGTGTTGGGAACTTGTGGGGCCCTGCTTCAAGCATCGAGGTCCCTCCGCCCCACCCCCTCCCAGCCCCTCGGGCCACGATGACAGTGGCGCAGGTTCGGTTGGCGCGAGGTCCTGGCTCGGTGGTCCCCCGGCCTTCCGAGACAGCGCCGTCCGTTGGGGCCGGCGTGGAAGCGTTTCCGCCCGCGGCTAGGGAGACATCTCCGCGAAGCCTCCCGCCCGCGACCGAAGGTAGGTTATGATGGAACTCCTTCGATTTTTTTTCTTTTTTTTTCTTTTTACGCGTCGTGACATGTGGAATTCCCCTTCGCAGCGACACTTATCCCGGAGGAGGAACCGTTCCTTGAGCGCGGGGGTGCCGGTGCTGGCGACACAGGTGCCGCGCGGCCAAGCCCGGCGGACTTCGTCCCTCCGCCGGATACTTTGAGGGCATGGCACGGGATTGCGGAGGAGGTGGCCTCCAGCATCGGACAGCAGGCGTTGCAGACCTACGGGTCGGGGCGCCTTGGAGATGCATTGGAGGTGTCAGGGGTGCGGGTAAGCGTCTGTCTTTTAGACCCCTTTGCCGCCGCTCCGCATTTTCTAACGCCTGCATCGCACAGACGCTCGTGCTGGCCCAGGCCCTGCAAAGTACTTATGCCCGCGAGGGAGCAGCGATACGGAGCAGGCTGCGGGCCGCCGAGGAAGAGTTGCTGGGAGCTACGGAAGTGCGATCCGCCCAGGATGCTCGCATACGCCTCCTGGAGTCGGAGTGCGCGGAGATGCAAGCGCGCACCGATGGGCTTGTTACCGCGGCACGAACCTCGGCCGCGGAAGCGGTGCGGCAAGAGGCTGCTGCAGAGCGAGACGGCCTTGTACAACAAATCGCCGCTCAGAAGGGGAGGAACAGCGAGCTTGCTACCTCTCTCGCGGAGCGGGATCGAGTTCTCGTAGAGCGGGATCAAGCCTTGGGCGACGCTTCGGCCGCCGCCTGGGGCGCCATACTGGCCCTGGAAGACACTCTCAAAGGGCTTGTTGCCGAAGTGCCGGCGCGCTCCTTCGGGCCCGAGGACTTGTCGCGGTCACTCCGGTGGATTGGAGAGGCGGCCGGCGTTGCGCGTGGCGCCGCGGTGGTCTTCGGCAGCCACTGCGCATACGTGGCGTCGTGTGTGATGTGCGCGCTCCTGCGACACCGTGGTTGCGAGCATGTTGCGGAGTTAGCCGATCCCCAACTGGATCGGCGTAATGTCCGGCGCCGTGCGAGCGGTACGCCGCGCCGTGAAGTTCTTCCATGAGCGGATATGTGAGTATTGCGGCGAGGCCGCAGCCCTAGTCGAGCTGCGGAGGAACTTGTACGGCGAGGGGAACCTTGGCCGGTTTCTGGACGAGGTCCCTCGACGTGACGATGATGGCGCCGCGGCTCCGGAGGACACCGTGGATCCACAAGTGTGATAGGAGGTTGTCGTGTGTTAGGGTGTGTTGTAACTGAAGCCCGGGTTGTCTTCCTCGTTTTGTGTTTGCGAAAATACGGAGTTTTCCGCTGTTCTGATTCCTGCCCCATTGTCCCGAGCAGCTACCTAACTGGGGCCGGCTGCTGATCTCTGACCTCGCAACCCGACGGCGTCTTCGGCGCTGGCAAAGAACTGAGGAAGCGTTGGATTTCTAGGCAAGTCGGGCGTCTTCGAGTGGGACCTCGGTACGGGCGGTACGGGGGCATGTCAAGGATGAGCCTGCCGAGTAACAGCCTGATGCGCCGGGGTTGTCTGTGCGCCTTTGTAAACATCCTTAGCAAATACCAAGAACAGTTTTGACCAGATCTCGCGAAGTACGTTGCCACCCTCCGGCTACATCGTCCCATGGTAGGCTCGGAGGGTTTGCGCGCGCGCCCGTACGCGATGGGTTGCACCCTGCGGGGGAAATGTGATCGAGGTATATACGTAGTTGTGATAACCATACGCGCTCAGACCGATATCCCCTCCGGCGTAGCTGGCGCCTAGTCGGAGTAGACGTCGAAGTAGACGCGCGAGCGCTCCGTCCCCTACCCTTCGGGGTGGTGACAGCGGAGCTGGCGCCTAGCCGAGGTAGACGCGCGAGCGCTCCGTCCCCCATCCTTCGAGGTGGTCGCGGCGGAGCTGGTGCCTAGCCGAGGTAGATGCGCGAGCACTCTGTCCCCCATCCTTCGAGGTGGTGGCGGCGGAGCTGGCGCCTAGCCGAGGTAGACACGCGAGGGCTCCATCCCCCATCCTTCGAGGTGGTGGCGGCGGAGCTGGCGCCTAGCCGAGGTAGACGCGCGAGGGCTCCGTCCCCCATCCTTCGAGGTGGTGGACGCGGAGCTGGCGCCTAGGCGAGGTAGACGCGCGAGCGCTCCGTCCCCCATCCTTCGAGGTGGTGGCGGCGGAGCTGGCGCCTAGCCGAGGTAGACGCGTGAGCGCTCCGTCCGCCATCCTTCGAGGTGGTGGCAGCGGAGCTGGCGCCTAGTCGAGGAAGACGCGCGAGCACTCCGTCCCCCATCCTTCCAGGTGGTGGCGGCGGAGCTGGCGCCTAGTCGAGGTAGACGCGCGAGCGCTCCGTCCCCCATCATTCGAAGTGGTGGCAGCAAAGACAGCCTCGCGGGTGTGCTCACGCGGGAACCAGCCTCTGGTGCTTCTCGCCCGCGGGTGTGCCTGCATGGGGACCAGCCTGTGCTGTTTCCCGCTCGCGGGTGTGCTCGCGCGGGACCCAGCCTCTTAACACGTCGTCTTGGTACTCTGCAGGCGACGCATGGGAGCGGGCCCCCGTGGTGCACTTTGCCCCCCGTAGAATTAGCTGGGGTAAGCTGTGTTCTGAAGTACGTGGGGGTCGATGCCCACGCGTTGTTGATACTCCAAGTAGTGCCCCGGGACAGCATCCGCGTCTTATTTATACTCCGAAGAGTACGCACTAGGGCGACGCCCGTGCGTGCGCGGTGTTCGCGTCTTGTTTATACTCCGTAGAGTGCGCAGGGACAACATCCGCGTCTTATTTATACTCCGAAGGAGTGCGCGGGATATACATCCATGTCTTATTTATACTCCGAAGAGTACGCACTGGGGCGGCGCCCATGCGTGCGCGGGGTTCGCGTCTTGTTTATACTCCGTAGAGTGCGCAGGGATAGCATCCGCGTCTTCTTTATACTCCGGAGGAGTGCGTGCAGAGGCGGACCTCAACGCTACGTCTTATTTATACTCCGTGGAGTGCGTGCGGAGGCGGACATCGCGCTACGTCTTATTTAGAGTCCGTAGACTGCGCGCGGATGCGAGCCTCCGCGGTTGCGTGCGGTGAAATTGCGTGCGGAGGTGGACCTCGACGCTACGTCTTATTTATACTCCGTGGAGTGCGTGCGGAGGCGGACCTCGCGCTACGTCTTATTTAGAGTCCGTAGACTGCGCGTGGAGGCGAACCTCCGCGCGTTGCGGGCGGTGAAATTGCGTGCGGAGGCGGACCTCGACGCTACATCTTATTTATACTTCGTGGAGTGCGTGCGGAGGCGGACCGCGCGCTACGTCTTATTTAGAGTCCGTAGACTGCGTGCGGAGGCGAACCTCCGCGCGTTGCGGGCGGTGAAATTGCGTGCGAAGGCGGACCTCGACGCTACGTCTTATTTATACTCCGTGGAGTGCGAGCGGAGGCATCCCCCCGCTCGTCTTTGTTTATACTCATGCCCGTATCTTTGACGGAGAGAGCGCGTGCGAACGCGTGTCTTTGTTTATACTCATGCCCGTATCTTTGACAAAGAGTGCGCGCGCGAACGCGTGTCTTTGTTTATACTCATGCCCGTATCTTTGACGGAGAGTGCGCGCATGAACGCGTGTCTTTGTTTATACTGATGCCCGTATCTTTGACGGAGAGTGCGCGCGCGAACGCGTGTCTTTGTTTATACTCATGCCCGTATCTTTGACGGAGAGTGCGCGCGTTAACGCGTGTCTTTGTTTATACTCATGCCCGTATCTTTGACGGAGAGTGCGCGCGCGAACGCGTGTCTTTGTTTTGAAGAACAGAAATTTGTGCAAACGGTGAACTTTATTAAATTTCGGTTTGCGCGGGTAAGCACTTACAAAAGAAGGGGGGATGCCAAGCACTAACCGCTAGGAGGGTGGGGCGATCATTGACGGGCCGCCGCGACCGGGGCAACCTTGCGCGCGTGGAGCGCGGGACGCTCGGGGAGTCCCCGAGGGCTCCGCATCCGCCCTCCCGGCTTAGGTGCCTTGGCGACCCGCGTGGCATGGGCCCCTGGTGCCAAGCTCTATGTGCCGGGCCATGTCCTGGTCGCCGTGAATGGTGATGATGGCCCGCGGCCCGGGAAGCTTCATGCACAGGAAACCGTGATGCGGGACTGCCCCGATGGTGTTTAGGAGCGGCCGTCCTATTATGGCGTTGTAGGGGTATACGATGTCGACCACGTCGAAGATGGCGTCCTCGCTCCTGACGTTGTCGTTTTGGCCGAAAGAGGCTTGGAGGCATATCTGGCCTAAGGCACGCAAGGGCTGCCCTCCAAACCCTTGCAGCGGGACGCCCGAAGGGCCCAAATGGCTCCGAGGGATCCCCATTTGGTCAAGGCCGCAGCGAAGAGGATGTTTGCGGAGCTTCTTCCATCGACTAGGACGCGCCGGACGTCACACCCGGCTACGAGGACCCGAACGACCAAAGGGTCTTGGTGGGGGAACTCCACGCCCTCGGCGTCGGCGGGCGTGAATGTGACTTCATGCTGTGCCCATTCTGGTGGCGCCTGCGCCGGGTATGCCGCGACGTGGTGTAGCCTCCGCGCGTAAGCCTTCCCTTGTCTTGCCGAAGCGAACCCCAGTGAGGAGCCTCCGGAGATAACGTTGATAATCCTGCGCTGGGCTCCCTCCGGGGCTTGTAGCTGTAGGAGGCCTTCCCGAGGTTGCTGTACGTGCGCCTGGATGCACAGGAAGCCTTCCTGGGCCTGTGCTCCTTGGTCCTGGGGGTGCTGGACGTGAGCCACAACGGGCGCGCGTGTATCCGGGTTTTTGTCCCTGGCAACGCTCTGCCGTAGCGCTGCGATAGTGGCACAAGCACGCGTGTCGTGGTTGCCCCGGCCGTGGATTTCGCACCATTGCCCGTGGTGCTGGTCGCCGTACTGTTCGCGGGTCCGGTCGTCTCGACCCCGGTCGTCTCGACCCCGGTCGTCTCGACCTCGGCCACGTCCCCGTCCTCATCCTCGGCGTCCTCGGCCTCCGTGACCTGGGGCATTGTCTTCGGAGCCGCCCTCGATGTCAAAAACGTAACGAGATTTCCTGGACTTGCGCTGATCGCGCTTGGGCTTGTCGCCTGGCTCGTCATTGTGTTGGGGGTCCTTGCGTTTGGAGGCGCCCTTCAGCGGCTCTTGCTTACGCTTGCCTTTCGAAGGGCCCTGTTTTGGCGAGTCTTCGGTCTTGACCGAGCCTTCCGCCTTGTTAGAGTCGGAGTCATCACCGTGTCGCCTCCGTGCGTCCTACTCCGCTCTGGCATACTCTTCCATCATGTCGAAGAGTTTCCCGACTGTCTTAATGGGCTTTTGCGCGTTGTACTCGGCCATCGGCCCCGGTCGGAGGCCTTGTATCGCTGCGTTGATGACCGTTGTTTCGTTGACGTCCTTGACTTGGCAGCGCACCTTTGTGAAGCGCTTGAAGTAGTCCCGGAGCCTTTCCTCCGGTTTCTGCTTGACTGCAAAGAGCTGGTCCGCGTCGACACGCTCGATGTAGTTTCCCTGGAAGTTGTTGTAGAGTCGGTTACGGACCTGTTCCCACGCGTAGATGGACTATGGTTCAATGGTGAAGAACCAGGACAGCGCCACCCCTTGTAGCGCGAGGGGGAGCCCTTCTGCCTTCGTGGTGTCATCTCCGCCAGCGGCTTCGATGGCGGTCTCGTACACGCGCACGAACTCTCGCGGGTCGGAGTCGCCTTTGTAGGCCTCAATGACGCTCGGGAACTTGAAATCTTCGGGCCATGGCGTCTGCTGTAGGCCCGCAGAAAGCGGGGGCTCCGGGTCTACGCGCCGTAGTGGGGCGCGGCTACACGTGGGGGCATCGCAGCTATGCGCCCTTTTCGTGGCAGGTTCGGATGCCACTGCTGGAGGGGGGTGTTGGCTCCGGGCCTCCTGCATGTCCCGGACGGCTCTGTGGAGGTCCGTTAGCTCCCGCTGAAACGCACTGAGGGCCGCCAGCAGGGCCGTCTCTACTGCGGGCATGGCCGGGGCCGTCTGCGCGCTTGGCGGTACCGCCGGCGAGGTGGTGACCACGGCCTTCGCGCCTAGGTTGCGCGCCGCGTTGTTGTCGCCGGGGTTGGTCGTCGGGGCAGTGTTGGTGGGATCGATCGTCACGTTGGTGGCGTGGTTGGTCGTCGCGTCGATGGCGGGGTTGGTCGTCGGGGCGGTGCTGGTGGGATCGGTCGTCACGTCGGTGACGGGGTTGGTCGCGGGGTTGGTCGTCGCGTCGATAGCGGGGCCCTCGGTCGCACCTACACCACTGCTCATACCTGCGACTGCTAGAGCCGAAGCCCTCGTGCTGACGCGAGACTTCGCCGCCTCTGCCTTCTTCTTCTTCGCCGCCGATGGTGAAGCTTTCTTTGGTGCCATCCTCCTTCAAGTCTGGAGGCTTGCTCTTGTCCTCCCCACGGACGGCGCCAACTGTTGTGGTTATGGACCAAACAGAGAGAGAGAGTGTGGTAGTGGAGCGTTGAGTAAAATGAATGGCTTAGCCCCCCTTCCCTGTGGCCTATGCCACATATATATTCATATGGGGAGTGTTTGTACAGTTATACCCTTACACATGAGTATTCCCCTTGGGGGCTCTTATGTCATTACACATGTCCTATTTCGGACCTAACAGGCCTACTGGGCTTAGGTGGGGGCCACCCCTACAACATATTCTATTTGTCAAAACTGAGAATGAACAAAGTAGTGACATGAGGTAGCATCATACTCTCATTTAAAATATGTTGAAGCTGAAGAAACGAATTCACCTTTAGTTCAATCTTGATATTGGGCGCTATGGTCGTGTGTGTTTGTGGCGTGGTCACATCACCAAAGGCAGGGAGGCTTGGTGCCTAGACACTATGGTGTCCCATTTCAGCGTCCTATATATATACATATATATACATATATATACATATACATATATATATATATATTGTCTTTGATAATTATGTATCATAGATGGTTTGTGGTTCAAACCATCTATGATAGTTATGTTTCACAGACGGTTAGTAGTTAAAATTGTCTTTGATAGTTATGTCCCTGACCACTGGGCCCGTCGATCCTCTCCAACCCAATCCTAGCCAATAGAATCCCATCAACCCCCACCACACGGATCATAGCTACACCTCTCCATCCTTGCGACAAAAATTTTCCAACTCCCTTATCTCTCTCCCCTATAAATACTCACCCGAACCCATCCCCTACCTATTGCATGCACTCAAAATCTCTCTAGCCACCTCATCGTCCTCCTCCTCGATGGGCCTAGTGGTCCTTACGAATTAGATGGTACAAAAGTCTTCAGGCGGTAAGGCACTGTGGAAGCACCTAACTACCAATATGGTGCTCAAGTTGATGCTTGCGATAGTGGGCGTTATAGACATCCAGCTTGCGCATTGCTAGGATCTCTGCTACTTCCATATTCTTGTCATGTTTAAGAGTTGGGTTCGTAGGATTAGGAGATGTGTTCTTGCCATATTTAAGAGTTGGGTTCGTAGGATTAGGAGATATGTTCTTGAAATGTTCTTGATGTGTTAGATGGGTAACCTGCTCGTTATCTTGCGATGCTGTAATGGTGGATTGTAATCTTAATGGACATAGAATGTGCTATGGTGTTTGTTGCTGTATCTGCTTATTTTCAAAGGGCATAGCTAACATTTCCTGAGGCTAGTTGAGGAACAGAAAAAATTTTAGGTATAGAATGAATTATCGCAGACAGTTTTGTGGTATAAACCATCTGTGAAGGACTATCACAGACGGCTCGAACCAAAAACCGTCTGTGCCACTCACACATCATAGACCATTCTAGCTACCAACCATCTGTGATGTGCGAGTATCATAGATGGTTTTTGGTTAAAGCCGTCTATGATAGTATCCTTCACAGACAGTTCTTAATATGGACCATCTGTGTTGTGGCTTATCATAGACGGTTCAAAAACTGTCTATGATGACCTAATATTATCACTTACCCATAAACTCAGACAGTTTACAAAACCGTCTGCGATGATGTTTTTGAACCGTCTGTGATGACCTATCTGTAGTAGTGTCTATAGGATATGCTAGGGTCATGTCAAACATATCTGTACTGATCTTGCATAAACCCTATTCATGGTGCATGTTGTCATAATTTAAGGACCTTGCCTAAAGGTCCGAATCAATACTTTAGACTATGGCTCACTGTATTTCATCATATCATGCATATCAGGTCTGGTTACCCCACTATCACACTACTAGGTCATCGACCAACCAAATATCTATAAATAATGGTACATTCAAATCCTTAATCTAAAATCATGGTTCCATGGGCACTTTGGAGAGCATGCAATACAATTTAACACATAAAATAACAAGAATTACACATTAATTCCTAAACAACACTATTAAGCCAATTTGCTCATGTTTTGTATGGATGTCATACATATCCTAATGCTTAAAGGAATTACTCATGGATGATAAATGTGAAAACACATTATTGCATGGTTAAAATAAATGAGAAATATCATATCATCCTTGCTAAAAAACAGAGTGTTTCAAGGATATAGAGAGCAATTCCTGCTCTATTAATAGACAAAGATAACAGCTGAACTAAATGGATGGAAAAGGAAAAATAATTGGTGGGAAATATTATGGATGTGGGGAAATGGTTTATGTAGATGTAACCACTACTACAAGAAGCCTAATATTAGATGGTACATCACAGACGGTTCCCCAAAACAATCAGTTAAAATACAAGCACAAATGGTTCTAGTTTAGAGACCGCCTGTGTTACTGCCAGCGCCAAAAACCGTCTATGAAGAGGTAATATCATATATGGTTTATGGTGAGAATAGTCTGTGAACCGTTTGTGATATTGACGAATATCACAGACGGTTTTGTAATACAAACCATCTGTGATACATCACAGACGGTTTTTAGAACAAACCGTCCGTGATAATGAAGTTATCACAGACAATTTGTATTAAAAACCGTCTGTGATAATTCCACTATATTAACTGTGTGCAAACCTGTTTGACCCTCTATCTTAAATTCCAAATCTATGGTTAGTAATTTATTTCTAATTGCATTATAATTTGGATCTATAGCTTTTGGTGAAAGAAGAATTGAAGATGGTTTAAATTGAGCTAGCTTGATCTAGAGAGAAGTTTATTAACCATAGATTTAGATATGGGGAGAAGTTTATACATCTAGCACGGTTTGGGGTTTAGTCAATTCATAGTTTATTTCTACTTAATTTAATTTAATTAGTTATTCTTGCTAAACTGTTAATTATATGCATAATGAAGGACCGAAGCTAGATGTACGCTGGGAACTGTGTGAGTGAAGAGTACATTAATGGTATGTTTGCTTTCACAAGAGATGTTGAGGAAGATATGTTGAATAAGGGGGTGTAATATATGTATTGTCTGTACATTGACTGCGATAATCTAAAGATGTTTAAGAACCGAGCGCGGATTGAAACACACTTGATTCGAAGGGGTTTCGAAAAGGGGTATGCATGTTGGACTAGTCACGGTGAAGAGCAGACTACACATGAAGGTAGTAATAATGATATCACCGACAAAGTCAATGATATGCCAGCAGATGATGTCGATTATGGTTCTGATTTAGATAGGCTGCATGATGACAATCTGGATCAGATGTTTCACGATGCGGCAGGGAACTATGATGAGATAGAGTATGTTAAATTCCGGGGCTTGATGGAGGACTTCGAGAAATCTTTGTTCACGTGCTACAAGTTGAAATACACGAGGTTGTCAGCCATGCTTGAATTGTTGAAATTGAAGGCAAGCAATAGTTGGTCCGACAAGAGTTTCACGGCACTATTAGGTCTTTTAGCGGACATGCTTCTGGAGGGAAACGAGTTGCTTAAAACCAGGTACAAAGCCAAGAAGGTTCTTTGTCCATTGGGAATGGAAGTAGAAAGAATACATGCATGTCCAAACAACTGTATCCTCTACTGTAAAGAGTATGCAAACATGCATGCATATCCAGTGTGCAACACCTCCTGATACAAGCGTAAGAACCAATCAGATGATGGCGAGGGAATAGAGGTGAAGAGATGATCTCTTGCTAAGGTGGTATGGTATCTTCTTGTAATTCCCCAATTAAAGCGATTTTTTTCTAACTCAAAGGAGGCAAAACTGCTGCGTTGGCACTTGGAGGAGCAAGAATGATAGAACGCTAAGACATCTTGCTGATTTCACCCAGTGGAGAAATATTGATAGGAGGTTTACAGACTTCGGTGTAAAACCAAGGAATATAAGATTTGGATTGAATACAGATGGAATGAATTCTTTCGGTAACATAAGCAGCTGGCACAGAACTTGGCCCATCACTCTGCATGTACAACCTCCCCCGAGTTCACCTCCTCCCCCGAGCACGCCGCCTCCCCCAAGCACTCCTCCTCCCCCGAGCACACCGCCTCCCCCGAGAACTCCTCCTCCTTCAAGCGCGCATCTCCCCTGAGCACTCCTCCCCCAAGCTCTCCTCCTCCCCCGAGCACGCCGCCTCCCCGAGCTGCATAGTGAGCTTTACTTTATGTTCTTGATTGTTGGCTGGCAGTGGGAGAACTATTGCTTGATAGATTGTGGCTTTTTGATTGCTCAATGAGGAAATTTGTCAATATTGATATCTCAGTGACAATTTAGGATTATTCTGCTAGTTTGAATTCACATTTGCTAGTTGTATACTTCTGTGCAGTCGGTACCTTTGTCAATAGCTAGTCCTTAGTCTCCTGCTCAATGTCCTTAGTCTCCTGCTCAATATTGCTTACTGTTGTCCTTCGGCTTTGCCAAATATATGTTGGTTCTACATGGTCTTGACATTGATACTACACTAAGGTAATATTCAATTAGACAATCTAGCAGAAATTTTCAGGAATTGTCACTGTGATCATTGAGATATTGACAAGAGTGGAAGAAGGCTAAGTTTAAAACTTGTGCAGAGAAAAAACACACTTCTTAATCTTTGTATTATGCAAATTTTTAATGCCTACTTTTATATACTATTAAGCATATTGCCATATGTTAATGACCTAACTAGTTTATATGTTTCGAGAGATAATACATATGTATTCATGTTATTTTCATATTGCTCAATTCTACTATCTTTAATTTCAAGATGTCGTCCGCACAGTCTTTGACAACGTCGCTGAATGTGTGTGATACACCATCCTTTGGAAAATCTCGAAAAGGAAGAGGACTATTGAAAGAGCCCAAGGATCGATTTATCATCACAGAGGTTGATCCGTCTGGGACCCCTCTCAATCCTCACCAAGCAGTGTCCGCATTTCAGATAATAGTTGGAATAGTTGCACAGGAACGGATTGAGATCACGTTCAATTTGTGGAAGAAGGTGATTGAAGCTCGGAAAAGTAAGCTACTGACGGAAGTTTTTTTTATCATTCAAGATCCCGAAAGAACACCAGGCCTCCATGTGATGACACGCGTTGTTAGCGGCATGCAAAGCATGGAAGAACTTCAAGGATCTGAATGGGCTAGGGGAAATGGGTTAGGCCCAATCTACTCCCTTCCCATTTTTTGAGTTTTTTTTATAATTTTCTAATTTAAATTGCCTATTCAAAATAAGGCCTTATTGTATTTTAATTTGAGCCTGATTTGAATTTGCATCAAACTGAATTTTCCTACAATTTCATTTGGGGTTTCTAGATGGTAATGGGACAACAACTTATCAATCCTAAGTTAATTTCCTATTTAAATTTATTTGAACTAGATTTTGTCTTCCCATTTTAGCTCAAGAATATTTCGAATAAAATTTTCCTTTGATTTATAATAAAGTTTTAATCCTATTGACCCTATTTTTTCTTCACTATTTTTTCATTCATTTGTTGTTTCCAATTGGAACTAAATTCAAAAAGACAAGATAAACAAAAAGGCAAGGCAACATAAGCAAAATTTTAATATTTCCACAATTTCAAGTAACAAGCTTTTTGGTTTGTTAAAAAACCCACCCCCTTAAAAGAATCTCGAACCCGAGATTCCGCCTAGTCTAAGAACAAGTAAGGGTAATCTATCCTCAACTACTCTTCCCTTTCCCATGTGGCCTCTTTCTTGGAATGATTACTCCATTGAACCTTGCACAAATGAATGGTTCGTCGCCTTGTTTGTCTTTCCATGATGTCAATGATTATGACAGGATGCTCTAGATATGTCAACTCTTCCTTAAGCTCAACTGTCTCCAAGGGGGTTTGTTCTTCTGGTATCCTGAGACATTTCTTGAGTTAAGACAACATAGAACACGTCATGCACATCGGCTAGACTCTTGCCCACGATTGCAAATGGCCCAATATACTGTGGTTCAAGCTTGCTTTTGACCTTGAACCTTCTAATTCCTCATAAAGGAAACACTTTCTGGTAGACATAGTCTCGAATTTCAAAACTCAATTGCCTATGTCATTTGTCAGCTAGCTCTCCTGTTTTGACTGGGTGGCTTGCAATCGATCCCTGATTAGCTGGACTTTCTCTTTAGCCTGTTTCAAGGTATCTGGCCTAAAGATATAGCCTTCTTCTACCTCCGTCCAATGTAGAGGAGTTCAGCACTTTCTTCTGTACAGGGCTTCAAATGGGGATATTTTTAGACTGGACTGATAACTATTATTATAGGTGAACTCATCATATCGTAGGCATTTCTCTCAATACTTACGAAATCTAAACCACAGGCTTGGAGCATATCTTCAATAATTTGGTTCACCTTTCCATTTTGTCCATCAGTTTGGGGATGATAAGCTGTACTAAAATCTAGATTGGTGCCAAGGGCTTCATGAAGGCTAGCCTAGAAGTGTGAGGTGAATTGTGAACCCCGATTTGAGACTATTATTTTAGGCACACCATGTAAGCACAGGATTCATGACATGTACAATTCTGCTATCTTGCCTCCTCCATAGGTAGTTCTGACGGGTATGAAGTGGGCAACTTTTGTTAGTCTATCCACCACGACCCATATGGAGTCATATCCTGATTTAGTTCATGGTAATCCAATGATTAAGTCCATCTCAACCTCTTTCCATTTCCACTAGGAATTTGTAATGGTTGCAGTGTAACCCTGCTGGTCTCTATTATTCAGCTTTAACTCTCTGATATACATCACAGTAGGCAACATGCTTAGTGATGTCTCTCTTCATACGTGTCCACCAATACCACTGCTTCATGTCTTGGTGCATCTTAGCACTCCAGGGTGGAGGGAATATGCTGAGATGTGGGCTTCCCAAAGTATTAATTCCTTAAGTTCCTTTTGGTGGGGAACAAATACGTGTTTCCTGTACCATAGGACACCTTGCAGATCCTCAGTCATCTTAGGGGTTGAATCATAGGAATCGTAGGACTCTGGGTTGCTATGACCTATTCTTCTATGCTTGGCTAAACTTTCATTGCTGCTATGGTACCTTGTTGTATTATTTCCATGTTGAGTGCCCTCAGTTACTTATGAAGTTCAGGCTATTACTCTTGAACCACAATGTTATTACAATATGGCTTGCGACTCAAGGCATCTGCTACCACATTAGCCATCCTAGGATGATAATGAATACATAAATCATAACCCTTGATCAGTTCTAGTCACCTTCTTTACCTCAGGATGAGATATGATTGTGCAAAATATACTTGAGGCAGTTATGATCGGTGTATATATCACAATGATTATCGATCAAGTAATGCACCCAAATCTTCAAGACATGAACTACTAAAGCTAACCCCAGGTCATGGGGTGGGTAGTACATTTCACAAAGGCAAAGCTATCTTGTTGCATGTCATACTTAGGAGAAACACCTCCAGATCCTCTGTGTCAATCGTACTAGTCCAGGATCAGCTAGTGCACACAGTGGAAACAATGATACATATTAAGGAAAATGATAGACTTTTATTAATTAAAGAGTACAACCCTATGGCCAAGTGTTACATCATCACTGCTCATTAGCAAAATACAAAGGTAAATAATAGTGGAAACAAGTAAATAAAGTGATGAAGCCAAAGGCCTACCCACAAACAAACGATAGTAAGACATGGCCTACTTGTTCTGATCCTCACTGTAGTCAAAGTCATCCTCCTCTGAGCAACAGAATTAGTAAGGGTGAGCACATAAAATGTACTTCACAAGTTACATAGGAAAATGCATTATAATGTAAAGGCAACAGGTGAAGACATATAGAGTTATTTGAGCGTAAAGCAAAGTTTAAAGAAATACCATAAGTAGATAGGAAATTACTGAATTTAATACAGTGATAAAAAATAGTAATTTAAACAAATCAGTACCGTTAGTATAGGTACTGACCAGACACCAACCTCACCATGGGTATCCCACCTAGACCATCTTTTCCAGAACATCTCATATGGATTCCACATTGAGCCACCGAGCAACAACGTATGCTAGCATGCACCCTCCACCTAACCATTTGCCCATGTCTAAACCAAAATTTTCATTTTATTTTGAAACATTTAATAGACCTTGTTGGCTAACCAAAGTCAGTAATACATTTTTAAAACTTATCATTTTATATGAAAAAGATATCCAAAACCTAAAGTTCTATCTACGCATGTCATTTGCTACAAAATATTCTAGCTAATACTAGTGTAATAACTAGAGTTTTAATCTATTGTGATAAGGTATAAGGATTTGCAATGTCAAGGTGTCATAACATATAGGCATTAACTAAGTTAAAACTGGAATTCAAATATGTAGAATAAAAATATGAATGTAGAGTAATTTAAAATATAATAATTTTATTTATAAATTAGGATCAACTTGCTGAAGGTGTGTAACTTTCCTTACACGGCGGACTGGTGAGTATCATCAAAGTAGAATTCCTCAAAATCATCGTAGCCTATACATAAAGTAACCAACCAACTCAAATAAAATTTAAATAAAATTATGTAAACTATAAAAAATTCAAAATATGGTAGATTTGGATAGATCATGATTTTAGATAAATTTAGAAATTTGAATTAGGTTAATCGGAGCTAGGATGAAGGAGACCGAGCACCTGGAAGTTTGAATTCTAAGAAAATGAGAGAGAAAGGAATAAAAGGAATTTTTTGAATTATTTTCCTAAAGAAAAAGGGAATTATGATGTCAGTAGAGAATACTAATTTTGGCTAAATTAAATTCCTGAAGGAAATTCAGAATTAATGCGTCATGAGGATGTTACCACGAGTTTTTTTGGATTTTTGCTAACTTATTTTTCTTAAAGAAAATTGGCTGAGACGCTGACAAGTAGGCCCGATTCTCATGGACTGGGTCTGTGGGCATTACTCGGCTAAGTGGCACAGGGAGAGTAGCGCGGCACCTGGCATTAGCGTGGTGCCCACATGGCTACCACGTGGCTGCCACTTCGGCTGCGAAGTCAGCTCGTGGTTACGCCGGCCGATAGCCACGCTCGGGAACAAAGGGTGCCGTCAGACGGCAGTGCGCTGGGGTTGGTGAGGCTCGCAAAAGATAGAGGCGGGGCTAGGATGTTTTTTCACATGGGCATGAGGCTCAATGATGCACGGAGTTAGCTGACAATGAGAAGAAGGTGGCGGCGATGTTCAGCTCCGACGACGTGCATGCTCTAGCGATGCTCGAGTTTGGAGAAGGGGGGCAAGTTGGCGATAGCACGGGGAAGACAAGGATGTCAACGCCAAAGCAGATGAGTGTGTTGACACGGGGGCTCGGGCGTGGCTTCTTCACTAGCGATTACTCGCTAGAGGTGCTCACGGGTGCTTGGAGAGAAGGAGCATGGTGCGGAGCAGCTTAAGCGCATGGGGGAGGAAGAAGAGGCTGGGAATGGGTGAGGCGAGCTTCTAGGGTGCTCACGGGGGTTTATAGGGGTAGTGAGGGCTTAGCGGCAGGTGAATCGCTTGCTGAAAAAAGCACGGGTGACGATGGTTGTAGGATAAGGGCGGAACTGAGAAAGGGGAAATTAGGCACATGGAGTGAGGAGGAAGAAACAGAATAGAGGGCGACCGCGCATTGGAGGGCAAGATGATGGGAAGGGCATGCTGGCCCAATAGCCATGGTGGTGTGGGGGAGAAAGAGAGCGGGCGACAGGAGGAAGAAGAAATGGGAGGGTGGCGCTGACAGCGCAGGCCCACGCGTAGAGAGAAGAGAGAGGGAAGGGGAGGGCTGAGCAGTGGAGCCCAAGGGCACTAGGGGAAGAGAGAGAAAAGGTGCGGGCATGGTAGATGGCACCGCATGGTGAGAGGGGAGATTTAGGCCATCCACGTGTCGGCCCGACAGGGCGTTTGGGTTTTAATTATTGTTTTAGGATTTTCAGAAAATGCTAAGAACTTCAAATAATCTTTTAAAATAGCAAAAAAAATTCAGAAAATTCTCAAAAATTCTACAATTTAAGAAGAACTCAACAAAAATAAAATGAAATAGATTTAAATGCAAATGAACATAAGTTTTATTAGATCTCTCTATATGCTAAAACAGAAGAAAAGAAAAGAAAATCCAAAAAATCCATCTAAATTAATTCTAGAATTTTGGGATGTCACAACCTACCCCCTTAAGAGAAATCCCAACCCTGAGATTTAGATGGGCTAGCACAGAGGTGGGGATGGTTGGCCTTCATATCTTGTTCTCATTCCTACAAGGCTTCATCCACTGAATGGTTGCTCCATTGCACCTTGCAGAAACGGATGGTCTTCCCCTGGTCTAACACTCCGATGAGGCGATGGGGTCCCGATCTTCCGATAGGATAATAACTTCGATTTTGGTGGAGGTGACCCTTGCGAACCGACTACAACCGCACGATGTCGCTTGCGCCTTAGCAATCGCTGAACCACACTCCAAGTTGTTATCAACCGTGCCAAGAACGCGGTTGACCTGACCACGAAGGTCTATTCCTGCATGCAATCGTAGAACACGCAAGAACAAGATAACAAGCAATCTGAAATTGCAAATATTGATATTGAGTTCAAAAGGTGGGATTCTGAAGGCTGTCTTGACAGGTGGTCGTCCGACACAACTGAAGAACAGAAGTTTGCATAATGGCTAAATCTATACTCAACAAAATCCAAAGAGTTCAAAGGGGGTAGAGGATGAATATATGAGTTGGGGAAGAGAGAGGGGTGGCCAAGGGTCATCCTAGGGTTGGACACCCACCCTAAAAAGACTTACAAAGCCCTTGGGCCCAATTGGAGGTGGCGCAGCACCTTTAGACTCGGATTCAAAAATAGTCTTGACTTGTTTCAGTGATATCTTTCCACACAGAAGGAATTTTGTGGTAAAGCCAGATCCATTGGAAATAGGATAAGATAAGCTTTCCATCAAGTACTCACCCATCCCAAACGAACTCAGGATGCAAATTCTATGCATGTTGGAAGTCGGTCCTGTCAGGTTGAATCAGCATTGGATTCTTTTGGCGATTGCGATGCGCCAAAAATGTTTCTGAAGCTAAGGCCTTACCCATTGGATGGGCCTTGAAATAACCTTTCCAACAAGCATAAGAACACCTAAAACGGACTCCGTTTGTGAAAGTTATGACCGTTTTATTACAGCCTGTCTGGCTGTCCCGAACCGAATCCGAATTGAATTCAGAGTTAATTCCAAGTTTGATTTCGGTTGGGCTTGAGGAAATTCCGAATTGGGCTTGGAAAACTCATCCAAAACTTGGGATTTAAGTTCTTGGACCACTCCCCTTTTGCCCTCCCACTACATGGCTTCTCTTTGGGCTTCTTCTTCCTTGTTTTTCTCCATTGCTTTGGTGCCCACCTCCCTCTCGGTTCGAAAGTATTCCATTTGTCAAAACTGAGAATGAACAAAGTAGTGACATGAGATAGCATCATATTCTCATTTAAAATATGTTGAAGCTGAAGAACGAATTCACCTTTAGTTCAATCTTGATATTGAGCACTATGGTCGTGTGTGTTTGTGGCGTGGTCACATCATCCTCCCCTTCTTGACAGAAAACCGTCCTCGGTTTTAACATATATATAGCCTCACGTATTGCATGATCTTGATCATAAATCTCGGTACATGATACAAACACAACAAACCCTCATTATGTAATATCATAAGTTCTTTATCAAGCAAAGTAAAACCTCTTTGAAACGAGCTCACCTGATAATTTAAGTGATGCGTAGAAGCTCTTGTAATTGGGAAAACAAGCATAGCAAATATGGTTGTATCCATAGGGTAAATGTTCTTATCATCCTCCCCTTCTTGCAAACAAAGCCGTCCTCGACTTTAAGCTGAGAGTATGGTAACAGAAAAGCCAAGGTGTATGCATGATATATGTATATGTCATCCATTTTAGTAGTTCTTCGTTGTTGCACCATTAATGTTATAAAACAACATCGATCATAAAAGCTCATTGTATTATTAACCCAAGAGTAATCATATATGTTAATGAGCAAATCAAAATTTCTCACACAGCAATTATTGCAACTAGTTTTGCAAATGTAAGTGAAGCATTTATGCAATTCAAATATCTGAAGTTGTAAACTTGCAGTGGTGGCACATATGGGCAAAGCTACAACTTTTGGAATCAAGCAAAGTTTTTCCATATAATCATATCTCAATTGAGCAATAACAAATTTATCTAGCAAGGGTGAAAAGATTTGTATGTTCTTCCATAATTCATCATCTTTATTCAGATTGTCCATACTAGATGGTGCAAAAAGAGATGAACAAATAGGCATTGGATGAGTTCTAAATTTTACTTCCCTCTCATATTGAACAAGATTCAGCACACAAGAATTGTTGTCCAAAACAGTAGGCTTCAATTCATCCATGTGATCACAAGTTACGCATATTTGATATACAAGAAATTGATTTTCTACACCATAATCTCCAATCAAATTAAACTTATACCCAGGGCGTAGGCACTAAACAAGAATTTCGAACATGCAAGTTCAAAAACTTTCTCTATAGTATGTGACAATTTTATAGGTAGATCCAATATGATGTAACACAATGAATTAGCAGGAGAAATGCTAGTCAAAACTTTTTTATATTTAACCAAAGCCACATGATCATTGTATGTGATTAATTCATCACTCAAAACAGTAGGCAATTCAATTATTCTTTGACAAGGTGCACTTAACTCATTCTCAACACTCAAATCAATGCAGTGTGAATTCTCTACTTGAAATATGGGTGTGTCAGAATTGTTTTCCACTAAGTTTTGCTCTAAATCAGCATGCATAGTGCATAATTGTAGTTCTTCACAAGCATACTCACCGTGAGTGATGATAACACTATGACCTTTACCATTTTGGCTCCCCTCAGACGATGTAGGTGCATCCATCTCCTCATCTTCGTTCTCAACCAATGGAGTCGATGGTTCAATCAGCTCATGCTCCTCTTTGACATGGTTCTCAACTAACTGCAAGTTGTTAGTTACAAAAAAAGGCACAAACACGGGTTTGCTCTCATGTTTCTTATCATCAAGCACTCTCAATTTCTCCTCAATCTGACGTTCAACATTACAAGCAAGTATAAACAAATGAGGGAGAGAATTATATTCTTTGTGAATGAGAAGGTCCTGAATTTCGTTGTTAAGCCCACGCAATAATCTATTCTCTGTAGCGTCAGCATGTTCCTCTAAGCCATAATGCAATAAACGAGTTTTTAATTCATGATAATATTCCCTTACAGTTCTACTTCGTTGTTTTAAACGTTGCAATCTAACTAGCAAATAATCAGCATGGTATTTAGGAACATAATGATCTCTCAAAAGTTTCTTTAATGCATGCCACATTTGAGGCACTCTTCCAAGTCTACTTAAGTACTTCCACCAAAGTATTGCATCATCAATAAAAACACTAGTGGCTCTAATCTTTTGCCTATCAGACCCATCATAATGTTCAAATTCTTTATATAGCGCTATCTCCTAGTCAATATAGGCATCAGGATCAAATTCACCAGCAAAGGATGGCAAAGTGATTCTAGTTTTACCGGACGCACTATCACGATCATATACCTCCCATGGTGAAGAAGCTTGTCTCAAGCGTGCATCTTCCTCGCGAATTTCTTTGCGCTCCCAGTCAATGGCTCGAAGAAGATATGGATCTATCTCGTAATCATCCCGTGAACCTGCCATGGTTAGTAGCAAACAAGGAAACAAATCACAAGTATATGTTCCTATCAACTACTAGAATGTGGAGACTCAATTCAAGTAATACATCTCTTAAGCTCTTACCAAATTTTTATAAGTTCTTACCAAAGCAAATAGGTGGTGCAACCGGTGGCTGGTTCGTGATAAACTTAGGTGATAAGTAAAGCGATTGCAAGGGACGATTTGATGTGATCTGTTGCTTGGTTAGTATAAGGTGTAGCTTGGAAAGCTCGACATGTAGCAATGGAGAACAATCAGTTAATTTCAGAAATTGCACAGAATTGAATCATAGTTCGTATCTAGCTCTTAGCCTATGTTGCTGATCAACCAAGGATGGAAGAAGGCTAAAATAAGTGTATGGCAATGTATAGAAGTGGTAAATAAAAGATAATTCAATCGAATGCAATCTGGAATTGAAGAACACAAGGATTGACCCAAAACTTGAAAACTGAAGATTTCTGTCCACTGGCCAGCATGTCGGTATGTCGGCCGTAACTTTTTGTCAGTTGCATTTTTTTCACTGATTCTTTTTTTTTCCGTTTCCTGATGGATGTTTCTACAACTTTTATTTTGGGGCCAAGTTCTGGAAACTGACTGAAAAATTCACACAAAATTCACAAGTGTCGACTGTTGCAGAGTCAATTCAGAAATTTGGATCAACTTTCACCACAGATATCTCTTAACTGCCTTACTGGAATGATGTGAAATTTTACAGAAAGATGGATAATGAAGTTATGAATCTAACGGCAGTGGTCGCACTAAAAAAGATGACGGAATCAAAAGTTATGGCGTTTTTGGTGGAGGCTACAGAGAAAGGAAAAATCAGCCAAATTGGAATTAGGGTTTGGGGTGGGAAAATTTTTTCTTGTTTGAATTTTTATGGAATCAAGGATATGACCAGCAACTAAAAAAGCTAAAACGGACACAAATTCATTTTAGTAAACCAAAACTAACAGATTGAAAAGCACAACGGGGTTTGGACAGCGGGAATTAACTCTTTTTGTAGTGCGATTTTTCTGGATTATGGCAAATAAAAACCAATCTACTAACTAGGGATAAAAAAAATTCCTACCGGTCAACTGAAGCTCTGATACCAACTGATGAGGCGATGGGGTCCCGATCTTCCAATAGGATGATAACTTCAATTTTGGTGAAGGTGACCCTTGCAAACCGACTACAACCGCACGACGTCGCTTGCGCCTTAGCAATCGCTGAACCACACTCCAAGTTGTTATCAACCGTGCCAAGAACGCGGTTGACCAGACCACGAAGGTCTATTCCTGCATGCAATCGAAGAACACGCAAGAACAAGATAACAAGCAATCTGAAATTGCAAATATTGATATTGAGTTCAAAAGGTGGGATTCTGAAGGCTGTCTTGACAGGTGGTCGTCCGACACAACTAAAGAACAAAAGTTTGCATAATGACTAAACCTATACTCAACGAAATCCAAAGAGTTCAAAAGGGGTAGAGGGTGAATATATGAGTTGGGGAAGAGAGAGGGGCGGCCAAGGGTCACCTAGGGTTGGACACCCACCCTAAAAAGACTTACAAAGCCCTTGGGCCCAATTGGAGGTGGCGCAGCACTTTTAGACTCGGATTCAGAAATAGTCCTGACTTATTTTGGTGATGTCTTTCCACACAGAAGGAATTTTGTGGTGAGGCCAGATCCATTGGAAAAGGGATAAGATAAGCTTTCTATCAAATACTCACCCATCCCAAATAGTCTCTGGATGCGAATTCTATGCATGTTGGAAGTCGGTCCTGTCAGGACGAATCAGCGTCGGATTATTTTGATGATTGTGACACGACCAAAATGTTTCTGAAGCTGAGGCCTTACCCATTGGATGGACCTTGGAATAAGCTTTCCAACAAGCATAAGAACACCTAAATCGGACTTCGTTTGTGAAAGTTATGGCCGTTTAATTACAGCCTGTCTAGCTGCCCCGAACCAAATCCGAATTAAATTCTGAGTTGATTCCGAGTTTGATTTCGGTTGGGCTTGAGGAAATTCCGAATTGTGCTTGGAAAACTCATCCAAAACTTGGGATTTAAGTTCTTGGACCTCTCCCCTTTTGCCCTCCCACTGCATGGCTTCTCTTTGGGCTTCTTCTTCCTTGTTTTTCTCCATAGCTTTGGTGCCAGCCTCACACTCGGTTCGAAAGTATTCCATTTGTCAAAACTGAGAATGAACAAAGTAGTGACATGAGATAGCATCATATTCTCATTTAAAATATGTTGAAGCTGAAGAAACGAATTCACCTTTAGTTCAATCCTTGATATTGAGCGCTATGGTCATGTGTGTTTGTGGCGTGGCCACATCACACTCTGCTGTCTCAAGGATCTTAATTGGTTGCTCCCTATAGGTGAGGTCTTCCTGAAGATCAAGAGTTTCAAGTGGTGCCTGATCCATGGGTACTCGAAGTCACTTCTTTAATTGAGATACATGGAAGATGTCGTGTACTACGGTCATGGTTGATGGCAACTCCAATTAGTATGCAGCTTCACCTCTATGACTCAAGATCTTGAATGGTTCTATGAATCTTAGTGCAAGCTTTCCCTTGGTTTGAAACTTCCTGACTCCTCTAAGTGGGGATATAAACAAAGTCACCTACTTCAGAGGTCAGGTCTCGATGATGATTATCAGCATAGCTCTTCTGTTGAGACTAGGCTATCTTCAATATGTCCTTAATTTTTCTCACCTTCTCTTCAGAGTCTTGAAGCAGATTGTGATGAGGGCATCCCTAACACTTATACATCTTCTCCTATTGGTGGTCATGCACATACTGATGAGGACATCTCCATTACATATACATCTTCCACTCCAAGCATGCATGAGAATAACCAAGAACTAGAGGGCCCAATGATGAGGGCAAGAGCCAAGCGTTTAAACAAACAGGTGCTTTTGTTTCTTAAGCAGTTTCCTTTAACTGATGATGAACTTGGAATACTACCACATGCTAGTATGTTATGTATTCTTAGGTATGACTCATGTGAAGACTTGGGAGAGCAAAAGGGAGGAGCCCAAGGACTTAAACTACAAGTTTTGGATAAGATTTTCAAGCCAAATTCGGACTTCCCACATGCTCAACCCAATTCAAACTCGGATTAACTCAGGATTCAATTCGGATTCGGTTCGGAACAGCCTGATAGGCAGTTACTAAAAAAAGCCATAACTTTCACAAACGGAGTCCGATTCAGGTGTTCTTCTACTCGTTGGAAAGATAACTTCAAGGGCTATGCAATGGATCTAGACCCACCTTCAAATTCATCACAGAAAAAAGTTATGACCGAAACAATATGACGGGTGAAAAATATAGTTTCCTTTTTGTGAGAGTTCGTATCCAAAACCATATAGGGTTGAGTTGTACTTGGTTTGGGGACCATATGGACATCCCAAGGGGCTATATAAGCCTTGTATTGGTAGCCTTTAGGGGGAGACCAATTTTATGCATAAGATTAAAATATAGCTATTGCTTGTTCTTTCAACACCAGAGTTCATGCGAGGACTTTGAGAGAGAACTAGGCGATCCATTGTTCGTTCTGCAATTCAAGGTCAAGTCGTCATTCCATTGGGATTGGGGACTTGACGTTTGTCGTTTGTGGTCTCGCGATGAACAATTATCTGGTGTGTTTTGGGCGTATTCAGAAGAGTTGAGGGTTCGTGCATTGGCACGAGTGTTCAACTAGCGATATCGTCTACTTCGCATCAACTATCCACGTTTCCTCACCGAGAAGATCGGGACCCCTCCCCGTATCTGTGGTATCAGATTCTAGGTTTACTCGGTGAGAACTTCTTTACCCGTAGTTAGATTCATTTTCTGTCCTTTCGTCCATCAAACCGAAAATTGCAATACCAAAACTGTAGTTTAATCTGTTTATTTCTTGTGCATTTTGTTAAGTCTTCGTCCATTAGAGTTTTGTTTTAGTGCTGATCTGTGTGTTTCCTTTTGCGTGGCTTAAGTTGTGTTCACATAAACCCTACAAAATTGCTGGTTGATTCCATCAATTAGCAAACAAAAAAAGCTTCCATCTTTTACCGTGCGCCATCTTGAGAGCACAATCCGAGTCAGTTTGTGTTTCTTTATCCGAACTCCTTGGTGGGACTAGAGTCCGAATCGACCTCTAGCTCAAACACAATCCGAGTCCAATTGTTCTAACTTCTGTTTCGGTCACTACATCATAGCAGGCCGAACCACATTTAGTGTCCTTGTGCTTCACTTATATCCTTTTATCTTGAGACTAGCTGTTGACATTGCAATTAGGGCTGCTCATTAAAATTGATTACACCTTGCTGATTTGTGAGGCTTGCAACCGTAGTTAGGAAGAGCCGCGGCATAAAAAAAGAAGAGAGAGAGAAACACGTAACTTTTGCATATGACCTCCGATTGAGGCGTTTCTTGATCCGTTGGAAAGGAAACAAGAAGATAGAGCTTGCAAACTCCTTGTTTTAGAGCAATTCTGTGCCCTCGTATATTCAGTTGCAATTGGCTAGTGTCTCTCTTAGTACTTGGTGCAAAACGAGCTAGTTTCATCTCTGTTTCCGATTGATTCTCCCTAGATCATTCCTTTGTTTGCATTAAGTCCCATTTATCGTTGTGTGTGTGTTCATACGCTTCGCTTAAACCAATTGATCAGCACATAGGCAAAATACTCTAGCTTGGATCATTACTTAGCTTTACAATACTTTGAATATCAGATTGCATAGGATATCCACATAACTGTCCAAGCTCCACCTACACCCATTGGTGTACTCCCTTGATCTTAGTTACGCTCATACATTCCGGGTTGAGGTCGTTCGCTGTCACAATTGTCAATTTACCGTCCTTGATTCACTTTGGAATGGTAAGTTTGTCTTGTTTTCAGGATAGTGAGTTGCAAGTATAGAGAGAGCTTTTGTTTTACTAACCCGGATATAACCTCGTTTCTTGTTTGTGAGTCGTTCCCATGTCAGGTCACGAAGAGGATCCACCTAATCCAGAGGTGCTGGTTACGTGGACCGAGTACACTCGTTTGCGCGAGATGCTACAAAAACAATGTTGTAGGGGTGCCCCCCACCTAATCCCAGCAGGCCTGGTAGAAGGTTATAAGGCCCAGAATAGGCCATGTGTAATGACATAAGTGCCCCTGAAGGGGATACTCAGATGTAAGGGTATAATTGTAAAAGCACTCCCCATGTGTATATATATGGAATACAGGCCATGGGGGGACCCAGGCCATTACTATCACTCTCTCCCAACTCTCCACTACGATCTCTCTCTCTGTTTGGTCTGTAACCACAACAGTTGGCGCCGTCTGTGGGGAGGACAGGAGCAAGCCTGAAGTCCGAAGAAGGATGGCACCGAAAAAAGCCTCGTCGGCTGCGGCGAAGGGAAAGAAGGCGGCTGGGTCGGAGCGTCGCATGGGCACCAGGGCTTCAGCATCGGCTGTTGCGGGTGCGGGTGACGACGCAGGCGTGGTGGTCGAAGACGTCGACGCTCACGCCGCGACAACTAACCCCGCCACCGGCGCTGCTGCGACGACCGGCCCCGCCACTGGCGCTGCGACGACCGACCCCGCCACCGGCGCTGCGACGGCCAACCCCGCCAATGGCGCTGCTGCGACGACCGACCCCGCCACCGGCGCTGCGACGGCCAACCCCGTCAATAGCGCTGCTGCGACGACCGACCCCGCCGGTGCGACAACAACCAGCCTCGCCGCCCTCGCCGCAACGCTCCCCGGCAGCGCGGACCGGGCGGTTGGAGATAGCCACAATGGCGCGACCGGTAGCTTTGGAGCTCGCGAGGTGATCGTACCCGTGCCGACCCGCCCGCTAGGTGCGCCGGCGGCCCTACCCGCGCAGGCGGTGGAAAGCGCCCTGTTGGTGGCCCTCAAAGCGTTGCAGCAGGAGTTAGGGGATCTTCGTGGGGCTGTCCGAGACATACAAGAGGCTCGGAGCCAGCAGGCCGCGCCGGTGGTCGCACCAGAGCCCACGCCGGAAAGGGCGGACAGCCGCGACGCCCCCACATCCAACCGCGTGCTGCTGCGACGCGTCGATCCGGAGTCCCCGCTTTCGGCACGGCTACAGCAGGCGGCGTGGCCCGAAGACTTCAAATTCCCCGGTGTCATCGAGCCCTATAAAGGCGACACGGACCCCCGCGAGTTCGTGCGCGTATACGAAATCGCAATCGAGGCCGCGGGCGGAGACGACACCACAAAGGCGAAGGGACTCCCCCTCGCGTTGCAAGGAGTGGCGCTTTCCTGGTTTTTTACCATAGAACCAAACTCCATCTACGCGTGGGAGCAGATCCGCGACCGCCTTCACAACAACTTTCAAGGAAATTATGTTGAGCGGGTCGACATGGATCAGCTCTTCGCTGTGAAGCAGAAACCTTCGAAGAAGCTCCGGGACTATTTCAAGCGCTTCGCAAAGATACGTTGCCAAGTCAAAGACGTTAACGAAACCACCGTCGTTAATGCAGCTATACAGGGCCTTCGCCCGGGCCCGATGGCCGAGTATAACGCACGGAAGCCAATCAAGATGGTGACGAAGCTCTTTAACAAAATTGAGGAATACGCCAGGGCGGAAGAAGACGCACGGCGACGACTCCGACACCAACCAGGCCGGCGCCTCGGCGAAAACCGAAGATCCGCCGAAGGACGGTCCTTCGAAGGGAAAACGTAAGCCGGAGTCGTCCAAGGACGCGCCCGAGCGCAAGGATGCCCCGCACGAGCCGTCCGATAGGCCCAAGCGCGGCCAGCAGAAGTCGAGGCGTGGCCGATACGTCCTCGACATCGAAGGCGGTTCCGAAGAAAGATGTTGAGGACATCACTTCTTTGGATACACACAACACTCCTCCACTTGACATTCAAGGACCAATCACTAGAGCTCGCGCCCGACAATTGAATTTACAGGTGAGCTCGTTCCTAAGTACTTCTTTTTGTTCATTTGAGAATAGATTGCTACCTAATGATTTAATTATGATTAGGAACCATAGAGAGGACCTGGAAGTACTTGGAGAAGGGCTACGGGGCGCACAAGTCCAGCAAGGGCGGTCGAATCAAGTTGGAGGCCCAACTCAAGCCGACTTCGAATCCAATTCGGAGTCCAGAACCAGGCCGCACTAAAACGCACGCCCAGGTCGCATCCGGACTCCGTTTTGGACGTTATACATATGTATGGAAAGCTAAGAATAAGACCTTTCCAATGGATCTGGTCCCATATCAAAATTCCTTCCGAGTCAACAGAAATCGTCGAAACAAGTGGACGTTCAGAATCTGTCAGGGTGCTGCGCCACCGTCTTTTGGGCCGTTCGGCTTTGTATCGTGTTGGAGCCCATTAGGGGCGCGTCCAGGGGTTTTGCACGCCCCTCACTCCTTTATATCTAGCTGCCACCCCCACCATTAGGGTTGGGTTTTGCTTAGATTAATTCTGTCTTTGAACAGTTTCGCCGTTCATCGGTTTGTGAGACCCCAACTTTTCGAGTGCTACATCAATACATCTGCAATTCAGTTGTGTTCTTCCTTGTTCTTGCTTGTGTTCTTCGATTCGCAGGCAAGGAATAGCCTTCTTGGCGAGGTCAACCGGGCCGCGCACGGTTGATGACCTGAGGAGACGTGGTGCTGCGATTGCGGGGTTCGGAACGTGTCATTAGGAAGCCGGATCGATTTGTGTTGCGCCTCCACCAAATCGAACATATCCAGAACCTCTTGGAAGATCGGGACCCCGTCCCCATCAAGTGGTAATCAGAGCTTCAGGTGTTCCTTCAGGTTCGCGTTACCCTCCTTTGTGGTTTTCGGTTTCATCCTAGAGTCCATGAAAAAGCCCTACAAAAAAAATTGTAGTCATAGGTTGTTTCCGGTCCTAGATCTCATTTAGCCTTTGCACAATTTGATTCCAGAGTCCGTAGTGTTGAGTTCGTGTCCTTAGTCGAGTTGTGTTGCTGGTTTAGATTGTGTTTTATTTCGGGTTGTCTTGCTTCCGCTTCATCCCATACAAACCCTAGCCGTCATCCATCGCGTATTCAACCCTCTGTTTTTGTTTTCCCACCCATATCCCACCCTCTGTTTGAGTCGTCCTTCACGTCTCGTGATCACACAGCATCATCCCCCACCTTTCCCCGAGCTTCCGCCACCAATTTCCACCAATTCCCTCCACCCGATTTCGTTTTGGCCTCCACAGCAACCATACCTCGGAGGCCCATCTTCAAACGGCCATAACTTTCACATACGGACTTGAAATCAGGCGATTTTTTTTTTAAATTGAGTGAAATTAAATTTGACATCCGATACTTCCCAACTTTGTTGGGTTCGGCGATTTTATTTTCTCCAAATTCGGCCTGGAAAGTGCAGTACTCGAGCTCCGAAATTGATTCACCAAATTTCCAGCACATTCATTATTTTCTGTAGGCCACACCTTACATTAGATTGAGTTGAAACTTTGTGTGGTTCCTATTTCTGTGCTCTGCTCTGTGAAAAAAATAAAATTAAAAAGACACAAAAAAGAAAAATTTCGGCTTAGTAGAGAAGAGAGAGAAAAGTGCTATCCGTGGCCAAAAAAAAGGAAAAAAAAGAGAGAAAAACCGAACAGAGCACAGTTTTAGGTGACAGAGCTTCATTTGTTTTGTGCTTATGCTGAATTAAGTTTCTCATTCCCTGGCCATCTTTGTTGCTGTCTTCGCTTACTTTCTGGCCGTGATTCCTTGTTCATCATATCCTAACACTGATATAGGACACATTTAGGCCAGCAACTAGGACCAGTGCTTTGGACATTTATTCAGCATTACTATCTGTTATTGATTTGTGTTCCACTGATATATTTGGCCTTCCAAGCTCCATATATCTACTTCTGGATAGCACAGTTTTGACCCTTGCAATCGTACCCACGCTCGACATGGTATCACGAACCAGCCACCGGTTGTACCACCTGCTGCTTTGGTAAGAACACTTGTAAGAGCTTGGTAAGCCACTTCCTTTGCGAGTTCCCCCTGCCCTTCATTTGTAGTTGATAGGGATAATCCTTTTGTTTTCCCTGTGTTTCCACTAACCATGGCAGGAGACAAAGGAGACGAGACACCGGTCGATTTCAACGAGTGTGTTAGCCGCGGCCATCTACAAGCTGCGCTCGACAAACAAAATGCTTCAATCACTGATCTCGGCGCGAGACTGGACACCATCGTCGCCGCCATTGCCAAGTTGAACACCACGGAAGGCATTGAGCGGGTGGAGCGGCGGTTGGCTGACCTCACTGGTCGGATGGACACATTGGAGGCACGCCTGCCACCTGTCAATGATGGCCATCGTCCTGATGATGACACAGTGTATGATGCGGATGGCAACATTGATCGGCGGGGCGACACAAGATGCACGACTACGTCGGCGTCTTCAGCAAAACCGACAGGGTATGGGAGGTAATAACCAAAACCGTCATGGTAACGATGACCCTTTTGCTAAAGTCAAGTTTACCATTCCATCTTTTGCTAGTCTTTATGATGCTGATATATATCTTGATTGGGAGATGACGGTAGAGCAGAAATTTAATTCTCACTTGGTTCCTGAACATCATAGAGTTTGACAAGCTACTAGTGAGTTTAAGGACTTTGCTATTATCTGGTGGAATGAACTAAGTAACATGCGCTTACAACCTGATACATGGGAGTGGTTAAAAGAAGATATGCGTAATCGTTTTGTTCCTCCCACATATAAACTTGATCGTTCTGTTCAGGACTATTATGCTGAGCTTCAAAAGGGTATGATGCGTTGTGGGGTTGTTGAGGACACGGAGGATAAGATTTGTCATTTCTATGGGGGGTTACAGCGTGAAATTCAGGACATTGTTGATTATAAAGAATTTACTACTGTCAACCAGTTGTTCCAGCTTGCTATGCTTGCAGAAAAAGAATTGCAGGGACGCAAGGAATCAGCGAAGGCAAGCACCGGACGACCCTTCTATACGCCACGCACGACTACATCGACGGGACTGCCCAAGTCTTCTTCGAGTTTTCGTTCTTCTCCACCACCTGTGAACAAGATTGCAGCAGCGCCACCGAAGCCACCTTCCACGACACGCTTTGCAGATGCTACAAAAAATTCTTTGCAGGTTCCAGCCAAGAGTTCTTCTTCCGTGGCTTCAACGGGCCGCTCCTCCAACATTCAGTGCCACCGCTGCCATGGGCTTGGTCATGTGCAGAAGAATTGCCCTAGCCAACGGGCATACATCGCCACAGAAGATGGAGGCTACATCAGCACTTCGGATGTCGAGGAGGATGATGATGTTGCTGCTGCCTCGGATGACAATGGCGGTGGTGATGACGACCTGGTCCTTGGTGGGGCATCCATAGAGATGCTACGCAGCATCATTGTGCAGCTAGTCCTCAGCACACAGGTACAACACCCCGATAAGCTTCAACGCCATAATTTGTTTCAGACTTTCTTCGCAATCAAGAACCGGCGCGCATGTGTCATCATTGATGGAGGAAGCTGCAACAACTTGGTGAGTTCTGATTTGATCAAGAAGCTTGGCTTGACCACGCGACCGCATCCACATCCATACCATATTCAGTGGTTAAATGACTTTGGAAAAGCTAAGGTAACACAAACATGCCGAGTCCATTTTTCCATTGGTGGTTATGCTGATCATGTTGATTGTGATGTGGTTCCCATGCAAGCATGCTCTCTTTTATTAGGACGACCTTCGGAATTCGATAATGATGCTTTACACCATGGTAGTAGTAACAAATATACTTTTATGCATAAGGGAAAGAAAGTTACTTTACTGCCTTTGACCCCAGCTAAGATTATAGAGGCCGATAGGGAGAGAGCTGCTGCTGCTAATGATCCAAAGGAACATGATAAATCTGAAAAACAGCAAGTAGTCCATTTGAAAAATTCTGTTATGCTTGCCACAAAATTAGACCTTGCTGAAATTGATGATGTTAATGAGACATGTTATGCTTTGGTGTGCAAGGATGCTTTATTTTCTCTTGATAATATGCCTTGCACTTTGCCTGCTCCTGTCACTAACCTTTTGCAGGAGTTTAGAGATGTTTTCCCTGATGAGATACCTCCAGGACTTCCACCCATTCGAGGGATTGAGCACCAGATTGACTTGATTCCTGGAGCGAGTTTGCCAAACCGTGCGGCGTACAGGACCAATCCCGAAGAGACTAAGGAGATTCAGCGACAAGTCCAAGACCTTTTGGACCGTGGGTATGTACGTGAGAGCCTTAGTCCTTGTGCTGTTCCTGTTCTTTTGGTTCCCAAAAAAATGGTTCTTGGCGTATGTGTGTAGATTGTAGAGCCATTAACAACATTACTATACGATATCGTCATCCTATTCCTAGGCTAGACGACATGCTTGATGAGTTGTGTGGTGCTATAATTTTCACAAAGATTGACTTGCGTAGTGGATACCACCAAATAAGAATGAAACTTGGCGATGAATGGAAAACTGCTTTTAAAACTAAGTTCGGCTTGTATGAGTGGTTAGTCATGCCTTTTGGTTTAACTAATGCACCTAGCACTTTCATGAGATTAATGAACGAGGTTTTACGTCCTTTCATTGGCAAATTTGTGGTCGTTTACTTTGATGATATCTTAATTTACAGCAAGTCCATGGATGAACATTTGACTCACTTACGTGCTGTTCTTAATGCTTTGAGAGATGCACGTTTGTTTGGTAACCTTGATAAGTGCACCTTTTGCACGGATCGAGTCTCTTTTCTTGGCTATGTTGTGACTCCACAGGGAATTGAGGTTGATAGAGCCAAGGTGGAGGCGATATGGAGTTGGCCCACACCCACGACAGTCTCCCAAGTGCGGAGTTTTCTTGGCCTTGCAGGATTTTATCGCCGCTTTGTCAAAGAATTCAGCACCATTGCGACACCGTTGATTGAGTTGACAAAGAAGGGTGTCGTGTTCCATTGGGGGCCATCACAAGAGGAGTCCTTTAATCTTTTGAAGGACAAGCTTACACACGCACCATTGCTCCAACTTCCGGATTTTGGTAAGACTTTTGAACTGGAATGTGATGCTAGCGGAATTGGTATTGGTGGTGTTTTGATGCAAGAAGGCAAACCAGTTGCCTACTTTAGTGAAAAATTGAATGGTCCTGCTCTTAATTATTCCACGTATGATAAAGAATTGTATGCTCTTGTTCGTTCTTTAGAGACGTGGCAACACTATTTATGGCCTAAAGAATTTGTCATTCATTCCGATCATGAATCACTTAAGCATATTCGTAGTCAAACCAATTTGAATCGTAGACATGCTAAGTGGGTTGAATTTATTGAATCTTTTCCTTATGTCATTAAACACAAGAAAAGGAAGGATAATGTGATTGCTGATGCTTTGTCTCGACGCTATACCATGTTGTCTCAACTTGATTGTCGCATTTTTGGTCTTGAAACTATTAAAGGACAATATGCTTTTGATGCTGATTTTAAGGATGTGTTGTTGCATTGTAAAGAGGGACAAGCATGGAATAAATTCGTGATCAATGATGGGTACTTGTTTAGAGCTAACCGCCTATGCATTCCAGTTGGATCCGTTCGTCTTTTGTTGTTGCAGGAGGCGCATGGAGGCAGTTTGATGGGACATTTTGGTGCTAAGAAGACAGAGGACATTATGGCCACACACTTCTTTTGGCCAAAGATGCGGCGAGATGTTGAGCGATTTGTTGCTCGCTGCACTACATGTCAAAAAGCTAAGTCTCGCTTGAATCCACATGGTTTATATATGCCTCTTCCTGTTCCTTCTATTCCGTGGGCAGATATTTCTATGGACTTTGTTTTAGGATTGCCCAGGACTAAGAGGGGGAGGGATAGCATTTTTGTTGTTGTGGATCGCTTTTCTAAGATGGCCCACTTTATACCATGTCATAAAACCGATGATGCCGTTCATATTGCTGACCTCTTTTTCAAAGAGATAGTTTGTTTGCATGGTATGTCGTCTACTATTGTTTCAGATCGTGATGCCAAGTTCTTAAGTCACTTTTGGCGTACTCTATGGAACAAGTTGGGAACAAAGTTGTTGTTCTCTACAACATGTCACCCACAAACTGATGGCCAAACCGAGGTGGTGAACCGCACATTGTCTACCATGTTGAGAGCTGTTTTGAAGAATAATTTGAAGCTGTGGGAAGAGTGTTTGCCGCATGTTGAGTTTGCATATAATCGAGCAGAACACTCCACCACCAAGGTAAGTCCTTTTCAGGTAGTGTGTGGATTCAATCCCCGTGCCCCTATTGATATTTTACCTTTGGCTACTAGTGAGAGAGTTCATAATGATGCTAAGGAGCGTGCTGATTTCATTGTCAAAATGCATGAGACTACTAAGGCAAACATTGAAAAGATGAATGAAAAATATAGGATTACTGGTAGTAAAGGTAGAAAGGAAGTTAGACTTGAACCGGGTGATTTTGTTTGGTTGCACTTGAGAAAAGGGTAGATTTCCTGAGTTAAGAAAATCAAAATTGATGCCTAGAGCTGCTGGTCCTTTTAAGATAGTTGACAAGATAAATGATAATGCATATAAACTTGAGTTGCCTCCCGAGTTTGGGGTTAGTCCCACCTTTAACATTTCAGATTTGAAGCCATACTTGGGAGATGAAGATGAGGCTGAGTTGAGGACACCTCCGCTTCAAGAGGGGGAGGATGATGAGGACATCACTTATTTGGATACACACAACACTCCTCCACTTGATATTCAAGGACCAATCACTAGAGCTCGCGCCCGACAATTGAATTTACAGGTGAGCTCGTTCCTAAGTACTTCTTTTTGTTCATTTGAGAATAGATTGCTACCTAATGATTTAATTATGATTAGGAACCATGGAGAGGACCTAGAAGTACATGGAGAAGGGCTACGGGGCGCACAAGTCCAGCAAGGGCGGTCGAATCAAGTTGGAGGCCCAACTCAAGCCGACTTCGAATCCAATTCGGAGTCCAGAACCAGGCCGCACTAAAACGGACGTCCAGATCGCATCCGGACTCCGTTTTGGACGTTCTACATATGTATGGAAATCTAAGAAGAATACCTTTCCAATGGCTCTGGTCGCATGTCAAAATTCCTTTTGAGTCAACAGAAATCGTCGAAACAAGTGGACATTCAGAATCTGTCAGGGTGCTGCGCCACCGTCTTTTGGGCCGTTCGGCTTTGTATCGTGTTGGAGCCCATTAGGGGCACATCCAGGGGTTTTGCATGCCCCTCACTCCTTTATATCCAGCCACCACCCCCACCATTAGGGTTGGGTTTTGCTTAGATTAATTCTGTCTTTGAACAGTTTCACCGTTCATCGGTTTGTGAGACCCCAACTTTTCGAGTGCTACATCAATACATTCGCAATTCAGTTGTGTTCTTCCTTGTTCTTGCTTGTGTTCTTCAATTCGCAGGCAAGGAATAGCCTTCTTGGTGAGGTCAACCGGGCCGTGCACGGTTGATAACCTGAGGAGACGTGGTGCTGCGATTGCGGGGTTCGGAACGTGTCGTTCGGAAGCCGGATCGATTTGTGTCGCGCCTCCACCAAATCGAACATATCCAGAACCTGTTGGAAGATCGGGACCCCGTCCCCATCAAAAGCGCTCCCACAGGTCAGGGCGGTCGGGGGCGCCGAGGCTGGGGGCGCGGCCATGGCCGGGGCCGCGACGATAGAGGCCGTGGAGATTACGACGACCAACACCAGGGGCTGTGGTGCGCAGTCCACGGTCGTGGCAACCACGACACGCGCACGTGCGCCTCTATCGCGGCGCTCCGCGATAGCGTCACCAGGGACAGGAACCTGGAAGCACACCCGCCTGTGGTGGCCCACGTACAGCACCCATACGAAGCCCCCGTGCACATCCAGGCACAAGGGACGCAGCCCCACGAGGGTCCTCTGCGGATTCAGGCCCATGTGCAGCAGCCTCAGGAGGGCTTTCTGCAGCTACAGGCTCCGGAGGCCACCCACCGCAGGGTTATCAACGTCATCTCCGGAGGCTCATCGTTGGAGTTTGCCTCGGCACGGCAGCGGAAGGCCTACGTACGGAGGCTACACCACGTGGCGGCATATCCAGCACAGACACCGCCGGACTGGGCACAGCATGAGGTCACGTTCACCCCCGCCGATGCCCAAGGCGTGGAGCTTCCTCACCAGGACCCCCTGGTCGTCCGGGTCGTAATAGCGGGATGCGACGTGGGACGTGCCCTAGTCGACGGCGGCAGCTCCGCGAATATTCTGTTTGCGGCAGCCTTCGACCAGATGGGGATCCCCCGAAGCCACCTCAGCCCATCGGGAGTCCCGTTGCAAGGCTTCGGAGGACAACCTCTACGGGCGCTTGGCCAAATACGCCTTCAGGTCTCCTTCAGCCAGGATGACAATGCAAGGGTCAAAGATGCCATATTCGACGTCGTCGATCTCCCATACCCTTACAATGCCATACTGGGGCGTCCGGTCCTCAACTCCTTCGGGGCGGTACCACATCACGGCTATTTATGCATGAAGCTCCCGGGGTCGCGGGCCATCATTACCGTTCGTGGCGACCAGGACATGGCCCGGCGCATTGAGCACGGCACCAGATATCCCCGTCGCGGCGACCAACGGCACACTTAGAATCGGCGCCACAGCGCGGGGACCCACGGCGTCATCCGGGGACGGCTCGGCAAGCCCTACAGCTAGCGCAACTACTAGAGGTTTCGGCCGCGCCAGAGACAAGTGGTTAGTACCTCCGCCACGTGTAATCGCTTACCCGCACAAACGGGAATGAAATAAAGTTCCGTTTGTCGCCACCTGTTATCATTGTGCAAAAATACGCGGCGAGAGAGCGCGGAGGCTTTGCCTACGCGCGTACTCCCGAGGTATAAACCAAAGACGCACGTTCGCGTGTGCACTCTCCGTAGCCAGGGGTACGGGTATGAGTATAAACCAAAGACGCACGTTCGCGTGTGCACTCTCCGTAGCCAGGGGTACGGGTATGAGTATAAACCAAAGACGCACGTTCGCGTGTGCACTCTCCGTAGCCAGGGGTACGGGTATGAGTATAAACCAAAGACACACGTCCGCGTGTGCACTCTCCATCAAAGACACGGGCATGAGTATAAACAAAGACGCACGTTCGCGTGTGCACTCTCCGTCAAAGACACGGGCATGAGTATAAACAAAGACGTGTGGGGGGACGCCTCTGCACGCACTCTACGGAGTATAAATAAGACACGGATGTTCTCCCTGCGCACTCTACTGAGCATAAACAAGACGCGAACCCCGCGCACGCCAGGGACTTCGTCCCTGTGCGTACTCTCCGGAGTATAAATATGACGTGGATGTCGACCCCACGCACTCTACGGAGTATAAATAAGACGCGGATGTCTTCCCTGCGCACTCTACTGATTATAAACAAGACGCGAACCCCGTGCACGCCAGGGACTTCGTCCCTGTGCGTACTCTCCGGAGTATAAATATGACGTGGATGTCGATCCCACGCACTCTACGGAGTATAGATAAAGCGCGGGTGCTCTCGGTGCATTCCGCGGAACGCAAGGAGGGCATGGACATCAATCGCGCATCACGACAGAGTGCCGAGGCTCGCCTTCGCGCACCACGGGAGGTGAACGCGATGTGCGCCACCGAAGTCCAATCCCAAGAGCTCCAAGGGGGCGACATAGCGAGTCAAAGGCTGCCCTCAGGAAGCGCGCACGCAGAGCGCGAGGTACACCAGAGGCTACCCCCGCCCTGGAGGGTAGGAGAATGGAGCGTGCGCGCACTTGAGGTCCGCCGAGGAACAAGGCCCCGAGAGTGCTCACGCGCCCACTTCGGCAAGGCAGGCGGGGCCCCCGCACAACTACTGTCAGACCACCCGAAGCACAGCGCGCAGCGCATATCCTAATTGCCAGAAGATGTATACATCGGGAAAATTTTACAAGTACAGAGGCCCGCCAGCATATCTGCCTCTCTAAGCCATTATTCGGCGGGCTCGTCCTTAACGCGCGCTAAGGCCGGGACTTCGCCCGAAGAAGATCGGCCCGCCCAAAAGTTCAGTGACTCCTCGGCCCTTTGCCAGCGTCAAAGGCGCCGCCGGGTTGCAAGGTCGAACACAAGCAGTCGTCCCCAGCAAGGAAGCTACCCGGGGCACATGTCAAATAGTCAGTTCGTAGAACAAGCGCGCCTTTTATTCACAAAAAAGGGGCGGACATTACAACACACGCCTACACCTAGCCACCTCGGCATCGCACCTGCGAGTTCTCGGCGCCTTCGGAGGTCCCAGCGCCGTCCTCGTCGTGTTGGGGGATCCCGTCCAGAAATTGGCCGAGGCTCCCCTCCCCGTAAAGGGACTTCCGGAGCTCGACCTGTGCGGCGGCCACCCCGACGTAGTCCCAGATCCGCTCGTAGAAGTACTTTATGGAGCGACGAACGGCGCGGACGGCACTGGACATTACTCCAGCCCCGCCGGGCATCTCCAGATGAGGGTCCTCCAGCCCGGCGATGTGCATGCAACCACGGTGCCGTAGGAGCGCTCACACCATACATGACGCCGCGTAGGCACAGTGGTTGTCGAAGGTCGTCGCGGCACCACGCGCAGCGTCGGCGGCATCTTTGATCCAGCGAAGGGTCCGCGACAGCTCCTCCGGCCCGAAGGCGTGGTCCGACACTTTGGCCACAAGCCCCTGGAGATGGCTCTCTAGCGTTTGCATGACATCCCATGCAACTACCGAAGCCTCGCCAAGCGTTCGGTCACGCTCCGCTAGAGTTAAGGCGAGTTCGCCTTTTTCCTTTTCTAGCGAGGCGACTTGTTGCAGAAGGCCGTCCCGCTCCACCGCGAACTCCCGCCGCATCACCTCCACGGCCGACTCCCGCGCCGAGGCGGTGAGTCCCTCGGCGTGCGCCTTCACCTCAGCGCACTCCGCTTCCAGCTGGCGGATGCGGGCATCCTGGGCAGAACGGGCTCCCGTGGTTTCGCGCAGCTCCTCCTCGGCGACCCGCAGCCTCTCTTCGAGTGCCCTTTGTGCATGAACATAAGCCGTTTGTAGGGCCTGCCCCAGCACCAGTGTTTGTAGGGCAAAACGACTTAGCAAGATCAGCATTGTCGCATAAGTAAGCACTTACCCTCACCCCCGACACCTCGAAGGCATCCCTGAGACGCTCCACCCCGTAGGTATGAAGCGCCTGCTGGCTGACGCTGGCGGCCGCGTCATCCACGATCTCATGCCACGCCCTCAGCGTCTCAGACAGGGGAACAAAGTCCGCCGGACTGAGGCGCACGATGCTCGCACCGCCGGCACCAGGACCCTCGTGTTCCGCCAAAGGCTCCTCCGGAATAAGCGATGCTGCAGACAGGGACGCAGGTGAGCACCGCAAGGCGCAATGAACAAAACACCAGGGAAGCCAAACCACCTTACCTTCGGTAGTGGAAGGAGGGCTCCGGGGGCCCGCCCCCTAGTACCTGGCGGAGTAACGGTAGCGCAAGTCCCCGCGGAAGGCGGGGTCCCGCCGAGAACAAAAGCCTCCGCGTGCGCGGCCTAGGGGGCAGAGGGAGCGCGCGCCGCAGGAACTTCGGCATGTGCATCGGAGTCCCACAAGCTCCCGATGCCCGTCGACACGACGAATCCCCTCGATGTCCGGTGGAGCTCCGGCCGCAGACACGGCCGCTTAGCCGAAGCTAGGGGCGACGACGCCACCCCAGCAACCACTGCCGGAGAGGCCCCCGCGGCTGCAGCACCCGGAGGCGAAGCCCCCTCCGTGGCAACCTCTGCGGGGGGCAACTCGTTTTCGGCCGCTGCTGCTGGTGAAGACCCAGCTCCGTGCGCCCCCACGGAGGACATCTCCGACGTTATGGCGGCCATGGTCGAAGGCTCCACCTCAGCACCGCCGGTCCTCTCGGATCCTGTCTCAACGACCGCCGCGAGTGACGAGACATCTCCTCTCCGGCTGCTCGTGGCGAGCCCGCCGTCCAGGACATTCGCCGAAGATCCTTCACCCCTGGCGTCCACGCCATCCAAGCCTGAGTTAGCGTACCTCGCCGAATCCGACTCCACGTCTGCTGCGCCCTCGGGAGCGCTGGCAGCAGCAGTGGCAGCCGTTACATCAAGCGTGGCGGACGCTCCGCCTCAGCCCCTTTTGTGAGACGGCGCCTTCCTCCTCGGTGCGCCGTCGTCTTGGTGTTGCGGGGCCGGTTCAGCGCGGTCCAGCACGGCAAGGCCCAGGGCCTCGCACACACGGTTTATCCGTCCCAGCCCCGCCTCGGCAGTAGCGGACGCGCGCTACTCGTGCTCCCTGTCGATATACGGCTCGAGGAATACACGCGCGGCCTGCTCCGCATCCTCCAGGCGAATCCCTAAAACAACGCACAAGATAGCATAAAAAGGTAATGCACTCTGCGCGAGCCAAGGGGAGGGATGGTGGAGGCTTACGAGGACCAGGGGGCGCCGGCAGCACACAAACCCACGGCAGAACGTTGTCGTCTCGGCGCTTCTCGGCGGTGAGACGCCAGTCGCAGGCGAGCGGTGCCACGCCGTACATCATGTACTCTTCGGCGAGGTCGCGCATGTTAAAGCGGGCAGCCACGCCTACGAGCCGCCGGGCCCTCCGCCTGTCCTCGTCGTCAAGTGTCCGGCCGGGCGAGGTCTTAAACGCGATCGGCCGACCCGTACACTTGTGGCCGCTCCTGCTCGCCACACGGTGATAGAACCACCGTTTCATCCAGTCCGACTCCCACTTCCCGCGAGTGGAGTTCGCAGGGAAGAGCTTACCGCAGGTCGACCAGAGAATAAAGGTGACGCTGCCGAAGCTCGACAGCGTCCCGTCCTTCCGCTCCTTGGGCTGGCATCGTGCCTCGTGCAGGTAAGCAAATAACGAAGCGCTGGGCCAGCACGCTCCCGAGCGCAAGGCCCAACTATACACCGCCAGCCGGGCAATGGTGTTTGGAGTCAGTTGCGCCAACTCCAGCCCGAAGGTCCGCAGCACGTCGCCCACAATCGCCGCTGCCGGGATGCGGAGCCCTGCGTCGAAGAAGGAGACGAACACGACCGCCTCCGACCCCTCGGTGCGTGGTTCCGTCTCGTCGGCGGCGGGTAATCGCACCGCCTGGCGCTCGGACAGCCTCCCCGCGCAGTAGCCCCTGGATCGTCTTCTCGGTCACGAACGAGGGGCCCAACTCGCCGAAAAATGAGCCTTCCTTCGCCGCCAGCCACCGCCGGGTCGCGTTCGCTGAGCATGTATTTCACCTCTAACGGTGAAGACCGCCGGCGGATGTCGCAGGCATCGGCCGCCTGGCTACACCTGCCGCCAGACGCCATCACCTCTCGCAAAAGGAGTATAGCGGCGAGAATACTACGGGAATATAGAAGGCGATGCAAGCGAGAAGGGGGCGTAGAACTGCGGGGGCGCGGTTACGAGGGCTATTTCAAGCCACCTCACCCCAGTCCTGAAACGACGCGACGGTCCGCGTGCAGGACGCAACCGCAGTCGCACAGAGGTCCGTCCCGCACAATCCCCCATAACCGAGGACGGAAAGGCGAGAACACGGCGGGAAGGACCGTCAGAGCACGACGCTCCAATGGCCTCCCGCCGCGTGGCAAACCCCGCACGAGATAGCTGGAGCACGCAAGGCCAGGCGTCAACACGACTTCAGCCGCCATTAAAAGCGCATTAATGGGCCACGGGAACACAACAGCTTTGACGCCGCGCCATTCCCCGCCCGCCCCGTGTCCCCCTTACCTAAGGAAGGGGCGAGCAGCTGCAATCACGCGACCGCTCACATCCCGCCGCGCACCGGTTACAAGCCGCCGCGTGCCCTACACGCGCCGAGGCGAGTTGCACGGTACGACAACCTAGCTCTGGCAAACCACGGGTCGGCGCGATTCCAGGAACCTTTACAGCGCATTACCGCATCATGAGATCGCAATCACCGCACGCGTGGCGGTGTTCGTGACGCGAAGTTGCAACTCAGAATCACCGCTGAGCGTCTGCCGCGACAAGCTCCAGTCCCGGCCTCGGCTTCAAGGATCGCACGTCTACTTCGGCTAGGCACCAGCTCCGCTGCCACCCGTTCGAAGGGAAGGAGACGGAGCGTGCGCGCGCGGCCACTTCGGCGCCAAGGCCCGCACGACAACCTCATGACCTAAACCGGTAGGGATTCAGGCGCCTGGATCTTCTGTATTTTGGGAAGGCAAGGGAGGATGTGCGGCAGGTTTTGACGGGTTCTCATAGACAGATAAGCTTCAGTACATCAACGTTCCTTGATAATAGCGCTAGTTGGCACAATCAGCGGATGCAGATGAACTCAAGCATATCTGTCTACGAGAACAGGTGAAACCTTGCGCATAGGAGGCCGTCTCCTCGATTGCCACACCAACTTGGCCGCAGCCACGGCATCGGCCTGGACCCTGGCTTCGAGGAGCGGACCCGCACGCACGAACTCGCCCGTTGGCGCCTCCCACACATGGCAGAAGCAAAGGTCATATCGTGCAAAGTTTGGCTTGTTCTCCTTAACAGGCCACCTTCAGTGCATTAACATTTTTTCAAAGTAATGCGGACGGGCTCCATCAGGAACCCCGACTGAAGGTAGGTATGTTTAGGAGAACAGGGCAAACCTCGCCGTCATATGCAGAAACACAGCGTGAGGGCAGGAAGCGCGGCTGGCTACCGATAACCGACGCTAACCAAGCTCCCAAAAAAAATGGACCTCCTTCTGTACATCAACATCCCCCAAGCCGCTCAGCGTCGCTAGGGAATGTCGATGCACGGAAGGGGCCCATTTTAGGGGAGCAGCCTCTATCGAAGGACACGATGCAGGAACAATGTCGCACCAGCGCCGTATATATACCCTATCACCGGGGGAGCCAACCGGCAGAAGTCCAATCGGCGGAAGTCCAATCGGCGGGGGAGCCAACCAGCGGAAGTCCAACTGGCGGAAGTCTAACCACCGGAAGTCCGTCGCCACATTAACATGGCCACGACGCCTCAAGGCCTGCACCGCGCCACGCACACTTCGCCACGTGGACGGCCAGAAGAAGGAGCATTGCAGCGCGTCCGCTATCACTTGATGCATGTGCGACGACTCAGGGGCCCGCTACGCCTACCTATGCCGGCGCAACGCCTCCGACTCGGCCCGGGCAACCCCGATCCCGCCACGGCAGGGGGAAGGAGCGCGCGCGTGCCTACTTCGACCAGGTGTCAGCTCCGCTGCCACCCGCTCGAAGGGTAGGGGACGAGCGCGCGCGCGTGCTTCGATCAGGTGCCAGCTCGGGACGGAGCGCTCGCGCATCTACCTCAACCACCAATCCAGGCGTCGGGTTCGGCTATGGCCTCAGCCCCCGGTTAAGTTCGAAAAAGTTCACAGGCCGCAGGGACAGAGGGGGCCAAAGGACTCGGCAACATGGCTTCGGCCCTGTGAAGCCCTTCACCATGAGAGGCTCCTGTTGTAGGCGTGGCCCCCACCTAATCCCAGCAGGCTTGGTAGAAGGTTATAAGGCCCAGAATAGACCATGTGTAATGACATAAGTGCCCCTGAAGGGGATACTCAGATGTAAGGGTATAATTGTAAAAGCACTCCCCATGTGTATATATATATGGAATACAGGCCATGGGGGGACCCAGGCCATTACTATCACTCTCTCCCAACTCTCCACTACGATCTCTCTCTGTTTGGTCTGTAACCACAACAAACAACTTCATGATGGTCACAATGGCGTGCGCGATGAGCTCGGGGAAGTTCAGACTGGACTAAACACCCTCTGGGAGGAGGTCACACAATTGCGTATGACCATCAATAATAACTTTCTGGAGCTACGTGCCATGTTCGCACACCACAATCTACGTGGGGGTGCACCAGCTGATGAAACAAGTGTGCACGGCCCTCCGGTTGTTCTGCACAATGAGACCGAGGAGAAGCATGCTATTCGTCTGGATGAGGAGCGACGTCAGCGACAGGCGTGTCGCATGGCTGTGCCGCCAAACGTCGGGATGGCAGCCGCGGCACGCCCTCAGGCACATGGGCCTGGCCGAGGCAACGATGGCCAGGGTGGAGGTGCACCACAGGGTGCCCACGGAGGAGGTGTGCATCATGCACCTCGTAGCTGGGCTGATGTGGTCGAGCGCCGGGATGACGATTTTCCCGTCGACAACTACGATGACCGACAGCGCCACCATCGCAACAACGTGCAGCGTCCTCGCCACGACGACGCCGAGGATCTTGTCGCTAAGCCCAAATTTAATCTTCCTATATTTCCAGGTGGTACAGATGTGGAACAATACCTCACTTGGGAGCTGAAAGTTGATAAGTTATTTCGGATGAACAACTATTCCAATGAGAAGAAGCTGTTGCTTGCATCCAATGGCTTGGATGATTATGCCACACAATGGTGGGAGCAGTTCATCTGTAAGCGCATGAAGCACCATGAGTTGCCGATTATCACCTGGGAGTAGATGAAGCAGCATTTGCGGGCACGCTTTGTACCTCGCCACTACAAGCGCTCACTATTTGAAAAGTTGACAGGGCTGCAACAAGGTATGAAATCAATTGATGAATATCATAAAGAAATGGAGACTATCATGATACATGCAGATGTCCACGAGAATGAAGAACAGACCATGGCGAGATTTCTAGCAGGTATGAATCATGCTGTCAAACGCATTGTCAATCACCATCCCTATAATGATATGATTGAGTTGCTGCACCAAGCACGTGAAGCCGAGGGACAAGTGATTGAAGACGCACGGTTCGCTGCCCGGTCACGTTCTTCAGCCAGTCCGGGACAGCCATATAACAACAGCCAACCAAACAAGAGCACTTCGGCTACAAGCAATTCGGCGATGCGCAATTCCACAAGTAAGAAGCTGGAGAGTACACCATCACCGGTGCGTCGACCTATGGCGCCCGCTGCTAGTGCGACCTCGTCTATGGGGTCAACAGGCCGTTCACGTGACATTATTTGCCACAAGTGCAAGGGCGTTGGCCATTTTCAGAGGTACTGCCCAAATGTCAAAACTATGCTTATCACAGAGGATAGCGGTTATCTTTCAGCTAGTGATGATGAGTCGCCTAATGCACAGGCAGTCTTGCACACTGATGACATAGAACAATGTGAGTGCGATCCTGAGTTTCCTAACACTGAGCAATATTCCATTGTTTGCACGCCCAAGGTGCTTAGTGTAATGCCATTGCCATCGCTCGAACAGCGGTGCAATTTTTTTTCAGACATGGGCAAAGCTTGATAAGGGTAAGGTGTGCAAGGTGATCATTGATGGCAGGAGTTGTCACAATCTGGCTAACAAGGATATGTGTCATAAGTTGGGTTTGAAGTATTTGCCACATCCACGTCCTTATCATGTGCAATGGTTGAGTGACAAAGAGGAAGTGAAGGTGAACTATATGGTGCGTGTGACATTTTCTATTGGGAAGTACACTGATACTGTGGACTGCTATGTTGTGCCTATGATGGTGTGTCACTTGCTCTTGGGACGGCCATGGCAATATGACATGGGCGTACAAATTGTTACACATTTCGATGGAACAATATGGATGTCATCTTGAAGCCGCTTACACCGCAACAGATTGTCAATTCCTCCATGCAGAAAATTGATATGCACGTTGAGAGTGCACAAGAACGAGAGAACCATCTGAGTAGTAACAAGAAACGTGAGGGAAAGAAGAATTTAGTGATGTTAGCCACCAAATCAGAGATGAGAGAATTCAGCGAGGATCTTAATTTGGTGCAAGTCATGCTGCTGTACAAAGATGCATTGCTTTCGACTAACGACATAACTTCTCTTCCTAGTGGTGTTGTTTCTGTTTTGCAGGATTTCAGCGACGTCTTTCCAAAGGAGGTACCAGCGGGGCTACCACCAATACACGGGATAGAACACAAGATCGACTTGATTCCAGGAGCGTCGCTGCCGAACCAACCACCGTACCGCACCAATCTTGAGGAGACAAAGGAAATTCAGAAACATGTACAAGAGCTTCTCTCCAAAGGATATGTCCGTGAAAGCTTAACCCCTTGTGTTGTTCCTGTTATTTTAGTTCCTAAGAAAGATGGTTCATGGCGTATGTGCATAGATTGTTGAGCGATTAATAATATCACAATTCGATATCGTCATCCTATACCTTGCTTAGATGATATGCTAGACGAATTGAGTGGTGCTGTTATTTTCTCTAAGATAGATTTGCGCAGTGGTTACCATCAAATTAGAATGCATGAAGGGGATGAGTGGAAAATAGCCTTTAAAACAAAATTTGGGTTGTACGAGTGATTAGTCATGCCTTTTGTTGGATCGAAGTTGGTGACAGAGGGGGGGTGAATGTCGACCTTAAAAACGACCCCTCAAAAGTACCATCAAAGGACTCTCTCCGATAGCTACTAGGAGCTATGAAAAGAAGCAAATCATATTCTAAAAGCTTACTGAAAACTCAAGAGAAAAAGACTATTAAAAGGAGCTCATGAGAAACCATCAAAAGAGCACTCAGACTGCAGGGGGCGGTCAAATCGCAGAGGACCGGGCGGTCAGACCGTGGTATCAAGGCCGGTCTGACCGCCGGTTTAAACCTGGTCTAACCGCCACCTACTAACCGGTTTGACCGCCCGACGAGTTCCAGGGCAGGCAGACAGCAGACAAATGCTCTGAAATTTCTGAAACTTGCTGAAATAACAAGGAAAGATGAAATACTCCTAATCTCCTCTGGCCAAAAGCTCATAAACTTGTTCCAAATAGCAAAGAGACTCCAGAGAACAAAAGATTTCAACCAAGGAACAAGAATTGAGGATTCTCCCTGAAAACTGAAAAGAGAAGAGAGAAGGAAAATCCAAAATTCTCAAGACTCATCCATCCTTAGCTCAAAATCTTTTGCAACAAGATCAGCAATAGCCTCAGGACTTAGCAGGGAAACTTTCAAGCAAACTTATGAAGGGAAACAAGAGGGCCAAGAATCCCCTGTGTCTAAACCCTAGAAAATGAAGAACAGGGGAGGCTAAGAGAAGGAGTATGAGATTAAAATTGATTTGCTCTTGGGAAAAACTGATAAAATGATCTTGGGACCTATTTCCATCACAAAGCAATCCATTTTGGCCTTTCTCAGCAAGAAACAACTTAAGAACTCAAAAATGGGAAATCATCAGAGAGAGAGCAAAAGCATCGATGAGACTGAAATCCATCACCAAAACTCAAACCATTTCCATACAAGATTGTAGGAGATACAAAGAGCTACGTCCCCATACCACGATTACAAGGAGAATCACTCACATCCTCTCTACTTCCCCATACCTGCTTGAATGATCAAGAACCCATCTCACTGTTCTTCAAGAACACACACACGAAGGCAAGCAACTGAGGGGAGACACACTCTGCCCTTCTCACCCACTCTCACCAACTAAAGCCCCCAAAGCAAAACAACCTCTCCAAAGGCTATTTTGACAAAAGTAAAACCCTAACTCTCTCCCAAGGCCATGCATACAACCAGGAATTCACTCCTATTTATAGCCTTTGGCTAACGGGTCTCCAACCCGTTACGCCTGCTAAATCTCAAACGAAACCGCCTCCACCTGTGCAGCTTTGCGCTTTTACCGAAACACCCCTCCTGCACCTTCCGGGAAGCTTCCGCGTCTCTTGTCGTCCAAGCCTCGCAACCACCTCGAGTCTCCGCCGTCTTCGACACATCCGACCATTCTGACCTCGACACCGCCTGTGCCTAGTCCGGTCACCCCGTGCCTCGCCATGACTCTTCCTTGACGTCCTGCAGCCATCCACAGACAAGAAACACATCACATAGCACCGCTCAATACATGAAAGCATAAATAGCATCAATGAATCGTACTTACGCATGAAAGAGCCCAAACCTATCAAATCAAGAGAATATGCATTCTAATCACTTTGACCAGGTTTGACCAAGTTCGACCGAGACCGATTGCACCACGCAACGACATGGTCTGAACCACACAAACCAAACTCGACTTCCCTAAACCGATGTCAATTACTCATCACAAACATGGGGTCATAACCACATGGTCTCTCACCTTTTGGTTTAACTAATGCACCTAGTACATTCATGCGCTTAATGAATCATGTTTTAAGGCATTTTATTGGTAAATTTGTGGTTGTGTACTTTGATGATATTCTGATTTACAGTCGCACTGAATTTGAACACATAGACCATCTTAGACAAGTTCTACACGTTTTGCGTGAGAATAGGTTATTTGGTAACTTAGAGAAGTGCACTTTTTGCAAAGATCGTGTCATCTTTTTGGGCTATGTTGTTTCTGCACAGGGAGTTGAAGTAGATGAGTCTAAAATTGAAGCGATTAAAAATTGGCCAACTCCTGTGAACGTAAGTCAGATTAGGAGCTTTCATGGTCTCGTTGGTTTTTACCAGCGTTTCGTGAAGGATTTTAGCACCGTCGCTGCCCTTTGAATGAACTTACTAAAAAGGGTGTTGAATTTGTGTGGGGGTAGCGCAAGAAAATGCTTTTGCTGAACTTAAGAGACGCTTGACTGAAGCACTATTGCTTGTTTTACATGATTTCACTAAAAATTTTGAAATTGAGTGTGATGCTAGTGGATTGGGTACTGGCGGTGTTTTAATGCAAGAGGGTAGACCGGTAGCTTATTTTAGTGAGAAACTGAATGGTACTTGTTGTGGCTACAGACCAAACAGAGAGAGAGAGTATGGTAGAGGAGAGTTGGGTGAGCAAGTGCTTAGGGTTTCCCCTATGGCCTGTGTTGTATATATATCCGCATGAGGAGTGCTTTTACAATTATAGCCTTACACTCAAGCATCCCTTTCAGGGGCATTTACGTCATTACGCATATCCCATTTTGGGCCTTACAACCCTCTAGCAGGCCGGCTGGGTGTTGGATCGAAATCGGCAACAGAGGGGGGGTGAGTGTTGCTCTCAAAATTTGTCCCCCCACAAGTACCCACGATCAACTTTTATCTCCGATAGCTATAAGGAGCTATGAAGATGAAGTAAAAGCTCACTGGAGGTCTACTGGACAAACACAAGAAGGACCGACAATAAAAAAGGATCAATTGAAGCTAGCTTACTGAGAGAAATAGACATTGCAGATCATGGTCAAAACAAAGAAAGCAAGGAATCACAGGACTTGACCAACAGCCAACTTGAATAGAACATATCCTGCACTGCCGAGAAACAAGAACTACACCAAGAAATTCAAATGCATTTGGCTGAAATTTGCATGCTGAAATCTGAACTTGACAGGATGAAAAGGCTAAAAACTGCAGCAAGTAACTTAAATGCACTAGGCTGAAAACTGCATGACAGTAAATAGCAAAACTGCACCCAAATTGCTAATTTTTGACTGCTGAAAACTGCACAACAGTAGACAGCAAAACTGCATCCAAATTGCTGATTTTTGATTGCTGAAACTGCTGAAAACTGAGCTGAAACTTGCTGAAAATTGCAGCCTGAAATTGCTGAAAACTGAGCTGAAACTTGCTGAAAATTGCAGCCTGAAACTGCTGAAAACTGAGCTGAAACTTACTGAAAATTACTGCAATCTGCTGCTGGTTTTTGTGCTCAAATAAGAGAGTAGTTTAGTCTGAAAACAGCACACGGTTAATGCTGAAAAACAACAAAAATGAGCGCTGAAAACTGCAGTGAATAAGTGCTGAAAACTGCAGAGATCAAAAGCTGAAAACATCAGAAATGAGAGCTGAAAACTGCAGTCTACAACCCCCTGAAATCAGCTGAAAACAGAGTTTACTGCAGCCACCCGACAAACTGAAATTGCAGCAAGATTGATTATTCTTTTCAGGATTTTTGGGCATGACTTGAAGTGAAATAGCAAAACAAACCTAGGACAAAGAGAGTTCAGACCAAGACCAAAAGAAATCAAAAAACAAGGATTTTCCCAAAATCTGAAAATGGAGAGAAGAATAGAGCCATTTTCAGATTCCTCCTGCTTATGAGAACATGCAAATAGATTAGGAATAGCCCCAGGACTTGCAAGGAAAAATCTCAAGCCATCTCGTGAAGGGAATCAAAGGGGGCCAAACATCCTCTGTTTAAGAAACCCTAGAAAAGAAAGAACAGAGGAGGTTGAGAGCACAAATCTGAGATTAAACGAAGTTTGCTCTTGGGAAAATCGATCAAATGATCATGAGGCTTCATCCCAACCTAGAGCAACCCATTTTGGCACTCCCCAGCAACAAACAACAAGAAAACAAGAAAGTCAAAAATTCAACAGAGAAGGCAATGAAGAGCAAACAGGAGCACGAGAGAAGAACTTTCAGATTTTTATTCCAAACCAAAAAGACTACAGAGGAGTCCCAATACGCATGGACATTAGAACAAGAGGAATGATTAAAAGACTCTCAACTCATCCTCTCCCTCTCCCAACTCAAGAACACACCCACACTACATGCTTGGAGAAGGGATGAACACAGACCCAGAGAGCTCACATAGAGAACATAGAAGGAGACACAACTCTGGCCTTCTCACGAACTTCCAACCACTAAAGACTAAAGCCAAAGCAACTCTCTAAAGCCCATTTTGACTAAAGCAAACCCTAACAACCCCTCACAACACTTGGAATGCATGCAGCCACAAGGAGGCACCTCCTCCTTATATAGCCTTCGGTTAATGGGTCTCCAACCCGTTACGCCCGCCAGACCCGAACGGAACCGCTCCCGCCTGTGCATCTTTGCATTTTTGCCGAAACGCCCCTCCTGCACCTTCCGGGAAGCTTCCGCGCTCCTTGTCGTCCAAGCCTCGCAACCACCTCGAGTCTCCGCCGTCTTCGACACATCTCGACCGTTCTGACCTCGACACCGCCCGTGTCTAGTCCGGTCACCTCGTGTCTCGCCACGACTCCGCCTCGACGTCCTGCAGCCAACACAGACAAGAAACACATCAATAGCACTGCTTGATACATGTAAGCATAAATGCATTAATGAAATAGCCCAAACCTGACAAGTCGACATAATATGCATCCTAACTATTTTGACCAGGTTTGACCAAGTCCGACCGAGCCCAATTGCACCACGCAACGTCAAGGACCAAACCAACCAAATCAAACTCGACTTTCCTAAACCGTTGTCAATAACTCATCACACACAAGGGATGACCCTCACATGGTCTCTCACTGGGCTTAGGTGGGGGCCACGCCTACAACAGAAGCCTCTCATGGTGACGGGCTTCACGGGCCGAAGCCATGTTGCCGAGCCATTGGGCCCCCTCTGTCCCCGCGGCCTGTGAACTTCAGAATTGCTCGGTGGGTTGACTGGTTGGTACAATCTTTGCCTCTCCGCGAGGGTGCGACGCTGGGCGGATCGCCGAGGTCGTCCTCACCTACGGGGCCACTTGGTACCGAGGTTGAAGTCGAAGCCGCAGCAAAGGCGTGTGCTTGTTGCGGAGTCGAAGGCGCTGGCGAGGTTGAAGATGTCGGGGGCGTCGAAGTGAAAGCGGAGACAGATCTTGCGCCGCGGATTCTCCTGGGCGCGGGGTGGGCGAGGCCCCCCACTCCTAACCTCGGGCGGTCGGGCAGGGCGGGGGGCTCCGCCTGGTGCAATGTCAGCTTGGCCAGGCAGCTCCGCGGTCTGATAGTGCATTTTAATGGTGGCGAGAATCGCGCCAGCCCCTGAATTGTCAGGAGCAGGCTACCGCCGCCGTACGAACTGTCTTGATGGGAGTGTACACGCAGCAGGCTACGATTGGCGCGTCGTGGGCTATCAGCAGTCGCAGGCCCACGGCTTCTCGCCCCTTGCCCAGAAGGGCGGGACATGTGGCGGGATGCTATCGGTGCATCGTGCGCTGTTTGCACACCTACCGCTGTGCGCCCCCCCAGCTGTCAGCGGTTGCACTTCCCGATCGTGGGTAGCCGAACCGCTGGACTCCCGCTGGTTGCGCTTCCGCTCATGGTGGAGGTGAGGGGGCTTTATAATGCGTCACCACCGACATTGGAACGCTCTTCTCCGCTGGTCGCTTAGCCCTACCTTCGTTCCTCTGCTGCTAGCGCGATTCACCCCTGCTCTTGCTCGTTAGTGCCCCACCTGGGAGAAGTATGGCTGGCCACGACGATCCCGCTCGCTGGCTCAGTGGTAGCACCTCGTCCAGTCGACGCGAGTTGTCGCCTCCTCCGGCGGAGTATGCTCTGGTGCTGGGAGGACCAACACATGTCAACAAGCAGTGGGGACACCATGGAGCACTCGGGGGGCCGCTGTTCCCGTGTGCTGGGGTGGAGTCGCGTAACTAAGGAGATGATCCAGCGACTCGTCCGGGAGAGAAAGATTGAGGAGCGCGGCGGGGCTCGCCTGCCCGGTCCCAACGAGATGGAGCCGAACCCCGTGGAGACGAAGGCAATTGTCTTCGTCGCGTTCTTTGATGCCGGGCTGCGAATGCCCTCGACGGTCTTAGTGGGCGAGGTCCTACTAGCTTACGGGTTGGAGCTAGCGCAGCTGACCCCCAACGCCATAGTCCACTTGGCTGTCTTCGCTTGGGCGGCGCAAACCGAAGGTCATCATCCCAGCGCGAGCCTGTTCGCCATTCTGCATGATGTGCGCTGCCAGCCGAAGAGAGTAGAGGGAGGGGCGCTATCGAACTTTGGCAGCGTCAACTACGTGCTGAGGAAGCCGTGCGTGAAGCTGTTCCCCGCGTGGGCTTCGTGGGGGGAAGTGGGAATCTGACTGGATGCGGCGGTGGTTTTACTACCACGTGACAAGCACGAGTGGCCTGTTGTGTCGGGGCCAGCCGATATCGTCTAATAGCTCACCAAACGTGAAGCCGAAGGTCGAGGACGCGCAGAAGGTGCAGAGGCTTGCTGGTGTCGCCCGCCAGTTCGACATGCGCGACCTCGCTGAATAGTTTACCATGTATGGGGTGGCACCACTTTCCGGTTAGTGGCAGTATGAGCGACGGGGCAGCACCCGGAAGGACGGCGTACATCCGACCGTATCTTTCCTCGTAAAGCCCTCCGCTCCTTGTAAGTCTTTTGTCCTTGGGCTACTCGCCTGCTCATGTAACCGCGTGATCCTTTCTGATCAACATCCCGCTCTTTGTGCAATGTGTAACATCCCAAAATTTGGCTTTTTGAAAAATTTAAATTCAGATTAATTATTTTAAGGTAATTGGATTTTACTTGGCTTTTGTTTGCCTTTCTGGATTTTCTAGAATTTAAAACCTATTTTTTTAGAATTTAAAAAGTAATTCAAAATATGAAAATTACATATCAACAGTAGTTGGAAATAATTTTATTAAGTCCAAAATATCTCCAAGAGCTTCTGTGAATTTTTCTGGAATTTTTGGAGGTATTTTCATATTTTTCTGAGGCCTAAATAAATTCCTAGCCTTTTCTGAAATTAAAAGTCAATAAAAATCCAAATCCTTCCCTCCGGCCGACGCGTGGACGGCCCAGATCCGCCCACGTCGCCGCTCGGCCTGATCCTGGCCGCATCCTCCCCTTCCCCTCGCTGTCTAGCGGGCCCGACCCGTCAGCCGGCGGCCCCGCCTTCCCCTCCTCCTCGCCCGACGCGTGGACGGCTCGGATGAGCCGAGTCTCCGCGCGGGCCATCCAGCCGCCCGCTCTCACTTCCTCCCTCACCTCGCTGACCTGTGGGCCCCGCCCATCAGCCGCACGCGCTCTCGCTCCCGCTGCCACCCGGCCCCGCCTGTCAGGCCCGTCATCCCCGCGGAGCGCCACTTTCCTTTCTTCTCTCCCCGCTTTCCTTCTTTGCGCCGGCGACCAATCCGAGCCGGATCCGGCCTTGCCTTCCGTGCCTCTCCCCGATTTTGGCAACCCCGAGCCCCGCCGGGAAACAAATCCCCGATCTCCGTGCCTCCCTTCCTTCCCTACCTCCCCTTTCCCGTTTCTCCCCCTTCCCTTCCTTTTTCGGCCGCCAGCACCGGCGAGCGATTGCCGCTCCCCTGCTCCCCCTGCGCCCCTATAAAAGCCCCCCCCTCGGTTCGCCTCCCTCCGCCCAACACTCAGACACGCTCCACCTCCCTTCCCGAGCACCAAAGCGCCCCGCCGTCGAGCTTCCTCTTCTCCGAGCTCCGCCCAACTCCGGCGAGCCTTCGCCGCTGCCTCGGTCATCCCCGGAGACCGCCGTCGCCTCCCCGAGCTCCCTCTCGTCCGTGCGATCCTCCCCGACACCTCAGCCGCCCCTCCCCGCCGCCAGAGCGCCGTCGCGCCGGAGGACCTGAGCCAGCTCCGCCACCCCCCTCGTCGCCGGCCTTCTCCGCTCGTCGCCGCACCTCGTCGACCCCTCCAACCGAACCCCCTCCGCTCAGGGATTGCATTTCACGCACCGCCCGAACCTCTCCGGCCCTCCCTCGCCGCCGGCGTCGTCGTCTCCGATCACCTCCACCCAAGCCACCCGAAGGTATTCCTTAAGAGGGTTACCTACCCATTAGGGGTAGGCAACGCCTCCCCGCTCACTTGGCTATCACCGCTCGCTCTCCCCTCTCCCGACTCCCTCGGCGCGCGTTCGAGCCCTCGGCTCCGCACGCTAAGGTTTAGTTTTTCGTTATTTATCCGCGACTGACAAGTGGGCCCCACACGTCAGCGGCCGCTGGTCTGCGCTGGCCACTGCCGTCTGGGCCCCACCCCTCTGCGCTGGACCCTGACAAGTGGGCCCGGAGTCCAGTGGGTCCCACGTGTCAGAGGTTGAGCCAGTGGGCTCACTGTCCAGTGGGTCCCACATGTCAGGGACAGCTCTCTGTGGACTCACTGACCAGTGGACCCCACCTGTCATTCTTCCAGAATAAAAATAAAAATAAAAATTAAATAATTCCAGTGGGCCCCACCTGTCAGAAATTTCCTAATTTCTGGATTTATTCAAACTGAAAACTTCAAACCAGCATAACTTTCTCTTTTTAACTCCAAATTCAGCCATTCAAATTTCTAAATTCATCTAAAATTATAATCTATCCATCTATGGCCTCTATTTGGATTTTTGAGTTTGTTTGAATTTTATTTGTATTTAATTGCTTTGTTTGCTTCGTCTTTTCTCGCGTAGATTCCAACGTTGTCGACGATCCCTCTTCACAGCAACAAGAAGACCCAGAAACCCTGCAAGAAGGCAAGTCTCCTTTGATCATATTGAACCTATGCTTTTGAAATGTTTTAAATATTTTAAATTATGTGCATTGCTATTTACATAAAATCACTAGTTCAAATCTTTAGGAGTTAGTTATTCCAACTTTGTTATGCCCTCATTTGACATTGATTGCCATGTACATTGTCACCCTAGAACTCCCTTGTCTCAATAATGAGATTAATATTAAACTTTGTGAATATTAGAATGGTAGGATAATGCTTAGTCTGGCTATCTAATAACTTTGGAAAATCTTGAAAATGGGAAATTATGATTTATTATTGAACCCTTGTGTTTGTAATTGAAGTGGCAATTGGAGTTGTCACTGTGATTTTAAAATAAAATAAAATGTGAAAGTTGGTTTAGATTAGGGTGGATGGTTGGTTTGGGTTGGTGCAGGAAGCACGAGATCTTGCTAAGTGTATGTTCCACCCTAGTCAATTAAGGACCGACGCTTGTGTTTGTCCAGACTGAGCATTAACCGTACAACCACAAGTCTATATGGGTACGACCTAGCTGACTAACTTATGATAGTCTAGTTTAGGTGCCACCAGTGGAAAGTGGGTGCCAGTGATGGACTGGTTATCCACAGTGAGGGACAGGGATTTACTGTACTCATATGGCGCAAGAGGGGGCTTCGGTTCGGGCAGTTAGCCTACCTACGGTGAAACCTCAGCGGGTGGTATCTAGCTAGATTAGAGTAAGGTAAAGGCTTTGTGATAGTTTATCTAGGTCTCATGCCAAAGGAAGCGTGTTGACTTTTAGGATAACTTATCTCTTGTGGGTAAAGTTGTACAACCTCTGCAGAGTGTAAAACTATTCGAATAGCCGTGCCCACGGTCAAGGGCGGGCAAGGAATGCATGCACATGGTAGATTTCTGGTTTTGGTTTTAAAATCAAAAGTCTTATATTGCGAGAGTGGAGGGAACTCTCGGAAGGGAATCCTGGCGGTTGGAGCCAGAGAGGGTGGATGTAACCCGAAAAATTAACTGTTCAGTTGGAAGTGATTAAGCTGGTGTTGGTGGATAGAACCTTCACTAAAGAATAATTGTTAGTTCTGTTAAATCATTTACTTTATTAAATTGATGTCTTCAAAAATAATTAGTAGTAATTGGATTTAAAATATTGCTTTGTGCAAAAGAACCATATAGCCTTCCTTCGTCAAGCCTTGCATCTATGCATTTTTCCTAAGACTTGCGGAGTACTTTATGTACTCACATGCTACACTTAAAAATAAATCTCAGAGGAAGTCGAAGCTCAAGAAGGTGACTACGACTACTGCTTCGCTTGTGGCTGTGATGGATTCTTCCCAGAGGACTAGGTCGCGCTTCCCCAGTCAATTGCCTGTGGCGAATTGATGGGTCGTCTTCGAGTTATCTTTTGCTTCCGCTGTGTTTCAGGTGTGCGAGGTCTTAAACCTCTATTGTAATAGTGAGACCCTGTGGTCAGTACTCTTAATTATTGTAATAAATCATTGATGGTGATGTTTTCCATTCTGTTTAACTGTCTGCACTAGCTTTGATCTGGGACTAGTGCAGTAATACACAGAGGGTCAGGGTTTGGAAATACGGGGTCCCGACACAATGCCCCAGCTGAAAGATGCAGAACGTGCAGTCGTTGCGCTCCTCGGGCCATACACAACTAAGGAGCACAAGCTACGCGAGGCCGCAACCGCCTCGGTGAAGCAAGGGCGGATAAATCGGGTGTGCGAGGTCCTGGGGATTCCCGTGCCCGAGCGCGCGGTGTCGGCGGAGGCCCCAAGCCGCTGCGATGGCGACGGCCGAGCAGGGGCGCTGCCCTCTTGGCGCAGGGCCCGATCTGACACCATCGTCTCCAGCCCATCGGCCGTGTCACCGGTCGGAACCATCCATGCGGGGAGTACGACCAGCACAGGGTCCGAACCCACCGGTTTGGGGGCACGCTGCCCCTGATGAGGAGGCCTTAGGTGACAGCGAGGTGGCGGGCCCCAGTGTTGCTGCTCCTGAAGATGAAGTCTCGTCGCCTGCACCGGCCGTGGAGAACTTGCCGCCCGTGCCAGCACCGGCCATCGAAGACTTGCCGCCAGTGCTAGCCATTGTGACTGTTGGAGTGGCTGACGAAATGTCGTCCGCACCCCCAAGGGCAAAGCGCCCTCGGGTACAGTCGCCTCCGCGTTTGAGGGGCGATTCAATGTGGCGGGCCCAGTCACCGAGGTCCTGGCGCCCGGCGGGGAAAATGTCGAGGCCGAGGGAGAAGTCGTCGCTCCTTGGGCCGACGAAGCCCCCGCACCCTGGGTAGGGGCTGGGCAGTCACCCCCCGCGCTGCGGTGGAGGGTGTCGAAGGTAGGCGCGATTCCTTTTCCTCTCGCGACTTCGCGAAACTCTCTCCGATTTGCTCGCTCATTCCGCCGTTGACATCAGGCGAGATGAGGTCTCCCGGACGCGGTGAAGGATCAAGCAATGGGGGTGTGCGTGGAGTCTCTGTCCTTGTTGCGCAGGGCGAGGCGTAGGCGTCCGTTGCTGCTGAAGCCGCCGATGAGGAGGGGCCGAGGCCCGTCGTCTCCGATTTCATCCCTCGGTTGGAGATGCTCTGCGTTCTTAATGAGGCCGCAGAGCGCGCTGTCGGCAGCTTGGATCGGCAGATGCTGTCAACATGCGGGGGAGACCTTCTGGCACTCGCGCTAGGTGCCTCGGAGATAAGGGTAAGTAGCAGGTTCATGGACCATGCCATTGCCTGGTGTATTTCTAACTCCCACGGTTTCTTCCAGACTCTTGTTCTCAGCCGAGCCCTCACGCCGCCAAGGACGAGCACATTCGTACGCTAGAGGCTGAGAACGCGAGGGTGGTATCCCACACGGGGGACGCCGTAGCGGCGATGCAACGCGCCACGGAGGAAGTCAAGCGTGTCGCGGTGGAGGAGCGCACCGCCTTTCTTCAGCAGATCTCCGTGCTGGAGGAGGAGAAGGCCCAGCTTGCCGCATCCCTTGCGGAGAGGAACCGGACCTTCGACGATGCGTCTGTGTCGGCGTGGAGGGTGATGGGATCTTTAGAACGGGCCCAGCAGGACCTTTCCGTCGACGTGCCGGATATTACGCATGGTCCTGAAGATCTGACGCAGACGCTCGGGCTAATCGAGGAGGGATCAAGCGTCTGAAAGGAACGCGCGTAGGCTACGATAGCAGAAAATAAAAAATTTCTACCGCGCACACCAGGTGTAGGGACCCAGATATTAATATCCGGATTCCTCTGTGATTACCGCACTATTCCCTGGATCAGTAGATAGTGCTCACAGATTACAGTTCTGAATATCAAAATACATATCATGCGGAAACGTAATTAAAATAATAAACTTACTCATGGGCCGAATAGGCCGAAATCATAAAATTGCAGCAGCGGAAGAACGAAGCACACAGGTGGGACCTTCCGGACATGCCCACAGGCAGCCAACTGGAGGTTCGCGACCTAGGCCTTGACATCTTCATCTTCTCGACCAGCTGGTCCAATCTTGTTGCTGAGGCGAGGTGATTTGACTCCTGGTTCTGAATATTGTCGCAAAAGCGAGCGTGAGCACTCCGACCCCGTGCTCCGCGAGCCAATACACAGAATGCAAATAAATAGTATGCATAGCTTAACAAAGGAGAGGCTCGGGCTATTTTGTTTTGCGTAAAGTGCTTTTGAATACAATTAATTAAAAAGCCCTATGACTTAGCAATTTTGGAACAAATCATAATGTACCAGGAAAGGCATTATTAATATCGATTCAGATTCCATCCACCGTTACATGGCATCTGCACCATATAGCAATTTCTTCAGCGTTATAGCCGCTTAACTTACCACTGGGACGACACCCAGGACAATTCCAAACCAGGGCAGTCCTTCGCCCTTCACTTTTCCATCCCACCCACAAAACATTTTGAAATAGAACTATATCTGGTTAAGTTCCCATGTCCGCCCTTGACCGTGGGCACGGCTATTCGAATAGTTTTGACTCTGCAGAGTTTGTACACTTTCACCACAAGAGACAATCAACTCGTTGCCCCACACGATTCCTTAGACGTGTGGTTGAGCAGACCATCACAGTGACTTTTCAAAGTATCTAGTCCCTTTTCTCATCTCACTTTATGGGCTTCTCCCACTTGCGGTGGGTCCCATACGTTGCACGGGATGTTCCCCACGGCTACTAGCGTACGGGCTCCCCTCCCCTCTGCGCTAGTACGACTGGGAAACTTCACCCTCCACTCGGTGTCCCTTTAGGCCTTCTCTTGCCCTTGCGTAGCCACTTCCCAACCACTACCGGTGAGATGAGTCCGGGGATTTCGATAAGTTTACTTAGCCAAGTTGTATTTTACAGACTTGTGGTTGTACTGTTTTACACAGGAGGTCATGACAAGATTCAGTCCTTAGTGGTATCTGGGCGGTCTACCACTAACCCACTTTGTGCATCCACTGCACCACACTCACACCCTCGAATCAATCCGCCCAGATATTTAAGCAAGTTGGGATTTTTGGGAGTCTAAAATAATCATACCAAAATATACCAGTCATTCCCACCATGACTGCCCAATCAATTTTTCTCAGTATTAAAAAGTGATGCTTGGACGCTCTCGCGCCCATGATTATCTAAGCAATACTAAGCATGGCATATATTTAGGGACTTATTTTCGAAAGGTTACTATTATAATTTTGCTACGGCGACAAGGTTCACATATTCAAATATTCCAAAGGAGGTGTAATATTAATCAAGGTAAACAATGGGCACATAACTAGAATATTAAATTAAGCATGTATTTGCATATAAATTAACAGCATGCAATTTGATAATTTAAAACAAAGTAATTTGCAGAAAACATAGGATCAACATGATCAAAGTATTGACTCGCCTGGCGCGGTTTACTGCGGTCTTGAGCTCACTCGTAGCTTTCTCTTGAGCTTCTGATCTTTTATCTTCCCTTCGCTCTTGATCGCGCTTGATCCCTTGATTCTTCAGTGTCCCCATTTCTAATTACGTGCTAAATGACTGAATACAAATAAAGACGAATAACTCAAAAGAACCACATAAATCCAAATAAACTCAATTTAGTTTTATTATGAGTTAACGGGTGATTTGGGGTAAGGCCGGTGGTAGAATACGATGACCTGATCTTTTTATTAATAGTCTCTTTTATTATTTTTGTATTTATCAAGGAAGTTCCATAAGTTAGGATGGACCTAGGAATTAGGATACAGGTCTAACTGGGTATTATTTTCCCGAGCGTTACTTTTCAGGGCATTTTAGCTTACCGAATTATTTTTAGAATTTAGGTGCATAACATTTTATGGGTGTCATTTTATGCAGCTTCAGTTTCCATTAAGCCTCTTTCAACTTGAATTAGGATTCAGTTGTATGGGCCACATATTGTTATTTCATGCTCATCATTATTATTTATTAAATCTAGTATTAGGATTTAATTATTGGTATTATTATTTTATCTATGCTTTAGTTACTTTTAGGTTTAGCCTTATTTCTAATTTAGTTATCGGACAACATTTGTTAAGTATCATTTTACGTGACCCTAATATTCGTGTTAATAGTTAAACGTTTACTTTAGAGTGTCTACATATATTGGTTAGGTCATTTTAATGTATGATGGTGTAGGGCTATTATATTTTAGTAACTGTATGTCATTTTGATCTGGAGGTGTTGTGAAATTTGTCTGGTATTAATATTTTATCCCTACTTTAGTTACTATTATGCGTAACTATATTTTTAAATTTTATTTATCTAGGCTAAGTTTATCACATAGGGTCTTATTTTCGGTACTGCTCGTTGATTAAACCCACCTCTGGGATTTATTCATTAGCGGCCTATTAAGTGCTAGGGTATATATTTTAGTTACAATAAGCGATAATCTTCAACTTAAAACCTTGTTTTTATATCTAACTTACCCCCCCTTTAGTTTTAGCTTGGATGTCTATTTACTTTGGGACTTCCTTTTACCTAGGCATTTAACCTGTGTCATGTAATAGCCGAAGAAGGATTTCCATAATTTTTCGAACATAGAATTAATAACTATGGTTTACACCATGTAGTGGTTAGTACTATAATCCTACCGATGTGCAAGGCTTTAGAATTTATTTTATAGGCAATGTACTAAATCATCATTCCATGAGGGCTTGAATCTAACTACATCTTCCCTACATTTCTCACTATGCCTTGATTTGAGCTCTTAAAATAAAATTAAAGGCACATTAGTTACTAACATCTAACAATTAATCCATGATTAGGGGTGTGTGTGTGTGTATATATTTAGCTCATGTATATCCTAATAAAGCTTTGTACCTTGTATGCTTTATTTTCATATTGTTTCTCTCAATCCTTCCCTACTGGACTCGGCTAGAATAAGGAAAATAACAAAAACCTAAATATTATAAATACTGCGGCTGGGGAAATCTGTTCGGTTAGCTAGCCGAGTACGTGTTGTCTACTGACTTACCGAAAGGAAGAAACGCAGATGAGCAGGGGTTCCAGCGCCCAGAACAGAGAAGCTTGGGGCGGTGCTTGGCCAACGGCGTCGCCGGTGAGGTGTGGCCAGGGAGGCGCCGGAGAGCCGCAAAACGGGTTCCCCTGCGGATGACGAAAAGGTTGGTGGAGTCACCAGGGGCTGCGGCGGCGCCGAGGGTGACCGGCGTCGGCGTGTGCGGTCGGAAGTGGGGGCGGATCGGGGCACCGTCGGACGGGAGGAAGAAGAGCAAAATTAGAGCATGGCCGAGCATGTGGGAGAGGGTGGGATGCTCACCGTGCGGTTGCCCATGCCGGGGAGGGTCCGAGGCTGGCCGGCGGTGGAGACCATGGCGCCGCTGGGAAGCTGCTCGGTGCCAGTGTGGAGAGGGCGGAGGAATGGGCGGCGCATGAGCTCGAGAAGGGTAGGTAGAGGCTTACCGTGGGATTTGTTGAGCGGGAGAGGAGCCGAGGTGAGCCGGCGGCGGAGGCCGGGGAGAGGCGCATAAGGGCTCATGGTGGCGGTGAACTGAGGTGGCGGAGGATCTCTGGCGGCGGTCGGGGAGGCTCGGGGACCCTTCAAGGATGCTTCTCCCGAGAGGAATCGTCCGAAGAAGCCTCGAGGGAGTAACGGCGGCCGTGGAGGCGGCTTTGGCCAGAGACGAGGAGGAGGGGCACCCCGGCGAGCTCGGCGCGTGGTTTTCCGATTACGCCGGAGGGAAGGGAGGTGGGGAGTGGGGGAACGTCGAGAAGTGGTCGGAAAGGCAGAGTTTCGTCGGAGCGGCCGGGGCGGCGTGGAGGCGCGGCGGGTGGTGCGGGTTCTGGTGAGCTTCGGCTCGGGGAGGAGAGATGGAGGGCAAGCATTTGGGCGTCGGGCTCCTTATAGCCGAATGAGGTATGGCGGAGCTGGCTGAGGACCGGACGGCTTGTTAGGTCATGTCGGCGAGCGGCAGAGCAGAGGCAGGCGCAGGCGGCGGGCAGAGCAGGGGATCCCGCGGTGATTTGGTATGATGCCCTGGCGCCGCGCGGAGGGGACGGGACGAGCGGCGCTGCGCAGAGGGCAGAGGAGGGCAGCAAGAGGGAGCAGCGACGCAGAGCAGTGAGCAACAGAAAAAGAGGGGAAAGAAAGATGAGGAGGAAGGAGAGGCGCGGGCGCTGCCACGCGAGGAAGGAGGCGGCGTGGAGCAAGCACAGCCAAGAGGCAGGGGAAAAGAAAAGGGAGGAGGAAGAAAAGATGGGAGGGCGTCGGGCCCGTGCGCAGGGAGAGGAAAAATGGAGAGGGGAGAGAGAAAGGGGTTAGGGCCCACCTGTAAATGAGAGAAGAATAGAGAAGGGGAGGATGAGTAGTTTTAGTAGTTTCTTTTTAAACTATTAAATGAGAGTTTATATTACTATTGTTATTTACGTTTTGTGTGTATATGTATATGTGCGTATATGCGTATATATATATATATATATATATATATATATATATATATATATATATATATATATATATATATATGCATTCCTACATATTATTTTTGCTGGCTTGCTTTAAATTTGCATATATGTATATATATATACTTATTTCTTGTCTTGCTAAACTATTTCTTGCGCAATTTGTATATACACATAGGCATGTGTATATATACGTGCGTGTAATTCATCCCTTCACTTTTATTGCTATTCGTATCATACATCCAAAATAAGTTTTCATATTTTAACTCAGGTTTCTCCCTCCTTACACTGGATCATCTTTTCATATTCATATTTGAAATTTTATCTTCCTATTATTTGCACATTTCCTTTTAGGTTATTTCTAATGTTTGTTTCTTTTTTTTTTGAGCTTCTTAAATTTTTGAAACCTCAACAAAATTCCAGAAAAATGCCATAAAAATCCTCACTCAAATAGAATATATTACGAAACCATTCAAAAAAATTCATATTTTAAATTTCCGATTTTTCAGGATGTTACAAACCTACCCCCCTTAAATGAATCTCGACCCCGAGATTCCGATAGAGCAGAAAGAATGGAGATGAGTTATATTGGCTAGCAATGGGTTTTGGGGTGTTGCTCGACGTATAGTTCCTTAGCTCCACAGAGAGGTGAAAATCTGCACAACAGGGGTTAGCACTTGAAGCAGTCAAAAGGAAAGAGAGAGATACCTTGTTCTCCTGGATAGGTCATAGACTTCCAATTACTTGCCCTTTGACTTTGTTGTCTTCATGTCATCGTAGAATGGAGTGGTTGCAACCTCTATTGGACACGTGGTCGTTATAGTCTTCATACTGATAGGTGGATTGCAATGGTCTGTGCCCTAAAAAATAGACAGCCTTAAGAATGCAGAGGTGACGATGGGCCTATCTAGGTGGTGGTCTTTCACTTTTACTAGGACCCCGTTCGTAGTCTTCGGCTTGCCAAGCACGATGATTTTTTTTTTTGCTAAAGATACGTCTTGTTGTCCTCATCACCAGAAGATTTCTGGCCTTGCAAATCTCCTTCTATTGGTTTGATTAGCTCGAGTCCATGTTGCTGCACCTCAAAATTACACTTCGCAGTAGTTCTTCGACATTTTTGTCTCTTTAGTGCTACCCCCCTTAAAATGGGTATCCCTAGTCATCATTCATCTCTTCTAACTCTAGGCATGATGGGCCCTCCGGGTTGGTGAAGAGGGAAAATTAGCAGGACATAGTCTCAATTCTTGGTTCTGGTGCCGATTGAGGCTTTTAGTTGGAAAGTTGTGAGGGCTTCACTCATCTTTGATCACCTTCACTTCTGCTATCTATCACTTTGCTTCGATAGATCTGACTAGGTTCGTAGCAAATGGGGCAAGAGGGAATAGCAGGAGGTAAGGATAGAACCGCGAGGATAAGCTAATCCAAACCCATTCTAACTGTTAAAAGAGCACACCCGAGAAGATGGGGTGGCACACAAATCTCGCAAGTTCTTCAAAACAATCTTTTCCTGTGACTGCGAAATGTAATACCCGAGGACAAAAAGGCAGTGCACAGGGCCAAATAGAAATCTTGCAACAATATATCGTCTACTCAGGGGGCACACATAAGAGAGCGCAGGGTCCATACACAGTCCATTTAAACGAGACCACTTCATCTTCTTGACCATCTTCGACGTTCCACCTTAGATTTTTGGAGTGAGGGTACGAGAAGAGGAACAAAATTTTCCTTTTGTAATTAATAGAAAGAAGCGGAAAGTATTTGGGGTAGCTTTATTGGTTTTAGCACTCTTTTATTTTTTTGCCAAGGTACTCCAATCTCTTCCAATATTCATTTTATCGAATCATGGATTAATTCATCTCCTTATCATTTCTATACATAGGGCTTAAAAATCCAATGACCTTGAAAATTTCCTCTTTTGCAAGTTGCACTTAGGCTACCTTCCGTCGTTTATTTAATCGCGGTATTATTGTTGTCTAAAACCTAATAGCGATGTCTCTTATTCAATCCATTGATCTTACACTTCCTATTGTGTCTTTTCAATTTCCTTAATCTAGCCATGGATATCTAATCTTCATATAAAGCTTATCTTCCACCAAAGATTTATAATTCACTTTTCATATTCCATTATGTCTATATACTCCCAATCTCAGATCTATTATTTGCCAGCTTGATCATTTTCTAGATCTAATGGGTGCCTAGTATTCTTTATCTTGGGTCCACTGAGGATTTTTGGTATCGAAACTCCCTAATATTCTAGTCTGGTATTATTGATTCCAATCCATAAGTTGCTCCTCTAGAGATTAACCTAAATATTCACTATCTCCAATCTGATCCATTGCTTTATGTTGTTAATTAGGGTTATACTCCAATAGTTGTTATCACATCTCCAATTTCTAAATACTTCGGTCAATCCCTCCAGCTATCGATCATATACTATTTTTCCATTGTTATAAGCATCTTCCAGGGATTTTTTTCAATTCATCTGTGTTGCAATCCTTTAATTAGTTTCGCACTCTCTATTTCTTCCGGAATCACTTACTTATCTGTCTGATCAATCTATTCACTTAAGCTCCTCCAAGGATAAACAATTAAGATTCAAGGTGAGGCAGCATGATTCTTGGCCTAAAGTGGGTTTTCATAGAAAATTACAAGAGGAGTACTGGATTTTTATTATTTTGAATTCGGGATAAGAGAGCTTCAGAATTATAAATGGCTAGGGTAGCATATAGATGAGGGGAATCATCTAAGAGAGTTGAGATTAAGCAATACCACTTAGTTTTGTGAAAATAGATACTGAGAAAATAATTCTAGTCATGAATCTAACGGCCAAGCTAACTAGGTCACGACCTGCAGTCGATATGCTCTGATACCATCGCTATAGGGACCCAGATATTAATATCCGGATTCCTCTGTGATTACCGCACTATTCCCTGGATCAGTAGATAGTGCTCACAGATTACAGTTCTGAATATCAAAATACATATCATGCGGAAACGTAATTAAAATAATAAACTTACTCATGGGCCGAATAGGCCGAAATCATAAAATTGCAGCAGCGGAAGAACGAAGCACACAGGTGGGACCTTCCGGACATGCCCACAGGCAGCCAACTGGAGGTTCGCGACCTAGGCCTTGACATCTTCATCTTCTCGACCAGCTGGTCCAATCTTGTTGCTGAGGCGAGGTGATTTGACTCCTGGTTCTGAATATTGTCGCAAAAGCGAGCGTGAGCACTCCGACCCCGTGCTCCGCGAGCCAATACACAGAATGCAAATAAATAGTATGCATAGCTTAACAAAGGAGAGGCTCGGGCTATTTTGTTTTGCGTAAAGTGCTTTTGAATACAATTAATTAAAAAGCCCTATGACTTAGCAATTTTGGAACAAATCATAATGTACCAGGAAAGGCATTATTAATATCGATTCAGATTCCATCCACCGTTACATGGCATCTGCACCATATAGCAATTTCTTCAGCGTTATAGCCGCTTAACTTACCACTGGGACGACACCCAGGACAATTCCAAACCAGGGCAGTCCTTCGCCCTTCACTTTTCCATCCCACCCACAAAACATTTTGAAATAGAACTATATCTGGTTAAGTTCCCATGTCCGCCCTTGACCGTGGGCACGGCTATTCGAATAGTTTTGACTCTGCAGAGTTTGTACACTTTCACCACAAGAGACAATCAACTCGTTGCCCCACACGATTCCTTAGACGTGTGGTTGAGCAGACCATCACAGTGACTTTTCAAAGTATCTAGTCCCTTTTCTCATCTCACTTTATGGGCTTCTCCCACTTGCGGTGGGTCCCATACGTTGCACGGGATGTTCCCCACGGCTACTAGCGTACGGGCTCCCCTCCCCTCTGCGCTAGTACGACTGGGAAACTTCACCCTCCACTCGGTGTCCCTTTAGGCCTTCTCTTGCCCTTGCGTAGCCACTTCCCAACCACTACCGGTGAGATGAGTCCGGGGATTTCGATAAGTTTACTTAGCCAAGTTGTATTTTACAGACTTGTGGTTGTACTGTTTTACACAGGAGGTCATGACAAGATTCAGTCCTTAGTGGTATCTGGGCGGTCTACCACTAACCCACTTTGTGCATCCACTGCACCACACTCACACCCTCGAATCAATCCGCCCAGATATTTAAGCAAGTTGGGATTTTTGGGAGTCTAAAATAATCATACCAAAATATACCAGTCATTCCCACCATGACTGCCCAATCAATTTTTCTCAGTATTAAAAAGTGATGCTTGGACGCTCTCGCGCCCATGATTATCTAAGCAATACTAAGCATGACATATATTTAGGGACTTATTTTCGAAAGGTTACTATTATAATTTTGCTACGGCGACAAGGTTCACATATTCAAATATTCCAAAGGAGGTGTAATATTAATCAAGGTAAACAATGGGCACATAACTAGAATATTAAATTAAGCATGTATTTGCATATAAATTAACAGCATGCAATTTGATAATTTAAAACAAAGTAATTTGCAGAAAACATAGGATCAACATGATCAAAGTATTGACTCGCCTGGCGCGGTTTACTGCGGTCTTGAGCTCACTCGTAGCTTTCTCTTGAGCTTCTGATCTTTTATCTTCCCTTCGCTCTTGATCGCGCTTGATCCCTTGATTCTTCAGTGTCCCCATTTCTAATTACGTGCTAAATGACTGAATACAAATAAAGACGAATAACTCAAAAGAACCACATAAATCCAAATAAACTCAATTTAGTTTTATTATGAGTTAACGGGTGATTTGGGGTAAGGCCGGTGGTAGAATACGATGACCTGATCTTTTTATTAATAATCTCTTTTATTATTTTTGTATTTATCAAGGAAGTTCCATAAGTTAGGATGGACCTAGGAATTAGGATACAGGTCTAACTGGGTATTATTTTCCCGAGCGTTACTTTTCAGGGCATTTTAGCTTACCGAATTATTTTTAGAATTTAGGTGCATAACATTTTATGGGTGTCATTTTATGCAGCTTCAGTTTCCATTAAGCCTCTTTCAACTTGAATTAGGATTCAGTTGTATGGGCCACATATTGTTATTTCATGCTCATCATTATTATTTATTAAATCTAGTATTAGGATTTAATTATTGGTATTATTATTTTATCTATGCTTTAGTTACTTTTAGGTTTAGCCTTATTTCTAATTTAGTTATCGGACAACATTTGTTAAGTATCATTTTACGTGACCCTAATATTCGTGTTAATAGTTAAACGTTTACTTTAGAGTGTCTACATATATTGGTTAGGTCATTTTAATGTATGATGGTGTAGGGCTATTATATTTTAGTAACTGTATGTCATTTTGATCTGGAGGTGTTGTGAAATTTGTCTGGTATTAATATTTTATCCCTACTTTAGTTACTATTATGCGTAACTATATTTTTAAATTTTATTTATCTAGGCTAAGTTTATCACATAGGGTCTTATTTTCGGTACTGCTCGTTGATTAAACCCACCTCTGGGATTTATTCATTAGCGGCCTATTAAGTGCTAGGGTATATATTTTAGTTACAATAAGCGATAATCTTCAACTTAAAACCTTGTTTTTATATCTAACTTACCCCCCCTTTAGTTTTAGCTTGGATGTCTATTTACTTTGGGACTTCCTTTTACCTAGGCATTTAACCTGTGTCATGTAATAGCCGAAGAAGGATTTCCATAATTTTTCGAACATAGAATTAATAACTATGGTTTACACCATGTAGTGGTTAGTACTATAATCCTACCGATGTGCAAGGCTTTAGAATTTATTTTATAGGCAATGTACTAAATCATCATTCCATGAGGGCTTGAATCTAACTACATCTTCCCTACATTTCTCACTATGCCTTGATTTGAGCTCTTAAAATAAAATTAAAGGCACATTAGTTACTAACATCTAACAATTAATCCATGATTAGGGGTGTGTGTGTGTGTATATATTTAGCTCATGTATATCCTAATAAAGCTTTGTACCTTGTATGCTTTATTTTCATATTGTTTCTCTCAATCCTTCCCTACTGGACTCGGCTAGAATAAGGAAAATAACAAAAACCTAAATATTATAAATACTGCGGCTGGGGAAATCTGTTCGGTTAGCTAGCCGAGTACGTGTTGTCTACTGACTTACCGAAAGGAAGAAACGCAGATGAGCAGGGGTTCCAGCGCCCAGAACAGAGAAGCTTGGGGCGGCGCTTGGCCAACGGCGTCGCCGGTGAGGTGTGGCCAGGGAGGCGCCGGAGAGCCGCAAAACGGGTTCCCCTGCGGATGACGAAAAGGTTGGTGGAGTCACCAGGGGCTGCGGCGGCGCCGAGGGTGACCGGCGTCGGCGTGTGCGGTCGGAAGTGGGGGCGGATCGGGGCACCGTCGGACGGGAGGAAGAAGAGCAAAATTAGAGCATGGCCGAGCATGTGGGAGAGGGTGGGATGCTCACCGTGCGGTTGCCCATGCCGGGGAGGGTCCGAGGCTGGCCGGCGGTGGAGACCATGGCGCCGCTGGGAAGCTGCTCGGTGCCAGTGTGGAGAGGGCGGAGGAATGGGCGGCGCATGAGCTCGAGAAGGGTAGGTAGAGGCTTACCGTGGGATTTGTTGAGCGGGAGAGGAGCCGAGGTGAGCCGGCGGCGGAGGCCGGGGAGAGGCGCATAAGGGCTCATGGTGGCGGTGAACTGAGGTGGCGGAGGATCTCTGGCGGCGGTCGGGGAGGCTCGGGGACCCTTCAAGGATGCTTCTCCCGAGAGGAATCGTCCGAAGAAGCCTCGAGGGAGTAACGGCGGCCGTGGAGGCGGCTTTGGCCAGAGACGAGGAGGAGGGGCACCCCGGCGAGCTCGGCGCGTGGTTTTCCGATTACGCCGGAGGGAAGGGAGGTGGGGAGTGGGGGAACGTCGAGAAGTGGTCGGAAAGGCGGAGTTTCGTCGGAGCGGCCGGGGCGGCGTGGAGGCGCGGCGGGTGGTGCGGGTTCTGGTGAGCTTCGGCTCGGGGAGGAGAGATGGAGGGCAAGCATTTGGGCGTCGGGCTCCTTATAGCCGAATGAGGTATGGCGGAGCTGGCTGAGGACCGGACGGCTTGTTAGGTCATGTCGGCGAGCGGCAGAGCAGAGGCAGGCGCAGGCGGCGGGCAGAGCAGGGGATCCCGCGGTGATTTGGTATGATGCCCTGGCGCCGCGCGGAGGGGACGGGACGAGCGGCGCTGCGCAGAGGGCAGAGGAGGGCAGCAAGAGGGAGCAGCGACGCAGAGCAGTGAGCAACAGAAAAAGAGGGGAAAGAAAGATGAGGAGGAAGGAGAGGCGCGGGCGCTGCCACGCGAGGAAGGAGGCGGCGTGGAGCAAGCACAGCCAAGAGGCAGGGGAAAAGAAAAGGGAGGAGGAAGAAAAGATGGGAGGGCGTCGGGCCCGTGCGCAGGGAGAGGAAAAATGGAGAGGGGAGAGAGAAAGGGGTTAGGGCCCACCTGTAAATGAGAGAAGAATAGAGAAGGGGAGGATGAGTAGTTTTAGTAGTTTCTTTTTAAACTATTAAATGAGAGTTTATATTACTATTGTTATTTACGTTTTGTGTGTATATGTATATGTGCGTATATGCGTATATATATATATATATATATATATATATATATATATATATATATATATATATATATATATATATATATATATATATATATGCATTCCTACATATTATTTTTGCTGGCTTGCTTTAAATTTGCATATATGTATATATATATACTTATTTCTTGTCTTGCTAAACTATTTCTTGCGCAATTTGTATATACACATAGGCATGTGTATATATACGTGCGTGTAATTCATCCCTTCACTTTTATTGCTATTCGTATCATACATCCAAAATAAGTTTTCATATTTTAACTCAGGTTTCTCCCTCCTTACACTGGATCATCTTTTCATATTCATATTTGAAATTTTATCTTCCTATTATTTGCACATTTCCTTTTAGGTTATTTCTAATGTTTGTTTCTTTTTTTTTGAGCTTCTTAAATTTTTGAAACCTCAACAAAATTCCAGAAAAATGCCATAAAAATCCTCACTCAAATAGAATATATTACGAAACCATTCAAAAAAATTCATATTTTAAATTTCCGATTTTTCAGGATGTTACAAACCTACCCCCCTTAAATGAATCTCGACCCCGAGATTCCGATAGAGCAGAAAGAATGGAGATGAGTTATATTGGCTAGCAATGGGTTTTGGGGTGTTGCTCGACGTATAGTTCCTTAGCTCCACAGAGAGGTGAAAATCTGCACAACAGGGGTTAGCACTTGAAGCAGTCAAAAGGAAAGAGAGAGATACCTTGTTCTCCTGGATAGGTCATAGACTTCCAATTACTTGCCCTTTGACTTTGTTGTCTTCATGTCATCGTAGAATGGAGTGGTTGCAACCTCTATTGGACACGTGGTCGTTATAGTCTTCATACTGATAGGTGGATTGCAATGGTCTGTGCCCTAAAAAATAGACAGCCTTAAGAATGCAGAGGTGACGATGGGCCTATCTAGGTGGTGGTCTTTCACTTTTACTAGGACCCCGTTCGTAGTCTTCGGCTTGCCAAGCACGATGATTTTTTTTTTTGCTAAAGATACGTCTTGTTGTCCTCATCACCAGAAGATTTCTGGCCTTGCAAATCTCCTTCTATTGGTTTGATTAGCTCGAGTCCATGTTGCTGCACCTCAAAATTACACTTCGCAGTAGTTCTTCGACATTTTTGTCTCTTTAGTGCTACCCCCCTTAAAATGGGTATCCCTAGTCATCATTCATCTCTTCTAACTCTAGGCATGATGGGCCCTCCGGGTTGGTGAAGAGGGAAAATTAGCAGGACATAGTCTCAATTCTTGGTTCTGGTGCCGATTGAGGCTTTTAGTTGGAAAGTTGTGAGGGCTTCACTCATCTTTGATCACCTTCACTTCTGCTATCTATCACTTTGCTTCGATAGATCTGACTAGGTTCGTAGCAAATGGGGCAAGAGGGAATAGCAGGAGGTAAGGATAGAACCGCGAGGATAAGCTAATCCAAACCCATTCTAACTGTTAAAAGAGCACACCCGAGAAGATGGGGTGGCACACAAATCTCGCAAGTTCTTCAAAACAATCTTTTCCTGTGACTGCGAAATGTAATACCCGAGGACAAAAAGGCAGTGCACAGGGCCAAATAGAAATCTTGCAACAATATATCGTCTACTCAGGGGGCACACATAAGAGAGCGCAGGGTCCATACACAGTCCATTTAAACGAGACCACTTTATCTTCTTGACCATCTTCGACGTTCCACCTTAGATTTTTGGAGTGAGGGTACGAGAAGAGGAACAAAATTTTCCTTTTGTAATTAATAGAAAGAAGCGGAAAGTATTTGGGGTAGCTTTATTGGTTTTAGCACTCTTTTATTTTTTTGCCAAGGTACTCCAATCTCTTCCAATATTCATTTTATCGATTCATGGATTAATTCATCTCCTTATCATTTCTATACATAGGGCTTAAAAATCCAATGACCTTGAAAATTTCCTCTTTTGCAAGTTGCACTTAGGCTACCTTCCGTCGTTTATTTAATCGCGGTATTATTGTTGTCTAAAACCTAATAGCGATGTCTCTTATTCAATCCATTGATCTTACACTTCCTATTGTGTCTTTTCAATTTCCTTAATCTAGCCATGGATATCTAATCTTCATATAAAGCTTATCTTCCACCAAAGATTTATAATTCACTTTTCATATTCCATTATGTCTATATACTCCCAATCTCAGATCTATTATTTGCCAGCTTGATCATTTTCTAGATCTAATGGGTGCCTAGTATTCTTTATCTTGGGTCCACTGAGGATTTTTGGTATCGAAACTCCCTAATATTCTAGTCTGGTATTATTGATTCCAATCCATAAGTTGCTCCTCTAGAGATTAACCTAAATATTCACTATCTCCAATCTGATCCATTGCTTTATGTTGTTAATTAGGGTTATACTCCAATAGTTGTTATCACATCTCCAATTTCTAAATACTTCGGTCAATCCCTCCAGCTATCGATCATATACTATTTTTCCATTGTTATAAGCATCTTCCAGGGATTTTTTTCAATTCATCTGTGTTGCAATCCTTTAATTAGTTTCGCACTCTCTATTTCTTCCGGAATCACTTACTTATCTGTCTGATCAATCTATTCACTTAAGCTCCTCCAAGGATAAACAATTAAGATTCAAGGTGAGGCAGCATGATTCTTGGCCTAAAGTGGGTTTTCATAGAAAATTACGAGAGGAGTACTGGATTTTTATTATTTTGAATTCGGGATAAGAGAGCTTCAGAATTATAAATGGCTAGGGTAGCATATAGATGAGGGGAATCATCTAAGAGAGTTGAGATTAAGCAATACCACTTAGTTTTGTGAAAATAGATACTGAGAAAATAATTCTAGTCATGAATCTAACGGCCAAGCTAACTAGGTCACGACCTGCAGTCGATATGCTCTGATACCATCGCTATAGGGACCCAGATATTAATATCCGGATTCCTCTGTGATTACCGCACTATTCCCTGGATCAGTAGATAGTGCTCACAGATTACAGTTCTGAATATCAAAATACATATCATGCGGAAACGTAATTAAAATAATAAACTTACTCATGGGCCGAATAGGCCGAAATCATAAAATTGCAGCAGCGGAAGAACGAAGCACACAGGTGGGACCTTCCGGACATGCCCACAGGCAGCCAACTGGAGGTTCGCGACCTAGGCCTTGACATCTTCATCTTCTCGACCAGCTGGTCCAATCTTGTTGCTGAGGCGAGGTGATTTGACTCCTGGTTCTGAATATTGTCGCAAAAGCGAGCGTGAGCACTCCGACCCCGTGCTCCGCGAGCCAATACACAGAATGCAAATAAATAGTATGCATAGCTTAACAAAGGAGAGGCTCGGGCTATTTTGTTTTGCGTAAAGTGCTTTTGAATACAATTAATTAAAAAGCCCTATGACTTAGCAATTTTGGAACAAATCATAATGTACCAGGAAAGGCATTATTAATATCGATTCAGATTCCATCCACCGTTACATGGCATCTGCACCATATAGCAATTTCTTCAGCGTTATAGCCGCTTAACTTACCACTGGGACGACACCCAGGACAATTCCAAACCAGGGCAGTCCTTCGCCCTTCACTTTTCCATCCCACCCACAAAACATTTTGAAATAGAACTATATCTGGTTAAGTTCCCATGTCCGCCCTTGACCGTGGGCACGGCTATTCGAATAGTTTTGACTCTGCAGAGTTTGTACACTTTCACCACAAGAGACAATCAACTCGTTGCCCCACACGATTCCTTAGACGTGTGGTTGAGCAGACCATCACAGTGACTTTTCAAAGTATCTAGTCCCTTTTCTCATCTCACTTTATGGGCTTCTCCCACTTGCGGTGGGTCCCATACGTTGCACGGGATGTTCCCCACGGCTACTAGCGTACGGGCTCCCCTCCCCTCTGCGCTAGTACGACTGGGAAACTTCACCCTCCACTCGGTGTCCCTTTAGGCCTTCTCTTGCCCTTGCGTAGCCACTTCCCAACCACTACCGGTGAGATGAGTCCGGGGATTTCGATAAGTTTACTTAGCCAAGTTGTATTTTACAGACTTGTGGTTGTACTGTTTTACACAGGAGGTCATGACAAGATTCAGTCCTTAGTGGTATCTGGGCGGTCTACCACTAACCCACTTTGTGCATCCACTGCACCACACTCACACCCTCGAATCAATCCGCCCAGATATTTAAGCAAGTTGGGATTTTTGGGAGTCTAAAATAATCATACCAAAATATACCAGTCATTCCCACCATGACTGCCCAATCAATTTTTCTCAGTATTAAAAAGTGATGCTTGGACGCTCTCGCGCCCATGATTATCTAAGCAATACTAAGCATGACATATATTTAGGGACTTATTTTCGAAAGGTTACTATTATAATTTTGCTACGGCGACAAGGTTCACATATTCAAATATTCCAAAGGAGGTGTAATATTAATCAAGGTAAACAATGGGCACATAACTAGAATATTAAATTAAGCATGTATTTGCATATAAATTAACAGCATGCAATTTGATAATTTAAAACAAAGTAATTTGCAGAAAACATAGGATCAACATGATCAAAGTATTGACTCGCCTGGCGCGGTTTACTGCGGTCTTGAGCTCACTCGTAGCTTTCTCTTGAGCTTCTGATCTTTTATCTTCCCTTCGCTCTTGATCGCGCTTGATCCCTTGATTCTTCAGTGTCCCCATTTCTAATTACGTGCTAAATGACTGAATACAAATAAAGACGAATAACTCAAAAGAACCACATAAATCCAAATAAACTCAATTTAGTTTTATTATGAGTTAACGGGTGATTTGGGGTAAGGCCGGTGGTAGAATACGATGACCTGATCTTTTTATTAATAATCTCTTTTATTATTTTTGTATTTATCAAGGAAGTTCCATAAGTTAGGATGGACCTAGGAATTAGGATACAGGTCTAACTGGGTATTATTTTCCCGAGCGTTACTTTTCAGGGCATTTTAGCTTACCGAATTATTTTTAGAATTTAGGTGCATAACATTTTATGGGTGTCATTTTATGCAGCTTCAGTTTCCATTAAGCCTCTTTCAACTTGAATTAGGATTCAGTTGTATGGGCCACATATTGTTATTTCATGCTCATCATTATTATTTATTAAATCTAGTATTAGGATTTAATTATTGGTATTATTATTTTATCTATGCTTTAGTTACTTTTAGGTTTAGCCTTATTTCTAATTTAGTTATCGGACAACATTTGTTAAGTATCATTTTACGTGACCCTAATATTCGTGTTAATAGTTAAACGTTTACTTTAGAGTGTCTACATATATTGGTTAGGTCATTTTAATGTATGATGGTGTAGGGCTATTATATTTTAGTAACTGTATGTCATTTTGATCTGGAGGTGTTGTGAAATTTGTCTGGTATTAATATTTTATCCCTACTTTAGTTACTATTATGCGTAACTATATTTTTAAATTTTATTTATCTAGGCTAAGTTTATCACATAGGGTCTTATTTTCGGTACTGCTCGTTGATTAAACCCACCTCTGGGATTTATTCATTAGCGGCCTATTAAGTGCTAGGGTATATATTTTAGTTACAATAAGCGATAATCTTCAACTTAAAACCTTGTTTTTATATCTAACTTACCCCCCCTTTAGTTTTAGCTTGGATGTCTATTTACTTTGGGACTTCCTTTTACCTAGGCATTTAACCTGTGTCATGTAATAGCCGAAGAAGGATTTCCATAATTTTTCGAACATAGAATTAATAACTATGGTTTACACCATGTAGTGGTTAGTACTATAATCCTACCGATGTGCAAGGCTTTAGAATTTATTTTATAGGCAATGTACTAAATCATCATTCCATGAGGGCTTGAATCTAACTACATCTTCCCTACATTTCTCACTATGCCTTGATTTGAGCTCTTAAAATAAAATTAAAGGCACATTAGTTACTAACATCTAACAATTAATCCATGATTAGGGGTGTGTGTGTGTGTATATATTTAGCTCATGTATATCCTAATAAAGCTTTGTACCTTGTATGCTTTATTTTCATATTGTTTCTCTCAATCCTTCCCTACTGGACTCGGCTAGAATAAGGAAAATAACAAAAACCTAAATATTATAAATACTGCGGCTGGGGAAATCTGTTCGGTTAGCTAGCCGAGTACGTGTTGTCTACTGACTTACCGAAAGGAAGAAACGCAGATGAGCAGGGGTTCCAGCGCCCAGAACAGAGAAGCTTGGGGCGGCGCTTGGCCAACGGCGTCGCCGGTGAGGTGTGGCCAGGGAGGCGCCGGAGAGCCGCAAAACGGGTTCCCCTGCGGATGACGAAAAGGTTGGTGGAGTCACCAGGGGCTGCGGCGGCGCCGAGGGTGACCGGCGTCGGCGTGTGCGGTCGGAAGTGGGGGCGGATCGGGGCACCGTCGGACGGGAGGAAGAAGAGCAAAATTAGAGCATGGCCGAGCATGTGGGAGAGGGTGGGATGCTCACCGTGCGGTTGCCCATGCCGGGGAGGGTCCGAGGCTGGCCGGCGGTGGAGACCATGGCGCCGCTGGGAAGCTGCTCGGTGCCAGTGTGGAGAGGGCGGAGGAATGGGCGGCGCATGAGCTCGAGAAGGGTAGGTAGAGGCTTACCGTGGGATTTGTTGAGCGGGAGAGGAGCCGAGGTGAGCCGGCGGCGGAGGCCGGGGAGAGGCGCATAAGGGCTCACGGTGGCGGTGAACTGAGGTGGCGGAGGATCTCTGGCGGCGGTCGGGGAGGCTCGGGGACCCTTCAAGGATGCTTCTCCCGAGAGGAATCGTCCGAAGAAGCCTCGAGGGAGTAACGGCGGCCGTGGAGGCGGCTTTGGCCAGAGACGAGGAGGAGGGGCACCCCGGCGAGCTCGGCGCGTGGTTTTCCGATTACGCCGGAGGGAAGGGAGGTGGGGAGTGGGGGAACGTCGAAGAAGTGGTCGGAAAGGCGGAGTTTCGTCGGAGCGGCCGGGGCGGCGTGGAGGCGCGGCGGGTGGTGCGGGTTCTGGTGAGCTTCGGCTCGGGGAGGAGAGATGGAGGGCAAGCATTTGGGCGTCGGGCTCCTTATAGCCGAATGAGGTATGGCGGAGCTGGCTGAGGACCGGACGGCTTGTTAGGTCATGTCGGCGAGCGGCAGAGCAGAGGCAGGCGCAGGCGGCGGGCAGAGCAGGGGATCCCGCGGTGATTTGGTATGATGCCCTGGCGCCGCGCGGAGGGGACGGGACGAGCGGCGCTGCGCAGAGGGCAGAGGAGGGCAGCAAGAGGGAGCAGCGACGCAGAGCAGTGAGCAACAGAAAAAGAGGGGAAAGAAAGATGAGGAGGAAGGAGAGGCGCGGGCGCTGCCACGCGAGGAAGGAGGCGGCGTGGAGCAAGCACAGCCAAGAGGCAGGGGAAAAGAAAAGGGAGGAGGAAGAAAAGATGGGAGGGCGTCGGGCCCGTGCGCAGGGAGAGGAAAAATGGAGAGGGGAGAGAGAAAGGGGTTAGGGCCCACCTGTAAATGAGAGAAGAATAGAGAAGGGGAGGATGAGTAGTTTTAGCAGTTTCTTTTTAAACTATTAAATGAGAGTTTATATTACTATTGTTATTTACGTTTTGTGTGTATATGTATATGTGCGTATATGCCTATATATATATATATATATATATATATATATATATATATATATATATATATATATATATATATATATATATATATATATATATATATATATATATATATATATATATATATATATATATATATATATATATATATATATGCATTCCTACATATTATTTTTGCTGGCTTCCTTTAAATTTGCATATATGTATATATATATACTTATTTCTTGTCTTGCTAAACTATTTCTTGCGCAATTTGTATATACACATAGGCATGTGTATATATACGTGCGTGTAATTCATCCCTTCACTTTTATTGCTATTCGTATCATTACATCCAAAATAAGTTTTCATATTTTAACTCAGGTTTCTCCCTCCTTACACTGGATCATCTTTTCATATTCATATTTGAAATTTTATCTTCCTATTATTTGCACATTTCCTTTTAGGTTATTTCTAATGTTTGTTTCTTTTTTTTTTTTGAGCTTCTTAAATTTTTGAAACCTCAACAAAATTCCAGAAAAATGCCATAAAAATCCTCACTCAAATAGAATATATTACGAAACCATTCAAAAAAATTCATATTTTAAATTTCCGATTTTTCAGGATGTTACACCAGGACATAATGCTAAGGAGGGATCATAGATCGTTACCACTAGACGCGCAGCGCAGCGGAAGAAGAGTTGGAGAAGCCGATCCAACCACGCGCGTCGAGGTAGTAGTGGAAGTAGCCGATCGTCCCGAACAGATCGTCTCCTCCACGCGATCAACCACACCACGAGCAGATCCAATCTGTAGTTTGTTGATACCGATCAACGCCGCAACGAGCAGCGCCTCCACCGGTATCCACACGTCCGGGGCTGGAACGCCGATCGCGAGTGTACCAGCACTCGCGAGCGGCTAGGGTTTGGCTCGGGAGGTGGCGGCTAGGGTTTTGCTCGGGAGGAACAGAAGCGTACATCCCTCAGCCCCCCGCCTCCAAATATATAGACCTCCTCACTTGGGCCTCGTGGACCGAGGCCCAATAGGAGTCTATCCGGATCTCTATCCGAATTGAGCCCACATCCGAATCACATTCGAATTAGTGTTCCAACCCGTTAAGTGTGCGACCCTGTAGGTTCACGCATACTTGGTCGCGACCCGGAAACACCTTTCCGGTCACCCTGTTAATAGCGGCCTCTAGCAAGACATATTAACCCCAAAGTATACGTAAAGATCATATCGGCTGAACCTGTAATGTTCTCATGTACGAATCCCTTTGCCTCATGATATAGATTAAGCTCAAGGCGAGACCTGTGTCATCCTCTTAATAGCTCAATCACTCTCTCGATTCCGTGATGGATTATAAACTTGTGATTGACTCCTTAATCACATTGGCATGGCCATGCACTTTCATAATCCATTACATCGAGGGGCCCAGAGATATCTCTCCCATAAGGAGGGGCAAATTCTATCTTGATCATTCACATCCCACTACATGTTTCATAGCAAACCCGAAGACTACTTTTATGACTACCCAGTTACGGAGTAGTGGTTAGTAGTCCCAAAATAGGCTACTACGCATGTTGGGAACCATGATGATCTCAAGTCTAAGGATTCTACATAAACACTACTTGAGACCAACTAATGACACATGGAATCTCTGCAGTGTCTCATGGCGGGTCTATCCAACATATGTTCACTAACACATGTCCATATTATTGATTTGGTATCTCCATACCATGATCCATGAGACATGATCATCAATCAATACATATGCTGATCTTTGAATCATATTTGTTCCTCATATGATATATGATCAGGGATCATTTAGAAATAGCAACATTTTGGCATTAAGAGTCTCATGAATAAGTCACATACTCATTGATCAATAATGATAATGTCTATTTCAAGGAACAAAGCAATGTATCATAAACATAGTATGTGATATATTCAACATCTCCATGTTGCCTCTAGGGCATATCACCAACAGCGTCACCCTCCATAGTGCCAAATCGTTTGGTGAGCACTGCAATTTCATCAGTACCTGCCTCGCCCTCGCCATGCTCTACACCCATGGGTGTAGGCATGTCAACGAGCTGGCGAACCCTCAATTGGATCTTCCTGCCAGGCCCGAGGAGGTGTCCGATGCCATCCGCTTCATCCAGCCCGGCCTCCGGAATTTCCAAAGTCGGATCTGGGGTTACGTCGGGGAGGACGCAGCCAAGGTCGCGCTGCGGTGAACACTGCATGAGGAGGGGGACTTCCTCAAGTGGCTCGAGGAAGTTCATCGGCGCAACAAAGACGGCGCGAATTCGCAAGAGGAAACTCCTCGGCCCAACGAAGACGGCGCGAATCCGCAAGCGTGATGCCGGGGTTGAGTGTGTGCTGTGTTATGTATGCCTATTTGTACGGTTGCCCTGCGACCTCCTCTTTTATAAGAATGAAGCAATACTTGTCCAAGGCCTTCTTGTCGCTCCCTACCTCTCTGCCCTGGGTAGATGTGATGTAAGACTCAGATTTTCGCATCGACCTTGCCTCGCTTATCGATAGCCGCCGAAGTAGACGCACGAGCGCTCCGTCCCCTACCCTTCGAAGGGGTGGTAGTGGAGCTGGCGCCTTGTCGAAGTAGACGCGTGAGCGCTCCGTCCCCTACCCTTCGAAGGGGTGGCAGCGGAGCTGGCGCCTTGTCGAAGTAGATGCGCGAGCGCTCCGTCCCCTACCCTTCGAAGGGGTGGCAGCGGAGCTCGCGCCTTGTCGAAGTAGACGCACGAGCGCTCCGTCCCCTACCCTTCGAAGGGGTGGCAGGGGAGCTCGCGCCTTGTCGAAGTAGACGCGCGAGCGCTCCGTCCCCTACCCTTCGAAGGTGCGCTGCGGAGGCAAGCTTCTAGTGCGTCTTGTTAAGGCTCGAGGTGCGTGGGAACATCAACCACGTCTTATTTATACTCCGGAGAGTACGTGCGAGGGAAATGCCAGTACTTGCATGGGGACATCCGCGTCTTGTTTATACTCAGTAGAGTGCGCAGGGACAACATCCGCGTCTTGTTTATACTCCGTAGAGTGCGCACGGAGGTATGCCTCAATGCTGCGTCTTATTTATACTCCGTAGAGTGCGCTCGGAGGCGGACCTCGGCGCTACGTCTTATTTATACTCCGTAGAGTGCGTGCGGAGGCGGACCTCGATGTTACATCTCATTTATACTCCGTAGAGTGCGTGCGAAGGCGGACCTCGGTGCTACATCTTATTTATACTCCGTAGAGTGCGTACGGAGGCAGACCTCGGTGCTACGTCTTATTTATACTCCGTAGAGTGCCTGCGAAGGCGGACCTCGGCGCTACATCTTATTTATACTCCGTAGAGTGCGTGCAAAGGCGGACCTCGACGCTACATCTTATTTAGAGTCCGTAGACTGCGCACGGGGGCAAGCCCCCGCACGTTGCGCGCGGTGAGGGTGCGTGCGGAGGCGGACCTCGACGCTATGTCTTATTTATACTCCGTAGAGTGCGTGCAGAGACGGACCTCGATGCTACGTCTTATTTAGAGTCCGTAGACTGCGCGCGGGGGCAAGCCTCTGCGCGTTGCGGGTGGTGAGGGTGTGTGCGGAGGCGGTAAACCCGGATGGAAGCCTGACAAAAGGTCGGCTTTATTAATCTCCCGTTTGCGCAGGCAAGCGTCTTACAATGGGTAAGGTGCCGATGTTGCTACATGCTTCCCCTTCTGTCCTAGACGTAGTACCGCCGTAGCCTGTCTGCATTCCATGTATGGCGGAGTGTCTGCCCTTCCAACGTGGTGAGGCGGTATGCTCCCTTGTGCAGAGCTTCTACAATGATGTACGGGCCTTCCCACTTGGATTCCATCTGTCGAGCGTACTTTATGACGTGCTGAGTTGCGCTTAGACGCTCACCGTCGGGAAGGTCCAGAGACAATTGGCGCTCCTCTTCGGGCGCTTGGACGAGGACTCTTCTTGATTCGGCCTTGATTTGCTCGGGCGTCATTGCTTCATCGCCGAAGAGGAGCTTGAATGGCGTGAATCCCGTCGGTCACGTCACCGTTGTGCGGAGGGACCAAGGACGTTGTGGAGCTCACCCAGCCACTTGCCCTTTGGCAGCCCTACTAGGCGCTTCTTAACTCCGGAGGAGATGGCACCGTTTGCCCGCTCGACTGCTCCGTTAGACTACAGGTGCCCAACTGAAGCGAAGCGGAGCGTGATGCCCATGCTGTCGCAGAAGTCCTTGAATGCGGCAGCGTTGAATTGCTGGCCGTTGTCGACGGTGAGCTCCCTGGGCACGCTAAAGCAACATATGATGTTCTGCCAAAGAAAGCGTTGCATGTCCGCCGAGGTTACCTTGGCTAGAGCTACAGCCTCTGGCCACCTAGAGAAGTACTCCAAAGCGACCACTATGAACCGCAGGTCGCCTGGGGCCCGGGGAAGTGGTCCTACAACATCGATGCCCCAAAAAGTACCGCTCCTTCGCTCTCACGGCTGCTAGGTACTTGGCCAGCTTTGGGTCCTTGGCCTGGTATGACTTGTCCACGTGGCCCATGACCAGGCGCGAGTTAGTGCGGACAAGGACTCGCCGTGCACCCAGTGCTTTAAGCTTTGCGAGGCCTAAGAGTAATGCCTCGTACTCGGCCGTGTTGTTGGTAGCGGGAAACACGAGCCGCGCCGAGTACAATAGGCGGTGCCCCTCAGGCGTGGTGACCACCGCGCCCACGCCTGCACCCACGACGCCGTAGGCTCCGTCGGTGTTAAGCATCCACACGGGGTCTTCTAGCTGTTGAGCGGGCTGAGCCGACGGGGTCCACTCCGCTAGGAAGTCCGCAAGGACCTGGGACTTGATCGCCGTTCTAGACGCATACGTTAAGGAGAACGGGGCGAGCTCGGCCGCCCACTTGCCAATTCACCCTGTAGACTCCTTATTGTGCAGCATCTCCGCTAGGGGGAACGAGGATGGCACCGTGATGGGGTGGACTAGGAAGTAGTGTCGGAGCTTCCTCGAGGCCATGATTAGCGCGTATGCAAGCTTCTCGAGCTCCGTATACCGCGTCTTAGCTCCCTGAAGGGCTTCGGAGATGAAGTACATGGGGCGCTGGAGAGCACCTTCTTCGAGTACGAGGACAGCGCTGACTGCTGTCGCCGACGCAGCGAGGTAGAGCAGGAGGGGAGCCTCTAGTGCCAGAGCGACTAGAGTTGGGAGGCTTGCGAGGTGTTTCTTGAGGTCGTCGAAGGCCTTCGCACAGTCGTCGTCCCAGTGGAACCCGTTGCAGCCGCGGAGGGTCTTGAAAAATGGCAAACCCCGCTCCACTGCCCTAGAGAGGAAGCGGCTCAAAGCATCCATGCGACCAGTGAGCCTCTGGACCTCCCTTGTCGTCTTGGGCAGCTCCATGGCAAGGATTGCGTCAACTTTGTCAGGATTCGCCTGGATGCCTCGTCCGATCACAAGGAAGCCTAAGAGCTTGCCCGCTTGCACGCCGAAGACACACTTGTCTGGATTGAGCTTGATGCCTGCCTTCCTAAGGTTGTCGAAGGTTTCCTGGAGATCCTTACTATGAAAGGCGAGCTGTTTGGTTTTGACTACCACGTCGTCGATGTAGGCCTCCACGTTCCTCCCGAGCTGAGCGGCCAATGCCAGCGTGACGAGGCGGGTGAAGGTTGCACCCGCATTCTTCAACTCGAAGGGCATCCTGACGAAGTAGAAAGTCCCGACCGACATGATGAAGCTGGTTTTATCCTCGTCATCCTTGGCCATGTAGATCTGGTGCTAGCCGGAATACACGTCCCGGAAACTCATGAGCTCACACCCCGCGGTGGCATCGACTAGTTGGTCTATGCGCGGCAAAGGGTAGTCGCCATTCGGGCATGCCTTGTTGAGGGCGGTGAAGTCGATGCACATACGCCAGGCGCCGCTAGCCTTCTTGACCAATACCGGGTTGGTAAGCCAATCCAGATGCTGGACTTCGCGAATGACCCCGGCCTGGAGGAGCTTCGTTACTTCCACCTTGGCCGCTTGCTGCCGGTCCATGGACATGCGCCGAAGCTTCTGCTTGACCGGCTTAGCGTCGGGCCGGACCGCCAGGTTGTGCTCGATGAGGGTGCGGTCCACGCCTTTGATGTCCTCTAGGGACCATGCGAAGACGTCCGCGTTGCTCTAGAGAACCTGGAGCAAGTCTCGCTCCACCTCCGGAGGAAGGCCTTCGCCGATTGACACAAATTGCCCTTCAGCCTGATGGGTGCGGGGTGTCTACCACGTCGAAGACCACGTCTTCACTCTTGGCATTATCGCCTTGAGAAAAGGAAACTCGGAGACATACCTAACCCAAGCCGTTTAGCGGCTGGCCCCTGAAACCTTGAAGCGGGGTCCTCGACGGCCCCAAACGGCCCCAGGGGGATTCCCATGTGGTCGAGGGATCCCACCACCAGGATGTTCGCCGAGCTACCTCCGTCGATGAGGACACGCCTGACGTCGTAGCCTGCAATGTCAGCCTGGACAACCAGGGAATCCTGGTGGGGGAACTCCACACCTTGGGTGTCGGCCAGCGTGAAGGTGATGTTGCAGCATGGCATTCCCGAAAAGCGGTTGCGCCGAGGTCCCCGGCGAAGAGCCCCTGGAGATGACGCTAACAATGCGGTGCTAGCCCCCCTCCGTGGCTGCAGCTTGCGGGGGACTTCTCGGTGGCTGCCACACGTGGGCTACGGCAGGGGGCCGCGCTTCCAGGGCCCGGGTTCTGACGGCTGCTTGCCGTAGCTCCCTGACTGCAGTTCACACCCGCGTGACATGAGTGTCGTAGCCATGCACTTCGCACCACCGGCCGTAGTCCATGATTTCCTGCTCCGCGCACGGTCTCTCATCGGGGCCGCCTCCACGCCCCCATCTACGGCCTCCCCGGCCCGTCTCGCGTGGGGTGGGGGTAGGCTCCTGGGTGGCGTCCTCCTTGCTGAGGACGTGCGAACCTTCTGGGACCTGCGCTGGTTACGTCGGGGCTTGCACCTTCCGTTTGACGAGCTCTCACGTCCCCCGGCGTCACCACTTTCAGGGGTGTCTCCCACGGACTTTTGCTTGCGTTTTCCTGTTGGGGAGTCACCTCCCGTGCTTCCTTCTTGTGACCACTCCTCCACTAGAATGGGGTCAAAGTCGTCGCCCTCGCGTCTTCGCGCATCCTCCTCTGCCCGCGTGTACTCTTCCATCTTGTCGAAGAGCTTCGCCACCGTCTTGATTGGCTTCCGCGCGTTGTATTCGGCCAGCGGCCCCAGGCAAAGACCCTGTACTGCTGCATTGATGATGGTCATTTTGTTGACATCCTTCACCTGGCAGCGTACCTTTGCGAAGCGCTTGAAGTAGTCCCAGAGTTTCTCCGAGGGTTTTTGCTTGACTGCGAAGAGCTGATCCACGTCGACGCGCTCGACGTAGTTCCCCTGCGTAGATGGAATTTGGCTCGATGGTGAAGAACCAAGAGAGCGCCACCCCCTGCAACGCGAGGGGGAACCCCTTCGCCTTCGTGATGTCGTCCCCGCCGGTGGTTTCGATGGAGGTCTCATAGACGCGCACGAACTCCCGTGGGTCTGTGTCACCCTTGTACGACTCGATGGCGCTCACGAACTTGAAGTCCTCCAGCCATGCCGCCTGCTGCAAGCCTGCGGAGAGTGGGGATTCCGGGTCGACACGCCGCAGCGGGACGCGACCAAACGTGGGGGCCTCTCGGCTGTCCGCCCGCTCCGGCGTGGGCTCCAGCGCGACCGTTGGCGGAGTCTGCTAACTCCAAGCATCTTGCATATCCCGTACCGCCCCGCGGAGATCCACCAACTCCAGCTGGAACATGCTAAGGGCCGCTAGCAGGGCGTTCTCCACCGTAGTCGTAGCCGGAGCGCCCGATGTACCTGGCTGCATGGTCGGAACAGCGGGGATCACGGTCTGCACTCCTGGATTACCTGCCGTGGTGGCATGGTGGACGTCAGAGTCGACGGCGAGGCCCATGTTGCCGCCGGGACCGCTCGCCGCTTTCGCACCGGGCGGGGGGACAACGGCCGCGCCAACGTGGGTGCCCGCGCTGCCGCTCCCAGCCACCCGGTCGGCGCTATCGACGGTTGTCGCCGTGCCCGCGGTGGGATCTCCCACTATACGCGGGGCGGTGTCGACCGTCGTGGCGACGGTGGTGGGGTCGGTTGTCGTGACAACGATGGCAGGGGCGATCGTCGTGGCGTGCCCTCCAGCGTTCACCACCGTCGCGCCCGCGTCGCCATCCACGCCCACGGCTACCGATGCCGAAGCCCTGGTGTTGACGCGAGACTCCGTCGCTCCCGCCTTCTCTTCTTCGCCGCCGATGCTGGAGCTTTCTTCGGTGCCATCCTTCTTCGGATCTTGAGGCTTGCTCTCCGTCCCTCCCCACGGACAGCGCCAACTGTTGTGGCTACAGACCAAACAGAGAGAGAGTATGGTAGTGGAGAGTTGGGTGAGCAAGTGCTTAGGGTTTCCCCTATGGCCTGTGTTGTATATATATATCCACATGAGGAGTGCTTTTACAATTATACCCTTACACTCAAGCATCCCTTTCAGGGGCATTTACGTCATTACGCATGTCCCATTTTGGGCCTTACAACCCTCTAGCAGGCCGGCTGGGCTTAGGTGGGGGCCACCCCTACAACAGTGCTCAATTGAAGTATCCGGTCTATGACAAAGAGCTTTATGCGTTAGTGCGTGCGTTAGAAACTTGGCAACACTATTTATGGCCTAAAGAGTTTAATATTCATTCTGATCATGAGGCTTTGAAGTATTTAAGAGGCCAAGCAAACCTGAACCGTAGACATGCCAAATGGATTGAATTCATTGAGTCATTTCCTTACATTGTGAAATATAAGAAGGGAAAGGAAAATGTGGTAGCTGATGCTCTTTCTAGGAAAAGTGTGCTTTTAACTCAATTAGGAGTGCACGTTCCTGGTTTAGCGAGTGTGCGTGATTTATATGCTCATGACCATGATTTTCTGTCCCTTATACACGTTGCAAAGAGGGAAAAGGCTGAGATAAATTTCACATCCATGATGGGTTTTTGTTTCGCACTAACAAATTATGTGTTCCAGAATCCTCCGTGTGTTTGCTATTACTGCAGGAATCACATGCAGGTGGATTGATGGGACATTTTGGACATGAGAAGACGTTGTCTATGCTGAGCGATCACTTTTATTGGCCTAAGATGAGGCGAGATGTGGAGAGGTATGTGCAGCGATGCATTACTTGCCACAAAGCGAAATCGAAGTTGCATCCACACGGTTTGTATACCCCTTTACCTATTCCCAATGCCCCATGGGAGGATATTAGTATGGATTTTGTTTTAGGACTGCCTAGAACTAAAAGGGGGAGTGATGAACTTGGAATACTATCTCATTCTAGTATTTTATGTATTCTTAGGTATAACTCATGTGAAGACTTGGGAGAACAAAAGGGAGGAGCCCAATGACTTAAACTATAAGTTTTGAATAAGATTTTCAAGGCAAATTCGGACTTCCCACGTGCTCAACCCAATTCAAACTCGGATTCAAGCCAGGATTCAATTCAGATTCGGTTCGGGACAGCCTGACAGGCAGTTACTAAAAAGGTCATAACTTTCACAAACGGAGTCCGATTTAGGTGTTCTTGTACTCGTTGGAAAGATAATTTCAACAGCTACGCAATGGATCTAGTTTCACCTTCAAATTCATCACGAATAAAAATTTATAACCAAAACAATATGATAGGTGAAAAATATAGTTTCCTTTTTGTGAGAGTTCGTATCCAAAACCATATAGGGTTGAGTTGTACTTGGTTTGGGGACCATATGGATGTCCCAAGGGGCTATATAAGCCTTGTATTGGTAGCCTTTAGGGGGAGACCAATTTTATGCATAAGATTGAAACATAGCTATTGCTTGTTCTTTCAACACCAGAGTTCATGCGAGGACTTTGAGAGAGAACTAGGCGATCCATTATTCATTCTGCAATTCAAGGTCAAGCCGTCATTCCATTGGGAATTGGGGACTTGGCGTTCGTCGTTTGTGGTCTCACGACGAACAATTATCCGGTGTGTTTTGGGCGTATTCAGAAGAGTTGAGGGTTCGTGCATTGGCGCGAGTGTTCAACTAGCGACATCATCTACTTCGCATCAACTATCCACGGTTCCTCACCGAGAAGATCGGGACCCCTCCCCGTATTAGATTGGGTCTATGGTCTTGGGGTTCCTCTAGTCGATCCCACGACAATGGTGTCCTATATTTCCTTCTGTACAAAGCTTCAAAAGGTGCCATCTAGAGATTGCTTGGTAACGTTATTGTAAGAGAACTCACCATAGGATAGGGCATGATCCCAATTGTCTCCAAATCCAATGCGAAAGCTCTCAATATGTCCTCCAACATTGGTTGACTCACTCAGTCTAACCATCAATGTGAGGGTGGTAAGTGGTGCTGAAGTTCAGCCATTACTAGGATGTAAACTGGTTTCCTCGATCCGACACAATCTTCTTGGGGACTCCATGAGGGCATATAATATGGGACATGTATAACTCTACTAATTTGTCTCAAGAGTATGTGGTCTTGACTGGTATGAAATGATCTCTCTTAGACGATCTATCACTACCAAAAATGGAGTCATAACTTTTTCGTAAAAAATGGAGTCATAACTAGACTGAGTTCTGGGAAGTCTGATGAGGACACGACCCCTATGGATACAACCATATTTGCTATGCTTGTTGTTCTAATTACAAGAGCTCCTACGCATCACTTAAATTATAAGGTGAGCTCATTTCAAAAGGCTTTACTTTGTGTGATAAAGAACGTATGATATTACATAATGAGAGTTTGTTGCGTTTGTTATTATGTACCGAGATTTATGATGAAGATCATGCAATACGTGAGGCTACACATACGTTAAAACCGAGGACAGTTTTCTATCAAGAAGGAGGGGATGATGTGACCACGCCACAAACACATACGACAATCGCGCCCAATATCAAGATTGAACTAAAGGTGAATTCGTTTCTTCAGCCTTCATATGTTACTGAAAATAGACCGCTACCTAATGCAAGTGATTTAATTGTGCTTAGGAATTTGGGAAAGGATGAAGGAAAGGGACATGGAGTCCTGGACATGCATGGAAGGAATAATGGAGGTCACTACGTCCCTTTGGGACCAAGTCAAGCACGAATTCGAGTTGGACACGTTTTGGAATCAGACTCGGACTGCTGCAATGGTGCAAGTTTAAACGGACGTAACTTTCTCATACGGACTCCGTTTGGGACGTTCTTGGACTTGATGGAAAGCTTATCAAGTCTACTTTCTAAAGGATTCAATTCCATCTTCAAATTCTATACGAGACAGCCGCAATCATCAAAAGAGTCCGTGTTGGTCACGTACTGGAATCAGATTCGGACTGCTGCAATGGTGCAAGTTGAAACGAACGTAACTTTCTCATACGGACTCCGTTTGGGACGTTCTTGTACTTTATGGAAAGCTTATGAAGTCTACTTTCCAATGGATCCAACCTCATCTTCAAATTCCATCCGAGCCGGCCGGAATCATCAAAATAATCCACGTAGATTTCTGAGTCCGAGTCAAAAGGGTGCTGCGCCACCTCCACTTGGGCCTATGGGCCTTGTAACCCTAGGGTGTACCCTTTGGGACGCCTCCCCTGGTTGTTTTCACTATATAGGAGCCGCCGCTTCCCTTTCTAGGACTTAGGTTTTGTTTAGATTAGTTTAGCCCCTTGTGCAAACTCCACGTTCTCTTGTGTCGGCTAGACCAACAGATTCGTGTTACAGAACCTCAACTATCCTTGTGCGACTTTTATATCTAGCAAATTCAGGTTGCTCACTATCCTTGTTCTTGCTTGTTCTTCGATTGCATGCAGGAATAGACCTTCGTGGTCAGGTCAACCGCGTTCTTGGCACGGTTGATAACGACTTGGTTGTGGTTCAGCGATTGCTAAGGCGCAAGTGACGTCTCGTACGGTTGTAGTCGGATCGCAAGAGTCATCTCCACCAAAATCGATAGTTATCATCCTATCGGAAGATCGGGACCCCATCGCCTCATCAGTTGGTATCAGAGCTTCAGTTGACCGGTAGGAATTCTTTGTATCCCTAGTTAGTAGATTGATTTTTATTTCCCATAGTCCAGAAAAATTGCCCCACAAAAAGAGTTAATTTTCGCTGTCCAAACCCCGTTGTGCCTTTCAATCTGTTAGTTTTGGTTTGCTAAATTGTATTTGTACCCGTTTTAGCTTTGTCAAGTTGCTGGTCATATCCTTGATTCCATAAAAAATCCAAACAAAAAAAATCCCCACCCCAAACCCTAATTCCAATTCGGCTGATTTTTCCTTCCTCTGCAGCCGCCACCAAAAATGCCATATCTTTTGATTCCGAGATTATTTTTGAGTGAGACCACCGCCATTAGATTAAAAAATTTATCATCCATCTATCTGTAAAATTTCACGTCATTCCAGAAAGGAAGTTAAGAGATATAAGTGGTGAAAGTTGACCCAAAATTCCAGATTGAATCTGCAACAGTCGGAACTTGTGAATTTTGTGCGACTTTTTCAGTCGGTTTCCAGAACTTGGCACTAAAACAAAAGTTGTAGAACCAGCCGTCAGAAAACCGAGAAAAAAAGAATCATTGAAAAAAAGTCAACTGACAAAAAGTTACGGCCGAAATACCGACGTGCTGTCCAGTGGACAGAAATCTTCAGTTTTCATGTTTTGGATCAATCCTTGTGTTCTTCAATTGCAGATTGCATTCGATTGAATTATCTTGTATTTACCACTCCCATATATTGCCATACATATATTTTAGCCGTCTTCCATCCATGGTTGATCAGCAACATAGGCTAAGTGCTAGATACGAACTATAATTCAATTCTGTGCAATTTCTGAAATTAATTGATTGTTTTCCTTTGCTACAAAATACATAGCCTATCCAAGCTCCACTTTTCTACTAACCGAACAGGTCTCGCTGTACCTTGCAATCGCTTTATTCATCACTTGAGTTAGATTTATCACGAACCAGCCACCGGTTGCACCACATGTTTGCTTTGGTAAGAACTCGTAAGAATTTGGTAAGAGCATGAGAGATGTGTGACTTGATATGAGCCTCCATATCCTAATAGTTGATAGGAACATTTACTTGTGATTTGTTTCCTTGTTTTCTACTAACAATGACAGGCTTGAGAAAATTGGTAGATTATGATGTCATCGCGGGCAGATTTGAACTCGAAGGGAAACAATTACCGGTATATATCTTGCCACTCACCGCTGAGAGTACGTCGTCGGACTACTTCTTGTGGGTTACTATGATGGATAGCTACTTTGAAAGACAAGATCTTGATCCGTATGAGAAGATGAGCATGGCAAGGACGGCGCTGATTGGTGATGTTCAACATTGGTGGTCGAATCTTGAGTTCCACTACATCTACACATGGGAGGAGATGAAGAAGAAATTGCAATATCGTTTTGTACCTCTACCACCCACGGTCACAAGCGAGGTGCAATCTGAGGTAACTAAAAATATTGATATTATTTTGGCTCCTACTCCATCTACAGATATCATCGAGATACTTGAAGAGGTGAAGAATGATCTGGTGCATCTTATGCCATTAGAGGAGAAGTTTGAGGTACCTACAGTATCTGATGAGGACGATAATGACAAAGGTACTGATTTGGTGCTACAACAAGACATAGATCAACCTTGTGAGTATATACCTGCTGTAGTGCAATCTTTTGATATTCCTTGTGTTGACTTGAACGAACCATGTGCTGATCTAAATTCTCATAATTTTGCACATGTCGAATTAATTACACATAAGGAAGTATTTGATAGAATATCCCCTGCTGATGCATTGTGCTATATCAAGCTTAATGAGGCTGTTAGTTTGGATTGTGCTATGGAGAAAGTTTCTGAACTTGCATGTTCGAAATTCTTGTTTAGTGCCTACACCCCTGGGTATAAGTTTAATTTGATTGGAGATTATCGTGTAGGAAATCAATTTCTTGTATATCGAATATGCATAACTTGTGAACACATGGATGAATTGAAGCTTGTTGTTTTGAACAACAACTCTTGTATGCTCAATCTTGTTCATTATGAAAGAAAAATAAAATTTAGTGATCATTCAATGCCTATGTGTTCTTCTCTTGTTGAACCATCTAACATTGACAATCTAAATAATGAAATTGATGTATGGAAAAACATGCAAATATTTTCACCCTTACTAGATGAATTTGCTATTGCTCAATTGAAATCTGATTATATGGATAAACTTTGTTTGATTCCAAAAGTTGTAGCTTTGCCTATATGTGCCACCACAACAAGTTTACAACTTCAAAGATTTGAATTGCATAAATGCTTCACTTACATTTGCAAAACAAGTTGCGATAATTACTGTCTGATAAATTTTGATTTGTTCATTAACATATATTATTACTTTTGGGTTAATAATACAATAAGCTTTTATGATTGCTGCTGTGTTATAACATTAATTGTGCAACAACGAAGAACTGTTAAAACGGATGACATATACATATACCATGCATACACCTTGGCTTCTTTGTTACCATACTTTCAGTTTATCAAAAGCCGAGGACGGCTTTGTTTTCAAGAAGGAGAGGATGATGAGGACACGACCCCTATGGATACTACCATATTTGCTATGCTTGTTGTTCCAATTACAAGAGCTCCTACGCATCACTTAAATTATAAGGTGAGCTCGTTTCAAAAAGGTTTTACTTTGTGTGATAAAGAACGTATGATATTACATAATGAGAGTTTGTTTGCGTTTGTTATTATGTACCGAGATTTATGATGAAGATCATGCAATACGTGAGGCTACACATATGTTAAAACCGAGGACGGTTTTCTATCAAGAAGGGGAGGATGATGTGACCACGCCACAAACACATACGACAATCGCGCCCAATATCAAGATTGAACTAAAGGTGAATTCGTTTCTTCAGCCTTCATATGTTACTGAGAATAGACCGCTACCTAATGCAAGTGATTTAATTGTGCTTAGAAATTTGGGAAAGGATGAAGGAAAGGGACATGGAGTCCTGGACATGCATGGAAGGAATAATGGAGGTCACCACGTCCCTTTGGGACCAAGTCAAGCACGAATTCGAGTTGGACACGTTTTGGAATCAGACTCGGACTGCTGCAATGGTGCAAGTTTAAACGGACGTAACTTTCTCATACGGAGTCCGTTTGGGACGTTCTTGGACTTGATGGAAAGCTTATCAAGTCTACATTCTAAAGGATTCAATTCCATCTTTAAATTCTATCCGAGACAGCCGCAATCATCAAAAGAGTGCGTGTTGGTCACGTACTGGAATCAGATTCGGACTGCTGCAATGGTGCAAGTTGAAACGAACGTAACTTTCTCATACGGACTCCGTTTGGGACGTTCTTGTACTTTATGGAAAGCTCATGAAGTCTAATTTCCAATGGATCCAACCTCATCTTCAAATTCTATCCGAGCCGGCCGGAATCATCAAAATAATCCACGTAGATTTCTGAGTCCGAGTCAAAAGGGTGCTGCGCCACCTCCACTTGGGCCCATGGGCCTTGTAACCCTAGGGTGTACCCTTTGGGACGCCTCCCCTGGTTGTTTTCACTATATAGGAGCCGCCGCCTCCCTTTCTAGGACTTAGGTTTTGTTTAGATCAGTTTAGCCCCTTGTGCAAACTCCACGTTCTCTTGTGTCGGCTAGACCAACAGATTCGTGTTACAGAACCTCAACTATCCTTGTGCGACTTTTATATCTAGCAAATTCAGGTTGCTCACTATCCTTGTTCTTGCTTGTTCTTCGATTGCATGCAGGAATAGACCTTCGTGGTCAGGTCAACCGCGTTCTTGGCACGGTTGATAACGACTTGGGTGTGGTTCAGCGATTGCTAAGGCGCAAGTGACGTCTCGTACGGTTATAGTCGGATCGCAAGAGTCATCTCCACCAAAATCGATAGTTATCATCCTATCGGAAGATCGGGACCCCATCGCCTCATCAAAGTCCGATGGTAAAGTTCATGTCAATCTCTCCCCACTTCCAACCTTGCATCTCTAATGATCTGCCTTGACATTTTGACAGGTGTCATAAGCATCAATATACTCAGTGATTTTTCTCTTCATACTAACCCACCAATATCTTTCTCTAAGGTCCTAGGACATCTCGATACGACCTGGGTGGATAGAGTAAGGCATCTCATGGGCTTCTTATAGAATAATATCCTTGATCTCTTTATTATTAGGCACACATATACAATTTTTGAACCAAACAGTTACATGCTCATTCTCACTAAAACTGGTGGCTTTTCCTCTTCTCACGATCTTTTTTATCTCTTGGATATCCTCATCTATCTTTTAAGCTTCTTTGATCTAATATAGTAAGGTAGGTTGAATTTCTAGAGTTGAAAAAACACTCTAGTCTACTGGATTTAGGCTAAGACAGGCAACTCCCTCCTAAAGTTGTGTCTGAACCTCTTCTTCCAAGGTGTAGTTTGCATAGGTCTTTCTACTTAATGTATCTGCTACAACATTGGCCTTGCCTAAATGGCAGTGAATCCTAAGATTATAATCCTTAATCAGCTCTAACCATCTTTGTTATCTTAGGTTGAGCTTTGCCTGAATGAAGATATACTTTAAGCTTTTATTGTCCATGTAAACTTCATAACGGTTACCAATAAGATAGTGCCACCAGATTTTAAGGGCATAAACCACTGTAGCTAACTCCTGGTCATGAGTGAGGTAGCTGCACTCGTGAGGCCTCAACTAGCGTGGTGCATAGATTACCACATTGCCTTTTTGCATCAAAACACAACCAAGTCCTTACTGGGAGGCATCACAGAGTACCTCAAAATCCTTGTGGATGTCTAGTAAAATGAGTACTAGGGCTGTCACTAACGTTTCCTAGATAGTCTGGAAACTTTACTCACAAGCTTTTGTCCATTCAAACCTCTTCTCCTTCTTTAGGAGTTGATTCATGGGCTTAGCTATCTCGAGAATCCTGCTATGAAGCATCAATAGTAACTATCCTGACTTCAGTCACTGACATAGGTTGCTTCTAGTCCATACTACTTCAACCTTGGAGGGATCTGCTGTAATTCCTTCAGATATCACAATGTACATAAGAAAAGCTACCCCCCCCCCTTAGCCAAAACTCACACTTGCTGAATTTGGTATAAAATTTGTGCTCTCTAATTCTTCCTAGGATTATTTTGAGGACAACTAGTTTATGCCAAGAATGACGTCTAATCCTTGAGAGTTTAGGGCTACCAGCTTGGCTAGAAATGGTACTCTTCAATGAGTAACTCCACTTGTTGGGCACAGGGTCCTGGCTCTCATTTCTGCTCCAGGGGAATGAACTAATATGGGATTGCTAAGGACAATTGAACCCAACCCATTCTTAACCACAAAAGCTTTGTAAATGAATGAATGGGGAGCTCTGAAATCAAACAAAACTGATACTAGTACTGAGATCGCTAGAAACTTACCTAGCACAATGTCTAGTGTAGCCTAGGCTTGACGTGGTTCACAAGTCCCTTGATAAAGTTTTGGATCTTCTTGAAGGCTTGCCCATAGTTCTGTTCTCCTAAAGATCCTACATTGGCTGCAGCTTAGAGCTTCATGGGGCAGGATTTGGCAAAGTACCCTGTCTCCTTGCGGTAGAAGTAGGACACTATATTTGATGGTGCAGGGTTCTTTGGTGCTTCCCGCTAGTAGGGAGGGTGCGGATCACTTGAGGAGTGGAGCGGTTGGCCTAGAAATGTGGATGGTTGGCAATTGGCCTAAACTTGCCGATGGTGGTGGGGTGCTACGAGCTTTAGGAAATCCTCCAGGGTTTACCTTCTGAGTGACCATCCTCCTCTTGCGGTTCTCCATGTCAATGTGCTTCCCCCCTCCCCGGCTGAATGGCCTTGCTGACAAGCTGGTGGAAGTCAGAGTAATCACTGGAGAGGAGCTAACTAAGATGTTGTCATTGAGGCCCTCCAAGAACCTTTCCTGCTTCACCTCATTAGTGGCAACATCTTCTGGTGCATAATGCACCAGTTGGTTGAACTTCTGAATTTCTGAATGTATTCATTCATTGTATGCCCTCCTTGATGCAGAGCTCGAAACTCTTTCTTCTTTAGGGTCATGATGGTAGAGGGGATATGAGCCTTATGAAAGTGCTACACAAACTCATTCCATGTGATAACTTACACATTAGTGTGAGCAACGGTGAAGGTATCCCACCACTCTAAAGCAGGACCATTTAGCTGATGGGAGGCAAAGAGAACTCGCTCCCTATCACTTCACTAGATGATGTCCAACTTCTTCCTGATATCTCGGAGCCAATCATCTGGGTCCATCAGTTCAGTGCTACTCGAGAAGGTCGAGGATGCATCCTCACGAACATCAAAAGTCTGGATTGAGGAGCCTGAGCTGGCAGTGGTTGATGAATGGGTTGTTGATACGGGGTCGCCCGATCTTCTAGACGTAGTATCAAGATACTCACGTGGATTTGATGAACCGTAGTGATCTCCTGTTGCCAATACAAGAGTTAGCACTCTATAATTCGCCCAACCACACGTGCTGAACTTCATGACCACCGATGAAGTTCCATCGCGCTCACCAATTCCCAACGGAAAAGTTGAACGATCTTGATTTCAGCAAACTCCCAATTCCCTCAAGTTGGGTCGGCCATCAAAAAGAACAAGAGTATTTTATTATCAAACGTGGTCTGACCCTAAAGGCTGCCAATACAAGGCTTATATAGCCCCTTGGGACGTCCATATGGTCCCCAAACCAAGTACAACGCATCCCTATATGGTTTTAGATACGAACTCTTACAAAAAGGAAACTATATTTTGCACCCATCATATTGTTTCGGTCATAACTTTTTATCCGTGATGAATTTGAATGTGGGACTAGATCCATTGCATATCCCTTGAAATTATCTTTCCAACGAGTACAAGAACACCTGAATTGGACTCTGTTTGTGAAAGTTATTGCCTTTTTAGTAACTGCCTGTCAGGCTGTCCCGAACCGAATCCGAATTGAATTCTGAGTTGAATCCGAATTTGAATTGGATTGAGCACGTGGGAAGTCCGAATTTGGCTTGAAAATCTTATCCAAAACTTGTAGTTTAAGTCCTTGGGCTGCTCCCCTTTTGCTCTCCCACTGCATGGGCTTTTTTCCTCCTTGATCAACTGCATGGGCTTCTCCATTGCTTTGGCCCCGGAATCATAACAATATTCAAACCTAACCATAAACATTGGCATAAGGTAGTATATCGTTCCCACGAATAGAAGGAAATTCATTAAGAAACAAATTCACCTGACAATATTTAATGCGGCTCAATATATACTTCTTTCCAGTGAAATAATGTATTTGACTTAAAAGTGCTAAGCATGTGCGTATCCGCATCATCCTCCCTTTCTTCAAGAAAAGCCATCCTTGGCTTTTGATAGCCTGAAATTGTACTAAACAAAGAATACAATGTGTATGCATGGTATATGTATTGGTCAGTTACACCCCTTCCGTCTTTCACATTATTATTACCTGGAGGTGTAGTAAGCAAAAAGAAAAACGCATATGCGTGGTATATGTATGAATCAATTATTGTGTCATTCTCATTCTCACTGTTTTGCACAAACCAATTGATACTACAACAGTTATCAAATGCATACATTGTAATGTTTTCATTCACACCATTCTCCCTTCCGTAAGAAAAAGTCGTCCTCGACTTTGTGAAGTACGTGGACAAGTCATTAATGGGCAAAGCCAGATCAAACGGTTCAAATATGGAAGAGAAAATTTTAAGGGCCTTCCTTGCTTCAACTGCGCTACTCTGATTATTTGTATATGATTGTTCATCGAAAGAGGAATAAGTAGGCACAAGAAATCTTTGTAAACAGCAAGCACTATTGTTAAACCTCATCTCATTGTGATCATGACGTTGTATAAAAGATTATTTGTTCCAAATATGCAATTTCAACTCAGCAAGCTTATCACATGTAATGCATATTCGATAAACATAAAAATTGTCATCTACACCATAATCTCCGATCAAATTGAACTTATATGTGTAGGCATAGGAACTAACTAGTGATTTTAAACATGAAATTTCAGCAACATCCTCAATGACACTAGATAGCTCTTTAGGATCATCGAACATGATATAATATAAAGACTCATCAGGAGATATTCTAGCAAGAACTTCCTTATGAGTTATTAATTCCACATTATGTAAATTGACCAAAGAAATTTCATAACATAGAATTTTCGATTGAACACAAGAGTCCTCACAATTACTCACCTTTTCACAAATAAATTCAGCATCAATATGGTTACCTTTATCATTCTCTTCAGTTGATGCAGGTGTTGTAGGTATCAAATCGTCATGATGTAACAATGGAGCAGCAAGTACTTCATCTTCAACTGTGGTTATCTTCTCATCTTTGACTTCCAATGGTACCAAACATTCGACTCCTCATCTTTAATGTCAACCTGCATAATATGAGAAGCAACACTAGAAGTAGAAAGTATGTCGTTAGTATAAAAAGTAATCTCATTTTTTCTATCATCTCTTTCTCTCTTTTCTTTTGTGTATTTCTCTCACTCTCAATTTGGATGCTCTCAACCTCACGTTTGGTGGAATCACACAACTCACTGTTTTTATCACTCTCACTCAATTTGGCTATGTGGCACTCATCCTTACATGGGTTTTGATACATCTCAAGTGTTGTTTGTAGCAATGGGGCAACACTACATGTCTTCTTGACCAAAGGGAAAGTCCCATGCTCGGTCATCTTCCCATGTATCACACTTGTTGAGGCATAAGAATTGAAGTATGGGCTTGGATGAAACTGTGGTGTACGCATATCCATAAGTCTCTTCTCATCCACAAAATGTGCTCCCTGCTTCATATTCTGCAATTTATCAAATAGATCATGCTTGTAATGACGAGGAACAAAACGGGCTCTCATTTTTCGCTTCATCTCTTGCCATGATGCAACAGGGTCTTCTCCATGCTCAGCTCTTTGAGTAATGACTTGTTCCCACCAATCCAAAGCATAACCTTCAAACTCAAGTGTTGCCAACTGTATCTTTCTCTCATCCGTATAGTGATGCATACGGAATATTTTGTCAACCTTCAATTCCCAAGTGAGATACTCCTCGGGATCAGTCCCTCCTGCAAACTTGGGCATGGAAAACTGGAGCTTGCCCAATCCATCATCTTCATTGCATGGACGATGATAATGGTCATTGTAATGCAAAACAAAATCACCATCTCATTCCATCGCATGTGCAACACCACCACGGTCACCACGGCCTCCACCTAGACCTTGGCCACGCCCTCCATGGCCTCCTCCTCGTCCTCCGAGCTGTGGTGAATGCACCACGTTGGCCGCCACTCGGTGTTGCGGTGCAGGAAGTACATGTGCAGCAGCTTCTCCTCTTTGAACACTTGCTTCATCGCTACCATTGTGAGCTTGTATGAGCCTAGTGAGGGCTCCAATATCCTCCCGCAATTGGCGCACATTTTCATCAGCTTGTATCTCCATATTTTGCATCTTCCTTGCAATTTGATCAGCAAAAGCATCATGCTTCTCATGGAGTTGATCGAACCCTTGGCGTAGCTCACGTTGAAAATGTTCACGGAGTGCCCCAAATTGATATTGCTTGACGAATTCTTGAGTTTCATTTGTCTCACTACTCTCATCATGGTGTTCTCCTCCACCTGACATGGTTAGCTATGCAAGAAACAAATAGCTATGTAGAATAATGCTTGATGGAAATCACTCAATCTCACTGTTTTCTCTCCCAAGTAAAGTTCTTACCCTTCTGAAGTGAATTAAGGCCAATAAAAACTTACACCTGGTAGAAATGACAACAGCACAGTGATGATCAAGTGAATTTAAGAGTGTTCACTACTTGCACAACAACGGTTATATGGTGGAGCTTGGTATGAACGTGTATATCCTAGCAATCTGAAATTCTTGATGTTGTAAAGTTAAGTAATAATCCAAGCTAGAATACTTTGCCTAAGTGCTGATCCAAAAGATTTAAGTGAAGTATATGAACGCACACGCAAAGATCAATGTGACTCGATGCAAACAAAGGAATGAGCTAACTAGAGGCAATCTGAAATTAAAGATTAGATAGCTCGTTTTGCACCAAGTACTAGGAGAGACGCTAGCCAATTGCAATGATATGAATGTAAGGGCACGAGATTGCTCAAGAGATTAAATTACACAATCTAAATTTATGGACTGAGAACTCACCCAAATTCGGCCAATGTTTTTTTTCTTTCTTTTTTTTCTTTTCTTCTTTTTTTTCAGTTGTCTCTTTTTTTTAAAGGCCGAACTACCTTTAATTGTTCCTTTAATTTTTTTTGCAGGTCACAAATATTTAGCAAAGTGAAAAATACTCAAGAGCAGCCCTAGATGCAATATTCAACAGCTAGTCTCAATTGATAAAAAAATATCAGCAAGATTTTTTTTGGATTTTGGATTGGACACAAAGATTAAGCTACGCAAATAAACACGAATGATCAGCACCTAAACAAAATTCTAATGGATCAAAACCTAACAAAACTCACAAAATGAATGAATGGGGAGCTCTGAAATCAAACAAAACTGATACTAGTACTGAGATCGCTAGAAACTTACCTAGCACAATGTCTAGTGTACCCTAGGCTTCCTCTGTAGTGACGTGGTTCACATCTCCCTTGATAAAGTTTTGGGGCTTCTTGAAGGCTTGCCCATAGTTCTGTTCTCCTAAGGATCCTACATTGGATGCAGCTTAGAGCTTCATGGGGCAGGATTTGGCAAAGTATCCTGTCTCCTTGCGGTAGAAATAGGACACTATATTTGATGGTGCAGGGTTCTTTGGTGCTTGCCCGCTAAGTAGGGAGGGTGCGGATCACTTGAGGAGCGGAGCGGTTGGCCTAGAAATGTGGATGGTTGGCAATTGGCCTAAACTTGCCGATGGTGGTGGGGTCCTACGAGCTTTAGGAAATCCTCCAGGGTTTACCTTCTGAGTGACCATCCTCCTCTTGCGGTTCTCCATGTCAATGTGCTTCCCCCCTCCCCGGCTGAATGGCCTTGCTGACAAGCTGGTGGAAGTCAGAGTAATCACTGGAGAGGAGCTAACTAAGATGTTGTCATTGAGGCCCTCCAAGAACCTTTCCTGCTTCACCTCATTAGTGGCAACATCTTCTGGTGCATAATGCACCAGTTGGTTGAACTTCTGAATTTCTGAATGTATTCATTCATTGTATGCCCTCCTTGATGCAGAGCTCGAAACTCTTTCTTCTTTAGGGTCATGATGGTAGAGGGGATATGAGCCTTATGAAAGTGCTACACAAACTCATTCCATGTGATAACTTACACATTAGTGTGAGCAACGGTGAAGGTATCCCACCACTCTAAAGCAGGACCATTTAGCTGATGGGAGGCAAAGAGAACTCGCTCCCTATCACTTCACTAGATGATGTCCAACTTCTTCCTGATATCTCGGAGCCAATCATCTGGGTCCATCAGTTCAGTGCTACTCGAGAAGGTCGAGGATGCATCCTCACGAACATCAAAAGTCTGGATTGAGGAGCCTGAGCTGGCAGTGGTTGATGAATGGGTTGTTGATACGGGGTCGCCCGATCTTCTAGACGTAGTATCAAGATACTCACGTGGATTTGATGAACCGTAGTGATCTCCTGTTGCCAATACAAGAGTTAGCACTCTATAATTCGCCCAACCACACGTGCTGAACTTCACGGCCACCGATGAAGTTCCATCGCGCTCCCAATTCCCAACGGAAAGGTTGAACGATCTTGATTTCAGCAAACTCCCAATTTCCTCAAGTTGGGTCGGCCATCAAAAAGAACAAGAGTATTTTATTATCAAACGTGGTCTGACCCTAAAGGCTGCCAATACAAGGCTTATATAGCCCCTTGGGATGTCCATATGGTCCCCAAACCAAGTACAACTCATCCCTATATGGTTTTAGATACGAACTCTTACAAAAAGGAAACTATATTTTGCACCCATCATATTGTTTTGGTCATAACTTTTTATCCGTGATGAATATGAAGGTGGGACTAGATCCATTGCGTATCCCTTGAAATTATCTATCCAACGAGTACAGGAACACCTAAATCAGACTCCGTTTGTGAAAGTTATTGACTTTTTAGTAACTGCCTGTCAGGCTGTCTCGAACCGAATCCGAATTGAATTCTGAGTTGAATCCGAGTTTGAATTGGATTGAGCACGTGGGAAGTCCGAATTTGGCTTGAAAATCTTATCCAAAACTTGTAGTTTAAGTCCTTGGGCTGCTCCCCTTTTGCTCTCCCACTGCATGGGCTTCTTTCCTCCTTGATCAACTGCATGTGCTTCTCCATTGCTTTGGCCCCGGAATCATAACAATATTAAAACCTAACAATAAACATTTGGCATAAGGTAGTATATCGTTCCCACGAATAGAAGGAAATTCATTAATTAACAAATTCACCTGACAATATTTAATGCGGCTCAATACTTCTTTCTAGTGAAATAATGTATTTGACTGAAATGTGCTAAGCATGTGCATATCCGCATCAATAATCGGAGCTAGGATGAAGGACAACGAGCTCCTGGAAGATTGAATTCTAAGAAAATGAAAGATTAAGGAATAAAAGGAATTATTGGAATTATTTTCCTTGAGAAAAATGAAATTATGATGTCAACAGAGAATATTCATTTTGGTTGAATTAAGTTTCTAAATGAAATTTGGAATTTATGCATCATGATGACGCTAGCACGATTTTTTTGGATTTTTTGGCGACTTATTTTTCTTAAAGCAAATCGGCTAAGAGGTTGACATGTGGGCCCAGATCTTATGGACTGGGTCTGCGGGCTATGCTCAGCTAACATGGCGCAGGGAGAGTGGTGTGACTCCCATGTGGCCACTGCCAAGTCAACCTATGGCTGTGTCGGCTGGTGGCGGCGCTCGGGAACTGAGGGCACCGGAGGACGGCGGCAGTGCTGGGGTTGACGAGGCTTGTGAAAGATAGTGGAGGGGCCGGGGATGTTTCATCACCTATGCGTGAGGCCCGAGGATGCACGGAGTTGGCCGGCAACGTGACGAAGATGGCAGCGGCATTCAGCTCTGGCGAAGTGTGTGTTCCAGTGACGCTCGAGTTTGGAGAAGGGGTGGGCGATGTTAGCAACAGTACGGGGAAGACGAGGGCATCAGCACCAAGGCTTGGGGTGGCTTCTTCACTAGCAATTGCTCGCTGGAGGTGCTCATCGATGCTTGGAGAGAAGGAGAACGGTGCGGTGTAGCTCGAGCACATGGGAAAGGAAGAGGAGGCGGGGAAGGGGTGAGGTGAGGTTCTAGGGTGCTCGGGGGTTATAAGGGCAGGGAGGGCTTAACGGTGGGCGAATCGCTCATCAAAAAATGCATGAGCAGCAACGGTTGCGGGCAAATATGGGAAGGATGGTGCTGAGAGAGAGGGAAATCAGGTGGGTGGAGTGAGGAGGAAGAAAGGGAAGAGAGAGTGACCGCACGTGGGAGAGGAAGATAACAGGAAGGGTTGGCAATTGTGTTTGACATAGGCCAATTTGCTCGAGGCGTTCTTCGTGAACATGCCAATTGTGTTTGACATAGTTGGTAACCAATCGAGGAGCGGTGTAGCAAGTGCGAGGTTGCTGGTCATGATCGGATCATGGTTAGCCTCCTCTTCATCAACGTCAGCTCAAGTTATCGGATTTCTCCTATGATAGAAGATCGGGAACAACTATTTGCACGCATCTTAAGTTGAGGCGTGTGCATATCAGGTGGTATCAGAGCCTACGTTGCCGGTAGGAATTCCTCTATCTCTTAGTTTTGTTTGATTAATTTTGTTTACCTAAAGTCCAGAAAATTAGCCCTGAAAAATTCAATTCCGAACCCATTATTACTTTCAATCTGTTAGTTTCAGTTTGCTTAATTGAATTCTCATCCATACTATTCATGTCTAGTTGCTGGTCTTTATCTTGGTTAAGGCAAAAATAAAAAGGAGTTCTTGATACCAACACCGAAAAAAACATATGCCATCGAACAATAGCCTCTGCCCTGTTTCTACCAGAAATTTCCTCTGCGCAGCCAACACGAAAAATTCTATACCTTCTGATCCATAGATCTAAATCCTCTCGAACCACTTTGGTTAGCATCTCCCTGCAAAATTTGGTAGTGATTGGATTAGTATTTTGAAATCTGCATGTGTTGCAAGTTACCCTAGCTGTTGTTGTCTTGTCAGGATCGAGCCCCACTTGAGATTTTCATATTTATCCATGATGTAGTCTGGTATTGGTAAAAAAAGAGGCAAAAGTAAAAAACAAAGAGAGAGATTGACCTGAAATTCAAATTTGTTGTCCAGTGGGTGTTGACCTAAAATTCAACTAGCTATCTTGGACCCTTCAAGTTCTAGAATTGCATATCATCATCGTACTATTTGCGTACACTCATATACACCTGTTCCTAGCCTAAATATTCCTTGTTTGATTAGCAACTTAGGCTAAGAGCTAGTTACAAATTATTATTCAATTTGTGCAATTTCTAGATTACTGATTATTTACTCCTTTGCTACAAATTTTTATCCCTGCCTAGAACTCCATAAACTTGCCCTTGATCATATGTTCTGGTACCTTGCAATCGCTTTATTAACTCCCGTTTCAAAATTACCACGAATCAGCAGCACACAAGCAATGCTTGAGAAAAATAAGAGCTTCGGTTGGTAAGAATTGTAAGGTTAAGAGTTACACATAAATATTGTTCTCTTTGTTGGATTTGTTCTTGGTCACTCTAACCATGGTAGGAACTACCGGTTCTCGTAATGGAGCACGACATGGTGATGAGAACGAAGACACAGATGGTGTAAACATGCAGGCCAAGGTGCCATTGTCCCCATGATTGCAAGCTTTGATGGATGCATTTGCAGACACTTTCGAGCGAATGCTTAATGATCAAGTCCTCGTATGCCTAGATGTTTTGGAAAATCGTATTGGTGGAATTGACGGACGTCTTGAACGGGTTGAGTAGACCCCTGCACAACAGCACCCATCGCCTCGAGTCCCTTGAGTGCTTGTTGGAGCAAATAACAATGCAGCTGCAGCTGCTCCACTTCAACCAAGAGCAAACCTGAACGCCGTATTTCAGCACGCGGCAAATGAAGAGATAGAAGACAACTATTTGGTCGATGAAGATGAAGTTATTCTAGACCATGATCATCAACATCTTGGATTTAATCACTGAGGGGCCAAACAGTAAAGAAGGGGACTAGTGGAAGAGGAAGGAGAGCCGGATCTGTGGGAGAGTTGGTGAGAATGAGCGGATGTCCCCACTCGTGCCCCTCCTGGGGGTTTATATATATGAGTGGCGTAGAATGGGAAATCCCCATTCTACCCCTTAGTAATTACAAAGGATGAGGGTACATTGTTATATTTACATGAGTATACTCCTCTACATTATTGGGCCTATTACATATATTAGGCCAATTGCAAGGCCCAGTCGCGGGGGGTTGGGCCACCCACACAACAGGAGGCAATGGAGGACATGCGCATCATTGCAACAAAGAGGGAAGAGATGATTCTTTGGGTAAGATCAAATTTATCGTTCCTTCATTTGACAGGAAGTACAATCCAGAAGCTTATTTGGATTGGGAGATGCACGTGGAACAAAAGTTTAGCTGCCATGAGTATCCAGAGAATCAACGTGTGTGAACTACTACAAGTGAATTCATCGACTATGCATCCATATGGTGGAGTTTGATCAAGCGAAGGCCAAACGCACCAAGCAATTGGGATGAGCTTAAAGTAGTAATACGTTCCAGATTTGTTCCATCTTACTTTGAGCGTGATTTGCTTAACAAATTGCAGTGGTTGAGGCAAGGAAGTAACTCCGTAGAGGATTACTATCAAGCGTTGCAAGTTGGCAAGATATGAGCCAATATAGAGGAGGAAGACAATGCAAAGATGGCTCATTTTTTGGGCGGTTTGAACAAGGAGATTCAGAACATCCTAGATTTTCACCAGTATGGTACATGATGGAGACGAGGTGCCCGATCTTTCGATGAGACTGATAACTATCGATTTTGGTGGAGATGACCCTAGCGATCCGACTACAAACGCACAACGTCGCTTGTGCCTTAGCAATCGCTGAACCAACTCCGAGATGTTATTGACCTCGCTGGAGGCGCGATCAACCTGAACACGAAGTTCAATCCCTGTGAGCAATCGAAGAACTAGCAAGAATAAGACGTAGGCAATATGATATTGCGAATATGAATGAAGCATAAATTGTATTGCGAATCACAAAGTTGGGATTCCGGAGCTGTCTTGACAGGTGGTCGTCCGATACAACTGAAGAACAAAAGTTTGCACAATGGCTAAATCTAAACGCAACGAAATCCAAGTCCTAGCAAGGGAGGCGGCGGCTCCTATATAGGGAGAACGACCAGGGGTGGCGTCCAAAGTGCACGCCCTAGGGTTACAAGGCCCATGGGCCCAAGTGGTGGTGGCGTAGCACCCTTTTGACTCGGACTCAGAAACCAATGTGGATTGTTTTGATGATTGCGGCTGGCTCGGATAGAATTTGAAGATTATGTCGGATCCGTTGGAAAGTAGACTTCATAATTTTTCCATGAAGTACAAGAACGTCCCAAACGGAGTCCGTATGAGGAAGTTATGCCCGTTCGAACTTGGTACCATCGCAGCAGTTCGAATCTGATTCCAGAACGAGTCCAACTCGAATTCTTGCTTGAGTTGATCCCGAAGTGACATGGTGACCTCCATTATTCCTTCCAGGCATGTCCATGACTCCATGTCCTTTTCCTTCATCCTTTCCCAGGTTCCTAATCATAATTAAATCACTTGCATTAGGTAGCGGACTATTCTCAGTAATATATGAACCTAAGAATGAATTCACCTGGTAATTAAGTTGACGGACATGAGCTCGAGTAAGTGGTCCTTTTTGTGGATGAGTTGTATCCATGGAAGGGATGACCTCATCATCCTCCCCTTCTTGCATTTGAGTCGTCCCCGACTCAAGTTCGTCTTCTTCTCCCAAATATGGCTTTAAATCTGCAATATTAAATGTGAGGCTAACCCCGAATTCTGCAGGCAGATCAAGCTTATATGCATTATCATTAATCTTAACTAACACCTTGAATGGACCATCAGCTCTAGACATCAACTTAGACTTTCGCAAATCAGGAAATCTTTCTTTACGCAAATGCAACCATACTAGATCACCAGGTTCAAAAGTTAAACTCTTTCTACCCTGACTACCAGCAATCTTATACTTAGCATTCATGCGCTCTATGTTTTCTTTAGTTGTTTCAAGCAGTTTAAGGACAAATTCAGCACGCTTCTTAGCATCTAAATTCACTTTTTCAGAAATGGGGATAGGCAATAAATCAATACGAGCACAAGGATTAAAGCCATATACTACCTGAAAAGGGCTCATCTTTGTGGTAGAGTGCAGCGATCTATTGTAAGCAAACTCTACATAAGGTAGACATTCTTCCCACACCTTCAAGTTTTTCTTCAAGATAGCCCTCAACATAGTTGATAGCGTGCGGTTGACAACTTCAGTTTGTCCATCTGTTTGGGGGAGACAAGTAGAAGAAAACAGCAGCTTGGTACCCAATTTCGCCCACAATGTGCACCAAAAGTGACTCAAAAACTTCGCATCTCGATCTGAAATAATGGTATTGGGCACTCCATGTAGTCGAACAATCTCTCTGAAAAACAAATCAGCAACATTTGTAGCATCATCACTCTTATGACAAGGTATAAAATGTGCCATTTTAGAAAATCTATCGACCACAACAAAAACACTATCTCTCCCCTTCTTTGTTCGAGGTAATCCTAAAACAAAGTCCATTGAAATATCCTCCCAAGGAACGCTAGGTACAGGAAGAGGCATATATAAACCATGTGGATTAAGTCGGGACTTAGCTTTATTGCAGGTAGTGCAGCAAGATACATAGCGCTCAACGGCGCGCCTCATCCTTGGCCAATAGAAGTGTTCAGCGAGGATGTCCTCCGTCTTTTTGACGCCAAAATGACCCATTAGTCCTCCCCCATGTGCCTCCTGTAATAACAAAATACGAACAGAGCAGGCTGGAACGCATAGTTTGTTAGCTCTAAATAAAAATCCATTATTGAAAACAAATTTATTCTAGCATCTTCCATTTTTGCAATTGGACAAGGCATCTTCAAACTCATCATTAGAAGTGTATAGTTCTTTTATTGTCTCCAAGCCAAAAATTCGACAATCAAGTTGAGACAACATTGTATACCGTCTAGACAAAGCATCAGCAATCACATTTTCCTTCTCTTTCTTGTGTTTTATGACATAAGGAAAAGATTCAATGAATTCAACCCAACGAGCATGTCTACGGTTCAATTTAGTTTGACTTCTAATATGTTTCAATGATTCATGATCAGAATGGATAACAAATTCTTTGGGCCATAAATAATGTTACCATGTTTCTAAAGTTCGAACGAGAACAAGTAATTCCTTATCATAAGTAGAATAGTTCAAACTAGGCTCACTCAATTTTTCACTAAAATAAGCAACAGGTTACCTTCTTGTATCAACACACCACTAATGCCAATTCCGCTAGCATCACACTCAAGTTCAAAAGTCTTACCAAAGTCAGGAAGTTGGAGCAATGGTGCATTTGTGAGCTTTTCTTTGAGAAAGTTGAAAGCTTTTTCTTGCGCTTCTCCCTATTTAAATGGAACACCTTTCTTTGTCAATTCATTAAGTGGTGCAGCGATGGTGCTGAAATCCTTCACAAAGCGGCGATAGAATCCCACAAGTCCATGAAAACTCCGCACTTGTGTGACCATTTGTGGTGTTGGCCAACTTTTTATAGCTTCAATCTTGGCTTCATCTACTTCAATTCCCTGCGGAGTAACAACATAGCCAAGAAAACAAACTCAATCGGTGCAAAAGGTGCACTTTTCGTGGTTACCAAACAAACGTGCATCTCTCAAAGCAATGAAAACAACACGTAAGTGTTCAAGATGTTCATCTAGTGACTTGCTGTAAATCAATATATCATCAAAGTAAACTACCACAAATTTACCAATGAAAGCACGTAAAAGTTCGTTCATTAACCTCATGAAAGTGCTAGGGGCATTAGTTAAACCAAAAGGCATCACTAGCCACTCATATAACCCGAACTTAGTTTTAAATGCCGTCTTCCATTCATCTCCAAGTTTCATTCTAATTTGGTGGTATCTACTACGCAAGTCAACCTTAGAAAACATTGTAGAGCCACTTAATTCATCAAGCATGTCGTCGAACCTAGGAATAGGATGACGGTTTCTAATGGTAATATTATTGATAGCTCTACAATCAACACACATACGCCATGATCCATCTTTCTTTGGAACCAAAAGTACAGGAATAGCACATGGACTAAGGCTCTCACGTGCGTACCCTTTGTCAAGCAAGTCTCGCACTTGACGCTCAATCTCCTTAGTCTCCTCCGGGTTGGTTCGGTATGGCGCGCGGCTGGGTAGGGAAGCTCCTGGGATCAAATCAATTTGATGTTCAATACCCCTAATTGGTGGCAGCCCTGGGGGTATCTCAGCAGGAAACACATCCTCAAACTCCTGCAAAAGGTTAGTGACAATAGGTGGCAAAGAAGAAGGTATATCCTCAAATGAAAACAAAGCTTCTTTGCAAACTAATGCATAGCAAATAGTATTACTAGCATTCAGTTCATTGATATCAGATTTGGTAGCAAGAAAACAAGCACCTTTCAATTTAATTTCGTTATTCTTCACAAGAACAGATTTAGGTTCTTTCTTTTTGTGTTGCTCACGCTCTTTTGCTACAATATGATTTTCACTCTTAGTATTCTTCTGACTCTTCTCTCTACTAGCTCTAGCAATGTCATCTTTAACAATTTGTTCAGGAGTCATAGGATGCAGCACAATTTTCTTTCCCTTGAACATGAGAGAGTATTGATTATTCCTACCATGATGTACACATCCAGTATCATATTGCCAAGGTCTTCCTAATAATAATGAACAAGCTTGCATAGGAATAACGACGCAATCAACATAATCATGGTATGAACCCATAGAAAAATGTACTCTCACCATCCGTGTTACCTTCAACTTACCACTGTTGTTTAACCATTGAATATGGTATAGGTGGGGATAAGGTTTAGTCGGCAAAGCAAGCTTCTCCACCATATCCATACTCGCCAAATTGTTGCAACTCCCACCGTCAACAATTATGCGAATCGAGCGTTCCTTGACAACGCCCTTGATTTGGAACAAATTATGGCGCTGGTTTTGCTCGGCATGGGACACTTGAGCACTTAGTACACGTTGCACTATAATGCTCAAATACTTGTCGGCATCTTCGGTGCCAATATGCTCCTCCTCATGTTCAGATCCATCATCATGTCCTGCAGGATTATTTGCAAGCATAGCATATGTTTCATCATCAAAATCACTAGTAGAAGAATACCCACCATCATCGCGTATAATCAATACACGCTTGCTTGGACAGTCCCACATCATGTGTCCATAGCCTTTGCAACGATGGCATTGAACATCCCTCGTTCTTCTTGTCAAAGCAACTGAAGAGGAGGTTTTTGCAGAAAGTTGTGGTGCTGATTTGTGTGCTTCGGAAACTCATGGCGCCGAATTTGACGTAGTAGGGCGCTGCTTGTTGTTGGAGGGTAATGGTGGGGGCGCCACAATGGACGAGGCAGAAGGGGTGCACGGCGTCCATGAATTTGTGCGACCTGCAGAAGGGTTAGATCGCGTTCTCGTCTGGCGTCCCTGCAATTCACGTTCAGCTTTGCAAGCAAGATGAAACAATCTAGTAATGGAGTTGTAATCTTTGTAATAAAGTATGTCCTGAATTTCTCGATTCAACCCTCCCAAAAACCTTGCCATTGATGCCTCCTCATTCTCAACTAACCCACAGCGCAACATACCAATTTGTAATTCCTGATAGTATTCTTCCACAGACTTTGCACCTTGTTGTAAGCGTTGCAGTTTATTTAACAAATCACGAGCATAATATGAGCGAACAAATCGATGGCGCATAAGAAATTTTAAAGCCTCCCAAGTGTTAGGTATGTTGTTGGGTTGTTGACGGCAATGTTCTTTCCACCAAATAGAAGCAAAGTCGGTAAATTCACTAGTAGCAGCCCTAACTCGTCTATTCTCGGGAAAGCCAATAAGGGTAGGAAGGAGATGATATTTGAAGAAGGTGACTTAGTTTGGTTACATTTGTGCAAGATCATTTTCTGGAGCAGCGTAAGTCCAAACTATTTCCACGAGGTGATGGACCATTCAAAATGCTTGAAAAGATCAATGATAATGCCTACAGTTGGAGCTATTGGTGAATATGGGGTAAGTGATACATTCAACGTCGTTGATTTAACCCTATACTTGGGTAAAGAAGATGAACCAAAGTCGAGGTCGACACCTTCTCAAGAGGGGGAGTATGATGAGGACATCACTAGCTCACATACACATCCATCGACACCTACAGTTAGAGATGGCAATGGGTACCCGAAACCCAATACCTGGTGGGTTTTTACTCTATTAGAGCATGGGTCTGAGTCAATTTCCTAACCCATGGGTCTCTTAATGGGCAAAAGCCCAACCCATCGGGTTTGCCGGGTTCGGGTACGTTCCTATAGTACCCAAACCCGTAAACCCATGGGTAATATAAACCCGATCCATAGGAGTTATAAACCCAGACTCCCAGCCTCCCACGCAAACCAGCCCAACCCATAGCCCATTAGCCATTTAGCCCCAAGCCCCCAAATCCAATGCGGCAATGCCCCATTACCCATACGGCTAACCCTAGCTAGCACTCGGTCACGGCCACTACTCACTCCTCCCCAGTCCCCACCCCGATTCAACAGCCGCCACAGCGGCGGCGCATCTGGCGCTCCGCGCTCGGTCTCGGGCAGTCTCCACGCTCGCCCTCCCGTCCCGCAGCTCCCGCTCCTGCTCCCGCCACTCTCGCCGCACGCTTGTCCTCCCGCACGCCCTCGCCGTCGCCTCGCCTTCCAGTTCAGCCCGCCGCCCCCACGCCGCAGCCAACGCGCATCGCAGCAGTAGGCCCTTGGCCATGGCGCTGCCCTCCGGCTCCAACGAAGATGTCCGGTGAACTTCTTCCTCCTCTCCATTAACTATTGTTGCAGCTCGCATTACTGAACCCACGGGCGACCCGTGGGTACCCGTTAACCTAGTGGGCATGGGTCTGGGCAAAAATCTGCACCCGTCACGGGTATGGGTTTTTTAGGGGGCACGTCTAACTTTCATGGGCACGGGTTTGAGATAGCAAAACCCAGCGGGTTTGTGCCCGTTGCCATCTCTACCTACAGTAGAACATGTATCAAAACAAATGCCTGAATAGTCACATATGCAAGGTCCGATCACACGAGCTCATGCACGTCATCTTGGACAACAGGTGAATATATTCCTTGGGAAAATAATTATTTAATTACAAGACATACGATATTGCCTAATGATTTTTGTTTACTTGTTTCTACATGTGAAGGAATTATTGGCAAAATCACAGATAGAGAATAGGTGCCTGAAAGGAAAATTTAATAAAGAGCTTGTTGTTGTATGTGGATGGGAAGCAAACTAGGAGAGAGGAAAATACTACCCACCCAATATTGCTGGCATGAGAAGGAGTCAAGAAAGAAAAAGGGAATTGCATGTCCATGTAAAGAAACAAGGAAAGAAAATCAGCCTTTCCAATTTTTATATCGCCAAAAGAAAGGAAACCTTGTGCATGTATGCATCTGATTTGCTGCTACCACACCATGTCTTCCATCCTTGGTATCCTTGCTATTTTGTGGTGCCAACAAAAGGAAACATGTGTATGCATGCATGGAGGAAGGAGGGCTGCCGCACAACACAAGAAAGGAACTAGTATTTGTGGCCTGTGCGTCGATAGGGAGGGTAGACTTGATTTTATTTTTGTTTTGGTGTTGCTACTAGCCACTTAACAATTGAGTCTCCCCAATTAATCATTCATCTTTTGAGTGAAAATCCTTCCGTTGTTGCTCTTGTGTTTTCTCTTGAATTTGCTCGAACCGTTCTTCGTGAACAGGCCAATTGTGTTTGACACGGTTGGTAACCAATCGAGGAGTGGTGTAGCGATTGCGAGGCTGCTGGGCATGATCAAATCATGGTTAGCCTCCCCTTCATCCATGTTGCAACTCATCAAATTTCTCCTACGACAGAACATTGGGACCAACTATTTGCGCGCATCTTAAGTCGAGGCATGTACATATCAGAATGTACCCATTAAAACATCCATAGCTTCCAGGGCTTCTTCAGCTATTATGTGGTTTACTCAGCCATGATTTGGTGTCGTGACCGATCGGGTTGCCTTGGGAGTTTGGTATCCTTTGTTAGGTGTCGATGTCTGTCTACGACGTAGAGTACTTCTTAGGTTGAATTTCATAGGTGTCATCTGACATTGTGGTCAGCGGTAGGCAAAATGTCCCTTCTCTCCATAACTATAGTAGCTGAGGTTGGCGATAGGGTTCACTCTGGTAGGCTAGCTTGTGGGGCTGGGTGTTTGGAATGTGTTACCACTTGATTGTGGCACTAGAGCTAGAGCTTGTGGAGGCTGAGCTATAACTGGTGCTAGAGGAGAGGATTTATGAAAATCCATTGGATGTAACTCCCTTGTGGTCTCTGGATAGCCAGTTTGTGCTTGTGGCTGTCTTCCAGATTCTTCCTCTCATCCTCAAGAATAAGGGTTTTGTTGACAAGATGGTAAAAACTAGAAAAGTCCTAGATAATTAAATGTATACGTAGGTTCTCATGCATGCCTTCAAAGAAGTGATTGATCTTTTCCTCCTCATCCGCCACATCCCTTGGTGCGAAGCTGGCTAGCTGGTTGAACTTAGTGAGTATTTACTGGTTGTCATGTTTACGGAATTCATTTTTCTTCATCCACATGGCCCCTGTGGCAACAAAGTTGGTTCTGAATGTAGCCTTGAACTCTCTCTAAGGAATAACCTAATCAACTTAGTTGGCCACTCCTCCTTCTTCTGTTTCTACACCTTCTTCTTCGACTTCCTCCTTAAATTCTTCCTTATTTATAGGGCTTTCATTACCTCAGGCAACTAGATAATTTCCCACCAAGTAGCTACTGCCCCTTTGAGCTGATGAGTGGCGAATACTACTTTGTCCTCCTCAGCACACTTGGCAAGTCATAGTTTCTTTTCAATGTCACGAAGCTAGTTCTCAGCCTCAAGTGGCTTGTTAGTAGGAGAAAAGGTTAATGGCCAAGTCCTGAGGAAATCAACTAGTTTGCAGCTATGGTAGCTGGCATTCTCTTGCTAACCAGTGTAGACGACATGTAGGATGTGCATCTATTGTGCCATGCCTTGTGCCATAGTGGGATTCATTGGTGGGGAAGGGAGGTTGACACCTTGTCCATAGCCTCTCCCATGACCCCCAAGTGGCGCTTCCTGATTGGTGTTGATGTTGGGTTGCGCCTCTGGGTTGTTGTTAGCTTGGGCCCTGGTGACTCTCCTGGTGGCCATCTGCAAAGGCTACTCTTACTTAGCACTAAAATCTAGATAAGTAGGTTAATCAACCCTTGTAAACACACAAAATTCCTTTGAATAAGGTAAATGATAAAACAGAATACAATGCAAGGCCTATTGTGGCCATAAGCCATTCATAATAAGTAGTTGCATGACTTAGGCATATATCACCAAGGCTATGTTGAGCCATGAGGTTACAACACAATGCCAGATCTCACAATGTCCACTACTACTACAGTACAATACCATATATGTTACAAACTCATTACTACTAAAGGGGCTAGTGCTTACTACTAAAATACTACGCTTAGCAAGCACTTTACTAGCCTAATCCATCTACTCATTCATAAAACTAGCTCCTGGACAAGTAGGACTATAGTCTGGTGAGTAGGACTGGGAACAGCCGCTGCTATACCTGGAGGAGCTAGAACGGGAATGAGAGTGGCTGCGGTTGCGCCCTCAGCGAACTTCTCCAAGAGTGATGGTCACAGGTAGGCTAGGGCATTGTACACTCTTGTGGGCAGTGACCCTCAAGCGGAGTCCACTAGCCTGGGGTTGGGGTGGAGAAGGATCAGCGGGGATGATGGCAGGTCCAGCAGGTGCTGGAGCGTGAATCATGGCTACCACCACAGTTCACTAGAGTTTAGCAACGGCAGTGGCCTTCTATCTCTCCACCTTAGTGGGCACCTTCTCGCACTTGATGAGCTGCTCATGAAGGGTCTCCACCTGGTTGTTGTTGGTGATCAAGAGCTGGCAGAGGACGATGATCTCATCCAACACCTTGGTGTATGTGGCCCCCCATAGCTTGCATGAGCTGGACCTGATGAGTCATCATCGGATCATCCTCCACCACTGGAACATATGTCTCGTTATGGTGTGCTCCCTCCTAGTGGGTTGGATACAAGCAAAATGGGGACGACAGCAAAATAGCCTCATGGATCTAGCTAAATGATCAAAGGCTAGACATGCGGCATCCTGGAGTGCATTAGTACTCATCCTATGCAGGCTCCTGAAGGTGTGGGGCTAGTGGTTGCCATCCCTAGCATAAATAAAGACCTCCATAATCCAAGACTCCCTGACTCCTTCTGAAGTCTCGTGTCCTTCAAATATGGGTTGGTGGTCATAGCCCAAGTATTGCATCAACTTGCATAGGATATCTGTGAAATCACCTTCATCCTAGCCATGGGCAAAGTACTCCTACGGACCATCAGCTATTGTACTAGCCATTTGTAGGTTGAAGCACAAAAATATAAGTTGTTATTTTAAAATATAAAATAAGGAAGACAATTCCAAAACTAAGAGTGGAAAGGGGAAGCAATAATACGTTATGCTTTGGTAATTCCTTTTCTTAGTTTCAAAAATAAGTCCCATACTCTTAGCTAATGGCCATTCTAAGGTTTTACCCTACAATTGTATGCTCTAATACAAGCTCTGTCAACCTAGATTTTTCAATCCAGAATCCTCTGTTATTCCATTGCATTATTCCCTAGATAAGTAGATAGTGCTTACAGATACATTGCTAAATCATTTCATACAACGCTCAGACCATACCATACCAATATGTCACATAACAGAGTTTACATATACCATATTGGGCAATTTTTTACATAAGGGCTAAGCAGGCCAAACACTTACAATGCAAAAGCAAAATTGAGATTGATTAACAGAAAGCAAGGCCATAACCTCCCACAGGCAATCGACTAGGTCGGGGGGTAAAACTATCATGCTAACGAATTCCCTAGCTCCCCTAGTCTTCTTCACCATCTGGACCTGGTGCATCATGATGGGTGTAGGGGTCTTGCTCCGCCACTTCTGGATTAGTCAAGTAAGCGAGTGCGAGCCCATTATAGATTTATGGTTGCACTGTTTTACACTGGGAGATCATACAAGATTCAGTGCTTAGAGTTAATTAGGCGATTCTACCACACTCCACACATTCTCGTACTTTCAATGGCACCAGCCCCTCTTACCATCCACCCAGATATTTTAAGCAAATTGAGGATGTTTGGGAGTGTAAGATAGCCAAGTTTAAAACATACTAATCACCTTCCAATAGTGATTGCCCAAAACCATTGTTCATATTTGAAATGATGTCAGGGCAAAGCCCCAATTTTCTACGCAGGACTAAGCATGGCATTTTATATATGGACTTAGTTATAGTAAGTTAATCATTATTTCTAGGGTGACAAAGTTATTAAGTTCTCCTTCCTTGCCGAGGAGGGAGTGATGTTCGTTGCCGGTGAGTGAAGGGACGACGACTTGGGAGAGTACCCAAAATGGGAACCCCACCACAACGTGTACCTCTGGCCAAGTTTCATGGCACCATTCGGCCTACGCGGTGATCATCGATGGGCCCAAGCAGCGACAGTGGCTAGAACATGGCACTACGACAATTGGCTATGAAATAGACCAATTTGACGCTATGGGAGCACTATGGACCATAAGGAGGGACCTGAGGGGTTGGCGATGCTTGTGGATGGCTAAGGAAGCTTGGCGGCAGAAGCCCAAGGCGGTGCAAGATGGAGCATGACACCAGCTTGCTATGATGTCTACCAACCTGAATTGAGAGCAAAGATGAGTAAAGGGGATGCTAGTGGTGCTCCGTAGCAATGAAATTGAACTATGGCTCACCGATGTAGCTAGGGAGGCTATGGCCCGAGTTGGGGGAAAGGAGCAACTCCGGCGAGCTTAGGCCAACAGGTGTTCGATTGCTTGGAGGGGGAGAGCAAGCGAGGTGCGGTGAAGCAATCAAGGGCAGGGCTGGGCATTTATAGTGGCTAAATTGACCAGGCGACGTGGGAGGCCATGACGGTGGTTGGGAGGTGGCACAGGAGATGAAGGCAATGGTATCGTGCGACGTGGCATAGGTGCATGAGGTGATGGGCATTGGTGCACGGCATGATGTCTGGTAATGGCACACATGGTACGGTGAGTCATGGCAAAGCAGCGCAGGGCATGCTCAACATGCGTGACAGCATCACACATGGTGTGGGCACAGGCATGCAGCGAGGAGAAGAGGAAAAGAGGGGGTCAAGGGAGAAAGGTGGTTGTGTACACATGCCGAGGCGAAGGCGGGTGTAGGCGAGTGGTGTCCATGCATTGCAGTGGCTGTGCACGCACGGCACGAGGGCAGTACTCACCAGGCATGCTCCAGTGCGGCTGGGTTGGCATAGACCAGGCTAGAGACCCAACGGGCCAAGGAAAAATGGGCTACTCCCTTCCCATTTTTTGATTTTTTTGAAAGTTTCTAATTTGAATTTTTAGTTTAAATTGCATGTTCAAAACTAGGCTGAATTGTATTTGAATTTGAGCCTGATTTCGATTTGCTTCAAACTCAAGTTTCCTACAATTTCATTTGGGGTTTCTGGTTGGCAATGGGACAACAACTTATCAGTCCTAAGTTAATTTCCTATTTACATTTATTTGAACCAGATTTTTTTTCTTCTGATTTTGGCTTGTGAATATTTTGAAAACAATTTTCCATTGATTTATAATTGAATTTTAGTCCTGCTGATCCTAATTTTTCCCTTCACTATTTTTTGATTCATTTGTTGTAATTGAATTTTAATCCTACTGATCCTATTTTTCCCTTCACTATTTTTTCATTCATTTATTGTTTCCAACTGGAACTTAATTCAAAAGCCACGATAAATAAAAAGGCAAGGCAACACAAGCAAAAATTTAATATTTCCACAATTTCAAGTTACAAGCGTTTTGGGTTGTTACATACTGTTAGAAATTGGCCCATTTATTTATGGCCTATTTCCTTAATTCCAAAGCATGCATGGTTTAGTACTATATTGCTAAGACAAGGTGAGGAAGACCGATTTATAAGGTGGAGTCCTCACCACTCCTTGAATATGGATAGAGATGATATGAGGAAGGTTTTGTCTAGTCACACAGGCACACGCGCGCGCGTATTCACGTATTTTTGCGTGAAAATCGCGTGACTTGTAACTTGCGACGTGCGAACGTGTCGTGACATGGCGCGCCATTTGGCAGTCCAAGTCCATCTTTATTTTTGCTGAACTATGCACCTCACTCTCTCTGTTTGAATGAGATTCAAACGTTTGAATTTGAGGCTTAATTGGGTTTTGATGACAGGCAGTTATCAGTTGGTAAAACACTAGTTAAATGTTTTCAGTTACTAGTGAATAATTGAGCAGTTACCAGTGAATTATTTCAGTTCAATGGGGCAGTTACTAGAGAGTAATTTGCATATCTATATATACCTGGAGACGTCCATGGTATAAGAAAGAGAGAATCCCTCACTGCCTGCATCTCTTACTTCTGTCATCTCGTGCTGTTGTACTTTGCGGTCCGAACCTCGTCGACCTTTCTTCCCGACGTGCACCTGGAAGGAGGGAGAGCGGTTATCTCCGAACTGTTGCCGCAGAGAGTACCTGCACGGTGCTGCAATAAGGTTTCTGGGCAGTGCATCTGCGCGACCGCTCACTACACTACGTCATCTACGTTCTGCACTGCGTCAAGCCTACGCTGCTTCCTGTTCTTCATCAGGCAAAAAGTGAGTCGTTCGCACGCACGTTCGACTTTGTTACTATATTGTTTCTTGTGTATATTCTAAAGTGAGATGAGTAGCCTGCTGTTAGTTGTGAGTTTTGCATCATTTGTTTATTGTTTTTGTCTCCTAATAAAATTTGGAATTAAAATATTGGCCACATTTGTATCAATCAAGAAACCTTATTGTGAATTTTGTTGCAATACAGCAATGGCTAGTGCTTCTGATGCAATGAAACCTGAGAGGTTTTCTGGTCAGAACTTTCGTAGATGGCAGACTAGCCAAGTTTTGGCTCATGTCTTTGGGGCTGTGGTGGGTTATCCACCCACAGTATCCATTTACGATTGAGCAGTACATGCAGTTTGAAAATGCGAATAATACTGCTCTTGGCTGCATTCTGACAGTTCTGGCAGATCAGCTCTATGATGTGTACATAGACTATAAGTCCGCCACAGAGTTGTGGGATGCACTAGAGCACAAATATGCAGAGGCAGAGGACAACTCCGCTTCAAGAGGGGGAGGATGATGAGGACATCACTTCTTCGGATACACACAACACTCCTCCACTTGACATTCAAGGACCAATCACTAGAGCTCGCGCCCGACAATTGAATTTACAGGTGAGCTCGTTCCTAAGTACTTCTTTTTGGTCATTTGAGAATCGATTGCTACCTAATGATTTAATTATGGTTAGGAACCATGGAGAGGACCTGAAAGTACTTGGAGAAGGGCTACGAGGCGCACAAGTCCAGCAAAGGCGGTCGAATCATGTTGGAGGCCCAACTCAAGCCGACTTCGAATCCAATTCGGAGTCCAAGACCGGGCCGCACTAAAATGGACGCCCAGATTGCATCCGGGCTCCGTTTTGGACATTCTACATATGGATGGAAAGATGAGAAGGTGACCTTTCCAATGGCACTGGTCCCATGTCAAAATTCATTCTGAGTCAACAGGAATCGTCAAAACAATTAGGCATTCAGAATCTGTCAGGGTGTTGCGCCACCGTCTTTTGGGCCGTTCGGCTTTGTATTGTGTTGGAGCCCATTAGGGCGTGTGCAGGGGTTTTGCTCACCCCTCACTCCTCTATATCTAGTCAACACCCCCACCATTAGGGTTTGGGTTATTATTCTGTCTTTGAACAGTTTTGCCGTTCATCGGTTTGTGAGACCCCAACTTTCGAGTGCTAAATCAATACATCTGCAATTCAGTTGTGTTCTTCCTTGTTCTTGCTTGTGTTCTTCAATTCGCAGGTAAGGATTAGCCTTCTTGGCGAGGTCAACCGGGCTACGCACGGTTGATAACCTGAGGAGACGTGGTGCTGCGATTGCGTGGTTCGGAACGTGTTGCTCGGAAGCCGGATCGAATTGTGTCGCGCCTCCACCAAATCGAACATATCCAGAACCTGTTGGAAGATCGGGACCCTGTTCCTATCAAGTGATAATCAGAGCTTCAGGTGTTCCTTCAGGTTCGAGTTTACCCTACCTTTGTTGTTTTCGGTTTCATCCTAGAGTCCAAGAAAAAGCCCTACAAAAAAATCTGTAGTCATAGGTTGTTTCCTGTCCCAGATCTCGTTTAGCCTTTTGCATAATTTGATTTCAGAGTCCGTAGTGTTGAGTTTGTATCCTTAGTCAAGTTGTGTTGCTGGTTTAGATCGTGTTTTGTTTCGGGTTGTCTTGCTTCCGCTACCTCTCATACAAACCCTAGCCGTCAACTTTTGTTTTCCCACCCATATCCCACCCTCTGTTTTTGAGTCATCCATCGCATCTCGTGATCACCCAGCACCTTTCCCCGAGCTTCCGCCCCCAATTTCCACCAATTTCCTCCACCCAATTTCGTTTCGGCCTCCACAGCAACCATAACTCGGAGGCCCTCCTTCAAACGGCCGTAACTTTCTCATACGGACTCGAAATCAGGCGAATTTTTTTTTCAAATTGGGTGAAATTGAATTGTGCATCCGAAACTCCCTAGCTTCGCTGAGTTTGGCAAATTTATTTTGCCCAAATTCGGCCTGGAAAGTTCAGTACTCGAGCTCCGAAATTTAATCACCGAATTTACAGCACATTAATCATTTTCTGTTGGCCACACCTTACATCAGATTGAAGTGAAACTTTGTGTGGTTCCTATTTCTGTGCTCTGCTTTGTGAAAAAAAATAAAGAAAAAAAGAAAAATTTTGGCACCTAGGGTTATAGTGCTGAGTGCTATCCGTGCCAAAAAAACCGTGACAGAGCACATTTTTAGGTGACAGAGCTTCATTTGTTTTGTGCTTATGCTGAATTTAAGTTTCTCATTGCCTGGCCATCTTTGTTGCTGTCTTTACTTTACTATTCTGGTCTTGACTCCTTGTTCATCATATCATAACTGATATAGGACACATGTAGACCAGCAACTAGGACCAGTGCTTTAGACATTTATTCAGCATTACTATCTGTTATTGATTTGTGTTCTACTAACATATTTGGCCTGCCAAGCTCCATATACCTACTTCTAGATAGCACAGTTTTTGACCCTTGCAATCGCCGGATCACACTCTTCAGGTATCCTTTGCCTTGCTTTGGTAAGAACACTTGTAAGAGCTTGGTAAGCCACTTCCTTTGCGGGTTCCCACTGCCCTTACTTTGTAGTTGATAGGGATAATCCTTTTGTTTTCCCTGTGTTTCCACTAACCATGGCAGGAGACGAAGGGGACGGGACACCGGGCGATTTCAACGAGTGTGTTAGTCACGCCAAGCTACAAGCTGCGCTCGACAAACAAAATGCTTCACTCACTGATCTCGGCGTGAGAATGGACACCATCGTCGCCGCCATTGCCCAGTTGAACACCACGGAAGGCATTGAGCGGGTGGAGCGGCGGATGGCTGACCTCACTGGTCGGATGGACACACTGGAGGCACGCCTGCCACCTATCAATGACGGCCATCATCATGATGATGACACAGTGTATGATGCAGATGGCAACATTGACTACGTCGGCATCTTCAGCAAAACCGACATGGTATGGGAGGTAATAACCAGAACCGTCATGGTAACGACGACCCTTTTGCTAAAGTCAAATTTATCATTCCATCTTTTTCTGGTCTTTATGATGCTGAAATATATCTTGATTGGGAGATGACGGTAGAGCAGAAGTTTAATTCTCACTTGGTTCCTGAACAACATAGAGTTAGACAAGCTACTAGTGAGTTTAAGGACTTTGCTATTATCTGGTGGAATGAATTGGGTACCATGCGCTTACAACCTGATACATGGGAGCAGTTAAAAGAAGCTATGCGTAATCGTTTTGTTCCTCCCTCATATAAACGTGATTTGAGAAAAAAAATTGCAGCGCTTAGAACGAGGTGATAGTTCTGTTCAGGACTATTATGCTGAGCTTCAAAAGGGTATGGTGCGTTGTGGGGTTGTTGAGGAAACAGAGGATAAGATTTGTCATTTTTACGAGGGGTTACGGCGTGAAATTCAGGACATTGTTGATTATAAAGATTTTACTACTGTCAACCAGTTGTTCCAGCTTGCTATGCTTGCAGAAAAAGAATTGCAGGGACGCAAGGAATCAGCGAAGGCAAGCACTAGACGACCCTTCTACACGCCGCGAATGACTACATCGACGGGACTGCCCAAGTCTTCTTCGAGTTTTCGTTCTTCTCCACCACCTTTGAACAAGTTTGCAGCAGCGCCACCGAAGCCACCTTCCACGACACGCCTTGCAGATTCTACAAAAAATTCTTTGCAGGGTCCAGCCAAGAGTTCTTCTTCCGTGGCTTCAACGGGCCGCTCCTCTGACATTCAGTGCCACCGCTGCCATGGGCTTGGTCATGTGCAGAAGAATTGCCCTAGCCAACGGGCATACATCGCCACAGAAGATGGAGGCTACATCAGCACTTCGGATGTCGAGGAGGAGGATGATGTTGCTGCTGCCTCAGACGACAATGGCGGTGGTGACGACGACCTGGTCCTTGGTGGGGCGTCCACAGCGACACTACGGAGCATCATTGTGCAGCGAGTCCTCAGCACCGAGGTACAACAACCCGATAAGCTTCAACGCCATAATTTGTTTCAGACTTTCTTTGCAATCAAGAACCGGCGCGCACATGTCATCATTGATGGAGGAAGCTGCAACAACTTGGTGAGTTCTGATTTGGTCAAGAAGCTTGGCTTGACCACGCGACCGCATCCACATCCATACCATATTCAGTGGTTAAATGACTCTGGAAAAGTTAAGTTAACGCAAACATGCCGAGTCCATTTTTCCATTGGTGGTTATGCTGATCATGTTGATTGTGATGTGGTTTTCATGCAAGCATGCTCTCTTTTATTGGGTCGACCTTGGGAATTTGATAATGATTCTTTACACCATGGTAGTAGTAACAAATACACTTTTATGCATAAGGGAAAGAACGTTACTTTACTGCCTTTGACCCCAGCTGAGATTATAGAGGCCGATAGGGAGAGAGCTGCTGCTGCTAATGATCCAAAGGAACATGATAAATCTGAAAAACAGCAAGTAATCCATTTGAAAAATTCTGTTATGCTTGCCACAAAATCAGACCGTGCTGCAATTGATGATGTTAATGATACATGCTATGCTTTTGTGTGCAAAGATGCTTTATTTTCTCTTGATAATATGCCTTAGACTTTGCCTGCTCTTGTCACTAACCTTTGTAGGAGTTTAGAGATGTTTTCCCTGATGAGATACCTCCAGGACTTCCACCCATTCGAGGGATTGAGCACCAGATTGACTTGATCCCTGGAGCGAGTTTTCCAAACCGTGCGGCGTACAGGACCAATCCCGAAGAGACTAAGGAGATTCAGCGACAAGTCCAAGACCTTTTGGACCGTGGGTACGTACGTGAGAGCCTTAGTCCTTGTGCTATTCCTGTTCTTTTGGTTCCCAAAAAAGATGGTTCTTGGCGTATGTGTGTAGATTGTAGAGCTATTAACAACATTACTATAAGGTATCGTCATCCTATTTCCAGGCTAGACGACATGCTTGATGAGTTGTGTGCTGCTATAATTTTCACAAAGATTGACTTGCGTAGTGGATACCACCAAATAAGAATGAAACTTGGCGATGAATGGAAAACTGCTTTTCAAACTAAGTTCGGTTTGTATGAGTGGTTAGTCATGCCTTTTGGTTTAACTAATGCACCTAGCACTTTCATGAGATTAATGAACGAGGTTTTACGTCCTTTCATTGGCAAATTTGTGGTTGTTTACTTTGATGATATCTTGATTTATAGCAAATCCATGGATGAACATTTGAATAACTTATGTGCTGTTTTTAATGCTTTGAGAGATGCACGTTTGTTTCGTAACCTTGATAAGTGCACCTTTTGCACGGATCGAGTCTCTTTTCTTATCTATGTTGTGACTCCACAGGAAATTGAGGTTGATAGAGCCAAGGTGGAGGCGATATGGAGTTGGCCCACGCCCACGACGGTCTCCCAAGTGCGGAGTTTTCTTGGCCTTGCAGGATTTTATCGCCGCTTTGTCAAGGAATTCAGCACCATTGCGACACCATTGATTGAGTTGACAAAGAAGGGCGTCGTGTTCCATTGGGGGCCATCACAAGAGGAGTCCTTTAATCTTTTGAAGGACAAGCTTACACACGCACCATTGCTGCAACTTCCGGATTTTGGTAAGACTTTTGAGCTGGAATGTGATGCTAGCGGAATTGGTATTGGTGGTGTTTTGATGCAAGAAGGCAAACTTGTTGCCTACTTTAGTGAAAAATTGAATGGTCGTGCTCTTAATTATTCCACGTATGATAAAGAATTGTATGCTCTTGTTCGTTCTTTAGAGACGTGGCAACACTATTTATGACCTAAAGAATTTGTCATTCATTCTGATCATGAATCACTTAAGCATATTCGTAGTCAAACCAATTTGAATCGTAGACATGCTAAGTGGGTTGAATTTATTGAATCTTTTCCTTATGTCATTAAACACAAGAAAGGGAAGGATAATGTGATTGCTGATGCTTTGTCTCGACGCTATACCATGTTGTCTCAACTTGATTGTCGCATTTTTTGTCTTGAACCTATTAAAGCACAATATGCTTTTGATGCTGATTTTAAGGATGTGTTGTTGCATTGTAAAGAGGGACAAGCATGGAATAAATTCGTGATCAATGATGGGTTTTTGTTTAGAGCTAACCGCCTATGCATTCCAGTTGGATCCGTTCGTCTTTTGTTGTTGCAGGAGGCGCATGGAGGCGGTTGATGGGACATTTTGGTGCTAAGAAGACAGAGGACGTTCTGGCCACACACTTCTTTTGGCCAAAGATGAGGCGAGATGTTGAGCGGTTTGTGGCTCGCTGCACTACATGTCAAAAAGCTAAGTCTCGCTTGAATCCACATGGTTTATATATGCCTCTTCCTGTTCCTTCTATTCCGTGGGCAGATATTTCTATGGACTTTGTTTTAGGATTGCCCAGGACTAAGAGGGGGAGGGATAGCATTTTTATTGTTGTGGATCACTTTTCTAAGATGGCTCACTTTATACCATGTCATAAAACCGATGATGCCATTCATATTGCTGACCTCTTTTTCAAAGAGATAGTTTGTTTGCATGGTATGCCTTCTACTATTGTTTCAGATCGTGTGCCAAGTTCTTGAGTCACTTTTGGCGTACTCTATGGAACAAGATGGGTACAAAGTTGTTGTTCTCTACAACATGTCACCCACAAACTGATGGCCAAACCGAGGTGGTGAGCCGCACATTGTCTACCATGTTGAGAGCTATTTTGAAGAATAATTTGAAGCTGTGGGAAGAGTGTTTGCTGCATGTTGAGTTCGCATATAATCGAGCGGAACACTCCACCACCAAGGTAAGTCCTTTTCAGGTAGTGTATGGATTCCATCCCCGTGCCCCTATTGATATTTTACCTTTGCCTACTAGTGAGAGAGTTCATAATGATGCTAAGGAGCGTGCTGATTTTATTGTCAAAATGCATGAGACTACTAAGGCAAACATTGAAAAGATGAATGAAAAATATAGGATTACTGGTAGTAAAGGTAGAAAGGAAGTTAAACTTGAACCGGGTGATTTTGTTTGGTTGCACTTGAGAAAGGATAGATTTTCTGAGTTAAGAAAGTCAAAATTGATGCCTAGAGCTGCTGGTTCTTTTTAAGATAGTTGAGAAGATAAATGATAATGCATATAAACTTGAGTTGCCTCCCGAGTTTAGGGTTAGTCCCACCTTTAACATTTCAGATTTGAAGCCATACTTGGGAGAAGAAGATGAGGCTGAGTTGAGGACAACTCCGCTTCAAGAGGGGGAGGATGATAAGGACATCACTTCTTCGGACACACACAACACTCCTCCACTTGACATTCAAGGACCAATCACTAGAGCTCGCGCCCGACAATTGAATTTACAGGTGAGCTCGTTCATAAGTACTTCTTTTTGTTCATTTGAGAATCGATTGCTACCTAATGATTTAATTATGATTAGGAACCATGGAGAGGACCTGGATGTACTTAGAGAAGGGCTACGAGGCGCACAAGTCCAGCAAAGGCGGTCGAATCAACTGTCTCATACATTCTTCTATACATGCATGATGTCAATATAGTAGTGAACTTCTAGGTGCTTCTAATAAGGTAAGTTCTAAAATATTGATCTCTTCTTCTAGATGTTCTTCTCATGGGTCCTCGATTTACGTCCCTTTCCAAGCACAATATCTAAATTGTTAACCATATCATAGACCTCTTTTCCACTTAAATGCCTTGGAGCCGAATTGTACCCCTCTCTGTTGAATTGTTTCTTCATCATACAGTATGGATAAGCCCTCCGAAGGAACATACAATGATGCATGCACATTGTTTTGCAGGAGTGCTTCAACCACGCACCCTCAGTATCATATAAGTAGTAAGTACAAGTTTTGACCCCTTTCATACTCTGGCCCAATAGGATAGCAAGGGCAGTATAATCATTTATGGTGCAAAACACAATAAGCGTAAAGTAAAGTTCTCTCGTTTGTACACATCCCATACCTGTACCCATTCTATCCACAATATTTTTAAATCTTCCATCAATGGTGCTAGGTATCAATAGCATTCATAGGTTGCTTCAGCCCTTGGATAAGTAGCCATATGCACTTCCCTTTGGTTTGGTCCATAGATCCCACATGCCCACGTGTACACCCCATGCCATGCACTCAGCTACTGCATGTGTCATGCACATGCGCCTTGGTCTCTCAGCTGAATCCACATGCTTGCATAGCTGGCCCAAACAACACACACCAAATACCATCTGCACCATGATTCTAACTTTTCTCCCCATAGCCAGCCTCCCCTTCTTCACTCTCAATGTTACCTTCTTCTTTCTTTTCTCTAAGTAAATAACCAACAATGTCAAACTACAATTGCTAACCAATGTAGTAGATGCACTTGGAGATGTACTAGTTGGGGCCTTCCCGAAACAATATGGAGCTAGCGTGGGGTTTGGGCTAGGCCTTGGCGCATTCATTACCAGGCCTACTTATACTACCCCACCAAGGTTTCTCATGTATGATAATTTGTCTAAACTAAGAGTTATAAATTATTTCGCAAAAGGAGGTATGAAATAAGCTTTTTATTAATATTGATGTAAAATATATTTATCAGACATCAAAATAAAGGGAAAACTAGTAAACACATTTTCCATGGATGGAAAAACCAAATGATACACAATATTGTTTGCATTCCCCACACCCTTCCTCAATGCTTTTGCTAGTGTTTGATTTAATGTTCTTGCCTATATATGGAACTTTTGCAAGAAAACTTGGTATTCCTTTCCATGTTCAATTCATATTTAATATGTAATTTATGTTAAATTGGTTCCTTTATACTTGTTATTTACATAATATGAGTTAATCTTTATTTGTTGTACATGGCCTCATGCAACAATGTGTGAGCCCCCTAAACTTCTTGGATTAAGTTCATTTTACACCTAAGATTAAGTTCATTTTATCATCTCAACTTTATAAAAAGTCTAGTTAACAACATAACTTCAAAACAATATACTTAAACCCACAAACTTATAAAACCAAGTCAACTTATACCTTAGATAGTTTGGGAGGGCAGTTTTGTTGATGGGGATCATCTCATGGTGGTTTTTGCCATATTGGTAGCCACATCACGATTTTTGCCAATTGTGATCCAACTAGGGAGGTTGGCACTTGGTAGCCACATCACCAGTCTCTTTCTTCTTCCTCATCCTCTCTCTCTCTCTCTCTCTCTCCTCATTTTCTTTCTTCCTCTCTTCATCCTCTCTCCTCTAAGATAGCCTTGTCAGCAAAAATGGATAATATGGCTGCCAATATAGTAAAAAACTACCCTAAGTTGGATCCCCATCCATAGAGTTCCCTCAAACTGCCACAGGGTGTCAATTGACTTGGTTTTGTAAGTTTGAATAACCACATTTTTGTAGCTCAAGGTGATGTGGATCGAACCTCATGTTGAGATTTTAATCCATAAATGGCACAATGTTTCGTGGTGGAACAGCAAGAATACACCAAGATAACTAACATGGTTTATGATCTGATGAATAGATGCAACCTGTACCAAGATAAATTTCCCCAACCGTGCACACCACAATGCACAATCTAGGACAAGTGAATCTCACAATCCAGCGAGTAAACTCCCACACATAATAGGAATCCCCACACCAAGTGCAATTCCCAATTGGAATTCACAATTGGTGGATTTTCACAAGACCTCACCAAACTCGATAGTAGGGATGAACCCTAATGATATGCGGCCAGAAAAACTCACTATGTATTCAATTCATTATCAAAACCATGAGGACTACAATAGGCACACATACCAATATATAGACATGGCACAACTCAGCCTAAAGCGACACACACACACACAAACTGACTCTAATTTACTTGGACTCCATCACAATGACTTAACCTGGTAACTAACAAGGACTCAACACTTAATGCTAAGCTATCTAGCAACCCATGGTTCAGAAGCAGCAGGGTCTAATCCATTGAGTGCATGTTGATATGGTGGACGCCACCCACATGCAGTGGCGGATCCAGAATTTCGTCATGCCCTAGGATGTGGAGGGTTGGAGATCACTACTACCTAAGCTGGACGAAAGGTTGTGCCCCAGGCTTACCTAGGCTTTGCACTAGCAAAAATCACGTGCCACCGGCTAGAGCCTAGGCTACCATAGGCCTAGATCCACCCCTACCCATGCACATAGTGAAAGAATAGGATGCGCCAACCCTAGCTGTTCCTTGGAAGTAACGTGATCTGGTAGCCTAGGACTCCATCGTGGTGCATATATAGAAAAAAACACCGAATCCTTCCTTATTTTGTCATTGTAGTTGTAACTAGCTTAGAGATAGTATAGAAATCAACCTCTGTATAGAACCAACTAGATCTCACAGAATATTTCCCTTCTCTGAATTGGAATTCCATTTGCATGGCAGTTTTCTTTTCTACTTCAGATTCTTTGTACATATACATGATTCCTTCTAGTCTGAATAAAACTTTTGGCTCACAATGCAAACACATGCATGCCGTCCCATCCAAAATATGAACAAACATCATGAAGTACTTAGTTTCCTAGCTGCACATCTTTGAATTTGTAACTCGTGTGATCCTGATTTTTTCCATCCAACACACACATGCACATGATTAACCTCCTCACGTGCCACTCAAGAATTTGACAAAGTACAAAAAGAATTAGCAGGCGACATATGGGCCACATCACAGGGGTTTAAGTGAATTTTTTGCATAGTTGAGGGGGGTTTTAAAATGGACTTATTCCTAATTCATATACTAAAGAATGCATTTATTATACATATATGCAGCAGAATTGATGTATCTACATAAATAGGCACGTACAATGATGAGAAAGTGAGTGGAAAATTTAAGTGATCTAGCTCATTTTTTGAATTTTATTCTTTTCTGTATTTCACATACTTATTAATCACCCAATAAGCATCAATCAAGTGATATTGATATTTCACATTGCGTAGGAATACTAATTGTCTTACATAAGTATACATACAGACTTATTAAGTACAAGATAGAAATGATAGAATTCTTTATACAAGTGAAAAATATCAATGGAAAAGGATAAAACTATTTTTATATATGGATAGCCAAGAAGACATGCATGACTAACTTATAGTTTGCCTAAATGACATATACATGTATATATCAAACACAAAATCACCAACATACACAGGTGAAGTCGCTAAAGCAGCGCACATATATACCCATCTATAATGAACAGAATCAAGAAGCTTGATATAACTTTTTCTTCCATGTAGTTCTACCTCTCACAATCTCCTCATACTTATCACCCACTTTCAGTTGTAGGAGATGTGTGTACTTTGTTGGCCATTGCTGGAGTGCACCAGCTAAGCTATGGTGACCATTGATGATTTCTGGCAAAAGTGAAGGTCCCATAACCATGCTAATGTTTTCTCCTAGTGAAACTAAGTCCTCATTAGGTTGGCAAATAGACTGCACAACGTCTGAGCTCCCACATTCCTTTCTATACTCCAGGATGATGTTGCTAAGCTGGTGCTGCTGCAAGAATTCATCAGGGAGGGTCTGCACATCATAAAAACAAGTTTAGAGATAGTTTTGTGCTTGTGCTAATGAAATAACAAAATAATGAAAAGGATTATTCGCTATTAGGTAAAAACAAAATGCACACAAGCCCAACCACTTCATCTAAAATAAAAGGAATTGCCACTTGTTGCTTGGATATTGGATCTTGGAGCTACAACAAGTGATAGTATAGGTTGTAGGATGGCAAACCTAAAGAAGCAACCAAGGTTAATAAAACCACCATAAACCAACCTAGTTTTGGTCTTGTTTGGTCTTGTGAACCATGTCGGCTTTTGGCCCCAACACCCCCCGGTTTGAGCCCAATTTCTTGTGGAACCCATGTTTTTCCTGGCTTGTCCCTTAATTGCAAACAAGAAGATTTCAAGTTTCGAATTTGAATTTGAAAACAAAAAACCACATCAGTTTTTGGTTTAAAAAAAGACTGATGTCTAGCTAGAAAAGGGAACTATCTAGGTTTTTGTGGTCTTATGCTCCAATCAATTTTCATAAATTGCAGAAGCAAATTATATGGATGCATTTTTTATAAAATTAACTTGCGGAGCCTTTAGACTAAGCGTATATACAATGATAGAGACAATTGTTGTCTATATATCATATCTAGAGACAAGACTAAATACAATTTCTACAATGGGTTGTCTCTATAGCACACTACAATCTTTAAAAAAAATTTATGAAAAAGTTATTTGTTAGAGACACCAACTCATACAATGGTGTTGTGTTGTCTATATTTCCTTGTTTCATGGATTTGGATAGTCTGTTCGCCTAGAGACAACACTCTCTCCTCCTTCTCTTACCCCAACTCAGCAAAAATCCAACATGACTATACTTATAGACAACTGACATTACACCATTGTACATGCCCTAAGATAGTCCCACACTTAGAACAAACCCACATCAGCCTGTGACATCTTAAACAACTGTAAGTGATTTTAACCGCTAAAATGATATTTGATTAATGTTTTGTTTTATAGCAATTGGAAATAACATATCAATGAATGAAAAGGCAATGTTCTACTATTGGAGAAAAATTGCACATTTTACCTCAAGCATCCACCGTACATATTTAACATTGTTGACATGGTGGTTCATATCCAAATCACTTCGCTTCGGCTACAAATAATGTTCAATAACATAAATATGAGATATCATGATCCTATCCTGCATTAAATTGTTCCATATGAGATTGTGACAAGTTAAAGAAAATTGTGAAAAGGAAAAAGAGAATAAAATATGACATATGCGAACAAAACAATTCCCATATGCATTCAAAAGTAATTTTTTAAGACTTTAAAGTAGTTAGCCTAAGTTTGGATATACTCTACCTAGCATGGTACTGATTGATCCTACTTAAATCCCTAGGAACATAAGATGAATTAACCAAATTAAATAACAAAACTCTATGTAGTATTAGTGATGGAAATCAAGCTAACCTTCAAGTCTGAGTTGACATATTTGGCATTGCTATCGAGCTTGATAATCCTCTCGGTCGCCTCCTCCTCGATCGCATGCCGGTCTGTGAACCACGGCGAGATTTCACCCCTGACCTCCTCCGACATCTTCGACAGCCTCCTCGTGGCCTTGTTCATCATCACCCAAGTACTGCACAAATAAAATGTTCATAATGAGGATAATTAAAATCTTACAACCCCTGCAACATCTAAACACCAATAACTAGGAGTGTGACTTGCCTAAAGTCAAGCCACTTGCCTATTTGTACTTCTCACTTACTAAGGGGCGTTCGTATTGGTATTTGCTGATAACTTTTGGCTATAGCTTATAGCTTTTGACTAAAAATGAATAGTAATGGCTGAAAGGAGTATCTTTTAGGAGGGAGTGAGTAGTGGAAAAAGTGAGAGAGATGTGTGTACGTGATGGGAGTGAGAGGAGTAGGGTGCTTGATTCACCCGTGACCCCCTCCCTTATCCTCGCAGCAAAACAGTAGTGAAAGAAGTAAAGAAGTCATTTCGAGAAATTGAATGTTTATGTTGGTTTTTAACTATCTAAGGGGGTGTTTGGGACTGCTTCACTCCACGTTTTTCAGCTCCGCTCCACGTTTTTTAGCCAAACAGGTTCAGCTCCACGCACTCTGTTCGAGGAAAAAAAGGTGGGGTTGTGAGAGCACCTAAAGGGGTGCTCCACAAACTCCAGGTTTTTTGTGGAGCTGCTCCACGGTAGAGTTTATGGAGCAGAGTTTGTAGAGCAGTCCCAAACACCCCCTAAGTAGAAACTAGAAGTAGAAGCCAATGGATTGCGTATAGTAGCCCGCACGCGTCAGCCAGGCTAGAGCACGGTGGACGGGTGCGCAATTTGATAGACAAAAGTACGTGAGCCTAAGCGACATATTGGACAGACTCTAAGGGTGTAGATCTCTGAAAACATGCCTGGTTGCTCGAACGAAGACGGTGCCGGATCTACGGCCGCGGATGAGCCAGTCGCGCCGCATACCGTTCTTCCCCGACGAGCCAACCCACGTGTCGATCTCCAACACCTCTCCCCTGCAAACGATAAGGCAGTATGGTCTCAGCATTTCTCTGAAAGAGAGCGGATTGACAGTCAAAAACGACACATGCTGGTAGCTTAGTTACTTACCAGATTGGGTACTGGTTGACTTGGACGTGCATCCTAGAGACGACCCAGATGAGGTTGTTCTTGATCATGCCATGCGTCGCGCCGAACCCGTCTCCGAGGAGACCCGACATCCAGACGTGGTTCAGTGCAGTCTCCTGCGTGGGTGCACATCCTCATGGCCATCAAGGACACATGGACTGTACAGTAGTACAGGTATGCAACATGCAAGTGCTTTTCAAGTGACTTGTCCACATAGACGATAAATTAAAGGCCTTTTCCATATGACAGTCTCACTAACACTTTCCTCTATGGGTTGGCAGTACCTTAGAATCAGTAGTCGTTACTCTCTAATTAGCGTTGCACGGAATTAATTTTAGTCAGTACCTGGAGAAGATTAAGTACGGTCTCCAGGGTGGCCGTTTTGTCCGGACCAACTTCGTACGACCGCACCACCAGGGTCTGCTGGTACCGCACTCCGCCCTCCACGATGATCGCCTGCCGGAATGGGTCCAGGGTCTGCTTCTCCGTCGGGATATTCTGCCGGCTGCGCTCCTCGCCTCCGCCATCCCCCCTGCCGCCCCCCGTGGGCAGCGGCGCCAGCACCGGGGCGCTGAGCTCGGCGAGCGACCTGTTGATGGACGTCTCCAGCGCCGTCCCGCCCTGCAGCGGACTGCGGTGCGCCGCGCCGTTCACCCTCACGGCGTTATTCCGGTGCTGCCCGCCACTTCCGCCGCCGTCCCTCTCCGTTGAGGAGCACCTGACGAGCACGCGCGAGGCGTAGAAACACGCCAAGGTGTTAGCCATGCAGCTGCGGTTGCACTCTTGATCGCACTAGTTTCCTTGCTTTAGGCTATAGGGAGCACGAAGTTAACAATTAAGATTAAGTGCCTTAATGATTGGGAACTGGAACACGGCGATCTTGCTGCACTGGTGCTTATACACGCACAAGGGCGGATCTGCCAATAGCGTGTTGGTTTGGCATTCGTTCCAAATGACAAGGACCAAGAAATTAAGCAACATTCTTGTACTTAGTACCACACCTTCGCTAGAAACAATGCAAGAAAATCGCATAATTTAGAGGGGACAAAAATGGAAGCGAAAATCCGGACAAGAATGGCGGGCTCACGGGCGATTGTTTTTGGAGTTGCAGAAACTAATATTCTGATACGGCGGTCTTAAACTTTGATGCCTATTTTGCAAGACACCTTGATGTTGTCACGGTACAAGTGACAGCTTAGATTCTTTGGAATTAGAATAGAACGGAATAGACTTGGAATAAACAAAGCATGCATGGGAAGACTCGCGCATATGGCTTGGTCGAGCAAGTCGTATCTCAGCTTGTATGTGTAATTTCTAGAACGACAATTAATCCTACGCATTGAGCTTTTTTCCAACTATACATGCTACGAGCAAGATGAAGATCTATTGGTGATTGGTCGGTAACAAAGAGACCAAAAGGGTAAAGACACCGCCAAAGAAGCTGCATACCGATCTTTAGTAAGTAGTCTTCAGTACGGGCGGTGTGAATCGATCGCCATCCTGTTGAAATCTACTAGTACAATTGGACTTCTCATGGATATGGAACTTCTCTTTGCACTAGGAAGTCGGTGCCAAAAGCATGGGTAATTGTTGAGTTATTTACACGAACTGCCCCGTTGGAATCATGAGTAATACTTACCAAGAACTTCCTTAGTTATCAAACAATACGCCATTTCAGACATCATGCGATTTACAGGTGGACATATTTTACCATTACTTCTTGAAAAAAATATACACACTCTCTTAGACACAAAAAAAAAAAGTTTTCAGCTCCTTTGTTTCCACACCTCCCCTCCGAAGTCCCAACTCCCACATCCCCCAACGACCTTCGAACATTGTGCTGACCAAATGCTGCTGATGACAGACCGCTTTTGACCTCGTTACTAGCGGCAAAGGGTAATTCAGTGGTTAGGGACAGGCCCCTACTCCGTTAGTCCATTTCCATCTTCGCCGTCTCAATCACCCGACACAAGCACGTAGCTAGGGTTAGGGTTAGGTGTGCCTCCTCCCGTCGAACAGCCCATCCGCACCACTGTCGCCCCTCCCCAACACCATTGCGCCACCCCCTTCCGACCTCGGCCAACTCCACCAACCCATAGAACGACGCCGCCACCTCCCGACGCAAGCACACACATAGGGTTTGGGGCGGCTCCGCCCATCACGCCGGCAGCCAGTCTGGCATCAACCACCTGGTGGCGACATCATCACTGCGAATTGTGTTAACCTGAATTGTGTTGCGAGGGTTAAGATTTTCTTCTTTTTTTGCCTTTTGCACATTGACGAATTGTCATTTTTGATAGAGTATAAGCTCACATTTTTGTACAATTTCAGTTGTTAACTTCCTTATATTTGTGACCTATTTGAATCTGTGAAACGAATGTGTGGAAGGAGTAGCATTCGGTCATATTTTTCATTCTCATTTGTATTTACGCAGGCTAGCTAAGCACCCCCAACGATATGGCTGCCTCCTCACAGCCCACAACGCCTGCCTCCTTGGCTCACCACTCGCACTCAGCGATGACCAAAGACCAATCTCTAATTCCCCATTTCTACCCCTTCGACAGCGCCGACGGTGCAGAGCAATAGCAGTGCAATCCCTCCCTCCCTCCCCGATCGATTCGACGGCGGCGCAGCTCCCCTCCTCCCCAATCTCCCCCGAGGAAGAAGAGCTGGAGGTCAACGAGGAGCTACTCCGGTCGCTACACTGTGCCACTGCTCTCTGCTCTCGACGACATGGACCGCCGGGAGGTGCTCCTCCACACCATCTGTGGGACGCCTCTCTATGTCCCGCCTGAGGTGTTCACACGCAAGGGCTACGACGGGGCCACAGCGGACACCTGGGCCTGCGGCATGGTCCTCTTTGTGCTCGCGGTCGGCCGTAAGCCCTTCCGCAATGATGAATTCATTAGCCTGTACCGCATGATCTACCGCTGCGAATATCGTTGCCCATGCTGGTTCAACCCCGATGTCGTTCGCCACCTCCTCTAGCCTGTCCCGGCGTGACGAAACTAGCAGGTCTGCGTGCCTAGTTTGTTCATCTATCTGCTCTTTCTTCTCTGCGTGCAAATGCATTATGATTGATTTGTTTCTTGTTAATTTCTCAAACATTAAGAAACTAATTGTTTTATTTAGTTCTTTACAATTTCACTGGAGGAGATCGGCCTCTGGCGGTGGCTCAGGTTGCCCTCTGTTGAAATTTGTCTAAATTTTGGTCAGTGTTTTAAATCTCCGGTTATGACGTTTAGCGGATGACTTCTCAAACAGCTAATAGCGGAGCTAAATGAGGCTATAGCGGGCTATAGCGGCTAAATTATACATGGACTCAAATAGTTTCATCTGTCTAAAACAGCTATAGCGGGCTATAGCGGCAGCTATAGCCGGAGATTTAAAACTATGATTTTGGTTGAATTTCATCAAAATTCAAATCATGTTTGAATATTTCGTCTGAATTTTTAGGTGAAATGTGAAATTTCGTTCATTTCATCTCTTTCGCTGCCTTCTGAAATTTTTTGCAAACCGAAAGATTTTAATTTGCGCTAATGTAGCCTACCTGTATGCCAATATGCAACCTGTCAATTTTGTACCTCTATGCAAGCTTCACTTTGTTTGTGTGTTAGCTGCTTGTTTTTTTCAAGCGTGCACTACTTGTGTTTGTAGTAGTAGCAGCTAGCAGTTGGAAGCAGTAAGCATGGTGGTAACACCTAATGTTGTAACACATGTCAAGCAGCATCAAGAATGATGTATGGATCAATGGACTAGGATGTAAAAGGTGTTGCTGTAATTATAAAATGCTCTAAACATGTAAGTCTTTTATAGGTTTTTATGCCACTGTTCCATTGCCTCCCATTACTGTTTGGATAGAATGGAGATGGACCAATTAATCAAAAAATTGAGCCAAAACTTCACAATTAATCTTTGTATCCAGTGCAATCATCAGTGCAATGCAAACTTAGCAAGTCATGTTGAGGAACAGAAGTAGTGATTCGTTTCAAGAGATATAACTAAATCAGCTTGGGTCAACTATGGCATAGTATACATTTAGGTGACACAACAGATATTCATTGATGTTTGCAACATGTCTACACCTCGATTGTGTCAACTTCATTGCATATGGATCCAACCATTCTCAAGTGTGGTAAATACAAGGAAAATACATGCATTCAGTTCCAAAACTTTGCAACTTGCATTGCTATCAAGCAGCACTGAACAGATCAAGCTTCTCCTGTCTCATGTGGGCTACACCATGAGTCATCTAGACCAAAATAAACACAAGAAAGAACTCAAATAAGGTAAAATTAGACACACTTTAGATCAATTTTCTGCATTTTGAAAAAACATTACTTGTAAAGTCACCAGATCCATCACGGTGATCCCTAGCTTGAAAAGCGGACTGGAGAGGGAGTGGAGATGGGGGCATGGAGCTGAGGTGGAGGCCAGACGGAGGGAGTTAGAGTCGTGGCGTCAGCTGGAGAAGGTGGAGCTGAGGTTGCACCGAAGGTGGAGGATGAAGTTTGTTATATCTCTTGCATGTTGTATACATTGAGGGGTGTAAGTCCATGTATGAGAGATCTACAAGAAAGAAAGAGACACAACAGAATGAGACCCTCCTGGAGAAGAAACAGGCATGTAGTTGCATGCATGCAGGAGAGTAGGTTGAGGCAGATGTGTGCGTGCTGGTGACTCGGTCGAGATAGTTTAACAGCCCCCTCAGCCTTAATGATCTCTTGGATAGATGTGAAGGCTGGACCTGAAGTCTTTCAAACAAAGCCATCGGAAGCCCTATAGTAATTAGATCAGCAAACTGGGCAAAAGAGGGCACATGCAGAACCTTGACTGAGAGCAACACATTCACAGACAAAATGCATATCAATCTCACTATGCTTGGTTTGCTGGTGTTGCCCTGGATTGGAGGACAAGTACATGGCGCTCATGTTATCACAGTATAGCACAATAGCTTTTGAGGATGGTCGGTTTAGCTCAAGAAGAAGTTGGCATAGCCAACATGTCTCAGCCATTGCATCGGCAACCCCGCGATGTTTGTCGGAACCCGGAGCAGCAACTCCAGGATCCTCTGTGTAAATTGCACTAGTCCAAGATCAGCTAGTGCACACAGTGGACAACAAAGATAAATACCAAGCATAATGACAATTATTTAATTTAAAGAGTACGGCCTTATGGCCAGTGTTTACATCATCACACATTGGCAAAAATAACTGCGAAAGAAACTACGGAAATGAAGCTGAAAAGGCGAAGCCCAAGCCTGCCCACAGGCAAACAATTGCAAGACGTGGCCTACTCGTTCTGGTCTTTACCGTACTCGACGTCGTCTTCCTCTGTGTGGAGATAGCAAAGTGAGTACAAACTTTTACTCCGCAAGTCACACGGAGAAATGCAATATAATGATAAATGCATCAATGGACGGCTTATAGGGTTAGTTTGCATAAAACAGCATTTAACAAAATACAGTAGATAGATTGAAATTGCTAAATTTAATACAGTAAGTAAAACAGTACTTGTAATTGAAAATATTACCGTCAGTGCAGACTCCGACCAAACACCAACCTATCCACAACATCCCACCCGGACCATCTTTTCCAAAAGACCACGTATGGATTCCATCCATCCACACGCTTCCACTGTGCAACTCTCTCACGGATTACATCCATCCGCAAGATTTTTATCTCTCGTGGATTCCATCCATCCACAAGGTTTTGAAAAACCACTTTTGGAAAACAAAGTCTAATCCATGAAAAACCTTTACTCAGCATGCCCATGACCGTGGGCACGGCTATCCAGGATAGATTATACACTCTGCAGAGGTTGTACAGCTTTACCCACAAGACACGATCATCCCGTTTTGCCACGTGAGTTACACACTTCCTTAGGTGTGCGGCGGGGAGATCATGACAAGGCCTTTACAATGCAAAGCCTTCAACCTGGCCAAGCCAACACTAAGGTTTCACCCCAGTAAGGAATCCACCAGACCAAGACCCCCTCTTGAGCCGAGTGAGACTTCTCATAGCCTACGCCACGCTCACTTTCAACCTACGAAATGGCTCAGGTTGGGACCTGCAAATTATTCAGCCAGGGCTGTCCCATATCAGCCTTGTGGTAGTGCGATAGGGCTTTGCAATAGTAGCTTACAGACTGGTCCTCAATTTGACTTAGGCTCAACCACATACCCCTGTGCCCGACAATCAACACTGCGTCTCCGAACAACAGTGCATGCATGCACCCAACACCTAACCATTAGCCTAAGTCTAGACCAGGTTTTATATTTTGTTTTCACAATATTTTATCAACCTTCTTGACTCTTCGATGTCAAGAGTACAGTTCAAAAGCTTATCATTTTATGTGAAAAGGTATCCCAAAATCAAATTTCACTACTACAAAAGAGGCTATACTGGACGGCTACATCACAGACGGTTTATACGGAACCGTCTGTGATTAAATTTTCACAGACGGTTTATACTCGCAATCGTCTGTGATATTTTCACAGACGGTTATTAACACGAACCGTCTGTGAAATTTCCCAGACGGTTCTTAATACGAACCATCTGTGATAATCTGGACAACACAGACGGTTCGTGTTAATAACCGTCTCTAAAAATCACATGTCACCAATAATTGACGAATACCCAGGATTTCTATCTCGACCGTCCATTCTCTCCACATCGAATGGCAGGCAGCAGTTCCTCCCACTACTCAGCCCTTATTAATAACCCCATCTACCTTTCCAGCGGTACTAGTCACGCTTGAGTTCATCCACTAGCTAGCTTCCCCTCCGCTGTGAGCTAGCGCCTCCATCACGGCACGGCGGGTGGCTGGACAACACACTCTTGCCGTAAGTGTCGTAAGTGTGTCTTCTTCAGCCGCACCGTTGTGCCATGAAGGGTTCGTTAGCTTGTTATCCTGTAATAGATCGATCTGAATGTGTTGTTGTGCTTCCTTCATGCATCTCCCCTCCGCTGTGAGCTAGCGCCTCCGTCGCGGTACGGCGGGACGCTAGACAAGACACTTTTGCTGTAAGTGTCGTAAGGGTGTCTTGTCTAACATCACCGTCGTGCCATGAAGGGTTCGTTAGCTTGTTATCCTATAATAGATCTGAATGTGTTGTTGTGCTTGCCTCTATATTTGCTTGTTCCTCCACAACGCCGACTAATGTCGTGAGCTAGCGCCTCCGTTGTGGCACGGCGGCATACTAGGCAACACACTCTTGCCGTAAGTGTGTCTTATTTAGTGTGACCGTCGTGCCACGAAGGGTTCGTTAGCTATAATAGATCTGAATGTGTTGTTGTGCTTGCGTCTCTATTTGCTTGTTTTCGAAGGCTATGGGTACATTATTTAATTTCTTGAGGCTAGACAAAAAAATAAAAAAATTTAAGTTATCGAGTGAACTATCACAGACGGTTTGTAGTGTAAACCGTCTGTGAAGGACTATTATAGACGGTTTTATATATGAACCATCTGTGATACTCACCAATCACAGACAGTTCTTTTTGCGAACCGCCTGTGATATTATGGACATCATAGACGGTTCGTGTTAATAACCGTCTGTGATAATGTAGACTATCACAGACGGTTCTTTATACTAACCGTCTGTGATAATAACCAATCACAGACGGTTATTAATATAAACCGTCTGTGATATTGTTGGTATCACAAACGGTGCGTATATAGAACCGTCTGTGATAATTCACAGACGGTTATTAACACAAACCGTCTATGATATATTGTTTTCACAGACCGTTTGTGGTTGGAACTGTTTGTGATATTCTGCACACTAGTAATTACTTGGCGTACTTTCTCGATGTCGACACTACAGACCTGTCTTCATTGCGCTGCATTGGTGGGGCAAGGCGGTCGGCTTTAGGGAGTTAGGGGTGAAAACATATCACTGTCTTCTTAGTGATCTGATCAGAGGTTAGTACTCAATTACTTTGCTGCATGTGTTTGTAATTGAAGGCCGGAGATGATAGCTAGGTTTTTGTTTAATTTAAATGTAGCTAGCTAGCTAGGTTTAAAAAGATAATGTTAGTTTGCTGGATTTCAGAATGGGTGAGTACTAGCTAACATTCTTGCTTAAATATATGTTACTTGTGTAGCGTGTGAGTGTGAGTGAAGAGTATATTAATGGCGTGTCTGCTTTTAAAAGGGCGGCCGAGCTGGATATGTTGAAGAAGGGGATGAAATATATGTATTGTCCATGTATTGATTGTGATAATCTCAAGATGTTTAGCAACTCAGCGCAGATCGAAGCTCACTTGATTCGAAGAGGTTTTAGAAAAGGGTACAAATGTTGGACCAGTCACGGTGAAGAGAAGATTACACAAGAAGGTAGTTATGACATAGTCGAGAGAGACAACGATATGCCAGTTGTGGACTGTTCTTTCGATCTTGAGGATAGGTCGCAGGATGACAATCTGGATCATGAGGATAGGTCACAAGATGATAATCTGGATCAGATGTTACGTGATGCAGAAGGGAACTATAGTGAGAGAGAGTTTGGTAAATTCGAGGGCTTGATGGAGGACTCGGAGAAACCTTTGTTCCCGAGCTGCAAGCCGCAATACACGAGGTTGTCATCAGTTCTAGAACTGCTGAAATTGAAGGCAAGCAATGGTTGGTCCGACAAGAGTTTCACGGCATTGTTAGGTCTCCTAGCGGACATGCTTCCAACGGGAAATGTGTTGCTGAGAACCACCTACCAAGCCAAGAAGATTCTTTGTCCATTAGGAATGGAAGTAGAAAGAACACATGCATGTCCGAATGATTGTATCTTGTACTGTAAAGAGTATGCTACATGTTTGTCCGGTGTGCAAAGCATCCCGATACAAGCGTAAAAATGACTCTGATGATGGGAAGGGCATCGAGGTGAAGCAAGGACCTCCTGCTAAGCTGATGTGGTATCTTCCTGTAATCCCCCGTTTGAAGCGTTTATTTGCAAACCGCAAGGATGCAAGATTGATGCGTTGGCACTGCGAGCAACGTAAGAAAGACGGAATGATAAGACATGTTGCTGATTCTACCCAGTGGAGGAACATCGATAGGATGTTTGTAGATTTCGGTGTGGAACCGAGAAATATAAGGTTTGGGTTGAGTACAGATGAAATGAATCCTTTTGGTAACATGAGCAGCCGACATAGCACCTGGCCCGTGACTCTGTGCATCTACAACCTTCCTCCTTGGCTGTGTATGAAGCGGAAGTATATTTTGATGTCACTACTTATCGAAGGGCCGAAGCAACCTGCCAACGATATTGATGTGTTCCTAGCACCATTGGTGGAAGATCTTGCAATACTGTGGAACGAAGGGGTACAAGTATGGGATGCGGACAAATGAGAGAACTTCACTCTACGCGCCATGTTGTTCTGCACCATTAATGATTTTCCTGCTCTTGGTAACCTATCAGGGTTGAGTACAAAAGGAGGCAAAGCATGTCTGCACTGCTTAGATTATACCGAGAGTGTGTGGTTGAACAACTCGCGAAAAACTGTGTACATGTGTCACCGTAGGTTCCTTCCAAAGTATCACCCATACCGCAAGATGAAGAAACAATTTGACGGAAAAAAAAGAGGATGACTCAGTACCAAGACCTTTTAGCGGGAAAGAGGTGTATGATATGGTCAAGGATATAAATGTTGTGCTTGGAAAGGGACGTAAATTGAGGAAGAACATGTGGAAAAAGAGGTCAATATTTTGGGACTTGCCTTATTGGGAGCACTTAGAAGTTCGCAATTGCATCGATGTCATGCACGTAGAGAAGAATGTATGTGACAGTTTGATTAGTCTCTTACTGAACATTCCTGATAAAACAAAGGATGGTGTTAACGCAACGTGTGACTTGGTCGCTATGAACATCAGGACCGAGTTAGCACTCATAGAGACCGATAAAGGCCGGACGTACCTTCCCCCAGCATGCTACACTCTGTCTAAGTCCGAGAGAACTGAACTGTGACAGTCCTTACATGGTGTGAAAGTTCCATCCGGTCACTCCACAAGCATGAAGAAACTTGTTTCCATGGAACATTTGAAATTAATTGGCATGAAGTCTCACGACTGTCATGTGCTAATGACACAAATGCTACCTGTTGCAATTAGAAGTATTTTGCCGAACAAGGTTCGAGTGACAATCATAAGGCTATGTTATTTCTTCAACGCAATTGCTCAGAAGGTCATTGAGCCGGATGGACTAGATGCTCTGCAAACCGAGGTGGTGACAACTCTATGTCATCTAGAGATGTATTTCCCTCCATCATTTTTTGATATCGTGGTCCATCTCATTGTCCACCTTGTGAAAGAGATAAAAATATGCGGCCCCGCATTTCTACATCATATGTACCCTTTCGAGAGGTACATGGGAATTCTGAAATCCTATGTACGCAATCGATCTCGACCGGAGGGTAGCATCATCGAAGGTTATACAACAGAAGAGGTCATTGAATTCTGCATCGGCTACATGGCTCAGGTAGAGCCGATAGGTGTACCTCTATCTCGTCACGAGGGGAGGCTAGAGGGTATCGGGACTATCGGGAGGAAAGCAATAACTCCGGATCAAAATACGTATGCTCAAGCCCATTTCATGGTTTTACAACACATGACTGAAGTGACCCCATATATTGAAGAGCACAAGGACATGCTACGTCAGGAGAATGCAGGCCAGTCAGAAGTTTGGATCACGAGACAACACAACCGCCAGTTCAACGAATGGTTCAAGGCGCAATTGACTAGGAGGTCGTCAAGTGAAACACTACAATGGTTGGCAAAAGGGCCAAAATTTACAATTGTGACATGGCAAGGATACGACATTAATGGCTACACATTTTATACAACATATCAAGATACAAAGAGCACAGTGCAGAACTCAGGTGTCCGCATAGATGCCTATGATGCGCATGGCAGTACCGCTGGCCCAAGCTTGTACTATGGGCTTGTAGAGGAGATTTGGGAGCTTGACTACGTAATTTTCAAAATTCCTCTATTTTGGTGCCGTTGGGTCCAATTCCCATGGGGTGTAAAGGTTGACAAGTACGGCGTCACTACCGTGGACCTCGAATGTGTACGATACAAAGACGAACCATTCGTACTCGCGAGGCAAGTTGTTCAAGTATTTTATGTAACCGACCCGGCAAATAAGAAGCGTCATGTAGTTCTTCAGGGAAAAAGAAGGATTGTCGGGGTTGAGAATGTTGTGGATGAGGAAGAGTACAATCAATTTGATGATTTGCCTCCATTCGGAGATGGCATCAGGCTCGAGGAAGAACAAGGCGATGAAGCAAGCTATATGCGTGTCGATCATCGTGAAGGGCTTTATTTAAAATGATATAGTCAAGTGTAATAAATTATGTAACTATGAAATAGTTATATTGGTTATGCTTGTGTTTTTCATAAATGTATCTATGTTCCATTGTAATTGTAAAATGACTCAGGAACTAAGAAATAGTTATATTTATGGTTATGCTTGCGTTTTTCATAAATGTATCTATGTTCCATTGTAATTGTAAAATAACATAGGAACCTAGCTAGCTGCAGGTATCTATAGTGAACTATCACAGGTGGTTCTATCTATAGAACCGTCTGTGATAATATGCATATCACAGATGGTTATAGTTATAGAACCGTCTGTGATAATATGATATCACAGACGGTTATATTTATAGAACTGTCTGTGATATCACTATCACAGACGGTTCGTTTAAGGAACCGTCTGTGATAGCGTCCCTATAAATACCCGCAACTAGGTCTGCGGAGTCTGCACTCGCGCACTCTCTTGTCTCCACTCTCCAGCGCCCCTGCTAGCTAGGTTTTGGTCCCTCCCACCGCTGTTCCCTCCCGACGCCCCTCGCTCCCACCGCCGGTCCCTCTCAACGCTGCTCCCTCCCGACGCTGCTCCGACGCCAGTCCCTCCCGACGCCGCTCCCTCCCGACAGAACTTTGTACTTGATATGTTAGTTTTACGATATATGCTTGATATGTTAGCTTTACGATATATGTTTGATATGTTAGTTTCACATGATATATACTTGATATGTTAGTTTTACGATATATGCTTGATATACTTGATATGTTAGTTTTACGATATACTTGATATGTTTGGTATACTTGATATACTTGATATAATTGATATGCTTGATATACTTGATATGTTAGTTTTACGATATATACTTGATATGTTAGTTTTACGATATATGCTTGATATGTTAGTTTCACATGTTAGCTTGCTAAATTGTAGCATATAATATATCCTGTTTATCCAGAAGGAAGTGACACTCCAGTTTATCCTGTTTGATGAACTTGATACACTGGTTTCTGTCATTTTCTTCATAGAACTTTGTTTAGGCCTTCAAAGGGCATAAAGCAAGTAACACACTCCAAAGTATCCGGTTCAATGAACTGGATACTCTGGTTTGTGTTATTTGCTTAATAGAACTTTGTTTAGCTCACTTGTTAGCTACAAGGTCTATTTGGAAGGCCCATAGCTCACTGCAGTTAGTCAATCGTTAGAATTTTGTCAAAGGGCATGAAGCAAGTGGCACACTCCAGTGTATCTTGTTCAATGAACTTGATACACTGGTTTGTGTCATTTGCTTCATAGAACTTTGTTTAGTCTATTTGGAGGGCTCATAGCTCACTGCAGGTAGTTTTTTCTTAGAAGAGAGATGGCGTCCACACAGTCTTCGTCGTCGTCATCTGGGTCTCACGCTCCCAAGATTGCGAAAACTAAGCGTGGCCGAGGAGTATCGCAAAGGCCAGAGGACCGAATGACCATCACGGTGGTCTCTCCGAATGGGGTCCCTCTGGAACCGACGAAAGCAGCATCATCATTTCGGACTACCTGCGGGATAATTGGAAGGCAACGGGTCCCCATCACCATAACAAGCTGGAAAGATTTGACAAAGGATCATAAAAATCAGCTATGGGAGGAAATTACAAATTTGTTCGAGTTCCCAGCAGAAGTACAGGGACTTGTGCAACGGCAGGCGTTCCTCACGATGGGAAAAGCATGGAAGAATTTTAAAAGCACTCTTGTGACGAAGTACGTGGCCAAGGATGTCACGCCCTTCACGAAGTATCCTTTCGTGTCGCCGGAAACATGGGAGGCCTTTGTGCAGATGAAGACAACGACCGAATTTGAACAACAAAGTGCGGCGCACAAGGCTCTCCAGTCACAAAACACGCACCCTCACAGACTCGGCACCGCTGGGTACGCGGGTAAAATCCCGCAATGGAGGATGCAGGATGAGGTCGCAATCCGATCGGAGGCCTCTCCGCCATTTGCCGAGATCGCAAACGAGCGCACTCGAAACAGGTTAAGAGCGAGGTCATCAACCACATCTTCGGGTGTCTCTTTCAAAAACCCCGCAGATGAGGAAGTGTTCCAACGCATGGTAAGATATGTTAAACTATATAGTTGTTAACATCTCTTGAACTTTATGGGTTCAAAAATAAAATGATTAATTGCCTCTTGCAGCAATCATTGACTACCGAATCTTCTCGTGGCTCCTTTGAAGAATATAGGGAGAGAGATTTACTATAACAGGCCTTGGGAAACAAGGAGCACCCAGGTCGCACACGAGGCATGGGGGTTTATGTACCTTGGAGGCACGGATTTCCAGATTACTCCGAGACATATAGGAGTAGAAAGAGATCCAAGGCGTACCGCAACGAATAAATAAAACAGGAGCTTCGTGCTCAACTTGAGGAACAACTATCTGCCTCACTTCAAGAGCAGACTGCCTCACTTCAAGGAGAGATAGATTCATTGCGGGAAGAACTGAGACAAGTCCGCAACTAATCGCAACCCACTCCTACTACTGCGGTACCCAGTCCGCCTCAACGTCGCAGTAGCTGCGCGTCCATACCAATTTCTGAACATAGCGACGCCCACTTACCTATTGATGACATTCAGGTAATGCAGTCTCAAAGTCAGGCTTGTTGGCTTTATTCCCGTTGACGTTGAGCGCGGCATGGTGTATCCATTGCTGCCAGGGACGCTGGTGCATGGTGTACAAGTAGACACCGGTTTCATAAAGGTCCAGGTGGACATGATTAATTATATTTTAAGACCGTCCCTCTTGAGAAGCCCCTAAACGAAGAGATTAAGACATTAGGGGATGCCGTCCACACAATCATTCAGTGGCCCAAGAGGGACATCGTCCTCGACATGTCCGTGCCACAATCTTCACATCCAGTGGCCCAAGAGGGACGTCGCCCTAGACCTGGCACATCGGCTCCGGTGGCTCCACCTCCACCTCCAAATCCAGTAAAGTCGGTTGCATCGGCTCCCACCGAGACACCATCGAGAACATATCATAAGCGAGGCTCCAGGGCTCATACGAAGAAAACTAAGCCGCGTCCCGTGCCATGAAAGTTTATTCTAGGAGTGTCGTTGGTGCCCGAGTCACAATTATCCCAGCTTGGTTTGATTTGCAATATATTGCATGCCTGGTACATGGAGAAGTCCAACATGAAGCCAATTCGGCAGAGTGCATTCACTCTGAAATATAACGAGAGGCATTTCCTCCACGACTCGGGCTATATCGTCGTGACATTCGAAGATTTATTCTTACTATTCAATCTCGACGAACTCGACGCCTCACTTCTACGATGCTGAACACTGTAAGTGTATTGTACAATGAAGTTCTATATTCACGTTATACAGATAAATGTCATTACTCTTTCTTTATGTATAGATACATGATCCAAGAAGTCCAGCGATCACGACGACCGGTGGGTTTCCTCGACCCTCACTTGGTCTCCGAGCAATCTATCAACGCAGATGCATCCTTCATGCAAGGTTACATAACGAGGGGATTGATTGCTCACAACGACAAGGAGTACGTCATGGTACCCTTCAACCAAGGGTAAATGCTTCACTAGTTGCCACACATATGTTTCATTTGTACTTTACATGCAGCATGAACTTAGGATTAATCACTATGGCGACAGACATGACTAGGCATCACTGGATTTTGATTGTGATTGTACCAAAGTGGAGCAAGGTAATATACCTTGATTCCCTCCTTAGGAGCAACCACGACTTCAGTCGTGTGCAAGAAGTACTTAACAGGTAAACTCATTTCCTCCATACATAACTCTATTGTAATATTTCTTTTGTTTGCCACGGCCGAGGCTAACTTTTTTGAATCACGTAGGGCATTTGCCGATTATGTTGCTGAGAGACCATGCGGAGGTCATCCCGTGTTTGTGATGAGTAATTGACATCGGTTTAGGAAGTCGAGTTTGGTTTGTGTGGTCGGACCATGTCATTGCACGGTGCAACGAGCTCGGTCGGACTTGGTCAAACTTGGTCGTATGGGCTTAGGATGCATATTCTAATGTTTCAACAGGTTTGGACTTCGTCATGCGTAAGTATGATGTTTTGATCCTATTTTTGCTCTCATGTATCGAGCGGTGCTATTTGATGTGTTTCTTGTCTGTGTTGGCTACAGGACATCGAGGTGGAGTCGTGGTGAGACACGAGGTGACCGGACTAGGCGCAGGTGGCGCTGAGGTCAGAACGGTCGGATGTGTCGAAGACAGCGGAGATTCGATGTGGTTGCGAGTTGTGGACGACAAGGAACGCAGAAGCTTCCTGGAAGGTGCAGGAGGGGCGTTTCGGTAAAAATGCAAAGCTGCACAGGCGGAAGCCGGTTCCGTTCGGAGTTAGCAGGCGTAACGGGTTGGAGACCCGTTAGCCAAAGGCTATAAATAGGTGGGAGGGGCTGCACGCACCTCGATGGCTTTGGGAGAGAGTTAGGGTTTTGTGAGTCAAAAGAGGCTTTGGAGGTGGTTTTACCTTTGAGTCTTTAGTTGGTGAGAGTGGGTGGAAGGCAGCAGAGAGTGTCTGTGTTCTGTCCCCCTTCGATGTGTTCTTGAGTCTCCTTTCCAAGCAAGCATGTAGTGTGTGTTCTTGAGGCTTAGGGAGAGGGAGAGATTGGAGTGATGAGCATGTAATCTTCCTTATTCTAATGTCCATGTGTATCGGGACTCCTCTGTATTCCTTTTGGTTCAATGAATGAAAATCTGAAGTTTGATTCTCTCTGTTCGTGCTCTCTGTTCTTCATTTCTCCTCATTTGGTGATTTCTTGACTTTTTGAGTTTCTTGTTGTTTCTTGCTGGGGAGGCCCAAAATGGGTTGCTCTATGTTGGGATGATGCCTCAAGATCATTTGATCGAGTTTCCCAAGAGCAAACTTTATTTAATTTCAGATTTGGGTTTTTGAGCCTCCCTGTTCTTCATTTCCTCCTTCTAGGGCTTAATGCAAATCTTGATTCCCTTCGCGAGATGGCATGAAACTTGGTATGAGAAGTCCATAGGCTATTAAGTAGCTATCCTCAAAGTTTCATGGCCAGAGGATCAAAGGTTGGGGAGAAATTTGGTTTTTGGTGTTGGCTCTGTATCTTTTCAGATTTTGGGTCAAATCTGAAATTCTTGTTCTTTTCTTTGATCTCTTGGTTTCCTAGAGTCCCCATGCTATTTTGTTTGTTGTGGTAGTGCTTTGAGCTAAAAAGATTGGGAAGAAACCTTCAATTTCTCAGTCTTTGAAGTTCTGAAATTTTCAGGTTTCAGTGAGCTGTCTTCTGTTTTCTTCGTGCGGTACTACCGCTCCTCAAAAGGTACTACCGCTCAAAGGTACTACCGCTCGGCTCAGCGGTACTACCGCTCAGAGGTACTACCGCTCGGCTCAGCGGTACTACCGCTCGGCTCAGCGGTACTACCGCTTGCAGTCAAACTTGCTCTGAAATTATTTTTCTTGACTGCTTCTTTCTGGATCTGTTTTATCCTTGTTGCTGTGACTTCTAGTAAGTGCATATCTTCTATCTTCATAGCTACCATAGCTATTGGAGAAGAAGCATAAGTGTGGATACTTGAGGGGCGAATTTAATTTTAGAAAGCGACATTCACCCCCCCCCCTCTGTCGCCATTTCGGTCCAACAATTGGTATCAGAGCCGATTAGCTCTTCTCAATAGATCTTAACCGGTCTCTAAGAGCCATGGGGACGAACAAGTATTCCACCAAGCCGCCCGTCTTTGATGGCATCGATTACCCCTTCTGGAAGAGCCGAATGGAGACATACATCCAGGCTCAGGGGTATGCCATCTGGCGGAAGGTGAAGGTGCGATTTGTTGTTCTTGCCGATGAGAACATCAACGCCGGGAACATGGCTGATGTTGAAGCGAACGCTAAGGCAAGGAACATCATAATCCAGGGGTTGACCGAAGCGAGTTTGATCGCATCTCTCATCTCACGTCGGCTTTCGACATCTGGGTGACCCTCGATGCATACCATGAGGGCACCACCCAGATCAAGACTGTTCGACAGGACCAATTCAAGCGAGATTACAACAAGTTTGAAATGCTCGCTGGTGAGTCCTTAGATGAGTGCTTTGCGCGCTTCCACAGGATCTTGAGCAACCTTCGAGCGGTTGGTCTCACATACCCCGACTCGGATAATGCTCGTCAGATGCTCGCGGCTCTCGATTTGCGGGTTTGGGAGATGAAGGTGACTACCATCAAGGACACCATGGACCTCTCGACTTTGACTCTTGATGCGCTGTACTCACGCCTCAAGACTCACAAGATTGACATTGTCTCTCGCAAGTCGAAGTCACAGTCGATGGCTCTAGTCACCGATCCCAGTTCGGCTTCAGGACTTTCTTCTTCCGATTCGCTTTGTGGTTTCTCTCTCACTGCTCTCTGTGACGTAACTGATGATCAGTTAGAGCAGCTTGAGGATGAGCAGCTGGCCCTCCTAGCTCGGAAGTTTTCCCATGCTTACAAGAGGAGGAGGGACAGAAAGAGAGGAGGACCTGTGATTTGCTTCGAGTGTGGTGGCCCCAACCACATTCGGGCAAACTGCCCCAAGATGGAGAAGGCCAAGAACGACTACACCGACAAGGGCCGCAACAAGAAGCCCTTAGCTCCCGCACAAGGCAAGAAGAAGTTCCGCGACCTTGGCAAAGCCAAGAAGCTCTTCCACCGCGTCCTCACCGCCTTCGACGACCTTGATCTCAGCAAGGTGGAGGGGTGGGGCGACGACGATAGAACGGACGAGCAAGAACCCAAGGGCGGCGGCGACTTCTCCGGCATGTGCTTCATCCCTTGAGGGCGAACTGAGCGACAGCGAGTTGTACTCCAACTCCGACGAGGTAAGCCCCACCTTCGACCAGCTTAATGATGCTTTCCTTAAGCTAGGTAGATTCCATGCTAAGTCTAGGGCTAGGTGTACTGAGTTGGAGAAGGAAGTAGATAGACTATCACGGGAGCTTACTTCACTTACATCTGCTCCCTCCCGTGATGATTGTGATACATGCTGTGCTCTGTTGGATGACATGGAGAAACTAAGGACCTCGCATGATAGTTTGTCCTTCGAGCTTGACAGTGTTAAGGTGGAGAATCTTAGTCTCTTAGCTGAGCCTGAGATGAGTAGGGTAGCTCCTTCATCATCTACTACTGTTGAGACTATTTCTTGCACCTCATGTGAAGATAAGGACAATGCTTTTAGAGGTCTTTATACCATGCTTCTAGATCTGCCCGAGTCATGTGAAAATTGCAATAACTTGAAGATGAACCTAAAACGGGCGGATCACAAAATTGCTGAGTTGCGTGCTTCTTTACTCGAGCCTGTTGTGTCTTGCACCAATTGTCCAAAATTAACTCTTGAACTTGAATCTGTTTCCAAGCAATTCCAAGGAGTGGTTAATCATAACAACAAGTTGGCTCAGTTTGCGACTAAGGACCCTGTTAGCTCACCATGCATGAGTTGTGAAAAACTAAAACTTGAACTCGTTGCTTTGAATGAAAAATGTGTGAAGCTAACTAAGGATTTACTAGAGAAGCCATCAACTCATTGTGATGTATATATATTTACACACGCATGCTAATTAATGACTTAACATTGCTCCTAGCGACAGCGGGTGGACTTCAACGAAAGTACATATGATCTTGACAATCTCATCGACATTCGTGCAATCATCTCCCAATTCTTGCTAGCAGAGGTCATAAATAAGAGGGGAGAGTTCCACGCCGGCTATGGTGATAATTAGATGTTGAAACATTGGATTCAATTGTACAAATCAAACAATTCCTTCAATTTAATTCATTTGTCAGATTTTGTGTAACTATTTTCATTCTATATATGTATGTGATCAGCTGGCAGTTTGTTACATTCATCTGTGTATCGAATTTTGTTGTAATTTACCTTGAGTTGCAATTAACTTATATCTGTCATTTATCTGTAATCTGCTTGCTTGCTTGCTTTCAGAGGGCATGGCTAGCATATCCTGAGGCTAGCCAAAAAACAGCAAATAAAATGGTTGATGCACTTGCTATCACAGACGGTTCGTTGTTAAAAACCGTCTGTGATACAATATCACAGACGGTTTCAAAGAGTGCCGTCTGTGGTATGAATGATATCACAGACGGCCTTTATTACTAACCGTCTGTGATATATACAATATCACAGACGTTTTTTATTACTAACCGTCTGTGATATTGTGTATATCACGGACGGTGTTTAAAAAAAACCGTCTGTGATAGTCGAGTATCACAGACGGTGTTTATAAAAAACCGTCTGTGATAGTCGTTTATCACAGACGGTGTTTTATAAAAATGGTTTTTTTAAAAAAAACCGTCTGTAATGTGAGTTATCACAGACGGCTTGGGAGCCGTCTGTGATAACCACCTACTATCACTGACACCTAAACACTGACGGTTCAGGAACCGTCTGTGATGACGGTTCCGAACCGTCTGTGATAGGGCTATCTGTAGCAGTGATTATGTCTAAGCAGGTCTAAGCATTTGATTTAGGAATTCTCCAGCCAATACTAGTGTACTAACTAGAGTTTGATTCTAAGGTGACAAGGTATAAGGATTTGCAATGTCAAAGGAGGCAATAACAAACAGGTATTAACTAAAGTTAAAACTGAATTGAGATACATTGAATAAAATTATGCATGCAATATAATTTAAATCAACATAATTTTATTTTAAATCTGGGATCAACATGATCAAGGAGTGTGACTTGCCTTGCTCTTCAACTTGGTCTGAATCTTCGTCGAAGAAATCTCCCGAATCGTCGAAGTCTACACGTGAAAATAACCCACCAAATTCAAATAAATTCAAAATAAATTCAAATTGACTTCAAATATTTGAATTGAGGCCATAAATGGATAGAGGGGAATTTTTGATGAATTTAGAAATTTGAATGGGCTAAATCGGAGTTAGGATGAAGAAGAACGGGCTCCGGGAAATTTGAATTCAGAGAAAATAGAAAAGGAGAATTTCTGGAATTATTTTTCTAAAGGAAAATCTGAATTATTGCGTCAGCAGGGATTTTGTTTTCGGCTGAATTAGTTTTCAATTGAAAATTCGGATTTACTGCGCCAGCATTGCGTCAGCCCTGGGGAGGTCTGACCGACCAGTGGGGCCCTGGTCCATGGACCGGGTCTACGGCCAAGGGGAGGCGCTGAGGTGGCACGGAGGGTGGCGTGGCAGCCGGACGCTTGCGTGGCGCCTACGTGGCGGCCACGTCGGCTGCCACGTCAGCCCGACAGCGGAGGTGGCCGAAGCAGCGCTCGGGAGCGGCGGCTCGCCGGTGAACGGCGGCGAGATGGCCGGCGGTGAGGGCCGGAGAAGGAAGAGGGGAGGACGGGGAACCCGAGGGTGGGCGCGGGGTTACCGGAGGCGGCCGGGAAGAGACCGGCGGCGAGGAGGGCGGCGGCGGCGCTCGGGCGCTTCGTCGCGGCGGCAGTGGAGCGGCCGAGAGGGAGAGAGGAGTGGAGGGGGAGGTGGTGCGGAGAGAGGGGAGGCTGAGGGGGGGTTTTATAGGGGTCGGGGGAAGGCGATGGCGAATTTCTCGCCGGAGATGCGCGGGGCGGCGGCGAAGATGGCGGGATTAGGGGGGACAGCGGCGCGGGGACGGCGGGATTCAGGTGCGGGGATGGCGGGGCTGGTCGGGGAGGAAGAGGGAGGGAATAGGGAAGGGAATCCGGGTGAGTGGGGGGCGGCGGAAATGGCGGCGGTGAAGGCACGGCCGCGCGGGAGGAGGAAGAAGGGGGCGGGGAGGAAGAAGGGGCGGGCTGACAAGTGAGCCTGAGCGGCAGCGGGAGATGGAGGAGGGGGCGGCTGACGAGTGGGGCCGGGGAAGAGAGAGAGGGCGGCGTGGGAGAAGCGTGGGTGGACGGGCCAGATGGGCCGAGGGGCGGCGTGGCGCGCATCGGGAGGGGTTAGGCGGGGTGGAGGCGACGGCCGGATGGTGGCGGCATGGAGAGGATCTGGCCGTCCACGTGGCCGCCGGAGGGGGAGGATTGGGATTAATTTTTATTTTTCTGATTTTGATTTTTCAGAAAACCCTAGAAAATCCATTAAGCCTTAGAAAAATATAAAAATACTTCCAAAAATTCCAGAAAAATTCACAGAAGTCCCTGGAGATATTTTAGACTTAATAAAAATATTTCCAACTAATGTTCGTATTTAATTTGCATACTTTAAAATACTTTTAATTTCGAAATAAACTTTTAAACTCCAGAAAACCAAGTAAAGGCCAAATAACTCCAAATAATTATTTTGAACTAGGATTTTTATAGAAATTCAAAATATCCTTTTTATTTAATAATATTTCTGAGTTTTACTTAAATCAATTTTTAAATCCAGCATTTTTGAAAAGCAGAAAATCAGAGCAACTCAAAATTAAATCTTTGGCAACCAAAACACTTATTTTTATTTTAAATTATTTTTACTATTATTATTTTTTATAAAAACCTGGGCTGTTACAATCTACCCCCCCTTAAAAAGAATCTCGTCCCCGAGATTCGCACAGGCTAGCAAAGCAATGGGTTTGGATCTTACTATGTGTAGTTTGTGCCGAGATCTGATTCAGTCATCCTTTCACGAACTTTTGGGGCCTTTTTCTTCCGGCTTGAAGGTGGTTGGCAGTTGGTGCTCCCGGTGTTCCATTTTTCACTACCTGTTGCTTCTTGGGGCAATTGTTGGCGTAATGCCCTGTCTCGTGGCAGTTGAAGTAGGTGACTCCTGCTGCAGGGTTTGAGTCTCTTGGGAAGTCAATTGCCAAGGCTTTGTTGTCTTCGGTGTTGGGAAAAGTGTTGGTCTGGACTTGTTCTTCGACTAAAGGTGAAGACTGAAATCTGTTGGCATGTGATGGAGTTCTTCTGATCCTGGGCAAGCTTCTGGTGTTCAGGTGCTAGGTGTTCATACGTCTCTTCCAATTCTCCATTTCTTGGTGTTTGGACTCTTGGCGAATCGCCTTACTGACAAGCTGGTGGAAGTCAGTATAGTCGTTGGAGAGTAGTTGAACCGACAGGTCATCATTGAGTCCTTCAAGGAATATTTCCTGCTTAGCTTCATCAGTAGCAACGTCCTCTGGCGCGTAACGTGCCAACTGGTTGAACTTCCGTAGATATTCATTCACGGTGCAGCTTCCTTGGCGCAGAGTTCGGAATTCCCTTTTCTTGAGAGTGATGGCGCCGGCTGGGATATGAGCTTTGCGGAAACTCCGCACAAACTCATCCCATGTTATGGCTTGTGCGTTGGCATGAGCAGCGGTGTAAGTGTCCCACCATTCTAACGCTGGTCCGTTCAACTGATGAGAAGCAAATAAGACTTTTTCCCGATCACTGCATTGGATGATGTCCAGTTTTTTGCCTATGACTCTAAGCCAGTCATCTGCATCCATGTGGTCAGCGCTGCTGGAGAAGGTCGGGGACGTAACCTCATAAATTCAGCCAGGCTTGGTTGGGGATCTTGTGCTGGCACTAGTGGAGCAGGTTGTGCAGGGTTGTTGATGGTCTGCACTAGTAGCTAAATAAGCTGATTCTGATTGGCCATCATTTGAGCCCAATCTGGTCCATTGGCAGGAGGTGGTGGAGGGATATGTGCAGCCTGGATGCCAATAGGGTTGTTGTCGTGGACATTGTCGTTGTTGTTGCTTCTTGTGTTAACCATCTGCTGGGTGCTTTGAGAATTAGAAGAGAGGAGACTCAAGGCAAAGGGGGAATAGGGGATATTTTGCACAACCCAACAAAACTTAACAAAAAACCTTTTATTAATTAATAGTTATAGCTGTCGACAAAAGAGAAAACTAACAGCTCATAACAACCTTTTATTAACTAGCTTAACAACTTATCCTAAAGGGCTAAGGGTCGCCTTGGTGTCATCCTTCGTGGCTGTCGAGGTACAAAGCGTGATCCTTCAATGCAAAGACTGAAATGGCGGCAGAGGCGGAGAACTGCTTTACGAGCGGCTTCTTGTCTGGCTCTTTCAAACGAGTAACCATTTCCTGTGAAGGGGTAGCGAAGACCTCCATATCCAGTCTGCTTAGTGATGAGTAAGGTGAAGTGATGTCCCATCGTCTGATCTCCATGGCTTTCTTCTCGGTGTATGTAGATAGCTCGATGTTGAAAACCTAAACGGTGAAGCAGGTGATGAAGGCCCCTACTCCATCCATCGGTTGGTGCAACATCGAAGGTGTCCATCTATAATTGTTTGAACGAGAGGTAAGTTAGGAATAAGTTTTTGGAATGATAATACAAAGGTGAGGAAGAATTGAGAGATAAGGATGAGCAAAGATTTGAAAGGTAAGGTTTAAGCAAAACTTTTGAAACTATTGATTATTAAAAATAAGTCCTTATGGTCTGACCAATCTATTCTACCTACGGTCACATCTTGGAGTCATTAAGGCTCTGATACCATCTCTGTCGGAACCCGGAGCAGCAACTCCAGGATCCTCTGTGTAAATCGCACTAGTCCAGGATCAGCTAGTGCACACAGTGGACAACAAAGATAAATACCAAGCATAATGACAATTATTTAATTTAAAGAGTACGGCCTTATGGCCAGTGTTTACATCATCACACATTGGCAAAAATAACTGCGAAAAAAACTGCGGAAGCGAAGCTGAAAAGGCGAAGCCCAAGCCTGCCCACAGGCAAACAACTGCAAGACGTGGCCTACTCGTTCTAGTCTTCACCGTACTCAACGTCGTCTTCCTCTGTGTGGAGATAGCAAGGTGAGTACAAACTTTTACTCCGCAAGTCACACGGAGAAATGCAATATAATGATAAATGCATCAATGGACGGCTTATAGGGTTAGTTTGCATAAAACAGCATTTAACAAAATACAGTAGATAGATTGAAATTGCTAAATTTAATACAGTAAGTAAAACAGTACTTGTAATTGAAAATATTACCGTCACTGCAGACTCCGACCAAACACCAACCTATCCACAACATCCCACCCGGACCATCTTTTCCAAAAGACCATGTATGGATTCCATCCATCCACACGCTTCCACTGCGCAACTCTTTCACGGATTCCATCCATCCGCAAGGTTTTTATCTCTCGTGGATTCCATCCATCCACAAGGTTTTGAAAAACCACTTTTGGAAAACAAAGTCTAATCCATGAAAAACCTTTACTCAGCAAGCCCATGACCGTGGGCACGGCTATCCAGGATAGATTATACACTCTGCAGAGGTTGTACAGCTTTACCCACAAGACACGATCATCCCGTTTTGCCACGTGAGTTACACACTTCCTTAGGTGTGCGGCGGGGAGATCATGACAAGGCCTTTACAATGCAAAGCCTTCAACCTGGCCAAGCCAACACTAAGGTTTCACCCCAGTAAGGAATCCACCAGACCAGGACCCCCTCTTGAGCCGAGTGAGACTTCTCATGGCCTACGCCACGCTCACTTTCAACCTACGAAATGGCTCAGGTTGGGACCTGCAAATTATTCAGCTAGGGCTCCCATACCAGCCTTATGGTAATGCGATAGGGCTTTACAACAGTAGCTCACAGACCGCTCCTCAATTTGACTTAGGCTCAACCACATACCCCTGTGTCCGACAATCAACACTGCGTCTCCGAACAACAGTGCATGCCTGCACCCACCACCTAACCATTAGCCTAAGTCTAAACCAGGTTTTATATTTTGTTTTCAAAATATTTTATCAACCTTCTTGACTCTCCGAAGTCAAAAGTATAGTTCAAAAGCTTATCATTTTATGGGCCGAGGGGGCGGTGTGGTGCGCATCGGGAGAGGGTAGGTGGGGTGGAGGCGATGGCCGGATGGTGGAGGCGTGGAGAGGATCTGGCTGTCCACGTGGCGGCCGGAGGGGGAGGATTGGGATTAAATTTTATTTTTCTGATTTTGATTTTTCAAAAAAACCCAGAAAATCCATTAAGCCTCAGAAAAATATAAAAATACTTCCAAAAATTCCAGAAAAATTCACAGAAGTCCCTAGAGATATTTTGGACTTAATAACAATATTTCCAACTAATGTTGGTATTTAATTTGCATACTTTAAAATACTTTTAATTTCAAAATAGACTTTTAAACTCCAGAAAAACCAGAAAACCAAGTAAAGGCCAAATAACTCCAAATAATTATTTTGAACTAGGATTTTTATAGAAATTCAAAATATCCTTTTTATTTAATAATATTTCTGAGTTTTACTTAAATCAATTTTTAAATCCAGCATTTTTGAAAAGCAGAAAATCAGAGCAACTCAAAATTAAATCTTTGGCAACCAAAACACTTATTTTTATTTTAAATTATTTTTACTATTATTATTTTTTTATATAAAAACCTGGGCTATTACAATGTTCCACTTTCAACAGTGGAACGAGATATTGTTGCTTGTTGCTTGAAGGACCAAGACACTACATTTTCTCTGAGATAAACACAGTAGCTGAATGCGGATTTGCAAGTGTCTGGATAGCTGGCCTAATTGGCATCAGAATAGCCAGTGAGATTGGTAGAAGGAGATTTGTATAGTTGAAGACCATAGTGAAGTGTTCCTTTGATGTAGTGAAGGATGCACTTAACTAAATTAAGGTGATCAGTTGGCGTTGAGTATGCATGAAGAGGTAGGCTTGTTGAACTGCATAGGAGATATCTGGATGTGTAAAGGGTAATTATTGAAAGGCTCTTGCAAGGCTTCTATACTTAGTAGGATCTGAAAGAAGCTCACTATAAGTGGATGATAACTTAGAACATGTGTCTATGGGTGTGGTGGAAGGATTACAATAGACCACCATGTTGGCACGCTCTAAGATTTCAGTAGCATACTTAGTTTGAGAGAGAAAAAGATCATTGATATTCAGTTTGAGATAGTACGGAGTATGAGAAATTCGCATACGGTTTTTGGACGATTTTTTGCTGATATAAATGAAGTCACTCCCGCATTGAAAGCTAGTTAGTATAAAAAAGCTGAAAAATAATTTTTAGAAGCCGAAAAGAAGAGTCCCTGCATATGGTTAACCGCAAGAGTATTTCTTAATTCTAGAGTTTTGTTCTATATTTCTCAAAATACCTACGTAATAAAATGTGCTAAATATACACTTTCAAGTATACTATAGATTCTCCCTTCCACAAAAATCAAACATAACCAAAAGTATAATTATTAAATTGTGGTTAACTGTCGTAGCAATGTATCGTGATACTCCCTCCCTTGTGAAAAGAATGTCGTTTTGAATAATCATGTGGTCAAATAAATTTAGATTAAGCTGAGCTATTATCTCATCTCTAATTTTCAGTTAAGTTTTGGATCTTTTTTGACCCACTACAAGTATAGAGATCTAAATGAGTAATTCTCAAGTTTAGGAGCCCAAAGTAACACACCCAGGAAGTAAACACAATCAACAAAAGTTCAAGAAAAGGCGGTAGACTTCACTTTAGGATGTAAACTAGTTGGATGCCCGTGCGTTGCTACGGATTAAAACATAATCGTAACATTTAAAAAGTCTAATTGCAAAATAATAGGGAGCAAAGGAAATCGGAGAACTTAAAAGCTACTCCCCTTTCCTCGCACGAGAGAGTTTCGGGCGGCGTGGGCGCTTCCTGTGATATCCACGTCGCCCCGAGCCCTTTGCTCCTCGCGCCAGGTCTCTCTCTCTCCCTCCAGATCTCCCCCGCTTCCCTTCCTCCCTCTCGCAGTCTCGCGCGGCCCCCTCCTCCCCCGATTCCCCGCCGCCCCCCTCCTCCCCTGCCGCCTCCCCCCTCCTCCCCCGGTCCCCCGCCGCCGCCCCCTCCTCCCCCGCCGTCTCCCTCGCTCACCCGCCGGCCGCCGCTTCCCCCCTCCCCCTTCCTACCCCGCCGGCTCCCACAGCGATTCAACCGAATTGGGACGACGTGGAGGCAATGGTTGGTCGACACGCCGCGACAAGCAAAGAGGAGGAGCCAGAAACCCTAGGCGATGCCGACCCACCCGGCCTCCCCGACTGCCGGCGGCGACAGGTCCCCCTCCACGCCGCCGCCGGTGCGCCTGTCAGGGGCGCAGGCGGTGGCGGCGATCCAGCCCAGCACGCCGCGCTTCTTCTTCTCCTCGCTCGCCGCGGCCTCCTCCACGCACCGCCGCATCGCCATCGCCGTCGACCTCTCCGACGAGTCCGCCTTCGCGGTCAAGTGGGCCGTCCAGAACTACCTCCGCCACGGCGACACAGTCGTCCTCCTCCACGTCCGCCCCACCTCTGTCCTCTACGGCGCCGACTGGGGCTCCATCCCCGTCTCCGTCGACGACGACCCCGACGCTGGGGGCGCGCCGTCCAACGACGCGGCCGAGGAGCCGGAGGACGCGCAGAAGAAGCGGGAGGAGGACTTCGACATTCCAGCCGCAGAGTATTAACTCCCTGAAGTCTTGATTCAACTCTCTCAGCTTTGCCTTCAAGCCTGAAAAAGGTAACGCAGTGCGCCAGAAAAAAGGGTAAGCTTCTGGATATAAACTGAGCATTTAATAGTTTTGGTTATTAACAAAATTCAAGATTCCAATAAATAAGGCTTAGTGAACAATTTCTTTTTGCATATAGTCATGTAGCTTTCTGCCAGCCCAATAAATATCTACTACATATTATTGCATTTGTGAGGCTCTCTGTATAACATGGTAATTTAAGTAGTGTAAGTATGATTTCTCTAAACCCATTTATGGCGTGAAATTTTTGAATAAAGGGGTGGCCTGTTATCTGGGAAAGAAAAGGGAAAAAAAGAAAAGAAAAAGCTAAAGGCACATACCACCTTGCGACGTAATATTCAATTTCGAATATCCGACAAATTTGTGTTGTTCCATTTGATAATATAGTTGTCCTATCTCTGGATTTATGCATTAATAATGGCTTGGTCCATACTGCTGGTCGGAATCAGTCGTAAATGACTCTAACCGGTTGTACAAGGTCCTGGGAGGTCGTAAGACTTTCCAACATGTCGTACGAAATATAGTATCCAACCATCTGCACCAGAATAAGATCACAAAATAGAGCTCACAAAGTAGATCACAAAATCAAAATAGCACTAAGACTGGTCGAAATGATGATCAATCAAATGCACAAAGTCCACGACCACAATACCAAGCCATACGACCAAATCCCAGCTCAATCGGTCAATCCCGGAGGCCATACGACCGAAAGAGGCGTTCGACCACAGCAAAACTGAAAGAGGCGTGCTTGAGAGGACCTACGACCACAGCAAGGAAAAGTAGGAGGCGATCGAGAGGTTTACGACCACAGTGAAGTATCGCAAAGCGTGGTCGTAAGGGGTTATCGACCACGGCCAAGGACAGTGTTTTTACGACCACGGCAAACCTACAGTAGAAGTGGTCGAAAGGTGTTCGACCATGGCAAAACCAGAAGACGGTGAGGTCGACAAGTGATACGACCACAGATACGACCACATCAGAAGAATAGAACGTGGTCGGAAGAGATTTCGACCACATTGTGAAGTTGAACGTGGTCGAAAGGGGGGTCGAAAGGGGCTTCGACCATGGCAAAACATGAGCAGATATGGTCGGAAGGCGTTCGACCATAGAAAACCTAAAAAAGACGTGGTTGGAAGGATTTACGACCACGGCAAAGAAAGTTTAGACGTGGTCGGAAGGCGGTCGACCACGGCAAAGAAAGTCTGACGTGGTCGGAAGGAGTTACGATCAAGTTGAGAAGAATAGAACGTGGTCGGAAGAGGTTTCGACCACATTGTGAAGTTGAACGTGGTCGAAAGGGGGGCTTCGACCATGTTGAGAAGACGCTGAACGTGGTCGGGAGGGTCTTCGAACACGTTGTCGTAGCCTTCGTCGACCACTCTCAACTTTACAACGTGGTCGTATCACCTGCCGATCTCACCGTCTTCTGATTTTGCCATGGTCGAACACCTTTCGACGACGTCTATTGTAGCTTTGTCGTGGTTGTGAAAACACTATTCCTTGGCCGCGGTCGATAACCATTTACGACCACGTTCTGCGTTCCTTCAACGTGGTCGTAAACCTCTCGATCACCTCCTTCTTTGCCTTGCCGTGGTCGTAGGTCCTCCCGAGCACGCCTCTTTCAGTTTTACCATGGTCGAACGCCTTTCCACCATGTCTATTGACGGTTTGATGCGGTCGTAAGTCTTCTTACGACCACTTACACCGTGGTCATAGCCTTCTACGACCACGCTTAGCGACTTTACATCGTGGTCGTAGCCTCCTTACGACCACATTCAAACTTCTTCGTTGCGGTCGTACGCCTTCGGATCACCTTCGATCTTTCTCTGATGTGATGTGGTCGTATCACTTGCCGACCTCACCGTCTTCTGGTTTTGCCATGATCGAACACCTTTCGACCACGTCTACTGTAGGTTTGCCGTGGTCGTAAAAACACTGTCCTTGGCCGTGGTCGATAACCGCTTACGACCACGTTCTGTGCTACTTCAACGTGGTTGTAAACCTCTCGATCGCCTCCTACTTTTCCTTGTTGTGGTCATAGGTTCTCTCGAGCACACCTCTTTCAGTTTTGCTGTGGTTGAACGCCTTTCGACCATGTCTATTGACGGTTTTCCATGGTCGTAAGTCCATACGACCACGTTTTTCGTGGTCGTAATTCTTCTTACAACCACTTACACCGTGGTTGTAGCCTTCTTTGACCACGCTCAGCGACTTTACAACGTGGTCGTAGCCTCCTTACGACCATGTTCAAACTTCTTTGTTGCGGTCGTATGCCTTCGGATCACCTTTGATCTTTCTCTGATGTGGTCGTATCACCTGCCGACCTCACCGTCTTCTGGTTTTGCTGTGGTTGAACATGTTTCAACCACTTCTACTGTAGCTTGCCGCTCGTCCCCCACTCAAAGCATTCTCCGACCACGTGCACTCCTTCACAACGTGGTCGTAGCCCCATACGATCAAGTATGCAAGTACTTGGCTGTGCCCAAGGTCGTTTACGACCGCCCAAAAGCACTTACGACCATCCAAAAGCGCTTACAACCACGTGGACGTTCATGATCCAGGGATCAATCTCATGACCGCGTCATCATTTACGACCATGCGGTCAAACAACTCGATCACGTTTAAATCTCAAAGTCGTAGCTCCCTATGATCACACAGGAAGTCTACTGACCACACTCGCTCCTTCATGCCGTGGTTGAAACGCCCTCCGACCACTTATACCGTGGTTGAAATAGCACTAAGACTGGTCGAAATGATGATCAATCAAATGCACAAAGTCCACGACCGCAATACCAAGCCATACGACCAAATCCCAGCTCAATCGGTCAATCCCGGAGGCCATACGACCAAATCCCAGCTCAATCGGTCAATCCCGGAGGCCATACGACCGATTCTCATGGGTTTACGACAACGTTCAGAGCTCCCGGGCACAGCCAACCACCTACGACCACGGCCAACAACCTCTGACCGTGATCCAAGCGCTTCCGACTGTTTACGGGTACATCTGACCGAGTCTGAAACCAACCCAACCGCATACGACCGCCTCACAACGTGGTCGAAGCCTCAACCTGCGAGTACCTCTCTGCTAACGTGGTCGTAAGGCGCCGACAACTCAACGTGATCGATCATCCAAGCGCCGACTTCTAACCGCAGCAATTGTAGCTTCAACTTATGACCTCAGACTACGGCCAACGTGGTCGTACCAAGCTTCGACCACAGCCAAAGTGGTCGTAGCTGCTTCCGATGGCCTTCGACCACGGCCAGACCGGTCGTAAACTCCGCCGAAGACCTATGACCACGGCCAGAGTGGTTGTAAAAGCTACAACGTGGTCGTATAGCCTCCCGATAGTCTACGACCACGACCAGAGTGGTCGTAAAAGCTACAACGTGGTCGTTCAGCCTCCCGATAGTCTATGACCACGGCCAGAGTGGTCGTAAAAGCTACAACGTGCTCATACAGCCTCCCGATAATGCACAGCGTGCTCGTAAACGACTTGACTCATTTCCGACCACGGTCAGAATGCTACAACTATGCAGAAAACGTCCAAAACAAACTTAAATTTCCCAGAGGCACGAATCAGTTACTCATCACAAACATAGGGTCACGACCACATGGTCTCTTAGTTCCTCTACATGCACTTTGTACTATTGTTTTATGATCTCACTTCAACAACATTGTAGGGCGCCGCAAAGCGCGCTTCCTTTTCTAGTTAGGTTTATTAAAATCCACTCCGGTCTGCTCGCACGAGAGCGCTTCACGCACCTGTAGAGATCTTCGCGCGGCGACGCGTGGCGAGCACCGTCTCGCGGTCACATGGCAGCTTGCGCTCGCGGCAGCGTAGACGCCTTCCAGCTCGTTGACCGGTGGGTCCTGCTAGTGCGCGGTCCCACGTGCAGCGGCGGGGAGCAGGTGCGGGGGGCGTGTGCCTCTCCGTGACTGGGCGTGGAGCGCTACGTGGCTAACCACCGGGAGTTTCTGCACTTTGTATTTTCAGTATATCAGCGGTTCCATTGATGCACCAAAGCTCTTCGTGTTCCAGGCGTTCGCGTTGTGTGTGTGTGTGTGCTGTGCACGTCTTCGTGCTGTTGCCCTCGTACTCGCGGAGCCAAGTCGTCGGTCGAAGCCGACTTACGACCACGGTGAACATGGTCGTAAGGTCTTACGACCACGGCAAATCTACAGCACGTCTATGACCACGTTGAAAACCTACGACCACGTTGAAGGTCTACGACCAGGACTACGACCATGTTGATGGTCTATGACCATGACTACGACCACGTTGAAGGTATACGACCACGACTACGACCACGTGAGGGTGGTCGTAAGCTACGACCACGTTGAAGGTCTACGACCACGCTGAAGGTGGTCGTAATCTACGACCACGTGAAGGAGTTCGACCACACCGGGAGAACGCTGACAGAAGTCGAAGTCTGATTCTGTAAACCGAGTAGGAGTTGTAGAATCGGGTATAAAAAGAGGCTTTGAGCCGTGTAATCTGTACCATGAAGCAATTGCGAGTAATAGATAAGAGAAAAGTAAATCCTTGTGCGTTGTTTTTGTGGTGTGATATCGCAAGACGTGGTCGGAAGAACTCACGACCACAGCAAACGTGGTCGGGAGGAGTTACGACCACGGCAAAGCAAGTCGAAGGTGATCGAGAGGTGCTACGACCACGGAATACATATTAGAACGTGGTCGTAGAGACGTTCGACCACGCAGAGATGGCTACGACCACGGTGAAGGTGGTCGTAAGGTGTTACGACTACGCGGGTGACGGTGGTCGTAGGAAGTTACGACTACGCGCTCGGACCACGTTGAAGGAAGTAAACGTGGTCGAAAGGGTGTTCGACCATGGTGAACAGTGATCACCAGCATCACTGCGTGATCGTAGAATGTTTCAATCACAGTATTTTTCGAGCAGCGAAGCGATACAGCGGAGCGGTCGTAAACTGCTACAGTGAATTTACGACCACGACTCGAAGTGATCGGTAGCGAGTGTGAGTGGTCGTACGGCATCGTAAGTGGTCGGAATCGGTCGTAAACAACTCTGGTCGTACAAGTTGCTGGGAGGTCGTAAGACTTTCCAACATATCATAGTAATAGTTTTCTAGAATAGATCACCGTGGTCAAACTCCGTTCCGAACACGTTCAGATCTCCCCGATGAAATCGCAGCTCCTTACAACCACTTACACCGTGGTCGTAGCCTTCGTCGACCCTGCTCAGCAACATTACAACGTGGTCATAGCCTCCTTACAACCACGTTCGAACTGCCGTGGTCGAATACCTTTCGACGACATCTACTGTAGGTTTGCCGTGGTCGTAATAACATTGTCCTTGGCCGTGGTCGATAACCCTTTACGACCACGTTCTGCGTGTCGTAAACCTCTCAAACGCCTTTTGACCACGTCTATTGACGGTTTGATATGGTCGTAAGTCTTCTTTCGGCCACTTACACCGTGGTCATAGCCTTCTACGACCACGCTTAGCGACTTTACAACGTGGTCGTATCCTTCTTACGACCACATTCAAACTTCTTCGTTGCGATCGTACACCTTCGAATCACCTTCGAATCACTTGCCGACCTCACCGTCTTCTGGTTTTGCCATGGTCGAACACCTTTCAACCACGTCTACTGTTGGTTGGCCGTGGTCGATAATCCCTTATGACTACGTTCTGCGCTCCTTCAACATGGTCATAAACCTCTCGATTGCCTCCTACTTTGCCTTGCTGTGGTCGTAGGTCCTCTCGAGCACGCCTCTTTCAGTTTTGCTGTGGTCGAACGCCTTTCGACAATGTCTATTGACGGTTTGCCGTGGTCGTAATTCATCTTACAACCACTTACACTGTGGTCATAGCCTTCTTTGACCACGCTCAGCGACTTTACAACGTGGTCGTAGCCTTTTTACGACCATGTTCAAACTTCTTTGTTGCGGTCGTACGCCTTCGGATCACCTTCGAGTTTCCCCTGATGTGGTCGTATCACCTGCCGACCTTACCGTCTTCTGGTTTTGCTGTAGTTTGTCGTGGTTGTAAAAACTTTGTTCCTTGGTCGTGGTCGATAACCCTTTACGACCATGTGCTGCGCTCCTTCAACGTTGTCGTAAACCTCTCGATCACCTCCTACTTTGCCTTGCCGTGGTCGTAAGTTGATTTTGACCACGTCTGCGAGTTCATTCAGGGATTGCTTTTCTCCCTTATTACTCGCAATTGCTTGGTGCTTTTCTACACACCTTGGCTCTGTTGTAAATAATCTTGTTTAGGAGTCAGGTACAAAGTTCGGAAGTAATCGAAGTCAAGACAGAGGAGAAATCAGAAGTTGAAGATAGAGACCAAGTCCTAGACGAAGTCGTATCAGAGTAGAAGTAGAAGTCGTATCGCAGTCGGAATTGTAATCGTAGTCGAACCCATGTTAAAGTCGTAGAACCGGGTATATAAGGAGTAGTCATGTAACCAAGATGTACCAAGCCATTGAGAAAATACCAAAAAGAGGGAAAAACACAAAGCATTGTTTTGTCGTGTGATTCTCCAAGACGTGGTCGGAAGGACTCACGATCACCGCAAGGGTGATCGGGAGGAGTTACGACCACGGCAAAGTTCTAGCAGGCGTGATCGAGAGGTGCTACGATCACGGCAAAGGAACATTGATTCTTCGACTACGTTGAAGGAGTGCAGAACATGGTCATCAAGGGTTCGACCATGCAGAGAAGACTACGACCACGGTGAAGGTGATCGTAAGGAGTTGCAACTACGTCGAAAAGACCAGTACGTGGTCGGAAGCGACTCCGACCACGTTGAAGGAAGTGAACGTGGTCGTACGTGTGTTCGACTACGGTGAACAGTGATCGTCAGCATCACTACGTGATCGTAGAAGGCTTCGATCACGGTATCATCGAGCAGCTGAAGGAAGGCTCCGAAGCGATAGAGAAGAGCGGTCGTAAACTGCTACAGTAAGTTTACGACCACGGTGAAAAGCGATCGGAGAAGCGATTAAGGCGGTCGAAACTGGTCGTAAGCTCTTGGAACCGGTCGTATTCAATCCTTACCGGTCGTAAACGACTCTAACCGGTCGTAAAAGGTCCTGGGAGGTCGTAAGACTTTCCAATAGGCTCATCTTGGTTACATGTCTACATTCCCTTTATACCCGGCTATTTGACTTTAACATGGGTTTGACTACGATTATAGACCAACTCTGACTCTGACTCCGACTATGACTCCAAACTTTCGTCCACGATCAGTCCCACAAGCCCTGTTACGACTACACACCGTAGTCATAATCAACTACAGACAACGTAGAGCTTCTGCACCGCACATTCTATATGTGTTATTATTAGCTTCGCAGATTTTATTCTTTCTATGGTTGTCTTGTTTCGTTTTTATAAATGCATGTCTGTTTTGAGTGTTGGATTTTGCTCTGATACCACTTGTTGTAAGTCTTATGACTTCTCCCAGGACTTTTCCGACCTTTTACGAGTGCTTCTGACCACTTACGACCGGCCATGGCTGCTTATGACTGCTTCCCGCTGCCATTCGACCGCTCTGTCGGCCATTTTGGCCGCTTTCCTTCGAGGTCGTAAACCTTCTACTGAGGTTTCAGACTGCTCTTCTCTGTCGGTGTGCTGCGCTTCCTTCGACCCCACTTGAATCACCTTGATCACAACTCTCACCGATCACATAGTGATGCTGGTGATCAGTGTTCACCGTGATCAAAACACCTTTTCGAGCACGATCACTTCCTTACATCCTGGTTGAAGTCCCTTTCGACCACGTTCAAGGCTTAACGGCGCAGTCGCAGCCTCTTCCGACCACTCACACTGTGGTCAAAGCTTCAAAACGTCGTCGAAGCCTTCACCGACCACGTTCAGTGTCTTTACAACATGGTCCCTGCCCTCCTTCTGAGCACGTTCAATCTCCTTCATCGTGATCGAAGCCTTTCAACCACGTTCAACTCTTCAGTGTGGTCGAATGCCTTCCCGATCACGTTCAATTCTACCTTACCATGGTCGTAGCGCCTCCCGAGCACGTTCCATCACCTTTGCTCTGGTCGTACGTCTTCTTATCACGCTTACAATGTGGTCGTAAATGACCTCTCTCAAGGTGGTCGTACTGACCGCTCAACGTGGTCATAACCGCTCGCTGCAACATGGTCGTAACGACCGCTAACAACGTGGTCGATACCGATCACGCACGGTGGCTCGACCACGGGCATCTTTCGATCATGGGCATCCGACCACGGCTCTGAGCACACCCATCTCTGACCACACCCATCCGAGCACAGCCATCTTCGACCACGGTCATCTTGGACCATGCGCATCTTCGACCAAGGGCTTCTGCGACCACGGCGATCTTCGACCATGCCATCTTTGGACCACTGCCATCTGACCACGCCCATCCGGACACCGCCATCTGACCATGCCCATCCGAACACCTCTAGAAACATCTGCATGCGAGTCGACATCTCCTGTGCCGTTTGCTATGAATTCGCCTGTTATATGTGGTCGGAATCGATTCCGACCACCCGGGCTAATGTTTCGACCACCTGGCCTGATGTTCTGATTCAATGCCTACTAACTTTCGACTATGACTTCTACTGGCTTTCTGGTCTGACCGGAACTCCTTCATTACTTCGTCTAGAACTATTTGGTCGTATGTCATCATTGGGCATTCGAGTAACGGCTGACTCAATGAGTCGCAGTCATGTGTGTCATTCTAAGGAAAAAAGCATGTCTGCATTTTCTCCTGGCGAGTAGCAATCGGAGCTAACGAGTTCAGTTCCAACCCCGCCGTGGTCGAAGATCGACTGTAGCTTCAACATAGTCGGAGATCGACTGTAGCTTCAACGTAGTCGCGGTTCCACTGTAGCTTCAACGTAGTCGCATATCCTCTGTAGCTTCAACGTAGTCGGAGGTCCATTGTAGCTTCAACGTAGTCGCATATCCTCTGTAGCTTCAACGTAGTCGTAGATGTGGTGAAAATACCATGGTTGAGAAGCCATGGTTGAAGAGGCGGTCGAAGTGGTGTGATCGAGAAGCCGTGGTCGGAGTGGCGATCGAAATGCTATGGTCGGAGTTGCGGTCGAAGTGCCATGGTCGAAGGAACGGTCGAAGTGGTGTGGTCAAGAAGCCATGGTCAGAGTGGCGGTCAAAGTGTCATGGTTGAGAAGCCATGGTCGAGGCATAGTGGTCGTATGTCGTCATTGGGCATTCGAGTAACGGCTGACTCAATGAGTCGCAGTCATGTGTGTCATTCTAAGGAAAAAAGCATGTGTGCATTTTCTCCGGACGAGTAGCAATCGGAGCTAACGAGTTCAGTTTCAACAACGCCGTGGTTGAAGATTTGTGGTTAAGTGCCATAGTTGAAGTGCAGAATGGTCGTAAACCCTTCTGATGTTCTCCAATCACGCCCAATGTGGTCGTACCCCTTCCTGATGGACTCTGACCACAGCCAAAGTGGTCGTAAACTATCCTGGTGGCCTTCGACCACAACCAACGCGGTCGTAAAGCCGTAAGGCTGCTGCTGCCTTCTGACCGTGACCAAACCGGTTGTACGCCTCCTGGTGAATTCCGACCATGTTTGCCGTGGTCGTAAACATTCTGGCGACCACTCGAAGGAGACTGCGATCTCGCAGAGACAACATAATGTGGTCGAAGTTGGTCTATGACCACTTAATAGAGCTTATGACTCTGCTGAACACCAAGTTGAAAGCTCGAGTAAGACTACTAAGTTGTAAAAGCCCCTTTCGACCACACGGTCGTAAACCTGCCCAAGAGAGAGACAGAGCCATTCTCAAGGCTTACGACTATGTAGAGACAGCTCAAACCTCAAAAACCAAACTCAATCTTTCTAGATCAAGAGTCAATTACTCATCACAAATACTACCACTAAAATTAGATAGAATGGCATGAACACATGTCTAATTTGCTATGCGTCATATTACACATTGAGTGCAGACCACTGATTGGAACAATTAGTGTCAATTTCAGGGATTTCCACCAAAAGTTCAAGCGACACTGTACCTTCACCGCTGCAAAAAAACATCATATGAGATTAGCATAATGCACCAGAAATATGTGTATAGTCTAGGAAAAACATGAAAACCTGGATGCAATAGTTAAGTCGCTGCATTCGACCAAGGCCACATGGTGTAGCTCCATTCGACTACGGCCAACGTGGTCGTAAACAACCTGAATGACCTCCGCTTCCGACTCCCAGCAAAATGGTCGTAACAGCTTCCGACCTCACACCTGGATGCAAAGGAAATGCACAAGTAGCCGACTTCTTACGTGGTCGTAGACTTGAGCGCCGACTTCGACCGCAGCCCGCTACACCGTGGTTGTAGCTTCAATTTACGACTTTCGACCATGGCCAACGTGGTCGTAGCTGCATTTGACTACGGCCAACGTGGTCGTAAACGACCTGAATCACCTCCGACCATGCCCAAAATGGTTGTAAACTCGTTTTCTGGCTTCCGACTCCCCGCAAAACGGTCGTAACAGCTTCGACCTTACAAAGAATGCTCTCCCCCCAACCTCCTTCCTCTCCTCCGCGGGGGTGGCGGGCAATTTTTTGAAGTGCAGAGGGCGGGAGTGCGGGCTGGCGCGGGGCTGGCGGACGAATTTTTGAAGTGCAGAGGGCGGGAGGGCGGGCTGGCACGGCGTAGGCGGCAGCGGAGCGGGGGGAGGCGGCGGCGGCGGACGAGCAGTAGAGGAGGCGTCGGAGGACGACCGGGGGAGGAGGCGATGGTGGCGCGGGGTGGGGAGGAGGAGGCGAGGGCAGAGCGGCGAAGGATAGAGGGTAGGAGGTGAGGGCAGAGCGGCGGAAGTGGGAGGGTAGGAGGCGAGGGCGGAGCGGCGAAGGTGGGAGGGTAGCAGGCGAGGGCGGAGCGGCGGAGGAGGGAGGGGAGCAGGCGAGGGCAGAGCGGTGGCGGAGGAGGGAGGGGAGGAGCGACGGGCGGAGCGGCGGTGGAGGAGGGAGGGGAGGAGGCGCACGGGATTCAGTGGGGAGGCAGGCGCCCGGTCGTGAGGAGGGCGGAGGACTGTGGGGAGGAGGCGAGGCGAAGGTCTCAGCACCAGAGGACTATGGGGAGGAGGCGAGGACGGAGGTATCGGCGGAGGATTTTGTGGGGAGGAGGTGAGGCGGAGGATTCTGTGGGGAGGAGGTCTCAGCGCATGACATTCGATTTTGGGGGAGGAGAGAAGCAGAGGGAGGCCCACATGTCGGCGCTTTTTTTCCTGTGAGAGGGTGGCAGAGCGTCGGACGCACCATCACCTTCAACTCGTTCTTTTAAGAGTAGAGATACAATCAACAAAAGTTCAAGAACCATATTTCTTCCGGAACGCTCCTTGCATGACCGGTTTATGTGACTTTGGGCCCAAAACGGCCGAGCATTCACGGAACATATAGGGCCTGTTTAGTTACCTGCATGAGCTGATGCAGCTGCATGAGCGTGGCCAGGCTGAGTAGAGAAGGTCCTCAGCCGCGTTTCTCCTCAGCCTGGCTCCAGTTGATTTTTTGCATCCGTTTATGCAGGCTCTCACCCCGATGTAGACAACCAAATACCATCTCTCTACATGCACGATGCAGACAACCAAACAGCCCCATAAACCCCGAGAAAAGAACCCCGCGCCACGGCCCAAACGGGAATCGACCATCCGAAAACCCGTCTTCACACGGTAGATTTTCCCAAAACCCATCTTCAGTAAGTGTGCGTGCCGCTGCTCACTCGTGTCGTGTGGCCCCAAAAACGCCAAAACGGCACAACGCCAGCTCTGACGAGGAGAAGCGAAGCGACGCAAGCAACACGCAGCAGCCGAAGCCAAGCGGATCGAACGAGATAATTATCGTCTATCCGCCTCCCGCTGCCTCCCAAGTGCAGCAGCGGCAGCAGTAGACGGCCATGGGAAGCGCGGGGGCGCTGCTCTCGCACCCGCCGCCACAGCTTGGTGGCTTCCTCCGCCGCCGCCACTGCCTCTCCCTCCCACGCTGCTTGCCCTTCCCCAGCGCCGCCACGGCGCCCGAGCCCCTCCGCGGCCGCCGCCAGTACCTTCGTTGCTCCGCCGTCGACGGGGGCGGCGGCCGGGAGACGGAGTCGCCTTCGCCGCCGCCGCCTCCCCAGAGGGAGGATTCGCCATCGAGTGGCCTCGGCGCGGCCCTGGAGGACCCGCCTCCTGAACCTGGTACGCCTCTTCTCATGCTTCCTCGCTAGTATTGTTGTGTAGGAGCTCTCAAAGAGATAGTGAGGTAGTGGCCCTTGATAGTTATGTTGCGAATCTTAGCTCAACTCTTGTGTCATTGACTCATTGTTTTCGTGGCGAGCAATTCCATTGGCTGTAAGTATAGCGGTTGAATGGGGAATTGGAGAGGGTGTCACTCCACTATTTGCTAAATTTCATGAAATTATTTTACCTAAAGAAAAAATGATCCTCATGTCGAAAATATGTCCGTACATTAATTAACACAGAGAAGGTTGGACATTCATTGTTTGCTGATATTATTTTGTTTTTTGCGCCAGCAAATGACATCACCGAAGGTGAAAATGTTAGCCACCAGTAGATATTTCCTAAACATGTTCTTGGCTATTACAGCGGATTCCACAGTGGCTGGTGTTCATGTGTTATTTGACCTCTACTTATTTTCTTTCTTAAGCATATACCGACAGATGTTGTACAAGCACCAGTGATTTAGTTATCAGGATTTCAAGTTTTCATAAAACCATTGATCTCATGATCATCTACAATTCAGTTCATGTTGCCTAGCTGCAGTTTGTTTATTTCAATTTTGAAAGAGTTATGCTATAATTGTCACCTTCTTGTCACCACTTTATCAACCTTTGGTAAATGTAGCCTTCTAAAGTTTCGTTGTGCTAAAAAATTAAAGCTCAACTTGTTAGAAAAGTACTATAGCAAAATCCATCTCACAATGCCCTTTTGAATTTTAATGCATCATCGTTATTTATTTCATTATACCTTGGTGGAGTTTCTTTCTGGAGTATGTGACAACTCAAATTTACCTTTTACAGTCGAAAATGGTTCCTTCGGAGGTGTCACGCAGGAAGAAGAACAGAGTACTCTGTATAATTTTCTTTATCCGAGCAAAGAGTTACTTCCTGATGATAAGGAGATGAGTATATTTGATCATCTAGAGGAACTTCGTGAGAGGATATTTGTCTCAGTGTTTGCTGTTGGAGCTGCGATACTTGGTTGTTTTGCTTTCTCCAAAGATTTGATTTTGCTTCTAGAAGCACCAGTTAGTGTTCAGGGTGTTCGGTTTTTGCAGCTCTCTCCTGGAGAGTTTTTCTTTACAACATTGAAGGTGAACTTCTGAAAATCTAAAAGAACACACTCTTCATTTGAAATTTGGTTTACAATATTCTCATCTTTTCTACTCGTATGCTCTCTCTCTCTCTCTCTCTCTCTCTCTCTCTCTCTCTCTCTCTCTCTCTCTCTCTCTCTCTCTCTCTCTCTCTCTGCACTCTGAAGTTGATCATTGTCCTACATGGTGCATAGTGTGTACATGTGCCTACATGGTGCATAGTGTGTACATGTGCCTACATGGTGCATAGTGTGTGCATGTGCCTGAGTCGGGAATCTATCTGGTGCAAAGACGCCTTTAGGTGCAAGCATATGATCTGTATTGTAGTAATCCAATCGGCGTAGGACTCAATCAAATTTTCTCAATCTGCATACTGACACACTATCACCAGTGGCATCCTAAAGATGGAACATATGGAAATACCTCCTCACACGGTTGGGAAACTTAAATACAAGTTCACACCTGTGAGCCCATTTTCACCTCCCCTACAATTAGAATGCAAAGCTACACATTCACACCATGTAACAACATTGCACTTGACAAAGGGTTCTCAGGTTAGCCGTGCTAGCACAGGGAAGTTTCTTGCTGCTGAGTGGGGTGGACAGCAAGACTGGTGACTGGTGAGGAAGGAAAAGGGGTTTAGGGTTAAATTTCTAAAACGTGTATACTGGGATCACATAGGCGCACACGATCTCAATACAGTAATATACTTCCTCAAATGCTGTAAAAAAATGCTTTCTCAAATCAGCCATTTTGTTTGGTTTACTTGTGAACATAACAGTCACAAAATTAATTCAAACTTGTAAATTTAACTTTGTAGAAACAAACCTGCAGTACTCACGATTATTGTTCTATGTTTTCATCCATGAAGAAGGTGGTTAACTATTCACAATGCCACAAACTCTGCACGCATTGATCCATAAACTGCTTTGAAGACCATTGGATTTCCTCTGTATTATTAGTCCATATGTGAAAAGTTCAAAGTGAGTGTAATTTTCATATAATTGTTCTCCTTGTGTACTAGATGTTAGTGACACATGTACCTTTCCATGTTGTACATTGCAGTTATACTTTATAGTGCTCTTTATTTTCTCGGTGATACTTTATATTGGTCATTAAGCAATTTAACTGTTGCTTATTTCATTATGTTCAATGCTGTGCAGGTCTCTGGTTATTGTGGCCTTCTACTTGGAAGTCCTGTCATTTTGTACGAGATAATAGCATTTGTTCTTCCAGGTTTAACAAGGGATGAGCGGAAATTCCTAGGGCCCATTGTTTTGGGTTCTTCTGTTCTGTTCTACCTCGGCATTTTCTTCTCGTACACGGTTCTTGCGCCTGCAGCATTAAATTTCTTTGTGAATTATGCAGAAGGGGCAGTGGAATCATTATGGTCAATAGACCAGTACTTTGAGTTCATACTTGTGCTTCTGTTCAGCACAGGGTTATCTTTTCAGGTAAACTAATGGCCATTTATGCGGCCCTCTCTATATATAATTGAAACGAAAGTAACCATTGGATGGTAAAATGGTCTGTGACATTTATGTAGACAAATGGCCCTATAGCATATAGTTTTTTTAAAGGTATAGCATATAGTTTTCCGAGAACCCACTTCATTGTAGTCCTTCGTAGGTAGGTGGCCGGATTGTAAAATTATCTGTGATATATATGCAGATGCAGTGAATTTCTATACCACAAATAGGTCAGAATAAGCCCATACTTCGAATTATCGGAGTTATGCCTTTGGCAAAAGGTTATCTATTGGGTCTAATTCTTGAACATCCATTACAGTATATCAGTATATCATTAAATGAATGTTCATGCTGACCATTGAAGAAGCAACTATGCAAGTAAATTTGAAGGACAAAGTTACAGACCATTGCTAATCTTGTATGTTCCACTCGGTAGCGGATTGGACCTGTATGTCTGAATAAATCATTGTTTGATTATCCAACTGTGGCTATGATGATCGCTTTCCCTTCCATTTGGTGCTAATTTAATCATCAAATGGTTGATATGAAAACTGCTCTTGATGCTAGTGATTTGAATTATCAGATAACTGCACTGCAAATCTTATTTTACTACCCAAAGATACTAAGAGAATTGCCACCGGCACATCTCATTAAGAATAAACATAAATTTCACAAAACTACACGTGTTTTCAGAAAACTACACATTTCAGTTTGCATCTCACAAAACCAAAGTATGTGTAGAATGTAAACTGAAATGTGAAGTTTTCTGATAGTTATGCCAAAATAGGTGTAGTTTTGCGAAGTTTACTCCTTGAATATTTACAATTCCCATGCTACTCTCTTCCAGGTCCCTGTCATCCAGCTACTGCTGGGACAAGTTGGATTGGTTTCTAGTGATCAAATGCTTTCGATCTGGAGATATGTTGTTGTTGGCGCGGTGGTTGCTGCTGCTGTGCTTACACCCTCGACGGATCCGCTGACCCAGATTCTCTTGGCGGGTCCACTGCTTGGTCTGTACTTGGGTGGTGCATGGATGGTCAAGCTAACTGGTCGATAATTGCTCCACTTATTTCAGTGATTGAATGTTGCACGAGTGTATTAGCATCATAGACTCATAGTCACGGTGATTGTTCTTGACAAATTACAGTCCCCACTGTAACATAGTCTTGTATAAAATGAACTCGCTATTTTTGCGCATCTAAAAGATCATACTGTTTTGCCATTTTTCGCTGGCGAAGCATTGATTAAGTAGGATAACTATTACACTGTATAATTTACACATTAGATGCCATTTGCACACCACCCGGAACTTGTTGCATACTTTTATGTTACCTTCGTTCTCTTCTACTTTCGTAGTAGACACTCGTTTTCAGAATCTGTAACTTCCCTTGTGTTACGATCACGTGTGTTTTTTGAAAACACTAGGTCATTTACCAGTGTAAATAGAAACACACGGGAACATAAAACAAAGGGGAGCATATAATTTCCCGTGTGTTTGAGCGAAACACAAGGTAAATAAGGAAGGACGGTCGGGTAGAAAGGAATTTCCGCAGCGTTAGGTTTCAAGAAAAGCGGATGAGATCGGTCTTATCAAGCAAAGCCCCAGAAGAGATCCTCTTTGAGATTAGCGGTTAGATTAGTGGGAATCTTCGGGTAGAAAGAAATTTCCGCAGCGTTAGGTTTCAAGAAAAGCGGATGAGATCGGTCTTATCAAGCAAAGCCCCAGAAGAGATCCTCTTTGAGATTAGCGGTTAGATTAGTGGGAATCTTAAGATTCCTGGTAATCCTAACCATAGGAATGACATAGCAGGGAATATGACGTTCCTATATTTGGTACATGGTACAGATGTTTTAAGACACCAGAACATTTTCTTTGGGGTATAACATTTTAATCTGTCATGCAGAGAATTTCCAACATAAATACATATTGTGCAGGATGCTTCTCCCCTAAGCATGCATGCTACAAACCATCCTTGCGGGCAATACATGTAGTATGTTATTCTCCCATGCATAGACATAGATTAGATTGAAATAACATTCAGAAAGCATGGAGATTGCATTAAAATAACATTAATAAAACTTCCCAGAAATAAATTTTAGTAAGAACGACCGCAGGTCTGTCCAATTGCCTGTGTGTAGAGCACCGCTCGAGGATCCCGAAGCTTTCCCAAGACTCATAGGGCGACGTCGTCCTCTTTGGTTAGCCGTCCCTCCCTTTGCCGGCGATGAGCCTCACCTCTTCTCGGCGAGGAAGAAGGCACTGTAGCGACGCCATTAGTTTAAACCACATGTAATTAGCTGCCTAATGACTTTTCTTAGCTTCGGTTAATCCATTGCTGACCAATGGGCCCTCCTCGTTTAATTAAAGCCCTGTCTCGCTGACATGTGGCCCCATTAGCTTTTAAAATATCTTTTTAAACCGGTTTTAAAAGTTAAAGCCACTGACAAGTGGGCCTGAGCTATTGTTTGCATAGTAAATAGTTCCCACCTATCAGCACTTAGCCATTTTCTTTTAGAAAAATAAATCAAAACTAAATTAAAATCCCATGGGACCCCTTGTTAGTCTCAGTGGGCTTTTTCAATAGAAAATTAATTCAAAAATTAATTTAAAATTCAGTGGGTCCCACTATCATAGAGAGAAATTGTCTCTCCTCTATTAATTTTTGGATTTAATCCAAATTTAAACTTTTGAGAGCTCATTCTCGGTCATTTTAACTCTAAATTTAACAAAAATTATTTCTAAATTATTCTAAATTCAAGATCTATCTATTGGTAGTAGAATTGTTCAATTTGAAGTTCATTTGAATTTTCAATTGTCTTTATTTGTTGTTGCTCGCGTGTTGTTCATTTTCTGATGCAATCGTTCGAGTAGAGTACGAGGACGCAGAAGAGCTCCAGTTTGAGATAACACAAGAATTGCAAGACCAACCCACTTGTGAGGCAGGCGAGTCAATATTTTGATCATGTTAAACCTATATTTATGCAAATTTATATTCATTTAAATTACCAAATTGCATGCTTAATTTATTAGACAAATGTATGTTAAACTTAAGATAGATGCATGCCTTATCAAGGTATTAATTTGCCTTGATCATCATCTTTTAATTACAAAACTTGTTTTGAGCAGTCATTGGAGGGAAATGACTAGTATTTTGAGATAATTTAGTTTTATGTTTCTCAAAATCCTAAAAGTTGTTGTTACCATATCTAGGCGGATAGTATGATGGTTGGTGCGGATATAGCATGAGAGATTGCGGCTTATAGCATATACCGTCTAGATAACTTAAGGACTTAATCATGTGATGACCTTCCAAAGTAAAATAGTACAATCATAAGTTTATAATTGTGTCGACCTGACTAAATAATTTGTATCCACTAGTGCGAGTTGCACCATTAGAATGGCCCATGAGTCATGTCACTGGTGTAAATTGCCGTGTGGCACAAGAGGGGGTCTGTGTATGGTGAATGTAACCACCCTTAGATAAAACCTTAGCGGTATAACTTACACTGGAGGATGCATTGTAAAGGCCTTGTGATAATCTCCTTGATTCACATGCCTAATGAAATATGTGAAATATAACTAATTGATTATCTTTTGTGGGTAAATTGTAGTCTCTACAGAGTATAAAATATTCGAACAGCCATGCCCACAGTCAAGGGTAGGCATGTGAACTTACTCGAATTAGTTTCTATTTTAAAAACTTTGTAGATGGAATAAAAACTCGTCGGGTGGATGTAACCCTAATTTTGACTTTTCCTGAGTGGATGTAACCCATTGTTGATAATTGGGTGGATATAACCCTAGCAATAAAAAAATTAGTTGAAAAACCCGTGGTACTTACTACTTAGCTCACCCAGAGGACCCTTAATTACTACGTTAGTAAGCCCTAAAGTAGATATTTCCATGGAAGATTTTGGTTCTTAGCGGACCTTATGGTGCTAAAATCCCAAACACTAGATATCATCTTAGGGATGGATTAGTTGGCCAGATACTAAGGAATGATATATTGTGCCAACAGGAAGATAGTACTTACCAAGTACCCTAGATTAACAATAAAGGTATGCCTCTAGGAGAAATGCTAGTAGTTCAAGATTACCAAGAGATGTTTTCAGAAGAATTGCCTAGTATGCCACCGGACAAAGACATATAATTTCTCATCAACCTAAAACCAAAGACTGCCCTGATTGCCAAGAGACCTTATAGCATAGCTGTTGATGAGCTTGAAGAGCTAAAGACACATATTGAGGAATTGCAAGAGAAATGATTTATTAGACCTAGCTTATCACCTGGGGTTCATCAGTACTTTTCAAAAAAGAAGGACAACACCACCAGAATGTGTGTGGACTAGAGCCCTCAATGATGTGAGCATCAAGAACAAGTATCCCTTACCCCACATTGATGATCTATTTGAACAACTCATAGAAGCCATAATGCTCTTCAAGATAGACCAAAGGTCATGATACCATCAACTCAAAATCCAGGGTGAAGATATCCCCAAATGACATGTATCACCTAGGTTGGCCTGTATGAGTTCACAATCATGTCGTTTGACTTTACCAATGTGCCAACCTACTTCTTGAACCTTATGAATAAATTATTCATGGAATACTTGGACAAGTTGTGGTTGTGTTCATAGATGGAGTCTTGATCTACTCTAAAACCATTGAAGAACACACCGAACATCTATGGTTGGTTCTAGAGAAGCTTAAACAGCACCAGCTATATGCCAAGTACAGTAAGTGTGAGTTTTTGGCTCTATGAAATCAATTTCCTTGAACATATTATGTCTGCTGGAGGAGTAGTAGTCAACCTAGCTAAGGTAGAAGTTGTTTTGGAGTGAAAGCAACCCACCTTAGTGACTGAAGTGCGTAGTTTTCTTGGATTAACTGGATACTACAAACGATTCATAGAAGGATTTTCTAAGCTGTCCAGAATAATGACCCACTTGCTTAAGAATGAGAAGAAGTTTGAATGGATAGAAGCTTGTGAAAAGAGTTTCCAAGAGTCGAAGAAAAAGTTAACCACCACTCCTGTGTTAGTTTTGCCAGACATACACAAGGACTTTAAAGTTTATTGTGATGCTTCACACTAAGGTCTTGGTTGTGTGCTCATGTAAGGAGAAAAAGTCATGGCTTATGCGTTCAGACAACTCTGTCCCCATGAAGACAACTATCTAACTCATGACTTGGAATTAGCATCAATAGTGCAAATACTGAAAATTTGGCAGTATTACTTGATTGGGAATCATTATGATATCTACACTAACCATAAGAGCCTCACGTATATTTTCACTTAGATGAATCTCCACCTCCAGTAGAGAAGATGGTTAGAGCTAATCAAGGATTATAACTTAGACGTCCATTATCACCTTGGAAAGGTTAATGTAGTGGTCGATGCGTTAAGTCATAAATCCTACTACAGCAATGTCATGGTTCCAGAACATCAACCTGAGCTCTACAAGGAGTTGGAAGCCCTCAATCTAGAGTTAGTAGAGCAAGATACCATAGCCGCTATGGAAGTACACCCAACCCTAGAAGAGTAGATCAAGGCCACTCAAGAAGGACATCCTGGTATCTAGAAGTTCAGGCGCCTCATGGCCAAGGAAAAGCCCTTAAGATTATCAAAGACCAACAAGAAATTCTACAATATCAGAAACGCCTCTTTGTTCTCCACCAAAAGGAGCTTAAAGACTGATACTTAAGGAAGCCCACAACTCAGCATATTTTCTACACCCGGGAAGCACCAAGATATATCGGGATATGAAGACCTTGTATTGTTGGCCTCGTATGAAGAGAGACATCGCCGTTTGTAGCATGTTATGATGTGTGCCAACGGATCAGAGTTAGGCACTAGAGACCTATAGGACTACTTCAGCCTACAGATTCCTTAGTGGAAGTGAGAAGAAGTTGGAATGGTTTTGTTTACTAGCCTGCCACGAACTAAGTCTGGATATGATTCTATATGAGTCATAGTTACAGATTGACAAAAGTAGTCTATTTTATCCCTATGAAGACCACCTATAAAGGAGATAGATTGGCTGAATTGTATATGGCTTGCATCATATGCTTGCATGGAGTACCCAAGAGAAGAGTCTTGGATGGAGGGTTCCCAGTTGATCTCACATTTCTAGGCTAGTCTGCATGATGCACTTGGAACCCACCTAGCCTTCAGCACAGCATATCACCCCCAGACCAATGTACAAATAGAAAAAGTGAACCAGATCTTTCGAGACATACTTTGCACTTGTGCCTTAGAATTTACAACAGATTGGGACAAGTGTCTACCTTATGTGGAATTCTCCTACAACAATAGTTATCAGTCTAGTCTGAAGATGTCTCCATTTAAAGCACTTTATGGTAGAAAGTGCAGAAGCCCTCTGCATTTGTTAGAAGTAGGACAAGGCTATATCTTCGGATCGGATGCCCTAAAGCAGGCAAAAGAGATAGACCACTTAATTAGAGACTAACTCCAAGCTGTCCAATCCAACAAAGGAGCTATGCTAACAATCATCACAAAGAACTGAGCTTTGAAATTGGAGACCATGTTTACCTCAAGGTATCACCTCTTCGAGGAATTCAAAGGTTTAAAGTTAAAGGCAAGCTTGCACTGAGATATATAGTCCCGTTCCTAATCACCACCAAGCGAGGAGAGATAGCCTATCAATTGGAATTACCCGTAAGTCTAGGAGATGTCCAAAATGTGTTTCACATCTCTCAACTCAAGAAGTGTATCAAAGTACTTAAAGAACAGACCTCAGTGGAAACCATCAAGCTCGAGAAAGACCTGACGTATCCAGAACGTCTGATCAAGAACCTTGACATCATGGAGAAGTAGACAAGATGCCAGACCATCCATCTGTGCAAAGTCCAGTGGAGCAACCACTCAAAGAGAGAAGCCACCTAGGAGCGTGAGGATCAACTGAGGATAGATTACCCATTCATGTTCTTTGAGTAATTCTAAACATGGAGTCAAGATTTTGTTTAGGGGGTAGGATCTATAACATCCCATTTTGGGGAATGTGAAAATTTCTTGAATGAAAATTTCAAATTAGTTTTGAATTCAAAAAGTCCCTCTCAAATTTCTCCCAAATTTTCAAAAATTTGAAAATTCACAAACCCGAAACCTTAGCCTGGGCTTGCATAGCCCGTTCCACCTCAATCTAGCCCGCCTGACCCTTGGCCTAGCCCAAAATGGCCTTTATTCAAGCCTGCGTCGGCCTACGTCTTCTGGTCGCACTAGTATATGCCCTAGGCATGACCCGCGTGTGCACCACACCTGCCCCTTACCCACATCCACCGCGTTCATGCTTGGCGCCACCTCCCCTGTGCACCACTTCTCTTCTATAGTGCATGCCACCCTCACCTGAGCTAAGCCACGTCCTATGCCATGCATAGCCCCCTCTCTATCCCTCCTCTCTCCGCAAGCCCACCGCTCCTACGTCTTGCCCGAGCTGTGCCGCATCGCATGCCCACTTTCCTCCGTAGTCGATTGCCTCTAAAGCGTCTCCCCTGCACCACACGCCAGCTCCACCCTCCTCTCTCGTGCCGCACTGTGTGCTTACCCCCCACCCCCACCTTTTCACGAGCCATCAAGGCAACCAATGGCTGTCTCCTTCCCCCATGGCTATAAAAGCCCCAAACCACCATTGTCTTGCCCCCAATTTTGCCCCCATGCACCTAATCACCTCCAAGAGCCACTTGAGCCATCTTCTCCCTCACGTCTGGCCATTCCACTGCCGCCGCTACCAAGCAAGAATGACTACAGCTTTATCTAATTGCTTGTGTTTGGAGCACCACCTGAGGATCCCGAAGCTTCCCCAAGACTCACCGGGTGATGTCATCCTCTTCGGCGAGCCCTCCACATCGACCCCCTCTCCACCACCTTGGTCCTTCGACGCTAGCCTAACCTCTATATCCTCGAGCCTCGCCGTTGCTTTTGGTATGCTTCCCTCCATCTCGTGATGCTCCTATAGCAAGGAATTAGGCTCTCGTGCCCTATAGCGCTTTCTTCCGTCTATTGATGCTCCCATAGCAAAGAATTAGGCTCTCGTGCCCTATAGCGCCGTGGTGCCATGCTCGATCTTCCGCTGCCGCATGAGCTCACCACCAGCTGCCCTAGACTCTGAATTCGGCCACGCTGCCTTACTGGAGGTTCACGCTGGGCTAAGAATCCCATTTCTAGGTTCGCCTCCAGCCGCGACCCCTTCCCTCACCAGTGATGAGCCTCACCACTTCTCGGAGGGGAAGAAGGCACTGTAGCGATGCCATTAGTTTAACCACACGTAATTTGTTGCCTAATGATCTTGCTTAGCATCGGTTAATCCATCGCTAACCCGTGGGTCCTCCTTATTTAATTAAAGCCCTACCTTGCTGACATGTGGGCCCATCGGCTTTTAAAATCCTTTTAAACCAGTTTTAAAAGTTAAAGCCACTAACAAGTGGGCCTAAGCTACTATTTGCACAGTAAATAGGTCTCACCTATAAGCCCCTTATCAGTGTTAGTGAGCTTTTCCAATAGAAAATTAATTCAAAATTTAATTTAAAATCCAGTGAGCCCACTATTAGAGAGAGAAAATTCTCTCTCCTCTATTAATTTTTGGATTTAATCTAAAGAAGAGCCCGTTCTCACTTATTTTAAATCCAATTTAATGAAATTTGTTTCTAAATTTTTCTAAATTCAAGGTCTCTTGGCAATGGAATTGTTCAATTAGGAGTTCATGTGATTTTTTAATTGTATTTATTTGTTGTTGCTAGCGTATTGTTCATTTCCGATACAATCTTACGAGTAGTAGGAGGAAGCGGAAGAACCCTGGTTTGAGACAACACAAGAATTTAAGGACCAACCCGATTATGAGCTAGGCAATATTTTGATCATGTTGAACCTGCATTTGTGGAAATTTATGTCCACTTAAATTACCAAATTGCAAGCTTAATTTATTAGGCAAATGTATGTTAAACTTAAGGTAGATACATGCCTACTTGATATCATAGTATTATTATACCATCCTTTGCCACTTGAATCATATGATCCTTGTCACCCTAGATATTTAATGGTATAAGCATCATCTTGCTTCAGTACCAAGGCATTCATTTGCCCTGATTATCATCTTTTAATCATAAAACTTATTTTAGGCAATCATTGGAGGGAAATGATTGGTATTTTGAGATAACATAGTTTTATGCTTCTCAAAACCCTAAAAGTTGATGTTACCATATCTGGGCAGATGGTATGATGGCTAGTGCAGATGTAGATGAGAGATTGTGGTTTGTGACATGTACCATCCAAATAACTTAAGGACCTAATCTTGTAATGATCTTCTAATGTAAAACAGTACGGCCATAAGTCTATAATGGTGTCGACCTAGCTAAATAATTTATATCCACCAGTGCAAGTTGCACTATTGGAGTGATCCACAAGTCTTGTCATTGGTTTTGTGCCATCGTAAACACTGGTTGTGTCACTAGTGTAAGCCGTCGTATGGTGTAAGAGGGGGTCTGGGTGTGGTAGATGTAACCACCCTGAGATAAAATCTTAGCGAGTGTAACTTACACTGAGGAGATGCATTAGTAAGGCATTGTGATGATCTCGTTGACTCACATGTCTAAGAAAAAGTGTGAAATATAACAAGTTGATTATCTCTTGTGGGTAAAATGTACATTCTCTACAGAGTATAAACTATTCGAACAATCGTGCCCACGGTCAAGAGTGGGCATGGAAATTTACTTAAGTTAGTTTCTATTTCAAAAATTTTGTGGGTCGGATGAGAACTTGTTGGGTGGATGTAACACTGATTTTGGCTTTTCTTGGGTGGATGTAACCTAGTATTGATAATTAGGTGGATGTAACCTTAGTAATAAAAAATTAGCATACGATAGATGAAACCATGTAACTAGTCTATGGTGCCTACACCATTATAAATATTGCACACTTTCACTCTCTTTAATAAAAACATATTTTGGTTAAAACGCTAGGTCATAGTAATTTCTAATATTAGTAGTTTTTGAAATGTTTCCTTTTGTAAATAAAAGAACCCGAGCATTCCTTATTAAATTTTGCATGCATAAATATTGTATTTTATGTATTGACTCATGGAGCACTGTTGCTTGTGCTCACCCTCGCTCATAAAATCCATCAGAGCTCATGAATCAAGGACACTACATGTACTACGATGTCCTAGGAGCTGATGGTGAAGAAGATGGCTGAGATTATATTAGTCTCTAGTAGTTTAGATCTCACACCAGTTTGGCTAACTAATTTGGTGTCTACGTGCACCAATATTATCCAAGTCCTTGGTTAATATCAGTCACACAGAACTTACCTTGGTCGCTTACCTGTGACGAGATATGCCCTCTCTTTTTGCTTCCGCTTCCGAATTTATGTAATGTATTCATTTGGCCTAGTCAGCCCAATTATAAACTTAACCTGATGCAGTCTATTTAAACTCTGATGAATATAATATTAATGTATGATATAGTTTACATCATGTACAAACTGATTCAGCGATGTATTCTATGAGTACTATCTATTGATCCAGGGAATAGTTCAATATTTTGGCGACTATTTTTTTAATCATGGCTACAAACAGCAACACGGCACTGTACTGATGCAGCCAAGCAAACAACCAGAAGTGAAAGAAAAAAGTCTAAGAAACATGCACAAGAGGAGAGAGGAATTAGGTCCACCTACTGCTCACAGTTGGTAATGGGTCTATTCTTTTTTGCTTTAGCTTATGCCTTATAGTTGTGGCTTACAACTTTTGAGCTACTCGTGAGAGAGAGAAAGAGAGAGAGTATTGAGTAATAGAAATCCGCATGTGGTTTTTGTGACACCCCGGCCCATGTTGGCCCATGTGTGTGTGTGCACATGAATTTCTGGTTTAGTCCCACCTTGCTAGCTTACCTTAAGAAGCACTTACATATAAGCCTAGGAGTTCCAATGGTAGCACCCCCGGTTAACCGTTTTGCGCGAAGCGAGGATGAAAGTGCAAGCGGGTTGCTACGTGTGCGTGGCCTATCCAAAATGTGGTTAGGTCTGAGCCGGTTTGGGCCCTAGGGCGTTACAGTTTTGGCCAATATAAATAAAGTCACTACAGTGTGTATTACAATCAACTTGTAGACATCGCCCCTAAAAGACACTCCATTTAAAAGCTAATTACTGTATAAAAGCCAAAAAATAGTTTTTAGAAACCGAAAAGAAGAAAACCAATAAGTGGACGAGGAAGGAGTACTGTTGAACCTGCTTCCATCTCTTGTTTTGATGTGCCTTTGTCTGATGCTCTGTTCTATGCTAACAGGTAATGACAATATTTTCTGTATTTTATTGTCAATTTCAGAGAAAAATTGTTGGAAATTATGAATCAACCAAGTAAACTTGCTGATCGTGTTCAATTTGTTGTAGGGTCCAAATATGCCGAATAGATACAGTACTAAATCCAACGAAAATATACATACTTATCCAGCAAGAATCTGGCTTCCGGATAGTCCTAAAGACATGGTTGGTTTGCGTCAAACTTGCCATATTAACAATTTACAAATTTGGTTAAAAATTTAGAAACCATGATTTAGCAAAGGAAAAATATAAACAAATGTAAATGAACTCTTACAAAACATTCCAGCAAAAACTAATCTGTAGAGGCCAATTTGAGGTTGTGATTGGGATCTAATGGTGAAAAATCAACTACTCTTTTATCGAATCAAATGAAAGTTTAATAAAGTATATTTTTTGTTATAACATTTTTCTTTTGTGAACTCTCGTTTTTTGCTATTATTTGCAACAAAATATTCACTTATGACCTAATTTAGGAAAAGTAGGTAACATGAGATTATAATAATCATGTTTGGTTAAACCGTTTTCACATATTTGACTATCTAGTTGCTTTGTTCTAAGCCACCACATTAGAAGAAGAGATTGTTGTATTTCAAATAACTAGTTCAATGCCTGTGCTTGGCTACAGATTAAAAAAATTATATTATCCTATCATGTCAAGTCATCATTAGGCTCGATTTGCTCTACGCCCTCAGTCTACCGTTGTGCTTGGCCAAGCTGTGCGCTGGCTAGCGTCAGCACATTGTGCTTCCACTCATGTGTTGCTACGGATAAAAGAAATCACATTACCTGTATTGTTATGGATAATAAAACCATATAACTCGATACATTGATCCGCCACAATGCATGATCGAGGTGTGTCTCAAACATCTTCACCACCATGCTTGGTCTACACCACTCTTTTGGCTACTTCTTTTAAGTGTTAGAGATATAAAAGAAACAAGATAGGTAGGGCGCGCTACGCTGCACCCATGCAGTCCCCTTGCGAGATAAGAGGCCTGCAAAAATGTTGGCGTGAAGCGATTGTTAATTTAGTGAGGTGTCGTTCTAACTATGGCATCATGGTTCTTTTTAGTAAAAACACAATAGACATATATAGTGGAGTGGGGTGGGGGTTTGAACAGACCAAGTTGATTTGATCTAAGAGAAACAAGGATATAAAATAAAGCATCATTAACAGTATGACATGAAACTTGTCAATCATCACAATTATGTTAAATAGGATATTAAATATAAGCATCAGTCGAACCGCATATGCAACAATGCAGTTAAAGCCATAGTAACGATAATGGAGAATGCAGAGTTCAAGGATTATAGGAGGATATCTTAAACAAAAATGTATATAGCAGTAGTAGTAAGTACTGGTCATCATTAGCTCAAATAATTTTAGAAACATAAAAAGTCATGGTTAATATATATGGTGCTTGCCCTTGCCCTCTGCCTATTGGAGAGCTATCTCTCAAGATATTTCTTGTAGCTGCTCATCAGGTTAAGTGCAGAGGAAGCCCTAAAATAGCAATGTTGGGTCAGAATTGAACTAAAGAAAACCAAATGGCATAAGCTGATAGGAGATAATCATTTTGGGTTGTGCAAGAGCTCGATGGGGTGTTGTCCAGTGGCGCAGTTTACTATGGGTGCTAACTGACATTTGTGGCATGCTTTGTCACAATGGTTGTAGCATACACAGTGAACTCAGTCCCAACCAAATCAGATGAAGCTGCTCCCAATTGGATAAAGGGGGCGGTTATAGAGAACAATTTTTGCTTTTTAGTCCAAAATTTGAAAGTTTCTTACATATGGACCCCTGGAGAAAAGATTTGCAAAAATGGACCCTTAGCACGGCGCCAAAGCATGTGGCGCCCATGGTAAATATCACACCGCCATATGCTTTGGCGCCGTGCGTGGACACGTAGGATCCACGGTGGCACAGCATGGCGCCAAAGCACATGGCGCCGTGGCATGCATAAACGGCGCTAAATGCCGTGGCGCTGTTTCCTGGAGCTTAAACCCCGAGCGCAGCCCCCGGCCCCCCACCCCCTCACTCCTCTGTTCGAACAGACCGAGCAGAGAGCAGCCGCCGCCGCCCGTCTCTCCCCTCCCCAAATCCATCCCAATCCATCGATTTTTCTCGCGATTTTGCTTCCAAACCGAGCAAACAAGGTTAGCTCCCTTTCCTCCTTTGATTTTTTCGAGTAGATATGGATTATTTGAGGTACATTTCGTGGGGCAAGATTTGAAACCCTAGATGAAATTAGTTGGATTTGGCTCGGTTTTAGATTGGATTCGCAATAGATATGCGTAATGTATTAGTAGCAATGTGTATAGATCCATTTTTAGGTTAAAATTGGTTGGATTAGGGTTTGATTTGGGTAACTAGCGAACCTAGGGTTAGAAACGATAAAAATTATAAATCTTATTCATTTCCCATTTTAGGTTGTCATTTTAGATTTGCGTAATATATTAGTAGTAATGTGTCTAGATTCATTTTTAGGGTTTGATTATTGTACGTAATGACTGAGGTATGTTTGTTTGTTGTGCTATAGATGGATAAGCTTGTGACTTTGCACCATGGTGGTACTGTGAAGAGAAATGCCAATGGGGGTGTTGATTTGGAAGGCATGGAAGAGACCACGTTGGTTTTTAGTTCACGTCCGTCGTATGGTGAGGTTATTTGTCGATTGAAAGAGAGGTTGGGATGGACAGATGAGCATGGTGATGTCGTTATGCAAGGAATGATTGATGTTGGGTCGTCAAAGGGGCTGCGTATAAAGAGATTGGTTTCGATTTGCAGCGACGGTGAATGGGATAACTATGTGGCCATCGTTTTGGACTCAGAGGTCAGAGCACCTGACTTGTTTGTGTAGAGGGTGGTGAGAGATCAATCACCTCCTAGGGATGCATTGGATCTCAATGACTCACCGTTGGTTGGGTAACCGGATCATAAAGAGGTCGAGGTGCAAGTTGTATCCTCGGCTCAAGTATGTGAGGTTCCATTGACTCAGGTAGAAGCTGACTCTGAGGATGTCGATGACCGCTTTGTTGGTGGATTCGACGAGGAGACAGTGTTTGAGGAACCCATGGTTTGTGTAGCATCTAACAGGGTGGATGTACAGCTTGCAGGAGACGAGGCTGCTTATGAGGATGTGAGGGCTATGGACTCAGATGATGACAGACCAGTCACGGGTTTGACGACTAGCGAAATTGAGATGTTGAGAAGAATATTTCCTGGTCGTGATCCACTAGTGTCCGATTATAATGACCTAAGCAATGCACATAGGGCTGTCGCGGATGGAGGGAAAATGCAGAGGGACGTACCTAGGCCTGGGGCTAGTATCATAATTCAGAAGGGTCATGTCTTTGAGGATATGTCGGCATTGAAGATGTGGTTGAAAGAGTACTCGATCGTGCACAACTGTCCATACCGGGTTAAGAACTCATACGCCAAACGTCGGTACACCATCAAATGTGAGAGCACAGGGTGTGCATGGAAAGTCTGTGCCAGGAAGGTGAAGGGTACAGAGAGGTTTAAGATAGCAACTGTGGATGGACCGCACAGCTGTGGGTCTTCCGAGCCCAGCCAGAAACATCGTCAGTTGACTTCTCGGTTCATTGCAACCTGCCTGTACCCCATGATAAAGCACATGCCGACGATGCGCGTGGCAGCAGTGATAGAGGTCATTAAACTAAAGTGGCACTACACAATCAAGTATGGGAAAGCATGGAGGGCGCAACAACGTGCTTTGAAGTTGATTTATGGTGATTGGGAGGGGGCGTATGAGCGTTTGCCAGCCATGTTGAACGCAATGAAAGCAGCCAATGCAGGAATGCAGTATGAGTACGTGCCTAAGCCCGATGTATGGGTTAATGGAAGACAGATTTTTTTTGAGCATTCTGGTGCTTTGGTCAGTGTGTCGAGGCTTTCAAACATTGTAGGCCTGTTCTGTCAATTGATGGGATGTTCCTGTTGGGCAAGTACGAGGGGACGTTGTTGATTTCTATTGGCTGTGATGCGGACAACTCGCTTGTGCCGTTGGCTTTTGCTTTGGTGGAGAAGGAGGACAAATCTACCTGGGCTTGGTTTTTACGGCTTGTACGGATCCATGTGGTTGGCCCGGGAAGGGAGGTATGTGTGTTGTCTGACAGGCACACTGGGATCTTGAGGGTGGAGGGACAACACAGAATGGAGAGCTCCGAGAGGCCCGAAAGCATAAGGTCGTGATTACATCCTTCACATGCACATGTGGTGTTCTCGACAAGTTCCATTTTCCATGCTTCCACATGGTGACTGTATGTAGGGCCCGGAATGTCGATGTTGAGACCAAAATCCCGAGACTATTCAGCGTGGATGCGTTGGTGAGGACATGGGCCCCACGGTTAGAGCCATATCGTGATGAAAGCGAGTGGCCACTTTACTCGGGTCCCAGGTACATAGCGGACAAGGGGTTACGTTGGCACAAGAGGGGCAGCAGGAAGCGGTCAAGGTACAAGATGGACATGGATTGGATACCTGGTCGCACCAAGAGGGGTAGGGCAAATCCCTTCGTTGAGGACCCACAGGAGACACACTACGGTATGTGTGGTCTAATGGGTCACAATTCACGGATGTGTCAACGTCATTCCACTCAGGTTAGCGGCGTTAGGTCTAGAGAGCATAATTTTTAGATATTTTGTTATTCTTATCACTAACGTAATTTTGAATGCACAGGATGGCGAGGTACCGGCTGGTGGACGAGTTCTACGATAGAGAGCACTGCGGCAAGCTCACGATGATTCCCATACTGCGTCCTCCAACCCATGATGATGAGAGTTGTGTGTATGCGTATGCGTATGTGTGCATATATGTATGTGTATTTTATATGTGTATGTGTGCATATATGTATGTATGTATGATTTGAGATTTATATGTGAATGTATGCATCTAGACTTTATTGAGAGTTATGCGTATGTGTTTTATATGTGAATGTATGTATATGTGTGTATGTGCATGTGTTTTGCATATGCAGAAAAATAGATAGCTCTTTGCTGGTTTTTCTGTAGGTTTGCGTAGCACGGCGCCAAACACACTGGCACCGAGATATTGAACTACGGCGCCAGGACTTTTGGCGCCAGGATGTGGCGCCAAAGTTTTGTGCGCCGTAGTTCAAATTCTGGGCGCCAGTGTGTTTGGATTCGTGCTACTTACATACGGCGTCAGGGTGTTTGGCACCGTGATGACTGCACTTGCATTAGAACTGCAAGCCCGGCCTAGCTGTTTCGTTCCATTCACACAAACAATACTAATAATTGACATTCACCAAATGACTAAGCACAACCCAAAATAACATACTGAGTGCATACGTCCACATACATACATAGTCCACATACATAGTTTATAATTTTTCAGAAAATACATACGTCGCATACATCAAACATTAAATATACATAGCAATAACCTATTGAGTGCATCGAGGCCACTTCCCCTTCCTCTGAGCATCAGGGTACTCCTCTAGGGCTGCCTTGGCACGTCGCGCTGTCTCTAGCTTCTTTTGTCTTTCACCCTTGCGCCTTGCCGCGGCCCTCCGACGCTCCTCTTCGCGGTGTTCCCTCGCGGCCTCATCATGCTTCTTCTCCCGTTCCCACCTCTCCTTTCTTTCTTCATCCCACTTCTTAGTGGCGTTAAGGTATTCCTTGTCAACCTCAGCGATCGCAGTGTCGATCCACTGCTCAAAATCACAAAGCGGTGGAGGCTCCTGCAAATGTATGCATTCGTTAAACCAACAGAATTAATACCAAGTCAATGAATCGACAATATAACATACCATCTTGCCGAGGACAACGGCGGCACGTGGCGGATCGAACGCCCAGTTGGCGCACATCCAGTACCTCTGCCTATATGTATCCGGATCATCCGACCTTTCGACCTTGCAAGGATCGCCGCAATAACACATTGGCACGGGAACACCGGGTGGAGGTGGCAAACGAGTGAAGCCCATGACAACCTAAAATGCAAAATGAATAAGAATTATAATTTTTCTCGCTTCTAACCTTAGGTTAGCTAGTTACCCAAATCAAACCCTAATCCAACTAATTTCAACCTAAAAACGGATCTATACACATTACTACTAATACATTACGCATATCTATTGCGAATCCAACCTAAAACCGAGCCAAATCCAACTAATTTCATCTAGGGTTTCAAATCTTGCCCCACGAAATGTACCTCAAATAATCCATATCTACTGGAAAAAAATCAAAGTAGGAGAGGGAGCTCACCTTGCTTGCTTGGTTTTGGAAGCAAAATCGCGAGAAAAATCGATGGATTGGGGTGGATTTGGAGGGGGAGAGAGGGGCGGTGGCGCATGTGCTCGGTCTGTTCAAACAGAGGAGTGGAGTGAGGGGGTGGTGGGGGGCCGGGGGCTGCGCTCGGGCTTAAGTCCCAGGAAACGGCGCCACGGCCATTAGCGCCGTTTATGCATCCAAAGCATATGGCGCCGTGTTGTGTACAGTCGGCGCCATGTAATTTGGCGCCGTGGTAAGGGTCCATTTTTGCAAATCTTTTCTCCAGGGGTCCATTTTTGCAAATTTTACAGTTATAGACAACACATGCCATGTTTTTCGTACAACTCTAGAAAACATGTAAAGTCAGTTATCTTTGTGAATTTATGATAGCTCAGTAGTCTATAATTAGAAAGCGCAATATTTGCTAACTCTAACAAAATTGTTGAATGTGGAAAGCAAAGGAATGAAATCATGTACCGTATTACTGTTAAGGAAAAAACTATCATGAAACCTCAAAAGTTCACCTAGAGGTATATAATAAAAAATAACCAACCCTAACTTCCCGAAATGCATATATCATAGACATAGAAATAGTGCCCTATAGCTAATATCATTCTTGCACAAGTGCACATCCGTTCTGATTAGGTAAGAAAGACTTCACTATGAACAAAATAATTAACTATTACAATCAGTCAAAAAGAAACTGATCTAACATACAAAGGCACACGCTGATCTCAAACATGGCACTCACAGATGAAATATGAGACTCTAGAGCAACAACTCCCAAATCCTCTAAGTAAATCGTGCTAGTCTAGGATCAGCTAGTGCATACAGTGGAAAACAAAGATAAATATCAACCATAATGACATTTATTAACTAAATATCGACATGATAGCCAAAATTTACATACACGGCCAAAAGGCCAAAATTAAATAATAGAAGCGGAAGATAAAACCAAAGTGGAAGAAGCTGTGACAGCCTAGGTTTTTATAAAAAAAATAATTATAGTAAAAATAATTTAAAATAAAAATAAGTGCTTTGGTTGCCTAAATTTTATTTTTGATTTGCCTTGATTTTTCTGCTTTTAAAAAACACTGGATTTGACTTGATTTTGATTTTTAGTAAAAATCCTATTTCAAATAAATTATTTGGAAACAATTGGAGTTTATCTGGATTTTTTGTGATTTCTGGAATTGTCTGGTGCTTAAAAAAACTATTTTCAAAATTAAAAAGTATTTTAAAGGACTAAAAGAAAGGAAATTATAAGGACCAAATAAAGTTGAAAAATATTTTTCCTAAGTCCAAAATTAATCTAGGGATTACCGTGAATTTATTATGGATTTTTTAAAAATCAATTTTAAAGCTTAAACTAAACTTTATTAGTTAAAAATATTTAATTGATAAAACTTTAATATTTTCTAAAAGTATTTTATTTGAGTTTCTTGTGTCATAAGGAATTTTTGTATATTTTCTTGCATTTTTCGGAGTTCATTTGAGCTCAAGGTAAAATTCCAAAAAAAAAGAAAAAAACAGGAGAGAGAATGAGCAGTGCTCGTGGCACTGTTCATCTTCCTCAGCGCGCGCGATAGATTGTTCGTTTCTCGATGTGCACGTTTCTTCCATTTTCTCTCTCTCTTGATAACTTTCAAACCGGACCTAATCTCAACGTCTTCCCAAAAGAAAAGTCGTGCCAAATCACGTCAGAAATCTATCCCAACCAGCCTTATCTCGTTTCGTTCAACCGTTTGCGTTTTATCTCCTATTTTCCGGAACAAACTCTAAACTGAGATCCGCAAATTCAGGTCAGTTTCTATCCCTTCCAAGCCTATAAATAGGACCCCTTAACCCCTCTAAACTCATCCCAAGCTGTGGCAAGTCCTCTCAAAGCTCAGAACGTCGTCAGCACTGAGGCCCTCTGGTCTCAAATTTGCTTTGCCATGATTCTTTCGCGTCACATTGTGTTCCCACATAACATCTACCTTCTTGCCAAAGTTAATTTGGTTTTGGTGCAGCCAATCTATCGGAATCAAGTTTTCCCCAATCTAGGTCAAGAGAACTTCCCAACGTTGATTCATCGCCTCCGGTAAGCTTTAGCCTATGCCGTAATTTTTATTAGATTTGCCTCACCGCGTTCTACACCATGCTCCCTTCCGTTTCTCCAAAAAGCCTCCACAAATTTTCGCCTCTGACACCTCGCCATGGCCACCAATAGCATCTCGTGTCCCCATCTATCCGGTAGTGCTTTTCCCAAACCGTTCACGTCAAAACGTGCCAAACCATCCCAGGTAGCTATCCTCCAAGTAGTTTTAGATTTCGTTCACCGAGCACCAAGATATCAAGTTTTTCCTTTTACCTTACCGACGTCGTTCAAATGTCGATTGCGTCGTCTCCAGTGGATTTCCGGCTAAGCTGAAAATTTTTCTAGCTTCACCATGCCATATTCTAGCCCGTGCTCACCCTACGTCTTCGTGTTCTATGCCCAGATTTTATTCCTCTCTCCTACCCATGTCGTAGTAACCGCATGTGCCGTCACCATGCCCCGTTTGGCGTGCCATCACTTTCTATGTATGCCTTGGGTCGCTAGCAACCTATTTTGCTAGTTAGCTTCACGTGACATGCCTCCTCTCGCTGGCGCTAACCTTCTTTCCAAAAATTCAGCTCTTGGGTGAACAGTAGCTTTTGTGATTTTCCAGCATTTTCTCGCCCGGCAAACTTTAAGATCCCTTGTTATCCTCCATCCGAACTCCGATTGACCCAATTCTTTTTTATAAATTCATATAAAATTTAACTCTATCTTTTGGTTCTAGTTTTGTAATTTTTGGATTTTATTTGGATTTTATTTGATTTTTGTTTTGGTATTCGCACGTGTAGACTATGACGATTCAGGACAAATCTTCGACGAAGATTTGCAACCATTGAAGAGCAAGGCAAGTCACACTCCTTGTTTATGTTGATCCCAGTTTTCAAAATAAAATTATGTTGATTTAAATTATATTGCATGCATACTTTTATACAACGTATTTCAATTCAGTTTTAAATTTAGCTATTGCCTACTTGTTATCATCTCCATTGACCTGAATTACCTTGATGTCTTGTAACCCTAGATTAAAACTCTAGTTGATACAATATTGTGGCTAGAAACTTTATGGATATAAATGCTTAGCCTTGCTTAGATATAAATATGGGTTGGTTACTTTTTCACACAAAATGATACCATTTCACATAAAATGATAAGTTTTCCAAAGCTACTCTTGACTTTGGTGAGTCAAGGAGGTTTATGAAATATTTTGAAAACAAAATATAAAAACTGGTTTAGACTTAGGCATTTGGCTAGTTGGTGGGTGCAGGCATGCCTTGTTGGTCGGAGCCGTAGGGTTGATTGTCGTGCACAGGGGTATGTGGTTGGGCCTAAGTCAGATTAAGGACCGGTCTGTGAGCTACTATTGCAAAGCCCTATCGTACTACCACATGGCTGGTATGGGACAGCCTTGGCTGAATAATTTGTGAAGTCCCAACCTGAGTCAAGTTGTAGGTTGAAAGTGAGCGTGGTTGATGCCATGAGAAGTCTCACTTGGGCGAGCGTGGTTAAGCCATGTGAAGTCTCGCTCATGCTTAACAAGGGGTCCCGGTCTGGTGGATTCCTTACTGGGGTGAAATCTTATAGTTGGCCTGGCCAGGTTGAAGGCTTTGCATTGTAAAGACCTTGTCACGACTCCTCGCCGCACACCTAAGAAAGTGTGTAATCCGATGGCAATATGGGATGATCGTGTCTTATGGGTAAATCTGTACAACCTCTGTAGAGTGTATAATCTATCCTGGATAGTCGTGCCCACGGTCATGGGCATGCTGAGTAAAAGTTTTTCATTGATTAGACTTTGTTTTTCAAAATGTTTTTGAAAACCTTGTGGATGGATGGAATCCACGAGAGATGAAAATCTTGCGGATGGATGGAATCCGTGAGAGATTGAAACCTAGTGGATGGATGGAATCCATTAGAGTTGTGCAGTGAAAGCGTGTGGATGGATGGAATCCTTACGTGAACTTTTGGAAAAGATTGTCTGGGTAGGATGCCCGCTGATAGGTTGGTGTATGGTCGGAGCCTGCACTTACGTATTATTTTCAATTACAAGTATTGTTTTTATCTACTGTATTAAAATCAACATTTTCAATCCATTTATTGTATTTCCTTAAATGTTGTTTTATGCAAACTAACCCTATAAGCCTTCCATTGAAGCTTTTATCATTATGATGCATTTTCTCCGTGTGATTTGTGGAGTATAAGTTTGTACTCACCTTGCTATCTTCAAACAGAGGAAGATGTCGTCGACAACAGTGAAGATCTGGACGAGTAGGCCGCGTCTTACTGTCGTTTGCCTGTGGGCAGGCTTGGGCTTCGCTTCTTTTCAGTTGCTTCCGCAGTTATTTGCTTTATTTATCTTTGCCAATGGGCGTTGATGTAAGACTTGGCCATAAGGCCGTACTCTTTTATTTAATATAATTAGTCATTCGTGCTTGGTATTTATCTTTGTTGTACTGTGTGCACTAGCTGATCCTGGACTAGTGCGATTTACACAGAGGATCCAGGAGTCGTTACTCCGGGTTCCGACAGAAGCCCACTGAGCTTACCCGCAGGCAAACGACAGTAAGACGTAGCCTACTCATTCTGGTCCTTACCGTACTCGAAGCAGTCCTCCTCTGATATGAGATAGCAAGGGTGAGTACAAACTTGTACTCTGTAAGAAATATGGGAGAATGCATCATACTGATAAAGGCAATAAAGGAATGCATATAGGGTTATTTGAGTGTAAAACAACATTTAAAGAAATACAATAAATAGATTAAAAATTACTGAATTTAATACAGTAATTAAAGACAATAATTTAAAAATAATAATATCATTAATGCAGGCACTGATCTGACACCAACCTAAACATAGGCATTCCACCTGGACCATCTTTCCAAAAAAGTCTCATATGGATTCCATCCATCCATAAGCATTTCATAAACCATTTTGAAAAAACAAAGTCTAATCTGTTAAAAACTATACTCAGCATGCCTATGACCATGGACATAACTATCTAGAATAGATTATACACTCTGCAGATGTGGTACAACATTACTAACAAGACATTATCAACTTATAATATTCGTTTGACAAACTTCCGAAGGTGTGTGACTAAGAGATTATGATAAGGCTTTTACAATGCAATGCCTTCAACCAAGCCATGCCAACACTAAGGTTTTATCCCAGTAAAAAATCCACCAAACCGGGATATCCTCTTAAGCCGAGTGAGACTTCACATGGCCTACGCAACGAGACTCAGGTTGGGACCCATAAATTAGTCAGTTAGGATTGTCCCATACCAATCTTGTGGTAGTACGAAAAGGTTTTGTAGCAGTAGCTCATAGACTGATTCTTAATTGACTTAGGCACTATTCTCATACCCCTTGTGCCTGGCAATCAACATGGTGTCACCGAACAACAATGCATGCTAGCAAGCATCCACTGTCTTACCATTTTCCTAAGTCTAAACTAAGTTTTATATTTTATTTTGAAATATTCCATAGTCTTTCTTGACTCATCGAAGTCAAGAATACATTTACAAACTCATCACGTTATGTGAAAAATCATCCCAAGCCTAAAGTTATATCTAAGCAGGTATAAGCATTTGCTACGAAAATTCTCTAGTCACACTAGTGTACTAACCAGAGTTTCATTCTAGGGTGACCAAGAATAGAGAATCAATATCAATGGAGACATTAACAAGTGGCCAATAACTAAGTTTAAAACTGAGTTGAAATACAATGAATAAAAATATGCATACAGAATAATTTAAATCAACATAGTTTTATTTATAAACTGAGATCAACATGGTCAAGGTATGTAACTTGCCTTGCTCCGCGAATTGTTGCGAATCGTCATCGAAGAATTTCACCGAATTGTCGCAGTCTACACGTGAAAATACCCAAGCAACACAAATAAAATCCAAATAAATTCAAGTAAACACCAAATAATGAAAAGGAGGGTAACAATGGATATATTAGAATTTTTATGAATTTAGAAATTTGAATGGGTCCAATAGGAGCTAGGATGAAGGAGAACAGACTCCCGGAAGTTTAAATCCTAAAGAAATTGAAAAACTGGGATTTCTGGAATTATTTTTGTGAAGGAAAAGGGAATAATGATGTCAGCAAGGAATTTCTGGGTTTTTGAGGAATTATTTTTCTGAAAGAAATTGAGAATTATGACATCAGCATTGGAATTAATTTTTGGCCGAATTAATTTTCTAAAGAAAACATAATTTATGACATCATGCTAACATCAGCCCTACATGTGGCTGCTGACATGACACTTTTTGCTGACATGGCTGCCACCTGGCTGACACATGGCGCTGACGTGGCTCGGGTGTGGCCCTGTGTTGATGTGGCAAGCCACGTTGCTCCACGTGGCATCGACGTCTGTGCCATTAGGTGGCATGCCACGTTCTACCACGTGGGTGCGTGCACCGGTGAGGCAGTTGGGGTGTGCTGGCATGTGTGTGGCTGGCGGCCGCTGAGGTGGGGCGCCATGTGGTGCCACATGGCTGCCACATGGGCTAGGTGCGCTAATGTGGCGGCACCTGCGAGAGGCAATGCTCAGGGTCCTATGGTCGCCGGTGGGAAAGTGGTCGGTGATGACCGTGGTGCAGCGCAAAATATAGAGGGGAGTATGGGGATTCTCCACCTAGCGTGGGCTAAAGCGGTGGTCAGAGGTGGCCAACGATGAAGAGAATGCGGAGGTTAGGCTAGGCTTCAGCGGCGAGGCAGCTCCGGCAATGCTCATGCTCGGCGGAGAGGTGGCCAAAGCTCGTCTTGATGTGGTGAAGCTGGCGGTGGAGACGCCGAGGTGCAAGGTCGATGAGGTTAGCTGGATTCCTCGTCGGAGGAGGTCGCTGGCGTGGAAAGAGGATAACATGGCACAGGGCATCTCAGCATTTGGGAGGAGAAGTGGAAGTGGAGCGAGGTGGAGCAAAGTGGAGCGGTGCTCTAGGGAGTATATATAGCGGAAAGAAGGGGAGGGGCCGGCAGGATAAGGGTGGGGTCGGCGCGGGAGTGGGGAAGGTGGGCGTGGGGCTCGCGGCGCACGAAAAGGGGAGTAGGGTGGCAAACGTGCGAAAAAGGGAGGTGGCCGGGAAGGGCGGAGCCGGCCAACGGCTATGGCAGCGGCACAGTGAGGAAGAGAGAGCAGAAGGGGAGGGATGATAGGTGGGGTCCACCTATCCGCAAAGAGAGGGAGGGGCTGACAGGGCGGGCCTACTTGGCGGCGGGAGCGGGAAGGGGAGCAGAGAGAACAAAAAGGGTGGGAGGCTGGGATGAGCTCAGGCGATGTCATGGGTGGGTCCAGGCCGTCCACACGTTGCCCAGGGGTGGGTACAAGATATTTGAAATTTAGATTTAGATTTTTCACAAAAGCCCGAGAAAATAAATAAGGGCTTAGAAAAGTAGCGAATAAATTCCAAAAATTATAGAAAAATTCACAGAAATTCTTGAAATCATATGGACTTAGGAAAAATATTTACAACTTAATTTGGTATTAAATTTTTATACTAAAAATACTTTTTAGTTTTAAAATTAAATTTTAAACTCTAGAAATCAAAGAAATTCGTATAAAACCCAAATAAGTTCAAATAATTAATTTCAATTAAAATTTTTATAGAAATTCAAACTATCCTTTATTTATTATTATTTTTTTATTTTTATTTCAATCACTTTTCAAAATAAAAGCCTTTTTAGAAGCAGGAAGTCAAGACAAATAAAATTTAAACTCAGGCAACCAATACACTAATTTTTATTTTAAATTAAATTCATTTTTTACTAATAAATTTCAAATAAATTGCTGGGCTGTTACACAAATGTCCCTACAAAAAGGATAGTAATGGTGGCTTGTTTTGCTGCATAATTCATCTCGTACACTGATCCAACCATTTTAGTAATGTCATGTAAAACATCATGATGAACCACAATAAACCAAAATTTTGGAAATTTCTATTTGTTGAAACCAAAAACTAAATTGGGCTGACAATAATAGTATGTGAAACTAAACGTGAACCTAGCATGTACTAAAACACACCAAATTTGTGTGATAAAGCCATGATCAATGGCTGCCATTGTAAAAGAGATAAGAGCAGCCTCATCCTTTGGATAATCACATAGCCTGTCAACTATGGGAGCAAATGAATCTACCACGTTTCTTTTATGTTGGTGTGCATCATCACTTCACTAACAAATTTTGCATCTCAGTGGATAGCATCATATTAATTCCATCACTGACTTAACTAAGAAAAAACCCAAACTGCGTCAAGCATTAATTCCCATGAATAGAGAACCTATCATACAATATAAAACAAAATAAATGTTTTAGAGCAAGAACCAAAGGTATAGATCCATAAGAAAAGGGAAGATACTAATTGATTCATGGTGGAAGCTTTCATTCAAATCCACTCTCAAGATGTAAGCTACATTGGCATTGGGTCTCCTGGATCTCAGTTATGGTATCAATATTTAGTTTATTATCTACCTGTTTTCCCTTACTAAAAGAGTAGCTTAGTTATCTAACATTGAATTAAGAAAATATATAGAAGCTTAGCCTCATATCGCTGATAACATGCTAGCAGACATAGTGAAACATATAATAAGTAGCAGACACATGAAGGTAAACTGTAAAATATACAGTAAGTAGCAAAGTAGCCTACATATATAAACATACTGAGCAACATAAGTAGTAATGAACACACACATAATAACCAAACACCAAGCATAAGCAAACACAGCCGGCATCTAACACCAAACAGACCTGACCATAGGCAAGCACAGAATATACCAAACAAGGACAAAGATCGAGACAAAATAATCTAAGACTAGCACAATCAGACAGTGAGCATCATCCCTGGTACAACAAATACAAGCATAGAAGCCTTATCTTTAATTTTAGCCCTATTCAATTATGTATCTTTAACAAATCGAATCAAAGTCACCGAAACCGGAGCATCTCCAGGGAGAAAAAGGCAAAAACTCACCTAGAGCAAAAGGACTGAGAATAGAATGTGCTTTGCGAAACACCCTATAATGACAATGCCACCTGCCACAACATCTCTCTGTTTCAAGAAAAAACAACCAGAACCAAGAATAAATTGATGAAAAGGGAAATGCATAGAAAATTATTAATAGAGAACTACAAAAGAGGCTATTAAAGGAGCCTACAAAAGAGGCAAGTAAAGGAGCAAATTTATTCGAATAGAACTATCAATTTACAAATATGATTAACCTGAAATTTGGGGCTTATACAGACCCCGGTAGTAGTAGCAACAGAACGATGCCATCCAACGCCATGGCTAGGTGAAGTCACCAAAGGGCAATGCAGACCCAAGGTGGCGGTAGAGCAAGAGCAGAGGCATGGCACATCAGAGGCATATAGATATTTATTTATCACCCATCAAAGAGTACTTTCTGAACTACTAAGCTAGATAACCAATGCAACAGCAAAGACAACATAATAACCATGGCAGGTAGACATATCAGCCAACATGGTTCAACTAGCAAAAAAATCAATCCTCTCATATAGAGCAATCAATTTCTGTAATGTGTTTGTACCGTCAAATCTATACTCCAATACGTCAATTATCTAAAAAATTACAGAATGGGTGGCATCTTTGCATCTCAAACTCAAGAAGGAAATGCTCGACCAAAGGGGTAAGTCATCAAACATGTACCATGTAGATGCTATGGACGCATAGGTGACAAGAAACAAAGGAAGCTCTCACTTGTACTATGGAAGCAATCATTAGCGGCCGCTTGACACATGACCCTATGATGCGGCCAGTGCAGCCGCTAATCTACTGGCCAGGTAGCTTGAACAAAAATAGGGTATCATAGGCGCCAATCCACTGCTAAGAAGTGGCAAAGGGTTGTCAGTGCAAGCGGTAGATGCAACATCGTCTTTGAGGCCAGTGACTTCTTCTTTTTCTTCTTCTCCTTGCGCCATAGGGAGTGGTGGTTCCACAGAAAAAGCTTACCAGAGTGCTGCAACAGGTGATGTGGGTGATGAAAAAGTGGCTCAGCCACCTGGATCTAAGCGATGGTGGAGCCAAGAAGTTGTGGGGTGTGGGGAGGGCATTGGCTTGGGAGGGGGATGGTGTGGATGAGGCTCTCGATCTCGTCCATGTTGGACTACACCGATGAGGGGTGGAGCCGGACGTAGGATCAAGTATAACCAACTATAGAGGGGTGAATAAGAGGATCTAAAAATTTTTGCTCTTAAGTTCAACAATTTTATCACAATGAGCAATATATGAACCAAGCACAAGTCAAGAGCAAACTCTCTAAATTTTCTATAGCACCACAAAGATATGTTTCTACCAATACAATTCTTAGCCACACAAGATATTATTTTAATTCAATTTAATAGCTAAGAATGTAAATACGAAAGTCCAAATGAATTGGATCGGCTCCACAAATTAAGCCTCAAGACCTCAATCCACTAAGATTACTCTTCCACCACTCCGAGCCTCTTCACAACTTCTTGAAGAGATCACCATGCAAATCTTCTCCAAGCCATCTACGTGTTGGTAAACTCCAAGAGTAACAAATCATGGGTTTCGCTTGAAGAAATTCAAGTGCCAAGGATCAACTAAATGAATGGATGCACTTGAATAGCTCTCAACTACCTTAAAAGTATGCATTGGGAGTAAATGAGGTGTGGAGAGTACTCAACTAACTCGAATGTATTCAATGAAGTGTCTCTTGTTTGTTCAAGAGCTGATGAGGGGTTATATTTAACCCCCACCCAACCACAAATTTGACCATTTGAGGATAAATTCCAGAAAAATTAGTAAGTGTGGCAATCCGCCATGTATTGGTTGATACTATAGCACCAGCTTTTTAACGGCTATTTCTCATGCAATGAATGCTTCTGAACAAGTCATTAACTGTTGGTCTACTACTACCCTCACAAGGCCCAGTACTACTGAATGCAATAGTATTGTTTCTCTAGAGCGATACTACCATTTTTCTAGGGAGCAAAAATGCTCCAAAATGCACCTCTCTGGAAATAATGTTCCACCATCAAAATTTTGGCCATACCAGAGTGTGGTACTACCGCATTTTCTTGCAATCATACTACAGGGCGGTAGTACCGCCCCACGACAACGGTCATACTATTTTTTCTGAGAATGCACAGTTGGCTTTAAAATCATAATTCAAACGCAAGCATGACCTTTAATTGATCCAAATGGCATAAGAAAATGCTTTCAAACAAGCCATGATCCCTATTTATGGTATGGCATCTAGCCTAAAATCTGGTCTTCCAACCAATCTCCAAAGACCATCCTAGACTATTTATACCTTCGCCTTGAGCCATGTCTATCTTCTTCTCAACCTTAGCATGCCTTTACAAGTCACCAATCAAATTCTAGGACTAAACCTTTAAATTAACCAGTTAAACTTGTTAGTCCCTTTAGCAACTCCCCCTTTTTGGCAATTGATAACAATCCAAATAATGTAAGAGAATTGACATTTTGAATATACCACTTGTTATAAGACAAGTTGTATATTCTTATTGCGACTTTTGATAAGCAAGTAATTCTTCAGATGAGCTCAAAGGAATTGAGAATTAGTTACTTTCATAGTCAATCAATAAATAAATAGAAACTCCCCTTAAACATGTGCATGTGGATTCAAGAGATGATTTGCAAGCACATATGTAGTTTTTAGAAAATTTTGGCGGAGTTTCATTTATTTGTTGAACTTGAGGAGGAAACATTATAAGTATGAAAACTCATATGAGAGCATGATACCATGATGAACAAGACAAAATTAAATAATATGACATACCATAGACAACTATTGTAATGAGTTTATCAACCATAATTTAACCTTAGCAATTACAAGTTCATCCATCAAGCACAAAATATCCCAAGTTCAATCAAATAGTTCCAACTAGCAAATTTAGCATATATAGATAACTAAATATAATAGATTGACTTAACTTCTTTTTCTTATCCTCCATCTTCTTCTTAGATTCTCACTTCTCCCCCTTTGGCATCAAATACAAAAAAGAATTACTCCTGAGGGGAGGGGTCACAATGGTGATGATGGACATAGCTAATGGGAGAAGGAGGTGCTACCACAATACGCTCAAGAGCAGTCACTCTGTCAGTGAGAGAAGATAGCTACAAGTTCATCTCCAACTGATTATCTCGAATTTGAAGGACGACGGAGTAGATCTGAGAAAGAGATATTGTATTAGCAGTTGGGTCTTGAGGGGCTTGTTCTTCATCTTCTTAGGCACGTGGAGAGCATTCGAGGGGATAGGAGCACCTTCTTTTGGCTTGTAAAGCTTATGCACTGCACCCCTTCCACCACGATAACTGGTCTTCCTAATGACGCGAGCCATAATATATGATGCATAGTAAATCCTCTTAATCGTGTCATTCTTGGACGCGGCTATCTCCCAGATGATCAAGTCTACCACATCAATTTTCTTCTATTCATGATGCTATCAATGATGTTCCATGCATATCCTTAGATAGCATCGAAATTTTCACTCTTGGGAAATATTATGTGGTTGATGAGGCTAGGAAGGGGAAGCAACTTGGAAAGCTTACCCAAAATGTACCACACATTTAGATCATAATACGCGGTCCATGCCAGGGTCTTGAGTGCTTGCCTGGAGTATATCTTCTCAAAGCTCCCTAACTCAGTCTGTAAGGCTAGCTCAAACTCATTTTTAGTGGCCTCTAGCATCTTTTGCCCAGTCATCCAAGTCATGAAGTTGAAATCCAGAGACACATAGACTGTTACGTAGAATCGACAGATGACATCTTTGTTGTAGTCACTTTTGAGAGAAACGATGTTATGCAGTCCGGCAGAGTAGAACAATTGATAAGCACCAGTGAAATGGTCAAGGGAGTCAAGGTGCTATCAATTCACATACTTGTGGTCGGAGAACTGGCAATGATGACCATACATCTTGAGGAAGACGTCCAGCTAAAACTTTGTGTGAAAGCGATGATCTGTGGTAGTTCTTGGCTTCAAGAATTGGTTGGGGTGGTGAAGGATCACATAGTCATCACTTGTGATGAGCCTAAGGTTTATGGGTTGCTCTTCAGCCTCACCCATCTCTTCATCGCTTTCGTTTTCTTGCCCACGAGAGTATCTTTCATCCTCATCACTCTCAGTGGCCTCTTTTGACTCATGGGCCTATCTCGATAATTGCCCCTTATCCTTTGCCGCTATATTACTCAAAAAGGACTTGGTCTCTGAGTCACTATTAGAGCCAAGGATAGGTGCTCGCACGGATGCTGCCTTCTGTGAAGCCGTCTTGTGGGCAGATGGACCTGCACGAGTTGCTAGAGGTCCATAATGTTCGTCTAGCTTACCTTGAGGCATGACATTCTTACGAACTAATGTCTTGGTCCTTGGTATCTTGAATAGGAATAAAAGGATAATTAGGACATGAAGGAACATGTTTCAAACTAATGGAGATGAAGTAGTTGAATTTGTTCAGCAAATCCAGTAGTATCGCTTGCACATGTCAGTATTACCAGTATGTGGAAGTACCACATGTACTTCCCGGAACTACCGACCTACGGTAGTACCACAAAATTCAAGTGGTATTACCGTTTTTGCTGAACCAAGCTTAGGGCATGATCAATCTTAATTCATACTAGTGTTTGTCATGGTTTTGTTCATGGAATAGACTTGAAATGTTTCTAACAATTTTTCCCAAAAGAATTCAACTGATTCATCCACTTTTGCCAAAACCCTAAAATTGTGACCTAGGTGTCAAAAGAGATAAAAAAATGATCCAAGGGGGATTTACCATGAGGATTGAAGGGGGGAAGATCTCAGGCACCAAGGAGTCAACAAAAGTTCAAGAAAACTCCAAGATTTTTGGAGGATTTGAGGTGGGTTTTTGGGAGGAATGAAGTAAAGAGAGAGAGGGTTGGTGGTTTTCGTTGAGATAAGAAATGGTTGAACCATGAGGAAGACAAAAGGAGAGGATAAGTGTAACACCCCAGCCAATCAATGACCTTGAATGCTACCAAACTAATACCATAATAAGGAAAAACTAATATTCATCTTACAAAATTTCGGCAAAACCTCCTTTGTTTATTGAGTAAATCAAAGGTTCCAACATGCATAATCATTTGATATGAATAACAGTAAGCAAAATTCTCTTATAAGCAAAACTAGATTATGTTCACCATCGCACTCATAATAATACTACTTAGATAAAGAACGGAATCAATGTAAAAGAATTCTAATCTTTTATTACATGTTGAACCTATTAGACATTAATCAAATACCACTTGAATTAATCAGCGAATAGTGTTTAATGTTCTTTCTTTCTTCCATGGTGATTAGACCGTGCAAGTGCAACCAACTAATCCTTCTTTATTCCCATGCATGCCGCTCTCATGAAGATACCTAAAACAAACAGCAACCACAACAACAACAACAACAAGAGTGAGTTCAACGACTCAGCAAATATAATAAATGGCAGCAAGAATAAAAGTGAACCTCACTTCACAAATTCATCCATCAATCATATAAATAAACCATGCTATGCATTATGATCAAAAATTCCTTTATCTCTTCTCTTTCGCATTTTACCGGTAATGCGGAGTGTGCATCCATCAATGCACACTCATGCCTGTACCCTCTGGTACAGGGACCAATTGCCCATACTCCTCAAGTATGGGGACCTTTAGCCCGTCATGTCATCAACACGACGGGGACCTCGACGCTTGGTCATCTCGTGACCAAGACTTCAATAAATCAGCATGATGCACAATGTGAATGTCTCAACAAATAAAACTTGCATTCACAACATCTATGCATCAGAAATTCTCCTGAACACTTTCAAATGCATTTGACCATAAACAATATCAACATACCATTAACATAATCAAGGTCACATTAACTCATAACATGGATCAAACATCTACACACCAACAATCATCAACAATCCACACTATAAAGTTTAAACCATCATTATACTTGCCTTAACCACGAGAAAACGGGGAATGAGAAGAAGGTGCGGCCCCTGGAATCTGTCCTCCTCCTGAATAATAATTATAATGATCGCTAAGACAACAGTGGCGAGTCTTTAGATTAAATAAAAACACCCCCAAACTAACCCAACATGTTTAGCCTGAGTCAAAACCCCAAACCTTTCGGCATCCTGTCCCCCTCTACGGACAGTCAACTTTAAAAATTCGTATCTATTGGTACAGAAGTCTAAATAGGGTGTTCTCAGGCTTTCTGGAAATATAATTAAGTTATCTAACTAAACCTAGTTGGTGAGCCTTCCTTATTCGGCCATAATCTACCCGCACCATCCAGTTTTCTTAAAACATCAAATTCTCGTCAGGCTCTCTGGACAGAGCACTAAAAACACCATAACTTCCTGTACGAGTGTCCGAGCACGAGTTCTTGGACTTTATGGAAATCTAAGACAATTACCTACAACTTTCATTATACTGAGGTTCTCTGATTCTCCCAATATATAATCGCAAAACTCGATCTCCCAAAACCTGACGGAAAACCCTCTGATCTGCAGAACAGTCCCGCTAATAAAATCATAACTTCTGCTACAGAGGTCCGAATGACGCGTTCTAGCACTTCATGGAAAGATAATGACATCCTCTACAACTCTCTAGGCAAAGGCCAGACCTAAATCCCCACGAATCTTCCCCAAAACAGCCGACTAACCCGATCTGTTCTAGCAGTCCAGAATACCGACATTGATAACGCAATTAGAATATACATCTACTAGGGGAAGAACAGAGATTACCCTTGGCGAATCGCTGTAAAATACCACGAACACCCCACGAATTCCTCCTCTCCTTCTTTTCCTCTTTTTCCCTTCTTCTTCTTCCCTTCCTCCGAATCCAATCGCCTAGCTGCGATTTATTTCTTTCCCCCGCTCGTTCGGCAACGAATGGAAGTCTTGATCACCGGCAATGGAGGAGAGGGGAGGAAGAGGTGCTGCTGGAGGCGCAAGGGGCAGGGGGAGGGGCGGCGCAAAGGGGAGAGGAGGGGAGATGGCGGTAGGGTTGAGGGGGTGGGGCGCCCCCCCCCCTTTTGGCCGGCCTCCCTTGGGCCAAAGCCCAGGCCCAGGTTGCCCGTTTTTTTTTCAGAAATTCCCCTCTAAAAAATCTTTACTTAATTCTTTCCTATAAGGTCCCTCCCTCCATTTAAATCGATTATCTCTCGAATCCTTTCTGGGATATTACATTCTACCCCCCTTAAACAGAATTCGACCCCGAATTGTAACCGTACTCTCACTAAGGATTAATTACAATTAAACTCGATCATAAAACACGCACCTGATGTGAATAACTCTGGATACTGTTCACGCATGCGAGATTCCAATTCCCATGTAGTCTCCCTTTCGGTCTGCTGCGACCAGAGCACCTTGACATAATTTAAAGTTTTATTCCTCAACGCCTTCTCTGATCTTTCTAGAATTCGCACTGGTTTGGACTCAAAGGACAGATCTTGTTCAAGTATTAATGGTTCCAGTGTAATATGAAGCTCCGGATCTCTCAAGTATTTCCTCAACATAGACACGTGGAACACGTTATGCACCCCGCGCATAGACTCGGGAAGATCCAAACGGTATGCCAACTTCCCGATTCGAGTTAGGATAGTGAAGGGCCCAACATACCTCGGACTAAGCTTCCCTTTGGTACCGAACCTCACCACACCCTTGGTGGGAGATACTCTCAAGAGCACCTAATTCCCCCACCTCAAATTCTAGATCCCTTCTTCTCACATCCGCATAGCTTTTCTGCCTACTCTAGGCGGCCAACAGATTCTGCCTCACCAAGGCCACCTGTTCAGTTGTCTTTTGGTCCCAAGGCGGTCAACCTCCAAATCCTCGCAACTAATAGAAGAGATTAAATATACCTCAGGTTATGATTCCCTTTACTACCAATCCACACAACCTGCATGACACAAGTATCTCGTGTTTCAACTCTCAATCGATATCTTTACCTTAACAAGGAGCACCTCCTTCAACCACTGACGCACAATAGTGCTCATTGCAAACAAACTCTTTTACTAATAGAATCCAACTGAAAATAAAGGATTCTAATCGCAACCAGAAATCATCCACTCCCCACCAAGGAGTCAAATCATACAAGAAGAGGAAACGAGGATTCAACACGAGAACCTCTCCACATTCCAAGTAGGTAGTTTGCAATTAAACAACACATAAGTCCAAGGAGAATTACTCAAATATCAAACCCTTACATTGATTTTTTTCTCCTGAACCGGAAAACACCACGCATGCCAACATAAAGTCAACTCAAACCACAAAAGACTTATGTTATCATCACATAGCTCAAACAAGAATCAAAGAGCATTTTACTGCCCGAGAAAATATTGTTTTTTTCTCTTCTAGGAATAAACTTTCTCTTGATTCACAAGATGCCAAATCATTGCACACCACACTGACTCATTTCTCTTAAATTGGCAACATCAACTCTATACTCAAACCGAGTGCATCTACCACACCTTGGTAGAGAGACTCTACTGCCCTCACAATAACACGATCTAGCCAACTTTTCTACCTACAGGGTTACTTTGATGAATAATTCCCAATGCACCACATCATTGTTTTCACCCACAATCATTTCTCCACAATCCTTTAAGGATAATCATCTTGAAATTCTTAGCACACACTCATTCACTACACCCAAAGGATACTATCAAGGTCCATCTCACTATATAGAATCCATTTGTTCCACTATTCCCACAACATTATTAGCCTCCACGGTTCTAGCATAGAACACCAAACCAAAGTTTTCCATCTCCAGGGCTCCTATATATGTACTTCGACATGATTGATACAGAGACCCTCAAATTCGGTGACTAAAATTCCCACAATCAGACATGTCCAATCTTTAACAACAACCTGAAAACATATTCTCAACCTAATTATATTTAGGAAGATTTTAACTCTCGGAGGGTTACTCACTGAAGCCAAGTCAAACATAGCAATAATTCAACAATTCCTACTACCCCAATAATTCCCATAACGGTTAGACTTCTGCACGATTATAATCTCATTAACTACACCATTATAATTCTCCTACTAAACCTTGTAAGGTACCCAATCATGATACTCTAATAAAATTGAACAAGACTCTCATACATTCGATACTTCTAGTGTTCCATCAAAATGAACAAAACATTCCTGAACCACAATTTGTTATAAGTTCCTCTAGTTGCAACCATGTAACCAGTTAACTCCAAGGATAACGTCTATTTAAATCAAATCCCCACCGAGAATTATTCCAAGCAATCAATTTATCACTCAACACCTACAATCTCACCAAAATCATTTACTGGACCACCACTATCAAGATGACATTATACAATCTAAAAGGCTTTGCAACATGGATTGGTTAATCCTTCCTCAGAAGAAGATATAGATAGAAATAATTTTCAGCACATAGAAAAACGTTTACCACTCGCCGTAGACACGAGACCAAGGGAAAAGTCAAATAGCCAATATCTTGGAAAATAGAAGACGAGACCACACATGAGAGCACAAGTCCCACAAGAAGAGAATATCAAACTTCAGCTGACAATAAATAAATAAATAAATAAATAAAGCATTGCTTTTGGAAACTTGAGGAATTCCTTTGTTGCAAACCAACAAGGTTAAACACGCTTCAATAAGTTGCAAGGTACAAAACTTGAACCCAACCGCGAATACCTCTACTACACCCTTCAACATAATAAAGGACATAATTTTCTTTAATGGAAACATCACTTTACCAACTTCAAGCAAATGATCCTTTAAGCTCAAATCACATGAATCACTTAAGAACTGATAGAACCTTTCTATACGTCACTCTGCGTAAACTAATTTTAGATACCACAATAATTCATGAACTCCCATATGATCATGAATGCAAAACTCCAAACATCTCATTTAACTGACATCGGAAGACGAACAAATTCCTTTACTTCTAAAAGAATCAACACTACCCTCATCATCACATACTCAGTTTTACTAACCTCATCATTGTATATTCTTAGCATGAATCATCATAGCCTACCAGCGCATCATAAACCTTTCCAAAAGAACACAATAACTTATTTCAAAATGTTTCTTTTTCCAATAAGTTTGCAACAATCTTATTAACATCAAGAATAATACACTCTTAATAAGAATCATTATCGTCTACCCTTCCATTATAAAGCCCTCCAAAATCTCATCAAATAGTTCCCTGCTACTTTATCATCCCATCCTCAAATTGAAAGTGTTTCAAAACCTTACAACCTCACTACAACAACCGCTTTAAATTAGAGGAAATCTACTACACAATTTTAATGATTCTACCAAAACTCTTCCATCAAAGACATAATATCATCTGACAATCCCACCATCATGTAAATATAGATCACATTTTAAACCCCATCCATTGCTCTCTTATTGATGCGCAACACCAAACCTCATTACACAACAGTTGCACTTAGCAATTACATACGAACACTAAGTATCCATAAAGATAACTCCAAGACTAATATTCACTAATACAGTAATCCAACACCTTCTGAATTTAACTATCCTAAACGGCTAGATTAATCCATTGAGACCTGTTGATCCAATTATTCCAAAACTTTACTAATTTTGTCTCTCTTATTGATCAACCAGTTCATCAAAGTTCCACGCCTCTTAGTAACTCTATTGATTCCATTAGGAATAGCCCTATTCATAAACATAGTTCACGAACAACCACAAGAAGACAACGTCAACTTATTCGGTTTCACTTCCAAGGATACTCATACCATATCAATTTATTTGATTACAATCTCTGACTTAACCATAACCCAAGACATCACAAAAGGATTTTAACACCTCCCTTCAGAAAAGAGAGGTATTAAACTTCAACACTTAAAATAATCCAAAAGAATTACATAAAGTCAAAGCTTTCACATGTTAAAAAATTTGCAACATAAAACTTTCATTAACAAGAATACCAAGCGAACAAATGAGACATGTTTCACAACAAGACAAAACTCCCGCAACGGGACCAACCATGCAAATCCACAATGCTAACAGGTAGCAAAAGTGTTTCAATAATCCGAAAAACAATAATTGCTTCAAAGAACAGGTAGAAACCAATTGAAAACCCTCAACTACAATGAACCATGATACCAAGATAAATTCATCTTCCACCACAGGATAAGAATTGACCAAGTTCAGCTTGAGGAAGAGAGAAACTTTTCTAAAGCACTCATTCCTAACTTCTAAAATTAAGTTGCCCAAGGAAAGATCCCTCACCAATTCAATACCACGAATAGTGCCATAACCTAGCCACACCATGGCCACACCACGATCTCTATCTCTCGACATCAACTACCACCACACATAACAGTCATATAGTCAAATCATGGGCACCAAAAGATCATCTCATAACAAGTACAAAGTCAAACATTAGGCACAATCGACGGAAACGCAGATGCAATGCAAATCCCATTCCTACCTACAGTGCTTAGTGTGTCAAAATTATTATTTCATTAACCACGGACCTACAGCCCGCTCTGATACCAACTGTAACACCCCAGCCAATCAATGACCTTGAATGCTACCAAACTAATACCATAATAAGGAAAAACTAATATTCATCTTACAAAATTTCGGCAGAACCTCCTTTGTTTATTGAGTAAATCAAAGGTTCCAACATGCATAATCATTTGACTTGAATAACAGTAAGCAAAATTCTCTTATAAGCAAAACTGGATTATGTTCACCATCGCACTCATAATAATACTACTTAGATAAAGAACGGAATCAATGTAAAAGAATTCTAATCTTTTATTACATGTTGAACCTATTAGACATTAATCAAATACCACTTGAATTAATCAGCGAATAGTGTTTAATGTTCTTTCTTTCTTCCATGGTGATTAGACCGTGCAAGTGCAACCAACTAATCCTTCTTTATTCCCATGCATGCCGATCTCATGAAGATACCTAAAACAAACAGCAACCACAACAAAACAACAACAACAAGAGTGAGTTCAACGACTCAGCAAATATAATAAATGGCAGCAAGAATAAAAGTGAACCTCACTTCACAAATTCATCCATCAATCATATAAATAAACCATGCTATGCATTATGATCAAAAATTCCTTTATCTCTTCTCTTTCGCATTTTACCGGTAATGCGGAGTGTGCATCCGTCAATGCACACACATGCCTGTACCCTCTGGTACAGGGACCAATTGCCCATACTCCTCAAGTATGGGGACCTTTAGCCCGTCATGTCATCAACACGACGGGGACCTCGACGCTTGGTCATCTCGTGACCAAGACTTCAATAAATCAGCATGATGCACAATGTGAATGTCTCAACAAATAAAACTTGCATTCACAACATCTATGCATCAGAAATTCTCCTGAACACTTTCAAATGCATTTGACCATAAACAATATTAACATACCATTAACATAATCAAGGTCACATTTACTCATAACATGGATCAAACATCTACACACCAACAATCATCAACAATCCACACTATAAAGTTTAAACCATCATTATACTTGCCTTAACCATGAGACAACGGGGAATGAGAAGAATGTGCGGCCCCTGGAATCTGTCCTCCTCCTGAATAATAATTATAATGATCGCTAAGACAACAGTGGCGAGTCTTTAGATTAAATAAAAACACCCCCAAACTAACCCAACATGTTTAGCCTGAGTCAAAACCCCAAACCTTTCGGCATCCTGTCCCCCTCTACGGACAGTCAACTTTAAAAATTCATGTCTATTGGTACAGAAGTCTAAATAGGGTGTTCTCAGGCTTTATGGAAAGATAATTAAGTTATCTAACTAAACCTAGTTGGTGAGCCTTCCTGATTCGGCCTAATCTACCCGCACCATCCAGTTTTCTTAAAACATCAAATTCTCGTCAGGCTCTCAGGACAGAGCACTAAAAACACCATAACTTCCTGTACGAGTGTCCGAATCATGAGTTCTTGGACTTTATGGAAATATAAGACAATTACCTACAACTTTCATTATACTAAGGTTCTATGATTCTCCCAATATATAATCTCAAAACTCTATCTCCCAAAACCTGACGGAAAACTCTCCGATCTGCAGAACAGTCCAACTAATAAAATCATAACTTCTGCTACAGAGGTCTGAATGACGCGTTCTAGCACTTCATGGAAAGATAATGACATCATCTACAACTCTCAAGGCAAAGTCTAGACTAAATCCCCACGAATCTTCCCCAAAACAGCCGACTAACTCGATCTGTTCTAGCAGTCCAGAATACCGACATTGATAACGCAATTAGAATATACATCTACTAGGGGAAGAACAGAGATTACCCTTGGCGAATCGCTGTAAAATACCACGAACACCCCACGAATTCCTCCTCTCCTTCTTTTCCTCTTTTTCCCTTCTTCTTCTTCCCTTCCTCCGAATCCAATCGCCTAGCTGCGATTTATTTCTTTCCCCCGCTCGTTCGGCAACGAATGGAAGTCTTGATCACCGGCAATGGAGGAGAGGGGAGGAAGAGGTGCTGCTGGAGGCGCAAGGGGCAGGGGGAGGGGCGGCGCAAAGGGGAGAGGAGGGGAGAGGAGGGGAGATGGCGGTAGGGTTGAGGGGGTGGGGCGCCCCCCCCCTTTTGGCCGGCCTCCCTTGGGCCAAAGCCCAGGCCCAGGTTGCCCGTTTTTTTTCAGAAATTCCCCTCTAAAAAATCTTTACTTAATTCTTTCCTATAAGGTCCCTCCCTCCATTTAAATCGATTATCTCTCGAATCCTTTCTGGGATATTACAATAAGGCTTCGATTACAGCCGATTTTGGGACCACCTAGCAGAAGCGATAGTACTGCACTTTAAAGTCGATAGTACTATGGTGTGGTAGTATCACAAGGGAGGTGCGGTAATACTACTTTCCCTGAAAAGATAGGGAATTAAGGGGATATGCAAATGATCCTTAATTTTGCACTCAATTAAACCACTTTCATGATCATTATGCATTGATCTTAGCAAATAACACCCAATAACAAAGCTTTTTATTAAATTAGGGAATTTTGATAATTATTTTGAAAATGATTTTCTCAAAAGCTCCAAATAAATCCAAATGAAAGCAAATGGCATGAGGCATGAGTTCAATCAATATTAGAATAACCTATTAATCGTGCAAAAATAGCACACCCGCAAGTGCACATGTTGCCACTCAAATAGCGGCGAGTGTCGTGTTTTTCACAGGGACTAGACTGAGGCTACTAGTGCTCAGCTAAAACAAGGTCAATCAAAATAGGGGATGAGTATCAAACTAAACCTAAAATAATTACTGAATTGGTCGAACAAACTAGTATTGAAAGCGATTGAACAAACCCTAATTCGCACAGACGAAACTACTAACGAATAATGAATAAATGAACGAACAAAGGACAACGGGACAAATGACCGTACGAATCGACATCACTTGACCGAACAAAAGACAACGACGACTACACGAACAAACATGCTAAACTACTGACCGATGACCTAACTAACTGCCGATTGTGAGAGAGAACAAGGAAGTCAAGAAGTCCTGAGAGAGTCTAGAAGCTCAAAGGGAGTCAAGAGAGAAAGAGGGATGAAGCGATCAATGGCTAACTAGACAATGGCGGCACAGGACAACACAAACAACTACGACAATGACTACACGAACTAACTCTCGACCGATTGCAAGAAGAAGAAAAGGGAGAGTCGAGAAGCACTAGGGGGTCTAAAAGCAAAGAGAGAGTCAAGACAGCAAAGGGAGAGGAAACAATCGTCGGCTAGCTAACTCATGCAAGACACTCATACATACTTAGATACTGGAATAACAACTGAGTAAGCACATGACATGAACGCTAAACAGATAGCTACACATCCAACACATCCATCTACACTGGAGAAAGGCACAATAACATAATTACTACTGACTACTAACACAAACAAAATAGCTCCCATGAAAAACATAACTGCTACTGCTAACAAAACTCACATCCACAAACTACATGCAGTTTACACAATGACAGTTTTCAAAACACAAGCACATACAGCTAAATACTACTACTATTAAACCTTACCACAGCACAAAATTGACAAAGATGAATACTGCTACAACTACATTACCAACAGATCATCACTAAGAACATCACACAAAGATTGCACTATTTCACAAGTATTACAGCATGACCACATCTCATAATCACCAATATCAAATCACATAGCACAATTTAACAGGGCACAATTACACATACAACAGTAATACAGTAAATAACAGTGAACATTAACAGTGGTTAATTAACAGTAATTGTCAACACAATGCACAAAGGATCAATAGAGTAATTGGAAGCAAGAAAATGGGGAAGAAGTTAGAGTTTAGCCGATGAAGCAGTAGCAGAGGGGCCGAGGTCGAGGAAGATGAAGTCGTCAGAGCAGCAGATCATGATCGCTGAGGTTGGCATCGGTGTCAGTGTTGTGAGGACTGGGCAGTAGAGAGCAGAGGGGATTTGGTGGCTCGACTAAGGAGGTGATAGGTGCCGTAGAGGTAGGAGATGGTGGTAGGAGAGGAACTGTGGGGAGGAAGTAGGAAGGGAGGCAGCGGTCGATGTGGGCAGCGCAGTAGATAGAGCTAGATGATAGCGACTTAGATGGAGGAAAGCAAACGTGGTGGCAAGCCGGCGATGCAGAGGGGGTGTGGCGGCGAGATACACTATCGTCCAGCGAGGTCAGGCCCAGCCCTCACCGGCACCAGTGGTGGAGAAGAAAGGGGAGCGGAGAGGAGAAGAAGGGGGGATCCAAGGAAGAAACCGAAATGCCGGGCTAAGAGGAACTGGTGGTGGCCACCAGTGGTGGTGAAAAGGGAGGAAAGGGGCGGTGGCATTGCAGTGTGAGGTGCAATGGGTGAGTAGTGGGAGGAAGGAAGAGGCTGTGAGGGGACAGTGGTGTAGTAGATGAGGTGCAGTGAAGGTGGTGCGGGTGGCCACCGGTGAGTACGGCCTAGTCTCGTCGGCTCGGGTGGGGAGAAGAGATGTGGGGAGGAGAGGAAGCAAGGGGAGGAAGGGAGGAAGCAAGATTGGCCTCAGTTGAAAAATGGGGAATTCAGCTAGGGTTAAGAGGATTGGGGAATTTGCCATTTTGTGATTTAGTCCTCTATATTTTTTGGAATTGCAAATAGGTCCTTTTCTATTTGGATTTCCTCTATTGGGCCCTCCAGACCTTCATTTTCATTGTAGTTTGATCATATGCATCCGCAGTGATGCACACATCTGTATAGAGTGGTTCTGGAATGCCAAATATGTCATTTATGCGCCTCGATCGCGTCGACCTACAGAAAAATATAGAAAAATGTAAAATGGTCCATTTCAAGCAATTAATTATAGAAAAGCATGTAAATAATGATAAATAGTCTCAAAATGTGAAAAATAATATGGTAAAATGACAAGAAAATATGAGTGAAAATGACGCAGGTCATCTATTTGACTCATTTCTCAACTTGCAAAAGCGGCTTTTATCTAAGGGTGTGGTAAAGATATCGGCTAATTGGCCTTTGGTCCGAATATGGCTAATGATAATGTCACCCTTGCTCACATGATCTCTCAAGAAGTGGTGGTGTATATCTATATGCTTTTTTCTTGAGTGTTGGACTAGGTTATTTAATATCTTCACAACACTATCATTATAATACAAAAGAGGCATTTTGTCGAAATTAATCCCACAATCCATCAATGTTTGCCTCATCTATAGCAATTGTGCACAACAACTACCCGAGGAAATATATTCGGCTTCAGTGGTGAAGAGTGCTATGGAATTTTGTTCCCTGAATGACCATAAAACTAATGATCTTCCTAACAGTTGACAACTATCTGAGGTGCTTTTTCTATCCACTTTACAGCTCATATAATCGAAATTTAAATATCCAATTAAATCAGATTTAACACCTTTGGGATACCATAAGCCAATGCTAGAGGAATACTTTAAATATCTAATAATTCTTTTTACAACCAACAAATGGCATTATTTTGGTGATGTTTATCGTGCACACATGCAAACACTAAACATGATATCAGACCTAGATGAGGTAAGATAAAGTAAGCTACCAATCATGGATCTATAAACTTTAAACCTACCAGTTTACCTCCCTCATTGAGATCAAGATGACCATTTATCACCATGAGAGTCTTGATGGGCTTGGCGTATTCCATGCCAAACTTTTTGAATAAGTCCTTCACGTACTTCATTTGGCTTACGAACGTCTCATCTTTGAGTTGCTTGATTTGTAATCCAAAGAAGTAGCTAAGTTCTTCGATCATAGACATATCAAATTCTCTAGACATCATATCACCAAACTCTTTGTAAAAATCTCGGTTAGTAGACTCAAATATAATATCATCAACATAAATTTGACGTACAAAGAATTTATCATCTATGATTTTTGTAAACAGTGTTGTATCAACCCTCCCAATGTTAAATCCCTTCGAGAGTAGAAAATCTTGAAGGTGCTCATACTATACTCTAAGAGCTTGTTTAAGACCATATAGCACCTTGGAGAGTTTATAAACATATTTCAAAGCATGATGCAAATGCAAGTAGTATGCGAATGGACTCAAGTCTAGCTATAGGAGTAAATATTTCACCATAATCCAAACCTTCAACTTGAGTATAATCTTAAGCAACTAACATTGCCTTGTTTCTTACTACAACTCCGCTCTCATATTGTTTGTTTTGGAAGATTCATTTTGTGCCAAATACGTTGTGCTCCTTGGGTCTTTCCACCAATGTCCAAATATCATTCTGGGCAAATTTGTTTAATTCTTCGTGCATTGTGCTCACCCAATCTGGATCATTTAATGCTTCATATATACGTTTGTTCTCAAGAGAGGAAACAAAAGAGTAATGTTCACAAAAAGAAGCAATGTGGGATTGAGTTTGAAACACCCTTACTTACGTCACCAAATATTTGATCTATTAGATGATCTTTTGCAATCGCATTGTGAATCTTCGGTGGTAGCATTAAGGGTTGCTCTTTTCCTTTTCTTCTACATCTATTGCTTAAATGTCGTTTGTTGTACAAGAAGTAAGAGGCTCGACTTGTGTTGATGATGGTGAGCCAGTTGAGTCTTCTTTTAGCTTGATGTCACCAATTTTATGTTCTTCATTGCTTGCCTCAATCCTTCACCACCTACATCATCTAAATTATCTTACTCTTCTTGAGAACCATTACTCTCATCAAATTGAACATTACAAGTCTCTTCAACTAGACCAAATTTTTTTGTTGAATACACAATATATTTTACTATTTGATGAGTAGCCAAGCAAAAATCCAACATTACAATGATTTAGAAAATTTGAAAGCTGGACACATTTTCTCAAAATATAACACTTGTAACCAAAAACATAAAAATAAGAGATGTTCATATTTCTTCTAATGAGAAGCTCATACGAAGTCTTTTTCAAAAGATGATACAAGTAAATATGATTTATGGCATGACAAACGGTATTAATTGCTTCCACCTATAAGTGATCGGAAGTGTTATACTCATCAAGTATTATCCTAGCCATTTCAATCAATGTTCGATTTTCTCTCTACTACTCCATTTTATTCTGGATTGTAGGTTGTGAAAGGTTCATGATTCATTCCAAATTTATCATAAAAATCTTTAATTTTAGTGTTCTTGAACTCATAACCATTGTCATTACGAATTTTCTTGATTTTAAAATCAAATTCATTTTGAGCCCTTTTTGCAAAGCTTTTGAAAATGTCGAAGGCTTCAGCTTTGTCATGTAAAAAGAATACCTAGTATATCCTGAGTAATTACTTACAATGACTAAATAATAGCTACTACCCCTAACGCTCTTGTAGGTTGTTGGCCCAATAAATCCATATGTAAGAGCTCTAATAGCCTAAAGGTTGACATGATACTTTTGGAATGATGAGAATTTGTAATTTGCTTCCCGGCTTGACAAGCGCTACATAATCTATTTTTCTCAAATTTCACATCTTTCAAACCAACCACTAAGTCACATTTATAAAGCGTTTTGAGTTGAATCATTCTTACATAACCTAGCCTTCTATGCCAAAGCCAACTCAAAGAAGTTTTTGCAATTAAATAAGTTTTTAAGCATGAATCACCAGGAGTGAAATCAACCAAATAAAGATTTTAAAATCTAAAACCTTTGAAAACTAACTCAGTTTCCTTTTCTTTGAAAATGGTAACACCATCAAGAAAGAAAGTGCAAGTGAGACCGAGATCACACAATTGAGCAACGAATGCAAATTGAAATTCAATATTTCTACTAGAGATATATTAGATATTGAAAGGTCATTTAAGATAGTCATTTTACCTAATCCAAGTATCTTTCCTTTGCTATTGTCTCTAAATGTGATTTTCTCATTACTACCATTTTCAAAGGTGATGAATATTTTCAGTCTCTGGTCATATGTGAGTACACACATTATCAAGCACCCAATGCTTTCCACCGGTCTTGTAGTTCACCTACAAAAGAAAATTAAATTCTTTTATATACTCAAATTTGTTTACATCCTTAGATGTTAGTGACCAAGACTTTAGGCACATAAAAAGCATTCTTTTTAGAACTTAAAATCGAAGTGCATACAAATTTTGCAATAACATTACCATCCTTAGTTTTTCTAAACATATAACATAAATCATATAAACCTGTGGATGGAGTCTTACAAATGGGACATGTTTGTTGCAAATGTTCCACATCCTAGCATTTATGGCAATATTGTTATTTTGTTTTACAAACCTTGTAGGCTTATATGTCGGTTTTTATCTTTCTTGGGCATGAACCCAAGTCATTTTTTGTTGAATGAGTACCGTTGCTCACTCAATAGCTTGTCAAGGGTGGCTTTTCCCTTGTAGCATCTCTCCAACTTTTGTTTAACTTGGTTACTTGCTCCTTTAACTCATTGTTTTCGATAATGAGCTTGGCATCATAAGACTTAACATTACCATGATTAGAATCAACTTTATAACAATATGGCATAGCTAATAAATTATCACATGAAGTGGATGTGCTAGTTCTAGAAATCTCTACAATAGGCATTTCATTAGTAATATCACATGTAATTTAAATGCTAGTATAAGATATGCTTAAATCCTTTTGAAGGAGTGAGTCATGAGTTTCCTTTAACTCCTTATAAGAATCCTTTAGAGAGAGATGTTGTCTCGTCAAGATCTTAATTTTTGACATTCCTTCTCAAGATATTTATTTAAATCTTCAAGCATATCCATTAATTCATTAAAGGAGGGTTCAACATCATCAAGAGATTTTACCTTATCTCTGTTTGCCATAAGGCATGTAGGAGACGAGAAGATCGATAAAGGCTCCTTGATGACAATGTCGACAAACCCTATTTTCTTGGAGGACTTGTCATTATCAGAGCCAGAGTCGGTGTACTATTCATCTGAGTCCCACTCTCCGATGTGGGCTTCATTCTTTCCATCTTTTTAAAGTTTTTTTGAAAAGCTTCTTTTGTCGTTGCAATCCTTCTTCTTAGATGACTTACCCTCATCATCTTTCTTCTTGGATGACTTGCCCTTATCATCCTTCTTCATTGGGTAATGAGAGGCAATGTGCCCCTTCTCATTGCACTCATAACAATAAATGCTACTACAGTACTTGAGTTGGTTGTAGGAGCATCCCTTCTTGCTCTTATCATGGCTATCACTTTTGTTTGATCGCTTTCTTATGAACTTCTTTATTTTTCTCACGAGTAGAGCCAATTCCTCCTCAGAGTCATTCTCTTGGTCTTGAAAGAAAATTGCTCCAAAAGCTCCTACTTGTCTTTGTTGTACGACTCATTAGTTATAAGGTTACCCAAGAGTTGAGTTGGCATCATCTTTGGCAACTCGGCTGAATTGTGGAAGAGGGTACCAACGTCTCATACTTCTCCGGTAAGATCCTAAGCATTTTTCTCACAATATCAATATTGGTTAGTGAGATGTCTAGGCCTTTAAGTTCATTTACAATGTTGTTGAGACGTGAAAATATTTTGTTAATGTCTTCTTGAGGCAACATTGTAAATGTCTCATACTTGATCTAGAGTCTGTGCAATTTGGCCTCCTTGACCATGGATATTCCCTCATAGATTTTCGATAGGGTAGTCTATATCTCATGAGCAGTTTCCAAATTGCTCACTCAATTGAACTCATCTGCATTCAAAGCTCCGAAAAGAGCATTCATCGCTTGAGTATCTAAATGAGTATTGTGCTCATCAAGTTCCATGGGGTGGTGTGGATCAAGAGGCATAACACAACTCTCATTTATGATTCTCCATATACTCGGGCTCATGGCTTTTAAATAAATGGACATTCTAATTTTTCAATAAGCATAATTTGAGCCATAAAAAAGATGTATCTTTCCTATAGCAATTCCCTTACTAGCTATCATTTTCTCTCTTAGACGGCTAAGTCTAAATCAATGAGAGATCAAGCTTTGGTACTACTTGTAGGATCAAGGATAACTGACTACAGGGGTGAATAAGAGGTTCCAAAATTTTTCGCTCTTAAGTTCAACAATTTTAAACAGAATAAACAATATATGAACCTAGCACAAGTCAAGAGTAAATTCTCTAAATTTTCTACGGCATCATAAACATATGTCTCTACCAAATACAATTCTTAGCCACACAAGATATTATTTCAATCAATTCAATAGTTAAGAATGTAAATACGGAAGAGTAAAGACAAAAAATAACCATAGTTGGAGACACACGATGTTTCCCTGTGGTATCGAAGACTTATCGATCTTCATTAGTCTATATCGAGGCAAGTTCAAATGAATTGGATTGACTCCATGAATTAAGCCTCAATACCTCAATCTACTAGGATTACTCTTCCTCCACTCCAAAGATGACGAGCACCACACCACTCACAAATAGCGTCGGGCCTCTTCACTACTTCTTAAAGAGATCACCATGCAGACCTCTTCCAAGCCATCTAGGTGTCAGCAAACACTAAGAGTAATAAATTATGGGTTTCGTTTGAAGGAATTCAAGTGCCAAGGATCAACAAAATGAATGGGTGCACTTGAATAGCTCTCAACTACCTCAAATGTATACAGTGGGAGTAAATGAGGTGTGGAGAGTGCTCAACTAGTGTATTCAATAAAGTGTCTCTTGTTGGTCCAAGAGTTGGTGAGGGGTTATTATCAACAAGTGCGATAGTACTGTCATATATCGGCCGGTATTATCGCACTAGCTTTCCAATGGCTACTTCACATGCAATAAATTCTTCTGAACTAGCTGTTAACTATTGATGCAGTACTACCACCTCATAGGGCCTGGTACTACTGACATGCGGTAGTACCTCAAGAGCGGTACTATCATTTTCCCGAGGAGAAAAAATGCTCTAAAATGCACCTTTCTAGAAATAACGTATCGCCATCTAAATTTCAGTCATACTGGGTGTGGTACTATGCATTTTCCTACAGTCATGCTACAGAGCAGTAGTAAATGCAAGGGTTTATAAACTAGAGGTATAAACATACCAGGCCTATCCTAAACGGTTGATTAGAGCTAAACGTATGGCTTGTTTCCCGCGCCATACCGCACATAAAAAACCTTTAGACTTCTGTGGGCAAGAAAAGTCTACTTTTGTCGATATAGATTCGATATGACAGCTTACAGCTGTGTTCAGGAGACCAGATGGCCCTTATCATCCCACAACAGTAGTTATACCGTTTTTCCTGAGAATGCACAATTGGCTTTAGAATCTTAATTCAAATGCATGCATGACCTTCAATTGAACCAGTGGCACAAGAAAATGCTTTCAAGATACTAGACATGATCCCTCTTTATAGTATGGTGTCTAACCTAAAATCCGGTCTTCCAACCAATCTACAAAGCCCGGTAAAATGTAAAAGGATTCTAGGCTACTTATACCTTCGTCTTGAGCTATGTCTACCTTCTTGTCGACTTTAGCATGCTTTATAAGTCACCCATTGAATTCCGGGACTAAACCTTTCAATTAACTCGACAAACATGTTAGTCCCTTTAGCAAGCATTGTCATTAATTACAAAATATTTTTACGGTCCTAGATGCTTTCACGGGATGGTGTCGCCATGGGGGTGGGACTGCGACATGGCGATGCGGGTTAGGGTTCCAACAAGCAGTGGCGGATGGCGAGATCTCACGATCATGAGAGGACTGTGGGCTGTGGGTCAGTGAGCGAGATGAGTTAGGTGGGTGCTACTTGAATTGGGAAGGGAGGAGGGGGCGATGGAGTGGGAGCTGGACAGGGGCGGTGCTCCACGGGGGGACAGGTAGGGTCAGAGGGGAACGACGGATCTCACCTCGCTGGGTCGAATCGAGCGCTGGCGGGGCGGCCAGAGATGGGCGATAAGCCGAGGAGGAGGAGCTCGCGATTGGTGATAGGATCGGGGGCTCGAGGTTTGAGGGCGAGGTGGTTGCAAGAGAGGCATTATGCGAGGGAAGCTGATCACTCGGTCCCACCTGTCGATGCATGATTTTAAGGAGAGGGGGTAGTGGCAGATAAACCACCACTATCAACTCCTTTTAAAAAGTAGAGATAAAAGATAGACACGTCGCTACTTGCTCAGCTAAAGTCGTCGATTCCTCGCGCCGACCATTCTCTTTCTCAATAGCGAAAGCGCTTCCCTTTACTCCCAATAAAGACCCGAAAGAAGATGCGTACGCCGTCAATCATGGTGCAACGAATATGGTACATAGAGTGATGGAAGAAGTTCAATCTAGCAAAACAATTAGCTAAGGAAAAAAAATTCCTTCGGATAACTATTGGATAACAAAATTATTAAACTATAATTTATTTGCTAAATAGGGTGCAAGATTTTTCGCCTAAGCTTTTGTTACAATAGCTTATGAAAATAAACATAATACAATAATCACAAATAAGGACTTACATGACCTAAAATAGTTAATTCGCTAAAATGGATTTGTGCATCTAATATAGAGTATGTTCATATTGGCTTTTGCTGATGATTTTAACTTTAGCTTATGAATAGTAACAGCCTGTAGAGAGTCGTACAGAGAGAGAAACTCACGTGTAATTTTGGCCGATATAAATGAAGTCATTACTATGTGTACTTCAATCAATTGGTAGACCCTTTTTGAAAAGATATCCTGTTTGAAAGTTAGATACTGTAGAAAACTATTATTATAGAAAACTAGCTTTTAGAAGTCAATATAAGCAGAGCCTACCCTATCCAGAAACTATTTCAACAAAAGCAAAGCCTGCGAACGTTATCACAACTCGGTTTTAAAAAAGTAATCATCTTTTGATAGAGTGGTGGAGCTGTAAGTATAGAATCTGTATACTCAATTTCAAATTCTAGTACCCACATTTACGTATACAGAAATATATTTTTATTAGAAATTTTGTGAAGCTATAGACATATTCTTGTCCTTTATCGTTTTAGACATGTTACCTGTGGTGCGCGGTGGTGTGCGCGCTTTGTGGGTTGCGCGTGTGAGCGTCTCCTTCGAATAAAAAAAAAAGTCAGTTTCAAAAAAAAAAAAACTGCCGAACTCGCAACCCGTCCTTACCGGGTCCGAGTCGTCGAGTCGATTCCCTGGCCGCTTCCACCCCTCACCGTTGCTCCACCTCCAGCGGTCCAGCAGCCACTCTCACCCACCATCCTCTTCTACTGTGCACGGCCTCCCGCCGCGCCCTCCCCCGCCTGCAGTGCTCCGCCTGCCGCCGGCGCCCGCGACTGGACTTCCATCCCCCACGGCCACGATCCTTCTGGTCAGATCTGAACCCTCTCCTCTCGAACGTCCGAACGCATCTAGTAGTTACCTCACATCACAGCGTTTCTTCTTCCTTCATAGGCCAAGATTCCGAGTAAGGTCCGTATCGCCGCCGCAGGAGGAGAGAGGAACATGGATCACCACCATCCGCAGCAGCAGCAGTACAGCGACCCTTACCGGGCACTGGTGCCGTCCCCGCAGCCCGACCATGTGCACGCCCTCCAATACCACCACCAGACACAGCCGCCGCAAGCAACGTCGCCACAGCCGCAACATCACCATGCCTCGCTTGTCTCCCACTTCCACCTCCTCCATGTAAGCCACTATTCCGATCTTTTAAAATTCGAGTTTTCTATGTAAAATGGAAGAGAATAGTTGATATGACAAATTTTGACTACACGCTGAAAAGGAAACAAGGAAAGTCAACACGTTCTGCTTTTGCAACTTCGGTATAGAACTGGTGCATATTAATTGTTGCTTGGGAGCCTCCTGGCCTCCTACCGTAACTTTGGAATGTCAATTTTAAGTGCAGTTTTGAACATTGTATCATATTGTGCAGATGTGTTTTGTGCGAAACATACCAGATGCAATTGTTTTCTTGACATGCTGTTAAGTAATTAATATGATAACTCCAGTACAAACTGTCTACTGCATCTTCTCTCTTCCAGAAAAAAGATTGCTACAAGTTATGCATCATATTTATTGTGTGTTTGACCACTGTTTTAATGTAAGTCTGCTCAAGCAACTTATGTGTCCACATGAGTGCTAGTGGTAGGTCTACCACTTTTGTATGTTTCTCGGTTGCTTATATGTAGTTCTGTTGGGCATATAGCTCTTACATTTTGAGGAATGCGCTACGCCACACACACAAGTTCAATTGCCCATTTTTGTTATGAAAAAAAAATCATTTTTCACCCTTCAACTATGGCCTGAGTCTACTTGTCAACCCGCAACTCCAAAATCGTCTGAATCGGAACCCTCATCTAACAAAACCAGTTCGCATTGACAAGTATAGTTTTCCCTTTTTGGCTTTTTGTTGCCAAGTGCTAGTGCATGCACAGGAGTGTTAAGAGGGTTCGTTGTGTTGTTCCTGTGCTAAACATCTAGCATATATCCTTGTGTCTGATTAAATTTGTTATCAAGTGCTAGTGCTCTTACTATCAGTTTCTTTTTACTGTAGCATTTAACCGGCGTAGGTATGCAAGGTCACGTACAAGCGTCGAGCAGTGGGGTGACTGTTCGCTTACCGCATACTACTTTTTAGTATTGGTGTTGTCTGCTGACCAATAATAAAGCCATTAAGTTTCGGAAAAAATTAATAATAAAGCCATAAAGATTGAGCCGGGACATGTTATTGAAGTGAATAATATAGCAAAAAAAACCCATACTATTGCAATATTAAGCAGTTTTGTAATTTTGGTGGTTCAGTTTTGTGTACAAACTAACAGTATTGATTTGGTATATCATTCTTGCACCAATGTCTTGCGTTGTAAAATTCGTTTTGTATGCCATTGACTTCTATAATATTAATTGATTCATGGCATGCACTTTATGTTTTCATTAAATATACATCTTGATATGGAAAGCCATGCCATATATAGAATTAAAAAACGTATTTAAGTGCTACGAGTATAAATTTTCTTGGTACGTTTCTTTGGGGAGAAATTGGCCGTACGCCATTGCAAATATGTAATGCCACTGCAAACAGGCCTCTTTGCTACTGCAAATGTTGGTTAGTTTGCAAATGCCACCAAGATATGTTTATTGACTTGTTATTGAGGCTGACACTTGGCTCTCTTTGTCAGCCACTGCAAGCCTTCAGGCTACCTCCATCTTCCCCAGTGCGCATGACCAATCTCTTTCTGGTGCCAGGGCACAAGTCCTAGTTGCATGTGGTGTATTAGTTCATACTCGGCCTCCTGGTACATGCAGCGAGGTGGCAGCAGGGTATGCGACCCTTATGTGAGGCCATTTCTTGCTACAAGTTTGTGACAGTCTTCTTGGTCACAGAGCTTTAGATGTGTACCAGAACTTGTGGGATTTTTGGAGATTTTAATTTTTGAAACTATCTCATGCATCAATTGACCAAACAGAACCATAAGTGTAGAGCAAAAACTGGTTTGATTGCAATTGCACATGGACCATTTACGACTTATGAAGCATCTAGCTTGGAATTGATTTGATTATAGTTGATCTCTTGTTTCAATGGAAGGTCTGGTTGCTGGCAACAGGATGTTAAGAGGCAGAATTGTGATTGACTGACCATGGGCGGTGGCAATGTGTCATGTGGGGAAAGTATTATACCCGCCGGGCCAGGACTGAGCAGAAGTAGAGTCCGGATAGGGGAAGGTAAGAGTTAGAATGTCCTGGTTAGGATATCAGAGTTAGAGATTAGCTAAAGAATCAGAGTTTGTTTCCAATAGGGATTAGGAGTTTGAGTCAGATTGCTGTGTTCAAGTCCTATATATAAAGGACCAAGATTATAATGGAAAAAGGGAGAAGAAATTAATCTACCCCTTACCTCTTGCCTCTCGCCAACATAGGGCGCAGGGGGGAAAACCCTCGCCCGGAATCTGATCACGGCTACGGCCTCCGAAGTAGGGGTCCTGCGCCAACCAGCCGTGACATCTTGGTATCAGTATCCAGGCCTCCGCCATCGGCTGCTCCGCCACCAGCTTTTTCCGCCGCCTCGTCTCCGCCATCGCCCTCCCCTGTTTCCGCTCCGCCACCAGCTTCGTCCGTCGCTTCCGCCATGCCGGGCGCCGATGAGGATGATCTCAAGTCCCTAATTCTTGCCCTCACCAAGGAAGTACAAGCCCTTCAATCGTCCGTCAACAACCACGCCCAGGCCATACAGCGCCTTGAACTGCAGCCGCCGCCCCAATACTCGTCCTCGTCATCCGGCAACCGCGTCCATTCCGGCGAGCATCACAACGATCGGCCGCCGCGTTTCCAGAAGATGGATTTCCCCAAGTATGATGGCAAGGGAGATCCGCTTCCGTTTTTCCATCGATGTGAATCCTACTTCCATCAACAGCGCATTGCCGAGGAGGAGGTGTGGATGGCCTCATACAATCTGCTGGACATTGCCCAACTGTGGTACATCCAGGTGCAGAAGGATGAGGGCACACCACCATGGCGTCGCTTCACCGAACTCCTTAATCTGAGATTCGGCCCTCCTCTGCGCTCCAATCCGTTGGGGGAACTCATCGCTTGCAAGCGGACAAGCACGGTGGCCGATTTTCAGGATCGCTTCCAGGTGCTGCTTGCCCGGGCAGGTTCTCTTACGGAGGAGCAGAAGGTCCAGCTCTTCACCGCCGGCCTTCAACCGCCTCTCAGCTTCGACGTGGAGATCCACAATCCCCAGACGCTCGCGGTCGCCATGAGCCTAGCGCGCAAATTGGAGCTCCGCGACCAGACAGGGGCGCCGCCAGCGCGTTCGTGGGCAAAGGGCCTTCTGCCTTCACCAACTCCCCGCCAACTGGCCGTGCAGCCGCCAGCAGCCCCGCCGGCCGCGCCACCCACGGTATCCGTGGAGGGTCGCCAGGTGAAACGTTTGTCACCGGCGGAGATGGAAGAACGCCGTCGCCTCGGGCTGTGCTATAACTGCAATGAGAAGTTTGGAAGGGGTCACAACAGGGTGTGCCAGCACCTTTTCTTATTGGAGCTGAACGACGCGGATGACTCTGCCGAAGCAGAGGACACCGACCAAGCCATCGAGGAACCGAGGATATCTCTGCACGCGATTGCCGGCGTCCGCACCAGCGAGACTATGCAGGTGTGCGTCCAGGTGGGAGGTGCCACACTCCACGCACTCCTCGACTCGGGCTCCACGCATAACTTCATCTCCGAAGAGGCAGCGGCCCGCACCGATCTTGTACTACGCCGCCGCGGGGAGCTGTCGGTCACGGTGGCCAACGGCGAGCGAGTGCCTTGTCTCGGCGTGTTCCAGCGGGCGGCCTTCTCCATCGCAGGAGAGGCTTTCCAGGCGGACTTCTTCGCCCTTCCTCTGGCCGGCTACGACGCGGTGATGGGCACTCAGTGGCTCGCCACCCTTGGCCCCATTCTTTGGGACTTCGGGGCTCTCACCATGTCATTCTGGCGCAGCGATCACCGCGTCCGCTGGCACTGCGTGGCGGGTTCGGCGAGTCCCGGCCTGCGCTCCTGCTCCGGTCCGGATCTCTTAGAGGCCCTCCTCGCCGACTTTGCCCCACTGTTTGTCGAGCCGCATGGGTTGCCGCCGCCGCGATCCCGGGATCACAGCATCAACCTTCTGCCCGGCTCGTCTCCGGTGGTTGTTCGACCGTATCGCTACCCGGCCACACACAAGGATTAGCTGGAACGCCAGTGCGCCGTCATGCTAGACCAGGGCCTGATTCGGCGCAGCTCTTCGGCTTTCTCGTCCCCGGTGCTGTTGGTGAAAAAGGCCGATGGCTCGTGGCGGTTCTGCGTCGACTATAGAGCACTCAACGCCATCACAGTCAAGGATGCTTTCCCTATTCCGGTGGTCGATGAACTCCTGGACGAGCTGCACGGCGCCAAATTCTTCACCAAGCTCGACCTCCGCTCAGGCTACCACCAAGTTCGCATGAAACCGGATGATGTGGCCAAGACAGCTTTCCGAACTCACGACGGCCTCTACGAGTTCCTCGTCATGCCATTTGGACTATGCAACGCTCCGGCAACTTTCCAGGCGCTCATGAACGATGTGTTGCGCCCATTCCTCCGCCGGTTCGTGCTCGTCTTCTTTGATGATATACTCATCTTCAGCACTTCATGGGCCGATCATCTTCGCCATGTGCGCGCCGTCCTCACCACCCTCCAGCAGCACAACCTCTTCATCAAGCGGTCCAAGTGCGCCTTCGGGGTGGATTCCATCTCCTACCTCGGCCACATCATCTCAGCGACAGGCGTGGCCATGGATCCCGCTAAGGTGCAAGCCGTCCTCGACTGGCCACTGCCTCGCTCGGCGCGTGCGGTCCGCGGCTTCCTCGGCCTCGCCGGATACTACCGCAAATTCGTGCGGGATTACGGCACCATTGCCGCTCCCCTCACGGCTTTGCTTCGCAAGGATGGGTTTCTGTGGTCCGACGAGGCTGCCGCAGCATTCCAGGCGCTGAAGACGGCACTCACCACGGCGCCAGTGCTCGCCCTTCCAGACTTCACCCAGCAGTTCGTCGTCGAGTGCGACGCTTCAGGCCACGGCTTCGGGGCGGTGTTGTTACAAGACCAGCATCCCATTGCTTTCTTCAGCCGTCCGGTGGCGCCACGGCATCGCTCTCTGGCCGCTTATGAGAGAATTGATCGGTTTGGTACAAGCCATCCGACACTAGCGGCCTTATCTCTGGGGGCGCCGTTTTTTGGTCAAGACGGATCATTTCAGTCTTAAATATTTGCTGGACCAACGCCTTGCCACCATTCCCCAACACCATTGGGTGGGCAAACTCCTAGGATTTGACTTCGCCGTGGAATATAAACCGGGCAGCACCAACACTGTGGCGGACGCCCTATCCCGCCGCGACACAGAGGTGGGCACAGTCCTCGCCATTTCGTCACCCCGGTTTGATTTCCTGGACCGTCTTCGCCAAGCCCAAACCACAGACCCCGCCTTGGTGGCCCTCCGCGACGAGATCGAGGCCGGACAGCGGGCGGGTCCCTGGTCCATCACTGGCGGCTTGATCACCTTCGACTCCAAGCTATACGTCGCGCCAACGTCGCCCCTTCTGCACGAATTGGTGTCCGCCACCCATGATGACGGCCACGAGGGCATCCAGCGCACGCTCCACCGGCTCCGTCGCGATTTCCATTCGCCTCACCTTCGCTCTGTGGTACAAGATTTTATCCGGAGCTACTCCACTTCAGTACAAAACAGAGCATCTCCGACCCGCGGGGCTCCTTCTGCCGCTGCCGGTTCCGACCATGGTTTGGGCGGATATCAGCCTCGACTTCATCGAAGCTCTGCCACGCGTAGGGGGCAAATCGGTGATCCTTACGGTCATCGACTGCTTCAGCAAGTATTGTCATTTCATTCCGCTTGCACACCCGTATACAGCGGAAACGGTGGCCAAGGCGTTCTTTGAGGACATTGTCCGCCTCCACGGCATACCACAGTCCATGGTGTCAGACAGGGACCCAGTCTTCACTTCCACGTTTTGGCGCGAATTGATGCGGCTTTGTGGCGCCAAGCTACACATGACCACCGCCTTCCACCCACAGTCCGACGGCCAGGCTGAGGCTGCAAACAAGGTCATTGTGATGTACCTCCGGTGCTTCACTGGGGATCGTCCGCGTCATTGGCTTCGCTGGCTGCCTTGGGCCGAGTACGTCTACAACACAACCTTCCAGTCTGCCCTCCGGGACACGCCTTTCAAAATCGTCTATGGCCGAGAGCCCCCGTCCATCCGATCTTATGAGCCTGGCGAGACACGAGTCGCTGCGGTAGCTAAAAACATGGCGGACAGAGATGAACTGCTGGCAGATGTTCGCTACCGCCTTGAGCAAGCCCAGGCAATCTACAAGAAACACTACGACAAGCACCACCGCGAGGTCCAGTACGCCGTGGGGGATTGGGTGTGGCTTCGCATCCGCCACCGCACCCCAGCCTCTCTTCCGTACTCCACCACTGGCAAGTTGCGTCCTCGTTTCTATGGGCCTTATCAAGTCGAGGCAATCATCAATGAAGTAGCTGTCCGTTTGACTCTTCCGCCCAAGGCGCGCCTGCACGTCTTCCACGTCGGCCTTCTCAAGAAATTCGTCGGGACGGCTCCTGATGCACCCCCGCCCCTTCCGGCTATGCACTACGGAGCTGTAGTTCCAGAGCCGGAGCGCGCGGTCCGCACTCGTTTGGCACGGGGTGTCCGCCAGGTACTCATCCAATGTAAGGGCGAGCCACCAGCATCTGCTACTTGGGAAGACGTCAACACTTTCATGGAGCGTTATCCATCCTTCCAGCTCGCGGACGAGCTGCTCGTCGAGGGGGGGAGAGATGTCATGTGGGGAAAGTATTATACCCGCCGGGCCAGGACTGAGCAGAAGTAGAGTCCGGATAGGGGAAGGTAAGAGTTAGAATGTCCTGGTTAGGATATCAGAGTTAGAGATTAGCTAAAGAATCAGAGTTTGTTTCCAATAGGGATTAGGAGTTTGAGTCAGATTGCTGTGTTCAAGTCCTATATATAAAGGACCAAGATTATAATGGAAAAAGGGAGAAGAAATTAATCTACCCCTTACCTCTTGCCTCTCGCCAACATAGGGCGCAGGGGGGAAAACCCTCGCCCGGAATCTGATCACGGCTACGGCCTCCGAAGTAGGGGTCCTGCGCCAACCAGCCATGACACAATGACTGCCAAAATGGGAGTAGAGGGACTATGTAAAGGAATATAACAGGGGGGGGGGGGGGTGGAGTGATGGAATAGAGAAAAGTGTTGAGGTTAATTAGGGCAATAAAATTTTGAAAAGGATATTTGTAAAATGAAAGTATGTGATTGTATTTAACATTATAAAATTTTCTTAAGCTGGTAGTGGCATATTGCAACCTATCACGTGTTTGTAGTTGCATCTAGCAGTGAGGTTTGTTTGCATTGGCATTTTACAGCTAGCACATCTTTGCAATGGCATGTATCTTGCTCTTCTTTTTCTTTTTATGAGCAAGTATTAGCAATATAACTTGATGGTTCTTTATTTATTTGTTTGTTTTGCTATCAGTTTGTGACAAGATTAGCTGATGCAATTGGAACAGGCACAAGGGATCAAAGTTTTGATGTACTGGTAAGAATTTCGTACAGTTTGTTATTTTTCATTTGTTGAGTAAATTGATGTGATTCCACTTCATGGTGTTTGATACTTGCCAAAAGGAATGTAAGTAGCTTCACTGTACAAGGTGTATAAACTAGAAAGTACCCTGAAAGCTTTTTGGTGTAGGAAGTTCTTTTCATTGAGTTTGGCTTTATATAATTGTGATGAATTATGAAATCACGTCCCTGTGGACTATGGTGGTTTATGGTCAGATGTATGGAGTATGCTAGATGACTGAGTCTGGCCTCAGAAACTCCTGTACTGAGATCGATGAATCTAAAAGAGCAATACACTGATATTATATTTTTAAACTCTAGAAATTCTAAGATGCTGGGTTCACTATGGACTGGGAGTAGCTGCTCTGGACCATCTGCTACCATGATCTTTCTATAGAAAGATTGAGTCCTATGTTTCAGCTTATGACCTCTGTTTCTGTTTTGTCTCATATTTACCTGTGCCTATATATATATATATATATATATATATATATATATATATATATATATATATATATATATATATATATATATATATATATATATATATATATATATATATATATATATATATAGGAAAAATACTTTTTACTCCCGGGTGTAATTACTCCCACCTCTAATATACCACCTAAATAAACTTGAAATACTCCTTTATCATTTTAGGTATACTCGTATACTAATTATAAGATACTCCAATGTGAACCACACGAAAAACTTGCAAAAGAGTCTATAGTTTTTAGCGTATTTTGTAAATACTTTTATATACGCATATAAAAAGGAGTATGTCTAAAAAATGTACATACCACCTCTGAAAAATTATACATACTACCTAGATGGTCTTAAATACTCGTATACTACACGTACATACTCTCCGTTACGCGAGATACTCCCTACATTGTGAGATACGACATAGGGAGTAACTACACCCGGGAGTAGAAAAGAGGTTTCCTATATATATATATATATATATATATATATATATATATATATATATATATATATATATATATATATATATATATATATATATATATATATATATATATATATATATATATATATATATATATATATAATATGAACCAAACTACTATCTTTGTATTGCCTTGTGCTTTTGCAGAATCTCTAATCCTGATATTTTATCTCTCATAGCGTAGTAATCAATGTAAGTAATGAGAAGCTCTTTCTATTTGTTTATGTAGGTTGAAGAATTGACCAGTCAATTTGCCAGGTGCCAACAATTATTGAACTCCATATCAGGAACACTAAGCTCAAAATCTATTGTAAGTTTTATTTACTTATCTATTTTACTTTAATATGTGATTCTGTATGTAGTAGCTTTTCTGAAGTCACCTGAATTATTACTAACTAGTAAGCAGTATGGCATAAAGTGGACTATTCTGACTAGTGACTAATACAGAGCTTACTGTTCTTACTGTTGGTTTTCTGTTGTATTATATACAATATTTTTTATATATTTATTTTCATGAAAATTATTATCGCTTTCGAAAAAGGTAAATTACATAGTGCTCCATGAAGCCTAGGCACCCACACCATGAACCATATGATACATGTGATAATCAATGTGAATTTCGGAGTTTGGGTATGAAATGTTTCATACCCTTGATATATGTTGGTAAGTGAGTTTTGAACTTAGTACTCATTTAATCTAGTTTTGTAATTAATGCCACAACAGTGCTTATTTATGATGAAACTAGTTCACATCAAGATGAATTTAATATATTTTTTTGAGTTAGATTATCTAAAATACACATACCCATACCAAATGTCCCGAATCTCAATGTACATCAATGGGTATTGATTTGGGTGCCTAGGCTCCATGTTGCATGAAACACTTGCCCTTTTGAGAAAGCATTGCTTATAATAATGACGTCAATTTAGTCTGGTGAAAGAATATTGTTCCAAGTTTCAACTAGGTGGCATGCTACCATTGTCCCTAGTAGTCATGCTTGCCTGTAGGGATCACATTAGACATTCCGATCATGTGATATTGATTGGCTTTTGGCAAAGCTATCGTGCACCCTATATTAGTGATAGGTAGGTTTTGAGTTTTCGATGCAAATTTTATACATGATATATGGATCTTCCAGGCTCATTTGCAGCTGTGTTGCTGTAAGCTTTTATAGCTAGAATCCTCATCATAAGTTTAGAGGCATTGAGCTTTGTGGCTTGAAACACTAATGGATTGATGGAAGTAGCTTAGTCATACTCTGCTATTTTCTCTTTTTTCCCCTATAAAACCATCTAGAACGTGATAGTTTAACTAGATAACCCTGTATTCATCATATAAAATGCAGCTGTTTTTCAAGTTTTCTACTCCATCTGCTTCCAAATATAAGTTGTTTTGGACATTGACATGGTCTCCAAAGTGACACTTTGACCACCAATTTATATGAAAATATGTTGTTTCAAATAAAAGTAATTATACATTATGCAAGTATATTTCATGTTAGAAGATAGATCTAGTAGTACCAATATCATGTATGAGTGAAAATGGATCGAATACGGACGAATAATGGCTCTGTCATATTTGTTTTCATATTTTTCCCTGGATGTAGAGACGAATACGGATATCTCATATACGAATACAAATACGATACGAATAATGTCGAATACAAATACGGAGCCGATACGAATCAAATCGAATACGGTCACGAATATTTCTCGGAACATGAAACCTTTTAAATTGTACGTATAAAATAAACAAAAAATATAACTAGTTCATTTGATCTAAACATTCATGAAGAACATTAATGAATTCTTCGTATAGGCTAGGTTCCTTCTCTGACTCCATGTATTGATGTATATGTTAATATATGATTGGCTACTAAAGTATTATGTAAATGGGTTAGGCTGAAATAGAGGATGTAGGCTGTAGATATTCGGCCCCTGAATATCCGGATAATCTGGATCCGTATTCAACACATAGTACTACCAAATCCGTATTCGTATCCAACAGAAAAAAAAATCCGTATTCGTTTTCGATCCGATACTATCCGACAAATATCTGAGCCGACAGAATCCGTATTTGAAAATTGTCGGGATCAGTTGGAAACTATCTGATCCATTTCACCCCTAATATCATGTTGCCAATCTACATAATTTTTATACATTGATGGTCAAACCTAAAAATGTTTGAGCAGCATTGGTTCTAGGATGACTTATATTTGGAATCGGAGGTAGTATTACTTTATTTGCATTTATATGAAAATACCCCACATTCTACAAGATGACACTAGCCAAACATTCCTGTTGTAATTATAGGACATGGATCTGCTGATATGTTTTTTATGGAAACATAGTTTACTAATATTAAATATTATTTGTTGGTAGATATGCATTAATTTGGGGGTATTCGGATTTGTAATAACCAGCTTTCATTTGACAAAGTGCAAGTAGTGTTCCAAAATATGTTCCAAACTCGGAAAAATTGATAGGTTGCCAGTATAAATTTTGTGTATTTTCTCAGTAGTTCTTGCCAAGTTAGAGACTTAAGACTCAATTCTTAATATTACACTGCTGGTTTTGGCTTAGTTTCTGGTGATAACCAGGAGAAACAGTCAGTCAGCAACATTTTGACCATATTTATTCTAATGTATACTTAGATGAATTTTTATGTAAGAAATTTGAAAGAGGACGGGATTCTTATGAATCTCATCATGAATCTTGGCCAGCCACTTAATTCTAGGCTTCTCTCAGAGAGCCAAGAACCAGTGGTGACTAGCTAGTACCACTGATTGTTCCCACCCTGAGCCTCCATACTCATGGAAAAAAATCGTTTCTTTTTGTTACCAATAGACGGTTGAAGGACAAAGGCAAAGTTTGGAAGAAACGCGGCAACTACTTGATCAAAGGAAGTAAGAGCTCCATTTCTCAACAAAACCTGTTGAGTCGCTTTCTGTTTCAGTAGATTTTTGTGCCGACCAGTATTTTGTCTGTCAGGGATTTGATCACAAGGTACAGAAGCTCCGTTGAAGACCTCCTTAAGGGGAACACAAGATAGAAACACTTTGGATCTCCGAACTGGGGCTAAGAGTCATGGAATTGGAATCTCTGCTGTTTGGATTCCATCATAATTTTAAGCTGGTTCTCATTGTCCCCACTGCTTGAAATCTATCCCTAATTGACATGTGTTATTTTGTAATTGAGCAATAAGTTAGTTGGGAGTAGGGTCTTGGAATTGTGAAATTGTGGTTGCGGCGCTGCGCTTCTGTGTGTTTTTTTATATAGATTTGGGCATGGCCCCCGTCTCATTTCATTATAAAATGGACCAAGCGTTCAACATTCAGGTACTACTGATACTGCAACAGGGGACAGAGATGACTCCCATAGTGACATCGCGCCACAAAAACAATCTGCACGAGCTTGGTAGTCTTGCACTTCGCGAGTTGTTCGGCCTGGGCACCATCTGCGGCCATTGCACCAGGATTCTAGTATAGTGATCCATCCCCGGCACATGAGAATGGAGGCAAAGCATGTGCCAATTCCTGATCAGTTGGATAATAATTCACACTTTTGATGTCTGTCCACATGATATGCTGAAAACAGAACAAATTTCTCGGTCTCCTTCAGCAGCACATAAGATATTAAGAATAATACGGGCTTGTCCGATTTATTCGACATAGAATTGGATACTCACTGAAGTCTTGATAAATCGTAGTGATCATTTAATGCTAGTGTAATGGACAAACACTTTTTAATCCGTCAAAACACACTTGTGTTGATTTCGTCGACCACCAAGCGAAGATCTATCGTACATCTAATTCTAGCAAAAAATCTGAACGATCTTGATTGAAGAATACTTTCTAATTCTCTATGGAATTTTAGCAGCAAGAAAGAACATAAGTAAAATTTTTAGTAGATTGATTTCTCAAAAGGTGGTTCAACCCTTCCAAGGGGGCGGCGGCTACCTTTAGGGGTGCGCATCCCCTCCTTGCGCGCACACACTTGGGCCCCACGCCCCCACACATGAGCCTAGGATTCCCCACACGCGCACACACACACCCTAAGGTTTATTTTGCTTAATTGTTTATATGTTGGGTTGAGTTCACGAAATGGAAAATATGAGTTCACAAAAGCATAAACATTTGTATTTATCTTATTTTGGACTATGGGCTGACCGCAACATATTTGGCTTGTGTGGTTTTGTGCTAGCCGAATGGCCTTTTTTCTAGACTTTGACCGCATGAATCTCCTTTCTTGTAGCCGCATGGGCCTCCTCTTTTATGGCTGCATGACCCTCTTTCCCCTTGGACTTGACTGGTTGGTCCTTCTCTCTTTACTCTTCTATTATTTCAAATATGAGAACACACAATGTATTTGCATAAGGTAATATACCATTCTCATCTAAAATAATAGAGAACTCTCTAAGAAACAAAAACATCCGTTGCTGTAGTAGCTTGGTTCTTACTTTTGTCATAGAACCTTTTGGAACCTCATTATTAGATTTATCATGTACATTTGAAATGGAAGATGAATGTGTAATCGATGTGCCATCGTCAATTTCTCTTGTTGCTGAGCCTCCACTTGGCTACAGATTCGAAATTAGGGTGTGATCAGTGCAGAGAAAGAACTATCGACTTGGGTATTTGCCATTTCTAAACCAAGTTACTTTAGGTTGATTTTGGTGAAGATATTCATAAAGTGACGTCAATGGATGCTCATGAGATTGCTGTGCTTGGCCAAAAGATGCGCTTCATGAACTACAGAGTAAAGGCCAATGTCTAACGCGGGGATATTTGGGTGCTTGTGGGCAAAAAAACTGCCCCATCTTGCCACGGTGGAAAGCATCGCATGTAGTTGTGTAGAGTTGCAGCTCGAAGAGGAGGCTGACGTTTGCAGCAGGTCCGTACGCGCGGAAAAGTTCTCCATGAGGAGCGAGGCTTGGGGGTGAGAGCGGTTGTGCATGGCAATCTAGAGACCGGTTCTGCATGATTTTGCGTGTAGCTAACTAATACGTTGGTGATTAATTAAGCCGGTAGCACCGTTGGGAAGCTAGCTTGCTTGTGTTCTATATGTACAACATTGTACACGAACATGACCATGATCTTTTGCTATTACAATTCAAATAGATCCACAATGCCAAAACGGTTTCGTAAATTTTGCATTCGAAATGGATCCCCTGCAAGCCGCTTGGCAGTGGATCCATTTGAAATGCTATTGCAGAAGATTGTGACACAGTTCGTGCACTATTATGTGGTATATATAGAATACAAGCAAGCTAGTTTTCCAACTGCTATGCACAACCGCTCGCCCCAAGCGCCGTTTGTCCTAGAAAAATTTTCCACACGTGCGACCTGCTCCAAGCGTCAGCCTCCTCTTCAAGCTGCGACTTTGACGCAACCGCATGTGATGCTATTCACCGTCGCATGCAACTGCATTGGACATGGCATAAGACCAATTATGATCCTCTAACTCGTCACCAGACTAAGCGAGACTCAGTACACCTACACGTAGGACACGTCAGAGAGTACCCCCACATGCGTGGTTGTCCCCACGTGCCATGCCATGCGGACCTTTTTTCCAAGCATGCAGGACGGCATTACCCACGCGTGAGAGGGAGCAAAATTACCCATCCATGGTCTTCAGGCCATATATAGCAATGCATGGTGGCTGGGACGTATACGGTCTTCAGGTCTTCACGTGAGAGTTCGAGGGAGGAGCTATGCTGTCCGACCATTCTCTGTACGGTAGTTACCCTCGATGTAATATATTGACTTTTACGATCAATTAATCTGGTTGGAGCGGAGTGCAAGAGTCAGAGTATCTATTCTCTTTTTTCTCAAATGAAAAGGAAAAAATTAATTATATATATCATCTAAATTTTCACTCTTTCCCGAACTTGGGAGAACAGTTCATCGAGCTAAAGGCACTGCCTCCTTATTCCTATGCCATTCAGTTACAAATCCGTGTAACATGAGCACCTCTCTCAAAAAATTACATATGGTGCAGGAAAATTTTGAAGATGGAATCGAGCCCAACTTAGTTATCTCAGTTAGGCTGCCTGTGTTGGAAGCCTTTCCTCAAGTACTCTCTCCCTAGCCTTGTCAGCCTGCAAATAATCAGCCCAAGCATGACTTATATAAATATCAGAAAAATGGAAAAAAAATGGACCGTACTATGAACAACAAAATTTATTATATAAATCAGAAGTATGACTTCAAGAGGACTTTTTTTAGAAACTGAAATGCGTATAAAATATTTGTGAATGACTGCTTGTTCCTAAAGCATCGCATCAGACCAACAAGGAGAAAGATCAGAACATTGGTTTAGGCCCCGTTTGGCACAACTCTAGCTCCGAGATCTATGCTAGATCTGTAGTTTGTTGACTAAATTAAAGTGATTTAAATATTTTTATTTAATATATAATATAAATGAAATGAGTCATGTAAATGCACTTAACATGCCTGCAACTCTAGATCCAGGATTTCCTAGAGCTACAGATGACCAGCTCTAGGAAATCTACAGATTTTCTAGAGCTAGAGCTCTGCCAAACGGGGCCTTAACCCTTTCTACCTCTGTTGGATCTTTACGATTTGGAGAAGCCAATTTGAAACGAAACTGAAATTTCAAAAGAATTTGATTTCTTGATTGAATTTGATTCCTAGTGAATCTTAGCCAAATCCTACACTTAATCTCAGCCATCGAAGCCACCAATTCTCACTGGCATTGATTCAACAGAGGATATTTGCGCTGGCACTGTTCATCACCCAAAAAGATCTCGTCGCCACCCCTGTTTTGCCGCCACCCGATCCCTCCTGATCATTCTCGCGCCTTCCTGTGCCATCTCATTGCTGTCACACCTGTGTAGCCTGTCAGAGACCGTACACCCCCTCTTAAATGCCATGATCGTGTGTCAGAGCCTCCGCCCATGGCCACCACCACCGCACCGACCTTGCCAAGCTCTTTGCTCTCTCAGCTCTCTTTGTTGACTTGACCTCCTTTGACAACTTTTGACCGTCGCATTTCTTCGCCCGAGGTAGCCAGTGCATCCCCTTTGCCAGCCGCACCGCGCCTCCCCAACCTTTCCCAACCATGCCACGTGCCGACCGCCGCCATTGCCAAGCTCTTGTGTTGAACCGCCTCTGCCGCTCTATAAAAACCCCAAGCCCCTCCATTCAGAGGCATGGACGCCTAGGGTCAGCCAACACCCCAAAGCTCCGACAGCTTTCCCCATTGCCGGCAATCGCCGGAATTCTCCAAGGCAAGCTCTAACTCAACTCTACCCCTCCGATCAATCATTTTCCAATTACTTTTGTCTGTAGCCTCCTCATGCCCCCAGGAACACTCCCGAGCCATTGCCTTAGCTTCTTGAGCTCCCCTCTTCCCTGCCACCTAGAACCGCCGCACGACCAAAGCACCTCACCATGGACAGCCCAACTCCGGCCACCACTACCCAAACCACCACTTCCCCGAACTTACCCTAACCCCAAAGATGCTCAAACACAAATGCTACTGTCTGTTTAACCCTCAGTTTACCCCGGTGCCTTTCAAACGTCTTGTGGGAGAGACCTCGCCGCCGGTGAACGCCGACTCCTCTATGACCGCCGACCCCAGAAACGGACTCCCCACATCACCAAGAACCTTACCATAGCCCTAGAAGCCATCGCAAAACACCCTAGCCCCAATCGCCCCATCGCTCGACATTTTCAGCCGCTCCCCTGCTTCAACTCCGACCACCGCTTGAGGTCTTCGACCATCTTGTAGTCGGGAGAGACTTCGACCACGCCGTTACAAGTCCTACGCAACCCCACTCGGACGTCGTTCGATGCTTCTAAAAGCCACTCATACACTGTTTGATTCCCTTAAGCCACCCAGACACCATCCAAACCCCGCAACAACTCGTGCACTGTCCGATCTTCGTCGGCTTTGCACCTAGTTACTCGATAGTCATTACGACCATGAAGTCATTACGACCATGTAATCGTTACGACCACGTTGTGGTTCACGACCACGGTGTGGCTTTCGTTCATGCTATGATTTATGACCACGATGTAGTTTACGACTGCGGTGTGGTTTACGACCACACAGGGTGCTCAGTCCCTATAGCCATAATCCGACTACGACCACACCTTTCAGCCTCACCAAGACCACCGACCACCTGAGTACTCGTAGGATCTTCCTAGTACGATTAGTAAGACCCGCAGTGAATAGTGCCCAGACCCGTTACTGTTCACTCAAACCCGAAAATGCATATGTATACCCATTTCGATCGTTTTGAGCCTACCGATCCATTCCCCAACTCTGTTTCACCTATTCGGACCCCTATAAACCCAAAACCCTTTTTATTCAGATTTCTTAGATCTTCTTTCTTTATTTAATTTCTTTATTCCTAGCTCAACCCTTCGAACATGTAATTGAATTATTTTTCTTTTGCTTTACGCTAGCACACAACGTCGAAGGTCAACTAATTCAGGAAGGAGAAGCTCAAGATCAAACACAAGAATCAGAAGAATATGAAATTGTAGAATACATTAATCCGCAAGGCAAGTCATATGTTTTTGATCATATTGAACCTACATTCCGTTAATTATTATTTATTAGTATTTCCATTATGTTATTTACGCACTGTTATTTCTTGTACAATAAATGTTTAGAATGACATGATATTAGCTAATGTCCTACCACCCGAAAAAGCCCTACTTAATTTGATGGCCATATTCACTTTGACAAGAGTTAGTGATATTAAATGTATTAATAATGTAATCATGGTAGTTTAGAAAATCAACAAATTTTTCACTACTAAGAGACTTGCCATTTTGCTGATAGAATTTTAAAAGTGGTTCTAGAATAAGGAGATATCACTCACGGGAAGCCATGAGTCGGCTGGGTCCCATGACCTTATCCTATAGTGGAGGCTTGGACCTGAAAGGTGGCAGTGCAGTGGACACTAAAATATGGGTTTGTTGGTGGAAGTTGCCTCAGAGAAAACTAAGGACTAGACCCTTATGCTAAATAGAGAGCATAGTAACCGCTTAACCACAAGCGTTGACTTGTCAAATCTGGTTTAGTAGCTGCTCAAATCGATTGAATATCTACTATAAGGATATGATATACTGTTCCAGAAGAGGGAACAACAGGCGTAAGAATGTGGTATGAAAATGGTAAAATCATACTTTCACAATGGTAGGCTTTGCCATGTCAGGCCGCCGTATTCCGTGACAGGAGATACTTAGTCTATCTGGTAGAGGCTACATAAAGAAATGAGCAGTGAAACAATCTTATTTTCTCAACTCAGTCATAATGTTTGAGAAATCTTGTGGGTAAAGTTGGACAACTTTGCAGAGTCATAATATATGGTATTTGAATATGCCATGCTTCCGGTAAATGAAGTTATGTTTAATGGGTGATTCCAATAGCGAAGCATAAGTAGATTTGGAAATGAATTGGAAATGTTGAAGTTTGGTAATCGAGATGTTGAAACCCCAAATTCCTTAAGAAGTTTATGATTTGTTATGTTGTGTTTAAAAACAAAATGTTTACAAATAAAATTGCATCCACAAATATTTTAACAAACCACTAAACTCCCATCTTTTTGAAAATCCTGGCAAATAGTCATATAGTATTTTTCCATGTGACTTGTTGAGTACGGTTGATGGTACTCATGCTTGCTAAAATCATAAACAGAAAACGCTTGCCAAGAAAATGAAGAAATCTACGAAAACGACGCTGAGGAGTACTATGATGTAGACAACGCCTGGTGTTAGGGTTTATTCTACACTCAGGCATGCATGTGGAGTTTTTTTTGTATTGTATTATAATTTTGGGTTGTACGCCTAGCTAAGTAAAACTTAGCTGCTAAGCCTTAATTTTTATAATAAAGTTTAGTTTTTATGCTTAAGCTTATATTGGCAATGATATACACTCATCTACAGTATTCACAGCTGAACAATTCTGAACAGTTACGAGAGTATCCTAACGGCCCCAGAAATGGGGGCGTTACACAATTTGGTCCCCAACAACAATTAACACATAAGTAAACACCTGCCAGTTTGTGGTTGTTGTGAGGTGATGTACAAATGTACAATCTAATTAGTAAGATTTTTGTGTTGTTACTAAAAAGGATGCTTTCAACAAATTGTTATGTTAGTGTTTTTGAAAAGCCATGGCAATGCCAAATAGTGTATACTTTACCCGAAATCCAAAGCAGACTCCAATAATCATGCTTTTGGAAAATACAAGAATTTTTTATGTTTACTGTGAAATTTCAGCGTTCCATTCCCAGATGGGCCTAAACCCCGGATCCTTTCTGAAATACTTTTAATGTGAGGCCACATGTGTACGGCCAGCACGCACAGGCGCAGCGTGCTAACGAGAATGGCAGTGACGTGTTCCACTGTTCCCAGCTTAGAGGTAAGTTGCATTAGTTGAGATATGCCATTTACTTGTAGACTGCTTTGTGAGGGCCTATAATTTGGAAGGTGTCCATTGGACTCTTTAAGCATGAGTTAGCGTAGATTCTTTTCGACTATTGCTGATGGTTTATAACTATAGCTGATAATTTATAGTTCTAGCACGAGCGTTTGTGCGAATGAACCAAATACTAATAAGTTAATAAGTCGCTTCGAAAAGACTATTCGATAAGTTGTTTCAAAAAGACAACGAAGAAACCGTCATATTTATTTATTCGAAGAAAGCTATAAGTTATAAATTGAAAAAAGAGACCTTAGTAATATTCTTCCTCTCTTCTTCTCCCTTATTCTCTCTCCTACGTACCTTCTCTTACATTGCCATGTGACAACGGCGCCACGGCCCAGGAACTCGTCCCCCTATCGCACATATCTACCTGTCACACTCCCTCTCGTGAAACTTTTCTCGCCCCTTGGAAATTTTGCGAAAATGGCCCGTGGACATTTTATTTCCAGATATAGCCCCGGGCGATGAGCTGGTGCAGCCGGGAGGCACACCAGCGGCCTAGCGCGGCCGGTGAGCGTGCCAAGAGGAGGTGGTGAGTCCAACGAGCGCGCCAAGAGGGTAGTGCGGCCACCGAGCGCGTCATGTACATAGGTAGAGATGGCAATGTGTACTCGAAATCTGATACCCGGTGGATTTTTACTCTATTAGGGCATGGATCTGAGTCAATTTCCTAACCCATGGGTTTCTTAATGGGCAAAAAGCCCAACTTATCAGGTCTGCGGGTTCGGGTACGTTCCTATTGTACCCAAACCCGTAAACCCATGGGTAATATAAACCCGATCCATAGGAGTTATAAACCCAAGCTCCCAGCCTCCCAGGCAAACCAGCCCAGCCCATAGCCCATTAGCCATTTAGCCCCAAGCCCCCAAATCCAATGCGGCAATGGTCCATTACCCATACGGCTAACCCTAGCTAGCACTCGCCACGGTCACTACTCACTCCTCCCCAGTCCCCACCCCGATTCAACAGCCGCCGCAGCGGCGGCGCATTTGGCGCTCCGTGCTCGGTCTCCGGCAGTCTCCACGCTCGCCCTCCCGTCCCACAGCTCCCGCTCCTGCTCCCGTCACTCTCGCCGCACGCTCGTCCTCCCGCACGCCCTCGCCGTCGCCTCACCGTCCAGTTCAGCCCGCCGCCCCCACGCCGCAGCCAACGCACATCACAGCAGTAGACCCTTGGCCATGGCGCTGCCCTCCGGCTCCAACGAAGATGGCCGGTGAACTTCTTCCTCCTCTCCATTAACCATTGTTGCAGTTCGCATTACTGACCCGACGGGTGACCCATGGGTACCCGTTAACCCAGTGGGCATGGGTCTGGGCAAAAATTTGCACCCGTCGTGGGCATGGGTTTTTTAGCTGGCACATCCAACTTTGATGGGCACGGGTTTGGGATAGCAAAACCCAGCGGGTTTATGCTCGTTGCCATCTCTATACGTAGGTGATGCTTTCGACCGGGATTTTTGGCTGCACGGGCTGCACATGTTTGAAGGGTGGTTTCAAGGAGATGATAAAGTCCATACGCAAGGACGTCAAACAAGTTATTCGTAACTTGAGCTGTGGTAGACCTAGTGATGTCGACACGAGGCATCGGACAAGGTTGCATCGTGCACCATCGTCATCATCGCAGCCCAGCGTGTCCACGAATTAACCCAGCATTGGTGACCGACCAGGTGTACCACATAGCGCCTACACAATTATAGGTGTGCTATGTTGAAGTACTTCAGTCCTCATTAATCGTAGTGTTGCACATAGGTTCTCCGTAGGGACCCGAGCTTACTGCCGTCGATGTCAAGGAGGCACGAGGATGTAATACCGGAGGCCATGGAGGTGTAGCCCACAATGCTGGTGGCTGGTGGAGATTCTCCGTCATAGGGGTACCAGTAGGTCGAAGGCCGATACAGTACGTTACTGGACAAATGGGGTCTTTTGGGTGATGCATCGTACACCCCCGCCTCGTACAACTATGGGCATCCAGGGCTGTCCACCTCTTAGCCTCAGGCACCACAGGGCTATGCAACTGGCCCTCCCGGGGGCTGGTACTCAAGTCAAGCATAGTGGATCCCGTCATATGGACAATCTTCGCAGGCAGATGATTGGTTGGAAGGTTTTTTCTCGGGGCCACCTACCACAATTACACCTCCCGAGTATGGCCACACACCCGCCGAAGACCCACGGTATGACCTGCGTCGTGAACAACAGGAGCCCAACCAGCTGACGTTCCCAACGGACCAGATTCACGGCCTACAGAGATGACCTGACCAAAGCATGGGACCTGACTTTTTTTGTGGAGCCTTTGGATACAGCGTACTTGTTTGTAAGAATTGTTACATATAACAAACTAGCTTCAAAAATTACTATTTTTTGTGGAGCCTCCCGACATAGTTGATTAATTATGTAATTTTTTGGGAATTTTATGCGCTTCGAATTTGCATGTCAATTTATGTCAATTTAATCATAATTAGCGACATACGCTGCTTATTTCACTACTATAAAACAAGCTATACTGGACGTCTCATCACAGACAATTCATATGGAGCCATCTGTGCTTTGATTATTACAGACGGTTCATGGCTAAAACCGTCTCTGAAACTATCACAGACGGTTAAGTTTAAAAGCCATCTGTGATATACGCATTATCACAGACGGTTTTGAATTAGAACCGTCTATGAAACTATCATAGACGGTTTTTATTTACAACCGTCTGTGTTTTGTGCTTTGTCGTATAAACTACAGAAGCTACTGAGACGAAAGACAAATTCAAGGCAAATTTTTTACAAAAGTCCCAAAAAGTGATTCCCAAATCTTAGTTTTCAGGGCTTCATATGCTTCTTCTTCGACTTTTGGAGTTGAAGGATTAGCCGCTGTGTTCTCGAATGCTATGAAGATTGTCCTTGCCCTCTGCACTTCCTCCTCCAGCCTGGGTAAATCATTAACACGGTCCATAATCTCATAGAGAATGCCATGATAAGCTTCCTCAGAATCGGCCGCTTCTACTTGATCTGCAATGTTATCCATGTGTCTCTCCACTACCGCAAGAGCTTCTTCCGCTTTGTGCACATTGCAGAGAAGAACGAGGCTGAAGGCGGTTTCCCTTTGCTGAGCGGCAACGAGACGCCTCCATCGATGGCAGATAATAAGGTCCAACTGGCGGATGGAAGCGAGTCGAGGAAGGAGAGCAGGGCGTGAGCGGAGGAGCTGCTTCAGAGGTAAATTGTTGGCCGCCTGCGTAAAGTTGAGGCCAAACAACTCATGATAGATAGATGAGAGGAAGGAGATCCAAAGAATATTAGATGCCATCATTGAGAAATTTGGTGAAGAATATGAGAGGATAGTTTAGAAGAGCTGGATTAGGGCGCGCATATTTAAGCGTTATCACAGATGGTTCGTACACCAAACCATCTCTGATATTAATATCATAGACGGTTCGTATAACAAACCGTCTCTGATATGCACTTCTCAGAGACGGTTCGTATAACAAATCGTCTCTGATAATGACACATCACCGATCCGTGGCATATGCCCCGGGATTTCGATCTCACCCATCCATTCTCTCCACATCGAATGGTAGGCACTGATTCCTCCCACTGCTCGCCCTTATTAATTACTCCCCTCCCACTGCTCGCCCTTATTAATTACTCCCTATCTACCTTTCTGCCGGTAGTCATGCGTGAGTTCATCCACTATGTAGCTTCCTGCATCCCCCCCTCGACGACGCCGACTATCACCATGAGCTAGCGCCTCCATTGTGACACCACGGTCGATTGCACAACACACTCTTGTCGTAAGTGTCGTAAGAGTGTCTTGTGCAGTCTCACCGTCGCGCCACAAAGGTGGCGCTATTGCCGCCTCTCCATTGCAGGTGATATCCGGCCGCCATCTGATGCATCCAGCTTGTTCCTTGACGACGTCGACTACCGCCGTGAGCTAGCGCCTCCGTTGTGATACGACGGTCGATTGCATAACACACTCTTGTCGTAAGTGTCTTGTATAGTCTCACCGTTGTGCCACAAAAGTGGCACTACCACCGCCTCTCCATTGCCGGTGATATCCGGCCGCTATCCGATGCATCCAGCTTCTACTGTCTGTTAGGATATCTGCTTCTTATATATTCTTACCATTTTAAAGAGTTGGGTTCGTTATTTTGTTATGCTGTAATGGTGGATTCTAATCTTAACGGAAATAGAATGTGTGTTGTGTTTGCCACTGTATTTGTTTGTGTTCAAATGGCATAGGTAACATTATTTGTTGAGGCTAGACAAAAAACAGAAAAAATCTTAGGTATAGAGTGAGCTATCATAGACAATTTTGTGGTATAAACCATCTATGAAGGACTATCACAGACGGTTCTATATATTAACCGTCTGTGATACTCATCAATCACAGACGGTTGATAACTAGAACCGTCTATGATGTATGGGTATCACAGACGGTTTTTAGTTCGAGCCGTTTATAATAGTTTTCTTCACAGACGATTTTATTTACAAACCGTCTGTGTTGTTTTTATCACAGCCGGCTCACAAACCGTCTGTGATAACCCGCGATTATCACTGACACATAAATTCAGGCGATTTAGAAAACCGTATGTGATGACCTTTTTGTAGTGGTGTTTAATTCATACTACTTGCTTTACTTATCACCCTTACATCTTTACTTATTCGTATTTTCTTTATATTTTCACCTGTTTTAACCTCTTGTTCAAAATTGTAAATGGCTGGAACATCGTCCGTAGGGCCGTGAGATCATTTCTCCCATGGAGAGGATGATGGGGAGTTTGTCAGCCTCCTATGACAGCTCATGTAGCACCTAGGATACCACAATCCGCCCATCTTCAGGGACCGGAGCCCGGAGGACTCGAATCTTGGACCGAGACTCAAGTATTCCTGTATGCGCAGGACAAGGAATTCCAATCCCACACCATCCCGATCGAGCACCCTCGGACGCACTGCTCTGACGCCGTCTAGGACACAGCGTGCTTGGCTGCAGCTTATTTGTGCCAGTTGCACAAGGAGAAGCTGTGGCAGTTTTGTTTCTCCTTCCTATGCATCCGCGACGGGGAGCGTTTCCCATAACACCCCAATGCCAGGGTGGACGACCCCCGGTTATCGCACCAAGTACAGTTGACTCACACTATGGTGGTCACCTACGCCAACACCTTGCAGGAGATTAGATAGCTACGGATGCTTTTGACCTCTAGCTACGAGCACTCGAACGTCCTCCGCACCCAACTAACATGCTGTGAGGCCGCCCTCCAGGTGGTGGAGCGCGAGAGGATTGCCGCGCGAGATAAAGCTCAGGTGCCTCCAATCTTCGGTTACCTACACCCCGTTCTCACTAGTGCCAGCACCTGCTGTTGCCCCTAGTGGCCTTGCACTGACCCGATCTTAGGGGGCCTCGTACCAGGCTCATGGCACGCAAGAGCGCAAGAGCGTGCGTTGCCAGAGTCCATCGCCCGACATCGATGTCACAAGATCCAGCGGAAGACGCAGTCTCTCTCGCTCCCAGTTGCCCAGCTACAACCCGAGTCGCTCCCGCTCTTGCTCCCTATCCCCTAGCTTTAGTCAGAGCCGTTCCCGCTCCCGCTCCCCGGGTAACTACACTAACTATGATAGGTGTCAACCCCATGGGTGAGTAGTCAGTTGTAGTTTGGTTAGTCAGCAGTGCTTGCTAGACATTCTTTTTGGTTGCAAGCACTTTCTCTCTCTAGTTGTACCCCCTTTTGCAATGAAATAATATTAAGCTTTATGCTTTTTATTGCATTGCTTCTCTTATTTACTTGCTTTTTCTATTGTGCCTCTACCGCACGGTGCATCAAAAGCGACAATTTTGCCATTTCGGCACGGCGACTGCCATTCTTGTAAATATGGGTTCAAATAACGCGAAAAGTGCCAAACAGTTGAAATTATCACAAATAAATGGACCCTAGCTGGCCTGACGCACCTCCCGGCCACGCTAGGGCACTTGGCATACTCACTGGCCGACCATGCGCCTTGGCGCGCACACCGATCACACTAGGTGCCTGACGCACTCACTGGCCACGCTAGGGGTCATTTCCGCAAAAACAATGTCTACTGGGCCATTTTCGCAAATAACTATTTCAAGGGGCCATAAAAAAATTCTCCTCCCGCAAGGGAGTGACAAACTATTGTATAAAGGTAGAGGTGCAACCATTGGCTAACTTCTAGCTTTTTAATTTCGCCTTTTTCTAATTTTTTGTGCTTTTTTGCCTTTTCCCTTTATTTCTTTGCATTATTCATGATGATATAACCTTTTTTATTTTTTAAAATTTAATTACGCTGAAAAAGCTAACAATAGCTATAGTATAAAAAAACCAAACAGTACCAAATAAGGTAAAAAGCTTGAGCTTTAAGCCCAATGGAGCACAACCTAAGTATGCAAAGTTCTTCTGTTGGACGGTTGGACCCATTCCAATAGTACTCACAAGATAGCCACTTTCAATATATAGTTGGATTCTTTTGGGCTTACTGTTGTGACTTTTAATTTTTGCTATAGTAGCTATCTTTCAAACGGTGTGTCTTTTTAAAGCGTTGTGTATAAATTCATTATAGTAGATAATATACCGGCTTCAGCTATATCGATCAAAATTACATATGACTATCTCTTTTTTCATACTCTCTCATAAACCGATAAAATTCAAAAGCCATATAGCCACAAGCCATAATCGTTGCCAAGGGCTCCCTGCCTTCCTCCAAAACTCTGCCTCAGCCCACTTTGATCGTTCGGCTCGATTATGCAAGGGTCACTTCCAAACAAAGAAGACAGCCTTTAATGTTCGTTATATTTGACTAGCTAGGCGTCGTTCCTTGTGCAAAAGGCGTTTGTTTTCATATTTCCTCAAAACACTGTTTTACCAAAAAAAATTTAAACCACCTGTCCACCCCTCTGATCAGCATCCGTGATCTTACGCTTTAGTCCCACATGAAAGCATTTATTTTAATACCTCTGACCTTCCACTTCACCTCATATGGTAATCTTAAAGTGACCGATGTACTCTATTTTATAGACAATTTCGCTGTATCAACTGATGCTCTAGCTAATTGCCCACCCCTTCTATGGCCCGTGAGTGCATATGTGCATGAGGATTGGAATTAGTTCCATCTTACTAATTTGGGTTCAAGGAACCCTTGATTAACAATTTTGCATGAATTCAAATAGAAAATGCAAATGAGTTACTACGTGTGTGATATATCTCACATAGAGTTAGACTTGAGTCGATTTGGACATCAGGACGTTACCCCCATCCCACCAACCCAGTCTTGCTCCAACCATGGCTTCGCCGTCATCGCGCCTTCCTACGGACATTCTAATCGTCTTCCCTACCTCCATCGATCGGATCTGCCCTACATCTACCCACAACACCTCTTCTTCCCTACATCATTGGTAAACTCACAGGCCACAGGGTTGCCACTGGGTAAATCCGCCTAGTTGTCGTTGAGATCCAGCAAGATCCCCCGTGGATCCATCCCTTCATTGTCATCCTAGTCGCCACCACCAGCCCGACCTTCATTGCCGGCTTCAATACCGATGAGCACCCTCTCCCCAGTTCTTCCTCACATATATCCATTGAGCCCCACAAACCATGTACGGTGAAGGACTTGCATTCAAGGTTTCCTTCCCTCTCTTCTCCGCATCGCATGGCATATCTTTCTTCCCTCTCTCTCCTCCACCTCACTGTAACACTTAGGACTTGTTTGGATACATTGTTGTACAACTCAATCCTTTGGGATAGACATAGAATTTGAACTAAAGCGCCTATTTAGCTACGGCTGCGGCTCATGACTAAACTTTTTGAATTTTGGCTGTTTATGGTACATATTACGGAGAGAGATACTCACTGGCGATTTTGGCTGGTACAGATGTTGGGCTTTTAACGTGTACATCGTTTAACTTGTAGACCCCGTCTTGAGAAAATACTCCGTTTGAAAGTTAGATACTGTAGCAAAAGCCAAAAGCCGCCAGCTTCGGAGGAAAGAACAGGCCCAAAATCCCATCATTTGGGATAGACATAGAATTTAAACTAAAATCCCTTTCAATCCGAAGGAATGAGGGCTGATCCCTCCGGTCCTATCAAACAATCCCTTACGTGGACAGCTAAGAGAAAGTCCAACATGTGGGGTTGGAGATGTCCTTGTAGTGATGGCATACAGTCACAAGAAGTGTAGATAACTCACGGTAATTGTTGCCATAATTGCTGCTCTCGTGACCAGATAGTGAAAATGACAACAAAATAAGAAAATGCGAGCAGCATATCAATATAAAAATATAATTACATTACGATTTTTGTGTGACATTTTGCTGAACTGGATGGCCTGAATCATATTTAGAAGACAAGCTTGATCCAGCAAAATGGATCAACCTTTATCAGACATTTTTTTATGTAGTAGAGACCTGATTTAACAAATAGAGGGCCACGGTCTCAAAACAAAGTGTCAAGGTTTCACATTTCTTTACTAGAGTGCTTTGACTCGATATAATAACATTGATAAACGTCTCCTCTATGCTTTTTTTTTAGCAAAGCAGAGGAACCACTTGTGCATGTTCGTACCGTGGACTGGCGTGGACCCTTTCATAAGAAATCACCTAGGTAACAATAATGCATGTTTGGCTTCATAAGCTTGTTTCCCTAGTGTGACAGTACAAAAATTCGAAATTGACTACCATTGGAGTGACGTGGAAAGTGGCAACTGCTGTTCAAATGTATTTTCTTCTTCATTTGAGGTTAGAATATATTAACTATTTTACGGATTTGATAATTCTTCGTTGCTGAAAGTTTCTCATCTGTAAGTCACTTTTCTCCCCACTGGATCTTGCCTCGCAATTCGTGCTTTGGTGGGCTCATCATCCTCCTCTCCGGTCGGCACCGGCGTGGCAGAGTTAGGGTTCAGGTTCAATAGGGTGTGGCTATAGAGGGTGCTAGGCAGTGGCCCGTGGGGGGACAACAGCCATTCCGATAAGGATCTTGGGTAGTGGGAGGAGCGGATCTGACAGCGTTGAGTTGCCAGACATGGGGAAGAAGGCCGGATGGCAGCGGGGAGGTGGTGAGGAGGGTTGTGCCGGTGCCGCACCAGGAGGAGGCAGCGGCGGTGGTGGGGTAGGGGTGGCGGCTGTGTAAGTGGAGGTGGAGGGGGATTAGGCTTTGAGGTAGATCGGAATTGGTGAATATGTAGGAAGGGAGAGAAAGGATCACATCGACGCCATTTTGATTTAATGGCTATGAAATATGTAGGTATGTGACTGCATAAAATCAGTCACCTTAGGGATAGACAACCCCCACGTTTTAACATCCCGAACCATAGTGAATTGAACTTGGCATCAGGCACACCTTCCCAAATCACATCAGAGATCTTTATTATTATAACAGTGTTCCAGGGTTTAGATAGAAGTGTCAGCTATAGCAATGAGTTAGTGTGGTAGTTACTTAATGAAATGCGTGCAAACCTTTTGCAAGTTCTTGAAAAAAAGGAATTATTGTGGAGAAGGAGAAGCATCAGTTATAGCAATGGAACTATATGTAGAAGAAGCATATATCGGATATAAAAATGGAAACAACCTACCATCTTCCTCCAGTTTGTCATTGCAGTGATGACAGATAGGAGAGTGACCTGTGTGGCTCCACCAGCTACCATGCCCATCCAAAACCCCATTCCTCTTAGATGCATTGCAAAACCAAGAATAAGAGAAACAGGAACTCCAACGAGATAGAATGCACCCAGGTTAACATAGGCGCCTAAATGCTGCCATCCACAGCCCCTAGAAACGCCTGGCAAAAATGAAGCATTAAGGCATCAGCATGACAAAGACCTCAATAGTGCTCAAGTTTCCATAGGATAAAAAATTTCAACCAAGTATGTTGATTTCGAATTTTGGATTATCTTAAATGATTGCTTCTGTTCACATATCTGGAAGTAAGGTAAAAGCATTGCTATCAAATGGAATCGTCTACTGCCTCTTATGTCTTATCAGGTTATGATCGTTCTGTCAATTTGTACACATTTACATCACAAAGTTGTAATTCTTTACGGGCAGCGCATGCTGAATTGTTGATTACTCCTAATAATTTCCATTGATCATATTGCATTAATGATGTCTAACAGAAACACTGCCCTATACAGTGTACTCATTAGTACACGGTTTTGCATAACAAACACAAAATTTCGAACCAGACCCATCATCTAGTTTACATCTTTATGTGAAACAGTAAATTTTGCCTTTAGAAGACAAATACGGATACCTGAAAGGACTCCCTGGAGGCTGTCTGTAATAACTGAAATGGAAAGTACGGGTACCATTCTGGTGACATAATTTATAACCTCCTCCTCATTGCTGAAAGCAATCCCGACCAAGTGGCGCAATGCTAGAAGAGTTGTGCTCACCAGGACTGCTGAACAAACTATAATAGATAAAGCAACGCCTACTACCAAGCGGGCACCTTCTGGGTTCCCTGCACCTAGCTCATTTGAGACACGCACACTGGCACATGGATATAAATAACAAGAATTGGGTTAAATATGTCGGCAGAAAGAGATATAATTTGAGGATAATTTAACAAAGGAATAAGTCCATTTTACACCCCTTAACTATTAGCTAAGTCCAGAAAATAACCTCTTAACCCCGAAACTGTGCACTTTTCAAGTTGCAACCCCCCCCCCCCGGCCCCCGTCCTAAACCACCCTGTTTTTGGATGATGTGGCATCTACGTGTTCAAGTTTTGCTGACTTGGAGCATCCACGTGGACTAACAAAGCACATTTAGCCGAAAAAGAACACTTGCCTCTTCACTACTTCTAATATCATCCGTTCATCTAAGTAGATTCAATCCGACACGTCTAGATCTAAGCATACTCTTCCTCTGTTAGGTGCCACCTAAGCCAAAACTAGTGATGTAGCCGTCAACGTAGTGAAAACCACTGATGAAACTAGCCTAGGGTGATAAATGAGCGGTTGTCATAGTTGGAGGGTGAAAAGTGAACGGTTTTAGAATAGAAGATTGTTTTCTAGACTCAGTCAATAGTTGAGGGGTGTAAAATGCACTTGTTCCTTTAACAAATGTACTGTCCCACCTTGCAGCTGTTCCAATACCGTACGGGAGATTGTACAACAATACAACTGTAGATATGCTGTTCAAAAGGACATTAATTTGGTAATCATTGTAGTACAGGATGCAAGAATTTCTTATTTATAGCTCTGCTAATGCATACCATATAGAAAGCACTGAAGTTTCAAGTGCTGGATTTGGTAATATTCCAGAAAGCAGAACAAGCAGCTCGTAAGACCACCACTCAAGGCTGTTGTTATCAAGGGAAGTTAGATTAATTTCTGGGTAGAAAAAGGTACAAAATTGGAAGCTTAACCAAGGTCATGATTACTTTTCGGATTAACTTGACATAATGTACGTATAAGCTTATCTTCTTCATTATAAGAGGAGAGGAAACATCTGTCAGTGGTTTTGGGAATAAGCTCACTACTATTTGAAATTTAATTGTATGAATCATGAATGTATATCTTGATTGTCGGATGGACCATATCCAATGGCCAAATTATTTCCTGCCTTCATATTAAATATGCTTTCATACTTTGGTGAGACATGTATAATGCACAATAGAATGTTTCATCCAAAAGTACCTCATTATCATTATCAAAAGTTTGACCAGTAATACAGCATAAAACTATTTAGATTTATCACATGAATATAGTATTAGTAGATTTTTCATCAAAACTACTTCATTATAGTTATGTTTTTAATAATTTTTGCTAATATAATTATAAAAAATGATTGAAGGTATGTATTGGAGACCATATCAATGTCCAAAACTATAAGTAAAAGACAACGGATCGGAGGGTGCATAAGCACATAGGAGTATCGAACACATAAGTGAACTAATCAGGCCTCCTGCATACCTTATTTCCTGTTCTAGAGGCTAAAATAACATCTGTTTGAAACCGGGGGGAATAACATTTACTTACCAAATCATAAGAGCCGATGGTATAGCCAACCGCATGAAACTGCCAATCCCTCTGAAAGCTTCACACTCGAGTGGAGCACGAGTTTCCTCACAAGAAGGTGAGAACTTAATGTAAAGACCAAGAACAGTCACTTCAACCCAATCACAGATGCTGACCGATAAAGCAGCACCAGCATTACCCATCCCAACTTTATAAACCATGAACCAACACAAAGGAATGAAGAGGGTGAGTGTTATCAAGGAGCTCAAAACCATAGGAAAGATTAGGCTCTGAGATTGGAGGAACTTTGAAAAGCATTGAGCAACAGAGAAGGCGAATAAACCAGGGATAAGCCACAATGCATATTTCCCAGCCTCACTTGCTATTTGTGGTTCCTGACCCATGAGAGGAAGTACCTCCGGGATGAAAACCCATAGCATGGCGATGGGCACACTCACAATAAGAAGTACAATTATGGATCTGTAGGTATATAAGGATAGCTTATGATACTGTTCTGCTCCATAGGCCTGTCCACAAATAGTTTCCAATCCTGATGCCAGTCCAGTCTAAAAGGAAAACTGCATCAGTAATGAAGTAATGAAAGATATACATATTGTAAAATTGTAAAGGAAGAAATGAAACTCAAACTATCAGGATAAAACACAGAGACAATGCTCAAAGACTATCTAGAATAATGATGACGGCTAAATATGCAAGCCCACAAGTAGATCCTCCATGTACTGCACGGCATGGAAAATTCCAGGCAAATATTCGTATTGTAAAAGAATGTGCATTGTTATATATAATGATTTCAGGTCTACATGGTTTAAATTAACACCTAGGACAAACAAGATTTTTCTAACTTTTTAAATTTCAGGTCTTGAGTTCGCAAGAGCAACCGGATTATGATATATAGATGAAACAGAGGTACAGATTTGGTACCAAATATCACAACATTTAATGTGAGCTTCATGTTAGCTGTTTAACTTGGATCTACTAATTAAGGGCATTGGTGAACAACATATAACGGTATTAAACAATTCATTTAACAAGAGCTGCACTGGCACCTACACTTCGAATCAGCAGACAGTCCTGAATAATCTATTTGCCTCCTTAACACGCCGACAGAATGACAGTTGTTTAATGAAGTTAACAAAGTCTCACAGGACCACTCATGCATATCTGCCTTAGTGTAATCCTATGAGTGCATATCTAGCTTAGTGCAATCCTATGAGCAATCTCTATCATGGCGGCATACTCTATAATACCACTAAAAATGCAAAAGGGAAGAAATACATAGAATGAAAACAATCCAAAGAAGAATAAAGGAAATTAAGTAGAGTTTTGCCGTCAGATCCATCAGCTTTTAGAATGCCAAATAAAAGTAGCACTCACTGAGGTTCCCAGACCGTCCAGGGACGGTCAGCGCTATCTCGCGTTTGAGTTCTCATCATTTGACAGAAAATTCCATTCTTACCTTGTACTAACTTATCCATCGTAGTAGAAAAGCCTCAAACAATGTAGAGCTGCCTTTGGACCAAAAGGTCCATAAGGCACATAACCAGCCAAGGCTAAAATAGGAAGGGCATAAATGGCAATGCAAAGAGAGAGAGAGTCATGGCCATGCCCCTCATAAGCCAGCCAGCAAGCCCACATTTTCTCATCTGCTCCCTCATCCTCTCTCAGTCAAGCTAAGAGCCAGCTCTACTCATAAGCCAAGACCGAGAGCCAACTCTACTCATAAGCCAAAACCACTCAGCCAGTGAAGGCCTTTCTTCCCCATTTCTTTCTTCTCTTCTGAGACAGGGAGCAAGACCGAGCTCATCCGCCAAAACACCATCCACACCATAAGAAAGGGAGTAAAGACGAGAAGCCCAGGAAGAGAGGAGGCCCCAAGGAGTTCGGAAAGGCAGGGGCGTAAGGACAGTGCTGACGACTACAGAGAACGTCAATAGTCGTCGAACCCACACCCAGCCGACCATTGAGTATGCCTACTTTCCCTCCACAATCCCATGGCACAGCATAATAGCACGCAAAAGTAGACAAAGTGCATATAGAAAAGGGGAGGTAGAGCAAACCGTCCCCATAGTGGGAGGGTTGGCCGGTCGGCTGCAAGCCATGGCCAGCGAGCTCGAACCCATGGGGGAGCAGTACCGGAGTTGTGGTCGACGCTAGGCACCGACGGTTGGTGGTGACGACCGTACGAGCAGGCCAATGACCGGGAGGTCAGGGGAGGCCGAGCCACGGTGTCGGTAGCCGAGCCAGGGGCGACGCTAGGGAAAGGTGGCGGCGTCAGCAGATCCGACGTCGGGGGTGCCACCGAAGGGAAGCTCGAGGCGGGGGAGGCGCCATGGGGGGCGGCGGCCTAGGGCCACATGGAGAGGGGAGGCAGAGTGGCCGGAGATAGGAGTAGCACCGGGCTCCCAGCTGGCGGTGTGCCGTGGTCGGCAAGCTCGAGGGAAGACCGAGAGGGAGGTGGCCGGATCTGAAGGTGGGAGAGAGTGGGAGAGGGGGAAAGGTTGGGGGCGGCGGAGGAGCTGTCGGTGGCGAGCTCCGGGCCCGTGATGCCCAAGCTCAGCCGTGCGCTGCTGCATCGCCTAGGAGACACCAAGCCTTTCGGCCGAATGAAGGAGAGAGAGAAAAGAGAGGGCTCGGGTTGGGGGGAAAAGAAAAGAGAAAGAGAGAAAAAAAGAAGAGGGAGGACAAGGAAGGAAAAAAGGGAAAGAAAAGAAAGGGGGAGAAAAAGAAAAGAAAAATGGGGGTTTGGTACCTGTGCGACGGGTCCTTAACTCCGTGCATTTTATGCCAGAGTCGGGTTATGCGCGTAGAGTCGTCGTTGCTCGCTTAAGCACTGGATTCGATATGATGTGTTGAGTCGTGTTGACGTTTGTACAGGTGGAGGTCCCGAGTCGGAGCCGTCCACGCATCGTCCCCGAGGCTAACCAGGCAAGTGCATGATAAAGCGGTAAATTCGGGTAGTGTTTGCTATTCGCTGAATGTTGAGGCATTGCTTAGCATGATATGGTAAGTTAACTATTTCTGGTTGCATGATGAGGAATGATGAATGATGATTGTTGAGACATGACATGTTGATATGCATAAATGGAGAACTTACATTGCATGTATATCATGAAAAGAGATAGTTTTATGGTATCATTGGTCTACTTGTGTGAACGCTCCACGGGAGTGGAGATTGAGGTCCTCGTATGAAAATGATAGGATACTGAGGTCCCCATATGTAAAAGAACGGGCTTGTGATCCCCGCATGGAAACAGTGCAGGCTTGGGTGAGTATCGACGGGTGCTCGCTCTGCTATACCGGTATAGACTAAAGAGATAAGAGAGAAGTGCATGTGCATGTGCATATGCAATTGCATTATGACAGATAACGAGTGCAAATGCATAATGATTGGTTGATGAAGATTAAATGGAAACAAGTGGTTATTAAAACTGTGATGGTTATGGACTGATGTGTGAACCTGTTATTTACTGTTTTACTTTGTACTTACTGAGTCTTTGGACTCACCGTTACTTTGTTGTTTTTTTAGGTGACCGTTGAGGACGTCATGCACAGGCGGTAGTAGCACATGGATAACTTCATGTACTAGCAGCACTTCGCATATCAAGTTTTGGGTAGCATGTTAAAACTCCACTAGTATACTAGAATAGATGCTTAAAATGATATGTTGTAAAGTGGTTACTGCATTACGAATAAAGTAGAGTTTGCTTAAAATGATTAGCAGTTGAATAAATTGGTAAAAGTATGCAATAGTGGTACCATTTCGGGCTCAGATGATGAATGGGGTGTTACATACTCGCAAAATTAAAATAAACAATTTTTAATTTGTTTGAACAAAGATCAAACCAGTATGATATACATAATTTTAATTCAACTTATCATGTTCCTAGTTTCACCAATTAAGTTTGTGTGCTAAGAATAGTGTTTATCTGTCAAAAAAGTCTGGGCCATGTATTTTATTTTCCGATCAAGAAGTTTCAATTATGAAACAAGGTTATTAAGGCATAGCGGTAAGTAGGGCTGGCAAAAAAGCTCGGGCTCGTGAGCCAGCTCGGGCTCGGCTCGGGCTCGTGAAGGCTTGGCTCGGCTCGTGGATGAAACGAGCCGGGCCGAGCCAGCAAAAAAGCTCGGCTCGCGAGCCAGCTTGGCTCGGCCCAACTACTCGATGGCCCAATGGCCCTTGCCCTTCTACGCTACCCCGTCCCGGCCTGGGCGCCTGGCGGCCTCCCCCACTCGGCTCTCTCCTCTCTCTCTCTCTCTCCCTCTCGGTCTCTCCACTCACGCGCGGACGCGCTCGGCGCCCCCTCCCTCTCCCTATTTCCTTGCCCCAGCCGACGCCTCTCTTCGGTTCCTCCGCGCCGGCCTCTACTCCGGTCTCCGGCCTCCGCGCTCCCCTACGCTCGGCCCTCTCTCTCTCCTTCCCGGACTCCTTTCAACCCGTCGCCGCGCCTCGGCTCCTCCTCACGCCGCTGCGTCGCACCGGTGCGGCTTCCCCCTCTCCCGCGCCTCCTTGCCCGTCGGCGCTGCTTGGTGAGTCATGGCCCAGCCACTCCCTCCTTGCCGCTCGGCGCCGCCCGGTGAGCTATGGCCAGATCCGGCCGATTTGGTGCTTTTTCCCCAGATCCGGCCGATTTGGTGCTAGGCTGGGAGGCTGGTGGTAGCTGGGGGCTCGGCCGGCGCCCGGCGGTCGCACGCAGCCGCCGTCCTCGTCGGTATTCGGTAAGCCTCTTCTCCCCTCTTCTACCTCTGGTGATATGCTTGGATTGGTTGATTGGTTCCATGTGTTCTACTGAGGATGGATGCTTATGGTTTCTAGTGCAATGTTGGCTATAATGGATGAATGTAGTACATGGATGGTGATTTGTGGGGTTTACCTTTACTGGTGATTGCGAGAAGGGTTAGGGTTTGGGTCTGGTCTGGTGGTGGTCGCTTGCTTGCGGTGGGGTGGTCGCTTGCTTGCGGTGGGGTGGTCGCCTGGCGATGACTCGGTGGTTGTCGTGCCTTCGTCTTCTTGCCGTCGGTTCCCCTCGATGGTTGTTGGCTCGCGAGCCCGCTCGAGCTGGCTCGAGCCGCATCACGAGCCGAACCGAGCCCACAAAAAAGCTTGATACCCTAACCAAGCCGAGCCGAACCGAGCCTAGATTCCACCAAGCTTTCACGAGCCGAGCCGAGCCAGGCTCGGCTCGGCTCGTTGCCACCCCTAGCGGTAAGGTGGTAGAGGGGTGGCAAGGCGTCACCCCGCCTTGCGTGCATGCCTAAGGCGGCGGCTAAACCAGAGAGAGAGATGGCAGCTCGGCGGGAAGAAGGCGGCGGAAGAGGCGTGCTAGGTTTACCTCACATCCTCATGCCGCCTCCGCCTCCAAGGCGCCATCGAGCCGCCAACGCCTCCAAGGCGCCATAGAGCCGCCAACGCCGCCGTTCACCCTCCACCTTGCCGGATTTGGCCGCTCGCAACATTACAGGTGTGTTCTAGCCTTCGCCTCCCCTCCCCTTCACCGAGCTTCTCCCTTCACTGCCTCCCCTACACGGCTACACCGATCTACTCCATCCTCATCCTACTCTCCTCTACCGGCGGTGGTGGAGGCGAGATCCCAAGGGGAGGTCGGGAGGGATTGGCCGTCTGGCCGTTGTGGGAAGTGGGGAGGGGAGCGGAGGGTAATTTGTGGCCGTGGCCAAGCATGGGAAGAGGAGGCGCGCTCGATTGGACAGTGGGTGGTGGTGGCGGTGGTTGGCGACTAGGAGTGAGGGAGGCGGTGGCTGGAAGTGAGGGAGGAGGGAGGAGTGAGGATGGCGGCGGCTGGGAGTGAGGAAGGAGGGAGGGAGGCGGAGACTGGGAGTGGGGGAGGAGGGAGGGAGGCGGTAACTGGGAGTGAGGGAGGAGTGAGGGTGGCGGCGGCTGGGAGTGAGGGAGGAGGGAGGGAGGCGGCGGCTGGGTGTGAGGGAGGAGTTAGGGTTAGGGTGGGATGTGGTTTTTATATGGGTTGGGTGGAATGATCTGGACCGTTGATTATTTATCTGATAGGTAAAAAAGTGATTGATCTATATGTGTAAAGATAAATAAAGATTCATGGAACCATTGCTGCATGTTGTGTGCCGTGTCATATCATGATCACATGCAAGCTAATAAAGGCCCAGTCTAAGTTAACAATTTTCATGTGCTAATATGTGTTGCACTGTTGCTAAAATACTCATTTTATTTGCTTTCTTAGTGCCTTAGGATATGTGTAAGGCGTCGCCTCACCTCGTGCCTTACTGCTTAAAATGTGTGAGGGGGGTAAGTCGACTCGCCTCGCCTTGCCGCCTTAATAACCTTGTTATGAAATAAGGAAATGCTGGCCCATCATGTTTGTAAAACTGATAAGGGGATTAGAATTAGATTGACGGAGAGTACATAAAAAAACTCATAGTTTAACTGCAGAAAACATATTTGAACAAGGGGATGGCTATGGTACATACAACTTTTAAAGATCAGTGGACAACGACAAAAAATGTATATAAAATGCATAAATTACATATGTATGTATGGTACGTGAATATACCGACATCTTTTAGTTACAAGAGGTTATTATAGCAAAGATAAAATATTGGCCCAACTAAGATGAGAACATGAATATACCGTGAAGTTTATTTTTTTTTCACAAACCATTTATTTCTCACATATCTGTGAGTAGCTGGACTGGCACAATACTACAACATGCCGTATATTGTGTAAGGCTTATGATCAAATGGTATAGTGGGCCTTGTTGGGGAATGTGTTCTTTTGGATGTATTTTTTGGAGTCTATCCACAAGCACTCCAGTTTTTTTCTTTTCCTCCAGTGATCGCACTTAATCCGTTCTAATTGATATATGCTACCGAGTGGATTTAAAAGTCCAATGGAACGTATCAAATGAGGACCAATATTAAAATAGAATAATAAGAACTAGCAATCTCACCCATTGAATTGAATCTAGATTGCTCAAATCAACCCCTCAAAGCCGCTAACATTTTCAAAAGACCCCCTGAATTATCCCACTTTGCACTTATAGCCTTCTGATATGGGGAACCCACCTTGATCTACACTATTCAACTATTCAACTTTTGATCTGATGGCTACGACATGAGTTCTTATTATCCTATTTTATGGGTAGTTATTACCAGATATACTCGCTAATTAAAGTCCAAGTCCAAAACTAAAGGAATGGGACCCATGGAAGTAATCTGAATTCAAGTGGGGCTTTAGCTTATAAGCCATGCAACGAGAACAAAATCACGTTCGGAAAGACCCCCGGTCTCATACACGATCAATCAAACATATCATCATTTTAGATTAAAATGCATGGCAGGTGATTGAACTTGTTGTGTTGGGTTAACTGCATTACGGCTCTTTCAGATCGCTTGTTTGGATCACTACTGTACGTTTAGTGGTTCATTAGCCGGTCACAATGGCACACATGGCAGTGCATGTTAGTGGCAATTTTTTTTTAAAAAAAAACCTAGGCAATTCTCATTTGTGTCCCCCCAATCCCTAGCCCCCTCTCTTTCTCCGCCGACAAGCACGATGTACTCGTGGATGAGACCACCTGCAGAGAGGAGGGGTAGGAAGAAAGGAAGAGAGAAGCCCCAATTTTGCATGGTGGCGAGGAGGTGAAGTCGGGGGCCAACCTGCGCAACCGCAGTGAGCTGTGGCGGAAGGGGTGCGCCACATGGGGGAATAAGAGGGGCCGCCGGCCTCCTACACCGCCATGCTCCATCTCCGACCTCCTGCCCCACCGGTGCACCACTATATGATGACACCATGCCGCCTCGACGCCGAGCAGGATTGGGGCTTCTTCCTCGGCACCGAGTCCGTCGAGGCGGCGTCGCGCTTGTCATTGTCCATGTCCACCACTTCATCCGTATCCTCCTCCATCCAGAAGCTCCCGCCGGTGCGGATTCTTGAAGGACCTCCTCCAGAGTTGCACGAGAGGCTCTACGAGGCGAGGAGAGCGGAGATGGGGGAGCTAGAGGGCTAGGCGGCAACAATGGCGAGCTCAGGCGAACTCGGTGTAGTGCCTGGCAGTGTGGAGCTCTGGCACTGGGTGACTGGGCGACAATGGCAGTGCGCAGCTTAGGCGAGAGGCGGTGGCTGTTTTGGGTGGACGACGGCGTGATGGTGCTGGCCACCACCCACCATCCTTGGAAGGGAAGAGAAAAAGGAGTGAGTTTTTTTAAAAGTTGGTGTGGACACGTGTATGACGTGTTTCTCATAGGGGCTGTGCGGGGGACGCATGTGTATTCACTTGCGGGGTAATGGGTTAAAACTTAACCTACAACTAACTCAATCCTTACTTAAAAAACCTAATCCAAAGAACATTTTCTATAACTAACTCAATCCTTACTTAAAAAAACCTAATCCAAAGAACATTTTCTATAACCTAATCTAACCTAACTCATATGGTATTTTCACCCAACCCAACCTGAATAGTTGAAATGGGTTGAAACTATTTTCAACTTATTTCAAATCCGTTACCCACTCTTCACTAATCTATTACACACAAGTGCAAGTGTATTTATAGAAAATATTTGAAAATGTTCGGGATTTAGAATTTCTAACTCGCGTTCACATCATAAAAGTTCCACGAAATTTTCTAAATTTACCATAGATGATTTTGGGTATACAGGCGCTACTTGTACAAATTATTAGGCCTACGTACATAGGTCGAACTAACAAATTTTTTTAGAAAGTTCGGTATTTAAAATTTATAACTAGTGTTCACACCATAAAAGTTTCATGAAATTTTATGAAATTTATTATAGATAATTTCAAGTATAAAGACACTACTTTGTGCAAATTATTAAGCCCAGTCACACATGTAGAACTAATAGGTTTTTATAGATTTTTTTTTGAAAAGATACGGTATTTAAAATTTTAAACTCGCGTTCACACTATAAAAGTTTCACAAAACTGCCTAGAATTTACTATAGATGATTTAGGGTATAGAAATGCTACTTTGTGCAAATTGTTAGGCCCAGACATATAGGTGGGACTAATAAACTTTTATAGGAAAATTTTGGAAAAATTCGGTATTTAAAATTTATAACTCGCCTTCACACCATAAAAATGTTACGAAATTTCTTGAAGTTTACCACATATGATTTCGGATTTAGGGACAGTACTTTGTACAGATTATTAGGTATAGGATATAGGTGGAACTAACAGGCTTTTATAAATTGTTTTGAAAAGGTTCGGTATTTGGAATTTTTAACTCGCGTTCACACTATAAAAGTTTCACAAAATTACCTATAATTTACTATAGATGATTTAAGGTATAGAACACTACTTTGTGCAAATTGTTAGGCGTAGACGCATACATGGGACCAACAAATTTTTATAGGAAACTTTTAAAAAAGTTCGATATTTAAAATTTATAATTCGCGTTCACACTATAAAATTTTCATGAAATTTCTTTAAATTTACTATAGATGATTTTAAATATAGGGATGCTACTTTGTACAAATTATTAGGCCTAGATGACCAGATAGACCTTATGAGTAGAGCCAACCCGCGGGTGAGCTATATTGCAACACCACATGTTGAACCCGTTTTTAACTCAGATTCAATCCAAAATTTTAGAACACATTCTAACCCCACCTAACCCTTTTTATGAGATAACCCAACGTGACTCAACTCATTCATTCTTTCAACCTATTTTCACCCAACCAAAGTCAATCCAATCAAAACCCTAACTCATTTAACGTATATGAACCCAACCCATTAACACCGGTATTCACTTGTGACTGGCTGGCTAATGAACCACTAAATGCATATTAGTAACCTAAACATGTATTTTTGATAATACCGTGACCCAGTTGACTCAAGGCAAAACCCGCCAAGCATTTTACTTTTCATTTTATTAGTCACCCTTCAGTGAGCAACTGAGACGGACAAAGATAGTTGCGTCATAATAGAAGTGCAAGCAGTCAAGCACCCAGTCCAAAACTGAAGCCCAAAGCACACATTAACAGAAGGTGCTACCTAAGGCGAGTCAATAATGCAAAAAAAAAGAGAGAGAGAGAGAGCACTAAAATTAAGAGCTCTCATATGTAATTGACTAATTGGTCATCACTTTTTGCGTCTCTTTTGATTAGGGCCTTTTTGACGTCATTGATTAGTATGAATTTCACTTGCGGTCATCAACCTGCCGGAGTACGCCAACACGGCGGAGCATTCCCACGAGCACCGCGTGGGCGCGAGAACCACAATACACTGCCAGCAACGAGAACAAGCTCCAATCAAAACAAGTAACTACTCCTAAACGGCGGTGTCTCTCATGACGACGCAGGCAAGAAGTTAACCACAACGACGCACCAATACGATCCCGAGCCTTACGCAAAAAGTAAACAAAAGAAAAGTAGTAGGGTTGTTAGGCTAGCTCACGAGGACGCTGAAGCCGGAGACGTTGGTGAGGGAGGTGGCAATGGCGGCGCCGGCGAGCGCGACCTCGCCGAGGTGCCCCACCATGACGGTCGAGATGAGCTCCATCATAAGCTGCAGCAGCGCCACGGCGATCATCGGCGCCGCCAGCGCCGCCAGCCGCCCGGCTTCCTCCGTCACCTCCCTCCACCATCCCTCACCACGGCAGCAGCATAACCGCCGCCACCACCGCCTACTCCCCGCCTCCACCACCTCGTACTCCTCTTCCTTGTTGCTCCCCCTCGTGAGCAGCAGCGGCGCCTCGGAGGAAGAGCCCATGAATCCCCGCGCCCGGTCTGACACGGATTGGCCGCGCGAGGGTACAAGGGAAGCAGCCAAGGCTTTGGTGGGGACGGAGGAGGGTGTGGAAATGGATTGGAAACTGAGGAATGCGGTGCAGTCGTTTTGGTTTTAGTTTTTAGTTTTTTTTATTTTTTATTATTTATAAATTTCGTTTTTTCTGAACTTTTGATTTTTTGTTGAGCTTTTTTGCCGGTTCTTTTTTTCCCGTATTTATTTGTATTATATGTAATAGGCTAACATACTTTTTATTTTTTTTATTTTTTTTAAATTTAATTATACTAAATAAGCCTCTGTCAGCTACAGTGTTTTTTAGTCAGCTACAGTATTTGTAATTATAAGTCATTAAAAAAGTCCAAATAAACACCACCTTAAGACAGGTAGCTGGGGATGATGCGCCATAGCTTAATAATCTTTTTTTTTGCCGCCTCCCAACGACTGGAGCGTTTTTAATGGAGTGTACAACTTGGATACTTGGTTTCCTTCGTAGAGCCGCTAGGCAACAAAATCTCCTCCAGTCAAAAATGAAAAAGAAACTGACGTTTTAGAACACGTGCACTCAAACTGTTTTAAATTCGATCGAATAAATATTCGATCAGCCATGTAAAAGCATGTCTCAAAAAATACTTTTATAATATTGTAATATTATTGGATTTCGTAAATACATTAGAATTCAATCGGCAGGTAAAGTTATGCCTTCTACACTATCCATGTCTGAAACATCAAACTTTTCTGTACCTGGATGTTTCAGTAACTTAGTATTCTAAGTCATGGTCCAGTTGTGTATGTAGATGAGCAACACAAGTGTGAGTCAGTGATGCTCTATGTAAGGCGGACTAGATTACTATTCGACGTAGTCGATTAATTGAATCTCTTGCATAATTGCATGTACTTTATAATATGTTATGATCATATAGGAATGTTATCACAATATCACTAGCCCGTAAGTTTTTAACAGTTGCTTTTAAATCGACATCATGGAAAATATCAAATCATTAATTAGGTACATATAGATGAAGATCAACAGAAAATTAAGGCTCCATTCCAAATGCATGAATTTTTTCGAATTCTACGTGAATTGAATTTCCTGTGAAAATCCTGAGACAGTCTTATGCAATTCTCGTGTTTCAAATAGATCCTAAATCCTAAATCTAAAAGATAACAAAAGGCATTAGATCCTACATTTGTAGGTTGTTCGGAGCACCACTACCCAGTGGCCGGTAGAAATTTTTTTAAATAAACAATTTTTTCATAAATTTTATAGAAATAAACATTGTTTTTTTTACAGAAATAAACCTCAGTCACCCACGCACAAGGTGGCTGGGCCGAGTCGCGACATGTACGAGTGACTAGTGATGTGTCGGTCCCAGTCACGCGCTCATCGCGCCATTAGGGCCAATCGCGCGCTAGGTGGGCAACTGAGCTTAGCTGCGGCCTAGTCACACCTGCACAATGCAACTGGGCCTAGTCACACGTCCGTGGAGCGACTAGCCCAGATTATTGTTTTCTAAATTTTCCACAAATTATTATTTCTTAAATTTTCATGTTTTATTTGTTTGGTTTTTGGACAATTATAATGTTCATATATTTGAGACTAGTGGAGACACATATTGGACGCATGATTACATGGTTTACAAGATATAGAAAATTAGCACTACCGAAATTAGCTACGTTTTTTATATTATTTGACACATATTGGACGTATTATTAATATTTTATAAGCTTCGATTTGAGGGAGACAAGAATGGAGCAATGAAGATAAAATTGCAAGCATGGCATAATACTTGACAATGAATGTCTGAATTATATGGCATGTAGAGTTTGTTAGATGCATATGTTTGTCTGGTTATTCCTACAGTACAAATGACCATATGCACGAACCTTCGACCCGAACTACAACTATGATACAACACATGTCTTTTCAAAAGGAAAATACTTGACAGACAAAAATCCAGTCAGGTTTGCGGACATGCATCCTACTCCCCCCTACGGGCGCGAGCCTCCCAGTACTAGGCTATAAGGTCTTCTTTGGGCATGTCCTTGCGCAGAATAATGGTCGGTGCAGTAGGGGTATCAAGGACCATCGGTGCCTTTCCCTTGTGCTCGACATGGGCCTTGGCACATGTCTCCTTGTGGCTGTTATAAGGACTCGCGTGGGCTTGTCCTATTACTTGGGTGCAGCAGGGACCATCAATTTCTTTCTCTTGTCTTCCCCGCTCCCAGTTGAGTAAGGTTTCCAACGGGTAAAGGCCTTAGGTGTAATTGTGTAGTTTAGCATGTATTTATGCTAGATGAATGCCTTGTTGTACTTATCTGGGATGTTAATCCATTAGAAGAAGTAGCAATGCTCCTACGACTACCATGCATGAATAAAGTCAACGATTGTTGTAGCTACAGGCCAAACAGAGAGAGAGAGATGGTAGTGGAGAGGTGGGAGTGTTCTGCCTCACCCTCCCCCTCATCCTGATATATATATTCATATGGAGTATACTTTTACAACTATGCCCTTTCATCCGTACATCCCCCTTAGGGGCATTTGAGTCATTACTCATGTTACTCTGGTTCTTATAACCTCCTAATAGGCCTGCTGGGCTTAGGTGGGGGCCACCCCTACAACAGGAGCCTCTCATGGTGAAGGGCTTCACAGGGCCGAAGCCATGTCGCCGAGTCCTTTGGCCCCCTCCGTCCCCTGCGGCCTGTGAATTTCTCTAAACTTGCGGTTGGGGAGCTCGAGGTGTGGGATGGAAGGTGATGTCGAAGCACAGCGGAGGCGCGACGCGCGCGCGCTCCGTCCCCTACGCTCCGAACGGGTGGCAGCGGAGGCTGGCGCCTAATCGAAGTAGACGCGCGTGCGCTCCGTCCCCTACCCTTCGAACGGGTGGCAGCGGAGGCTGGCGGCTAGGTCGAAGTAGACGCGCGAGCGCTCCGTCCCCTACCCTGCGAACGGGTGGCAGCGGAGGCTGGCGCCTAAGTCGAAGTAGAGGCGCGCGCGCTCCGTCCCCTACCTTTCGAACGGGTGGCAGCGGAGGCTGGCGCCTGGTTCGAAGTAGACGCGCGCGCTCCGTCCCCTACCCTTCGAACGGGTGGCAGCGGAGGCTGGCGCCTAAGTCGAAGCAGAGGCGCGCGCGCTCCGTCCCCTACCCTTGAACGGGTGGCAGCGGAGGCTGGCGCCTGGTTCGAAGTAGACGCACGCGCGCTCCGTCCCCTACTCTTCGAACGGGTGGCAGCGGAGGCTGGCGCCTGGCTCAAAGTAGACGCGCGCGCGCTCCGTCCCCTACCCTTCGAACGGGTGGCAGCGGAGGCTGGCGCCTGGCTCAAAGTAGACGCGCGCGTGCTCCGTCCCCTACCCTTCGAACGGGTGGCAGCGGAGGCTGGCGCCTAGCTCGAAGTAGATGCGCGCGCGCGCTCTGCCCTCGCGCTAAGATTGGAGGCTGTTGTGGCCTTGCGGTCTGGTAGTGCGCTTTTAATGGCGGCTGGAATCACGCCGACACCTGGCCTGGCAGAGGCCAGGCTGTCGCGTCATGCAGTCTGCCATCCTGTGTGTGGGACACGCGGCGACTCGCGACAGGTGCGTCGTGGGATGTGAGCGGTTGCGTGACCGCGGCCGTTCGCCTCTTCCCCAGGGAAGTTGGACGCGTGTTGAGGGCGTGGAGGCGTTGTGCGCTGTTTGGTCACCTACCGGGCATGGCCCTCTAAGCCCCGGCGGTTCTTCTTTCCAAATCGTGGGCAGCCGAATCGCTGCAAGTTTGATCTGTCTGCGCTTCGAGCCACATGAGAGGCGAGCGGCCTTTATAAGGTGCCAGCGTTGAGGCGGAAGCACCCTTGTTTTTTTTGTGATCTGCCGCTTTGCTTCCGCCCGTGCTAACTGTAACGCCAGTTGCTCCTTTCCCTGCTTCTTCCTCCCTGGTCGCGAAGAGCGATGGCTAGCCATGACGATGCCACCCCCCCTCCCCGCAGCGGTTGCTTGCCTAGCCAGGGCGAGATGTCCCATTCTTCCCGGGAGTACGAGCTGGTGCTGCGGGGGAGCTCGCGCGCCAACAAGTGGTGGGACGCCATGGAGCACTCGGGAGGCTGCTGTTCCCGTGTGTTGGGGAGGAGCCGCGTGACCGAAGGGACGCTGCAGCGACTCGTGGAGGAGGGGAAGATCGCGGATCGCGATGGGGCTCGCCTACCTCGTCGGGACGAGGCAGAGCCGAAGCCCCGGGCCATGGAGGCGATTGTTTTTGTCGCGTTCTTCGACGCCGGTCTTCGAATGCCGTCCATGTTGTTCGTGGGCGAAGTCCTGTGGGCCTACAAGTTGGAGCTAGCCCAACTGACGCCCCACGCAATACTCCGCCTAGCTGTCTTCACGTGGGCGATGCGGACAGAGAGGCGGCGTCCCAGCGCGAGCTTATTCGCCACACTGCACGACGCACGCTGTCGACCCAGAAAAGTTGACGGGGCGGTGTCCAACTTCGGTGGTGTGGACTTCGTGCTTCGGGCGTCGTGCGCGACGTTGTTCCCCGCGCCAGCCTCGCCGAGGCAATGGGAGTCCGGCTGGACTCGGCAGTGGTTCTACTACACCGTGACCGACAAGAGCGGAATGCACTGCCGAGGTGGGCCGATCTCGCTTAACAGTACGCCGAGTCTGAAGGCGGAGATTGACGATACGCAAAGGCTACAGAGTCTTGTCGGTGTCGCCCGTCGAATGAGCCTGCGCGACCTAGCCGAGGAGTTCACAATGTATGGGGTGGCGCCACTCTCCTCTCCTCCCGGGGGAAGTATGTTGGACAGGATGGCCCCCGCGAGGACGGGTTCAGCCCATCCGTATCTCGCCTGCTTCCACCTTCCGCTCCTTGTAAGTCGCCCAGCACGTTGTACGCTCGCCATTGTATCTGTTTGGTCTCCGCCTGACTGACGTGATCTTCTGCGCAGTGGCTCGGCTAGAAGACGCGGAGCGCGCAGTTGCGGCGCTTCTCGGAGGAGCGCGCCGCCTCGAGTCCCCCGACACCCTCTGCCGACGCCAGCGAACCCGTGCTCGCGGCCATCGTCAAGTTGGAACTCGCCAACCCGGGGGGGGGGGAGCACCGTTCCCGGCGAGAAAACCACGGTTGATGGTGCATTATCAACCGCAGCGGCCGGCGCGGGCGCACCCCCTACCGAGGAAACCATGGGGGCGACGGGAACCGTAGCTGGTGTTGCCGCGGAAGACTCGCTTGTGCCGTCGCAGGCGAAATGCCCTCGGACGCAGTCCCCGCCGCCAGCGAGGGGTCGATACGCCGTTGCGGGGCCTTGTCGCGGGATTACGGCGTCTGGCGCGGCCGAGAAGACCTCCTCGCCGACCACCGAGGCGCCCGCCTCCCACTTGGCAGTCGAACCGGCGCCACTTCCTACCGTGACGAGAGGCGTAGGAGGTAGGCGTGAGTCCCTCTCTTCACATGACTTCGCGAGACTCTCTCCGATCTGCTCGCTCATTCTGCCAACATCAGGCGAGACAAAGTCTCCCGGACGTGGCGAAGGATCGAGCAACGGAGGTGTGCGCGAAGTCCAAAGCCTTGTGCAGGGTGCCCCGCAGGTGTCCGTTGCTGTTGATGTGGCCGCGGCCTCGGTAAATCCTGCGCGTTGGGGCTGGGGCTCGCTCGCTCGGACTTCCTCCCTCGCCTGGAGACACTTCGCGTCCTCACCGCAGCCGCAGAGCGTGCCGACAACGGCATTGACCGAGAGATGTTATCGTCGTGCGAGGGGGAACTCCTAGCGCTCGCGCTGCAGGCCTCCGAGATGAGGGTAAATATGTGCGCTTCAGCTTGTAAGGTACGGCTGGGCGCCTACTGACTTGTTGTTTTTGCCAGACGCTTGCCCTCAGCCGGGCCTTTGACGAGGCCCGTGTTCGGGAGCGGAGGGTTCTGGAAGTCAGCCTTCGCGAGGCAAACAATGCTTTCGCGGCGAAGGATGAAGAGCTTCGCGCGCTGGAGGGCGCCATGGCGGCCGCACAACTCGAAGCCACAGAAGCCAAGTGCGCCACGGCTGAGGAGCGCGCCGCCTTCCTGCAGCAGATCGCCGTCCTAGAAGGGGAGAAAGCCCAACTGGCGGAGTCTGCTGCAGGGAATAGCCGCGTCTTGGAAAATGCATCCACGTCGGCGTGGCGGGCCATGGAGTCTCTGAACCAGGCCCTCCGAGACCTGTGCGTCAGAGTGCCGGACACTATGCACGGGCCGGAGGACCTGTCGGAGACACTCGGGTTGATCGAGGAGGGGGCGGGCGTTGCTCTTTATGGCGCCAGAACCTTTGGCGAGCACTGCGGCTATCTTGGTGCGTGCTTCGCCCTCGCCATGCTTCACACTCGTGGGTGTAGACATACCCATGAGCTGGCGAATCCTCAACTGGATCTTCCCGGCCAACCACAGGTTATGTCGGACGCCATTCGCTCCATTGGGCCTAGCCTGCAGAACTTCCACCAACGGATCTGGGGCCGCTTCGGGGAAGATGCAGCGAGGGTCGCCGTGCAGCAGACGCTGCATGGGGAGGGGGATCTCCTCCGGTGGCTCGAAGGAGTCGTTCAACACCACGACGACGTCGGCACGGGTTTGTCCGCACCGTGCCAAGACAGAGTTGTGGGTCGGGTAGGGCGGTGGGATGATGTATTGGTTCTCATGCTTGTAACCATGTAACGCCCCTTGCTTTTGCAATGAAACCAAGTAGCACTTTATTCTTGGTGTTACCTGCCGCCAAGTGCGAGGGGAAGACCTCCGCCTTTTAGCAGGCGCGAGGGCATTCCCCACTGTGTCGTGTTTAGAGTCCGTAGACTGGCGCGTGCGGAGGTGAACCTCGACGCTACGACTTCCTTTATAGTCCGGAGACTCGCGCGTGCGGAGGCGAACCTCGACGCTACGTCTTATTTAGAGTCCGCAGACTGGCGCGTGTGGAGGTGAACCTTGACGCTACGACTTCCTTTATAGTCCGGAGACTCGCGCGTGCGGAGGCGGACCTCGACGCTACGTCTTATTTAGAGTCCGCAGACTGGCGCGTGCGGAGGCGAACCTCGACGCTACGACTTCCTTTATAGTCCGGAGACTCGCGCGTGCGGAGGCGGACCTCGACGCTACGTCTTATTTAGAGTCCGCAGACTAGCGCGTGCGGAGGTGAACCTCGACGCTACGACTTCCTTTATAGTCCGGAGACTCGCGCGTGCGGAGGTGGACCTCGACGCTACGTCTTATTTAGAGTCCGTGGACTGGCGCGTGCGGAGGTGAACCTCGACGCTACGACTTCATTTAGAGTCCGTAGACTGGTGCGCGCGAGGGCGTCCCCCCATTGCGTCTTATTTAGAGTTCGCAGACTGGCGCGTGCGGAGGTGAACCTCGACGCTACGACTTCCTTTATAGTCCGGAGACTCGCGCGTGCGGAGGCGGACCTCGACGCTACGTCTTATTTAGAGTCCGCAGACTGGCGCGTGCGGAGGCGAACCTCGACGCTACGACTTCCTTTATAGTCCGGAGACTCGCGCGTGCGGAGGCGGACCTCGACGCTACGTCTTATTTACAGTTCGCAGACTGGCGCGTGCGGAGGCGAACCTCGACGCTACGACTTCCTTTATAGTCCGGAGACTCGCGCGTGCGGAGGCGGACCTCGACGCTACGTCTTATTTAGAGTCCGCAGACTGGCGCGTGAGGAGGTGAACCTCGATGCTACGACTTCCTTTATAGTCTGGAGACTCGCGCGTGCGGAGGCGGACCTCGACGCTACGTTTTATTTAGAGTCCGTGGACTTTGTTCTGCGCAGCGCGGACAGACAATGCTCTGGGAACAGCAATCTTTATTGAACTCTCGTTTGCGCGGGCGAGCATTGTACAACAAGGGGCTGGTGGCTCTACGCTTGTCGTCCTGCTTCTAGGCGTAGTATCGCCGCAACCTGTCCGCATTCCATGTGTGCCGGAGGGCTTGTCCTTCGAGCGTGGCGAGGCGGTACGCCCCCTTCGGCAATGCTTCCGTTACGATGTACGGGCCTTCCCATTTGGACTCCAGCTTGCCAGCGGTCTCCGCCTGGAGCGCCACTCTGAGAACGAGATCCCCAGGCTTGAATCCCCGCGGGCATATAGAGCGGTCCTGAGTACGCATTGTCTGCCGCGCATACTTCTCGACATGGTAGGCTGCATCTGCCCGTAGCCCGTCGAGGAGGTCCGAGGACACACGGCGCTCCTCTTCGGGTGCTTGGACGAGGACCCTCCGCGAGCCGGCCTTGATTTCCTCTGGCGTCACTGCTTCGTCGTCGAAAAGGAGTTTGAACGGCGTGAATCCCGTTGGACGCGTTATCGTTGTGCGAAGCGACCAAAGAACATTGTGAAGCTCGCTTGGCCACTTGCCCTTCGGCAACTCGACCAGGCGCTTTTTGATGGCGGCGGAGATGGCGCCATTCGCCCGTTCGACCGCCCCGTTGGACTGGGGATGCCCTACCGAGGCGAATCGAAGGGTGATGCCCATGCTGCCACAATATTCTTTGAAAAGGGTGGCGTTGAACTGCAGGCCGTTGTCGACCGTGAGCTCCCAGGGCACGCCGAAGCGACATATGATGTTTTGCCAGAGGAAGCGCTGTACGGCCGCAGAGGTTACTTTAGCCAGGGCGACCGCTTCCGGCCATCTGGAGAAATACTCCAGCGCGACTACCACGAACCGCAGGTCCCCCGGAGCTCGGGCCAGTGGTCCTACTATGTCGACGCCCCAGCGTGCCAGTGGCCACACCGGAGGAATGGGGTTGAGGCTCGTCGGGGGCCTGCGGACGATGCGCGCCATCCACTGGCACCCTTGGCACCGACGAACGAGGTCCTGGGCGTCGGTGATGGCAGTTGGCCAGTAGAAGCCTTGCCTGAACGCCTTGCCGACTAACGACCTCGGTGCCAGGTGGGACCCGCACGCGCCCGCGTGGATCTCCGCAAGGAGCTCTTTTCCCCCCTCAGTCGAGAGGCAGCGCAGGAGCGGTGCGCAAACCCCTCTCTTGTAGAGTCTCCCTTCGAACACCTGGAAGGATCTTGCGCGGTGCTGCAAACGCCGAAGCTCGACGGGGTTCTCCGGCTCGGCGATGCCTTGCAAAAAATTGAAGATGGGCTCGCGCCAGTCACCTGGCCGGTCGATGTGATGGACAAGTGCCGCGTCCCGGTTGTCCTGCGCGATGGCCGCTTGCAATAATATTTCGTAAAACGCCCCATGGGGGGGGGGCAGTTGCTGGCTGGCCGCCTTAGCGAGGGCGTCGGCCTGCTCGTTCTCCGTGCGGGGGATGGCCTTGACGGTGACGCCCAAAAAGTGCCTTTCCCTCGCTCTCATAGCCGCGAGGTACTTGGCCAACTCAGGGTCCTTGGCTTGATATGACTTGTCCACATGACCAGCCACCAAGCGCGAGTTGGTGCGGACCAGCACCCGTCTCGTGCCGACTGCCTTGAGCTTCGTCAGGCCAAAGAGCAGCGCCTCGTACTCAGCCGTGTTGTTGGTAGCGGGGAAGGCAAGGCGCGCCGAGTATAGCAAGCGCTGTCCTTCGGGCGTGACGATCACCGCACCTACGCCCGCGCCCGCGACGTCGTAGGCTCCGTCGATGGTGAGCGTCCAGATGGGGTTATCGTGCGTCTGGACGGGCTGGGCCGGCGGGGTCCATTCGGCGAGAAAATCCGCAAGGACTTGGGATTTGATTGCCGTTCGTGAGGCATATGTCAAGGAGAAGGGAGCGATCTCGGCGGCCCATTTGCCGATGCGCCCTGTGGACTCCTTGTTGTGTAACATCTCTGCCAGGGGGAATGAGGAAGGCACTGTAATCGGGTGAGCCAGAAAGTAATGCCGAAGTTTCCTGGAGGCCATGACCAGCGCGTAGGCGAGCTTCTCGAGCTCCGTGTATCTTGTCTTGGAGCCTTGGAGGGCTTCAGAGACAAAGTATACGGGCCGCTGCCTGGCGCCTTCCTCTAAGACGAGGACGGCGCTGACCGCGGTGGCTGACGCAGCCAGATAGAGCAGGAGGGGAGCCTCTGGTGCTGGGGCGACCAGAGTGGGGAGGCTTGCCAGGTGCTCCTTGAGCTCGTTGAAGGCCTTCGCGCAATCGCCGTCCCAACGAAATCCGTCGCACCCGCGGAGTGTCTTGAAGAATGGCAGGCCCCGCTCCGCCGCCCTGGATAGGAAGCGGCTTAGTGCTGCCATGCGGCCCGCCAGCCTCTGGACCTCCCTCGTTGTCTTGGGCGGCTCCATACCCAGGATGGCATCTAGTTTGTTGGGGTTCGCCTGGATTCCCCGTCCGGACGCGAGGAAACCTAGCAGTTTGCCCGCCTGCACCCCGAAGACACATTTGTCGGGGTTGAGCTTGATGCCCGCCTTCCGGTGGTTGTCGAAGGTCTCCTGGAGGTCCCGGCCATGCAGAGCAAGCTGCCGGGTTTTGACCACCACGTCATCGACGTAAGCTTCGACGTTCCTCCCGAGCTGGGCGGCCAGGGCAATAGCGACGAGGCGGGTAAAGGTAGCGCCTGCGTTCTTCAAGCCAAAGGGCATCCTGACGAAGCAGAACGTCCCAAGTGGTGTGATGAAACTGGTCTTCTCCTCGTCATCTTCGGCCATGTATACCTGGTGGTAGCCGGAATAGGCGTCCAGGAAACTCATTAGTTCGCACCCAGCGGTGGCGTCGACCAGCTGATCGATGCGCGGCAAGGGGTAATTGTCCTTTGGGCACACCTTGTTTAGCGCCGTGAAGTCGATGCATATACGCCAGGCCCCGCTGGCCTTTTTGACTAGTACCGGGTTAGCGAGCCACTCTGGATGGTGGACCTCGCGAATGACCCCGGCCCGAAGAAGCTTCGCCACCTCTGTTTTGGCCGCCTGCTGGCGGTCCATCGACATACGCCGAAGCCTTTGCTTGACCGGCTTGGCGTCAGGGCGGACCGCTAAGCGATGCTTGATTACCGCTCGGTCTACACCCTTGATGTCCTCCGGGGACCATGCGAAAATGTCAACGTTGTTCTGAAGCACTCGGAGCAGATTCCGTTCGACCCCCGGGGGGAGCCCCTCGCCGATGGACACAAACTGTCCCTCCGCCTGGAGCGGCACCTTCTTGACTCCGCCGTCGGGCCGAGGCTTGGGCGTCCACCCGGGGGCGGAGGGCCCATCGCCGAGCGTGTCGGAGAGGGCGTGCACCGGACGATGCGGGACTCGGCTGCCGACCTCAGCACGTCTGGCCAGGTCCTGATCGCCGAAGACGGTGATAACACCCTTCGGGCCCGGGAGCTTCACACACAAAAACGCGTAGTGTGGGACCGCCTCGAAAGAGTTGATGGCGGGCCGCCCCAGTATGGCGTTGTAGGGATGTGGGATATCCACGACGTCGAAGATGACATGCTCGGTCCGGATGTTACCCTTGTTGCCCTCCTGACGGAAAGTGACCGGAAGGGACACGTGCCCCATGGCCTGCAGCGGTTGACCTCCGAGGCCTTGAAGTGGAGCTCCTGGCTGCTGTAGCCGGCTGCGGGGGATCCCCATATGGTCGAGGGCCTCTGCGAACAGGATATTCGCGGAGCTTCCCCCGTCGACAAGGACGCGCCTGACGTCACAGCGTTCTATGAGGGCCTGGATGACCAGAGGGTCTTGGTGAGGGTACTCCATACCCCTGGCGTCATTCAAGTCGAAGGTGATGCTGCATGGCGGCATCCACGATTGCGGCTGCTCCCCGGGGGCCCTTGAAGAGGAACCTCCGGTGATGATGCTGATGGTGCGATGCTGCGTGCCCTCCGCTGCGGTGGCTCGCAGGGGGCTACCCCTTGGGTGCCCCACGTGGGCTCCGGCGAGGGGCCGAGGAGGCAGAACCTGAGAGCCGGCTGTCACCCTCCGCAGCTCCATAACTGCGGTGCATGCCCTTGTGTAATGATCACCGTAGCCGTGCACCTCGCACCACTTGCCATAATGTAGGAGCTCTTGTTCTACGTGGGGTTGGCCGCCGCAACCAAGTCCGCCTTTCGATCCCCGGTCTCCCTTCCATGAGGCGGGGTCGGGTCCTTGGCGGGCGCTCCCGGTGTCGAGGACATGATGGGCCGCCTGTGACCTGCGCTGGTGGCGCCGAGGTTTATGCCTGCTCCCTGAAGAGCCTTCCTGTACCCCGGTATCGCTGCCTCGGGGAGGGCCTCCTCGGGGCTCTCGGCTGCGACCCTGCTTCGAGGAGGGACCACCCGCCCCCACCTCGCGCGGGGGGCGCTCCTCATGGGCGAGGTCAAGGGCGGTAATGCTGCGTCTTCGCGCATCCTCCTCCGCCCGCGCATACTCGTCCATTTTGTCGAAGAGCTTGGCGACTGTCTTGATTGGCCTCCGCGCGTGGTACTCGGCCATTGGGCCCGGACGAAGGCCCTGTATGGCTGCATTAACGATGGTGGTTTCATTAACGTCTTTTACTTGGCATCGAATCTTGGCGAAGCGCTTGAAGTAGTCCCGGAGCTTCTCCGAGGGTCTTTGCTTCACAGCGAAGAGTTGGTCTGCGTCGACTCGCTCGACATAGTTTCCTTGGAAGTTGTTGTGAAGGCGGTCACGGAGCTGCTCCCACGCGTGGATGGAGCCCGGCTCTATGGTAAAGAACCAAGAGAGCGCCACTCCTTGCAGCGCGAGGGGGAGTCCCTTCGCCTTCGTGGTGTCGTCTCCGCCCGCAGCCTCGACCGCGGTTTCGTACACGCGCACGAACTCGCGGGGGTCCATGTCGCCTTTGTACGGGTCGATGACGCTAGGAAACTTGAAGTCTTCGGGCCATGCCGCCTGCTGTAGCCCCACCGAAAGCGGGGACTCCGGATCTAGGCGCCGTCGCGGCACGCGGCTAGACGTGGGGGCTTCGCGACTGTCCGCCCTCTCCGGCGTGGGCTCGGGCGCGATTACTGGCGCGGCCTGCTGGCCCCGAGCCTCTTGCATATCTCAGACGGCTCCGCGAAGGTCCCCTAGTTCCCGCTGGAACGCGTTGAGGGCTGCTAGTAGGGCGCCTTCCACCGCAGGTGCTGTCGGGGCCGCCGGAACACCCAGCGGACGGGTCGGTGTAGGGACCATCGCCTCACGATCTCCAGATCCGCCAGATGCTTCATTGCGGCACTGGCGGGGTTGGTCGTTGTAGCACGGGCGACGGGGTTGGATGTCGTTGTAGCGGCACTGGCGAGGGTGGCGGGGACTGTCGCTGCAGCACCGGCGACGGGGTTGGATGTCGTTGTAGCGGCACTGGCGGGGTTGGTCGTTGTAGCACGGGCGTCGACGCCCATGACCATTACGCCTACGCCGTCGCCAGCTCCTTCGACGGCCGACGCCGAAGCCTCGGTATTCCCGCGCCGCTCCGACCCAGCCGTCTTTCTTCCCACCGCCGCCGCTGATGAAGCTTTTTTTGGTGCCATCCTTCTTCTTCGATCTTCAGGCTTGTCCCTGTCCTCCCCACGAACGGCGCCAACTGTTGTGGCTACAGGCCAAACAGAGAGAGAGATGGTAGTGGAGAGGTGGGAGTGTTCTGCCTCACCCTCCCCCTCATCCTGATATATATATATTCATATGGAGTATACTTTTACAACCATGCCCTTTCATCCGTACATCCCCCTTAGGGGCATTTGAGTCATTACTCATGTTACTTTGGTTCTTATAACCTCCTAACAGGCCTGCTGGGCTTAGGTGGGGGCCACCCCTACAACAACGATATTTAAAATGCAACATGCAATGTGAAATACTAATGTGCAGCATTCACTTACGTGGTAATTCGGGCACATGTAGTAAGACTAGGCGGTTGTACTAGGATGTGTCGACTGAATCATCTACATTGGCTTACTGTAGTTGCACTGTAGATGTGAAAACTCTAGTTGTATAGGAGCATCCTTTAAGAATTGTCAGGGTATGTCCCTGCATTCTTGCTCGCCCATTTCAGCTATTGGAGCATCTCCTCGTAGTCCGACATCCCCAATTCAGTGGAGTGACCTCCTATACCTCTCTTCTCACTCCCATCTCCCCGTTTTCCAAAGTAGTTGGAATAGAGACTTTCTTGTTGGTGGAGTATGCTCCTATTTTATGTATCGTTAGGTCGTGGTGTTGAGGGAGTAAATTTTGGTGAATGAAAGTGCACTCACGTCCATTGGAAGGAATCTTTGGATATAGGATGCTCAAGGAGTTGTGAATTCACAAGGAAAAGCTAGCACATGTTGTCAACTCATTTTGAAAAGGTGGCATGGTATGGCCACTTCGGCTTGAAAACTGGTGCGTGTTGTCAATTCTCACTGAAAAGGCTATATATTCGCCTTTTCGTGGTATGATCATTTCAGTCTGAAAAGGTGGCATGGTATGGCCAATTCAGTCCAAAAATTTGGCATGACATGGTATGTTGGAGGCACATCGTTCGCACTATTATGGCTATGGATTCGCCCTAACGGAGATGCAGTGCATAGCTATTAAGTATGAAGAGTTTGACGCACATGGTTAGGGAATGAACCATGAATAGGAAATAACCTAGTTAAATTTAAGATTGAGCAATTGTTACATGGCATGTAGGGTTTGAAAGAGTGCATCCCTTTGCCAGCTACACCTACGATACAAATGGCAAGACCCATGAACCAACGAACCTCACTACAAGTACATTAAATGCACACCTTTTGGAATGAAAACAACATGGTTGATCTAGATCTAATTGGGCTTTTCGGCGAACGCCCTTATTGCAAAAATGGAACACCATGGGGGAATCCACATGGAATGGCGGTCGTGAGGGCATCGCGAACGTGGCTAGTTGTCTCCTTAGTGACAAGCGCAATTGCTACTTAAGTCGACATAGCAGCAATATGGGTGGTAGTCACTGCCTAGGTAGAGTACCTCCTCATTGTTCCTATCCCTGATTCTCGCTGTACTGACTGCTCTCATTTTGGATCTTGATACAGGTGCCCAATCTTTTTGACGTATGATCGATGATAACTTGCATGTAAGCTTGATGAACCATAGCTGGTCCCCCGCAGCCAATGCAATGGGTTGTAGATCTTTAATATGTCTAATCACACGTGCAATGTTCTCCATCGACCATTAAGTGAAGAATATCGATCTCTTAAGTCCCAATGGAAAAGACAGAATAATCTTTGGAAGAAGAATGCCCAATGGGACCTCTACATGTGGTTGTGCCATATCAACTAGGAAGAACAAGCATGAGTGCTAGTAGATGCAATTTTCAATCTGAAAATATTATCAAAAGTGGTCTTAAAATTACATGAGGTGCACCCCTTGACAATATAGCCCTCCTAAGACACATAAACAAAACTTGGACTCTAATACGAAAAAGAAAAGGAAACCTAAATTTTCCACCATTGATTTGTTTTGGATATTGCGATGTGACCATGAGGTTTCTAAGGCTAGCACTCCATCCATTGTGTGAGCCTTAAAAGTATCTTTCCAACAAGCACAAGAACTCCCAAATCAAACTTCATTTGTGAAAGTTATGGACATTTTAAATGGAGTCATACTGGCTGTCTCGAACTGAATCTAAATTGGATCCAAATCTTTCTATCTTTGCATTCCTGGTTTGGATGGCTTCTAAATCTATGTGTGATAAGAAAATGAAACCTTCTCAATCTTTGAAAAGTCACAGTGTGTTCGGATATTATCAACAAGTGACTTGTAATCCACAGACCCTTTATGTTTGGCAACTCTCGCGCGCCTCTCTAGACAGCCATTGTAACATCCAATCAAATTATCATAACTTTGTGTAGAAAGTTTCAAATCATGTGTTGTTTCATTTGTTGGAATGTAGATGGAATGTAGACTTGATAAGATTTCCAAATATATGTATTTGACATGTTGGAACCTTCCGAATTGTTGTAGATATCTTTCATGAACTTTGTGTACAGAACTACACATCATCTCTCCTCCATGTGCCCCTGCCTCCCACTCCTCCCACAGGTCATGTGCACTGGTACACACCATCAAACACTTGTTCATCAAAGAAACTTGTTCATAAAAGAGACATCATCACCATATTCCTTGATTCCCCCTAGTTCAAGCTTCTCTTGCTCTTCAACTCTTTTAGTGAGCTCGTATTGTTTTGAGGTACTTGATGGATTGAATACAATATACAGAATTGCATCGCTAGGGATGTCTGCATCATCCTTCCTTTCTTCAAGAAAAGTCATTTTTAGCTTTTGATAACCTAAAAGTGTACTAAACAAAGAGAAAGAGTATATGCAAGGTATATGTATTTAGCATCTGTCTTAATGATCCCTTTGTTTTGCACATAATGTTTAGCACATCAGCAACCATAGGACCTGTATATCAAATCAACGCTTACAAGCATGACATCCACATCATTCTCCTTCACGTCGAGAAAAGTTATCCTTGACTTTTGTAAGCATGCATATAAATTATTAATGGATGGGCCAAAAATTCGTTGTAAATGTCACAATTCAGTTTTATGTTCAAATGCCACCTTGCCAACATATCAAATCCATGTATTGTAGGTGAGAAAATTTTCAGTGTCTTCTATGCTTTAACTGCATGACTATGATTATTTATATGTGATTGCACATCAATTGATGAACAAGTAGGCATTATAAATCTTTCTAAACAACTAGCACTAACAATCAAATTCATTTCCATGTGATTATGACATGGCTCAAAAGATGGTTTGTCTATAATATGCAATTTTAATGTAGCAAGATTATCATAGGTAATGCATATTCAATAAACATAAAACTTATTGTCTACATCATAATATCTAATCAAATTAAATTTATAAGTGTAGGCACAGGTATTAACTAGTAATTTTAAACATGATATTCAAAAATTATTTGAATCACACTAGGTAGCTCTATAGATTCATCAAACATGCTATAGCACAAAAAATCATCAGGAGATATTAGAGTAAGAACTTCTTTATGAGTAATCAATTCTACATTATGAAAGTTAAGCATATTAAATTTAGAATGTGGAATTTTGAATTGAGCACAAAAGTTCTGAAAATTACTCACATTTTCTTGATAAATTGAGAATTTAGTGTCAATATTGTTATCTTTATCATCCTCCTTAGTTGATGTAGGTAAGTTGTGTTTCATCACGATCTAACCACGAGGCAGCAAGCAATACATCTCCAACTGTGGCTATCTCATCATCATTCTCCTCAAGTGATGCGGGTTATTTATCGTTTAACTCCTCATCTTCTTTACAAACCTATGCATTAAATGAGAAAATACTAGAAGTAGAGGTTAATGTGTTAGATTCAAAAATATCCTCACTTAGCCTATTATCTACTTCTCTAATTTCTTTTGGCGTATCTCTCGCACTCTCAAATTGGATACTCTTAACCACACATATATTGGAATCACACAGCTCACTCTTTTGAATACTCACTCAATTTGGCTATGTGGCTTTTGTACTCACATGGGGTTTTGATGCATATAAAGTGCTGCATGTAGCAATGGGATAGCACTACATGATGCCTTGACGTAAGGAAAAGTCCCATGCTCAGTTGTCTTCTTATGTGGCACACTGGTCGAGACATACGAACTCAAATTGAACCACGGTGTGCATCTGTCCTTCATTCTCTCCTCCTCGAAGGCATAATTCATAAGATATCGCATACTACCATCTTCTTCGGAACAAGCAATGGCAACGATATCAGAATTCAATCCTCCTTTGAAAAACCTCTTCGCTACTACACCTCCATCCAAAATGACATTGGCACTAAGTACAACACGCTTTAGCTCATCCCAACAATCTTGGACGGATCTTGATCCTTGCTTAATATGCTTCAATTGCTCAAATAGCTCCAGGTCATAACCTAATGGCACAAACTCTTTTCTCATGATTCGCTTAAAGTCTTGCCAAGATTTTACAAATTTCCTTTCAGGGTGATGTCTCCACTAATCATAAACATATTCTTTGAACTCCATGGTGGCATCTATCACTTCATTATCTTTGGGAAGCTTCTAGAGTGTAGGATCCTTCTCCATGCATTCTACCCATTTAAGGTCTCTGGGTCGGTACTCCCATAAAAAAGAAGATACAAAGATTCTAGTTCTATCATGGTTAGATGTAGAAAGGAAACCATGCTACTATGAATATATGTGAAATCACATGGAAATCACACAAGAAAAGTTCTTACAGTTTTGAAGTAAGTTAAGGTCAGCACTCACACTTGGCAGTAGTAGGAATACCAATGGTGATGATTAAAGCAAATTCAAGAGTAGCCTAATTGTACAATAACAGATATTTAGTGGGGCTTGGTAATGAATATATGTGAAATCACATGGAAATCACACAAACCCAACCTTCTTACCAAGTAAAGTTCTTACAATTTTGAAGTAAGTTAAGGTCAGCACTCACACTTGGCAGTAGTAGGAATACCAATGGTGATGATTAAAGCAAATTCAAGAGTAGCCTAATTGTACAATAACAGATATTTAGTGGAGCTTGGTAGGGAAGGTGTTTACCTACTCAATATGAATTCTAAATATTGTAAAGCTTGGTAATAGCCCAAACTAGAATTCCAGTGCCTAGTTGCTGATCTCAAAGGTATAAGTGATGATCAAAGCAACTCACGCACAAAGTTAATGGAACTTAGTGAAATCAAAGGAATGAGCTAAACAAGATATAAGTGAACAACACCAAATAGCTCGTATTGCACAAGTTATAGAGAGATGCTAGCTAATTGCTCAAATGATGAAATAGAGGCACAAGATTGCTCAAAATGCAAGATAACGCACAATCTAAAATTTGAAGATAACAACTAGGGTTTGCTCAATAATATGGGGGTTAGCCAAAACTTTTCTCTTTTTTTTGTACTTGGCCAACAATGATGAACAATGAGCAATTAAAACCCTAATTTGGATAGCAAGCAATCACAAGCTAGATCATGTATTGAAACAATATGAGCAGCCAAGAGCAATATCAAATAGCTAGTCTCAATGGAATCAAAGTTTCACAAAGGATGAATGGTTCACAAAGGAACGGGGTTTTTTGGTTTTTTTATATATGGATGCAACAAAAAAAAGTAAACTAAAGTACTGAAAAACAAACCTAAAACATTTTATAACAAACTTAGAACTCAAAATAGTAATTCACGATCGACCAACATGGTTGTTGAAATTTGGATGAATGGAAATTAAATGACACGAAGGAATTATGACCAGCAACTAAACAATGTTTCTAATGGATGAAAACCTAACAATACTTACTAAAATATCATACTGAAACTACGGCAAATGAAATTTTATGTTTTTGTGTATAGGGCAAGAAATAAAATTATGTAGCTAGGGTAAATAATCTACCGAGTGAATGAACCTCTGATACTTAGATGATACGGGGTGTCCAATCTTCTCGACGTAGGATCGATAATAACTTGTTTGTAAGCTTGACGAACCATAGCTGATCCCCCATAGCAAATGCAATGGGGCTGCAAATCTTTAATATGTCTAATCACACGTGTGATGTTCTCCACCGACCACATGAAGAATATCGATCTCTCAATTCCCAGTGGAAAGATAGAACAATCTTTGGAAGAAGAACACCTAATTCCCTTTTTAGATGTGGTTGCGCCAAATCAACTAGAAAGAACAAGCATGAATGCTATAGTAGATGCAATTTTCAGTATGAAAATGTTATCAAAAGTGGTCTCAAAATTACATGGGGTGCACCCCTTGGCTATATAGCCCTCCTGAGACACCTAAATAAAACTTGGACTCTAACATGAAAAAGAAAAGGAAACCTAAATTTACCACCATTAGTTTGTTTTGGATATTGCGCTGTGACCATGAGGTTTCTAAGGCACTCTATCCATTGTGGGAGCCTTAAAATTATTTTTCCAACAAGCGTAAGAACTCTAAAATCGAACTCCGTTTGTGAAAGTTAGAGATGTTTTAAACCGAGTTCTACTGGCTGTCTCAAACTGAATCCGAATTGGATCCAAATCTTTCTATCTTTGCTTTCCTTGTTTTGGTGGCTTCCAAATCTATGTGTGACAAGAAAAGGAAACAATCTCAATCATTGTTAGAGCCTTTTGGAGTTAATTGTTTTTTGAGTTGCCCTTGTCTTTAAAATTTTTTAGAATTGTTCTGGATTTTTTGGCCCTTATTTACTATTTTCTAACCCTTCCTTGAATTTCCAGCCTTCATGTATATAAAAAACACTTTTAAAATTCTCTTTATCTCATGGGTCGAAACACTTTTGACCTTCTGGCCCATCTCCTATTTCCCCTCTGCCTGACCCATGCTCTCCCCACGCGTGGCCTCAGCCCATGCAACCCACGCTTAGGCCAGCCTTCTTCTCCGGCGTGTAGCTTCTCCCCTCACTACCGTGTGGGCCCACCATGTGATGAAGGGGTTTTGGCCTAATCTTCCGATGATAATGATAACTCGATTGATTGATATGATATTGACAATGAGGCTACTTGATCAAGACGACTAAGTTCGTCTTGCAATCACTACACCACACCCTTGTCGTTATCAACTGTGCCAAGGATGCAATTGACCTAAATACGAGGTTCAATTCCTACAAGCAATCGAAGAACAAGCAAGAACAAGATAAAGACTAATCTGAATATTGTGAATATCAATGAGGAACAAAAGAGTTGAGGCCTCCAATCATAGTTGTTGATCTAGTCGACACAAGAACACATGACAAAATTTCACTGTGGAAAACAAATCTAAACAAGACTACATTAATGGCCAATTGAGCCTCTATTTATAGGAGCTCATAGGCTCTTGGCATATGGAAAATTTTCAACACATGGAAACTAATCAAATCATATCTGGTTCTATCTTTATTTCTAAAATCGAAAGATTGTTTTGCTGATTCTGACGCACACAAAAGGAATTTGAAATGGGGCTAGATACATTGGAAAGAGGGAGAGGTAAGCTTTCTAAGCGGTACTCACACGTTCCAAATGGACTCTTAATGTGAATTCTATGCACGTTTGATGTCGGTCCTGTTAGGTTGAATCAGTGCCAGATTGTTATGGAGATTGCGGTGCGCACAGAAGGAATTTGGAGGTGGGGCCAGATCCGTTGGGACGTCAACAAGTTATGATTTATATCCTATACTCGCACACCTCAAACAGAGTTCGCATGCAAATTCTATGCATGTTTGAAATTGGTGCTATCTCTGGAGGCCAAATTGGGTTTCAAAATGTGTCCAATTTGAACTCTTGTTTTGACTTGGACGGAAGTGGCGTGGGGACCTTGAGAAAGAGTTGGGAATGACATTGACTTGGTCTTGATGTGTTGATCAACTTCCCTTTAGGTGGAACCCAATCATGACCACATAGTATTAATGCAATCCTCCTTATATAGCTACACAAATAGATATTTCATCATTAGGTAGCATCATATTCTCAAAAACAAATTGAAGTTGAAGAAACGAATTCACCTCTTGTTCAACATTAAAAGCTATGGTCGTATGCGTATGTTGTATGGTCACATCATCCTCCCTTTTTGACACAAAACCATCCTCGGTTTTAACAGATATGTAGCCTCATGTACTACATCTTGATCATAAATCTTGATACATGACAAAGGATGCAATAAACTCTCGTTATGTAATATCATAAATTCTTGATCAAATAAGGTAAAACCTCTTTAAAATGAGGGTACCTGATTGGAAGTATTCTCACTGGATAGTGTTGGAACTATGTATGTATGTGTCTCGTTTGGCTCCCGTTCTTTAGAAAGCAGGGTATTGAATTGTGACTTGATATTGCTGATCTCAACGAGAGGCAATTTCTTTTCTGCCGCAAATGGAGCAATGGTTGTGTATGGAAGCAACCCACAATGCTCCCCTTCTTGAAAGCTTTCCTGTAGCTCACAAATAATACTAGAGGAACTAGAAATATTAAGGTTAGTGTAAATAGTTTCCTCTACATGATAATGTTCCTCCCCCAAAGTTGAACCTTTCAGTTCTGAAGTTATCCAAATTTTATGAACCATGTAATTTCTCTTTTCATCATACTCACCTATTAGGTAAAATTTATATCGAAATAATGAAAGCGAATTGGGAATCTCAAATATCTTCTTCTCTAAATAACTCAGTTTACAAGAATGATCAATCTCAATATAACCTAAAGTGTGCAAAGAAGAAATCTCATTCAGCTCATCTCTAGCATGGATCAATTGCACATTGACATAATCAAAAGCATTTATTTTAGCACATGTATTTGAAATTAAAATAGAAGTATCAGGTTTAATTTCTGGTTGTGGCAAAGATTTATACAATGAATTAACACACACCTCATTCTCAACACTTAAATCATTGCAGTCCGAATTCTCTACTTGAAACATGTGCATATCAGAATTACTTTCTACTAATGTTTGCTCTAAAGTAGTATGACCAGTGGACAATTGTACTTCTTCACAAGTATACTCATCTTGAGTGATTATAGCACAATTATTATTACCTTTTTAGCTCTCAGTTGATGTAGGTGCATCCATCACCTCATCTTCCTTCTCAAGCAATAGAGTCGGTGGCTCAATCAGCTCATTCTTCTCTTTAGCATGATTCTTAACATCCTACAAGTTATTAGTCATAGAAAATGGCAAAAACACAGGTTTGTTCTTATGTTTCCTATCATCAAGCATTCTCAATTCTTTTTAATCTGACTTTCAATCTTACAAGCAAGTATAAAAAAAATGAGAGAGAGAATTATATTCTTTATGAATAAGAATGTCCTTAATTTTTTGATTAAGTCCATTTAAGAACCTATTCTCTGTAGCTTCAATACGTTTCTCTAAGCCACAACACAACAAATGAGTTTTCAATTCATGATAGTATTCCCTTACAGTTCTACTACCTTATTTCAACATTGCAATGTAGCAAGCAAATAATTAGCATGATAATTAGGAATGAATTCATCTCTCAAAAGTATTTTTAGTGCATTCCAAGTTTGAGCACTCTATCATGTCTACAAAGGTACTTCCACCAAACTATTGCATCATCAATAAAAACACAAGTGACAGCTCTAATCTTTTGCCTATCAGACCAACTATAATATTGAAATTCCTTGTCTAATGTTATCTCCCAGTCAATATAGGTATTAGGATCAAATTTACTAGCAAAGGATGGGAAAACATACTTGACTTTAGTTAATGTATCATCATCGCGTACCTGTCTTTGTAACCTACACATACCTCATTGATTTTGCCAGAGTCGACTACAATTATGGTCATTGGAGCACTCAACTTTAGTGTTGGTAACGTAGTTGTTCTCTTCGACATCATCATCCTCATTCGACAAAGAGTCAGGAGGAAACAGTGCACGTCGAGTAGTTGGGGGTGAACATTTATCAAGGGTCTCAACTTTGTTGTTGATGGTGGTGAGGGTCTTATTAAGTCAGTCCAACATGTTGTTAGTCTTACGAAAATTCCTCCTATGCGATCTTGAACCTATCATGGTTAGTAGCAAACAAAAGAATAGACAAGAATTATTTAAGTCCCTATCAACTACTAGGAGGTGGAGCTTGACAAGTCACACATCTCTCAACTGTTACCAAGCTCTTACAAGTTCTTACCAATGCAAAACAAGTAGTGCAGCCGGTGGCTGATTCGTGATAACATGACTCAAGTGATGTGTATAGCAATTGACGGTACATCAAGACCTGTATCAGTTAGTATTAGGTGTAGCTTGAAAGGCTCTGGATATGTAGCAATGGAGAACAATTAGTTAATTTTAGAAATTGCATGGAACTGAATTATAGTTCATATCTAGCACTTAGCCTTATGTTGCTAATCAACAAAAGATGGATGGAAGCCAGAACAAGTGTATAACAAAGTATAGGAGTGGTAGACACAAGATAATTCAATGGAATGCAATTTGGAGAGAAAACATAAGTATTGATCCAAATATGAGAATGGCAGAATTCTGTCCACTGGACAAAGCGTCGGTATTTTGGCCGTAACTTGTTATCAACTGTCTCTTGTTCAATTATTATTATTTTTCTTTATTTCCTGACGGATTTTTTCTACAATTTGTCTTTTGGGGCAAACGTCTAACAAATGAAAAAAAAATCGCGCAAAAATCACAATTGCTGACTATTGTAGATTTAAAACAGAAATTTGGGTCAACTTTCACCGCATATATCTTCTAACTGCCTTACTGGAATGAAGCAACATTTTACAAGCAGATAGAGAATGAAGTTGTGAATCTAATGACGATGGTATTGCTCAAAAAGGCTCATGGAATCAAAAGTTATGGCATTTTTTGTGGTGCATGCAGAAGAGGGAGTCTTCTGGCTGAAATTGAGATTTAGGGTTTGATGTGTTCTTGATCGTTTTTGACGTGGGAATTTTTTTTGAGTTTTATGGGATCAAAGATATGACCAGCAATTAGAAAAAGCTAAAACAGACATAAATTCAATTTAGCAAACCAAAACTAACAATTGAAAGGCACAATGGGGTTTGGACAGCGAAAATTAACTCTTTTGTAGGGCAATTTTCTGGTAATAGGTAGAAAATAAATCTAAAACTAAAATCTCACTAGGCAATCTATGCCCTGATACCAACTGATGAGGGGATTTTGGCCCAATCTTCTAATGAGAATGATAACTCGATTGATTAATATGACGTTGACGATGAGGCTACTTGACCGAGACGACCAAGTCTGTCCTGCAATCGCTACACCACATCCTTGTCGTTATCAACCGTGCTAAGAGCATGGTTGACCTGAATACGAGGTTCAGTTCCTACAAGCAATCGAAAAATAAGCAAGAATAAGATAAAGAGCAATCTGAATATTGCGAATATCAATGAGGAACACAAAAAGTTGAGGTCTGCAATCGCAGTTATTGGTCTAGTCAACACAAGAACATACGACGAAGTTTCATAGTGAAAAACTAATCTAAACAAATCTACATTACATGACCAATTGAGCCTCTATTTATAGGAGCATGCAAGCTCTTGGCATATGGAAAATTTTCAACACATGGAAACTAATCAAATCATATCTGATTCTATCTTTATTTCTAAAACTGAAAGATTGTTTTGCTGATTCCGATGCACACAAAAGGAATTTTGGAATGGGGCTAGATCTGTTGGAAAGAGGGAGAGATGAGATTTCCATGCTGTACTCACACATTCCAAATGGACTCTTGATGTGAATTGTATGCGTGTTTGAAGTTGGTCCTGCTAGGCTGAATTAGTGCTGGATTGTTATGGAGATTGCCGTGTACACAGAAGGAATTTGGAGATGAGGCTCCATTGGGATGTTGATGAGTTATTCTTTCTATCCTGTACTCGCACAACTCAAACGGAGTTCGTATGCAAATTCTATGAACGTTTGAAATTGTGCTGTCTCTGGAGGCTAAATTGGATTTCAAAATGTGTCCAATTTGAACTCTTACTTTGACTTGGACAGAAGTGATGTGGGGACTTTGAGGAAGAGTTTGGGAAGACATTGACTTGGTCTTAATGTGTTGATCAGTTTCCCTTTTGGTGGACCCCAACCATGAGAGCGTAGTATTAATACAATTCTCCGTGTATAGCTACACAAATAGATATTTTCATCATTAGGTAGCATTATATTCTCAAAAACAAATCTAAGCTGAAGAAATGAATTCACCTCATGTTCAATATTAGAAGCTATGGTCGTATGCATATGTTGTATGGTCACATCACCTTGTCAGCGCGCTCTTCTCCCACTACCGCACAACCCCACCTGCCGGCGCCCTTCTCTCCTCCCTCCCTTTCTTCTTCACTACCTTCCTTCTTCTCCCATGTGACACTGCCATCACTGCTCTGAGTCCACCTCTGAGTCTCGCTCTCCTTCCATTCCTGGCCGACTTCCCAAAAGGAAACTTCACCGCCGATCTTCAATGGCATGATTTCCTAATGCCCCTTCCCTCGGTACCCCTTCCCTTTCCTTTATTCCCTTGCTCTGAATCCGCGCTGCCATGATTCTAGTGAGCGCTTGCCTGCCATGCACCCTTGAGACTGTAAATACCCTCCTAATCCCCCTCGTTCCTCCACACACGAAAGCCCTTACCCAATCTCGCCACTTGAGCCCTCAAGCTTCACTACGATGTGCGTCGTTGCTTTGAGCTCTACTAAGGTCACCGTGAGTAATTCTGGCCACCTCACCCACACTTGAGGCTTGCTGACACTATATTCGGCATCTCTGTACCTCCGTGACCCCTTCCCAACTCTGCACCTCCAAGCTTGCCTCTGGAACACCGTCCCACTAGAAGCTGAACGCTGACCACCGCAATCATTCACTGCCGATAGCCTCCATCCATCCTTAAGCCTTGTGCCAAGGTGAAAAACCATTCCCTACACCTCTCCTCACTTTTGCGACCACCACCAACCATTGATGTTCTCCAAAATGCGAGCAAACCCTTGGTCTTCACGTACCTCCACTGGCCGATGAGCCATGTTAGTGCACAGGACCATGTGGTTGCCACCTAGCGCCACGTGCCTTGCCACACTAGCACTGCCTGTCAGCCAAGCCGCCATGCCACCTCACCCATGGTCCCGATCCACTTGGACCAGGCAACGCTCATGGACTTGGTCCATAGACTCGGGCCCACATGTTAGTGTCTCCACCCCTTTTCCTTAGGAAAATAATTTAGCCAAAATTCAAAAATGCTAAGCTGATATCAGAAATTCATTTTTCCTTTATAAACATAAATCTAGAAATTCCAATTAGTTGTTTCTTTTTCTTAGTTTTAAAACTTTCGAGAGCCTATTCCCCTCTGTCCTAGCTCCAAATGAACCCGTTCTTTCTTCTAAATTCATCTAAAATCCCAGTCTATCCATTTCAACCTTCCTTTTGAATTTTGGAGTTTATTTGAATTTAGTTTATTTTAGTTATTTTCACGCGTAGATTGCAATGTTTCTAAGGAGTACTACTTCGATGACTCTCACCAACCTAGGAGCAAGGCAAGTTACATACCTTGACCATGTTGATCGTAATTTATAAATAAAATTATGTTGTTTCAGATTATTCTTCATGCTTGTGTTTATTCAATGTATTTCAATTCCAGTTTTAAATACTCAGTTAATATCTACTTGTTTATGACCACATTGACATTGAACACTTAATACATTGGCACCCAAAAATAAACTTTGGTCAGTACACTAGTATTAGCTGAAAAACTTTGTAGCAATGCTTAGTCATGCTTAGAGATAATTTTAACATTGCGATAAGTTTTTCACATAAAATGATGTTTGTTAAAAATGTATTCTTGACTTTAGTGAGTCAAGATGGTATATAAAATGTTTAAAAATAAAATGTAAAAGCTGGTTTAGACTTATACAAATGGTTAGTGTTGGGTGCTTGGTGGCACAACGTGAGTGCTTAGTACAAGGGGTATGTGGAAAGTTTGCCTAAGCTACTGCTACAAGCCACATCGTACTACCATGAGTCTGGTATGGAACAGACCTAGCTAACTAATTTGTGAGGTCCCAATCTGAGTCACTATGTGTTGAATGTGAGCGTGGCGTAGGCCATGAGAAGTCTCACATGGCACAAGTAGGGGCCCCGATTTAATGAATTCTTTATTGAGGTGAAACCTTAGCAGGGGGCGTGACTAGGTTGACGGCTTTGCATTGTAAAAGCCCTGTGATAATTACTTAGTCGCACGCCGAAGGTAGCATGTCATGTCCGACATTATAAGTTAATTATATCTTGTGGGTAAAGTTGTACCACCTATGTAGAGTGTATGAACTATTCTAGATAGCCGTGCCTACGGTCATGAGCATAACGAGTAAGATTTTTCATGGATTAGACTTTGTTTTTTCAAAAACTGATTTAAATGGAAAGTTGGAATCCATTTGGAAAAGATGGTCTAGGTGAGATACATGTGGTTAGGTTAGTATTAGGTTAGTCCTAAGCTAACGATATTAATTTGTTTAAATTATTGTTTTTACTTATTGTACTAAAATTCAATAATTTACATCTATTTACTGTATTCATTCAAATTTGGCTTTACAGTCAATTAACCCTATTACGCCTTCACTTGTTGCTCTTACACTAATAATGCATTTTCCTGTGCAACTTGCAGAGTACGCTTTTGTGCTCACCCTTGCTTAATTATGTTGCTCAGAGGAGGATGACATCGACTACAGTGAGGATTAGGACAAGTAGGCCACATCTTACTATCATTTATATGTGAGCAGTTTTGTTGGACTTCTCCACTTTGTTTACTATCTTCCACTGTTACCATATTTGGCCTATGGGCCATGGACATGTAAAACCTAGCCTTAAGGCCCGTACTCTTTTAATTAATAAAGTTGGTCACTATGCATGATATGTATCCCTGTTACCACTGTGTGCACTAGCTTTTTCTGGACGAGTGCGATTGCCATAGAGAATTCGGAGGTGTTATTTCTGGGTCCGACAGAGGTGGTATCAAAGCCATAATGACCCAAAGACATGACTGTAGTTAGAGTAGAACTGGTTCACTATAAGGACTTATTTAATAGAAAATATAATTTAAAAAATCTTGTAAAAACTTATCTCTCCCATTCTTTTACTTAACTATGTTCTTTTATTAAAATTGTTTTCTGATTCTTTTTCTTCTCAGATATTTTAGATGGCTCAGACCCCCACCAAGGTTTTCCATGGAATCCAAGCTGGACACTTGGCCACCTGCCTGTGGAAGCTCCTTCAGCACTTGAAGTTCAAGGCGTGGCTAGTTTATGAGGGGTACTTTCAGTCCTACGGCGATTAAGAACGTTGGAGGGTGGAGGTGCTGATCTTTGCCAACATAGGAGATGACTCTGCCTTCCACTCCTTTGAAGCTCCACAAGCTTTGGATACCTTCTTCATTGGTATCTAGGACACTGCACGGGAAGCCATCCACCAGCTGAAAGACATCTATGAGGTGGAGTTGAGGGGCACCGCTTTCCGGTACTACCCCAACAAGTACCCCACCAACTCCAACCACATTTTTTGTGACCAGGAAGAATGAGGATGACCCTAGACTTGTTCACTAGGTGAAGCTCAACAAGTCCCTGGACTACCTGTACTAGTCACCTTGGATGAGCTAAGCTTCATTACCTACTAGCTCTATAGGGTAGGGCCGGAGCTAGCATTGATCCATGCTGGTGATGATAGCTCCTCAGTGCAGGGAGACAACATCGAGCCGCCACCAAAGAAGCGCCACACCAGGGATAAGCAAAAGTACTTAGCTCAGTTCAAGCCAGCCCCTTAGGATACATGAGTTTAGGATCTTAAGTCAATAAAGAATGTTGCTTGTGAGTTGTTATTCTCTTGTCAACAGCCACAAGGTTATCTTAATATTATTATTAAATGAAGTTGCTTTTGCTAAGTTGTGCATTTATTTGGAAGTTTCCTTGTGTTTTGTTTGTGGGATGAACGCAAAAACCCGTCTTAGTTTTCTTCTTCCTTTCCCCTAACTTTTGAAAGCTCCAGGAAGATGGTGAACAGCAGGAGCAATGGCAATGGCAATGACAATGGCAGCAACAACAATGGAGCTCAAGGAAGTTAAACTGCCCCCATCCCTGTGCCACCACCTGCTAATGGACTCGACTGGGCCTAGATGATGGCCAACCAAAATTAACCTATTCAACTGCTGGTGTAGACCATCAACAACCACGCTCAACCCGTTCATCCACCACCACCAGCTCAGGCCTCACAATCTATATTGTCGGAGTTCATGAGAATGCATGCCCCAACTTTCTCCAGTAGAACCAAACCAATGGACAAGACAACTAGCTCAGAGCTAATGGGAAGAAGCTAGACATCATCTAGTGCAGTGATTGGGAGAAAGTCCTCTTTGCCTCTCATAACTTTAGAGTGATGGGACACTTTTAGCATCACTCACGCCAATGTACAGGCCATCACCTGGGATGAGTTTGTGCATAACTTCCACAAGGTTCATGTTCCTACTGGCACCATTTCTCTAAGAAGAGGGAATTCAGAGCTCTGCGCCAAAGAGGATGCACAGTAAATGAGTACCTCTAGAAGTTCAATCAGCTGGCACGCTATGTTCCATAAGATGTTGCTATCGTTGAGGCAAGGCAGGAGAGGTTCTTGGAAGGCCTAAATGACAACATCTCATGCAGCTGCTCTCCAACCACTACTCTGACGTTCATCAGCTTGTCAGTAAAGCCATTTGCCAAGAAGACAAGCATGTTGAAATAGAGAACCGCAAGAAGAGGATGGACACTCAGAAGGTCAACCCAAGAAGATTTCGCAAAGCTTGTGGCACCCTGCCATAATCAGGAAACTTTTGGCCAGCCGCAACCCAGGCACCTTTTCAGACCAACCGCTCTACTCCTTAGGTGATCTGTAACCTCCTACAGGTGAGCTAGTGTAGAAAAACACCACCCTATCTGATGGAGTGACTTACTTTTATTGCAAGGAGATGGTGTAACACCACAGGACCCACATTACCCTGGGATGCTACTAAAACTGCTCTACAACTAGCCAATTTACAAAATAAATTAAACTGGCAACAATTACTAAACAAGATAGTATAAACGGAAGCATAAACAACTAAGGAATAACAGGATAGAGATAGCAATTCAATATTTAAAACATCCTCCAACCTTTTAATCTAAAACATAGCTCACAAATTTAACATTATTAAGATAATGTGAACAAAGCTATGCGAAGGTCTAGAGTCCTTTCAACTTTATTATAGCATAAAAAAATATGATTCACGTGCATCAGTGTGGTGCCGCTCTACCCTTCCCATGCATGCTCAAAGTCCACCTGTAGGGAGGGGGAAACAAGGGTGAGATAAAATCTCAGCAAGCAAACTGTTTAACAGACTATTCAAACTACAAACAATTATACATCATTATTTATAATTCCAAACAACCACAACCACAGTTCATGTCCACAATTATTAAACCACCACGAACTTCCATGAATCATACCTCTTCAATTTCAGATTTAATTGGCATATGAATGCAGTCATTTTATCCACAATTAAATGCAAATGAAACATTTAATCTTCCACAAACTACAATAGATTAATCATCAACAATTTAATCTTCCACCAATAACAATGTTTGTATCCTCAATCCTCAAATCACCATCAATGACGGTAAAACATTAACAAATAAATCTTGTTTGACTACTTTTAAACCTCAACCACTATCACCACCAAGACAATAAAACGTATGTATGTTGTTTTCCAATACTTTGTTATTCCTCACATCCACAACTGCTATCATCAATTATCACAAGAGAAAAGAGTCTCATGCCACAACCACAACCCTGACCATACACACCTGACGAATCCCATTCCAGGACCTCAACCACAATCCTCATACCGCAATTAGCTCACACGAGCCAATTCCACATTACAACTATGAAGTTGTATATTCCATATTAAAACTATGAGTTGAAAATTCCACAAAATAACTTCACCACATTATATTGCATATGTATGCAAATGACCTTCCCACAATGCAATGCATATGAATGCTTTCATGCTATGCTCCACATCACTCTTTCCAGGGCAGGATTTGAGGTGCATCGTATTACGGCAATATACGATGCTCCCGCGGGATAATAGGTGCATCGTATTACGGCAATATACGATGCTGTACCGGTACGGTCGCGGCTATGTGCGGCGACATCCACATATGCATATGACATGATATGATAATCACAAATCACATTAATCCATCCTCAAAGGAGCATCAACATGCTCACGTCATATCCACATCCACCACATGTTATTTTCATGTTCCACATTATAACATTAAGTAAGATTTCCACATGTCTACTAGCAGATTATCAACATATCAAATGATCAACAATTGCTACCATCTCCACAATTAAAAATATCATGCAATCATGGCAATTGTATCGAATTATGGTAATAATGTAAACTTCAAGTAGAAGGAATAACAAGTTAAACGGTAGCAACCACCGCTACGTTTACTTGCCTCAATCCGACGAAGCGAAGTAAAATCAAGAGCGCTCAGGGACAAGACCACCTATCCAAAAGGCATCTCTCAGCACAAAGCCACAGCATACAAACATGACATAAATAATTAAAGACGTCGCTAGAACCCCGAACCCGCACTAACTCCTCTCCGCTCAACAATTCAGCAAATTACCCTCTGCAGCAGCGCTGCTTAACATTTTTGTAACTTTAAAAATATTGATCCAAATACAGCAAACGATACCTCTCTGGATTCATCACTTAAAAACCTACATTTTTCATGTAGAACACATATTTTTATTTTGATCACAGCTAGGTGTAATTTAATGCTCAAAACAGAGGAAGAACTCTGTTCTGGCAGATTGGACAGCGGTATTCAATTGCGTCCCAGCAACAGTACAGGGGTCTAAAAATTCTGAATTTTATACAGCAGCTAGAACTCTAAATTATATAAAACTTTATCAATTACGGCCATGACCATAAAAAAACATTTACTAACCCAAATTCACAGATTACCGTCGGTCTGCACCAATCTGCTCGCCTGACGAACAGCAGTATTCCCGACCCTGTAACTCCCATATCCCACGGCAGAAAATTCCAAAACAAATACAGGAGATTCGTCTGGACATCCTCTACAACTTTACTGTTGGGAGAGTCTGCAGGAAAATTCGTTTACTAGGTCAAAACTTCGCGAGCAGACGCGCTGCGCGAATCAATCTACAGGCAGACAGCAACTAATCTCTAATCGACAATTAATCTATTAACTACCTTCAAAATCCGTGCCAAGAACCCTAATTATTTCGAAAATCAGAGGGTTTGGGATGAGGAACAATTACCTAGATGAAGAATCACCCCTTTTTTTCCTCCTCCTCTTCTTCTCCTTCCTTCTCCTTCCTCCTTCTCCTTCTCCTTCCTCTCCTTGGCTCCAATGGCAGCAGTACTTGTGGGGGAGGTGGGGGCACCAACCAGGGAGGGGGGCTGCGCCCAAGAGGGTGGGAAAGGGGGGTGGCGGCTGGGTGTGGGGAAAAGGGGGAGGAGGGGGAAGCCCTAGGGTTAAGTGGGAGGGGGTGCGGCCACCCCTTGGGCCTCCGGCCCTAAGGTGGTCGGCCCACTCTCCAGGCAGCCCACTTAGAGGTTTTTATTTAAATTTGTAATTTATTTTATTCATTTTATACTGTTCTACAATTTTTACTTTTCCCTTCCCGCGTTTTGCCGAAAAACCGGCGACTCCGCGATTGTTTTAAAATCTTACGCCGTATCGACGATCAGGGTATTACATTCTCCCCACCTAAAAAGGATTCGTCCTCGAATCTCGCTCCTCAACCCACGAGACAAAAAGAACAATCAAGAAAAGAACAACCAAAGAATAGAGCATTCCAAGGATAGAACATCCCACGAGAACAACAACTACGGGTTCTCACCCGCCTTGAAGAACTCGGGTCCTTCTTCTACATTTGAACTTCAGGCTTCCACGTCACCTCCCGCTCGGATTGATTCGCCAAGGGGGCCTCCACATACATGGTGGCTCTCTTCCTCATGTCCAACTCCGATGAGTCCACGACACGCGCCAGTCAACGCCGAGCACCCGCAACTCTTTTGTCGGCTCTGAGCGGCCAACAGATCCTGCCGTTCTCACAAAATTCTCCGCCACAACTATCAAGCCACTATCTAATATCATCCTCCTTCCTAAAATATTTTCCTCTATTTATTATAATCGGGATAATACATTGTACCCTTTTTAAAAAATTCAACCACAGATTCCACTCATAACATTACTCGAAGCACGGACAATAACTTCGCAAAAGGAACCCAACCAAAAGAGGAATAAAGGATTCTCAAGCAACAGACTAGCAAACAACCTTCCTTCAAAGGACCACAATCCAAACAAAGGATTCACAACAAAACCATTCACACTCTCCAAAAAGACATTTGGAGAATCCACACTGCACAAGCCAAGAGTGAAAATCATTCGACAGACCAAAACAATCGTTTTCTTTTCCTAACTGGAAAAGAATACACCACAACATATAACAACTCAATTTGCAGATGACCTCTGCCATAAACACACAGTTTAAACAAGAATCAAGAGAGCATATTACTGCTCGAGTTATTAATAATTTCCCAATCCATTTCCTTTGGAAATTTAACTTCCTTGAACCAAGGATTTCCAAATCATCGCCAAACACACCAACTCATTTATCTTAGGTTGGCAACTTCGACGATGCGCTCAAACTGAGTACATCATCCACACCCTTGCAGAGAGACTCTACTGTCTCCACAAAAAAAATACATTCTAGCCAAGCCCTCGACCAATGGAATTACTTTGACAGATAATTCCTAAAACACCTCAATCCTTTTAAGGATAACAACTCGAAATTCATATCACACCCACAATCTCACCAAAATCAATCACATGACCACACCAACTAGATGCCATACACCTCTTAAAGGATTTTGCAACCCAAATTGATTACCCCTTTCTTAGAAGAGGCAAAAAGAAGTAAATTTCAGCACAGAGGATGATGCTACCATCCGCAATAAATGCAAGACCAAAAGAAATAGCAACAATCTTGGATAGCAAAAGATAAGATCACAGCTGAAGGCACATGCCCCTCAAGAAGAAAATACCAAATCTCAACCAATAAGAATACAGTATTGCCATTTGAGCTCAAGAAACTCTTAGGCGGCGGAAAAAAATATTGCCATTTGAGTTCAAGAAGCTCTTATGCGGCGAAATTAAGAAGTCAAACACACCTAAAAAAATTGCATGACATGACTTCAACCTCCAATACTTTTACCGCACTCTTTCTTTTAACAAAGAGAACAACTTTCTTTGATTACGGCATTACCTTGACAATTCCGACAAAATGATTTGTAGACCACAACACATTAATCCCTTAAGAGCTAATAAAAGCTCTCAACGCGTCACTTTGCTCAAAACAATTGCAGCTGCCACATAAGTCATGAGATCAAAAAGATCGCATACGCAAAACTCAAAACTTTTGATTTAAATAGTATCATGGAAGTTATCAAATTCTTTTATTTAAGGAACATTCAACATTATCATCACAACCACATACTGACCATCATGCTAACATCAGAATAATACATTCTTAACAAGCATCATCATATCCACAAATCCCTTCATAAACTTTTCCAAAAGAAACATAAGAAATCACTTCATCATGTTTCTATTATCTGAATAAGATTGCGACTACTTAATCTAGGAAATCCTAGTGCATAAGCCACCATATTAAATCAAAGCTCTTAAACAAGATGATACTAGAACAGGATAATCTCACATACATGCTAGTATGAATCTCTTATTAGATTCCATATATTCAATTCTTATTGATGCTCAACTCTAATTTAGCACAAATTGATTGTACTCTAGTCATTACTAGCAATAATTGATTATTATTTTATCATAACAACATTCATGATCCTAACTCTGTTTTACAATCATAAAACAATCATGAGCATAGATTCAGTATCCCACCTTACGTTCAGAAATTAGAACAAAATAACTTTAAACTTCAATAATACCAGCTTTGTAAGACAAGATTCTACAAGTCAATACATCCACCTTCCTCTATTTCTTTATACATATTTCAACAATTTAACATGGTGAAAGATAGATGAATCTAGCAATTGTACAAGCTCATAAAGTATCTAAATAAAGGACAGGTTAAAGGTCAGTATTACCAAGGCAGTATTCCAACACCTCCTTACTTAATCATTCCAAACGGTCAGATTAATTACTATAGACAAAAATAATTCAATTTATCCAACAGGATAGAAATTTGAACAATCCTAATAATCATTCCAATTCTTTTGCACACTCCTCAATAACTCCATGAGTTCCAATCATGTATAGACAAATTCTTAATCACAGTTCTTCTAGAAACTATTACAAGGCAATATCACATTAATCAACTACACTTCCAAGAATGCTAGTTGAAATTAATTATGCACCACGCTAACATCTCAACTTGATAATTCATACCTTATGAATTAGTTTATATGATTACCACCTTCCACTTAAGCATAGCAAAACACCACAAAGGTTTTAACACTCTTTCAGAAAGGAATGGAAATAAACTTCAACACCCGAAATAATCTAAAAAAATACATAGATCCAAGGCTTTAACATATTAATGAGTTTGCAACACAAAACTTTCATTGGTAAAATACCAAGCGAACCAATGAGTCATGGTTCACAACAAGACAAAATTCCCACAAAGGGACTAACCTTGCAAATCAACAATATTCACAAGCAGCAATAGAGTCTTACTAGTCCGAAAGAAACAATAATTGCTTCAACGAACAGATAGAGACAATTGCAAACCCTCAACTGCAATGAACCACAATCTCAAGAGAAAATTCATTAACTGCAATAGGCCAGGAATTGGCCAAAATCAACTCAAGGAAGTTAACAACCTTTTTAAGAAACTCACTCACAACATCTGCACTACTTACCCGAGATAACTACATCGCTAATCCCCATGCTACAAATAGTGGTATAACCTGGCAATGCCAAGGCAGCAAATACAACCTCTACATCTTATCATTGACAATTCTCACACATAACAGTCATAAGAGCAAATCATAATCATACAAGATGATCTCATAATGTAAATCATCAATACAACATGTCAAAAGCATAAATGCAATGCTTGACCCATCCCATCCTACTGTGCACCAGTGTGTCAAATTAATAGTTTCATTACCACGGACCTAACGCCCGCTCTGATACCAACTGTAACACCACAGGACCCACATTACCCTGGGATGCTACTAAAACTGCTCTACAACTAGCCAATTTACAAAATAAATTAAACTGGCAACAATTACTAAACAAGATAGTATAAGCGGAAGCATAAACAACTAAGGAATAACAGGATAGAGATAGCAATTCAATATTTAAAACATCCTCCAACCTTTTAATCTAAAACATAGCTCACAAATTTAACATTATTAAGATAATGTGAACAAAGCTATGCGAAGGTCTAGAGTCCTTTCAACTTTATTACAGCATAAAAAAATATGATTCACGTGCATCAGTGTGGTGCCGCTCTACCCTTCCCATGCATGCTCAAAGTCCACCTGTAGGGAGAGGGAAACAAGGGTGAGATAAAATCTCAGCAAGCAAACTGTTTAACAGGCTATTCAAACTACAAACAATTATACATCATTATTTATAATTCCAAACAACCACAACCACAGTTCATGTCCACAATTATTAAACCACCACAAACTTCCATGAATCATACCTCTTCAATTTCAGATTTAATTGGCATATGAATGCAGTCATTTTATCCACAATTAAATGCAAATGAAACATTTAATCTTCCACAAACTACAATAGATTAATCATCAACAATTTAATCTTCCACCAATAACAATGTTTGTATCCTCAATCCTCAAATCACCATCAATGACGGTAAAACATTAACAAATAAATCTTGTTTGACTACTTTTAAACCTCAACCACTATCACCACCAAGACAATAAAACGTATGTATGTTGTTTTCCAATACTTTGTTATTCCTCACATCCACAACTGCTATCATCAATTATCACAAGAGAAAAGAGTCTCATGCCACAACCACAACCCTGACCATACACACGTGACGAATCCCATTCCAGGACCTCAACCACAATCCTCATACCGCAATTAGCTCATACGAGCCAATTCCACATTACAACTATGAAGTTGTATATTCCATATTAAAACTATGAGTTGAAAATTCCACAAAATAACTTCACCACATTATATTGCATATGTATGCAAATGATCTTCCCACAATGCAATGCATATGAATGCTTTCATGCTATGCTCCACATCACTCTTTCCAGGGCAGGATTTGAGGTGCATCGTATTACGGCAATATACGATGCTCCCGCGGGATAAGAGGTGCATCGTATTACGGCAATATACGATGCTGTACCGGTACGGTCGCGGCTATGTGCGGCGACATCCACATATGCATATGACATGATATGATATGAATGATATGATAATCACAAATCACATTAATCCATCCTCAAAGGAGCATCAACATGCTCACGTCATATCCACATCCACCACATGTTATTTTCATGTTCCACATTATAACATTAAGTAAGATTTCCACATGTCTACTAGCAGATTATCAACATATCAAATGATCAACAATTGCTACCATCTCCACAATTAAAAATATCATGCAATCATGGCAATTGTATCGAATTATGGTAATAATGTAAACTTCAAGTAGAAGGAATAACAAGTTAAACGGTAGCAACCACCGCTACGTTTACTTGCCTCAATCCGACGAAGCGAAGTAAAATCAAGAGCGCTCAGGGACAAGACCACCTGTCCAAAAGGCATCTCTCAGCACAAAGCCACAGCATACAAACATGACATAAATAATTAAAGACGTCGCTAGAACCCCGAACCCGCACTAACTCCTCTCCGCTCAACAATTCAGCAAATTACCCTCTGCAGCAGCGCTGCTTAACATTTTTGTAACTTTAAAAATATTGATCCAAATACAGCAAACGATACCTCTCTGGATTCATCACTTAAAAACCTACATTTTTCATGTAGAACACATATTTTTATTTTGATCACAGCTAGGTGTAATTTAATGCTCAAAACAGAGGAAGAACTCTGTTCTGGCAGATTGGACAGCGGTATTCAATTGCGTCCCAGCAACAGTACAGGGGTCTAAAAATTCTGAATTTTATACAGCAGCTAGAAATCTAAATTATATAAAACTTTATCAATTACGGCCATGACCATAAATAAACATTTACTAACCCAAAGTCACAGATTACCGTCAGTCTGCACCAATCTGCTCGCCTGACGAACAGCAGTATTCCCGACCCTGTAACTCCCATATCCCACGGCAGAAAATTCCAAAACAAATACAGGAGATTCGTCTGGACGTCCTCTACATCTTTACTGTTGGGAGAGTCCACAGGAAAATTCGTTTACTAGGTCAAAACCTCACGAGCAGACGCGCTGCGCGAATCAATCTACAGGCAGACAGCAACTAATCTCTAATCGACAATTAATCTATTAACTACCTTCAAAATCCGTGCCAAGAACCCTAATTATTTCGAAAATCAGAGGGTTTGGGATGAGGAACAATTACCTAGATGAAGAATCTCCCCTTTTTTTCCTCCTCTTCTTCTTCTCCTTCCTTCTCCTTCCTCCTTCTCCTTCTCCTTCCTCTCCTTGGCTCCAATGGCAGCAGCACTTGTGGGGGAGGTGGGGGCACCAACCAGGGAGGGGGGCTGCGCCCAAGAGGGTGGGAAAGGGGGGTGGCGGCTGGGTGTGGGGAAAAGGGGGAGGAGGGGGAAGCCCTAGGGTTAAGTGGGAGGGGTGCGGCCACCCCTTGGGCCTCCGGCCCTAAGGTGGTCGGCCCACTCTCCAGGCAGCCCACTTAGAGGTTTTTATTTAAAATTTTAATTTATTTTATTCATTTTATACTGTTCTACAATTTTTACTTTTCCCTTCCCGCGTTTTGCCGATAAACCGGCGACTCCGCGATTGTTTTAAAATCTTACGCCGTATCGACGATCAGGGTATTACAGATGAGGCACTTCACCAAGTTCTACCCCAAGAAGCTACAGGCTATGGCTAATGCTAGATCATCAGGAGGTTAGAACTCGGGGCAACCCTTCAAGAAGCCCCAAAACTTCATCAAAGGGTGCGTGAACCACATCATTGCAGAGGAAGCCCAGGCTACACGAGATGTCGTGCTGGGTATGTTTCGAGTAAACTCAGTACCAACATCAGTTCTATTTGATTCCAGTGCATCATTTCTTTTATTTCCAAACCTTTTGTGGTTAAGAATGGATTGGGCTCAATTCCTCTTAGCAATCCCATGATAGCTCATTCTCTAGGAGTAGAAATAAGAGCTGGAACCTTGTGTCCAAAAGTGAATCTACTTATTGAAGGAGTACCATTTCTACCTGAGCTGATAGTTTTAAACTCCCAAGGATTGGATGTTATTCTTGGTATGAGCTAATTATCCAAGAATAGAGGACAAATAGATTGTGCCACTTGATTCGTTACCCTCACCAATGGTTAAGAATGGAAGTGACCTTCACACCAGGAATCCCTGAAGTAGAATAATATACCCTTAACCACCTCCAAAGTTTAGAGGAAGTACCACCCTGAAGTAGAGGAATGTACACTTAACCAACTACAAAGTTTAGAGGAAGTACCAGTCATTCGGGAATACCCAGATGTGATTCCAAAAGATTTACCCGGAATACCACCAAATAGGAACGTTGAGTTCATGATTGACTTAGGATGTGTTTGGTTGGAGTGATGAAAGTGGAATGGGATGGGATGGAATAGGATGAGATGGTTCCACAAAAAAAGGTGGAACCACATGGTCCAGCATCTAAGAAGAATATTCTCTAAATTTGCACAGGCTCATCCCACTTTGGACCATTCCATCCCACCCCATCCCTCAAACCAAACACATGGATAGGCTTGGTCAAAGGAACCATCCCATTCCATCCCACTCCATCCCTCAAACCAAACACACAATTAGTCTCTGTCACCACTCTAATTTCGAAGAGAGCTTACCATATACCAGCTAATGAGTTAGCTGAGTTGAAGAAGCAAATTCAACAACTATAAAGGCTATGTCAAACCAAGCTCATCACTTTGGAGAGCACCCATTCTTTTTGTTAAGAAGAAAGATGGTAGTGTGAGAATGTTCATTCATAGATTACAGAGCACTTAAGGACGCCACCATCAAGAACAAAAATCATTGCCCAGGATCGATGATCTTTTTTATCAATTGAAGGGTGCTAGTGTTTTATCCAAGATAGACCCATGGTCAAGATACCACCAGCTAAAGGTTAGAGAAGAGGACATACTCAAGACTGCCTTCTCCACTTGTTATGGTCAGTATGAGTTCACAGTCATGTCCTTTGGACTGACAAATGTATTGGCCTACATCATGAGCATGATGAACAAGGTGTTCACGGAGTATTTGGATAAGTTTGTAGTGATATTCATTGATGACATTCTCATATATTCCAAAGATGAGAAAGAACACAAAGACCACCTCAGAATAATTTTAGAAAAACTTATAGAGCGGCAACTCTATGCCAAATTCAAGAAGTGTGAATTTTGGCTAAGGGAGGTAGCCTTTCTTGGGCACATTGTGACAACTGGAGAAATTATAGTAGATTGCTTCAAGGTTGAAGCAGTAATGGGATGGAAGCAACTTGGGTAAGTAACTATGATCAGGAGTTTTCTTGGGCTTGCCAGTTATTACCGACGCTTTATAATAGGATTCTTCGAGATAGCCAAGCCCATGACTTAACTTCTAAAGAAGGAGAAGAGGTTCGAATGAACAGAAGATTGTTAGCATATTTTTCAGACTCTTAAGAAAAGTTGGTGTCAACACCAGTAATCATTGTGTTTTGATGCAAGAAAGTAAGGTGGTAGCCTATACGTCATGACAGTTGAGACCTCATGAGTACAACTCCCCACTCATGACTTAGAGTTAGCAGCAGTGGTTCATACCTTAAAGATTTAGTGACATTACCACGGACCATAAAATCTTGAAGTATATTTTCACCTAGGTAGAGCTCAACCTGAGGCAGCAAAGATGGCTAGAGCTAATCAAGGATTATAACCTTGAGATCCACTGCCATCCAGGTAAGGCTAATGTTGTAGTAGATATATTGAGTAGAAGATCTATGCAAATTGCACATTGGTAGAAGAGGTACAGACTCAACTTTATGAGGAAGTTACCTGTCTAAACCTAGACCCAGTAAACAAGAGTGTTTTATCAGCTCTAGAAATTCAACCCACCCTACCAGATCAGATCTGAGAAGCTCAAAAGGTTGATGTGGACATCAAGGATATAAGGAAGAACATGAGAAGAGAAAAAGACACTAGTTTCAATGAGGATGAATATGGAATAGTTTGGTGTGAGAATCGATCTATGTGCCCAATAACAAAGAAATTAAGGATATGATTCTATGTGATGCTCATGAGTCCCCTACTCAATCCATCTAGGTCATACCAAGATGTACCAAGACCTAAGAGAAAGTTATTGGTGGGTTACTATGAAAAGAGAAATTACTGAGTTTGTTAAAGCTTGTGACACCTGCCAAAAAGTCAAGGCAGAGCATTAGAGGCCTATTGGACTTTTGCAACCTTTGCCAATCCAAGATTAGAAGTGGGAAGAGATTGGCATGGGTTTTATCATTGGACATCCCAAGACGCAATCACATTATGACTCTATTTGGGTGGTGATAGACCAATTGACCAAGGTAGCATATTTCATACTTGTCAAGACCACCTACTGGGGCAAATTAGCAGACCTGTACTGACCAGAATTGTATGCTTGCATGGAGTTCCCAAAATGATCATGTCAGTTAGAGGAAGCCAGTTCACTTCTAGGTTCTCGTAGAAGCTACATGAGGAGTTAGGGAGCAAGCTTAATTTTAGTACAACATATCACCCTCAGACCAATGGCCAGACAGAGCGAGTCAACCAGGTATTGGAAGATGTGCTAAGAGCTTGTGCTCTAGATTTTGGCACCAGTTGGGATCAAACATTTCCGTATGCTGAATTCTCCTACAACAATAGTTATCAAGCCAGTCTCCAGATGGCACCCTTCGAAGCCTTGTGCGGTAGAAAATGCATAACACTTCTACTGTGGGAGCAACTCAAAGGACATCAAGACCCTATGCCCAATCTACTTCAAGATTCTGAGGAGTAGGTGGGAAAAATCAAGGATAGCTTGAAGATAGCTCAGTCTCAACCAAGGTTGTCTGTACCACAACATGTATCATAGTATCAACAATCCTATCAGAGGTAGATGATACGGATCGCAATATGGATCGGAATCATGTAGTATCATAGCGGGATCGAGATCCTACTCATAGAATCATTATAATCGAGATCCTAACAACAAACTATATTAGTATATAAAATTTGATATTACCTATTACTAGTTTAATTTGCATTGTTTTGTTGTTTACATGTTGTTCTAAAGTAAAAAAAGTATTATCTTTGACATATTGCATTGTTAGATAATTAATTTATTAAAAATAATTAAATAAGTTTCAAAATCAATCTTAATTCAATATAATATGAATAAGTGTACTCAAATTACAAAATTAAATTAAAAATATACTATAGACTTGCATATTTGGAAATATAATTAAATTTTATATAAAATATGTGCTTTAAAATTTGATGGAATAATGATTTTACGATTCGATCCTATGATCAGATCCTGTCGGATGAAAAATGATCCTACCTGGTATTGTGATCTTGACAACCTTGGTCTCGGTAGAAGAGCTATGCTAACAATTGTTGTTGAGACTTGACTTTCAAAGTAGGAGACTTTGTTTACCTTAAGAGTATCCCCGCTTAGAGGAGTCAAGAGGTTTTAGACTAAGAAAAAACTTGTACCAAGATTCGTGGGACCATTCAAAACTTGGAGCATAGAGAAGTTGCCTACCAGTTAGAATTGCCACCAACCATGACAAGAGTACATGACATCTTCCATGTGTCTCAATTGAAGAATTGTCTTCGGGTATCCACAAAGGAAGCAGTGCTTGATACCCTTGACCTTTAAGAAGACCGCATGTAAAGGGAGCATCCGATCAAGATCCTTGAGACAATAGAATGCAAGACTAGAAACAAGACTATCTGCTTTTCCATGCGCCCCTACCTCCCACTCCTCCCATAGGTCACATGCACTGGTATGCTGTAACATTCCAAAATTTTAGCTTTTATTTATTTTAGCTTTTCTATATTTTTCATTTTTCATTTTTCATTTTTCTTTTTAGTTGAGCCTAGAGAAAAGAAAAAACTTTATTGCTTGTATTAGAGCCTTTTTGGAGTTAATTTTTTCCCTGAGTTGCCCTTGTCTTATAGAATTTTTGAGTATTTTTCTGGATTTTTTGCCCTTATTTACTATTTTCTAAGCCTTCCTTGAATTTCTAGCCTTTATATAAATCAAAAAATGCTTTTAAAATCCTCATTCTCTCTCGGGTTAAAACTCTTTTGACCTTCTAGCTCATCTCCTATTCCCCCTCTACTCAGCGCATCAACTCCGCACGTGCGATCATAGCCCACGCAGCCCACTCTCACATTAGCATTCTTCTACCACGCACAGCCTCTCCCCCTCACTGCTGCACGGGCCTGCCTTGTGAACGTGCCCTTCTCACGCTGCCACCTAGCTCCACCTATCGGTGCCCCTCTCTCCTTCTTTCCTTTCTTCTTCCCCGCCTTCCTTCTTCTCCTGTGCGACGCTACCATCACCCCTCCGAGTCCGCCTCTGAGTCTCGCTCTCCTTCCGTTCCTGGCCGCCCGCCCAAAAGGAAATTTCATAGAAGGTCTTCAATGGTGCAATTTTCGCATCCCTCTTTTCCTTGGTGCCCCCTCTCATTTCCTTTCTTCCCTTGCCCTGAATCCGCACCGTCATGATTCCAGCGAGTGATTGCCTACATGCGCACCCCCGAGACTATAAATACCCTCCTAAACCCCCTTGTTCCTCCACACACCAAATCCCTCTCTCAATTTTGCCACTCGAGCCCCTGAGCCTCATCACACTATGTGCCATGGCTTTGAGCTCTACTAAGGTCGTTGGGGAGAAATTTCGACCATCTCACCCACACCCGAGGCTCATCGACGCCATCTTCAGCATCTCCATTCCTCCATGACCCCTCTCGACACTCCATTGTCCAAGCTTGCCACCAGAACGCCGTCCTCACTGGAAGCCGAGCACTAATCTCAACCTTCACTCGTTGCCTGTAGCCTTCGTGCATCCTTGAGCCTCATGCCAAGGTGAAACCATTCCTCACACCCCCTCACTTTTGTGACCACCGTCGACCATCGCTGTGCACCAAAGATGGCGATGAGCCCTCATTCTTCACATACCACCACCGATCGATGAGCCACATCAATGCACAGGACAATGTGGTTGTCACCTGGCGCCACATGCCCAACCACCCCAGCACACCTGTTGGCCAAGCTACCACACCAGCTCACCCATGGTCCTGGTCCACCGTGGACTAGGCAACACCCATGGACCTGGCCCATAGACTTGGGCCCACATGTCAGTGTCACCACCCCTTTTCCTTAGGATTAGACTTTGTTTTTCAAAAACTGGTTTAAATGGAAAGATAGAATCTTTTTAGAGAAAGATGGTTGGGTGGGATACCCATGGTTAGGTTAGTGTTAGGTTGGACCTGTACTAATAGTATTAATTTATTTAAATTATTGTTTTTACTTGTGTACAAAAATTTAGCTATTTACATCTATTTACTGTATTCATTCAAATTTGGCTTTACACTCAATTAATCATATTATGCCTTCACTTGTTGCCCTTACATTAATAATGCATTTCCCATGCAACTTGTGGAGTACATTTTTGTGCTCACCCTTACTTAATTCTGTTGCTTAGAGGAGGACGACTTCGACTACGGTGTACTTTTATGTGCTTGTGGGTAGGCTTGTTGGGCTTCTCCACTTTGTTTATTATCTTCCGCTGTTATTTACCTTCTATTTGGCCTATGGGCTGTGGACATATAAACCTGGCCTTAAGGCCTGTACACTTTTAATTATTAAAGTTGGTTATTATTCATTATATGTATCCCTGTTACTACTGTGTGCACTAGCTATTTTGGACTAGTGTAATTAACACAGAGAATCCAGAGGTATTGCTTTTGGGTCTAACATACACACCATTAAACATTTTGAGAGACCATGTGGAGGTATCCCCATGTTTGTGATGAGTAATTGACGATTGGTTTAGAGAGTTTGAGTTTGTTTTGGGTATTCTAGGTTTGAGTACCTTTCATTTATGTTATTGTTGATATGCTATTTCGTGCGGTGCTATGTGACGGTTTGCTTGTCTGTATGACTACAGGACTTCGGAGCTCATGGTGAGGTGAGGAGGACCAGGACTAGACACAAAAGGTGTTGAGGTCCAGACGGTCGGTGATGCCGAAGATGATCGAGGCTGGTGAGGTGGTTGCGAGTTGGGAGACAAGGAATCGGAGCTGGAGCTACCGGTGACGAACACGACGGGCAACGACGAGCGAACCGGGACTAGGCTCAGGGAGGAGTCGGAGGTCCAGACGGTTGGGTGTCGGTTGCGGTCGTGCGTGACGGAACAGACCAGGACTAGACTCAGATGGAGTCGGAGGTCTCGGTTGGTGTCGGGTGGAGACGACGGGCAGCAGCGAGTGGATCGGGACTAGGCTCAGGGAGGAGCTGGAGGTCCAGACGGTCAGGATGTCGGGTGTGGTCATGTGCAGCGGAGCGGACCGGCATTAGACTCAGGGAGGAGTCGAGGTCCAGACGGTCAAGGTACCGGATGCGGAAGCTTCCGGGAAGTGCTTGAGGGAAATTTGGTAAATTGACTCAAGCAAATGAGTGGAGTGGTGGATTTCCCTCCAAAATCTGGTTGTTGACTTATTGCCTCGTATGGTGTGTGAGGTGAGGGAGTGGTTGCTGTATGACACTTCTTGATTTGCTTATTTGGGGTGAGCACTTGCCTTCAAAATGTGGTGAGGAGGCAGCAGTCTGGAGCTCATTCGTGTAAGCAAGCAGCAAGAGAGAGCAATGGAGTGAGTTCTGGAGAGTGAACTCAGTGTGTCCTGCGTGTGTGTGTGCATCTCACTGAGTGAAGCATGTAGTGAGATGGATGTGAGCTAAATCTTTGTAATCATTCATCTCTCTTCCTCAATATCAATATGAGAAGGATTGTGTTGGGTTATTTTCATTTCTTGCTCCCTCTGTGGTGAATTTCTTCTTCAGTCATTTCTCTGGTCTTCTTTGTTAGAAATGAATTTGAGTTGAATCGTTTGCTTGTTTGGTTGGTTCTTATTTGCTCTGTGATGGGAATATGCCTCAAGACCATTTGGTCAGATAAACTCCCCAGAGCTCAACAGAAGAATCAAAGATTCTCTCATTTCCATCCTGCGGTCACTTCCTCTATTAATCATTGTTTCTAGGGTTTCATGTCAGGGGAACCTTGGCTCTCTTGATTTCTCTTCTCATGTTGGGTTGAGGTTTATGCTTTAAAGCTCTGAGATCATCTCCAGTTGAAATGCAAGGCCTCATGAGCAAATAATCAAAGTTTGGAAAGAAATTGGGAAATCTGCTCTAGTTTTCAGGTTTTTGTCAAAAACTTGGTTCCCTGCACTCTTGATGAATTACTTTAATTCCTAAGGCCTTGGGGTTGTGTAGAACAAGGTCCTGCTCCTTTTGATTGAGAAGATCAGCAGAAAACCCTAAAAATCCTTGGTTTCAAAAGATCACAGTATTTTCAGTTTCGAGTCTGTTGATTTCTGTCATCTCGCCTTTGCTGAAAATGGGCCGGTCAGACAGGGTAACACACGGCGGTCAGACCGGACTGACCTTGGCGGTATGACCGCTAACCCTAGCAGTTCGACCGGCCTGTCAATGGCGGTCAGAGCAGCTAGGGGCGGTCAGACCGGCAAGGCTTAGGCGGTCTGACCGGTGTAAAGTGCGGTCTGACCGGCCACCTGAGCTTGCAGCTGCTGCTCTTTATTTTTGTGCTGTGCTCGTTAGTTCTTCTCTGTTGTTTGTTGTTTCGCCTTCTTTTCTGTATGGTTTGAGATTCCAGTGAGCTTATGATTTCTCCTTCGTAGCTTTAGTAGCTACCAGAGCAGAAATTCTAAGTGGATACTTTAAGGGGCGATTTTTTAAAAGGCACCATTCACCCCCCTCTGTTGCCATATCCGATCCTAGACATTTGTTCATCAGAGAAACATGATCACCATGCTTCTATTATTCTGAGGTACTTGATGGATTGAATACAATATATGGAACCGCATCACTGGGGACGTCTGCATCAGAGGTCTACCTGCTACTCATATATGTAGGTTTGGAGAGTGTTGATGTAAACCTGGGCTGATATTTGATATTGGTGGTCCACCCATGTGGTATACCTGTAATCTGAGGTCTGCAGGGAAGAGGAGGTAATTATGATCAATACAACGGTACATGCATGGAAATGCAAATATGAAAAGACTACTTTCCAAGAACAACCTTTGTGTTTCCATGAGTTTTGTTCATCTTTTGTTGTTGTAGGAGGTGCATGGAGGTGCTTTGATTCATTTTGGGATACACAAAACTGAGGACGTACTGGCCACACATTTTTATTGGCCGAAGATGAGGTGTGACATCGAGTGCTACATGGTGAGATGCACCAATTGGCAAATAGCTAAGTGTTGCTTAAACCCACATAGTTTACATACACCTCTTCCTATTCCGAAAGTACCTTGGGAGGATATTTCTATGGGTTTTGTGCTTGGGTTACTGAGAACTAAGAGAGGGAGGGACATTATATTTATTGTGGTTGATAGGTTTTCTAAGATGGCTCATTTTATACTTTGTCATAATAGCGATAATGCTGAAGTTGTCAACCACACACTTTTGGAGGACACTTTGGAGGAAGCTTAGGACAAAGCTATTGTTTTCTATGACATGCCATTCCAAAACCGATGTACAAACCAAGGTCATCAACCGCACACTTGGTACCAAGTTGAGGGCAGTACTCAAGAAGAACTTGAAGATATGGGAGGAATGCTTGCCGCATGTCGAGTTTGCCTACAGTTGGGTTGTGCATTCTACAACAAATTTATGTCCATTCTAGGTCATTTATTGTAACATCCTGAAATTTGTAAGTCCAAAATTTATGAAAATTTTAAAACTTTTCATTGAATCATAGTGGCATTCGAATTTCTTCTACAATTTTTTTGAGTCTTCCCAAATTTTGTGCTATACAAATTAATACTGGGGAATAACTCCCAAGCGAAAATGCTAATAATAAAATTGGAAATCAACATTCGAGGGCAAATCAAATAAAGAGGAAAAAAGATATTTCATATCAAAATAGCTGAACTAAGATTTGAATTGAAAATCCAAATTTCAAGCAAAAAATCCAAATCCTGATTTTTGCTCCCCTTTCTTCTCTCTTTCTCCTACCCCTCTCTCTTGCGTGTGGGCCCAACCTCCTACACCATTTCTTCTTTCTTCTTCCCCCTTTCCTTCTCTCCTCGCCGCTCTTGCGTTGGCACTCCGTCAGTCGGCCCAGCCTCCCCTGTGCGCCTGTCACCCACACACCCCATCCCATGCCTTGAACCAATTGCCCTTGGCCAGAGCGTCTCTAGAGCACCACGATCCTGAGCCCGTCCTTAGTCAAAGCTCCCTATGCCGCCGTAGCCTCATGCCACCAGCCTCCCCTAGAGCTCCTTCCCATGTGATGACTGCTTGGTAAGTTTCACTACACCCCATGAATGCTCATGCTCACCCCTGATTCTTCCCCCTCCCCTCCAGCCATTGCCGCCCCTATGGCCTCCCTACGTCGGTCACTCAAGCCACCGCTGGCCCTCCCTCAGTGCTCGAGGTTCCATTCTACCGCTTGCCATCTCCCCTCTGGGCTCCCATCACCGGCAACGCCATCGCCTAAGCCAGCGCCGCCACCACCCTGCACTGGCTTGTGGAACTAATCTTGACTCATACTATGTAGTCATGGTCAAAGTAATCAAAGCGACCATGGTCGAAGTAGCGACTATTGTAGTAGTCTTAAGTCCTAGCAGTTGAAGAGATGGTATGGTCGTAAGCCATGGTCGTAGAGATGATATGGTCGATAGAGCCGTAGTTGATAGAGCTGGTGTGGTCGATAGATTTGGTGTGGTTGAAGAGCCATAGCCGATAGTGCCATGGTCGATAGAGCCGTGGTCGATAGAGTTGGTGGTCGATACAGCCATGGTCGTAAAGCAGCCATAGTCATAAAGTAGTCGTGGTCATAAAATAGCAGTGGTCATAAAGCAGCCATGGTCGTAAAGCAGTCATGGTCGTAAAGTAGCGGTGGTCATAAAATAGATGTGGTCATAAAGCCGCCATGGTCGTAAGGCAGTCGTGGTCGAAAGACAATGTGGTCATAAGTCATAGCAGCCGCAATGTTGTCAACCATAGGGCCTCCACATCTCCTCCCTCTGGTCTAAAATGTGCACCCGAGCCCACCTCTAGCCCATGCATCCCCTTCTTTTCCTCATGCCGATGCTCTGCATGAGCCGTGCACTAGCCGTTGCCCCACGCCTCTCTAGCTACCCCAGCGCATCCCCACCAAAAGTGATGAGGCGATGGGGTCCTGATCTTCCAATAGAATGATAATTATCGATTTTCGTGGAGGTGACTCTTGCGATCCGACTACAACCGTACGACATCGCTTGCACCTTAACAATCACTGAACCACACTCCAAGTCGTTATCAACCGTGCCAAGAACGCGGTTGACCTGACCACAAAGGTCTATTCCTGCATGCAACCGAAGAACATGCAAGAACAAGATAACAAACAATCTGAAATTACAAATATTTATATTGAGCTCAAAAAGGTGGGATTCCGTAGAGGTTCTTTACGGTTGGTCTAGCCGACACAAGTGAAGAACAAAAGTTTTCACCATGGAAAAACTAAGCAAACGAAATCCAAGAAAACTAGAAGGGTGCAACCTCCTTAAATAGGGGTGGGAAAGCCGCACAAAACTAAGGAAAAAGGGTGGTACTATTCATGGTACTATTCACATGAACAGTAACCTCATGAACAGTATGGGCCTAGGAGGGGGCACCTCCCCTTTGGGCCCAAACATTACAAGGCCCAATTTGACCCAAACAGGTGATGCAGCACGTTCTTTGAGTGATTGTGGCAAGCACAGGAGGAATTTGGAGATTAGGCCAGGTCCATTGGAAAGAGAACAAGAAAATCTTTCCATCGAGTACTCGTGGACCTTAAACGGACTCCGTATGTGAAAGTTATGCACATTTGAAGTTGGGCCGTCAGGCTGAATCCGAACTGATCTGGAGGCCGAATTGGATTCCAAAACGTGTCCAAGTTGAACTCTTGCTTGAATTGGTGCAAAAGCGATGTGATGCTACAAAAATATATATTTTCATCATTAGGTAGCATCATATCCTCATTTAAAATATGTTGAAACTGAAGAAATGAATTCACCTTTAGTTCAATCTTGATATTGAGCGCTATGGTCGTATGTGTTGGTGGCGTGGTCACATCATCCTCCCTTTCTTGATAGAAAACCGTCCTTGGTTTTAGCATATGTGTAGCCTCACGTATTGCATGATCTTCATCATAAATCTCGGTACATAATAACAAACGCAACAAACTCTTATTATGTATATCATAAGTTCTTTATCAAACAAAGTAAAACCTTTTTGAAACGAGCTCACCTTATAATTTAAGTGATGCGTAGGAGCTCTTGTAATTGGAACAACAAGCATAGCAAATATGGTTGTATTTATAGGGGTCGTGTCCTCATCATCCTCCCCTTCTTGAAAACAAAGCCGTACTCGGCTTTTGATAAGTTGAAAGTATGATAACAAAGAAGCCAAGGTGTGTGCATGATATATGTATATGTCATCCGTTTTAACAATTCTTCGTTGTTGCACAATTAATATTAGAAAATAGCAGCAATCATAGAAGCTCATCGTATCATTAACCCAATAGTAGTCAGATATGTCAATGACCAAATTAAAATTTCTCACACAGCAATTATTGCAACTAGATTTGCAAATGTAAGTGAAGCATTTATGCAATTGAAATATCTGAAGTTGTAAACTTGCATTGGTGGCGCATATGGGCAAAGCTACAACTTTTGGAATTAAGCAAAGTTCATCCATATAATCATATCTCAATGGAGCAATAGCAAATTATCCAGTAAGGGTGAAGAGATTTGTATGTTCATCCATAATTCATCATCTTTATTTAGATTGTCCATACTAAATGATGCAAAAAGAGATGAACACATAGGCATTGGATGAATACTAAATTTTACTTCCCTTTGACATTGAACATTATTCAGCATACAAGAATTGTTGTCCCAAACAGCAAGTTTCAATTCATCCATGTGATTGCAAGTTATGCATATTCGATATACATGAAATTGATTTTCTACACCATAATCTCTGAGAGACCATGTGGTTATGACCCCATGTTTGTGATGAGTAATTGACGAGAATTTTGGAAAGATTGAGATTGTATTGTGCGTTTCGTGCCATGATGGCATTTGGCTCAGTCGGGGTTAGTTAGTCGGGCTTGAGGCGTATTCTTCTTCCCGTTTGAGCTTTTGGGCCATTTTATGCTAATTGAGGTTTACATATGTCGAGCGGTGCTATGTGATGTGTTTCTTGTCTGTGATGGTTGCAGGACGTCGAGGCGAAGTCGTGGCGAGGCACGGAGGACCGGACTAGGCACAGGTGGTGCCGAGGTCAGAACGGTCAAGGTGTACCGAAGACGGCGAGGGCTCGAGGTAGCTGCGAGACTTGGAAGGCAAGGAATGAGGAAGCTTCCCGGAAGGTGCACGAGGGGAGTTTTGGTGAATACGCAAAGCTGCACTAAAGGAAGTGGATTGTGGACAAAGCACTAGAGTTAGTGGGTAAAGAGTAAAGCTTAGTGGGCAAAGCATGTGGTGAACCCATTAAGCAAGGATATAAATAGGTGCATGTCTCCTGGTTGTTGGCATGCTTGTGTAAGGGAAAATGGCTTGAGAGATGGGTTAGAATCTGGCTTACTTTGTGCTTTAGTTGTTGAGAGTGGGTGAGAGGGACAGAGGGTTGTTCTGCTCTTTCTCTGTGTGTTTTGTGCTCTCCCCTCAAGCATGTAGTGAGGAGGAAGAATTTCTTTGATCCAATCGTGTATGGGGACTCCTCTATAATCATCTCTTGTCAATGAGAAGGATTGTGATGGGTTGTCTTCATTTTCATGCTCGTTCTGTGTTAGTTTTTGTTCTTCAGCTTTCTCTCTATTCTTCCCTGTTGATTCTCAGCTTTTTGTGTTTTGATGTTGTTTCTTGCTGAGAAGATACAAAATGGATTGCTCTGTGATGGGATTATGTTTCTAGACCATTTGGTCAGCTAGATCCCTAGAGCCAAATGTTTGATTCCAAGAATTTCATCCTGCGCTCTGTTCTCTTTCTGGTCCTTGTTCTAGGGTTTGATGGTGTTTTCATTTTTCCTTCAAAAGTTTGTGCCCTAGTTTGAGCTTCCAAGTCCTAAGGCTATTCCTTACCTTTTCTCTTGGTTTCATGCTCAAAGGATAAAAGATTAGTGGCAATTTGAGTTTTTGGTGCTGCTCCCTGTATTTTTCAGTTTGTAGCTCAAATCTTGATTGTCCTCACTTTTTGGTTGAACTCCTAGGGTCTTCAGGTATTGTGGCTATTTGTATTAAAGTCTCCTTCTTTTGGTTCAAGAAGATTAGCCAAAGCTTTTCAATTTGTCTGGTGTATGGAGGTTCCAGGAGGTACTGTCTGAAAATTAGCATTTTAGGCTGCTGCTCCCGAGGGGCGGTCTGATCGGCCTTGTGCCACCGGTCTGACCGGCCGTGTGCCTTCGGTCTGACCGGCCATGGGCCACCAGTCAAACCGGCATTGGGAAGGCGGTCAGATCGGCATGTGAATTGCAGTCTGACCGGCCCTGCCTGAGCTGGCACATTTCATCTGTTTCTCTTCTGCAGTCTTGATTCCTCTGTAGTTTTTCTTGCTGTTTTCTCCTTCTGTGTTCTTGTGTCTCCAGTAAGCTTAACTCTTTTCTTCATAGCATTAATTGCTATCGGAGAAGAACATTTTCTTATTGGATATCCTTTTGGGGGTTATTTTTAAGGAAGCAACATTCACCCCCTCTGTTGCCGATTTCGATCCAACAATTTCCAATCAAACTAAACTTATATCCAGGGGTGTAGGCACTAAACAAAAATTTCGAACATGCAAGTTCAAAAACTTTCTCCATAGCATGTGACAATTTCATAGGTAGATCCAACATGATGTAACACAATGAATTAGCAGGAGAAATTCTAGTCAAAACTTTTTTATGTGTAATTAATTCGACATGTGCAAAATTATGAGAATTTAGATCAGCAAATGGTTCGTTCAAGTGAACACAAGGAATATTAAAACATTGCACTACAGCAGGTATATACTCACAAGGTTGCTCTATGTCTTGTTGTATCACCAAATCAGTACCTTTTCCATTATCGTCCTCATCAGATACTGTAGGTACCTCAAACTTCTCCTCTAATGCCATAAGATGTACCAGATCATCCTTCATTTCTTCAAGCATCTCAGCGGTATCTGTAGATGGAGTAGGAGCCAAAACAATGTCAGCATTTTTAGTTACCTTAAGTCGCACCTCGCTTTTGACCGTGGGTGGTGGAGGTACAAAACGACGTCGCAATTTCTTCTTCATCTCCTCCCATGTGTACATGTAGTGGAACTCGAGATTCGACCACCAATGTTGAACATCACCAATCAGTGCCGTCCTTGCCATGCTCATTTTCTCATAAGGATCAAGATCTTCTCTTTTAAAGTAGCTATCCATCATAGTAACCCACAAGAAGTAGTCTGACGACGTACTCTCAGCGGTGAGTGGCAAGATATATACCGGTAATTGTTTCCCTTCAAGTTCAGATCTGCCCACGATGACATCATAATCTACCAATTTTCTCAAGCCTGTCATTGTTAGTAGAAAAAAAGAAACAAATCACAAGTAAATGTTCCTATCAACTACTAGGATATGGAGGCTCAAATCAAGTCACGCATCTCTTAAGCTCTTACCAAATTCTTACAAGTTCTTACCAAAGCAAACAGGTGGTGCAACCGGTGGCTGATTCGTGATAAATCTAACTCAAGTGATGAGTAAAGCGATTGCAAGGTACAACGAGACCTGTTTGGTTAGTAGAAAAGTGGAGCTTGGATAGGCTATGTATTTTGTAGCAAAGGAAAACAATCAATTAATTTCAGAAATTGCACAGAATTGAATTATAGTTCGTATCGAACACTTAGCCTATTTTGCTGATCAACCAAAGATGGAAGAAGGTTAAAATAAGTGTATGGCAATGTATGGGAGTTGTAAATACAAGATAATTCAATCAAATGCAATCTGGAATAGCAGAACACAAGGATTGACCCCAAACTTGAAAACTGAAGATTTCTGTCCACTGGACAGCACGTTGGTATTTCGGCCGTAACTTTTTCTCAGTTGTCTCTTTTTCAATGATTCTTTTTTTATCCGTTTTCTGACGACTTTTTCTACAACTTTTCGTTTGGGGCCAAGTTCTGGAAATCGACCGAAAAATTCACAAAAAATTCACAAGTGCCGATTGTTGCAGATTCAATCTGGAATTTTAGGTCAACTTGCACCACAGATATCTTTTTAATGCCATACTGGATATAGATAATGAAGTTATAAATCTAATGGCTGTGGTCTCACTCAAAAAGGATCACAGAATCAAAAGTTATGGCTTTTTTGGCGACGGCTGCAGACAAAGGAAAAATCAGCCGAATTGGAATTAGGGTTTGTGGTGCGGAGTTTTTTTTTGTTTGGATTTTTATGGAATCAAGGATATGACCAGCAACTAGATAAATTCAATTTAGCAAACCAAAACTAATAGATTGAAAGGCACAACGGGGTTTGGACAGCGGAAATTAACTCTTTTTGTGGGACAATTTTTCTGGACTATGGGAAATAAAAATCAATCTACTAACTAGGGATACAAAGAATTCCTACCGATCAACTGAAGCTCTGATACCAACTGATGAGGCGATGGGGTCCCGATCTTCTGATAGGATGATAACTATCGATTTTGGTGGAGGTGACTCTTGCGATCCGACTACAACCGTACGACGTCGCTTGCGTCTTAACAATCACTGAACCACACTCCAAGTCGTTATCAACTGTGCCAAGAACGCGGTTGACCTGACCACGAAGGTCTATTCCTGCATGCAACCGAAGAACACGCAAGAACAAGATAACAAACAATCTGGATTTGCAAATATTTATATTGAGCTCAAAAAGGTGGGATTCCGTAGAAGTTCTTTACGGTTGGTCTAGCCGACAAAAGTGAAGAACAAAAGTTTTCACCATGGAAGAACTAAGCAAACGAAATCCAAGAAAACTAGAAGGGTGCAACCTCCTTAAATGTGGGTGGGAAAGCCGCACAAAACTAAGGAAAAAAGGGTGGTACTATTCACGGTACTGTTCACATGAACAGTAACCCTGTGAACAGTATGGGCCTAGGAGGGGGCACTCCCCTTTGGGCCCAAACATTACAAGGCCAATTTGACCCAAACAGGTGACGCAGCATGTTCTTTGCGTGATTGCGTTAAGCACAGGAGGAATTTGGAGATAAAGCTAGATCCATTGGAAAGAGGATGAGAAAAGCTTTCCATCGAGTACTCGTGGACCTCAAACGGACTTCGTATGTGAAAGTTAGGCATATTTGAAGTTGGGCCGTCAGGCTGAATCCGAACTGATCTGGAGGCTGAATTGGATTCCAAAACGTGTCCAAGTTGAGCACTTGCTTGAATTGGTGCAAAAACGATGTGGTGCTACAAAAATATATATTTTCATCATTAGGTAGCATCATATTCTCATTTAAAATATGTTGAAACTGAAAAAACGAATTCACCTTTAGTTCAATCTTGATATTGGGCGCTATGGTCGTATGTGTTGGTGGCGTGGTCATATCAAAACGTGACCACATCACCTTGCAACCCACACCCCTAGGAGCCCATTCGAACGACCAATTGAAGTTCCTCGGCCGAAGTTCACTGGAACAGCCACCTTCCCCAATTTCAGCTGAATACACCTCCACCGTTGCCATGACCTACTCGGTGAGCTCTCCTTCAATTCATTCGGTCTAGAGCATCACACCACCACCCCGGAGCCTTCCCCATCATCAACCAAGGCTTCCCTCCACCTCAGCTCGCTAGCACCATGAGCCTACTTGCGCCGCCCCAAGCATCCATCACTAGGATACCTCGGCTCCTCCCCGCCTTCACCAAATGCTCTGGTGAGTTCCTTGTGATCTCCTCATGCTCATGCTCATGCTATTTTGCTTCCTCTTCCTCCCAGCTACTACCGCCTTGTTTCATCCCTACCTCCGGCCACCGTGTGTTGCTGTCTGCCTGGCTCGGTGAGAGACCATGTGGAGGTATCCCCATGTTTGTGATGAGTAATTGACAGTTGGTTTAGAGAGTTTGAGTTTGTTTTGGGTATTCTAGGGTTGAGTACCTTTTACTTATGCTTTTGTTGATATATTGTTTCATGCGGTGCTATGTGACGGTTGTTTGTCTGTGTGACTGCAGGACTTCGGAGCTAGGTCATGGTGAGGCGAGGAGGACCGGGACTAGGCACAGGAGGTGTTGAGGTCCAGACGGTCGGTGATGCCGAAGATGATCGAGGCTGGTGAGGTGGTTGCGAGTTGGGAGGCGAGGAACCGGAGCTGGAGCTACCGGTGACGGACACGACGGGTGACGATGAGAGAACCGGGACTAGACTCAGGGAGGAGTCGGAGGTCCAAACGGTTGGAGGTCGGTTGCGGTCGTGTGCGACGGAACAGACCAGGACTAGACTCAGGGAGGAGTCGAGGTCCAGACGGTCAAGGTACCGGATGCGGAAGCTTCCGGGAAGGTGCTTGAGGGCAATTCGGTAAATTGACTCAAGCAAATGAGTGGAGTGGGTGGATTTCCCTCCAAAATCTGGTTGTTGACTTTTTGCCTCAATTGTGTGAGAGGCATGGAGTGGTTGTTGTATGACACTTCTTGATTTTCTCCTTGTGGGTGTAAGCTTGGAGTTAAAAGGAGTGGTGTATGCAGGCATTTGGGTAACTCATTGTGTAGGAGTGAGTTCTGGAGAGGGCATTCCAGTAGAGGCATTCCCAGAGAGTGAGTCTGTGTGTGTATGGCTTGAGCTCCTGCGTGATGTTCTCAAGCATGTAGTGATTTCTTTTGTCTCAAATTGTGTATGGGGACGTTGTAATCATTCCTCTGTTAGCAAGCATTCATGGGGATGAATCCATTTAAGAATTTCACTCTTGCTTGTCACTCTCTGTTGGATTTTAGTTTGAGCCTTCTCTCTGTTTCTTTGTGATTTGAGTTGATCCCTTGAGAGAATGGGTTTTGATTTTTGGCTCAGTGATGGGATTTGGTCTCAAGACCGTTTGGTCAATTGATTCCCAAAGAGCCAAATGCTAGAATCAAAATCATCTCATTTTTACTCTTGGGCAACACATTCCTCTGTTCTGAAGATTCTAGGGTTTCATGTCAGGGGTATGTTGGTTCTTTTGATTTCCCTTCTAAAGATGTCCTAAGATTTAGGTATTGCAGTTGTGAGAGCATCTCTAGTTGAGATTCACATTTTCTTAGGCAAAGGATGGAAGAATCTTGAGAAATTTGAAAATTAGTCTCCTCTCCACCTTGTTTTCAGATTTCAGCTCAAAAACATGATTCTTTGCTCTCCTTTGAATCTTGTTGTCTCTCTGCTATTTAGAACTTAGTCTTGCTCCTTTAGTCTGCAAAGAACAGCGGCTTCTCTTTAATTCCAGTGAAATCGCGAGTTTCAGCATTTTCAGCCTTTTTAGTTGACGCTGCTGTTCTCCACTCCCTCCCTGACCACCACCTGCCGCCGGCAAAGTCGCCCAACCATGCACTACCGCTCCTCTGCTCTCCCTCTGATTGAACCAAATGCAACTGCCCTACTCTATTCTTATGTAGAATCCCCCTATGTCTCCCCCTTGTCTGTCTTGTGGGCCTAGCTCAACAAGAAGTAGTTGGGGGTAGCTAGCACCGGTATGCCATTAGCGTCCAAATAACATGTGTTTAAATCCTGTAAGAATAAAATAGAATCATGAAATTAGATTAACAGTATAGATGAAATTATATTAAAAGTTTAGGTAAACTGAGAATCGAATTTTTGAAATAATGACACTAAGGTAATCCATCTATATGTAAGTCTAGCCCGACTCATGGAACTTCCTTGATAAATATAAAATAATAAAAGAAGTTATTAGACTAGAGGCTGAGTCATGATATTCTGCCGTCGGCTATGCCTAGCCATCTCTGAGTTCTAAGTGGAAATATTCTCGTAAATATTCCTTTATTATGAACCCTCCATCTCAGCAAATTTCCTTCTACCAATCACCGCTTCACTCCAACCCCATTTGACTTTGTCAATACTCAAATCACCCATTAACTCAAAATAAAGCAAAATTAAATTCATTTGGATTTATTTGGGCCATTTGAGTTATTTGCATTTATTTGAATCTAGTTGTTTATCGTGTAATTAGAAATTGAAGTCCTGAAGAATCAATGGATCAAGAGAGACCAAAATCGAGATGAAGATGAAGACCAGGAGCTCAAGACCATCGAATGAGAAAACTTTGAGTGAGCTTAGGACCATGGTAAAACTACGCAAGGTGAGTCAATACTTTGATCATGTTGAATCTACTTTTTCTACAAATTATTTCCATTTTAAATTATCAAATTGCATGTTGTTATTTCATATGCAAATTCATGTTTGTTTTAAGATTCTAGTTACATGCCTATTATTTATCTTGTGGGTATGATACCAACGGCATTCCCTTCAAACATTTGAGCTTACATGATACGGGGTCGTCCGATCTTCTCGACGTAAGATCAAGATACTCACGTGGATTTGATGAACCGTAGTGATCTCCCGTTGCCAATGCAAGAGTTAGCACTCTATAATTCACCCAACCACACGTGTTGAACTTCACGACCACCGATGAAGTTCCATCGCGCTCCCAAATCCCAACGGAAAGGTTGAACGATCTAGATTTCAGTAAACTCCCAATTCCCTCAAGTTGGGTCGGCCATCAAAAAGAACAAGAGTATTTTATTATCAAACATAGTCTGAGCCCTAAAGGCTACCAATACAAGGCTTATATAGCCCCTTGGGACGTCCATATGGTCCACAAACCAACTACAACTCAACCCTATATGGTTTTAGATACGAACTCTCACAAAAAGGAAACTATATTTTCCACCTGTCATATTGTTTCGGTCATATATTTTTTATCCATGATGAATTTTAAGGTGGGACCAGATCCATTGCGTAGCCCTTGAAATTATCTTTCCAACGAGTACAAGAACACCTAAATCGGACTCCATTTGTGAAAGTTATGGCCTTTTTAGTAACTGCCTGTCGGGCTGTCCCGAACCGAATCCGAATTGAATTCTGAGTTGAATCCGAGTTTGAATTGGGTTGAACACGTGGGAAGTCCGAATTTGGCTTGAAAATCTTATCCAAAACTTGTAGTTTAAGTCTTTGGGCTCCTCCCTTTTTTCTCTCCCACTGCATGGGCTTTTTTCCTTCTTGATCAGCTACATGGGCTGCTTGGCTTTCTCCTTTCCATTTCCATGGGTTTTGAGCTTTTTGTTCTTGGTAGCAAATATGATTACCCTCCTTGTGCTTCTCCATTGCTTTGGCCCCGGAATCATCACAATATTCAAACCTAATAATAAATAAGAATTTGGCATAAGATAGTATATCGTTCCCACGAATAGAAGGAAATTCATTAAGAAACAAATTCACCTGACAATATTTAATGCGGCTCAATACTTCTTTCCAGTGAAATAATGTACTTGACTTAAAAGTGCTAAGCATGTGCGTATCCGCATCATCCTCCCCTTCTTCAAGACAAGCCGTCCTCGTCTTTTGATAGCCTGAAATTGTACTAAACAAAGAATACAATGTGTATGCATGATATATGTATTGGTCAGTTACACCCCTTCCGTCTTTCACATTATTATTACCTGGAGGTGTAGTAAGCAAAAAGAACAACACATATGCGTGGTATATGTATGAATCAATTATTGTGTCATTCTTATTCTCACTGTTTTGCATAAACCAATTGATACTACAACAGCTATCAAATGCATGTGTTGTAATGTTTTCATTCACACCATTCTCCCTCCCATAAGAAAAAGGCATCCTCGACTTTGTGAAGTACGTGGACAAGTCATTAATGGGCAAAACCAGATCAAACGGTTCAAATATGGAAGAGAAAATTTTAAGGGCCTTCCTTGTTTCAACTGCGCTACTCTGATTATTTGTATATGATTGTTCATCGAAAGAGGAACAAGTAGGCACAAGAAATCTTTGTAAACAGCAAGCACTATTGTTAAACCTCATCTCACTGTGATCATGACGTGGTATAAAAGATTGTTTGTCCAAAATATGCAATTTCAACTCAGCAAGCTTATCACATGTAATGCATATGCAATAAACATAAAAGTTGTCATCTACACCATAATCTCCGATCAAATTGAACTTATATGTGTAGGCATAGGAACCAACTAGTGATTTTAAACATGAAATTTCGGCAACATCCTCAATGACACTAGATAGCTCTTTAGGATCATCGAACATGATATAATATAAAGAATCATCAGGAGATATTCTAGCAAGAACTTTCTTATGAGTAAATAATTCCACATTATGTAAATTGACCAAAGAAATTTTAGAACATGGAATTTTCGATTGAACACACGAGTTCTCACAATTACTCACCTTTTCACAAATAAATTCAGCACCAATATGGTTACCTTTATCATTCTCTTCAGTTGATGCAGGTGCTGTAGGTATCAAATCGTCATGATGTAACAACGGAGCAGCAAGTACTTCATCTTCAACTGTGGTTATCTTCTCATCTTTGACTTCCAATGGTACCGGTTGTGGAACATTCGACTCCTCATCTTTAATGTCAACCTGCAGAATATAAGAAGCAACACTAGAAGTAGAGAGTAAGTCGTTAGTACAAAAAGTAATCTCATTTTTTCTATCATCTCTTTCTTTCTTTTCTTTTTGTGTGTTTCTCTCACTGTCAATTGGATGCTCTCAACCTCACGTTTGGTGGAATCACACAACTCACTGTTTTTATCACTCTCACTCAATTTGGCTATGTGGCACTCATCCTTACATGGGTTTTGATACATCTCAAGTGGTGTTTGTAGCAATGGGGAAACACTACATGTCTTCTTGACCGAAGGAAAAGTCCCATGCTCGGTCATTTTCCCATGTATCACACTTGTTAAGGCATAAGAATTGAAGTATGGGCTTGCATGAAATTGTGTTGTACGCATATCCATAAGTCTCTTTTCCTCCACAAAATATGCTCCCTGCTTCATATTCTGCAATTTATCAAATATATCACGCTTGTAATGACAAGGAACAAAATGGGCTCTCATTTCTCGCTTCATCTCTTGCCATGATGCAACAGGGTCTTCTCCATTCTCAGCTCTTTGAGTAATGGCTTGTTCCCACCAATCCAAAGCATAACCTTCAAACTCAAGTGATGCCAACTGTACCTTTCTCTCATCCGTATAGTGATGCATACGGAATATTTTGTCAACCTTCAATTCCCAAGTGAGATACTCCTCGGGATCAGTTCCACCTACAAACTTGGGCATGGAAAACTTGAGCTTGCCCAATCCATCATCTTCATTGTGTGGACGACGATAGTGGTCATTGTAATGCAAAGCAAAATCACCATCCCATTCCATCGCATGTGCAGGACCACAACGGCCACCACGGCCTCCACCTAGACCTTGGCCATGCCCTCCTCCTCGTCCTTCGAGCTGTGGTGGACGCACCACGTTGGCCGCCACTCGGTGTTGCGGTGCAGGAGGTACATGTGCAGCAGCTTCTCCTCCTTGACCACTTGCTTCATCACCACCATTGCAAGCTTGTATGAGCCTGGTGAGGGCTCCAATGTCCTCCCGCAATTGGCGCACATTTTCATCAGCTTGTATCTCCATATTTTGCATCTCCCTTGTAATTTGATCAGCAAAAGCATCATGCTTCTCATGGAGTTAATCGAGCCCTTGGCGTAGCTCACGTTGAAAGTGTTCACAGAGTGGCTCAAATTGATATTGCTTGACGAATGCTTGAGTTTCATTTGTCTCACCACTCTCATCATGGTGTTTTCCTCCACCTGACATGGTTAGCTATGGAAGAAATAAATAGCTATGTAGAATAATGCTTTATGGAAATTACTCAATCTCACTGTTTTCTCTCCCAAGTAAAGTTCTTACCCTTCCGATGTGAATTAAGGCCAATAAAAACTTACACCTGGTAGAAGTGACAACAACACTGTGATGATCAAGCAAATTTAAGAGTGTTCACTACTTGCACAACAACGGTTATATGGTGGAGCTTGGTATGAAAGTGTTTATCCTACACAATCTGAATTTCACGATGTTGCAAGATTAAGTAATAATCCAGACTAGAATACTTTGCCTAAGTGCTGATCCAAAAGATTTAAGTGAAGTATATGAACGCACACGCAAAGATTAGTGTGACTCGATGCAAACAAAGGAATGAGCTAACTAGAGGCAGTCTGAAATTAAAGATTAGATAGCTCGTTTTGCACCAAGTACTAGGAGAGACGCTAGCCAATTGCAATGATATGAATGTAAGGGCACGAGATTGCTCAAGAAATTAAATTACACAATCTGAATTTATGGACTAAGAACTCACCCGAATTCGGCCATTGTTTTTTTTCTTTTTCTTTCTTCTTCTTCTTCTTCTTCTCTCTCTCTCTCTCTCTTTTGTTCAATCTGTGACTTGTTTTTCTTTTTTTTCAAAGGCCGAACTAGATTTAATAGTCTCTTTGATTTTGCACTAGTCACAAATATTTAGCAAGGTGTAAAATACTCAAGAGCAGCACTAGATGCAATATTCAACAGCTAGTCTCAATTGATGAAAAAATATTAGCAAGATTTTTTTTTGAATTTTGGATTGGACACAAAAATTAAGCTACTCAAATAAACACGAATGATCAGCACCTAAACAAAATTTTTAATGGATCAAGACTTAATAAAACTCACGAAACATAACAGATGTGAAACTAGGGTTTGGATTTTTCCAGTTTATGGAATATAGGATAGAAATAAAGCAATCTAAAACTAAGGGTAAATAATCCTACTGAGTAAACCGCGCTCTGATACCAAGATGATACGGGGTCGCCCAATCTTCTCGACGTAGGATCAAGATACTCACATGGATTTGATGAACCGTAGTGATCTCCCGTTGCCAATGCAAGAGTTAGCACTCTATAATTCGTCCAACCACACGTGTTGAACTTCACGACCACCGATGAAGTGCCATCGCGCTCCCAATTCCCAACGGAAAGGTTGAACGATCTAGATTTCAGCAAACTCGCAATTCCCTCAAGATGGGTGGGCCATCAAAAAGAACAAGTGTATTTTATTATCAAACGTGGTCTGAGCCCTAAAGGCTGCCAATACAAGGCTTATATAGCCCCTTGGGACGTCCATATGGTCCACAAACTAAGTACAATTCAACCCTATATGGTTTTAGATACGAACTCTCACAAAAAGGAAACTATATTTTTCCACTTGTCATATTGTTTCAGTCGTAACTTTTTATCCGTGACGAATTTGAAGGTGGGACTAGATCCATTGTGTAGCCCTTGAAATTATATTTCCAACGAGTACAAGAACACCTGAATCGGACTCCGTTTGTGACAGTTTTGGCCTTTTTAGTAACTGCCCGTTAGGCTGTCCCGAACCGAATCCGAATTGAATTCTAAGTTGAATCCGAGTTTAAATTGGGTTGAGCACATGGGAAGTCCGAATTTGGCTTGAAAATCTTATCCAAAACTTGTAGTTTAAGTCCTTGGGCTCCTCCCTTTTTGCTCTCCCACTGCATGGGCTTGTTTCCTCCTCGATCAGCTACATGGGCTGCTTGGCTTTCTCTTTTCCATTCCACGGGCTTTGAGCTTTTTGTTCTTGGTAGCAAATATGATTACCCTCCTTGTGCTTCTCCATTGCTTTGGCCCCGGAATCATCACAATATTCAAACCTAATAATAAATAAGAATTTGGCATAAGATAGTATATCATTCCCACGAATAGAAGGAAATTCATTAAGAAACAAATTCACCTGACGATATTTAATGCGGCTCAATACTTCTTTCCAGTGAAATAATGTACTTGACTTAAAAGTGCTAAGCATGTGCGTATCCGCATCATCCTCCCCTTCTTCAAGAAAAGCCGTCCTCGGCTTTTGATAGCCTGAAATTGTACTAAACAAAGAATACAATGTGTATGCATGATATATGTATTGGTCAGTTACACCCCTTCCGTATTTCACATTATTATTATCTGGAGGTGTAGTAAGCAAAAAGAACAACACATATGCATGGTATATGTATGAATCAATTATTGTGTCATTTTTATTCTCCTGTTTTGCATAAACCAATTGATACTACAACAGCTATCAAATGCATGTGTTGTAATGTTTTCATTCACACCATTACAAGCTTTATCATCCTAGCAAAATTACAATGGTAAACTGTAACATCCTGAAAATTTTAAATTTGAAAATATGAAGCCCTTGAGTTATTTTTATCAAATATTATATTTGAGTTTGGATTTTCATGGTGTTCTTAAATTTTGATTGAGCTCCCAAAAGATAAAGAAATTCAAGAAAGACCAAAAACAAAATCAATATTAGTAATGCTATACATGGGGAATATGCAAATAAAGGAAACTCAAAATTTTAAATGGGAATATGAAAAGATGATCCAGTATAAGGGGAGAGAAATTTGAGTTAATAAAAGATGAAATATCATTTTGAAGATAATAGTATATAAAGGGAAACAAAAATAAATAGAACCTATACAAGTATGCACACAAGGACCTAGAAAGATGAGCAAGGCCTAAAATGTATTATACAAAAAAATAGGCATAAGGAAGATATATACATGCAGGCAAAAAAAAGGGAAAATACAAATATATATATAAAAGCCAAGTTGCCCCTTCCCTCTTTTCGGCCGAACGGCCCAATAGCCTCTTCCGCCCGCCGGCCCACTTCTCCTTCCCCTCCCGCCTTGACCCACCGACCAGCAGGGCCCCCGCGCCAGCCCTTTCCTCTCCCTCTGCCCGTGGCCCCGCGTCCTCGCCCTCTGGCTCGTGAACCTGTGCCCCGCTCGCTCCTTCTCCTCGCTCCGCCCGCATCTCTCCTTTCCACTCTTTCTTCTCTCTCCCGTGAGCTGCAGCTGTGCTCCCCGTGATTCTTCCGCGCGCCCAGTCACGCGCGCCTGCCCCGTCGCATCGCCGCCCCCTCTGCACAGCCCCTGACGCGCGCCGCTCGCCTAGTCAATCCGTGCGCCGAGCCCCGCGCCGCTCCTACCTGCCATGCGCCGCGCCGAGCCCCGCGCCGGGTTTTGCCCGGTGGTCCGCCGCCACTGCCCGGTCTCCCGTCGTCGACCAGTCCTTCAGCCACCGCGCCTCCCCGCCTACAAATAGCCAGGTCCCCTCTGTTTGCCCCGCACTATTTCCTCTCCTCCCCCCTTCTTCCCCAAAAACAGCCGCCGCCGCCATATCCACCACCGCCCCCTCCTCAGTCCGCCATTCTCCAATTCCTAGCTGGGGAAGCCCCATCTCAGCGCCCTCAACCTGCCTCTACCACCAATCGTAGCCCCCGCCACCCGAGCTCCCTCCTCACCGTGCGCCACCGCCGCCCAACACCGCCTCACGCCGCCGGCCCGCTCCGGAGGTCTTCGGCCCCCGCAACCGCCTCCACCGGCCTCACCTCGGCGCGCACGACGCGTTTTAGCCCTCACCCGGCCCTCATCAGCCACCCCTCGCCGGCGAGGCCGCTCTCCTCCGGCGCCGGGATGCCCTGTTTGCCCCAGGCCGTACGAAGCATACAGGTATTGGTCTCCCGTTAGGCAATCGGTAGATGGGCAATGGCCAAGTGGTTAACCGAGCGTGCATTAGTTGATAAATCTTGGGTTCGAACTCCCCTTTTTGCCCATTTTTGCCATCCATTTATTTAGCTCATTTCAATTAAAGAAATATGTAGGAAATAAATCAAGGGAGCTTGATTATTAATTTGGGATCACCAAAATTTATATACTCATTAAACAAAATATTAACAGCATCCGGATAGAGTTTCCATCTAAATTAGAAGGCTTCCAAAATATATATGTATAAACATAATGGCCATGGGTCATCCACAACCAAAATAGTCTCGCTAATATGTAATAGGGTGTCAGTGGTACTAGGCATAACTAGGAATAACATAGAAAAGCTAATACATTTAATTAGGCCATAAAACCATATTGCTTAATATTTAAATGTGGAATAGTTGTTATATATGAATAAGTAATACTATTTGAATAAATAACTCAAGGACTAAATATCAATCAAAGGTATGAGTAAAACATAGTATAGCTTAAAACCCAAAGTTAATAAAAATTCTAATTAAAGATGCATCCATAGAAGATACAAAATTTATTAGGATATACATGAGCTTAATAAATGACAAAACATGGATTAGTTATTATCATGTATGTATGATTAGCATGCCTTTAGCATTTATTTTAAATCTAATCCTAAATTAAAGGAAAAACTTAGGAAAAAAATTAGGGATGATCTATGGAAACTAATAAAATTTAAATAAGGCTTTAAAGAATTTGTGTATGAATTAAACTTTGGTTAGTTATCATGATAATTAATTAATGTGACCGTACAACAAGCCTTGGTGGATAAATAAAAATAGATCTGAACCCAATAATAACAGCTAAAGTAGGTGCAAGATAATACTAGCGCCATTGATTAAATCTGAACGTTAGTTTTAAATGAATAATAATATTGAGCATAAATATATATATATATATACCGAGCTAGGACCCGTATAAATCCATCCTAATTCAAAAAAAATGACTAGTAATAACCGAGGGAACATAAAATATTGTACCCCAAAATGCTATAAACCCAGACCTTAAGATTGATTCAAAACAAATAAAAATTGTACACATCGCATGTATAACATATGCCTTGAATATTATCGCTCGACGAAATAATACTCAGCTAAACTCTTACACCAGAGTATATGTCTAACTTGACTCATGGAACTTCCTTGATAAATATAAAAATAATAAAAGATATTATTAACAAAAAGATCAAGTTAACGTATCTACCACCGGCCTTTCCTCAAATCACTCAAATCACCCATTAACTCGTAATAAAAACTAAATCGAGTTTATTTGGAATTATTTGGATCTTTAGAGTTATTTGCTTTTATTTGAATTTCGTCGTTTACCCCGTAGTTAGAAATTGGAGTCCTGAAGATTCTATGGATAAAGCGAGACCAAGATCGATGAAGACCAAAGATTAAAGATCATCGCATGAGACAACTTTGTGTGAGCTCAAGACCGCGGTAAACCGCGCCAGGCGAGTCAATACTTTGATCATGTTGAACCTACATTTTCTGCAAATTATATTTGTTTAAATTATCAAATTGCTAGCTGATATTTTATATGCAAATACATGTTTAATTTAAGATTTTAGTTATATGCCCATTGTTTGCTTGATTAATATTACACCTCCTTTGGAATACTTGAATATGTGAACCTTGTCGCCCTAGCAAAATTAGAATTGTAACTTTTGAAAATAAGTCCCTAATTATATGCCATGCTTAGTACTGCATAAATACTCAGGGGCACTGAAATGCCCCAAACATCATTGTCATTTTAAATCATGAGAAACTGGTTTGGGCAGTCATGGTGGGAATGACTGGTATGTTTTGACATGATTATTTTATGCTCCCCAAAAATCCTAACTTGCTTAAATATCTGAGCGGATGGTTTGGGGGCTGGTATGTGGTGCGGTGGGAGCACAAATTATGGAGTGTGGTAGAACCGCTCAGATACCACTAAGGACTGAATCTTGTCATGACCTCCTGTGTAAAACAGTACAACCACAAGTCTGTAAAATACAACTTGGCTAAGTAAATTTATCGAAACCCCCGGACTCATCTCACTGGTAGTGGACAGGAGTGGATATGCAAGGGCAAGGGGAGGCCTAAAGGGACACCGAGTGGAGGGTGAAGTTTCCCAGTCGTACTAGCGCAGAGGGGAGTGGAGCCCGTACGCTAGTAGCCGTGGGGAACATCCCGTGCAACGTATGGGACCCACCGCAAGTGGGAACGGCCCATAGGGTGAGATGACAAAAGGGACTAGATACGTTGAAAAGTCACTGTGATAGTCTGCTCAACCACACTTCTAAGGAATCGTGTGGGGCAATGAGTTGATTGTCTCTTGTGGTGAAAGTGTACAAACTCTGCAGAGTCAAAACTATTCGAATAGCCGTGCCCACGGTCAAGGGCGGACATGGGAACTTAACTAGGTATAGTTCTATTTCAAAAACTTTGTGGGTGGGAATGGAAAAGTGGAGGGCAGTGGAAAGCCCTGATTTGAATTGTCCTGGGTGTCGTCCCAGTGGTAAGTTAAGCGGCTATAACGCTGCAAGATGCCATATGGTGCAGATGTCATGTAACGGTGGATGGAATCTGGATCGCTATTATTATTGCATACTCTTGAACATTATGCTTTTATTCAAAACTGCTAGGTCTTAGGAAATTTCTATGTATTATATTTTTAAATAATGGTAACATTTCTCACAAATAAAATGTCAGGAAGAATAAATAGAGTCGTAAGAAAGGAAGATGGCTGTTTATGACAATCACATAAAGAAGTTGGTGGATTCATGATTGATCATAAAAGGAATAATGATAGTGTGGAGTCTAGGAGAAATAAATGGATGGAGCCCAAATGGATTTATAGACTAGATAGATAAATTATATGATATTTGGAGTATTAGGAAATGCGAAGGTAATGGTTGGATTACAACACTGATATTTGATATAAATTCTTGGGAGATGTTGACAATATTGGGATTAATAGGATTTGAACGATTTCTAGATGGATGAATTGATTTTTCTGGAAATTTGGAGGTATGAAAATAACTATAGCAGATTAATCTTGATCAATGATATTCTTGGTGGAGGTACAATAGTGAAGTAGTTAGAGATGGATAATGGATAATAAGGTTGATAATTGGAAGAGCAAATTATGGTTGTGGATCAATAACAAAAAGGATTGAATTGTTAGGGATTAGGATACAAACGATATTGGTGGATTAATTAAGGGATATTAGATAGAGGATGACACTACATGTTTAGAGTTTTAGACAGCAAACCATATAGAGATTGTATGATCAGGGGATTAATGAAATGATGTCGCTCACTGTTTTGATGGGTAGATAGAAATCAATATAGAAAGAAAGAGATCGGTGGATTAGTTAAATGATGTTATTCGCTGTTTGGAGTCTTAGACAGCAGTCGATAATTAAAGTGTATTTGGTGGATTAAGTCAATTATGGCAATTGTTGTGTGGAGTTTAGGTAGCAACAATAATACTAAAATTAAATCATGATAATGCTACCAAAAGCGATTTTTGGCAAATAAAATAACCCGAGCCTCTCTTTTGTTAAGCCTTGCATACTATTTATTTGCATTCTGTGTATTGGCTCGCGGAGCACGGGGTCGGAGTGCTCACGCTCGCTTTTGCGACAAAATTCAGAATCAGGAATCAAATCACTGCGCCGCAGCAACAAGATTGGACAAGCTGGCAGAGAAGATGAAGATGTCAAGGGCTAGGTCGCGAACCTCCAGTTGGCTGCCTGTGGGCATGTCCTGAAGGTCCCACCTGTGTGCTTCGTTCTTCCGCTTGCTGCAATTTAATGATTTCGGCCTAATCGGCCCATGAGTAAGTCTACTATTAAATTTTACGCTTCCGTATGATATGTATTTTGATATTCATTACTGTAACTGTGAGCACTATCTACTGATCCAGGGAATAGTGCAGTAATCACAGAGGAATCCGGATGTTAATATCTGGGTCCTTACAGTGATGGTATCAGAGCATATCGACTGCAGGTCGTGACCTAGTTAGCCTGGTCGTTAGTTCATGACTAGAAATATTTTCTTTCAAATACTACTTGAATATATATATATATATATTGCTCATTCTTATCTCTCTTAGATGATTCATATTGCTCATTCTTATCTCTCTTAGATGATTCTCTCTTATCCAAAAGCTGCCCTAGCCAATTTTTACTTCTAGAACTCTCTTACCCCGTATTCAAAACAATAACACAAGAGTGTGTGTTGATATCGATTAAAATACCTCAGAACACTTTCCTCTTCCTTCTATTGATTTCAAAAGGAAAATTTTGTTCCTCCTCTCATACCCCTACTCAAATTCTAAGGCTAGGAATGTCGAAGATATTTATGAAGATAAGATAGATTCGTTCTAAAAGAACTATGCAGATGAACCATGTGCCCTTGTGTGTGCTTTTCCGAGTAGACGTTGTATTGTCACAAGATTTTCGTTGGTCCCTGTGTACTGTCTTCTTGCCCTCGGGCGCCCTATTTTGCAGTCACAAGAAAAGCTTGCTTTTAAAAATTTGTGTAGCTCAGTATCACTCCAGTTTCCTGGATGTGCTCTTTTAAAATTAGAATGGGATTGGATTACCTTATCCCCATGATTCTATCCTTACCTCATGCTATTCCCCCTCACCCCGTTTGCTACAAACCCGGTCAAATCCACTGAAGAAAGGTGATGATCGCCGCAAGACCTATCATGCCTGGAACTAGAAGAGGCGAATAATGACACTTGTCATTTATTTAAGGGGGGTAGCACTATGATTCAGAAATGTCGAAGAACTACGGCGATGTATATTTGGAGCTGCAACAACCTGGACTTAGGGCTAATCAAACTAGTACAAGGAGATTCGCAAGACCAGAAATCTTTTGGTGAAGAGGATTATAAGACATACCTTCAGCTAAGGTCGACGTGCTTAGCAAAGCTAAGGAGCAAGAACGAGATCCTCGTAGAAGTAAAAGACCACCATATAGAATGGTCCATCGTCACCTCTTTAATTTCCAAGGCCCACTACCCCTAGGGCACAGACCATTGCTACCCACCTATCAATATGAAATTCTACAACCATATGTCTAATAGACGATGCAACTACTCCATTCTACGATGACATGAAGCCAACAACGTCAAAGAGCAAGTAGTTGGAAGTCTATGACCTATCCAGGAGAACAAGGTTTCCCTCTGTCCTTTTGATTTCTCCAAGTGCTAACCCCTATTGTGCAGATTTTCATCTCTCTGTGGAGCTAAAGAACTAAACGTCGAGCAACACCCCGAAACCCATTGCTAGCCAATAAAACCTTATCTGCTTCCTTCTACTCTACCGAAATCTCGGGGTCGAGATTCATTTAAGGGGGGTAGATTTGTAACATCCTGAAAATTTTAAATTTGAAAATATGAAGCCCTTGAGTTATTTTTATCAAATATTATATTTGAGTTTGGATTTTCATGGTGTTCTTAAATTTTGATTGAGCTCCCAAAAGATAAAGAAATTCAAGAAAGACCAAAAACAAAATCAATATTAGTAATGCTATACATGGGGAATATGCAAATAAAGGAAACTCAAAATTTTAAATGGGAATATGAAAAGATGATCCAGTATAAGGGGAGAGAAATTTGAGTTAATAAAAGATGAAATATCATTTTGAAGATAATAGTATATAAAGGGAAACAAAAATAAATAGAACCTATACAAGTATGCACACAAGGACCTAGAAAGATGAGCAAGGCCTAAAATGTATTATACAAAAAAATAGGCATAAGGAAGATATATACATGCAGGCAAAAAAAAGGGAAAATACAAATATATATATAAAAGCCAAGTTGCCCCTTCCCTCTTTTCGGCCGAACGGCCCAATAGCCTCTTCCGCCCGCCGGCCCACTTCTCCTTCCCCTCCCGCCTTGACCCACCGACCAGCAGGGCCCCCGCGCCAGCCCTTTCCTCTCCCTCTGCCCGTGGCCCCGCGTCCTCGCCCTCTGGCTCGTGAACCTGTGCCCCGCTCGCTCCTTCTCCTCGCTCCGCCCGCATCTCTCCTTTCCACTCTTTCTTCTCTCTCCCGTGAGCTGCAGCTGTGCTCCCCGTGATTCTTCCGCGCGCCCAGTCACGCGCGCCTGCCCCGTCGCATCGCCGCCCCCTCTGCACAGCCCCTGACGCGCGCCGCTCGCCTAGTCAATCCGTGCGCCGAGCCCCGCGCCGCTCCTACCTGCCATGCGCCGCGCCGAGCCCCGCGCCGGGTTTTGCCCGGTGGTCCGCCGCCACTGCCCGGTCTCCCGTCGTCGACCAGTCCTTCAGCCACCGCGCCTCCCCGCCTACAAATAGCCAGGTCCCCTCTGTTTGCCCCGCACTATTTCCTCTCCTCCCCCCTTCTTCCCCAAAAACAGCCGCCGCCGCCATATCCACCACCGCCCCCTCCTCAGTCCGCCATTCTCCAATTCCTAGCTGGGGAAGCCCCATCTCAGCGCCCTCAACCTGCCTCTACCACCAATCGTAGCCCCCGCCACCCGAGCTCCCTCCTCACCGTGCGCCACCGCCGCCCAACACCGCCTCACGCCGCCGGCCCGCTCCGGAGGTCTTCGGCCCCCGCAACCGCCTCCACCGGCCTCACCTCGGCGCGCACGACGCGTTTTAGCCCTCACCCGGCCCTCATCAGCCACCCCTCGCCGGCGAGGCCGCTCTCCTCCGGCGCCGGGATGCCCTGTTTGCCCCAGGCCGTACGAAGCATACAGGTATTGGTCTCCCGTTAGGCAATCGGTAGATGGGCAATGGCCAAGTGGTTAACCGAGCGTGCATTAGTTGATAAATCTTGGGTTCGAACTCCCCTTTTTGCCCATTTTTGCCATCCATTTATTTAGCTCATTTCAATTAAAGAAATATGTAGGAAATAAATCAAGGGAGCTTGATTATTAATTTGGGATCACCAAAATTTATATACTCATTAAACAAAATATTAACAGCATCCGGATAGAGTTTCCATCTAAATTAGAAGGCTTCCAAAATATATATGTATAAACATAATGGCCATGGGTCATCCACAACCAAAATAGTCTCGCTAATATGTAATAGGGTGTCAGTGGTACTAGGCATAACTAGGAATAACATAGAAAAGCTAATACATTTAATTAGGCCATAAAACCATATTGCTTAATATTTAAATGTGGAATAGTTGTTATATATGAATAAGTAATACTATTTGAATAAATAACTCAAGGACTAAATATCAATCAAAGGTATGAGTAAAACATAGTATAGCTTAAAACCCAAAGTTAATAAAAATTCTAATTAAAGATGCATCCATAGAAGATACAAAATTTATTAGGATATACATGAGCTTAATAAATGACAAAACATGGATTAGTTATTATCATGTATGTATGATTAGCATGCCTTTAGCATTTATTTTAAATCTAATCCTAAATTAAAGGAAAAACTTAGGAAAAAAATTAGGGATGATCTATGGAAACTAATAAAATTTAAATAAGGCTTTAAAGAATTTGTGTATGAATTAAACTTTGGTTAGTTATCATGATAATTAATTAATGTGACCGTACAACAAGCCTTGGTGGATAAATAAAAATAGATCTGAACCCAATAATAACAGCTAAAGTAGGTGCAAGATAATACTAGCGCCATTGATTAAATCTGAACGTTAGTTTTAAATGAATAATAATATTGAGCATAAATATATATATATATATACCGAGCTAGGACCCGTATAAATCCATCCTAATTCAAAAAAAATGACTAGTAATAACCGAGGGAACATAAAATATTGTACCCCAAAATGCTATAAACCCAGACCTTAAGATTGATTCAAAACAAATAAAAATTGTACACATCGCATGTATAACATATGCCTTGAATATTATCGCTCGACGAAATAATACTCAGCTAAACTCTTACACCAGAGTATATGTCTAACTTGACTCATGGAACTTCCTTGATAAATATAAAAATAATAAAAGATATTATTAACAAAAAGATCAAGTTAACGTATCTACCACCGGCCTTTCCTCAAATCACTCAAATCACCCATTAACTCGTAATAAAAACTAAATCGAGTTTATTTGGAATTATTTGGATCTTTAGAGTTATTTGCTTTTATTTGAATTTCGTCGTTTACCCCGTAGTTAGAAATTGGAGTCCTGAAGATTCTATGGATAAAGCGAGACCAAGATCGATGAAGACCAAAGATTAAAGATCATCGCATGAGACAACTTTGTGTGAGCTCAAGACCGCGGTAAACCGCGCCAGGCGAGTCAATACTTTGATCATGTTGAACCTACATTTTCTGCAAATTATATTTGTTTAAATTATCAAATTGCTAGCTGATATTTTATATGCAAATACATGTTTAATTTAAGATTTTAGTTATATGCCCATTGTTTGCTTGATTAATATTACACCTCCTTTAGAATACTTGAATATGTGAACCTTGTCGCCCTAGCAAAATTAGAATTGTAACTTTTGAAAATAAGTCCCTAATTATATGCCATGCTTAGTACTGCATAAATACTCAGGGGCACTGAAATGCCCCAAACATCATTGTCATTTTAAATCATGAGAAACTGGTTTGGGCAGTCATGGTGGGAATGACTGGTATGTTTTGACATGATTATTTTATGCTCCCCAAAAATCCTAACTTGCTTAAATATCTGAGCGGATGGTTTGGGGGCTGGTATGTGGTGCGGTGGGAGCACAAATTATGGAGTGTGGTAGAACCGCTCAGATACCACTAAGGACTGAATCTTGTCATGACCTCCTGTGTAAAACAGTACAACCACAAGTCTGTAAAATACAACTTGGCTAAGTAAATTTATCGAAACCCCCGGACTCATCTCACTGGTAGTGGACAGGAGTGGATATGCAAGGGCAAGGGGAGGCCTAAAGGGACACCGAGTGGAGGGTGAAGTTTCCCAGTCGTACTAGCGCAGAGGGGAGTGGAGCCCGTACGCTAGTAGCCGTGGGGAACATCCCGTGCAACGTATGGGACCCACCGCAAGTGGGAACGGCCCATAGGGTGAGATGACAAAAGGGACTAGATACGTTGAAAAGTCACTGTGATAGTCTGCTCAACCACACTTCTAAGGAATCGTGTGGGGCAATGAGTTGATTGTCTCTTGTGGTGAAAGTGTACAAACTCTGCAGAGTCAAAACTATTCGAATAGCCGTGCCCACGGTCAAGGGCGGACATGGGAACTTAACTAGGTATAGTTCTATTTCAAAAACTTTGTGGGTGGGAATGGAAAAGTGGAGGGCAGTGGAAAGCCCTGATTTGAATTGTCCTGGGTGTCGTCCCAGTGGTAAGTTAAGCGGCTATAACGCTGCAAGATGCCATATGGTGCAGATGTCATGTAACGGTGGATGGAATCTGGATCGCTATTATTATTGCATACTCTTGAACATTATGCTTTTATTCAAAACTGCTAGGTCTTAGGAAATTTCTATGTATTATATTTTTAAATAATGGTAACATTTCTCACAAATAAAATGTCAGGAAGAATAAATAGAGTCGTAAGAAAGGAAGATGGCTGTTTATGACAATCACATAAAGAAGTTGGTGGATTCATGATTGATCATAAAAGGAATAATGATAGTGTGGAGTCTAGGAGAAATAAATGGATGGAGCCCAAATGGATTTATAGACTAGATAGATAAATTATATGATATTTGGAGTATTAGGAAATGCGAAGGTAATGGTTGGATTACAACACTGATATTTGATATAAATTCTTGGGAGATGTTGACAATATTGGGATTAATAGGATTTGAACGATTTCTAGATGGATGAATTGATTTTTCTGGAAATTTGGAGGTATGAAAATAACTATAGCAGATTAATCTTGATCAATGATATTCTTGGTGGAGGTACAATAGTGAAGTAGTTAGAGATGGATAATGGATAATAAGGTTGATAATTGGAAGAGCAAATTATGGTTGTGGATCAATAACAAAAAGGATTGAATTGTTAGGGATTAGGATACAAACGATATTGGTGGATTAATTAAGGGATATTAGATAGAGGATGACACTACATGTTTAGAGTTTTAGACAGCAAACCATATAGAGATTGTATGATCAGGGGATTAATGAAATGATGTCGCTCACTGTTTTGATGGGTAGATAGAAATCAATATAGAAAGAAAGAGATCGGTGGATTAGTTAAATGATGTTATTCGCTGTTTGGAGTCTTAGACAGCAGTCGATAATTAAAGTGTATTTGGTGGATTAAGTCAATTATGGCAATTGTTGTGTGGAGTTTAGGTAGCAACAATAATACTAAAATTAAATCATGATAATGCTACCAAAAGCGATTTTTGGCAAATAAAATAACCCGAGCCTCTCTTTTGTTAAGCCTTGCATACTATTTATTTGCATTCTGTGTATTGGCTCGCGGAGCACGGGGTCGGAGTGCTCACGCTCGCTTTTGCGACAAAATTCAGAATCAGGAATCAAATCACTGCGCCGCAGCAACAAGATTGGACAAGCTGGCAGAGAAGATGAAGATGTCAAGGGCTAGGTCGCGAACCTCCAGTTGGCTGCCTGTGGGCATGTCCTGAAGGTCCCACCTGTGTGCTTCGTTCTTCCGCTTGCTGCAATTTAATGATTTCGGCCTAATCGGCCCATGAGTAAGTCTACTATTAAATTTTACGCTTCCGTATGATATGTATTTTGATATTCATTACTGTAACTGTGAGCACTATCTACTGATCCAGGGAATAGTGCAGTAATCACAGAGGAATCCGGATGTTAATATCTGGGTCCTTACATAAACTTTCGAAAGTAAGTCTATAATTATATGCCATGCTTAGTACTACTTAGATACTCGGGGGCACCAAAAATGCCCAAGCATCACTTTTAATCATGAGAAACTGATTTGGGAAGTCATGTGTGGAAATGGCTGGTATATTTTGATATGAATATTTTATGCTCCCAAAAACCCCAACTTGCTTAAATGTCTGGGCGGATGGTAAGAGGGGCTGGTGCAGGGGATGCATGAGAGTGTGGATTGTGGTAGACCCTCCTAGATAACCCTAAGGAATGAATCTTGTTATGTCCTCCTATGTAAAACAGTATAACCACAAGTCGGCAAAATGTAGACTAGGTTGAATAATTTACTGGACCCTCAAGTCATCTTGAATAGTGGAGGGACTAGTGCGAGCTGGGATCTATGTGGATAGCTTGAATAGGACACATGTTACGAGGTGCAGTTTCCCCCTGTGCTGATGGGGAAACATCCCTCACAACTCCATGACTAGTGTGAGCTAGGGTCTGTGTGAGCTAGCTTGATCAGGACACCTTGAAATAAGGTGCAGTTCCCCTTGAGCTGTCGAGGAACTTCCCTTACAACTATGGCATAAACCCATAGGTCGAGATGGTGACAGGGCAAGGTATTGTAAGGCCTCATGGTAATCTCTCATTCTATATGACCAAGGAATCATGCGGGCGCTACAAGTGATTATCTGTTGTGGGTAAAGTACACAAGCTCTGCAGAGTGAAAACTGTTCGAATAGCCCTGCCCACGGTCAAGGGCTAACATGGGAACTTAACCAGATATAGTTCTATTTCAAGAACTTTATGGGTGAAACTGGAGGAAAAGTGGTGGGCAGTAAAAAGCCCTAATTTGTGTCGCCCTGAGTGTCGCCCTTGTGATAAGGTAGGCGATTGTAACGCCGAAAGGTTAGCATATGGTGCAGAAGCCATATAACGGTGGATGGCATCTGTGCTACTATTATTACTGCATTCTTTTTACCCAATATCATGTTTTTGTTCAAACTACTAGGTCTCAGAAAATCTCTATGTATCGTATTTTAAAAGCAATTTATGGCAAATAAACATCCTGAGCCTTCCCATGTTAAGCCATGCATGTTATCTATTTGCATCATGTGTATTAGCTCACAGAGCATGGTGATTTGTGCTCACCCTCACTTACTCAATTAATCCAGAATCAGGAGTCAGATTACTACGCTTCAGCAATACACCTATAAAGAAGTTGAAGAAGCGAAGAACTAGGTCAAGAACCCTAATTGGCTAACTGTAGACATGTATTGAGGGTCCTACTTGTGTGTTTCATTTCCACTGCTGTATTTTATTGATTTCGGCTTGATTGGCCCATGAGTAAGTCTATTAATATATTTGCGCTTCCGCATGATATATACTTTTGATGTTCAATACTATATCTGTGAGCACTATCTACTAATCTAGGGAATAGTGCGATGAAATCACAGAGGATTCTAGATTATAAAATCCGGGTCCGACAGGGCTGGTATCAGAGCATATCGACTGTAGGTCGTGATCTTAGTTAGCCTGGTCGTTAGTTTTATAACTAGAATTATTTCTTCAAAATCAGTTTGGAAAATATAAGTGATGAGGGCATCCCTAACACTTATACATCTTCTCCTATTGGTGGTCATGCACATACTGATGAGAACATCCCCATTACATATACATCTTCCACTCCAAGCATGCATGAGAATAATCAAGAACCAGAGGGCCAATGATGAGGGCAAGAGCCAAGCATTTAAACAAACAGGTGCTTTTGTTTCTTAAGGAGTTTCCTTTAATTGATGATGAACTTGGAATATTAAGGAGTTTCTTGATCCGTTGGAAAGGAAACGAGAAGATAGAGCTTCCAAACTCTTTTTTAGAGCAATTTTGTGCCCTCGTATATTCAGTTGCAATTGGCTAGCGTCTCTCTTAGTACTTGGTGCAAAACGAGCTAGTTTCATCTCTGCTTCTGATTGATTCTCCCTAGCTCATTCCTTTGTTTGCATTAAGTCCCATTTATCGTTGCGTGTGCGTTCATACACTTCGCTTAAACCAATTGATCAGCACATAGGCAAAATATTCTAGCTTGGATCATTACTTAGCTTTACAATACCTTGAATATCAGATTGCATAGGATATCCACATAACTGTCCAAGCTCCACCTACACCCGTTTGTGTACTCCCTTGCTCTTGGTTACGCTCATACATTACCGGGTTGAGGTCGTTCGCTGTCACAATTGTCGATTTGCCATCCTTGATTCACTTTGGAACGGCAAGCTTGTCTTGTTTTCAGGACAGTGAGTTGCAAGCATAGAGAGAGCTTTTGTTTTACTAACCCGGATATAACCTCGTTTCTTGTCTGTGAGTCCTTCCCATGTCAGGTCACGAGGAGGATCCTCCTAATCCGAAGGCGCCGGTTACGTGGACCGAGTACACTCGGTTGCGCAAGATGCTACAAAAACAACTTCATGATGGTGACAATGGCGTGCGTGATGAGCTCGAGGAAGTTCAGACTGGACTGAACACCCTCGGGGAGGAGGTCACACAATTGCGTACGACCATCAACAATAACTTTCTAGAGCTGTGTGCCATGTTCGCACACCACAATCTACGTGGGGGTGCACTAGCTGATGATACAAGTGTGCACGGCCCTCCGGTCATTTTGCACAATGAGACCGAGGAGGAGCGTGCTATTCGTCTGGATGAGGAGCGACATCCGCGACAGGCACGTTGCATGGTCGTGCCACCAAACGTCGGGATGGCAGCTACGGCACGTCCTCAGGCACATGGGCCTGGCCGAGGCAACGGTGGCCAGGGTGGAGGTGCACCACAGGGTGCCCACGGAGGAGGTGTGCATCATGCACCTCGTAGCTGGGCTGACGCGGTCGAGCGCCGAGATGACGATTTCCCCGTCGATGACTACGATGACCGACAGCGCCACCACCGCAACAACGTGCAGCATCCTCGCCACGACGACGCCAAGGACCTTGTCGCTAAGCCCAAATTTAATCTTCCTATATTTTCAGGTGGTACAGATGTGGAACAATAACTCACTTGGGAGCTGAAAGTTGATAAGTTATTTCGGATGAACAACTATTCCAATGAGAAGAAGCTGTTGCTTGTGTCCAATGGCTTGGATGATTATGCCACACATTGGTGGGAGCAGTTCATCCGTAAGCGCATGGAGCGCCATGAGTTATCGATTATCACCTGGGAGCAGATGAAGCAGCATTTGCGGGCACGCTTGTACCTCGCCACTACAAGCGCTCACTATTTGAGAAGTTGACAGGACTGCGACAAGGTATGAAATCAATTGATGAATATCATAAAGAAATGGAGAATATCATGATACATGCGATGTCCGCGAGAATGAAGAACAGACCATGGCGAGATTTCTAGCTAGCATGAATCATGCTGTCAAATGCATTGTCAATCACCATCCCTATAATGATATGATTGAGTTACTGCACCAAGCACGTGAAGCCGAGAGACAAGTGATTGAAGACGCACGGTTTGCTGCCCGGTCACGTTCTTCAGCCAGTCCGGGACAGCCATATAACAACAGCCAACCAAACAAGAGCACTTCGGCTGCAAGCAATTCGGCGATGCACAGTTCCACAAGTAAGAAGCTAGAGAGTACACCATCACCGGTGCGTCGACCTATGGCGCCTGCTGCTAGTGCGACCTCGTCTATGGGGTCAATAGGCCGTTCACGTGACATTATTTGCCACAAGTGCAAGGGCGTTGGCCATTTTCAGAGGGACTGCCCAAATGTCAGAACTATGCTTATCACAGAGGATGGCGGTTATGTTTCAGCTAGTGATGATGAGTCGCCTAATGCACAGGCAGTCTTGCACACTAATGACATAGAACAATGTGAGTGCGATCCTGAGTTTCCTAACACTGAGCAGTATTCTATTCTCGATTTTATTGCTTTGGTTCAGGGGGAGTTCATTTGGGAGCTTCTGGAGCTTAATATTGACATAACTCAACTTGAACTAAAAGTTGCATCTCATGTTGAGGGGGAGCTGGATTTTCTTGCATTTTAGCATTTCGCATTGTAATATAACTACATTGAGCCTTGATTATTATCCTGTTATGACATGTTTACAATGCTTTACACCTTACCATGTCTTGTGCTTATTTGCTAGATTTATCATGACTTCATATGTGTAGAGTAGCTTTTGCCATGATAAGTAAATTAAAATTGCTCAACTTGAATTAAAACTTGTCATGATAGCATTTGAGTCTAGTCTGTCTTTAGTTATCCTTGTATGATTCATGCCATGTCAAATAGGCTGAGTTGAGTCTTGAATCTTTGTTGAGCCTTAGATTGAGCTATTTTAGTCTCTTGATGCAGCATGAGTTAGTACAACATGTTTAAAAAGCAAAAAGATCTCTTTTGTGCAAAAAAACTGATCTCACCAATTCTTTCTCATGAGACGGCTTGCCATTGCACTAGGCATGAACTCAGGGGGAGTTTTGGATGATCTAAACTATCTTCTTAAGCTTCTTGCTTGGAGTGGTCGCATAAGGCTTGAGATCTAGCACATGATAAAAATATTGGTTGGAAACGACCATAAGTTTCAAAAGAAAATATGTCATTTGTGCTCATTTTGCTTAAGCTACAAAAAGAACCAAGTACTTGAACCAATGTTTCATTCTTGAGCATATAGCACTCTATTTGGACTCAATACTAGCTTCTTGGTTCCGCTTAGCTTATTGACATGGCCTGCATCATCCTTGGATATCTCCAGCTAGACTTTGCTTATTGATGACTTGACATGCTCACAAAATGGACTACATTTCAGATCGTCATCTATGTGTTCTAGCTGGGTTATACATATCTTGTCATGATCTAGACAGCCTTTTATTGAGTTATGGCTTGGTGTAATACATTATGGTCATTTTGGATAATTCTCATGGCTCTAAATGCTTAAAATAAACAAACTTCAGCCATTTCATCCAATACCATGTCATATTCTCTCCTTGGCACCCTTGATGTGTTTATTGCCAAAAGGGGGAGAATAGTGGTAGAAAAAGCCATTTGGGAAGCTTTCTAGAGCTTTGTAGAAAAATTTGCTCTTTCTTGTGTAGCTCTAGTGCTCCTTTGTCGACATGGTCATGAGCCTCTTTTGCTCTTTCCTTTGGACCATGTTGGACTTTTCAAATCAAACTCAACTTCATGCTTTTTCTGGGTTTATCAATATACTCATCAAGGGGGAGATTGAGAGACCATGTGGAGGTCATCCCGTGTGTGTGATGAGTAATTGATATTGATTTAGGAAAGTCGAGTTTGATTTGGTTGGTTCGGACCTTGACGTTGTGTGGTGCAATCGGGCTCGGTCGGACTTGGTCAAACCTGGTCAAAGGGCTTAGGATGCATATTCTGATGATTCGACAGGTTTGGACTTTATTATGCGTAAGTATGACTTACTGATGCTATTTATGCTTTCATGTATCGAGCGGTGCTATTTGATGTGTTTCTTGTTTGTGATGGCTGTAGGACGTCGAGACAGAGTCGTGACGAGGCATGGAGTACCGAACTAGGCACAGGTGGTGCCGAGGTCAGAACGGTCGAGGTGTGCCGAAGACGGCGTGAACTCGAGGTGGTTGCGAGTCGTGGACGACAAGGAACGCGGAAGCTTCCCGGAAGGTGCAGGAGGGGCGAATTAGTAATTTTGCGAGGCTGAACAAGCGGGAGCGGGTTTCATTGGATCTGACGGGCGTAACGGGTTGGAGACCCGTTAGCCAAGGGCTATATAAAGGAGGGAGTGGCTGCATGCCCCCTCATGGCTTTGGGAGTGAGTTAGGGTTGGCTTGAGTCAAAAGAACCTTTGGGAGGTTGTTTTGCTTTTGAGCCTTAGTTGTTGAGAGTGGGTGAAATGGACAAAGGGTTGTCTGTGTGTTGTCTCCCGTAGTTCTCTCCTCCCTATGTATGTTCATGTGTTCTTGAGCTTGTGTTCTTGAGATGGAGAGGGAGAGGTAGAGGAGATCATTTGTAATCATTCCTTTTGTTCTAATGTCCATGCGTATCGGAACTCCTTGTAATCTTTGTTTGATTGGGAATGAAATCGTTGAAGTTCTTCTCTTGTGCTCCTGTCTGTTCTTCGTTCCCCTCTTTTGGTGATTCTTGAGTTTTTGGCTTCTCTTGTTGGTTCTCGCTGAGAAGGCCCAAAATGGATTGCTCTATGTTGGGATGATGTCTCAAGGTCATTTGATCGATTCCCCCAAGAGCAAACCTCGTTTAATTTCAGATTCTGTTTTTGGGCATCCTCTGTTCTTCACTGTCATTTCTAGGGTTTTGGTGCTCTTCGTGATTCCCTTCATGAGATGGCACGAAATTTGGCATGTTGAGTCCAGAGGCTATTAAGTAGCTACCCTCAAAGTTTCGTGGCCAAAGCATCAAAGTTCAAATGGGAATTTAAGTTTTTATCGCTGCCCTCTGTAATTTTTAGTTTTTGGGTAATTTGATTATTTGTGGCTCACTTTGTGAAATCCTTGGTTTCCAGAGGTCCCAGGACTATTTGGAACTTTTTCTTGAGCTTATGGCCTGAAGGAAACTTTTAGATTTCTCAAAATCCCTTGAATCTTGCAAGTATTTTCCTCTCAGGATCTTTAGTTTTTGGGACTGCCAGAAATTTCAGAGTTAACCGGTCAAACCGGTTACAAAAGGGCGGTCGGACCGTTTTTTTTGGGGCGGTCAGACCGGCAGTCTTATGGCGGTCAGACCGGCCCTCCCATGGCGGTCTGACCGTCCATAGAAGAGAGGTCTGACCGGTCCCCCTGTTTGCAGGTTCGGTTGCTTTCAGGTTTTTAGGTTTTGTCTTCCCGGCTTTCTTCTTGATAACTTGTTTGCCTCTTTCTCTGATCTTCATGTTTTTCCAGTGAGTTTATGCCTTTGCACATGATCTTCTTTTCATAGCACATAATTGCTACCGGAAAGAATTTGGTTGCGAGTTCTCTACTTTGCATGTTTGAGGTTATCTTGAGTTCTTGATGCCCTCTGCATAGCTCTGTAGCTACTGGAGAGAAAGCTCATTCGTGGATATTTTTGGGGGACATTTTTAATAGTCGACATTCACCCCCCCTCTATCGCCATTTCGGTCCAACAGTTTCAGACATGGGCAAAGCTTGATAAGGGTAAGGTGTGCAAGGTGATCATTGATGGCGGGAGTTGTCACAATCTGGCTAGCAAGGATATGTGTCATAAGTTGGGTTTGTAGTATTTGCCACATCCGCGTCCTTATCATGTGCAATGGTTGAGCGACAAAGAGGAAGTGAAGGTGAACTATATGGTGCGTGTGACGTTTTCTATTGGGAAGTACACCGATACTGTGGACTGCGATGTTGTGCCTATGATGGTGTGTCACTTGCTCTTGGGACGGCCATGGCAATATGAATGTTCCGCTGTTCACGATGGGCGTACAAATCGTTACACATTTCGATGGAACAATATGGATGTCATCTTGAAGCCGCTTACACCGCAACAGATTGTCAATTCCTCCATGCAAAAAATTGATATGCACGTTGAGAGTGCACAAGAGCGAGAGAACCATCTGAGTAGTAACAAGAAACGTGAGGGAGAGAAGAATTTAGTGATGTTAGCCACCAAATCAGAGATGAGAGAATTCAGCGAGGATCCTAATTTGGTGCACGTCGTGCTGCTGTACAAAGACGCATTGCTTTCGACTAACGACATAACTTCTCTTCCTAGTGATTCCCCCATCTATATGATGTTCGAGCCATTGTTTTTGTTCTAAAGCTCTCTTATCTCAAATTCAAAATGAGAAAAATCCAAGACTCCTCTTGTAAACTTCCTTTGAAAACCTACTTTGAGCCAAAATCACAAGGCTTAAATTTGAAACTCATTTTCAAAAAACATTTCATCCTTGGAGGATTGAATATCGAATTATTTACAAAATTTATTTTCAAACAAAATTTATTTTCAAACTCATTTCAACAAACCTGATCTTCCGAGGAAATTTTCATAAGTTTAACTACTTACCAAAATTCACTTTGGTTTCTTAAATAGTCAAAAAAAGCTATTTTCTGAAAACTTTTCCCCAAAAAGGACCCTAGTTATTCAAAATTAACTTTTTTAAAAAAAAGTGAGGGGTGTTACTTCTGAAAATGTTATGTTGGTAAAAAACATATTCCCCATGTTTGGTTTTACTACCCCTGGTTAGAAAATACTTCTTTTCTTACTAAAAAATGAATGGAGAAGAATAAATAGAGTCATAAGTAAAGAAGGTAAATGTTTGTGGTGAATAAACAAGAATGTTGGTGGATTTACGTCAATCATCAGAGAGAAACAATAGTGTGAGTTTTGAAAGAATAAATTGGTGGAGCTTAAAGAATTGAATTAACTTGATAGATAAATTAATTGAATATTAGAGGAATAGGAAGTGTGATGACAATTGGTGGTCTATAGCTTTACTAAATATTATAAATCATACTGGATGTTCACAATGGTGGAATAATATAATATATTTGATTACTAGATGAATTAATTGAATTTTTGAGAATTTAGAAGAAATTATAATAATCATTGAATTATAGACTTGATTAATAACATTATTCCCGGTGGATGTTTATGACAATGAATTAGTTTGGAAGAAGATTGTAGATAGTAAAGTTGATTACTATAAGATCAAATTATCATTTTGAATCAATGAGGAAAAGATAGGATTATTAAGAAACCTTGATTCAAACGATATTAGTGGATTTGAAAGTAAAGATACTATATTTTCATTAGAATGTGGGGTTGAATAGTTGACAAATAGCGAATCTAAGATTTGATTCAAAAATTCATAGTGGAATTTGATATTTATGTAGGATTTAGATAACCTTGTGATTTAAGTTTGGATGACACAATGGATCACATAAATGATGATACTCGCTGTTTGGAGTTTTAGATAACAGTGATGCCATGTCTAAGTAATGAAGGAAGATACCTTAGGTATAATTAGCAAGAAGTCGAGATTAAATTAACAAGGCCATTAGATTCTAATCCTATGTATAGAAATAATATGAGAGTGAAAATATTTGAATATTTGAAGAGGTTAGATACCCTGGCAAAAAAACTCCCTTTTAAAAAAAATGAGTATTTCAAAGTTCAGTATTTCAAAACAACTACTAGATATCCATTTTGCCACAAAGTCTCATTTGCAAAAAAAGGGGTAATACAAGAGGGAGTACTGATATCAATTAAATAACTTCTGAATGCTCTCCTCTTCCTTCTGTGATTTCAAAAAAAATAATTCTCTCTTCCTTATTCTTACTTCAAAATTTAAGGTAGGAATGTTGAAGATGTTCATAAAGATAATATGGTCTCATTTTAAAATGGACTATGTAGGTTGAACTCTGCGCGTTCTTATGTGTGCTCCCCCAAATAGACATTGTACTGTCACAAGATTTTACTTGGATCCTGTACACCACCTTCTCGCCCTTGGGCGTTATATGTCGCAATCACAGAAAAAGATTGTTTTAAAAACTTGTGTGATTTGTGTGCCACCCCAACTTCCTAGGTGTGCTCTTTTAAAATTAGAGGGGTATAGATGCTTTAAACTCAGTTGTCTCAGCTAGATTGTAGGACCTTTGCTTTAGAGGCAATTAAAGACTTATGTTCTTCTGATGATGAGTTTAAAGATGCTATGTTGTATTGCAAAGAGGGAAAGAGCTAGAATAAATTTGTATTGAGTGATGGTTTCTTGTTTAGAGCTAACCAGCTATGCATTCTAGCTAGCTCTATTCGTCTTTTGTTGCTACAGGAGGCGCATGGAGGAGGTTTGATAGGACACTTTGGTGTCAAAAAGACGGAGGAGATATTGGCAGAACACTTCTTTTGGCCAAAGATGAGACGTGACGTAGAGTGCTACATGGCTTGCTGCATGACATGTCAAAAAACTAAGTCACGACTGAACCCACGTAGTTTATATATGCCTCTTCGTGTTTCTAATGTTCCTTAGGAGGATATTTCTATGAACTCTGTTTTAGGACTGCCCAGAACAAAGAGGGGGGATAGTATTTTTGTTGTTGTGGATAGATTTTCTAAGATGGAACATTTTGTTTCTTATCGTAAGAGCGACGATGCTACAACAATTGCTGATTTATTTTTCAGTTAAGGCGTTCGTCTACATCGTGTACCTAATACTGTTGTTTCAGATCATGATACCAAATTCTTGAGTCACTTTTAGAGGACATTATGGAGGAAATTAGGGACAAAGCTGCTATTTTCTACATGTTACCCCCAAACTGATAGACAAATTTAAGTTTGAACCGCATGTTGTCAACAACGTTGAGGGCTGTTTTGAAGAACTTGAAGATGTGGGAAGAATGTCAACCTTATGTTGAGTTTGGTTATAGACGTTCATTGTATTCTACTACAAAGATAAGCCCTTTTCATGTGATATATGGCTTTAACTCTCGTGCTCCTATTGATTTGTTGCCTTTACATCTTCTGAAAAAATTAATTGTGATACTAAGAAACGTGCTGAATTTGCTCTTTCGATGCATGAAACAACTAAAGAGAACATAGAGCATATGAATGAGAAATATAGATTTGCTAGTAGTTAGGAAAGAAAAGAATTAACATTTGAACATATTGATCTTGTTTGGTTACATTTGAGGAAAGAACGGTTCCCTGATTTGAGGAAATCTAAATTAATACCTAGAGTTGATGGACCTTTTAAATTTTTTGAAAAGATAAATGATAATGCATATAAGCTTGATCTGCATTCAGATTTTGGGGTGAGTCCCATATTCAACATTATAGATTTGAAGCCATAATTGGGAGAAGAAGATGAGCTTGAGTTAAGGACAACTCTAATTCAAGAAGGGGAGGATGACGAGGACATCAATTCTATAGATATAAACACCAATTCTCCTGCTACTACTACAAATGCTACTCCTTAGGTTGATGCAATACAAGGGCCAATTACAGGGGCACGTGCATCACAACTAAATTATCAGGTGAACTTATTCCTAGGAATGCATAATTGTGCAATGAAGAATAGATCGCTACCTAGTTGATGCATGTGTTGTTCTTTTGCTCGGGAACTTAGGTGCTAATCAAGCACAAGGAGTAGTACAACATGAAGAGAAGCATGTGCAAGCATGGTACAAGGAAAGTCCCCATGTCACTTTGGTTCCACGTCAAGCAAGAGTTCCAGTGGGACATGTTTTGGAATGCAATTCGGCCTTTGAAGATAGCATCGATTTCAAATGTGCATAGAAGTCACATACGGACTCAGTTTGAGGTGTATAAGTATATGATAGAAGCTTATCTCATCCTCTTTCCAATGGATCTAGCCCCACATCTAAATTCCTTTTCTGTGCACTGCAATCACCAAAACAATTTGGGGTTGATTCTGAATCTGAGTCCAGAGGTGCTACACTACCTCCACTTAGGCCCACAGGCCTAGTACCTCCTAGGGGTATGCGTCCACCCCCTCTGGCCGCCATCCCCTGCCCCGCTATCATATATACCCATGTGTGCGCCACTTTTAGGTTTAGGTTTTGACTAGATTGGTTTTGTCTCCTGCATGAGAAACCCTCATCATTGTTCTTGTGTCAACTAGGCCAACACCTCTAATTTCAAAACCTCATCAATTCAAACATTCATCTATTACCTGCAGTTTCATATTGATTTTCAACATGTTCTTGCTTATTCTTCAATTGCTCGTAGGAATTAAATCTCATGTTTAAGTCAACCGTGTTCTTGGCAAGATAGATAACGACTTAGAGTGTGATTTAGCTATTGCCTAGTGTCGGAACCTGGAGCAACAACTCCTGGATCCTCTGTGTAAATCGCACTAGTCCAAGATCAGCTAGTGCACACAGCGTACAACAAAGATAAATATCAACCATAATAAAATTTATTAACTAAATATGGGCATGAATGCCAAAGTTTACATCAACGGCACATAAGCCAAAATTAAATATAAACAGCGAAAGAAAAACGCCGAAGCGGACGAAGTCCACTGAGCCTACCCACAGGCAAACGACAGTAAGACGCGGTCTACTCGTCCTGGTCATCTCCGTTGTCAAGGCATCTTCCTCTGTATGGAGACTACAAGGTGAGTACAAACTTGTACTCCGCAAATCACATGGAGAAATGCAATATAATGATAAAGGCATCAATGGAAGGCTTATAGGGTTAGTTTGCATAAAATAGCATTTGATGAAATACAGTAGATAGATTGAAATTGCTGAATTTAATACAGTAAGTAAAAACGATACTTGTAATTGAAAATAATATCGTCAGTGTAGGCTCCGACCAAACACCAACTATCCACGGGCATCCCACCCGGACCATCTTTTCCAAAAGATCACATATGGATTCTATCCATCCACACGCTTCCACTGTGCAACTCTGACGGATTCCATCCATCCACCAGGTTTTAGTCTCTCACGGATTCCATCCATCCGCAAGGTTTTCATTCTCTCGTGGATTCCATCCATCCACAAGGTTTTCAAAAATCATTTTTGAAAACAAAATCTAATCCATGAAAAACTTTTACTCAGCATGCCCATGACCGTGGGCACGGCTATCCAGGATAGATTATACACTCTGTAAAGGTTGTACAGCTTTACCCATAAGACACGATCATCCCTTTTTACCACTAGATTACGCACTTCCTTAGGTGTGCGGCGAGAAGTCATGACAAGGCCTTTACAATGCTAAACCTTCAACCTGACCAAGCCAACTCTAGGATTTCACCCCAGTAAGGAATCCACCAGACCGGGACCCCCTCTTGAGCCGAGTGAGACTTCACATGGCACAGACCACGCTCACTTCCTGTGAGACTTCACATAGAAAGACCACGCTCACTTCAACCTACAACATAGCCCAGGTTGGGACTCCGCAAATTATTCATCCAGGGCTGTCCCATACCAACCTTGTGGTAGTATGATAGGGCTTTGCAATAGTAGCTCACAGACCGGTCCTGAATTGACTTAGGCCCAACCACATACCTCTGTGCACGACAATTAACTCTGCGTCTCCAAACAACAGGGCATGCCTGCACCCACCACCTAACCAATTGCCTAAGTCTAAACCAGTTTTTATATTTTGTTTTCAAAATATTCCATAAACTTCCTTGACTCACCAAAGTCAAGAATACATTTGAAAACCTTATCATTTTATATGAAAAGGTATCCCAAATCAAATACTAAGTATAAGCAGGTCTAAGCATTTCATATAAGAATTCTCTAGTCATACTAATGTACTAACTAGAGTTTTAATCTAGGGTGACAAGGTATCGAGGTATTCAACATCAATGGATGGATTTAACAAGTAGGCATTAACTAAATTTAAAACTGAATTAAAATATGTTGAGTAAAAATATCCATGCAGAATAATTTAAAACAACATAATTTTATTTTGAAACCTGGGATCAACATGGTCAAGGAGTGTGACTTGTCTTGCTCTTCAGATGGGTGCAAATCTTCATCAAAGAATTCTCCCGAATCGTCGAATTTATTTGAATGGGCTCAATCAGAGTTAGGATGAAGGAGAACAGGCTCTCAGAAGTTTAAAATCAGAGAAAATAAATAAAGTGGATTTTTGGGATTATTTTTCTAAAGGAAAATAGGCATTATGACGTCGGCAGGGATTTTATTTTCGGCTGATTTATTTTTCTACTGGAAAATAGGATTTATGGCGTCAACATGACATTAGACCTTCAGAGGCTGAGAGGTGGGCCTTGGTCCATGTGGACCGAGTCCATGTACCCGAGGAGCTGAGGTCGCAGGGTGGGGTTGATTGGTGTGCACATGGCGCAGTGAAGCTCGCGAAGGCGGTGAAGGGCCTGGGGAGGCCCAAGGCGGCGGCAATTCTTCGTCGGAGAGCGGCCAGAGCTCGGGGAGGGAGGAGCACGGTGGCGGGGGCGCTCGAGAGCTTAGGGGCCGATTCGGGAGGTGGGGTGAGAGGCGGAGTGAGGAGGGGGTCTTGGGGGCCTTTTATAGGGGGCAGTAGCCGAGCGGCGAGCTAACGTCCCGCGCGGAGCTTGCGTGGAGGGTTTGGGGAGGTTGGCGGCACGCTCGGGAGAGAGGGGGAGGCCGGGAAGGGCGGGGATGGCCAACGGCCTGGCGGCGGCGCTCGCGTGGGGAAGACGGGTCCGACAAGTGGGCCCGGGGCACAGCGAGAGAGGGAGGGGAGGGAGCGGGAGTGGCCGGATGCAAATCGGACGGCCGAGGGGATGAGTGGAAGGGACGGCGGGGATGGAAGCGAGTGGGGCGATGTGGCACGGGTCGGACCGGCCACGTGTCGGCCCAGGAGGAGGGGGAGGCGGGATGCGCGGCGGCGACATGGGCGGATCTGGGCCATCCACGCGTCCCCGCGGGGAGGGGTGGGGATTTTTTATTTTTGATTTTAATTTTTGATTTTCAGAAAATCCGAGAAATTCCAATAAAGCTTAGAAAAATATGAAATAATTTCCAAAAATTATAAAAAATTCATAGAAGTTTCCAGAAATGTTTTGGACTTAATAAAATTATTTCCAACTATATTGGTATCATATTTTTATATTCAAAATACCTTTTTAATTTCAAAATAGATTTTTAAACTCCACAAAAACTTAGAAAACCAAATAAAAGCCAATTAAATCTAAATAATTAATTTGAATTAGAATTTTTATAGAAAATCAAAATATCATTTTATTTAATAATATTTTTAGGTTTTCACTTAATTTACTCTTCAAATTAGACCTTTTGAAAAACAGAAAATCAGGGCAAAGCAAAAATAAAAATTAGGCAACAAAAAATACTTATTTTAATTTTAATTTTATTTTAATTTTTTACTTATTTACTTATTTTTATTTTAATAAAAACCTAGGCTGTTACACCTGGCATGCTGGTCATATTCGATTGGTAGCTGCATCATCAAAGTTGCCTCCACAAAAATTGTAGTTGTCATGTCATCGGAAGATCAGGATCAAAGCCCCTATCACTAACTTTGTTTTTATGTGCTGTTGAGTTAAGTTAGGTTTTGATAATGGAATTGGGTTGTTCTTGGTATTCATGGATCTCCAAGTATGTCAATGATGGCAGCACATAGAGTTTGTGCAAACTCTCAAACTTAGTCAAAACAAAATTGCATTGAGTCGGATTGTCAGAGTGAGTTGGACCTTCAGTTGGACTATTATTCAAGAAATTCATAGAAGTCAGCTGATCTGAGTCGGTTAGATCATGGGTCAGAGCAATTGGACAGGGGCTTGTCTTTTTCATGAGCAATGTGAGTCAGATAATCCGAACTAGTTGGAGCTTCAGTTAGATAAATTTTCCAAAGAAGGTTGGAGCTTCAGTTAGATAAATTTTCCAAAGAAGGTTGTTTTTGAAGTTAAATGCAAGTCTGGTGATCTGAGTAAATTGGATCAATTTAACAGAGAGATGTGTTCTTGGACTTTAATGCTAATCAAATGATCCAGGTGGGTTGGAGCATGACCCATATTTTTTTAGAGGACATAGTTCTCAGAGTTTGCATGGAGCCAGATGATCCGAATCAAGTGGACAAATCATCTTGGATCGAGCGATCCAAGGCAATATAACGGCTATACTTTTAACTATTAGAAATGTTAAGTCATATAATCCAACCAGGGTCGGATGATCCGAGTGAAGGCTGATTTTGAACAGAATGTGCCCAACGGCTAGTTTCTAAAGTGTGGAGCTATATATTTGGAACTTGGGCATTTAAGTTAGCTATCTCGAGACTCCAAATCAGTGGCATGCATATTGGGGCATTCGAGGGAACACATGAGCATCAAGTTGAGATCTTAAGAGTGTTCGAGAGTTTGAGAGAGTACATTATGCTTAGTTGTGTGCATCACTCCTAGTTGATTGACCTTGGGGGTTCAAGTGATCTCTTTGGGCTTATTACTTTTGGAATTTGGTGATTCCTAAATGATTTAGAGGCGTGCTCTTGGTAACCTTCCAAGGAGGAGCTTGTTGAAGGCACTAGAAGGGTTGTGAAGGTTTGGATTCCACCTATTCGAAGCAGTAAAGGACTACTGCTAGTAGAATGCTTGAATCCTTATGTGAGTTCAAGTAGAGGTTGGACTCTTGCTAGAGTGCTCCAAAGAGGAGTAGGGGAGATCGCCGAATCTCCAAGACCTTGGTAAAAGAATTTGTTATCTCTTGTCCCTTTTATATTTCCACATTTAATATTTGTCCTTTCAATTCCTAGCTTACTAGACTTGTGTAGAATTAGAATTTATGTTGCATAACTTTACTAGCATGTTCTTAGACCCATAGCAGCAGGTGTGATCGAGATTGAGCCCAGAACCAAGAAAGTTCAATTCAAGTCAGTGGGCTTTGTCCAAGGGATCTCTGACAGTAAGGTGGTTCCACCTGTTGCTTCGACCTATCAGAAGGTGAAGCCTCATCATGCTACTTCTACCTCTCAGAAGGTGAAGTATCATTGCACCTTCTGTTAGAAGGATGGACACTCGGTCGAGCAATGCTTCACGGGCGCCAAGATCGCGCGTTGACTGCACCTAAGACCAACACGAGGTCGAGAGTTGCGTCAGTTGATGGGTTTGGGCTGCATCGAGGACTTGGATTTTCTGAGTTTTCAGGTTTTTGCCCTCGATATGCCTCTGGTTGTGACTTCCGCCGTTCTGAGGGTAGATCTCGTTTCCCCCGTCGAGATGGCTACCCACGGCGTGATCAATGTGTTGTTAATGCTCCGACTCGCTCTCCCATAGCAGTCGGACCCAGCAACAGCTTCAGGTCTGCACATAGACCTTCTGCCTCTTTGAGCGACAGAGAGCGTAGGGTAGCTAGAGGTCAGTCGTGTGTGGCTACTTCTTTTGCTCGATGTGTGACTCAGTATTGGGTTCCAAAATCTCTTTTGATTTATCCCAGTACTGAGCCTTTACTCTCTGTTTGACTCAGGTTCACCGGGCGAGGAAGGGAGAGGTTTGGCTCGTGGACTCCGGTTGTTCTCGTCATATGACCAGAGATTCTCGTTGGTTCTCCTCCCTAGCCCGAGCTCCAGGTGATGAGTCTATCACCTTTGGAGATGCTTCGTCTGGGCGCGTCATCGCGAAAGGTACTGTGCGCGTTAATGATTCATTTATTTTAAAAGATGTTGCCTTGGTAAGTAAGCTACAGTATAATTTGCTTTCGGTTTCTCAGCTTACCGATGATGGTTTCGAGGTGAGCTTCAAGAAAAACGCTTGCAAAATTCTTGATTCTTCGGGTAGTCTGGTTTGCGGGATTTCTCGATATGGGAGGATCTTTCGTGCTGATTTTGTTGAGTCTTCTGGTGATCCTCTCAGGTGTTTAGTTGATTCTGAATCCCGTGACCTTACTTTCTGGCATAGGAGACTTGGTCATATTAGATTTGACCATTTGACTCGAGTTAGCGGCCACGACCTCATTCGTGGTCTGCCGAAACTCAAGATGGTCAAAGATCTAGTTTGTGCTCCATGCCGACACGGCAAGATGGTTGCTGCTTCTCACCATCCGGTCACAGTGACTATGACCGATGCACCAGGATAGCTGCTCCATATGGACACAGTTGGACCAGCTCGAGTGCAGTCAACAGGAGGGAAGTGGTACGTTCTTGTTGTGGTCGATGACTTCTCGAGGTATTCTTGGGTATTTTTCTTAGCCTCGAAGGATGAGACATTTACGCATTTTTGGGTTTGTTTAGTAGACTTTCTGTTGAGCTCCCGGGTGCCTTACGAGCGATCCGCAGTGACAATGGCACGGAGTTCAAGAATTCTTACTTCGAGAGGTTTTGCGGTGAGACAGGCATAGAGCACCAGTTCTCTTCTCCATACGTCCCTCAGCAAAATGGCGTTGTGCAGAGGAAGAACCGTACCTTGGTTGAGATAACCAGGACGATGCTTGATGAGTACTCTACACCGAGGAAGTTTTGGGCTGAGGCTATAGCCACCACGTGCCATGTTTCAAACAGAGTTTTTCTCAGGGCACACTTGCATCGCACCTCTTATGAGTTGATATATGGGCGAAAGCCCAGTGTCTCGCATTTTCGTGTGTTTGGTTGCAAGTGCTTTATTCTAAAGTCTGCGAACATAGATAAGTTCGAGTCACGTTCTTGTAATGGGATCTTTCTAGGCTACTCGACTTCTTCGTGGGCTTATAGGGTCTGGAACTGCAAGTCTAACAAAATGGTAGAGACCTGTGAGGTGACCTTCGACAAGGCCAGTCCGGGGACTAGGCCTGATATCTCAGGTTCTTTAGAGCAGTCCGAGACCATCTTTGTGGATGATGAGGAGGATGAAGATGAGGGTTGTCTACCCGATCCAGTTCCTCCTCCCCTTGAGGTGCCTGCTTCCACCACTGCACCTCGAGGAGATCAGCCCATGCCTTCTGCTTCTTCTGGAGCTAGTGGCTCTGTTCCTACCTCATCAGCTCATGAGGTAGAGGCCACTTCTTCATCTCATCGAGGACCTCCCCGAAACATCCAAAAAGACCATCCATCAGAGTAGATGATTGGAGACCTCTTTGAGCGTGTCACACGCTCAAAGTCTGGTATGTCACATTTCTGTCTCCATTATACCTTTGTTGCCACCTTGAGCCCAAGGATGTTAGTCATGCTCTTTCTGATGAGTCTTGGGTCAATGTCATGCATGAGGAGTTGGAAAATTTTGAGAAAAACAAGGACTGGTCGCTTGTTGAGGCCCCTAGAGGTCACAATATCATTGGTACCGAGTGGGTGTTCAAAAACAAGTAGAGTGAGGATGGGGTAGTCATTCAAAACAAGGCTAGATTAGTAGCTCAGGGCTTCTCCCAGGTTGAGGGTCTAGATTTTGAGGAGACGTTTGCCCCTGTAGCTAGACTTGAGGCCATTAGAATCCTGCTTGCTTTCGCAGCTTCTAAGGGTTTCAACCTTTACCAGATGGATGTCAAGAGTGCCTACCTCAATGGGTTTATTGAGAAAGAGGTCTATGTGAGACAGCCTCCAGGTTTCGAGAACCCCAAATACCCAAATCATGTCTACCAGCTTTCCAAAGCCTTGTATGAACTTAAGCAGGCCCCCAGAGCTTGGTATGAGAGGCTTAAGTCCTATTTGTTGAGTCATGGTTTTGAGATGGGTAAGGTAGATAAGACCTTGTTCATTCGTAGGCATGGCAATGACCTTCTACTCGTCCAGATTTATGTGGATGACATCATCTTTGGTGGCTCCTCTCAAGCTCTTGTTTCACAGTTCTCGGATGTCATGAGCACCGAATTTGAGATGAGCATGATGGTTGAGTTGACCTTCTTCCTTGGCTTCCAGATCAAGCAGACTCGGGATGGTACTTTCTTGCATCAAGGCAAGTACACTTGTGACCTCCTAAGACGCTTTGACATGAGTGATGGCAACCGGTGTCAACTCCCATGGCATCCACAGCTTCACTTGACCCAGATGAGGATGGCGAACCAGTTGATCAAAAAGAGTACAGAAGCATGATTGGCTCTCTTCTCTACCTCACTGCCTCGAGACCGGACATACACTTCTCTGTGTGTCTATGTGCTCAGTTTCAGGCTTCTCCTCGCGTATCTCACTGACAGGCAGTGAAGTGCATTCTTCGGTACCTTCGAGCTACCATTGACTATGGTATCTTGTACTCTTCCTCTTCCTGTCTTTCCCCTAGGGCCTACTCGCACGAAGACTTTGCTGGCTGTAGGATAGATAGGAAGAGCACTTCTGCCACCTGCCAATTCATTGGCACTTCTCTTGTCTCTTGGTCTTCTAGGAAGCAGTCCGGTGTTGCACAGTCCACCGCAGATGCCGAGTACGTTGCTGCAGCCAGTTGCTGCAGTCAGGTACTTTGGATGGCTTCGACCCTGCGGGACTTTGGGTTAGTTATAGACAGTGTTCCACTCTTTTGTGATAACACTTCTGCTATTAACATTGCTAAGAACCCAGTGCAGCACTCTCGGACCAAGCATATTGATATTAGATATCACTTCCTTCGAGACCATGTGGAGAAGGGTGACATAGTGCTCCAGTTTGTGGAGAGTGACCACCAGTTGGCTGATATCTTTACCAAGCCTTTGGATAGTTCTAGGTTTTCAGCCTTGCGGGGAGAGCTTGGGGTGGTTTGTCCTTATGGACTGTAGTGAGGGGGAGCTTTGTGCTTTACTGCTTTATCCTGTATATTATGCTCCTGTTCTCATTTTGTTGCATTGCATCGGGGTGCATTCGGGTTAGTCCTTCTAGCATAGATTAGAGTGTTTCTCTTGTCTAGTTGCTTGGATTGCTTCCTCTCATCTTGTGATCTAGGATGCTTCTTATTAGCTGTTTCTCTTCTCACTAGGTTGAGCTCACTCACTTCTTATAGGTTCTAGCAAGGGTTGGGACACCCTTGGGTAGACAGAGAACGTGTTTGCTCCTTAGTGTGTTAGACGAGCAGTTGATAGTCCTAGTGTCATATGGGGTAGATGAGAGTCAGTCTGAGCCATAGTATCCTCTATATCTTGTCTATGCTTTAAGGACTGCCTTTTCTGATTTTTCTTTGCCAGCTTCTCGTTTTTATTGCTTTGGTTCAAGGGGAGTTCATTGGGAGCTTCTGGAGCTTAATATTGACATAACTCAACTTGAACTAAAAGTGCTGGATTTTCTTGCATTTTCAGCATTCTGCATTGTAATTCCTAGCTTACTAGACATGTGTAGAATTAGAATTTATGTTGCATAACTTTACTAGCATGTTCAGTAGTTGATTGTGCACACTAGCAAACCTTAGACAATTTGTTGGGCTTAGAGATTAGGTTGTTGTCAATTCGTTAAATTTGACCAAGTTTGAAAAAGATACTCAGTTCACCCCTCCCCTCTTAAGAATCCCATCCACTTCAGTATCCTTTAAAGTAGAGTTAGGTCTTTAAGAGATGAGACAACCATTAGGGCTGAAATATGGAATGGCAAGGTTGCGGAGGCATCTCTAACCACACGATACAACAAGAACCCAGTAGGCGGCAAGGATGTGGGCAACAACAATGAAAGTCATGTGGGAGCCCAGCCATACAAGGTAGACAAGGAAGAACTGAGGAGATGACCATTCTCAATTGATTTCGCGTAGTAACTTAAGTCCCCTAGAATGATTTAGTGAGGTGTCATACAATTGAGTTCTTTTCCTTCAACATAATAATATATAAGAAAAAGCAAGGTTTCAATAATAATGTTCTTAACAATCATACACTGCGTGACAAAATATGTAAAAGAGGCATAATATCTTACATATTGGTTTGATGGTTTCTATCACACAATATAACTTGGATGGTAGGATGATGTGCATGGTTGAATATGAGAGACCATGTGGAGGTATCCCCATATTTGTGATGAGTAATTGACGGTTGGTTTAGAGCGTTTGAGTTTGTTTTGGGTATTCTAGGTTTGAGTACCCTTCATTTATGCTATTATTGATATGTTGTTTCGTGCAGTGCTATATGATGGTTTGCTTGTCTGTGTGACTGCAGGACTTCGGAGCTAGGTCATGGTGAGGCAAGGAGGACCGGGACTAGGCACAGGAGGTGTTGAGGTCCAGACGGTCGGCGATGCCGAAGATGATCGAGGCTGGTGAGGTGGTTGCGAGTCGGGAGACGAGGACCCGGAGCTGGAACTGGAGCTACTGGTGATGGACACGACGGGCAACAACGAGCGAACCAGGACTAGGCTCAGGGAGGAGTCGGAGGTCCAAACGGTTGGAGGTCGGTTGCAGTCGTGTGCGACGGAACAGACCAGGACTATACTCAGGTGAAGTCGGAGGTCTCGGTCGGAGTCGGGTGGACACGACGGGCAGCGGCGAGTGGATCGGGACTAGGCTCAGAGAGGAGTCGGAGGTCCAGACGGTCAGGATGCGGGGTGCGGTCGTGTGCAGCGAAGCAGACCGGACTAGACTCAGGGAGGAGTCGAGGTCCAGACGGTCAATGGTGTCGGTTGCGGGAAGCTTCCGGGAAGGTGCTTGGAGGGCAAATTGGAGATTTGACTCAAGCATGAGAGAAATGGCTGGTTTCCCTCCATTTCTAGTTGTATTGACTTTTTGCCTCAAGTGTGTGTGAGGCATGGAGTGTGTTTGGTATGACTCTTCTTGATTTTCTCCTTTGGTGTGTGAGCTTAGAGATAAAAGGAGTAGTGTATGCAGGCATTTGAGGTAGGAAGTAAGCTCTAGGCAGTGGAAGCAATCGTGTAGTGAGCTTCTGGGTGTACGTGAGTTTCCACTCTCAAGCATGTAGTGAGAGGGTAGCATTTCTCCTCAATCGTGTATGGGAATGTAGTGAGAAATCGGTGTAAAAACCTTATGTAATCATTCCTCTCTTGTATCAATCTGAGAAGCTTTTTATTTGAGATGGACCAATTTATGCTTCTGTGTTTTTCTCTGTTGATTTCTTGTGTTCTTGAGGCTCTTGATTGATTCTTGTTAAGAAGTTGCAAAATGAGAAGCTCTGTGATGGGAAAATACTCTAGACCACTTGGTCATTCCATTCCCAAGAGCAAATGGAGGATTCAATGATTTATTTCATCTCTTTGTGCTACACTCATATTCCTCTGTTTTGGAAAACTAGGGTTTTAATGTCAGGGGATCTCTGCATTCTTAGTTTTCTAGGTGAGATTTTGAGCATCGATTGTGGCTCTCTCTTTTGAGATCATTTCCAGGTGAAATGCAAAGTTTCACAAGCAAACGATTAAAGAATCTCGAGAAATCTGAAAATTAGCCTCTCTCTCTCTCAATGCAATTTTCAGATTTCTGCTCAAATATCGATTTCTTGCTCATTGATGATTCCTCTTGATTACCGGAGAGGAGATTCATTTGTGGATACTTTTGGGGGCTATTTTTTAAAGAGGCACCATTCACCCCCCCCCCCCCCCGGTTGTCATATCCGATCCTACGGAATACATGTCCGTATCAAGCAAGGAAATTAAGCGAAGATGGCCCAGCGCCAGTGGTTGCGTCGGGAACTTTTCTTCTTGAGTGCTTCAGCCACGAAGCCGCAACAATAGGACCTGCTCATCGGTCTAGTGAACACCCACCAAAAATGTAGCTATAGCAAGTGTGCTACCAGAGTTGATAATGAATTTTCACGTACTAGAAGAAAAAATTGGTGCAGTTTGTATACCTAACAAGGTCATGCAGTCAAATCTTAACTTTAGTGTTGCATATATATACACTACTACAAAAAGGGTCATCACAGATGGTTCGGAACTGTCAACACAAACGGTTTTCTGAACCGCCTGTATTTATGTGTTAGTGATAATCAGAGGTTATCACAGACGGTTTGTGAGCCATCTGTGATAAAGACAACATAGACAGTTTGTAACTAGAACTGTTTGTGAAGAAAACTATTACAGACGGCTCGAACCAAAAACCGTCTGTGATACTCACAAATCACAGACGGTTCTAGTTACCAACCATCTATGATTGACGAGTATCATAGACGGTTGGTATATAGAACCATCTATGATAGTCCTTCATAGATGGTTTATAGCACAAACCGTCTATGATAGTTCATTTTAAACCTAAATTTTTTTTCTGTTTTTAATGTGACGATGGCCCGATCTTACGAAAGATACTGATAAGTCGACTGTGGAGAACACGACGTTGATGATCCAAAGGCTCTGACCAAAACATATCGAACCCCTTGCAACCACTACACCACTGCTCCGATGGTTATTAATCGTGCCGAACGCAATTGACCTCGCCAAGAAGGCTATCTCCTGCAAGCGAATCGAGAGCACAAGCAAGAGAGTACAAGATGCAATCTGAAATTGTATTGCGAATAAAGATTAAGTTCACAAGTTGGGGTTCCTCAACCGGACGTGCGGTGAAACTGCTAAGTAGAATAATATCTTAAGAAAAACCCGAGGAAAACTAAAGGAGTGCGACCTCCTTAAATAGAGGAGGGGGAAGACGCACTTATCTAAGGAAAAAGGGGTGCGGCACTATTTACAGTTACTGTTCACGTGAACAGTACGTCCGTGGTACTGTTCACGTGAACAGTACCCATGAAAACGGCGGCCTAAGTGGGAAGCGTCAGGGTGATACAAGGCCCTCGGCCCAAAAGGTGTCGTGGCACCATGGATAATAAACCTAAATTCATCAGTTCGATGAAGTAGACTTGATGAGTGCAGCCAGATTGGTGGAGATGGACAAAATAGGTGAAGTCCTTAATGTGTTCCTCTTGCCGTGAGTTGGCTCCTCCTCTCCATGATTCCTAATAACAAGAAAATCACATGTCTTAGGAAGTATCGGATTCTCAGCGAAAGTATTATTTACTCCTAAAAATGAGTTTATCTGATAGTTGAGTTGACGAGCACGTGCCCGAGTAATTGGACCTTGCACATCATTCATGGAAGCAGCAAGAGGAGTGTTCGTATCAGCAGAAGTGATGTCCTCATCAGTTGTTTTGCTAGCCTCAAGGAATAATGTTACCTATGCCCTTTGAAAACAAGCAAATATAGTGGCAAACACTATAGCACATTTCATTTCCATTAAGATCAGAATCCACCATTATAGCATAACAAGATAACGAATCCAACTCTTTAACACGGCAAGAATATATAACAAGCAGAGATCCTAGCAGACAGTAGAAGCTGGATGCAACGCGTGATGTCCTTGACGCCTGCCATCAAGGAAGAAAGGGGAGGGCATCGGATGGCGGCTGGATATCACCGGCAATGGAGAGGCGGCGGTAGCACCACCTTTGTGGCACGACGGTGAGACTACATAAGACACTCTTACGATACTTACGACAAGAGTGTATTGTGCAATCGACTGTGATTTCACAACAGAGGTGCTAGCTCACGGCGGTAGTCGGCATTATCAAGGAACAAGCTAGGAGTAGATGAACAAGCTAGGAGCAGCAGTGCACCGTGGTGTCACAACAGGAGGCGGAGGAGCTAGCTCACGGTGGTAGATCGGCGTTGTCGAGGGGAGGATGCAGGAAGCTAGTGGATGAACTCACGCATGACTGTCGGTGGAAAGGTAGAGAGGGAATAATTAATAAGGGCCGAGTGGTGAGAGGAACCGATGCCTGCCATTCGATGTGGAGAGAATGGACGGGTGAGATCGAAATCCTGAGGGATACGCCACGGATCGGTGATGTGTCAATATCAGAGACGGTTTGTTATACGAACCATCTGTGATAATGGACATATTAGAGATGGTTTGTTATACGAACCGTCTATGATAAGTCACATATCACAGATAGTTTGTTGTACGAACCGTCTATGATATTAATATCAAAGACAGTTTGGTATACGAACCGTCTGTAATAATGCTTAAATACACGTGCCCTAATCCAGCTCTTCTAAACTGTCCTCTCACCCATCTTCTTCACCAGATTTCTCAATAATGGCATCTAATATTCTTTTTATCTCCTTCCTCTCATCTATCCATCATAAGTTGTTTGGCTGCAACCTTACATTGGTGGCCAACAATTTACGTCTGGAGTAGCTCCTCTGCTCACGCCTTGCTCTCCTTCCTCGACTCGCTTCCATCCATCAGCTGGACCTCATCATCCGCCGTCAACGGAGGTGTCTCGTTTCCGCTCAGGAAAGGGAAACCACCCTCAGCCTCGTTCTTCTCTACAATGTGCATAAAGTGGAATAAGCTCTTGCGGCAGTGGAGAGACACATGGATAACATTGCCGATCAAGCAGAAGCGGCCAATTCTAAGGAAGCTTATCATGGCATCCTCTTTGAGATTATGGGCCATGCTTATGATTTCCCCAAGCTAGAGGAGGAAGTGGAGAGGGCAAGGACAATCTTCATAGCATTCAAGAACTCAACAGCTGATCATACAGCTGATCATCCAACTCCAAAAGTCGAAGAAGAAGCATATGAAGCCTAGAAGACTAAATTTTCCTTGAATTTGTCTCTCATCTCAGTAGCTTCTGTAGTTCATACGACAAAGGACAAAACACAGACGGTTGTAAATAAAAACTATCTGTGATAGTTTCATAGACGGTTCTAATTAAAAACCGATTTGTGATAATGCGTATATCACAGAGGGCTTTTAAACCTAACCATCTGTGATAGTTTTAGAGGTGATTTTAGCCATGAACCATTTGTAATAATCAAAGCACAGACGGCTCCACATGAACCGTCTGTGGTGAGGCATCCAGTATAGCTTGTTTTGTAGTAGTGGTACTCCACCCTTTCATAAATACTTGGACAATCATTTTTTATTCAATGTCACCAAAATATTATTGGGAACTAACCTTTGTCTTTTTGCTATTCATTTTAACACATAAGCCAACTAGGTTAAATAGTTTGTTTAGGCCCATCGCGTGGGATTATTAACGAGGACCTAATAAGGGCAAAATGAGAAATCTTGTAGCGCAAAATGTGAAGAGACAAGTATTTTAAAGAAAAATGTGGTCAAAAGTTACAAGGATCATCAACGGATGAGTAACAGCTAGGCCATGTACAATGGGTTTACATCAGCTATCTATAGTCTCTACCACCTAAGATTTTTGTGGATGTAGATGAAAGAGAATAAAGAAAGAGAAGTGCATCGTCTACTATGCAATAGCTAGCTATTTTAGAGGAACAAGAAAATAGTGATGACTTCTACTGCCGTTGTTTGCAATCGATGTCAGAGCTATCTACATCGACCCCCTTCCCGTCTTCCTTCTTTTCTCTCTACTCAACGCGAGTTCGCTTCCCTCTGCCACTATTGTCTTCCATCCTCTCTCTCTCTCTCATCTTCCTCCTCTCTCACCATAGAACTTGGTGTTGGTCGAGTCGCAGTGGAGGCATCAAAGGGTGCGAGGCTCCAGGAGTGGCACGTGTATTCATTGCCAGGTATTCACCTATGAGGAGCTGTATGAGGTGACAAAGGGCTTAAGAGCAAATCAGTTCCTGGGAGAGGGCGAGTTCGGTAAGGTGTATAAGGCGTGCTAGATGGCATCAACTAGGTATGTTCACATGCTTCTACGCAATTCAAAAGTTGTAGTTATGTTCTGTGTACTAAAATCAAACAATATTTTGCTGCTAATGTGTTACTCACTTGAACTATAGTGATCTTATGTAGAACTAAAGCGGGGAGTGCACCCACATTACCCTAGGATGCCACTAAAACCACTCCACAACTAGCCAATTTACAAGATAAATTAAACTGGCAACAATTACTAAACAAGATAGTATAAGCGGAAGCATAAACAACTAAGGAATAACAGGATGGTGATAACAATTCAATGTTTAAAACTGTAATATCCTGATCGTCGATTCGGCGTAGGTTTCTAAAATAATCGCGGAGTTTCCCGATTTTTCGGTAAATCGTGGGAGGTGAAAATTAAATTGCATAATTGTATAAACTTAAAAAATAAATTAAAAAACTAATTTGGATATTTTGGGCTGTCCGGAAGGGTGGGCCAGCCGCTTTGGGCCAGCCAGCCCAAATGGGGGCCCGTACCCCCTCCCAAACCCTAGCACCCCCTTTATAAACCCCCTCCCTTGCCCCTCACCCCTTTTTTCCACCCCTGGCCGCACCCTTTCCCCCCTCCATCACCCCACAAGCTGTTGTCCATTGGTGCCAAGGAGAAAAAGAAAGGGAAGAGAAGAAAGGGAAGAGAAGGAAGAAGAAGGGAAGGAGGAGGAGAAGAGGAGGGAAGAAGAGGGATGATCCCAAGGGATCATTTAGGTAATTTTTTCTAATCCCAAACCCTCTGTTTTATAGAGTAATTAGGGTTCTTGGCACGGAATTTGAAGGGGATTAATAGATTGATTGTCCGATTAGAGATTACCTGCTGTCTGCCTGTTGAAGGGGATTAATAGATTGATTGTCCGATTAGAGATTACCTGCTGTCTGCCTGTAGATTGATTTGCGCAGCGCGTCTGTTTGCGTGGTTTAGACCCATGAAACTATTTTTCCTGCAGATCTTTACAAAAGGAAAATTGTAGAGGACTTCGAAACCCATCGTCTGGATTTTTTTTAGAATTTTTTGCCGCGTGATCTGAGCGTAGCAGAGTCGGGAATACCGCTGTTTGTCAGGGGAGCAGATTGGGAAAGACTACTGTTCAAGTGTGATTTAGAGGTAGTAAATGATTTTTATGATCATGACCACAATTGACAAAGTTGTAGGGAATTAAAAATTCTAGCTGCTGTATAAAAATTATATTTTTTGTACCCCCTTTACTGTTGTTGGGACGCATTTGAATTTTGATGTCCAGTCTGACAGAATAGAGAATTTCCTCTGTTTAGTGCATTAAATTACACCTAGCTATGATCAAAATAAAAATGTGTGATCTACATGAAAAATGTAGGCATTTAAGTGATGAAACCATAGATATATCGTTTGTTGTAATTGGATTAATAGTTTTTTAAAAGATACGAAAATATTAAGCAGGGCTGCTGCAGTGGGACTTAACAATCTACACACTGCAGCAGCGCTGTTTAATATTTTTGTATCTTTAAAAATGTTAATCCATTTATAGCAAACGATATATCTCTAGATTCCTCACTTAAATACCTTCATTTTTATTTTGATCATGGCTAGGTGTAACTTAATGCACAAAACAGAGGAAGTTCTCTGTTCTGGCAGACTGGATAGCAATATTAAAACGCATCCCAACAACAGTATAGAGGTCCAAAAAATATATTTTTTTATACAGCAGATAGACTACTAAATTCCTACAATTTTCTTAATTGCAACCATAATCAAAAAAATCATTTACTACCCCTAAATCGCAGTTGAACAGCAGACTGTCCCAATCTGCTCCACTAACAGACAGCGGTATTCCCGACCCTGCTACACCCGAATCCCATACCCAAATATTCTGAAAAAAAATACAGAAGATGGGTCTAGAAGTCCTATACAATTTTTCTTTTCGGAAGATCTACAGGAACAATTGTTTTATGGGTCTAAACTGCACAAACAGACGCACTGCGCGAATCAATCAACAGGCAGACAGCAGGTAATCTCTAATTGCGCAATCAATCTATTAATCCCCTTCAAATTCCGCGCCAAAAACCCTAATTACTCTATAAAACAGAGGGTTTAGGATTAGGAAAAATTACCTAAATGATCCCTTGGGATCATCCCTCTTCTTCCCTCCTCTTCTTCTCCTCCTTCCCTTCTTCTTCCTTCTCTTCCCTTTCTTCTCTTCCCTTTCATTTTCTCCTTGGCACCAATGGACAGCAGCTTGTGGGGTGATGGAGGGGGAAAAGGGTGTGGCCAGGGGTGGAAAAAAGGGGTGAGGGGCAAGGGAGGGGGTTTATAAAGGGGGTGCTAGGGTTTGGGAGGGGGTACGGGCCCCCATTTGGGCTGGCTAGCCCACCCCTCTGGACAGCCCAAAATATCCAAATTAGTTGTTTTAATTTATTTTTTTAAGTTTGGACAATTATGCAATTTAATTTTCACCTCCCGTGATTTACCGAAAAATCAAGAAACTCTGCGATTATTTTAGAAACCTACGCCGAATCGACGATCAGGATATTACATTCTACCCACCTAAAAAGGATTCGTCCTCGAATCTATCTCCTCAACCCACGAGACAAAGGAACAATCAAGGAAAGAACAACCAAAGGATAAAGTATCCCAAGGATAGAACATCCCAAGGGAACAACAACTACGGGTTCTCACCCGCCTCGAAGAACTCGGGTCCTTCTTTTACATTTGAACTTCAACGTCACCTCCTGCTCGGACTGATCTGTCAAGAGGGCCTCCACATACCTGGTGGCCCTCTTCCTCATGACCAACTCCAACGAATCCACGACACGCGCCGGTCAACACCGGGCACCCACAACTCTTCTGCCGGCTCTGAGCGGCCAATAGATCCTGCCGTTCTCGCAAAATTCCCCACCACAACTATCAAGCCACTATCTAATAACATCCTCCTTAAAACATTTTCCTCTATATATTATAATCGGGATAATACATTGTACCCCTTTTAAAGAATTCGACCACAGATTCCACTCATAACATTTTACTCGAAGCACAAACAATAACTTATACAATGTAACCCAACCAAAAGAAGAATAAAGGATTCTCAAGCAACACACTAGCAACCAGCTCTCCTTCAAAGGACCACGATCCAAATCAAAGAATTCACCACAAAACCTTTAACACACTCCAAATAGACATTTGGAGAATCCACACTACATAAGCCAAGAGTGAAAATCACTCGACAGACCAAAACAATCATTTTCTTTTCCTACCTGGAAAAGAATAAGCCTCAACAAAAAACAACTCAATTTGCAGATGACCTCTGTCATAAACACACAGTTAAAACAAGAATCAAGAGAGCATATTTCTGCTTGAGATATTATTAATTTCCTAATCCATTCCCTTTGAAAATTTAACTTCCTTGAACCAAGGATTTCTAAATCATCGCCCAACACACCAACTCATTTATCTTAAGTTGGCAACTTCGACAATGCGCTCAAACTGAGTACATCATCTACACCCTTGCAGAGAGACTCTACTGTCTCCACAAAATACCTTCTAGCCAAGCCCTCGACCAATAGAATTACTTTGACAGATAATTCCTAAAACACCTCAATCCCTTAAGGATAACAACTCGAAATTCATATCACACCCACACGTACTCGTTTACTGCACCCCAAGGATGCTATCCCGATCCTCACACTATTTGGATTCCACTCTGATCCACTATTCCCATACAGAGACGTTGAGCCTCTAAGGTTCTAGCATAGAACACCAAACCAAAATTTTCCATCTCCAGGGCTCTTATGGATGTCAAACAACTTTACACCCACAATCTCACCAAAGTCAATCGCATGACCGCACCAACTAGTTGCCATACACCTCTTAAAGGACTTTGCAACTCAAATTGATTACCCCTTTCTTAGAAGAGGCAAAAAGAAGTAAATTTCAGCACAAAGAAAGATGTTACCATCTGCAATAGACACAAGACCAAGAGAAATAGCAATGATCTTGGACAACAAAGATAAGATCACAGTTGAAGGCACATGCCCCTCAAGAAGAAAATATCAAATCTCAACAAATAAGAATACAGTATTGCCATTTAAGCTCGGAAACTCTTATGCAGCGAAAATAAGAAGTCAAGCACACCTTAAAAAGAAATTGCATAACATGACTTCAACCTCCAATACTTTTACCACACTCTTTCTTTTAACAAAGAGAACAACTTTCTTTGATTACGGTATTACCTTGACAATTCCAACAAAAAGATTTGAAGACCACAACACATTAATCCCTAAAGAACTAATAAAAGCTCTCAACGCGTCACTTTGCTGAAAACAATTTCAGCTGCCACATAAGTCATGAGATCCAAAAGATCGCGTACGCAAATATCAAAGCTTTTGATTTAAATAGTATCATGGAAGTTACCAAATTCTTTTATTTATAGAACATTCAACATTATCATCACAACCACATACTGACCATCATACTAACATCAGAACAATACCTTCTTAACAAGCATCATCATATCCTCAAATCGCTTCATAAACTTTTCCAAAAGAAACACAAGAAATCACTTCATCATGTTTCTATTATCTAAATAAGATTGCAACTACTTAATCTAGGGAAAGCCTAGTGCACAAGCCACAATGTTGAAACAAAACTCTTTTAATAAGCTAGTACTAGAACATGTCAATCTCGAAAACAGTTATGAGCATAGATTCAACATTTCTCCTTATGTTCAGCAATTAGAACGAAATATCTTCTAACTTTCAATATTATAAGCTCTATAGGACAAGATTTCACAAGTCAATACATCAACCTTTCTCTATTTCTTTATACATATTTCAACAATTTAGCATGGTGAAAGATAGATGAATCTAGCAATTGTTTATGCTCATAAAGTATCTAAATAAAGGACAGATTAAAGGTTAATATTACCAAGGCAATATTCCAACACCTCCTTACTTAATCATTCCAAACGGTCAAATTAATTACTAAAGACAGAAATAATTCAATTTATCCAACAGGATAGAAATTTAAACAATCATAATAATCATTCCAATTCTTTTTTTTTTGCACACTCCTCAAAAACTCCATGAGTTCCAATCATGTATAGACAAATTCTTAATCACAGTTCTTCAAGAAACTATTACAAGGCGATATCAAATTAATCAACTATATTTCTGAAGATGCTAGTTGAAATTAATTATGCACTACGCTAACATCTCAACTTGATAATTCATACCTTATGAATTAGTTTATATGATTACCACCTTCCCACTTAAGCATAGCAAAACACCACAAAGGGTTTTTAACACTCTCTTTCAGAAAGGAGAGGAATTAAACTTCAACACTCGAAATAATTTAAAAGAAATACGTAGATCCAAGGCTTTAACATATTAATGAGTTTGCAACACAAAACTTTCATTGATAAAAATACCAAGCGAATCAATGAGTCATGATTCACAACAAGACAAAACTCCCACGAAGAGATTATCCTTGTAAATCAACAATGTGCACAAGTAGCAAAAGTGTCTCAATAGTCCGAAAAGAAACAATAATTGCTTCAAAGAACAGATAGAGACCAATTGCAAAACCTCGACTGCAATGAACCGCTATCTCAAGAGAAATTCATTAACCACAATAGGCCAAGAATTGGCTAACATCAACTCAAGGAAGATAACAACTTTTCTAAAGAAACTCACTCACAACATCTGCAACTAAGTTACCCGAGGTAACTACATCGCTATCCCCATACTGCGAACAGTGGTATAATCTGGCAATGCCAAGGCAGCAACTACAACCTCTACATCTTATCATTGACTATTCTCACTCATAACAGTCATAGGAGCAAATCATAATCATACAAGATTATCTCATAACGTAAATCATCAATACAACATGTCAAAAGCATAAATGCAATGCTTGACCCATCCCATCCTACTGTGCACCAGTGTGTCAATTTATTAATTTAATTACCACGGACCTAACGCCCACTCTGATACAAACTGTAACACCCCAGGACCCACATTACCCTGGGATGCCACTAAAACCACTCCACAACTAGCCAATTTATAAGATAAATTAAACTGGCAACAATTACTAAACAAGATAGTATAAGCGGAAGCATAAACAACTAAGGAATAACAGGATAGTGATAACAATTCAATGTTTAAAACATCCTCCAACATTTTAATCTAACATATAGTTCACAAATTTAACATTATTAAGTTAATGTAAACAAAGCTATACAAAGGTCTAGAATCCTTTCAACTTTATTACAGCATAAAAATATGATTCACGTGCATCAGTGTGGTGCCGCTCTACCCTTCCCATGCATGCTCAAAGTCCACCAGTCCACCTGTAGGGAGGGGGAAACAAGGGTGAGATAAAATCTCAGCAAGCAAACTGTTTGACAGGCTAATTAAACTACAATAGTTTAATCATCAACATTTAATCTTCCACAAATAACAATGTTTATATCCTCAACCTCAAATCACATCAACGACGGTAAAGCATTAGCAATAAATCTTATTTGACTACTTTAAAACCTCAACCACTACCACTACGAAAGACAATAAAGCATATGTATGTTTTTACTTCAATACTTTATTATTTCTCACATCCACAACTGCTACCAACAATTAATACAAGAGAAAAGAATCTCATGCCACAATCACAACCCTTACCATACACAAGGGACGAACCCCATTCCACGACCACAACCACATTCCTCATACCACAAGTAGCTCACATGAGCCAATTCCACATTACAACTATGAAGTTGTATATTCCACCAAAAAAACTTCACCACTATACATTGCATAAGTATGCAAATGATCTTTCCACAATTCAATGCATATGAATGCTTTCATGCTATGCTCCACATCACTCTTTCCCAGCGGGAGAAGAGGTGCATCGTATTACGGCAATATACGATGCTGTACCGGTACGGTCGCGGCTAGGTGCGACGACATCCACATATGCAAATTTCATGATATGATACGAATGATTGATAATCATAAACCACATGAATTCCATCCACAAAGGAGCATTAACATACTCACAACATATCCACAACCACATATCCACCACATATTTATTTTCATATTCCGCATTAGCACACTAAACAAATTTCCACATGATTACGAGCAATTTATCCAAACATATCAATTGATCAATAATTGCTACCATCACAACCACAAGTATTTACTAAGAATACCACCACTTAGACCACAATATACTCGTAAAGTTTTCTACCCCACAACTATATTGATCATCAAGAACAATTCCGCATATCCACAATTAAACCATCAAGATCATAAACAATGGAATTCTTTAAAAATACTACCATCTGGACCACATTAAGGAAGCATTTAACAAAGACATAGCACCTCAAATTTAAAGAATTAATTAATGTGAAGGTAGAATAATTAACGAGTTAAACAGTAGCACATCCGCTACGTTTACTTGCCTCAACCGTTGAAGCGAAGCAGTCACGTGCGCTCAGGAGCAAAACCACCTGTCCACAAGGTATCTCTCAGCACCATGCTACAGCAAACAAAGCGCGACTTAAAGATTAAAGACATTGCTAGAACCCCGAACCCGCACATACTCCTCTCCGCTCAACGATTCAACAATCTACCCACTGCAGTAGCGCTGCTTAATATTTTCGTATCTTTAAAAAAAATATTAATCCAATTACAGCAAACAATATATATCTGGTTTCATCACTTGAATGCCTACATTTTTCATGTAGATCACACATTTTTATTTTGACCATAGCTAGGTGTAATTTAATGCACTAAACAGAGGAAATTCTCTGTTCTGTCAGACTGGACAGCAAGATTCAAATGCGTCCCAACAACAGTAAGGGGGGTCCAAAAAATATAATTTTTATACAGAAGCTAGAATTTTGAATTCCCTACAACTTTCTCAATTGCGGCCATGATCATAAAAATCATTTACTACCTATAAATTACACTTGAACAGCAGTTTGTCCCAATATGCTCTCCTGACAGACAACGGTATTCTCGACTCTGCTACACCCAGATCCCACATAAACAAATTCTGAAAAAAAATACATAAGATGGTTCTGGAAGTCCTCTACAATTTTCCTTTTGAGAAGATCCACAATAAAAATAGTTTCATGGGTCTAAACCATGCAAACAGACGCGCTGCGTGAATCAATCTACAGGCAGACAGCAGGTAATCTCTAATCGGGCAATCAATCTATTAATCCCCTTCAAATTCCGTGCCAAGAACCCTAATTACTCTATAAAACAGAGGGTTTGAGATTAGGAAAAATTACCTAAATGATCCCTTGGGATCATCACTCTTCTTCCCTCCTCTTCTTCTCCTCCTTCCCTTCTTCTTCCTTCTCTTCCCTTTCTTCTCTTCCCTTTCTTTTTCTCCTTGGCACCAATGGACAGCAGCTTGTGGGGTGATGGGGGGAAAGGGTGCAGCCAGGGTGGAAAAAAGGGGTGAGGGGCAAGGAAGGGGGGTTTATAAAGGGGGTGCTAGGGTTTGGGAGGGGGTATGGGCCCCCATTTGGGCTGGCTGGCCCAAAGCGGCTGGCCCACCCCTTCGGACAGCCCAAAATATCCAAATTAGTTATTTTAATTTATTTTTTAAATTTGGACAATTATGCAATTTAATTTTCACCTCCCGCGATTTACCGAAAAATCGGGAAACTCCGCGATTATTTTAGAAAACTACGTCGAATCGACAATCAGGATATTACAGTGCAAGGATTGTTTTAGTGTTTTCATTTATATAGATCTGAATGTTGATCGGTGCTATGGTTAAGTGTTATGAAAATTAATGATTGTGAGAAGATGTTGTATGCTTTGATCCCCTTGTATGTTGCTCTAATTCTTGAACTAGGCCCTAGATAAGTGGTGGCAATAAAGGTTCTTAATCCCCAAGGAAAGCAATGGAATAGGGAGTTTCTCACTGAAGTTCTAATGTTGAGCACGTTGCATCACCTAAATCTTGTCAAGCTTGTTGGCTATTGCGCTGATGGTAATCAGAGGCTTCTAGTTTATGAATACATGCCTTTGGGATCCTTGAAAAGTCATCTCCATGGTATGCTACCAAACTACTGTATATAGTTCTCATCTTCATCACATTGTCCCTAAATAATTAGAAGCTTGTGTAATCAGAATTAGGTCTTGGTTTATCCAAATCCTTCCCATGATAAGAAGACTCTTGACTGAAATACAAGGATGAAGACACTTGCTAGGGAACTAAAAGCCTGCAGCATTTGCATGTCAAGGTTGACCCTCCTGTCATAAACCGTAATGTAAAATGCGAAAACATTTTGCTTGGAGAGGGGTATCATCCAAAGTTATTGGCTTGGTAAAGCTAGGTCCAACTGGTGACAATACTCATGTGTTCAACTAGAGTAATGGGTACACTTGGATATTGTGCATGGGAGGGATGGAAAAGCAACACAACTAGTCCACAAAGATAAAAAAAATTAGAATTGACCAGCATGTTTCTTAGGCCCATGCAAGCATTAAAAGACTGTGCAATCTATAAAGACAAGCAAAAAGACAACCCACTATATGAGTTGTCTTTTGTGCTATCTATAGGTGACATGGATGGGTACTATTGACAATAGTTGTCTATACCATTGCACATGCCTAATAGCTACAAACCTTAAATGTTTCACAAATTAAACTACTATGGTTGGCAGATGGACTTTTATAGATCCACTCTTGATCTCAGTGAAATGCAAAAGTGCAATGTTTGCTTGAAGACACTGTAAGATTGATACCTCACTGATTATTTTGTCTAAACACATCATCACAAAAATGTCTCACCTATGAAATTTTCCTTTTCTCTTTATCATTTTCTTTGAAGGGTAAAGTCATTTTCTTTTCATGAAACACGCCAACCTTGTAAGAATAGAATAGAAAAACATATTTCCCACCTTTGCAATGGAATATGGGCATTGCTAACACTCGAACATACGATGGGATCATTCCCATCATACGCTCCCCTTACCCGTTGGATCTAACTCATCCCATTGTATGCTTCCCTTACCGGTTGGATCTTACTCAAGAACCCATCTCCCACCCATCAAATATGCGCTCAAAGTGGCAAGACACTCCGACCGTCATTCACAAGGCAGCATCAGGAGGAGGAGCTGCGAAAGCGATTGCGTCGCCTCACTCCTGCGACCTCTGGTAACTCCGCTACTCTATCATTTCCGGTCTAGAGAGGAAAAGAGAGAAAGTGACACAAGCAAGCTCATCCAAATTTGATTTGTTGCAACAAAAAAGTCAAGAAGTGTAACAACAAACTCTGAGCTTGCAACAAAAAATTTGAAGAAGTGCACCAACTAATTCTAACCTTCTAACAAACGTCCATTCGATTGCAACAAACCAATCACAACAACCATTGCGCAATAAAACCACAACCCTATTGTAATAAAGAAAATAATGCAATGCAACAAATCATTAACTTCACTACAATAAATGCCTCTTGCTACAAAAATTTAAGACAGAAAGAATGCAACAAATAAAATCACTTTCTGCAACATCAAGTGTGTTGCCACAAATTTGATAAATATCTGCAACAAAAAGCATACCCGATGCAGGGCGACATTCGACACTTGTGAGTAGCTAAAGCTCATTCAAAGGAAGAGGAAGCTGACCAGCCTCACTAGAATACCCTTGATCTAACTAGGGCAAGACTGTCCTAGTATCTCACCCTCTCCTCACTGATCTGGGGAGAGAATGGAGGGGGTGGGTATGGAGAGAGGGAGGGAGAGGGTTCTACTACCACTTACGATGGTAGCTCTATAGCAGCAACAAGCATGGCAATCGGGATGTAGTGATTGATGCCGCCGACGGTAGGCGACATGGAACATGGGAGCAACATGGCTAGAGGAGTCAAGCTTTGGGGTGGAGGAGCACAGCTCCCATAGTGAGTTCTATCCTCAATGAGCCTACTAGATGGGGGAGGGCATTAGGAGGTGGGTAAGAAGTGGATGAGATTGGAGGAGCCCACTACAACATTTGAAAAAACATATTACAACAAAATGAAACACTACATGCAACAATTGAGAAAAGGTATTGCAACAAATTATGAAAATGCTCACAACATACCAAATGTATGAGGATGCGGCAGTGACTAGCTGAGATCAGAGGAGGACGAGGTGGTGGTGCGCCACTGCAAGCTCTAGTGTCCTAGCCACAAAGCATATAGGGTTGTGAGCCCACGAGAGCCCTGGCAGGTGGCAGTAGGCTCAAATCCGCTCGCCATCCACCACCCCCCAACTACCTCTCGCACATGGTCCACCGCCCTGGCTCATTTCAGCTAATGTTGGCATGTTGTCATGATGCCCCGACTCACTGGCCCTGAGATAGAGGGGGGATGAAGGAAACAGTCATACGGTGTTGAGTGGATAGATTGTACTAGGCATGGGGAACTAGGGGGAGAGGGAGCTCAGAGGACAGAGAGAACATGGAGCATAGGAGGACGAAGCACTCATGGCTTGGAGAGGAGAAATGGGTGGTTCAGGATGGGGCGATGTGGATAAGCATAGACAATCGAGGGTGGGTGGGCTGAGTAAATGACCCGTGGGCTTGGAGCCAGGGTTCGATACTATCGAACATCTCACTTGTATCAATTCCTATGGAATATATAGGTTCTGCAATATTTTAAGGGAATGATTAGTGTCCAGACATACGATTCGGATGCTAGCTCTATATGCTTCAGTTGCCATCAGATTCTTACTGTGACTTTCATCATTTGATCCTCCCACAACAAACACCCCACATCACCTGTTTTCTTCCCCGCGCTCACTTTTGGGGCATCTTCTTCAATATCGACCCCACGGGATTCAAAATCCCTCAAAAAAATCCATCCAAATGGCTAACTGATCTCCAAACTTATTGTGCCGCCGCTCATCAAAGCTCCAGCAACTCCCTCCTCCCCTTTCAACAATAGGGTGCACTAGAGCTACAGCAGGAGTGCTCTACACTGAGTCTAAGGTTTTCAACATACCCGGTGTGATAGTTGAAGCTTGCTGCAACATGTGTTGCTCGATGGCATGTGCCTCTGCCAAAGCTCGTCAAAGTAGGGGCAACAAATATGCTATCGTGTACAACAAAAAAACCCATGCAACAAACAACCAAAACACATGCAACATATAAAAATGTCTAGTCTAATAATCCATAATAACTACTACAATAGAAAAGTGCAACAAAAAATAGCAAACATGAACGCTTGTTGCAATAATTAAAAAGTTCTATTGCAACAACAAACATCCCACATTGTTAGGACAAAACATCTAACAAAAATAAATGCTTATTGCAACAATTAAGAAGTTCTATTGCAACAAAAAAAATGTTGTTGCAACAACAAACATCTGACCTTGGTACGCCATTGCTTGCCGGAGCTTCAGTATCTTGCTCCTCTTCCTTCAGCGACGGGGCGCATTGGAGTCGGTTGCCTAGCACTAGGCCCAAGGTTTTCAATGACAACGGGGCATAGTAGATAGTACATACTCAGTACGATGGCCGTGGGCTCACGAGTGCACTATGGTTGAAGCTCACTGGAGCATAGCGTGCGCTACTCGACTGCGTGCACCTCGGCCAGAACTCGTGGGAGTATGGGGTGGTGGCACCCCCGCTTTGGTCATTGGCTCCCATGGCCTAATCTCACTATTTTTCTATGGGGGGAGAGAGAGTTGGTGTTGTTGGCGTTAGCAGAGAATATATAATTGGGTGGATAACTGGATAAAGAATAGGTGGTTGTGGTATGGAGACATGGTGGACTGGTGGTCAAATGGACAAGGCGTCTGATTTTTTTCACCTGCATCGGACATCCAAACAATAATATACCCATATTTTAAAGTAAATAACAACCAAATAATCTACAAATCCTTAGGACTCAAACCAATGAATTCAGACTCTGGTCAAATAGGTACAACAAGAGTAGGGATCCAAAAAAGGGAAATTGTGGGGACCCGGGGCGCGTGAGATGCCCATAGTCGTCGTATGTGTTCTATACTAATCCCATTATCAGTAGCTAGTATACACATTCATATCATTGAGCTCACATTCATACACGTCGCACATAAATAGTTTACACAAAAGGGGTTATGTGTGTGTATGCGAGGCATAAAAGAGTCTGTATACATAAGGCCGACCGGCCAAATAACATTAGAGTCTTGAAAAAATGCAGTGGAAGTCTAATAACAAAAGTATCCAGTGATTTGCTATCACAACCCACAGGCAACCGACTAGAGTCAAACCCTAGGAAGACCCCTGGTGCTGGGGGCGACATATGTATCGTCGAGCATGTAATCTTCATTCTATGACCAACAATAATTTAAGCAAAGTTGAGTATATTGTGTACTCAGTAAGACTTGTAGTGTATCGCAAAATTTTACATATATGCAAGGTTGTCAAAGGATGAGACTCTATACTAAGTTATTTTCAGCATAAAGTAGATTTCATTTTGCAATATCAATAAGTAATAATTTGCAAATAGAATTGTAAAGAACATTTGTCATGTAATGAAATAACATTTGCATAATTTCTATAACAGTAGCTCAAATCTATTCACAACCTTCCTCAACTGAGAACATCACACAAATCCCATCCATGGGCATGGCACATGATTAGACGTTCATGCAATCCCATATGTTCAGTGAAATAGTTTTAAAAAGGAAAACTATACCCTTTGTGACTGCATCCAAGCTTACTCATGACTGCGAGTACATCTATTTAAAAAGTTTTTAATACTCTGCAGAGCTTGTACAACTTTACCCATATGAGATAATCGAACATATTGTCAGCCATTACACGCTTCCTTAGGTGTGCGACAGAAGTGATTATCTTATAGCCTTTAGATCATCTAGTCCTAACCTTGCACTAGCCCAATGAACATCGAACCTCTCTTAGGTCCATCCCCTAAGAGAGCGAATCCTCGCTAGGTCCATCCCCCTAAGCGAAGACCCTCACTTAGGTATATCCCCAAGTCACCGTTGTATTAGTAAACTTTGGCCCCAACACCTTGGTGAAGGGACCCCCTATGAGCAAACCTACCTAGAATGCCCTCACTACATCTGCGCCTACCACAATGCAATAACATTCAATCCTTAATTGACCCGGGCAAGAATCTCCCAATATATACATGTGAAATACCCTCTCACATTTGACAGTTTATCATATAACTCACCCACGTCCAAAAACTAGGTTTTTTCATTTTATTTGATACCAAAGTAACAGAGGTTCCTCCTCTAGTCCAACATTTTGAAACTATCATGCCTACATGTAAAATTATTCGAAAGTTCAAACTTAGCAAAAACTAGTGGTTGACTAAGCATCTAGACCATATATCAATGTAGTATTCCCAATTTGTCTAAGACATGTCCTAGGTTACAACAGTGAGGGTATCAAATTTGCAAGAAAGGTTCAATGCATTCGAGTGGTCGTAACTACCATTACCCACATTATAGCAATTTTACTAAAATATACACGCATGCATAATAGATTTTGCAAACAATGTACAATAATTGAAATACTAGGATCAACATAGTCAAAGGAGGTGCTTGCCTTGCTCTTGTTGCTCAGAGAATGTTTCCAATGCATTCTCAGTGTTGTCTGGCGCGGAATGTCTATCTGATAAAAATCCAAATAAATGCAAATAAGAGACAAATAAACAGAGACACGACTAAAATATTTTGTATAATCAAGAAGATCATGATTTTAGAAGAATTTAGAAAAAAAGATCACTAGATTGGAGTTTGTATGCAGAAGTTATAAGCATTTGAGTTTTGTATTAGTTTGAATTGTCTCTTCTTAGTTGGTACAATACTCGTAATGGCTATTAACGTTCTCCAGCTGCTATGGTACTCGGACACTCTGACTACTGACCACGGCACTTCGACTACATAGGTCTTTGGTCTACTGAAACTTCAGTCATACCGCTCACACAGAGCTGGTAGTACAGGTCTTCGACCACGCAGGTCTTTCAAGCACTAAATGGGTACTGCAGCTTACGACTACTAACTAGGTATTGTAACTTACGACTGATTAACTGCACTTATGACCGATCTACTGCACTTATGATTGATCTACTGCACTTATAACCGATCTACTGCACTTACGATCGATCTATTGTTTCCCACGACTGGTTTACTATATGTATGGCTGATCTACTATAGTCGAGGATTACGAGTCTAGCTACGGTCGAAGATTTTGATACAAGCTACGATCAAAGATCTTGACTCCAGCGGTGGTTGAAGATCTTGAACACAACAACAGTAGAAGATCTCAGACTAGCTGTAGTCAAAGATTTCAACAAAACAACGATCGAAGATCTCAACTCGGGTAGCAGTCGAAGATCTCGACTACAACAACAGTCAAAGATCTCAGACCTGCTACTGTCAAGGATTTCAACACAGCAGTAGTCCAAGATCTCGATTCCGGCAGTGGTCGAAGATCTTGACTATGACAGCAGTCGAAGATTTTGGACCTGTTGTGGTCGAAGATTTCAACACAGCAGCAGTTGAAGATCTCAACTTTGGCAGCGATCAAAAATCTTAGACCTGTTGCGGCCAAACATTTCAACATAGCAGTGGTTGAAGATTTCTGATCGATAGTGGTCAAAGATCTCAACACATCAACGGTCGAAGACTTCGACACGACAGCGGTCAAAGATCTCAACTCCAGTTACGGTCAAAGATCTCGACAACAGTAGTGGTCGAAGATTTTTGATCAACAACGGTCAAAAATCTTGACTCTGTCTACGGTCAAAGATCTCGACAACGATAGCGATCAATGACTTCCACAACAGTAGAAGTTGAAGACTTACAGCAGCAGTCGAAGATCTCGACTCCAGCTGCAATCGAAGATCTCGACAATGATAGCAATCGATGACTTCCACAATGGTAGCAATCAAAGACTTTTGACATGGCAACAAGCGAAGATCTTGACTCCAGTTGAAATCGAAGATCTCAACAACGATAGCGGTTGATGACTTTGACAATGTCAGCGGTCAAACGAAGATCTCTACTCCAGCTATGGTCAAAGATCTCAACAATGGTAGCGGTCAAAGTTTTTTGACTGCCAGCAGTCAAAGATCTCGACTCCAGCTATGGTCGAAGAACTCGACTCCAGCTGCAATCAAAGATCTCGACAGCGACAACGGTCGATGATTTCGACAATGGCAGTAGTCGAAGGGTAGCAGTCAAAGGTTTCAACATATCAGCGGTCGAAGACTTCGACATGGCAGTGGTCGAACAGTTCGACATGGCAACGGTCGAAGGTTTCGACTCAAAGATCTTGATAACAGCAGTGGTCGAAGGTTTCAACATGGTAGTGGTCGAAGATTTCTTATTAGCACCGGTCAAAAATCTCAACTCCAACCGCAATCGAAGATCTCGATAGCGAGAGCAGTCGATGACTTTGACAATGGAAGCAGTTGAAGATTTTGACACGTTAGTGGTCGAAAATCTCGACTTCGACTACGGTCAAAGATCTTGACATCGACAGCAGTCGATGACTTTGACAATGGTAGCAGTCGAAGGTTTTGACATGTCAGCGATTGAAGACTTCAACACGGCAGTGGTCGAAGATCTCGGCTCTAGTTGTGGTCGAAGATCTCGACAACGGCAGTACTCGAAGATTTCTGACCGGCAGTGGTGGAAGATCTCGACACGCTCACAGTCAAAGATATTGATCGAATGTTTCGACTTCGGATGTGGTCGAAGATCTTGGTAACGGCAGCAGTCGAATGTCTCGACACGGTAGTGGTCAAAGACCTCAACTTGGCACGGTCAAAGCTCTCGACTCCAGCTACCAGATTTTGACTTTGACTATTATGGTTCTCTTCTCAACTTCGACTTCTACAGTTTCTTTGACGAGTTCAACTACTTTTGTTCTCTTTTTGTTGACTTCCATTACTTTAGTTCTCCTTTTGACTTCGATTACTTTAGTTCTCTTTTTGACTTTGATTACTTTAGTTCTCCTTTTGACTTCACATTCTCTATGAGGGAGGATGAGCTCACTGAAGATGATGACGACTCAGGAGAAGGAGCAGAAGAAGCTAGCATCAGAGACCTCATTAGCGGTGAAGGGGTCCACGGCGACAACGATTTTTCAGAAGCAGTGAAGATCCAAAAACGGTGTGCATGAGCTTGCTTGCATGTATGAGGAGATACGGGTGAAAAGAATCAAGGTATGACTCACAAGAGAAAGAGGAAGGCGTACGGTGGCATCCTGATTAGAGAAGAAGAAGAAATCCGAGCCTAAGTGATCCACTGCATGAAAGGTTGATCAAATGAGTAGGGTTCTTAAAGAAGAGATAAGCGCATTGTGATGGAGTTGGGGAGGAGATAAGCTCACCAGAGTAGCTAGCACACAATGGTGTGCTCGCCGGCATCGCGTATGACTTCGGTTTCTCAACGTTCCAGAGAATGGAGTGCTCAAGGATCATGCGCAAGAGACTGAGAGCGCGAGCTGAAGAGAAATGGCATGGTGAAGGGGCTTTACAGGTATGGAAAGGCTGAGGGCTGAGCGCGACTTCTCACGAGCAACTCAATAGAGCGGTGTGCTCAGTTTCTTGCCATGGAATGAGAGGTGTGGAAGAAGACAAGGAGGAAGATATGCATCGCATCGAGGTGATGGGTAGGCAGGGGTTGGCAGCAACAGAGAAAACTGTGGGCGTGGCATTTGAAACCGGGGGCAGTATGAGCCACGACCACAACAGAGCTGACGTAGGCACATGAGGTGAAAGGCGATGCCCGGTGCCTCAACGAGAGGGAGAGAGGTGACCTAACAGGATCCTCAAACTGATGTCGAAGAGAACAATGTGGTCGACAGAATGTGGTTGACACACTGTGGTCAACACGACATGGTCAAAACCAGCGTGGTCAAGACTAGTGTGGTCGAAGGTCTCGAGTTAGAGCAAACCGGTTGATGCTCTCGAGTAAGAGCGGAGCATTTGAAGATCAGAGTGCGAAGTGGTCGAAGATTGCGAGAGCGGAGCGGTTGGAGTCTACAAGGGCCGACTTAATAGGGGAGGGCACTCAGTTTAAGGGCTGATGGTAGGTATGACATGATGACACTAGGATGGTTCAAGGCCATTGTGATGTAAAGCTGGGCACAAAGCCAGGATGCACGGGCTGCAGGGCATGGGTGCATGCAGGCGGAGACATGACGAGGCAGGAGTATGGGCTGTCAGAGGAGAAATGATGGGGGTCATATCAAAATAATGAGCATGGCATCAAAAACCAGTGGCCTGTGCTCATAGTTTCTCATGCTGCTAGCTAGAGGTGGAAGAAAGGTATTGCAAGTGAGCCACACTCGGTAGTGAGAGAGGGAGAAAGGGTGAGTGAGCTGAGAGGTTTGGGGCAATTATTGGATATATCAAATGAGCTTGAAAAATTATGAAACTTTTTGTGGAAGCTCCTGATATAATGCAGATGATTGTGTAAATTTTTCATAGTTTTATCATGTCTTGATTTTTCTAGAAAAATCTTAGAATGCTTTTGTTTGAATTTAGATTTACTTATTCGATTAAGATAGTTTCAGAACTTGCTTCAATATTTATTTTTAGTGTCCAAATTATACTGGTGGGTTTTAGGATGGTTTCCACCACAAATTTTCTCATGCCAACTTTTGATCCTCTTTTTAGTATGATTTTTATGTATTAATTTGAATTGCATTCTAAGCACTTTTGTTTTTAAAGTTCAAACTTTTCAAAGAACTCCAATAAAGAGCCAAGGAAACAAAATGCATTCAAAAATTTTTAAAAATTTCATTTTTGTATGCCCTATAATTTGGGATGGGACAGAAATTAAGGATTTGAGTAGTGTTTCATGATTTGCTATTATACAAAATATAATTTACCTTTTACCATTGTAAAGAATGGATTCTTCGTATTTTGCCGCTTCTGATCATTCTTCTTCCTCTCTATTAGGTCGTGTTCTAAAGTATTATGGCTTATAGCTTTTGATTGAAATAGCAGTGTAATAGCTATTAGTTTTTGTAAAGCATTCAATTAAAGGAAAATAAAAGGTAGTAAACATAAAAAAATACCATTATATCTCTATAGATAATATAAAGAAAAAATAAAAACTATATTAAAAAACTAACACATTGCTTTTGCTTCGAAAAACTAAATATCATCACTGATTAGAACGAACATTAGCTTGGCCTCCGGGAAATAAGACAACGACGGCCACAACCGTCGTAGCGTGCTTCTCTGTCTTAGCTTGGGCATGGCGTGCAAGCCAAGCGTTGTGTGCATAAGCTGTGAGAACATGAGCATCGGCCTCACGCGCGCCGCTACTACGGAACGGGAGGGGCTAGGTGGGGAGATGTTGCAGGGGTGGCGTCCGCCATGTCGCCGCACGTCTTCTGTCACGTGGTTGTGCTGGCCATGGCGGGTGTCGAGGCGAACGCAGGCGCCAGGTAGTGAAGCAACCTCAAGATGAACTTAATCGCAAGTTCGAGCTTTCTTGCTGTCGGCCAGGGCAGCCACTTTGGAGGTCCGGAGAGGAAGAAGAGGGTTGTAAAATGGTCAAAAGAAACAAAATATGAAAGAATGCCATCTTTTCAATTGTCAACAAATGAAGTATAGTATAATGACAAATCGTGTAATGCACTCCTTGGAGCAGCAACGAGTAGAGAAAGGGATGCATTACCGACCACCGTGACTGCGGTTGTGCTTATGCCGTGCGTCCAACTGGAAAGAAGGAAGAATTTTCCTTCTTTTAGGGACGTTTCTTCACCAGGTACACCGCTGCCTCCGCGCAGGCGTCATCTGACCTGCCTCGACGGTTCGCCGCCGCCCGCGCCCCGTTTATAGACTTCCGCACTCGCCGTGCTCACTACTACCACCCGAGCAACAAGCCCAGAAGCAAACCAACAGCCAAACACCTCGAGACCCCAACCCAGACCAAGAATGGCGTCCGATTCCATCGCGGCGACGGTCGACGGCAGCGCCCTCGCGGGGCGCACGCTGGCCGCGGCCGGCGCGCGGCACATGTTCGGGGTGGTGGGCATCCCGGTCACCTCCCTCGCCTCCCACGCCGCCGCCGCCGGGGTCCGCTTCCTCGCCTTCCGCAACGAGCAGTCCGGGGGCTACGCTGCCGCCGCCTACGGCTTCCTCACTGGCTCCCCCGGCCTCCTCCTCACCGTCTCCGGCCCCGGCTGCGTCCACGGCCTCGCGGGCCTCTCCCACGCCACCGCCAACGCCTGGCCGCTCCTCATGATCTCCGGCTCCTGCTCCCAGTCCGACGCCGGCAAGGGCGACTTCCAGGAGCTCGACCAGATCGCCGTCACCAAGCCCTTCGCCAAGCTCGCCGTCAAAGCCACCACCATCGCCGACATCCCCCGCCTCGTCTTCCAGGCCCTCGCCGCCGCTGTCTCCGGTCGCCCCGGCGGGTGCTACCTCGACCTCCCGTCCGACGTCCTCCACCAAACCCTCACAGAATCCGAGGCCACCACCCTCATAGACGCTGCCGCCGCCGATTCCGCTGCATCCTCGTCTTCCCCACCGAAGCACAAGACCCTAGACGAGGGCATCGAGAAGGCGGTGGAGCTGCTCCGGCGCGCGGAGCGTCCTCTGGTTGTGGTAGGGAAGGGCGCGGCTTACGCGCGCGCTGAGGAGGCTATTCGGAAGCTGGTGGACACCACTGGCATCCCCTTCCTCCCGACGCCGATGGGGAAGGGGGTCGTGCCCGACCAGCACCCCCTGTCGGCCACCGCGGCACGGTCGCTCGCCATCGGGCAGTGCGATGTGGCGCTGGTCGTCGGTGCAAGGCTTAATTGGTTGCTTCACTTTGGTGAGCCGCCCAAGTGGTCCAAGGATGTAAAGTTCATACTTGTGGACGTCTGTGAGGATGAGATTGAGCTCCGGAAGCCGCATTTTGGGCTCGTTGGGGATGCAAAGAATGTCACTGAGCTGATCAATAGGGAGATCAAGGACCAGCCATTCTGCTTGGCACGGTCACACCCATGGGTTGAGGCAATCACCAAGAAGGCAAAGGACAACGTGCTTAAGATGGAGGCGCAGCTCGTGAAGGATGTTGTGCCGTTCAATTTCCTGACACCTATGCGGATTATCCGGGATGCAATCCTTGCTGAGGGGAGCCCTGCTCCAGTAGTAGTCTCAGAAGGGGCGAACACCATGGATGTTGGCAGGGCTGTGCTTGTGCAGAATGAGCCAAGGACAAGACTGGATGCTGGGACATGGGGGACGATGGGGGTCGGATTGGGGTACTGTGTTGCAGCTGCAGTGGCTGAACCTGAACGACTCGTCGTTGCTGTGGAGGGTGATTCTGGATTTGGATTCAGTGCAATGGAGGTTGAGGTATGAATAATGACATTCAGCCCAGTTCGAAAAATCAGATAGTTGCAATACTTGTTTGGTTTAATTTGCGTAAATGTTGCACAAAAGTATTCTTAGCACCATTTGTTGTGTTCTACTCTCTTTTTTTTACTTTTGCTATTACCATGCTGTTGTGAGCTGAAATTAACATTATTTGGGTTCCAGACAAGCAAGGGTAGTTGATTGGGCACTTCATGTTGTTGTCAATAATGTTCAGAAAATGCTAGACACCATCATCCATATATTACCAACTATAACAACTCTCCCAAGTATTAGTATGATATCATGCCAAAAAAATCTCTAATGGATATGCAAATATTACATGTCATTAAAATAATGCGCCCAAGGATTGTGTATCATTTACAGTTGTGCTTGTTCCTATTGTAAATATAGGTCTTCAAGGTAGAAAATCCTTTTTATCCACTTAAATAGATCACCAATGTTCTTTTGGTTCCTAAAAAAACACTATCCCCTGTTTTGTGGCTGTTTAGGGAAATCCTCGTAGTGATTCATCCTGATCAAGCTAATATTATTCTACCCCAGGTAGTCTAGATTCTACAATATGCAAATAAAACTTCCACATTCTACATTTTCCAGCTCCATACAGGTTAACCATATTCATTTATATTTTGATCTCATTTGTACCTCTGTAATCTCGTGTTGGTCATTGGCACAACACGAATATACAGCTTTGTATGGAGTCACAAAATCAGGATACCATTAGTCCTAAATTATACATTTTATAGGGAGGTTAAAATTCCAGCATTTTGCGTGAGGTTTATATGTCTATATTGCCAATCCAGCAACCACATAATTTTGCTTTAGGGTAACCTTGTGGTTTTCTTCAATTAATGCACACATTATAGAAATTTGTTGTAAACATGACATCATATGATGCTTGGATTTATTTAATTGAAACCCAGCTGTTAGGTAAGACCATTCCAAGCTCTGAGGTAGTTCTTTTAATTTTGTTCTGTGATCTCCTTGATGTACTAGTTGTATAGTTTGCTTAATGATACATTTAAAAGATGAAGCAAACTTTGCATATATTTATAAGTATACCCATTCGATGAATTATTGGTGAAACACTTCTAAATTGTAGGCTATTGCTGTTGTGCTCAATTATTTGCTAGGTGTATTCATAACAGTTTTGAGAATTTGTGTGGTTTGCTACTACTTGTCAAATAGTTGGATATTAACATTGGCAGATGCCTGGATGAAACAATTTCATGGAAGCGTGCAAAGCAAAACATGTGATTGTGTGTGCTTAATTTTATTTTCGGCTTTTAAAAGCTGTTTTTCGGCTTTTCTACAATAACTAGCTTTAAAACGGAGTGTTTTTTCAAGGCGGAGCCTACAAGTTAATTGTAGTACACACTATGGCGACTTCATTTATATCAGTCAAAACTGCACATGAGTTTATGTTATTATATACTCTCTCTCACGAGCAACTCAAAAGCCATATGCTGCAGCCATAAATTTTAAGCCGAAGCCAAAAAGAACATGCCTATGTCCTAACATGGACTAACCACAGATAGTCATATATTCAACAAAGTAAATGTTTTTGTGGACCCCAAAGAAGGGTTAGTAGGGTCATAACTATCCATATAATTAATCCAAATTTGGTGTATCGTTGTGGCTGAAATTTAGCATTTGAGTAGTGTAACCTGATAGACGTGTAGAGCCCATGGTTATTAAGGTGGTGCGGCGAGGCGCGGTAACTCACCACCTTCACATAACAATATCGCTTATGGCTCGTGGTGTGGCGACGCCATACACACAAGTAGCCGCAACAATATCTGACTTCCGAAGAGTCCAAACAGAAGAAATATAAAGAGAGAAGGATTTTATTGCAATTTCAAAAGATAAGAGGGCTAAATTGCAAAATATCAAAATCCCTCATAACCAGCCGCCGCATGTTGAGCTTGGCATTCCTTTGCTCCCATTGCCTCTCTCCCGCTCTCCTTCCCCCATGTCCTCCACCTCCGGCGCCGGCGAGGCCGAGCCAGCTTATCGACGGCTACTCCCTCTTCCCGCCGCCACTCTCCACCGCGGTCCGCCCCCAAGCAGCAGCCGCAGAGGAGATGGCGGAGAAGACTCGTCGCCTGGCGAAGCAGGAGACGGCACCACGGCGGAAATCGGAGCTGGCGGAGCCGCGGAGGAGACCCGATCTGGCAGAGGTAGTGGATCCAGCTGCGACGACGGCAGATCCAGCTGTGGCGATGGCGGATACGGTGCACCTCCATGCCGGCATGGACCTCCGGTCCACCACGGCGATATGGCGACGAGATATCGCCGATATCTCGATGCCTTAATAACCATGGTCTTGCCTATGTATTGTTGACTAGACAGCATCAAACTTCAGCTTGGTTTAGGTGAACTTCATCAGTTAGACATGTATTTTGTTTCTCTACCAGCTTGGCTTTGGTGGCCTTCATGTTGCCCTTTGATTTTTTTTTTCTTTCCTCTTATCTGCTAACCAGTCGCACTTTGAATAAACAGTTTTTTCTTTCTAAAATGGATGTAGAACATAGCTATCTTTTGTTTTCACCATGTTGTACCAAATGTGGATGTACTAATTTATTTATGTGTTGTTCACTTTGCAGACACTGGTAAGGTACCAGCTACCTGTTGTTGTAATTGTTTTCAACAACAATGGTGTCTATGGTGGTGACCGAAGAAGTCCTGATGAGATAACCGGACCCTACAAAGATGACCCTGCCCCAACTTCTTTCGTTCCAGCCGCCGCTTACCATAAAATGATAGAAGCTTTTGGAGGAAAAGGTTATCTTGTTGAGACACCAGACGAGCTAAAATCGGCCCTTTCTGAATCATTTCGTGCCAGGAAGCCAGCAGTGATTAATGTTATTATTGATCCTTATGCCGGTGCAGAGAGCGGTAGGATGCAGCATAAGAACTGAGGGTGTTTGATTGTACCGTAGCCTAGCACGATGCAGGTGTGAGTTAATAAGCAACATCCTTCATCCAATTCTTTTGGACGGTCGCTTCTTTGTTCTGTATACAGATGGAAGATGCTCTGTAAACTTAGCTGGCCTGATGAAATTTAAATGGACACTCAAGGAACTAGATATAAACTTATTTCTCACTGTACTTGAAATATGGAAGCACTTCTGGATATTCCTCTATGGCATGTGATTGAGTTCATCTTGTCCATTCTGTAATGTATTGTGTTGTGTATATGTAAACATGAAAGCAGTACAGTAAACATCTGTTTTGAGTGGTTATTAATTCACTCATGACATGTATGCGTGGATAAGTTTGTACACCTGAATGAAAAAAAAGTTTGTAGAGAGTAAATTGCAAAAAGGCTCAACATTTTTGTCGTTCTACTCAAGTCTTCAAAGTTGAATTTAGCCTTTGTACAACTATATGAACAAAAAGTTGTAAAATGGCAAAAAATGTCGTTGTGCTACTTAAGTCTTTATATTTGAATTTAGACAGGCAGATTATTGGTATTAGCTATGTTGTGCTACTTAAGGCTTGTTAGACTAGGCAACAAGTTTTCAAATGACATTGTGCATTAGGTGTTTGGACATTTACTATGGCTCTGGAGTTCTACCTAGTTCCCCTCTTCGGCGTTTACACCAGAAGCTCCCTCTTCGGCGTTTACACCATAAGCCAAAAAGAGCGAGGTTTAATGGTTGGGTTTTTTGGGTTATGGTTTATAACTTTTAATTTAAATTTTTGAATTTTATCTGTTCATGAGAGAGAATACGGAGAGGTAGATACTCACGTGCAATTTTGGCAGATATAGATGAAGCCAAGACAGTATCTACTATAATCGACTTGTAGATCTCGTTTTAAAAAAATATTTCGTTTAAAAGCTAATTACTGTATAAAGTTCAGTTATAAGTCCGAAAAAACCCACGCGCTGTCTTTAAAAGTTTTCCTTACCAACTTCTTTGGCCAAATTGTTCTCAGATTTGATGAATTTCGATGCATGAATTTTGTGGTTTATCCTCTATTTTGTTCATGTGTTTTGAGCTTGTCTGAACCAAGATCGAGCTTGTTCCAGCCGATTTTGTTTCGAACTCGAGAGCCCAGGCGCTTACGAGCGGCCCTAGCTAGAAGCCTAGAACACGTTTTTGAGCCTGAGGGTTTGTTCTTTTTGACCAAAGCTAGCGGCTTTGGGTTTTTTCTATAGTACCTAACTTTCAAACGAGGTATTTTCTTAAGACGGAGTCTACAAGTTAATTGTAGTACATGTTAAAAGCCAAATATCTGTATCAATTAAAATCGCAAGCGAGTATCTCTCTCCATAATCTTTGTCGCAAACAGTTAAAATTCAAAAATTCCAGTCAAAAGCCATAAGCCACAGTAGTGCCAAAAAAAGCCTTGAGAGTGATGCCGAGAGCCTGAGACCGAACTCAAAACGAACTGACCCTGGCTGGGTCGCTCGCCCTCTCTCGGGAGTCGGGTTGTTGGCACCTCCCCTCATGGCCTCGTCAAGCCTCAACCGGCCCGGCGTATGACCTAGATCGAACGGCCTGCGCTTCTCCACGCCCACACGACCCCTCTTTAAAAGGAAGAAACCCCCAGTCAGCAGCCCACCCAAAAACCTCACCTCACCAAGAACACGCGGCGGCGGCGGCGGCGGCCGAGATGATCAAGAGGCGCTACTTCAGGCAAGACCACGGGGACAAGAGCGCCTCCTCCTCGTCCTCTTCCTCATCGGGCTCGGACTCGGACCCTGACCCCGCGGAAGAAGCGGTCGCCGATGAGGAAGTAGAGGAGGAGCAAGAAGAAGAACAGGAAGTGGACGAGGAGGCGTCGGGAGATGAACAGGAAGAAGAACTAGGGCAAGACTTCGAAGAAGATAGTGAGTTCTTGTTTACATTGTCTAGTATTTGTGCGATTTGGAATCCTTAAGTGGTTACACGGGTAGTTTAGCCTATCCATTGCGTTATGGTCTTCTCTTGAAGACAGGTTCTCCGATGTACTGTGATACTTGATTTCAGGGTGTGCATCCATCAATCCTCTCGAATAATTAGTCTAATGTGGTGACCGATATTTCCATTGACTCTTGATAGTGATAGCTGAGTCTTTTGGATTAATGGAGCTGTTGATTTTGAGTGCATGGACAAAATGTAGACATGTACTAGTTTTAAGCTGATAATGGTATTATATTAAGTATTGGTGTGCTTGAATAATATTATTTAATGTACTGATTATGCAACTCCTAGAGGATGATTGATCAACACCAATTTTCCAATATCATATAAAAGCCATTGGAGTAGTATACCATCACTTGTTAATCTGATTTGTCCATACATGATGGCCGAACTTCTGTCTTATTCTATTAATCTTATTGTAATTGTGGGTTATAAATTTAACTGTTTGTTAGGGGTAACCTATATCTGCTACATTTTGTTGTTTTTGATGGCTTCACTATAAAAGCTTCTCCAGGATGCAATAGACCCATTATATGCAAACATTTTTAATAAATTTTTTCTTCTTTGGTTGCTCCTGTCTATCAGGTTCAGGATATCAAAGTGAGGACAGCTCTGGGAATGATGTTGATGGACCTTCTGTTGGTATTCTTTGTTCTTGCTTTTATGTGAATTTCATAGTATTTCGACCTGTTTCTCCCTTCAATTAGGATTATGAGAGATCTGGATTTTTTTTTGAGATGTGGAGGAGGTTTCTAAAAATTTAAGTTAAGGCTAAGTCATGTATTATTCTTGTTGTATAGTAGCTATACTATGTATGGTGACATGTCAGGACACTTCTGCCTTTTGTGTTTATATGGTGTCGTGCAAAATTTTAGGAATTAAGTAGGGAGTCTGTATCATCATCTTTTTTTTTTTGCCTTGTCCAGATGAGGTCATAGAAGTATGTTTGTACAAGGAAATTTCACCGGCATACATAGTGTCATTGAGACTTGAGGGGCTTTGTTTGGACTCTGTAACTTAGAATACCACAAGCCTTTTAATTTCATCTGACTAATAACTATCTCCATGCACCACATCACTGCACTTGTCTTCGTATGCTGCCTTCACATTGTTGTTTGCAGTGATCTATGGCAATTAGGGACAACTAAGTGTATGTTACTTAATGTAGATGTGGCAGGTTGCCACCTCAGGGATCTCAGTTTGGTAATCAATGACCTCAGGGTGTGGCATATTGACAAATGTTAACTTCTGAGGCTTTTCATTACCTGTCTCCACCCCTCCTTGTGCTTAGGTTTAGGCTTAGGCTTTTAGGTTAATTTGTTCAATTTGACATCTGTAGAAATATATGGCTGTAAAACTCAATATTTTAATGTTGAAATTTTAACACGGTTTATAAAATTTATTACTTGGCAATAATTAATGCTGTGAGCTACATGTTGAACTTTTTGGTATTGATAATTCTTGTTTATTAGACCAATTTCAATCTTTGCCTGGAACATATCTTGTTTCTCCTTAGCAGCCCATTAATCACTTCAGTGTGAAGCATCTTTACCAAGTCATCCTATGGAACGCTTCAATATGAGCATAATTCTAAAATATAGTGGCAAGATCAAAGTCTCTGCAAGCAATTGTACTGAGGATAGGTTTTCTTTCAGATGATGATGACAAGAACAGAAGCCCAAGGTATGAAGATCATGAGATAAACTTGCCTGTTAAGAAAGCTTCAAGTGGTAATGCTGATTCTGCCAAAGGTGCTGCCGTGCCTGTTAAGAAAGCTTCAAGTGGTAATGCTGATTCCGCCAAAGGTGCTGCCGACAAGGATGAAGCTGTTGAGGTTGATTTTGCTAACTGCATTCTGAAGTGCAAATCTGTGTATAAGTGCAAGCTTTGTCCTAGAATCATGTGCTTAAATGAGGAGATGGTCAGGGTACATCTTAAATCAAAGGTAACTAATTCAGAAGAAAGCTGATATTTCCCTCCTGTTTAACATTAAAGGGAGAAGACTCCCATACCACATGAAAAGAAACAATCAGGAGTAAATTGATTAGAGTTGTCCATTGTGAATGCTACCTTTGTCACATGTCTTAAGTTTGGTTTGTCAATTGTAGAGACATGCTCGATCGAAGAAACTACTAGAAGAAGGGAGGCTTAAGTTGATGCTCAACAGTGATGGTGAGCTTGAGGAAGAGCAAGAGACACATGCTGAACGACATGCTCGGACTATAGCTCTCAGTCAGGTGCTTGCACTATTTTAAAAAAGTTTCTAATTTCACCTGACCAAAATATTTTCTAATTGAACTGCTATTCAGTATGGCGTTTAATTTTGTTTATACCTGTTAAATGTTTCAGCAAGTACAACAAAAGCCAAAGAAGGATTCAGGCAGGCAGCGACAAAATCGGAGGATGAAGAAGGTATGGATCACATCCTTTTGATTTGTATTAGCATACAGCACATATCGAAGGCTTTCTAGGCGTCATATTTAAAGGCCTATTGAGCTCAAAGCTTGTGCAATATCATATTATTATCGTCTCTACACCAAATGATCTCCAGCAGCACGCCACCACGGAGGTCATACTAGGAGGATGAACACACTTTAAAAATAGTCCAATGTGTACTTGTGGTGTTGCATCGTAGTCCTTGAAACTGCTGGATGCTTCAGTACATAGTATTCTGATATTCTTTGCACGGTTGTTTCTTACAGAGGTCTCGAAATCGTCTTGAGAATAAACAACAGACACCAAACTCTGATAAGAAAAGGCGCAAGACTGAAAAATGAAGTGGATGCCGCAGAAATGTTATTCCCAGATTTTTTTACTGGTTGCAACCTCGACTGCTATATGTTTGTAACTTTTAGTAGTGAGATCATAAATGTTTTTCGAAGTTTTTACTGCTTGTTTTTGCCTTTTGGTACCGGAGTGCCCAATTTTTCGACGTAAGATCGATGATAATTTGTGCGTAAGCTTGATGAACCATAGCTGATTTCTTACCGCTAATGCAATAGGCTTGCAACTCTTTAATTTGTCTAATCGCACGTGTGGTGTTCTCTACCGATCACTAAGTGAAAAATAGCGATCTTTTAATTCCAGTAGAAAGAACGATCTTTGGAAGAAAAATGCCTAATTTTTTCTCTAGATGTGGCTATGCCAAATTAACTATAAAGAACAGGTGTGAACGTTAGTAGATACAATTTAAACGTTAGTAGATGTAATGTATAATCTGAAAATATTATCAAAGTGGTCTGTCTCTCTAAAGCTCACGTACAAGGATTATATAGGCCAATGAGACGACTCTACCTATGGTTCTGTTCTTGGGACTCTAAAACGGACTCAAATATGAAACTAAATTACATACCGAAATCTCAATGTACTCGGCTAAAGAATTTTTTGTACGGATAATCTATTTTTTATTTGAAATTACAGAAATATACGTGTGGGAAATTTTTTTTACAAAAATAGGATCCAGTCGCTCCATGGTTGAGCGACTGGAGCCTTTCGCCCAACCCAGCGGCGACAGCTGGACAATCTGCCAACCGTTGGGCGATTAAATGCAGTCGCCCCACCGTTAGGCGACTGGATTCCAGTCGCCGCACCGTTGGGCGACTGCAATCCTGTCGCTCAACGGTGGGGCGATTGCGGGTGCAATAAAATGCACCGTGCGCTCGGCCGCCGGCGTATTCCACTGTTTTCATTTCGCATTCCGCCGGCCGCACGATTTCGAGAGGAAGGAGAGGAGAAGAAAAAAGGAAGAAGGGGAAGAAGAGGAGGGCGAGAGAAGGAGAGGGAGAGGAGGAGAAGAGGAGAGGGAGCGCGATTTCTAGGTATTTTTTTATTAGTTTAAAATTTTAGTTTACAAAATTTAGTTTAGAAAATTTAGCTTAGAAAATTTAGTTTAGAAAATTTAGTTCAGAAATTTAGTTTAGAAAATTTAGTTCAGAAATTTAGTTCACAAAATTTAGTTTAGAAATTTTAGTTTAGAAATTTAGTTTAGAAAATTTTAGTTACAAATTTGGTTTAGAAAATTTAGATGTGGAAAATTTAGTGTCGAAATTTTGTATAGTATTTTTATGTATTATTGTAGAAAATTTAGTTTAGAAATTTTGTATACCATTTTTAATGCATTATTGTAGAAAATTTAGTTTGTAGAATTTTTTTTATGTATTATTGTACAAAATGTAGTGTACAAATTTAAATGTAGAAAATTTAGTGTACAAATTTTGTATAGTATTTTTTATGTATTATTATAGAAAATTTAGTGTAGAAATTTAGATGTACAAAATTTAGTGTCGAAATTATTGTCGAAAATTTAGTGTACATATTTATATCTAAATAATTTAGCATATAAATTTTGTAGCTATGACTCGTGATGGACGTGACTCCAACTGGCGGTACCCGCTGTTGGACGAGCACGTGGACCGCGCGCACCGCGCTTCCCGTCGTGTGTCGCCACCGGGGAGCACGGACGAGCCGCCTGAGCTTGGAGTGGTCCGGACACGCACATCTCGCGTGGCCTGGGGACTCGACCCCCGTTGGACTGCTAGGTTTACACTACGCCAGCGTTTTAGTGCTGCCGTAAGAACGTTCCGCGCTAACCTTCACTTGTTTGCAGGTTGCGGGATGCCGGGCTACTCCCTTTTGCCCGGATGGTGCAGGCCACGGAGGAGGATGGAGCCGCCTTGGCCGCGGGTGGGGACGAGGCGGGCGTGGAGCAATCACGACGCTTCCTGTTCGACCGTTCCCTGCTACGGGTTTAGTGGACCGTTGGCGGCCTGAGACGCACACTTTCCACCTTCCATTCGGAGAGATGACGCCGACCCTGCAGGATGTGTCCCTGCTCCTTGGCCTTCCGATCGCGGGAGGTGCTGCCTTCCTACCGGAGGCCCCGGCCGAGTGGCGCGCTGACCTGCTCGGCAAATTCCAGGGGGTCGTTCCACCGGCCGATGACCACCACATCTTCGACGAGGATCAGACCCATGGGCAGACGCTGAGGTGGCTCGCACAGTACCGGGTACGTGGTATTTACAATCGATCGTGTCTTCGAAACTCTTATTTGTGCTATTACATACTAATAACAACTTGTTTACATTCAGGTGGAGCGCATGGATCCACAAGCAGACGATTACCAGGTCTCGCGCCACTTCGAGGCGTACGTGCTGTGGCTGTTTGGTTGGGTGCTCTTCACCACCAGCCACGGCAACTCCGTGGATGCACGCCTTATCGCTTATGCGAGGGCGATCGCGGACGGCGAGCCCCCTAGGTCAGCTGGGGATCGAGCGTACTTGCCGCGACGTATCACGCCTTGTGCGATGCGTGCAGGAGGATCAAGGTGAACTCGATCCTCACGGGCTGTCCCCTGCTGCTGCAGTTGTGGTCGTTCGAGCGCTTCAGCCTCGGACGACCCGTGCTTGACGACATGGGTCCGTACGGGGTCGAGATGTATCCGGGGGAGACGTCGACCGGCCGATGATGGGTTCTCTCTGGTGCCGTCGACGAGTAAGTATTATCACAGTCAAATATTTCTTTCTTATTGACGATCGTCATACTAAACAATTTGTTTTTCTTGCAGGTACAGTTCGTGCACATGCAGGTCACGCGAGCGTACCTGCCCTTTGTGGAGCATTTCGACCGCCTCACAGCCGACGACGTGCGTTGGGAGCCTTACGCAGATACGGCAGTGCAGGCCCATGCTCCTGACGGGCTGTCCACACTGTGCTGGTGTGACCGGGCTTTCTGGCTCACCTGCCGAAAGCTTGTGTACGATATCTACGTGGAGGACTATGCACCCCAGCGAGTCATGCGACAGTTTGGGCTACGGCAGGTGCTTCCTGTACCAATCGGACCACCGCTTCCGCAGGCCGTGCATGCGTGAGTGATCGCTTCTCATAAATATGTACGTACTTACTACTGTGTTCGCAAGTACTTACATTACTGTGTTCGCAGGCACAACAGAAAGGGAGTTAAAAAAGGCACGGTCTGGTCGAGGAAGATGGAGCCTTAGATTGCGCAGTGGGAGGGTGCGCTCGAGGACCGCGTGGAGGAGGAACACCCATACGACAGCGTGGACTACGCAGAGTACCTGATCTGGTACCAGACGCGGACACGTACCAGGCTCGTATATGTCGTAGACCCGCCTGCCACACACGTCGCCGCTCCGACAGACACGTACCCTGCGCACCTCGCGCACGACGCTCACATCGCGGTACGTTACATGTAATTTCAAATATTCCCAAATGGCAATATCGTTTCGATGATGGACCCTTTTATGTCTTTTTTTCCAGGCTGACGTCGGTTCTGCGCTGTGGACTGATTCCACCACAGTACTGCAGAGGGTCACCATAGGTGCATAGTGGACCCAGGAGGATATTGTCAGTTTTGCGCATCGGATGGAGGCCGGGTGTATACGTATCGTTAGCCTACTATCCTGCACGAGGCTACCGGCGGTCTCCACACCCACGCCCAGCACTCCGATGGGTCGTCCACCAGTGCCACCTCGATCAGCGTGGCACTACTCCGGAGGTAGTACGTGGACACGTCCTACACCACCTCACTCGGAGCAGCCAGGGGGTTCTGCCTGGGCACGGCCTCCTACACCACCTCAGCATCTCTTGATGTCTCCTCTGCACATCCCCGGCTTCCACACGCAGGGGGTGTACTCTGAGCTGTACACCCCTCATCCTACCTCGATGGCACCAACTACGGGTACGCATCGTCCGATCTCGTTTTTATCCCAAGGCGATATGCAACGAACTAACGATATTACTATTGCAGGTCCTTACCATCCCCACGCACATGGCGTCTTCCCGGGCCCCGACGATGTAGGCCAGTTTTTTGCGGACTGGCCCGGGCCGTCTTTCGACACAGCACCGGAGGTTCTCTCCGGCAGTGCCCTCCCCGGTGCACCGGAGGGCACACAGCGAGAGGTGCAGCTGACTCCACCAGCGTAGGGGCGGGTGCAAAACCCTCCTACACGTTTTACTTTCTCGGACCGTCGTAACCCGTTGCACCGGAGGACGGCCAAGCGGGGCCGTACGGGAGGACGCGGGCGCGGTGACGGGGCACCTCAGGGTGGCGAGTGAGGGGTGCTGCCGATGCTATATGTTACGAATGTAATGAAAAAATACGCGGCATGTTACTCACAACTATATTATGAAGTTTATTTAAATTCAAACAAGCCTATTATCTCTTCTTTTCACATTCAATCATCCATATATCAAGTCATTTAACAAATATTAACATACCGGTTCTCCGCACAGGAATTCTCAGCGTATGTCACTTAACATTGTATGTACCGATCGTTCTACGGTCAATCTTTCGTAAAAAAAAGTTTCTAAAATTTTTTACACGCCTACAACACACAATGAACATAAACTTTTATTACAACTCTACCCCATTTTTTACCAGTTTAGAACTACAAAATTCATAAAATTTAAAACCATCACGGGGGCTTCATGCAGTCGCCTAAGCGGGGGGCGACTGCATGAAAGTCGCCCAACGGGAAAGCGACTGCATGACAGTCGCCCAACGGGAGGGCGACTTTCATGCAGTCGCTCTAGGGTGCGGCGACAGGTATTGTGTCGGCTTCTGGTTGTGCGAAAGGTTTCAGTCGCCCAACCATGGGGTGACTGGAGCATATTTTTGTAAAAATTTTTCCCGCGGGTATATTTCTGTAATTTCGAATAAAAAATAGATTATCCGTACGAAAAATTCCTCGGCTAAATATAGGCACACAGGCCGTAACGGATTCAACTTTCTGGTTCGTCCCTTCCGGCTTGAGTCTTCCTTTCTTCTCCTGCCTTCGGCTTTCCTCTCATGAACGCAAGCAAAGCAAGCCGGAAACAATCTCCCCACTTGAGCTCACACGCAGTAACCGAGTCGGACTCGGTCAGCTGGGCCTTTCTTTCTTCTCGCGCAAGAAGGCTTTAACGCACACCAACACAGTCGCCCGGTCCACGCGTTTCCCCCGCTTAGCACATGCTCTCGCGTCGGGGATGGAACCGATCGGATACATGGAATAGTCTTAAAAGACGAATATAAATTCATATTTTTAAAACAAATATAAATATGAATTTAAATATTTTTGAATACGAACTAAATATTGTAACAAATACAAATTTGAATTGAATATGTATTTATTTTGGTCCAATATAAATATCTTCTACAACTTCTGTAACAAATCTCGGTAGAACTAATTTATGTAACATGATCGATTATGAATCTCGGTCGGCATAGAAAACGGATCAAAAACGAATTGAATAGTTTCGAATACGAATACGAATGTAAATATGAACATTCTTAAATATAGATACGAATATTGTCAAATACGTATACAAACATTTTTAATACAAGTTTTACTTACTACATTTATATTTTTTTATATAAAAAATATTAGATAAAATAGATTATCCGTTACTGTTTTCGAACCCTACTCTCGCGGACGCCACGCATGCGGTCCCTTTCCACGCGCCTCATGCGCTCGCTTGGTGCTCGCAAGCGCGCGCCGCATGAATGCTCCCCAATGCAATTTTGGTACAAATAATCCATTTTTTATTCGAAATTACAGAAATATACCCGCGGGAAATTTTTTTACAAAAATAGGCTCCAGTCGCCCAATGGTTGAGCGACTGGAGCCTTTCGCCCAACCAGCGGACGACACAATAGCTGTCGCTCTACCCTCGGGCGACTGCATCTAGTCGCCCTCCCATTGGGCGACTTTCATGCAGTCGCCCAATGGTTGGGCGACTACACTCAGGGGCCGACAAAACCGTATGTACCGATCGTTTTATATACCGATGCAATATAAACAACTAGTCTGAAAAGATAAAATGACAAAGTTCTATATGGCTTATATACTCATTTGAAAGGTTTCGACGAGATCTACAACTTTTCAGTTGAAGAAAAATCCAAATTCCGAAGGGAAGAACAAGAAAAAGGGTAAAAATAGAAAGAAAAAACTTGCGACGCAGGTTTAGGTCCAAAGATAGCCGATTTTCGGGGTCTTGGAGGGCGACTAGCACAAGCGGTCATTATTTTTGGATCGGGATCGTCGTTAGCTTTTCAACGAGTACAAGAACGTCGAAAACGGACACCGTATGCAAAAGTTATGCCCGTTTTACTGAAGGTGTGTCGGAAACGGACTCGAATTCGTTTCGGCCTCAATTGAAACTGCTATAACTTTTGATCCCATTGCCGAAATTACTCAATTTTTTTTCTGGAGTCTTTTGGATGTATGAAGAACAGCTCCACCAATTTTCACTATTTTTGGCGAAGGTTTGATGCACTTTCCAAATTTCGGCAAAATAGACTCCTTCCTCTCTTTTTTCTCTCAGGGACCTGAGTGCAGTCGCCCAACCATTGGGCGACTTTTATGCAGTCGCCCAATGGGAGGGCGACTGGATGAAAGTCGCCCAACGGTTGGGAGATTTTCCAGTTGTCGCTGCTGGGTTGGGCGAAAGGCTCCAGTCGCCCAATGATTGGGCGACTGGAGCCTATTTTTGTAAAAAAAATTTCCGCGGGTATATTTCTGTAATTTTGAATAAAAATGGATTATCCGTACAAAAAATTCCCAATGCATGCGCCCAATTTCTCCATGAACTAGCACCCTTTCCGTTTTCGGCTGAAATTGTCTTTCTCTTTTTGGCAAATCCGCATAATCTCCTTTCTAGGTGTCCACCGTCCTCCCTCTCAGTGACACCATGCGCTATCAAACAAAGATCTTGAACCACAGCTCCTTCATTGTTCTCTATCCTCCAATTAATGGTTCTTCCCTTTCAAAAGCTAAGCATATGTAAAAAACTAGAATTAGATAGTAGACCACTCACATCGAAATTTAGATGGAACTCAACAAGAAATGAATTCAGCTTCATTTGTAGCTTCTTTTGCCCGTGCTCCAGTGATTGGACCAATTAGAGGGTCAATTTTCTTTTCGGCTTGGATTAAATTATCAGGAACAACACGATATGATGAAGATGTAGTAGTGCTAGGGTGTCCCCATCAACTTCCATTTCCATTCAAGGTTAGTTGGTGTTGGTAACAGTTTGTTGAATCTAAGAGATGAAGTTGAAAGGAAAATGAATGATCTTGATTTTAGTTTTCCTTTTTACTCCGATCTTATTTATGGCGAAAAGTTCTGTGTATGGTGCTGCTTTTACCAGACACTAATAAATGCATCGACTGAACCGCGAATATGAAATTATGTTCTGTAGCTTAATATAAGTTGCAGGAAAGCGATCATTATCAGTTCAGTTCAATAGATACAAAGTTTTTATCCCCGTTTGTAATATGTGATGGGCTGTTCAAGTATTCATTAGATCGATCAGATCATAATGAGAAAATGTAGTCGGATTTTTTTTATATTGTGAACCTCGGTAATATTGCAAAGGAATCCGCGAGACATGAATGCCTTACGGTAAAGAACAGATACCATTTTTCGGATCCATGATGCTTTAAAAGATGGCACTTTGGAGGGTACCAGAGATGGCTAAATGGTCATGCCAAATGACCTAACCTAAGGCACGATACTATTGGTATGGCCCATGGCATGGCCTGACATGAACACCAGTAGGCCAGGCCAGCACCGCATGAGGCCATGGGCCGTGCATGGGCTCGAGCCTCAGCCCACCGTACCGGCACAGCACGACACGAACAGTGTTGGGCCCGGCTCGGCACGGCACAATCCATTAGAGCAACTCCAGCAGGAGCCCTCAAATCAGAGCTCCTACTTTTGATTTGAGGGCTCCCCCTACTTTTGAGGGCCCTGTTTTTTGAGTTGAACTCCAGCAAAAGCCCTCAAATCAGGGCCCTCAAATTCATTGCAACTGAGAATGACATGTAGGACCCACTCTCATTCTCAACCCACTCGTCCACCGCGCCTCCTCCTCTCCTCCACCCGCGCCTCCTCCTCTCCTCTCAGCCGCCGCGCTCCTCCTCTCCTCCACCCGCGCCTCCTCCTCTCCTCTCAGCCGCTGCGCCTCCTCCTCTCCTCCACCCGCGCCCACCGCTCGGCGCCGCCACTCTCCACCTTCTCCGGCCGCCATGCCTCCGGATCCTCCTCCGCGCCACCACTTCTCCGCGGATGGCACCACCACAGCGAGGCGGCGGGCGAGCCGAGGCGCCGGGCAGAGGCATCGGGCGCGGCGACGAGCGAGCGTCGGGCGAGCGGAGGTGCCGGGCGGAGGCGTCGGGCGCGGCGACGGGCGAGGCGGCGGGCGAGTCGAGGCACCGGGCGGAGGAGCCGAGGAAGCGGAGGAGGCGGGGGCGAGCAGAAGCCGGGAGGCGGGGGATTTTTCACCGAGGCGGGGGAAAAACAGAAGAATGAGAGTCAGAGTAGGGGCCCTAGGAATGAGGGCTTGAAGGCCTCATTTGAGAGGCCTCCTATTTTTGAGAGCCAAGTAGGGGGTCTGCTGGAGTTCAATTTTTTGCTCTGACTCTCAAATATGAGGTTTGAGGGCTCAAGTAGGGGGCCTGCTGGAGTTGCTCTTAGGTCCATCCGCAACGATTGGTACGAACGGCCCGATTGGCACGACAGGCACGGCCCATCCAACCTGTTTAGCCCATTTAGCACGGCAAAGGGTTGTTTTTTTTAAAAAAAAAGTAGCCGTTTTTTGTCGTTTGAGAATTAAAAATACGAAAAAAATCTAAAAAAATCTGAAAATTTTTCTATAAATAGGTACCATACCCCCCTCATGAACCCACACCCAAATCAGCATTCTCATATCCTCACTCTCTTGTGAAAATTCCAAAGCTCTTTGTAGTAATTTGGCAAAATTCAGAATAATTTTGCCAAAATTCCAAAAATTCAAAATCTGGGCGGTAGTCAAGTAAAGAGGTGAGAATATTAATTTCCGTGTTATTATATCATTTTACTCCCTCTTTTATAATTTATTGTAATACAAATTAGGTAATAATGAAATTTTGTATTTCCCTTTTGCAGTTTTGTGCATTTTGAAATTTTGTCGAACATTTAGACGAATTTGCTGTGAGTGACTACGGAATTGATCCAAAAGATCTTGCATCATTCGGGACAGGTCTGCCTCCGCCACAAACGGCCGAGGCCACCGTCAAGCAGACCGCGGTTGTACCATCGTTAGGCTCTACTAACGCCTCTGCATCAGCAAGCACTGGAGCTAAGAGGTCCAGATCGAGCACGTTTGATGTGTGGGGAGATTTCGACAAGGTCATGAAGGAATTACCATCTGAAGAGCACATAAGAGTTGTTGTTTGTAAAATGTGTCATTATAAATTGTCTGCAAAATCTACAGGTAGAACATGACACTTGCAGAAACATGCCTAGAGATGTAAAGAAAAGCAAGGTATCACTATGAGGTAGACACAGCTAATATACAAACCCAACGGTATAATACGTAACTGGGATTATAATCCCAAGGTTACTCGTGAATCTTCAGCACGTTTAATTGACTCGTAAGATCTTCCTTTAAACTTTGGTGCAACAGATGCATTCCAAAAGTATATTAGAGCTGCTCATAATCCTAAATTTACTCATGTATCTAGACAGACAATCATTAGAGATTTAGTTAAATACTATAGAAAATTAAAGAACTATTTGGAACTTGTACACTTTCGGTAGCTTTAACCTCGGACATATGAAGTAGTCATACTAGGGAGGATTATCTTAGTATAGTTGTTCATTACATTAATGATGACTGGGTATTAGAAAAGAGAATAATAGGTTTTAAACTGATAGACATAGCACATACGGGTGAAAATATAACAGAATGTATTATCAAAGTCATAGAAAATTTTGGTCTTACAAATAAAATTTATAAACAATAAAAACAAAGTAAATTAAACTAGTGCAACTTAAACTAGCAATAGATAATATCAAAATTTATATGATAATATAGTTTATTGTTAAGATCATGATCCTGCTGCGATCTTAACGATTCTACGAGTTGAATCACGATCCCACTGTGATATTACCCGATTCCAATCTATATTATGATTTGTGTTATTTTTCTCTGGTAGAATCATATGATTCTAGAATCCGTTTCGCGAGACTGCCAACCTTATAAACGACTGAGTCTATTGGGGTTGTTTCTTACCACGCCTGTTGGGCTTGTTTCTTACCACGCAAACGCTTGATCCTAACCGTCTGTTCTCTAATCAGACGGCTCCTCTAGCGTGTGGTCGTGCCGGTGCAGCACGGGACCCTAAGTATGTGTTTGGTTCATGGGACCATGGGGGATGGGATGGGGCGGTCCTCGTTCCAGAGCTGTTTGGTTCAGAGTCAGGTGGATGGGGGATATCCCTCTAGGGAATATTCTGTGGATATGCTCTCAAATTGGGGATGATACTATCCCCCAAAAATGAGGGGATGGTGAGGGATGAAGTGGGACGAGTGGCTGACAGGTAGGCCCCGTCCCTAAAAAATGGGTTGGATCCATCCTGTCCCACCATGACTCTGAACCAAACACACCCTAAAGCCCCAGTCCCGAGTCACACGCCATCGTTCAAGCAGCAATCCGAACTCGAAATCGAAATGCTAGGCAGGCCGGGGCGGCTCCCCGCTTCCGCCCTTCCCAACGATTCCGCCGCCGCCGCCGCCGCTACCGTCCTCTCCATCCTCCGCGACACGGACCCCGACCGCCTCCCAGCGGCTGGCATCGACCCAACCCCCGCCCTATTCCAGCACCTCCGCCCGTCGCTCCCTACCCTCCCCGAGTCCGCGTTCCCCGCGCTCGCCCGCTGGGCCGGCGCCGCCACCGCCGTCTCCCTACTCGCCTCCGGCGGTCTCTTCGCATCCGCCTGGGGCCTCCTCCTCTCTCCTTCCTCCCCGCCTCCTCCCCTCGCCGCCTTCGCGCCGATCATCCGCCGGTACGCCCGCCTCGGCCGCGCCCCCGCCGCCCTCCGCGCCTTCCACTTCCTCCGCCGCCACCCCGACCGCTACACGGTTGATGGTGACTCCCCTGCCGCGACCTCCCTGCTAAACATGGCCGTCGACGCGCTCTGCAAGGAGGGTCACCCGCGCGCGGCCGCCGAGCTTGTCGAGCGGTGGCGGCACGAGGAGCACCGGTCGGCGCCCGACGAGCGGACCTACAACATCCTTCTGCACGGCTGGTCCCGCGCGCGCCGGCTTGACAAGGTGGGGAAGCTCTGGGCCGAGATGCGCCTCGCGGGCGTGCGGCCGTCGGTGGTCTCGTATGGGACTCTCATCGAGGCGCTCTGCGTGATGCGACGGCCGGACCAAGCGATGGGGCTCCTCGATGAGATGCGGGAGGAGGGGATCCAGGCGAATCTGCTTACCTGCAACCCCATCGTGTACGCGCTCGCGCAGGCTGGCCGATTTGGGGACGCCCACAAGGTGCTCGAGAAATTTCCTCTATACGGTGTCGCGCCTAATATCTCCACATTCAACTCGCTCGTGTTGGGCTATTGCAAGCATGGGGACCTTGCTGGGGCTAGCAGTGTGCTCAAGGCGATGATGGGGCGAGGCATTTTGCCAACCGCAAAAACATACAACTACTTCTTCATGTTCTTTGCCAAGAATGGAAATGTTGAGCTGGGGATGAATCTTTATAGCAAGATGATCAACAACGGCTATGCGTCAGACCAGCTCACTTACAATCTCTTGATTAAGATGTTGTGCGAGGCGAACCGGCTTGAATTAGTGGTGCAAATGATACAGGAGATGAGAACTAACGGTTTTGAGCCTGATCTGGCGACAAGCACCATGCTGATACATTTGCTTTGCCGACGCCATCGGTTTGAGGAGGCATGTGCGGAGTTTGAGGACATGTTTAAGAGAGGACTTGTGCCCCAGTATATCACTTACCGGATGCTTATGAAAGAGCTCAAGCGCCTTGGTTTAGTTGAACTGGTCCAGAAGTTGACAGATCTAATGCGCTCAGTACCACATTCTACAAAGTTACCGGGCAGCTACAGGGATAAGGAAGGTGACAATGCTATAGAAAAGAGGAAAACGATATTGCAGAAAGCCCAGGCCGTTTCAGATGTTTTGAAGGAATGTAAAGATCCAAAGGAGTTGCACAAGCTCAAAAAGGATGAAGAAACTGATGTTGAGGTCGCAGATAGGTTAGTAGCCAACATTAGAAGAAAGGTATATGGGGGTGCCTCTAGAATAGCATCTCCTCTTCCTTGAATATGGAGTTGCAAAAATCAAAATTATCAAGATTGTTTGCATGATGACGGGACCAACAGTCGTTGCATTGTCCATCTTTGACTTCCTACCCAATTAATACTTCACATGATTCATTTATCTATCATCCTTTGGGATCTTCATAAAGAAAACAAGAGATTGTGTGACCTACTATGGTTGTTTCTCTGTGCTGGATGTTCCCATGAGTGATTCAGCATTTCAGATGTGCAATGTTTTGCTTGCTGTTCTACCCATTGACAAAACAAAATCGTCAACTGATGACAAATGACAGATTTCTAACGTGAGTTGTCTTTCTTGATGTTTCTAGTTTTATCACTTGGCCATTTTTGGAGCAAATTATATTATGAATTGCGGTGCTAATTTGCAGAAGTTTGGGTGTAGATAAGAAGTGTGGACTGCTCAAACTAATTAGTGCCTGATGTTGGTGGCTTTGCATCGGACTCGATCGCCAAACGACTATGTCCTGTCTGAAGTCCAATGAGGGTTCATAAGACTTGTATTTGACCGAATATCACTATGTAACTGCCTAGCCTGTATCGGTTACCAATCGAAGTTGGTCTCGTAAAGCTTGAGATGCTGTTTTTAGGGATAGTGACTATTGGTTAACCGACCAAAAAATTGAAATCAGTTGGGAATCAGCAAGAGCTAAGAAATTACCGGGTTTTCTCAGTTTCCAGTTAAATAAGTGCAATGAACAATTTAATTTTTCATTTCCTTTATGTGAATATTATTAGTTTGAAATAAATTATTTATATGCAAGAACAATGCTGAATTGTCTATCAAGGCTGAATATAATCAATAAATGGGTCGTCATGGAATCTGTGTGATCAATCTTCTGAAACTTTGACCATGAACACATGTACAAAAATATATGGATTGAATATATGAACGTAATTTCATTCGACTTGTCAAACACAGTCAAAGTCTTGCATTGGAGATTATCAAAAGTCAAAAACGATTTCTATTAGATTTGTAGACGCACGGAGCATTTCAAAGCTGACTACTATTAGATTATTCACATAAAAGTCATACTAGTAAAAACTATATCATTATATATTCTCTTTAATAATGTTTACTAACAAAACTAGGAAAAACAATGGGCAAAGATATGTAATAAAGATGGTGTCGATGGTCCAAAGCTACATGTAAAAATTTGAGGTAATATTAATCAAAATACTTCGCTAAACTTCATGTTAATAGAACGTCTCCCAAATCTTGAATAATTTGAAAACCGAATGTTCCTCACGGTGTCCGTGGATTTATTCTTTGAGCTGTCTGTGTACATGAATTTGATTTTCTGGAAGCATTTTCTTCAAATGAAATTGATGAGGCTGTTAAATGTTTTATTTTGATAACTTGACGATGCTGTTAAACGTTTTTTTACATGAATACTTTGGTACATGACCAAATCGCCACCAGCCCATTTCAAAACAAAGTTCGGATAACATACATACTTAGCAAGTGACATGGATCAAACCTCATGGCGAGATAGATCATTTAGGGTTGCTTCTTTCATGATAGACGAACGGGTAGACAAATAGCTCAGTTTACTAGATGCAAATCAAGAACAGGGATAACTAGTGCTGATCACAATCTAAACGAGCATGTGAAACGAGAACAAGTTCGCAAAGAAGACAACTTGCACAAAGAATGCGACCCAAGAACTCAAGGTTCTAAACCACACTCAAAGAACAGTCACACGCAGTATTGCTCAGTGGATCAACACGCAAACACATGGATTCACCCCTAAAGTCATATAGCATAAAACGAACGCGGTTACACAGCCTTATATAGTGTCACGACCCGAGATCGCTGCTGGTAGCACACCAGTGGATTTGGGACCGACAGAGTCGTACCCGAGAGGAATTGGGGGAAGAACAGATAGGGATAGTTACTAGTTAGGGATTTAGAAATCTTGGCGTTATCATCAATACCGAATCAGGAACCGATCCTGAGTACGTACACACTCGCGTCGCCAAGCGACAGCCCAAACGTACTGTAGCCCAACACTCGACTCCTTTAGCCGTTTTACTTTCTGCCTTACGGAAGAGGCATTTGTCATGCTCTTCAATCTTGTCTGGGTGGGCATATACCTGGATATCATTAAGAAAGCTCTATGATTATGGTCTTTGTTTCTCGATTGCATCCAAAGAATTGGTTTTCATGTTCTTAACCTCTGACGATTCAAAACAAAGGGTTTTACCGTCCATTTTCATTTGTTTCGGGATGGTGGCCCGAATTGGCGACGTGAATTTCAACTTTGGCAATTAGAACATGAGAATGAATGGACTCTTGTGTTCTGTAAGAAGAAATCTTCTCATCCAAGGCCCTCTAAAAAGGTGTCTTTTGCTGCTAACATCTTTGTTAGCAAACCAATGATTCCTGCTAGTTCATCTATAGTGCAAATTGGTTCCATTTTCGTGCGTCTTTTTGATGATTTGCAAATCCAAAAGGCTTCCTCAAGAGTGGCCTCCATTTCCAGTAATGGTACAGGCATGGACCAAGGTATGAATTTCAAAAATTCTACAGCTGCTCAATTTCCAGTCTTTCTTCAGTGGAGTTTAATTCTCAACTAATTGATAATCTGATTGGTGGGGCCAATGTTTTATTCTGTACACACTGTTTGGGGGATGGCCATACAAAAGATTGTTGCACAAATGAAATTTGGTGCAAGACTTGCTACAATTATGGACATGTTTCCAAATCCTGCTTGTCTAAACTTGGCAAGAAAATGATTTGGCTTCCTAAACTTCGTGTGCACAGTAATTGGTGTTAGAGTTTGTAATATTCTTTTCATTTTAGAAGTGAAAGTCGTATTCGAGTTTGCAGTGTGCAAGTCGGTTTAAGTCGTGATCGTAGTCAGTTTGTCATGGTCATAAGTCGTGTACGAGTACGAGTTGTATTTGGAGTCCATGTCATAGTCATGTTTGAGTCCATCTCAGAGTCGTAGTTGTCTCCGACACGAAGTTGTAGAGCAGGGTATAAAGGGCAGAGCATTATAACCGAGAGGATGCAACGAGTTGAGGTGATGTAATCGAGAGGAGCTGTTGAGAACAGAGGGCGATCGGTGTGATCGCAGAGCAGAGGACGATTGGTATGATCACAGGCGATTGGTATGATCACAGAGCAGAGGGCGATTGGTATGATTGCAAGCGATTGGTATGATCACAGAGCAGAGGGCGAGTCGAGGCCAATGTGATCAGCGTGATCGAAAGGCAAGGCAACAGAGAAAGCGATCAAGGTGATCATAGCGATCGGTGTAATTGAGAGAAAGAAATAAAGAAGAGAAGAGCAGTTCAGCTCTGAGAAGTCTATTGAGTTCATTGTGTTTACAGACGTGGTCGTGTTGGACCCGGATTTTTCAATCCAGAATCCCCTGTGAAACTCCGCACTATTCCCTGGATCAGTAGATAGTGCTCACAGGTACCTTGCTGCATCACCACATACATCGCATGAAGCATAATAAACCATAATATTACATAACCAAGTCTGAAATACACTGCGTCGTACGACATTTTTACATAAGGGCCGAACAAGCCAAATATCTATATTACAAAGACAACAGCGGAAACAAAAGCAGAAGTAAGACCATAATCCACAGGTAAGCGACTAAGGGGGAAATGTGTGCAACATATATTATCTAGACCTAGGTAATATATGTGCACACCATCTCCGTAAGTCTACTTGTCTAGGACCTGAAATCGGGATAGCCGCCCTAATTTCCTTTGTTGTTTTCTCCATCCGCGGTAGGGGTATCTTCATAAGCGTAGTGGTCTTGGGTCCCTGTTTCTGATTTGGTAACGCGAGTGTGAGCACAAATCCACCATGCTCCGCAAGCCAATACACATAATGCAATAAGTAATATGCATGGCTTATCTAAGAAAGGCTAGGGTTATTTTGTTGCATCAATTACTTTTTAGAATAGATTACTTAGAAATTTTCTAAGACCTAGCATTTTGGACTTAAACATAATGTGTAAAAGAATGTATTAATAATAGCGAATTAGATACTATCCTTCGTTACATGGCTTCTGCACCATATGCTAACTTTTCAGCGTTATAACCGCTTACAGTATCACTTGGGCGACACTCAGGGTAACACAAATAAGGGCTTTCCACTGCCCTCCACTTTTCCAATCCCACCCACAAAGTTTTTGAAATAGAACTATATCTAGTTAAGTTCACATGTCCACCTTTGACCGTGGGCACTATTCTAATAGTTTTGACTCTACAGAGTTTGTACACTTGTCGGATCCCGGAGCAACGACTCTTGGATCCTCTGTGTAAATCGCACTAGTCCAGAATCAGCTAGTGCACACAGTACAACAAAAATAAATACCAAGCACAAATGACCAACTTCATTAATTTAAACAGTACGGCCTTATGGCCAAGTCTTACATCAACGCCCATTAGCAAAGATAAATAAAGTAAATAACTGCGGAAGCAAACTGATAAAAGCGAAGCCCAAGCCTGCCCACAGGCAAACGACAGTAAGACGCGGCCTACTCGTCCTGGTCATCTCCGTTGTCGAAGTCGTCTTCCTCTGTATGGAGATTGTAAGGTGAGTACAAACTTGTACTCCGCAAATCACACGGAGAAATGCAACATAATGATAAAGGTTTCAATGGAAGGCTTATAGGGTTAGTTTGCATAAAACAACATTTAATGAAATACAATAGATAGATTAAAATTGCTGAATTTAATACAGTAAGTAAAAAACAATACTTGTAATTGAAAATAATAGCGTCAGTGCAGGCTTCGACCAAACACCAACCTATCCTCGGGCATCCCACCTGGACCATCTTTTCCAAAAGATCACGTATGGATTCCATCCATCCACACGCTTTCACTGCGCAACTCTGATGAATTCCATCCATCCACCAGGTTTCAATCTCTCGCGATTCCATCCATCTGCAAGGTTTTCATCTTTCGTGGATTCCATCCATCCACAAGGTATTCAAAAATATTTTTAAAACATAAAGTCTAATCCATGAAAAACTTTTACTCAGCATGCCCATGACCGTGGGCACGACTATCCAAGATAGATTATACACTCTACAGAGATTGTACAGCTTTACCCACGAGACACGATCATCCATTTTTACCACTAGATTACACACTTCCTTAGGTGTGCGGTGGGGAGTCGTGACAAGGCCTTTACAATGCAAAGCCTTCAACCTGGCCAAACCAACTCTAAGGTTTCACCCCAGTAAAGAATCCACCAGACCGGGACCCCCTTTTGAGCCTGAGAGAGACTTCACATGGCTTAACCACGCTCCCTCAAGTGAGACTTCTCATGGCACCAACCACGCTCACTTTCAACCTACAACTTGACTCAGGTTGGGACTTCACAAATTATTCAGCCAGGGCTGTCCCATACCAGCCATGTGGTAGTACGATAGGGCTTTGCAACAGTAGCTCACAGACCGGTCCTTAATTGACTTAGGCCCAACCACATACCTTTGTGCACGACAATCAATCCTGTGGCTACAGTCTACAGAGCATGCCTGCACCCACCATCTAACTAATTGCCTAAGTCTAAACTAGTTTTTATATTTTGTTTTGAAAATATTCCATAAACCTCCTTGACTCACCAAAGTTAAGAGTACCTTTGAAAAGCTTATCATTGTATGTGAAAAGTTCATCATTTTATGTGAAAAGGTATCCCAACCCAAATATTATGACAAAGCAGGTCTAAGCATTTGATTTAAACTCTCTAGCCAACACTAGTGTATTAACTAAAGTTTGATTCTAGGGTGGCAAGGTATCGAGGAATTCAATATCAATGGAGGAATTAACAAGTAGGTAATAACTAAATTTAAAACTGAATTGAAATACGTTGAATAGAAATATGCATGCAGAATAATTTAAAACAACATAATTTTATTTTGAAATCTGGGATCAACATGATCAAGGAGTGTGACTTGCTTTGCTCTTCAAATTGGTGCAAATCTTTGTCTTTGAATTCTCTCGAATCGTCGAAGTCTACACGTGAAAATAACCCACCAAATCCAAATAAATTCAAATAAACTCAAATATTTGAATTGAGGCTAGAAATGGATATAGGGGAATTTTTGATGAATTTCGAAATTTGAATGGGCTCAATTGGAGTTAGGACAAAGAAGAACGGGCTTCGGGAAGTTTAAAATAAGAGAAAAAGATTGATTTTCTGGAATTATTTTTCTAAAGAAAAATGGGAATTATGACATCAGCAGAGATTTCCTTTTTGGCCGAATTATTTTTACACTGAAAAATGGGTTTTATGGCGTCAGCCCTGGGGTGGGCCTGGGTCCATGTGGACTAAGTCCATGGACCGGGGGAAGTGGTGAGGTGGCACGGGTGGTGGTTGGCACTCACGTGGCGCCGACGGGGCAAGGGGAGCCGAGGTGGCTGCCACCAGGCAGCCACATGGCGTCCATGCTGGCACAAGCGGCAGCACCGGTTAGAGGGGCACGGGGATCGGGACCTCGCCGGCGAACGGCGGCGCGGCGACCGGCGGTGAGGGTCGCAGGAGACGGAGGAGGCCGACGGGAATGCAGCGGTACCCAGCGCGGAGCTCGGCGATGATCGGAGGTGGCCAACAACGAGGAAAGGCGGCGGAGCGGCTCGGGTCTCCCGGCGCGTCGGCGACTCGGTGGCGTTCGGGGCCGGTGAAGAGGCAGAGGACGCTCGGCGGGGCGTGGCGAAGCTTGGGGTGTCGTCTGCTGGGCGCGAGGGACCTCGGGTCGGCGGCGATTGCTCGCCAGAGGGCTCGCCGGGGGTACTCTGGCGCACGGGAAGGGATGGGAGGAGCGGAGGGAGGTGGAGCGAGGTGGGGCGGAGCCGGGAGGTGCTTTTATAGGGGTCAGGGAGGGGTAGGCCGGTGGTAATTCGTCGCCGGAATAGGCACGGGCGTGGCGGCGATTGCGGAGAGAGAGGGAGTGGGGAGGTGGCGATGTGCGCGAGAAGGGCGTGGAGGTGGGGCGCGGCGCGTGCGAGAGTGTGGGGCGTGGCCGGGGAAGAGGGGGTGGCCGGGTAGGGCGGAGGTGGCACAACGGCTTGGCGGCGGGGACGGTTGAAGCGGGAGGAGGAAGATGGGGGCGGGGAAGAAGGTGCTGACGGGTGGTGTCGGGCGGCAGTGAGAGATGAGAGAGGAGGCGCGCGGGCGGCCGAGATGAGGGGAGGGGGAAATCGGGCGGCCGAGAAAGGAGAGCGGGGCGGATTGGGCCGGGCGCGCGGGGCGGGCCATCTGGGCCGCACACGTGGCAAGCGGGGAGGGGAGGAAGGCGGGATGGGAGCGGGCGACGTGGGCGGGATCTGGCCATCCACGTGGCGGCCGGAGGGGAGGAGAGGGTTTTTAATTTTTTTTTTCTGATTTTAGGTTTTTTAGAAAAGCCTAGAAAATTCATTAAGGCTTAGAAAAATATGAAATTACTTCCCAAATTCCAGAAAAATTCACAGAAGATCCTGGAGATATTTTGGACTTAAATAAAATATTTTCAACTTGTGTTGGTATTTAATTTTCATACTCAAAATACATTTTAATTTCAAAATAGATTTTTAAACTCCAGAAAACTCAGAAAACCCAAATAAGAGCCAAATAAATCCAAATAATTAATTTGAATTAATATTTTTATAGAAAATCATATTATCATTTTATTTAATAATATTTTTAGGTTTAACTTAAAATACTTTTTTAAACCCAACCTTTTCAAAAACAGAAATTGACGGCAAACCCGAATTTAAAATTTAGGCACCAAAATACATGTTTTTATTTTAAACCAAATTAATTTAATTATTTTTTTCTAAACATTTTGAAAGTAAACAGCTGGGCTGTTACAACACTTTGCCCACAAGAGACAATCCGCTCGTTGCTCCACATGATTCCTTAGTCATGTGGTTGAGTAGACCGTCACAATAACCTTTTAAAGTATCTAGCCCCTTTTGTCATCTCACCCTATGGGCTGCTCCTATTTGTGGTGGATCCCATAGGTTGCGCGGGATGTAACCACGGCTACAGTAGGGGTGGAAACGGATCAGGTACGATCGAATAGTCTCAAATACGAATATGAATCCATATTTTTAAAACGAATACGAATTTGAATATTCTCAAATATGGATACGAATATTCTCGAATACGAATACGGATATTTTTGAATATGGATTTTCGCGGATACGAATATCGGATAAAATGGATTCCTAGTGGTTTTGCCAATTTTTCACTGGTTACCGGTTTTAAACCGCCTAAATTCAAATTTTGAATCACAAAATTCGTACAGATTTTTCATGGGTTCTAGAAACGGATCGAATACGGATATGTATATTCTCAAATACGAATGCGAATATTCTTGAATACGGATATGAATATTCTTAAATACGAATATGAACATTTTCGAATACGGATTTTGCTTACCATATTCGCGTTTTCTCGGGTACGAATATCGGATAAAATAAATTATCCGTTACCGTTTTCCACCCCTAGCTACTAGCTTATTCGGACTCCACTATCCACAACGCTAGCACGACTGGTTACTTCACCCTCCTCTTAGTGTCCCTCTAGGCCTCTCCTTGCCCTTGCAATATTCCACTCCTTTCCACTCCGGTGAGATGAGTCCGGGGGTTTCGATAGATTTACTTAGTCAAGTTGCACTTTGCAGACTTGTGGTTATACTATTTTACATACAAGGTCATGACAAGATTCAGTCCTTAGTAGTATCTGGGTGGTCCTACCACAATCCACATATTGTGCTTCCACTGCACCACATACCAACCCCTATATCATCTGCCCAGATATTTAAGTTGGGGTTTTTGGGGAACATAAAATAATTATATCAAACTATACCAGTCATTCCCACCATGATTTCCCAAATCAGTTTCTCATGCTTAAAAGTGATGCTTGGGGCATTTTGGTGCCCCCGATTATCTAAGCAGTACTAAGCAGTGGCGTATAATTACGGACTTAATTTCGAAAGTTGTACCATTATAATTTTTGCTAAGGTGACAAGGCTCAGATATTCAAGTATTTTATATGAGTGTAATACTAACAAGATCATTAATGGGTATCTAACTAGGAGCTTGAAATCAACATAAATTTGTATATAAAATAACAGCATGCAAATTGATAACTTAAAACAGAATTAATTTGCAGAAAATGTAGGTTCAACAAGATCAAAGTATTGACTCGCCTTGATCACAGTTGACTTGGTCTTAATCGTCGAGGGTTGCTTCAGCGTCTTCCTCCTGGGCCTCGTACGCTATTTTTACGTTGCGCAAAAATTTGGATAAAAATTAGCAAACCTAACAAATTCTCACAAAACTTCAAATGAGCTTAAAAAATTATGGTTTCAGTTCCATTGGATAGAGATTGAATTTAAATGAATTTAGAAATTTGTTTCACTCAATTTGGAGTTAAAATGAATAAGTTATGCCTTTTTAAATTTCTCAGTTTAAATAAATCCGAAAAATAAATAAAATTTGACAAGTGGGACCCACATCAGTTTTTTAAAATTTTTCTTTTTCTTTTTATTATCTTTCCTCTGTATCTATGACAGGTGGGGCTGTGTATTATTTAATTTTAAAAGGCATGGCCCACATGTCAGTGAGTGATCTACATTAACTAATCACGATTAGCATTAATAGCCTGTCTTAACCATTAATTAATGATTGTCTTAAGCTAATCAATCACTCACTCTCTCTCTCTCTCTCTTTGCTACAGTAGCTCCTCCCTCCAGCCGAAAAACGGCGAGCTCGCCGTCGGCGTAGGGAACGGCGGCCGGCCATGAACATTCCAAAAATGGGATGCTCATGCCAGCACGCACGTCTGGGCCCGGTCCCACCAGCCAATTGGTGGTAGCGGTGGTTGGCGGTGACCGCGGGCGGCGGCGGAACAGGGGAAGAGGGGTTACGGCGGAGCACAGTACGGAAGCCCAAGTAACTCACAAGAGAGCATCTTGGTGAGCTCAGGAAGCTACCTCGGGGGTCGGCGCGGCTCGGGAGTGGCAGTGGTGGTCCGACGGCATGAGGCGATGGTGAGCAGAGGAGACGCATGGTGTGGGCTTAGCTCGGGCGGCAAGAGGTCCAACCGACGGCGGGGATGGCGTTGCGGAGCTCCAAGGATGCTCCAGTGGGGCTGAATTGGACCACGGTGGCGCTAATCGGTGGTTTTCCCCTCGGCCGGCATTGAGACAGAGGGGAGCGGTGCGGTGCGAATAGAAGCTCGGGCGGGGATTTTAGCCAGCGGGGAGGGCTGTCGTCGTGCGGGCAATTAGTTGCAAGGCGTGGGCGACGGGACCTGTTGGAGCGAGCGCGTGAGCCGAGGCGAGAAAGGGAAGTGACAGGGCAATTGGGCACTGTGGCTGACGGAGGCGACACTCACGAAGAGGGTGGCGACGCGATGGGGCAGGAAGCTGTGGGCGGTGACGGTTAACTGTGGGTGATGGCGGTTCTCTCGAAGCGCTGACCGGGGCGACGCGACGGCGGTCGCTGTGCACGTCGCGGCAACAATACTATGGCTCTCATCAGCGGCATGGGTGTGAGCAGACGGCGATCGGCGGAGCTCGCGAGGCACGGTGACAGAATGGCGACGGAGAGGGCGAGGTGAGGCACACATGTACACATATATCATATTTTTGGTTCATTTATTTATTTACTTATTTTTATTCCTTTATTGCTAACCTCACCTTTGTATTATCTATTCATGTAATATGGTACATATTTAGGTATACTTATTTTATTCACTTATCTTTGTTTATTGTTATTATTTTTACTAAGCCCAAAGTGAACTTTCAAATTTTTGGTTCAAAGTATATTCCCCCTTTTGATGGGTCATCTTTTCAGATTCGATTTTCAAAACATAAATTTTATTATTTTCATAGTTCCTTCATGATTTCTTATTAGTTTTATTTTTCATAAATTTCTTCAATTATTGAAACCTCAACCAAGAATTCAAAGGAACACCATTAAAATCCAAATATCAAGAAAATATATTTCAAAATAATTCGAGGGCTACACGTTTCCAAATTCAAACTTTCGGGATGTTACAGGCTTATCCCCCTTAAAAAGAATCTCGACCCTGAGATTCGGCCTAATATGTGAACAAGTAGGGGTAGTCTTTCCTCAGCTGATCTTCGTGTTCCCATGTGGCTTCCTTCCTGGTATGATGACTCCATTGTACTTTGCATAGCGGATGGTCTAATTATTTGTCTTCTTTTCTAAAGTGTCTAAGACCACAGCGAGAAGGCATGGTTGTGAAGCGTTACGACCACAGCAGTTGACAAAGCCTTCGAAGTGGTTGACAGTATTACAGCGTGGTCGTAATCAGGTTACGACTACGGTGATCAACCGTGGTTGAAGGAAGTGTAGTGCAGAGTTGGTGAACGTGGTCATAACTTCTGCTAAAGTTATGACTATATGGTCAAAGCAGCGAGCCATGATCGGAGAGGTCACAACATGGTCGTAATGACTGTCAGCGTGGTCGGAGAACTAGCAAAGTGGTCATAACGATTTATAAGGTGGTCATAGTCTCTTCAACGTGGTCGTATGGCTGCAGTGAGTGGTCGTAGTGACTACAAGGTAGTCGTACAGATCCTGGGAGTGGTTGTAGGACTGCAACAAGTGGTATCAGAGCTAGTTGACTTCGGTTTTAATTGACATAGGAGACAAGGAGAAGGCTCAGGGTGGGCTAATCTCACTCTAGTACCCTCTCCTGATGACTGATAATTACCCGGTGTGAGCAATGAAGATGAAAGCAAACATATGTGCCCAGAGAGTCTGGGGTGTAGTCGATCCGAAGGGGAAGGAAAAGGAGGTGGACAAGAAGATAGATCTGGTGGCGCTTGCTGTGATCTATCAGCTGGTGCCAAATACGATTATGCATCAGCTCATCAGCAAGGAGATGGCACGGGAGGCATGGGAGATGCTGTAGACGATGCACGAGGGTGTTGATCATGTGGAGGATGTGCACAAGTCCAAGAGGAAGACTTGGAGCACATGTTGGTTTTTTGTGGATTTGCAGAGGGAACGTGGGAAGCGTTGGAGGCAAGCTTAGTTGAGATGTACGCAGAAAAGTGGATATTCTTGGTCCAAGAGAGAAGAGTGGAAGGCTTAGGTAACGGCGAAGCCAATGTGGCTGTGGGAGCAGGTGCTCCAGCCTAGGCAGGCGTACAAGGAAGGACGGTTCAGTCTAGGTGCGAGGCGCGACAAGCGTTGGATTGATGGAGCAAGCACAGGTGGTAGGGCAGTGACGGCTGAGGCGCACGGGAGTGCAGGTAAAAGGAAGAAGCAGAAGCAAGAGAGAAGATCGGCGTGATCAAGATGGAAAAACAAAGATTAAGGAGGTGATTGTTAGACTTTGTAATCTGGTTTTCGTTTAGAAGTCAAAGTCACATTCGAGTTTGCAGTGTGCAAGTCAGTTTAAGTTGTGATCATAGTTATTTTTAATGAAGATGTCGGTCACCTATGTCTAGTTGAACTACCAATGAAGGGTAGGGCTTTTACTTGGTCAAACATTTAAGAAAACCCTTTGCTCAAACAAATAGGTTGGTTCTTTACTTCCCCTAACTAGGTTATTTCTCACCCAAATACTCTGGTAAAACCTCTCTATATCTCTTACCATACCCCCTGCATGGTTGCAATTTAGACTTTGATTTCTAAGAGCAACTCCAGCAGTAGCCCTCAAAACAGAGCCCCTACTTTTCATTTGAGGGCTCCCCCTACTTTTGAGGGCCCTGTTTTTTTTTTTTTTTGCATCTACTCCAACAGCACCCCTCAAATTTAAGCCCTCAAATCTATTCCCCTACAACTGACATATGGGACCCACTCCTCATTCTCTGCCTCACCCCGCCGTCTCCAGCCATCCCGCCGCCTCCGCTTCCCTCTTCTCCCCTGCCCCTCACCTCTCTGTCTCCGCCTCGCGCCTCCCGCCGAAGAGGAGCCGCCGGGGAAAAGGAGCCGCCGAGGAGGGCGGTGGCGGCGCGGGAGGAATCGCCGGGGAGCGGTGGCGGCGCGGGAGGAAAGAGGCGGGCAGAGGAGAGCGGGGAGGCGGGCGGAGGAGAGCGGGGAGGCAGGCGCCGGCGAGCGCTGGCGGCGGAGGCGTCGGGCACGGCGACGGGCGAGCCGAGGAACCGGGCGAGTGGAGGCGGTGGGCGAGCGGAGGAGCCGGGCATGGCGGCGGGCGAGCCGAGGAGCTGGGCGAGGCGGCGGGCAAGCGGAGGCGGAGACGGAGAGGCGAGGCGGCGGGCGAGCGAACGGAGGCGGCGGGCCAGCGGAGACGGAGAGGCGGCGGGCGAGCCGAGGAGCTGGGCGAGGCGGCGGGCAAGCGGAGGCGGAGACGAAGAGGCGAGGCGGCGGGCGAGCCGAGGAGCTGGGCGAGGCGGCGGGCGAGCGGAGGCGGAGACAGAGAGGCGAGGCGGCGGGCGAGCGAAGGCGGAGACGGAGAGGCGGCGGGCGGGCGAACGGAGGCGGCGGGGTATCTGGGAGTTGAAGCGGCGGAGGCTGCGAGGAAACGGGCGGAGGCGGGGAATTTCATGGGCGGCGGGGGAAAAAAACTGAACAACGGTAGGATGAGAGCCAGAGTAGGGGGCCCCTGGGAATGAGGGCTGAAGAGGGGATTTGAGGGGCTCCTCAAATTTGAGGGCTCTAGTAGGGGCCCTGCTGGACCTCTATTTTTGCCTCAAGCCCTCAAATATGAGGTTTGAGGGCTCAAGTAGGGGCCCTGCTAGAGTTGCTCTAAGGCTCAAGTTTTCATAATCTTGTCCAATTCACATGGAATTTAGTTTGCAAAGTTCAGAACAGCGCTGCTAAAATTACTATCAAACTAAAGTATCTTAGACCTGCCTCTAAAATTGGAGCAAAACTTTTTCTCATCTTTCTACTTTGATTTCTAATAGCAACTTGGTTGTCACCTTCTTGGATGCCATAGAGGAACATAGACCTTTAAATAGGCTTGAATGGAATTCTAGAAATATTATCAAGAAGCACAATCTTGAAATTACTTCATTTTAAGCAGCTTTACAGGAAGAAGCATTGCACAACCAGATGGATTCAATTTGGAGATGAGAATATAAAATTTTCATGCTATAGCCACTAAAAACTTTAGGAGAAACATCATTACCCAATTAACACTAGCAGATGGGAGAATTATCACTAATCACTTTGAAAAAGCTACTATATTATGGGACAGTTACAAAAACATAATTGGAGATTCTACTATGCCAACAATGTATTTCAACCCAGATGAGTTGATCACAACAAGAGATGGTCTAGAGTCCTATCACACTCATTTACTACACAAGAATTTGATAATATAATTAAGACAATGCCTACACACAATGCTCCGGGGCTGGATGGGTTTAATGGCATTTTCATCAAAAGTTGTTGGAATATTATTAAGGAGGATTTCTATCAACTTTACCAAGATTTCTTTGAAGGAAAGGTGAACCTTGAAAGTATTAATGATTTTGTTATTACATTGGTCCCTAAAACCAACTCACCAGAAAGCGTAAATGATTTTAGACATATTTCTCTTATGACCGTCACTCTAAAATTGTTGATCAAGCTTCTCGCTGATCGGCTGGAACAACACATTATCCCTCTAGTTCATACTAAGCAATATGTGTTTATTAAAACAATAACTATTTAGAATTGTTTGGCCTGAGCCTTGAGTACCTTCATCAGTGCCAGCATTCGAAGAAGGAACTAATTATCCTTAAATTGGACTTTGAGAAGGCCTTTGACACTCTAGAGCATGACACAGTCTTGCAAGTTATGAAACATAAAGGTTTTGATGACAAATGGGTTTTTCGGATTCAATCTATTCTCCAAACCAGTACTTCCTCAATTCTATTAAACAATTTTCCTGGCAAAAAAATTTAAATGCAGGAGGGGTGAGAGACAAGGTGATCCATTGTCCTATCTAGCAACAAATCTTCTTAAATTTGTTTATTAATGAAGCTAAGAATAGAGGTCTATTAAAAATACCTTTGGATTCTATTGATGAAGTGGACCAAGGATCAAAAAACCGGAACCGGGCCAAATCCCGGCCGCCGGGCGGTACCGGTAACACCAGCCGGTTACCGGAAAACCCAGTTAAAAACCGGTTAAATTTTGGCAAATGAAAATTTTGGGGGGAGCGGGAGGGGACCGGTAACCGGTCGGAAACCGGAAAACCGGTAGAAAAACCGAAAAAACTGGTGGAAACTGAAGTTGTTCCAGTCCCGAAGAAATCAATGCAACGTTCCAGTTGCTGCATGCTTGACTGATAGTCCCGAAGAAATCAATGCAACATTTCAGCTGCTGCATGCTTGACTGAAGTAATCAATGCAAGCTTTGGCATGACCTTTGAACTTCCATGCTTGACTAAAGCAATCAATGATGCATGTTTCGGCTGCTGCATGGCATGACCTTTGAACTTCCATGCTTGACTGAATTAATCAATGTTGCATGTTTCAGCTGCTGCATGGCATGACCTTTGAACTTCCATGCTTGATTGCTGCATGTTTTAGCTGCTGCATGGCATGACCTTTGAACTTCCATGTGTTCTATAAATAGCTATCCAACTCTTCCAAACATTTGGCTAGCTTAGCATTAAGACCACTAATTTCCATTTCATGTTTCACTTCAACTTCATTCTTTTCAGCATCAAGAAGACAAGAATAGAAAGATTCGTTCTAGCCTATGACAATGCATCTTGTAGTGAGTTAATAGTTATGTTGGCATCTTCTAGTTTGTTGGCATTACGAACAAGTTCCTCATTTGTTTTTTCTCCAACTCCTCTTCTACGACAGCAGCATGCAATTGTATTTGGTGTTTTTCTTCAGAACTAGAAGAAACACACTCCTTTACTTTACTCAATTCATCTTCTAATATCTTTATGGTGGAAAGGGCATCAGAAAGCCTGCTAGCTTGCAAGGCAACATGCTCATTTGCTTTGTGTAGCACTGTAGCTCATTCTTCAAATTTTGACCAGTTTTTTTAATCCCAGACCCAGCCGGGTTTTCTGGTTCTCGGCCGTTAACCGCCTGGAAACCGAACCCTGAAGTGGACTTCCCCATCTTTAGTATGCAGATGATACTTTGTTGTTCATGCAAGCTTGAACAATTCAGTAGCACTACCTGAAAGGTTTACTCCAACTTATGAACAGTCGACTGGACTCAAAGTCAATTATAGTAAGGCTTATATAGTTCCAATCAATGTTCCTGAAGATAAGATTGAACTCTTAAGTAGGGTCTTCGGTTGTAAGATAGGAAGTTTAGCATTCATATACTTGGGACTTCCTCTAGGCATTACAAAAGTAAGAATACAAGATTTCTCTCCCCTAACTGATAGAGTGGAGCGACGCCTCTCAGCCTGTTCACCTTATCTCTCCTATGGAGGACGTCTAACAATGGTTAATTCAGTTTTCTTACAACAACCAACCTTTTATATGTATTCTCTAAAATTACCAGTGGCTATAATAGAAACGCTTGATCGAGCAAGAAGGCATTGCTTATGGCTGGGTTCTGACATTACATCAAAGGTAAATCACTGATAGCTTGGAATAAAATTTGTTAACCAAAAGAAAAGGAGGTCTTGGAGTGTTAAACCTAAGACATCAAAATGATGCTCTCCTACTAGAAAACCTTCATAAGTTCTACAACAGACAAAGCATACCTCGGGTTAATCTTATCCGGAACTCATATTACTTTCAACATGTGCTGCATGTCACAAAGGATGCATGATTAGGGGTGCAAATGGAGCGGATATTTCCCGACCGTCCGTCCGTCCGTCCGTTTTAATTCGGATATAATTCGGAGCAAATTTTCGGATATCCGAAGGTTTTATCGGATACAGAAACGGATTCGGATATTTTTTGTCGGATACAGAAACGGATTCGGAAAATGCATTATCCGACGGATACGGAACTATCCGGATATTTTTCCGGATAGTTACCAAATAGTTACCGGATAGTTACCAGATACGGAAACAGAGTCGGATACCTGGCCTCTCCACCGGCCAGGTGGGATCTCTGACTCTTCTTGAAATGTAGCATCATTTATTTATATAAGATTGCTTGTTTCGGTGGCTGTTGCAACGTCGGTACACTCGTATTAGATCTCAGTTTGCTTAATTTGTCTGTCACCATGTGAAATTTGCTTTCGCATATTATCCGATTAAATATTTGTGTCCGAAACTAACCGTATTTGGAGCGGCATGTATTTGCTCTGTATTCGTGACAGAGAATATCCGCATTCGTATTCGTATCCGGCACTATCCGTATCCGACTCTGACTCCAACAAAAAAATATGGAAAAGGATACGGGATGAGCAATATCCGTCCGTATCCGCTCCGTTTGCACCCCCTATGCATGATCTTTTTGGTGGAGGGATATTTGCAAATTGAATTCTATATACAGAGGCATCGCTTCATGCCAAATTGGTCAGGGTACTTCAATTCTTTTCTAGAATGATGTTGGAATGGGAATTTATATTCCTCTAAGTTCCCAAGGTTATGTTCTTTTACAAAAAGATGGGATTGCTCAGTTCATGATTTCTTTCAAAATATAACCATGCAGGCTCAATTTCATATCCCTTTATCCACTCAAGCTTTAATGGAATATAATTCTTTGATGGTGGACCTCCAGGAATTTATAGTAGATTATTCCAAGACTAATTCCTAGAGTTATATCTGGGGGAAATGGTAGCTACTCTTCTAGACAATATTATAAATTCCTCCTTCAAAGTATACAAGCTCATCACCACTCAAATGGATTTGAAAAAGCAGATGTATCATGAAACTCCAAATGTTTATCTGGTTACTTCTAATTTATTAGTTGAACACAAAAAACATGCTGCAAAGAAGACATATTTACTCGGGTCCAGATATACATTGTATTTTATGCCAAATGCACCAGGAAAAATCAATAGAGCGCCTTTTTTTGGATGTCCCATTAGTCAGGACTGCTGGAATTATCTTGGAATACACTGGGAAATGAACCTGAATATCTTTCAAAGAATTCAACAAATGAGACAACATTTTCTGCAAGTTTTCTTCATGGAAATATTTCTCATTGGGGCATCGTATATCTGGAAGCAGTGTAACAGCAAAGTTTTTGAACAAAAACTCCCTTCTTTTTAAAATTTAAAAATATTGTTCAAGATGGAGATGGCTCTACATGTTTGTAGAGTTAAAAGATCAGCTGAAATCTTCTGTCTTTCATTGGCTAGAGTCTTTACCATAGTCTTTTGCCCTCAGTGAGGATATGTAAATTCTTCTACTATGTACATACTCTATTTATTTTATTTCAATTACACTATAGGGGTTTTCCCACCAGTCTTTCCATCAAAAAAGTTTATATGTACTTGGCCGCAGCCCAAAAACCACTTTATAATCCATAAGCCGGTAATGGTCCTTAGCAGAATATAGCAACACTCGAATACACATAAAGATCATATCAAACGAACCTATATAGTGTTCAAGTGCTGATTGCTTTGCCTCACGATATTAGATCGAACTCAAGACGAGATGTGTGTTACCCTATAATAATTCGATCATTTGCTCAATCTTGTAGTGGATTACATAGCTGTAGTTGACTCCTCTGCCATTTTGGTACGGTGATGCACTTCCCTAATCTAACAACATCAAGGGCTTAGAGGTTCTTGTTAAAAAGGATGGGCAAATTACATCTTGATCGCTCATATCCCTCTGTATATTTCATAGTAAATCCGAAAGTTACATTTATGACTGCCCATTTATAGAGTAGCGTTTAGTAACCCTAAGTAAAGTATTACACATGTAAGAAACCATAACGATCTCAGATCGAATGATTCGACATGCACTATATATGATATCAATTGATGATATTTAATAATATAATAATTCCCGCAATATCTCAAGGTGGATCAGCCCAATACTATATTCTCTAACATATGTTCATATTATTGATTTGTTATCTCATATCCATGATCCATAAAATGTGATCATCAATTAATACATGTGATGATATATAAATTATAAGTGTCCTACAAGAAAATAGACATATAGCAACGTATATCCCGCAACGGAAAACTAAGGCCTTCGCAGGGCTGTACATCCACTACGCACGAACTTGCCCACCACCTCCCACGTCTGAACTTATCCAGAGAATAATCATCCATCTTCCTTCCTCTCCCTCTTCCTTTCGAAAATAAAAAAATCACCTTCCCTCGTATAGGTTTTCCGGTGGCACCCCGATCTACTGATCTGCATGATGCCCACCTGAATCCCTCCCCACCTTGGCACCATATTTCTTTTTGAGGGTTGGATCGGCGGCTGCGGCATGACAGTAGCAGCGGGCATAGTGGCGGCGCCCACGAAAGGGCGGCGGCAGAGCGGCGCGCAGGCATGGTGGTAAGCCGTCTCTCTCTCATTAGATGGATTCTTTTTAGAGATAAGGAAAATTAGATGGATTCATCTAGATCTGACCTGTTGTTTATTTAGTTTTGTATCTGACTGTGTGTTCGTAAGATGGATTAAGCCATAGTAGTATTATCAAATATCCAAGATGCAGTATTCCATGATCAAGTTAGGTGGATATTGGTTGGTTTTTTGTGTCTATTAATTTTTGATGCTTGAGCAGCAATGGGAAAACATGTGCCTTTGCCGTTCCTAAGGAGGGTCCAGATATGAAAAATGTTAGTTGTTATGGTACCTTTAACTTCCAAAGTGCTCAAAGTGCTAATTGAACAAATAACCTTTTGCCAGTTTGTGTGTGTGTGTGTGTGTGTATATGTATACACACACACACACACACAGAGTACCAATTGCAGACGGACAAGTAATGCGCTAATTCGGTGAGGTAAGACACATAATACTAGTCATTCAGTTTTAAATATATACTGAATATTACTGTGCCACTATATTGAAAATTTAATTTTTAAAACCAACACACTTGTGCTCTGTTTTTGTATTAAACACACATTTAGAATATTGGTATATAAGTATTCCTTAACAGGTTAAAGAATGAGAAAAGCTGACCTGTAATACTTGATATTTCAAATATATGAACCCCACTAGAATGGTTTGACAGTAGCACCTGATGGAGAAATTTGTAGGTATCTTGGTTAATCCCAATCTCTCTTAACTCTCTCTTTATGTGTATATCTGATGTCTCCCTGTAAAAAAAGTGTATATTGACCTAATCCTGATATCACATTTATACTATGCAAGGATCCTATGTCAGGTCATTATGCTATTTACCAATAAATTGGCCTATGGAGGTCACTATCTTAGCCATCTTTAGCCATGATTCATCCAGTTGGGGACTTTGTTTTTTATTTCTCAATGCCTCTGTAGGTTTAATATATGTAGTAGTTTTTTCTGTGAGGTGGACTTAAGATGGTGACACTTGTTTGAAACACAAGATTTTAAGCTCATATACTGTTCTAGTATAATTTTGCACAGTTAGTGAAAGAGCAATGCATGTGCACTTGCTCAAGGGGCTTTCACACTATTGATTCACCCTAGCTGTGTTGGTGACTAGGCCGGAGATGTGCTATCTATTTGAGCGGATCTAATAGGTTTTGATGTGCTCAAACCAAACAATGTTTCCTCCTAACTGCCATTCAATTTGTAGTTCTACTACCATTGTCCAAAAAGGAAAACTGTAGTGAGATGTTGTTTTGCTACCAATATCTGAGTTCGTTTCACAATAATGCCAAATTCTGAGGAAAAGAAACTACATCAATGCTATGTTATGGTCAAAATAGATTCAGAAAAGTGTTTATGATTTTATTATAGGGAAAATCAAACCAAAATGATACAAGATTGGACAAAAACAAGTATACTACAGCCAAGGTGATCAGTGTCATTTCTTTTGTTATGAAGTTTATCAAATTGATGACCAGAGTGCTGTAATCAAACTAGCATATATTACAGGTTGTGGACCAGGAAACATCTTTCAATTGCTCAAATCATGAAGCATCTTATTACCAGGTAAATAATCTCTTAGCAGTATATTGATGTTATATGCAAATTTCAAATTATTAGCTAACCTGCAGTGACTTTTTATCTGCTCCAGAATAAGAAGATATCAACAAGAGCTAGTGCAGCTGTACTTGCTAGTGTATAAGACACAACTTCCAAAAAGAATTTCTATTTCCTATTTCCTAACAATTCATTTAACTACAAACTAATATTCCACGTAATATAATTTTGCAGAAATATCAGCGTGGTACTACAAATTCGCCGGCTGCCAATTCAGTGACGGTATGAGTGTCTAATTAATGTTTGTACTATGTTTCCATTGTGTACTTTTTTATTAACACACTTTTATATGTGAACTAGGTTGGCACAAAAGTATTCTTAAAGAGCATGAAAAATCAAAATAAGGATGTTGCCTTTGGTACAGTAGTAAGTTGTGATCCAACACAGAAAATTGAGGGTGTTCAGCTAGGCAAAGAATTTTGGATGGTGCGTGTTAGTATTCCATTGACACAAGATGAACCATTGGTACGACCATACAAGAATTACAAGGGTATTGGAGATGTATCTGGAGCTTCTATAGCGTGGCCTTCAACTTTTGTATGGTGTTATCCTGTTGCCCCATAAAATTTTATTTATCCTAAATGTCGCATTAACATACTCCAATTTTCATTGTAGATCGAGAAGATAAATGGATGAGATAGACTGAATATGAGAATGGAGGGCTGGACGGCTGGTGGCATTCTATAGGACTTCTTTGTGTTTTATATTTTATTCCCATATGAACATGTGTTCTGAACAAAAAAATTATTCCATGGGTTACGTGGATCGTACTTATTGTAATGCAAAAATTGCTTTTAATATATGGCTTACTGTTGTTATTTCTCATGTGTGAGATGGTCTCTAATTTCCCAATTAAATTGCATATGCATTATCTCTTTATTTGGCTCCAAATTGAAATAATTTCCAATATTGTTTATTGATGGTTTATTCCTAGCTACGCATATAGGCGTTGCAGCAATCCAAATCTATATGTTGCTACGAACTATAGAAGTCATTCGTCCGCGATTGGTACAAACACATATAAGCGTTGCCATAGCCCATTAATATCCGTTGTAACTTTGCAACGGTTATTTGTAGGTGTTACCAACGCATATATAAGTGTTGCAACAAACCCTTGCAACGCCACTTCTGGCAACGCATAATAAATGTGTTGGTATAGACCCCACCAACGCATATATGGACTTTTAGTAACGCATATATGCGTTGCAAAAGGGGGGGTCATCTTGTAGTTAACATATGTTCATATTATTGATTTGTTATCTCATATCCATGATCCATAAAATGTGATCATCAATTAATACATGTGATGATATATAAATTATAAGTGTCCTACATAATGATATATGATAAGAATAACATCATAAACACAAATAGAGAGTTTCATAAATAAATCACATTCTTGCCAAACAATATAAATGATAGTTTATTCAAAGGACAAAATAACATATTATTTAAAAGTTCATAAACATAGAAGCGATGCCCCATTCAGTTCGGCTTATATAAGCCGGCTTTTGGCCTTTTTTGTACTGTAGCTAGTTTATTTTGCACTGTAACTGCTGGTGGTTTTTTGGTGTAATTAAATTTTAAAAATTTTAAAAATGGAAAAAAGAGGTTAGCCCATCACGAATAATGCAAACAAATACATGAAAATTAAAAATGCAAAAATGCCAAAAAAAATGAAATTAAGGAATTATGAACTAGAAACCCAAAGTTAGAAGCTGAAGCTGAAACCAGCGAGGCAGCCATCTCTATAATTGTTAGAGCACATTACTTTCTCTCATATGCAAGTGGACTCTTGGGGCTACATTTGGGGGAAAGGTCAATATTCTTCAAGAAAATTCTGTAACTTCCTTTTCCGAGGGACCATTGTTGAAGCTACTTTAAGAGGAATATGGAAGAGCAAATGCATCATTAAACTGAAGGTTTTTGTATGGCTCATTTTGATTGACCGACTAAATTACAAAAAACATGTTACAACAGAGGCACATACTCAGGAACTGATGTACATTGTGTGTCTTGTCAAGATAGAATTGAATAGACAAATAAGCATTTGTTCTTCTCCTGCTCATTCAGCCGTTCTTGCTGGGACATTCTAGGAATAAGTTGGAATCATTCACAACAGGTTAACATCATGGTTCAAGAAGCAAAGCAAGGATTTCAACAACCATTCTTCATGGAAGTTTTCATTATAGAAGCTTGGCATATCTGGAAACAAAGAAACGGAAGAGTTTTTGAGAATCAACAGCCTTCAATTTCAAACTGGAAAAGACTCTTCAAGCAAGAAGTGCTATCCAAGAGAGAGAGAGAGAGAGAGAGAGAGAGAGAGAGAGAGAGAGAGAGAGAGAGAGAAGAGACGCTTTGTTTTCCGGGCTAAAGTTTTTGACTTAATTGTTCTCCCTCGGAGAGGGAGCGTAATTTCTTCTCTTTTGCTTGTACATATTTCCCTCTATTAATATAAATTCAATTACACAGTAGATGCCTCCCCTGCTGTTTCTGTTAAAAAAGAGACCCTAGGCTAGTAGGCTAGGTTCCCATTTTCCGAACGCTAGCCTAGTTCAAACTACTGAATTTTTTTATTTCCAATAAATAATAAAACAAAAATCACAAAAGTGGGAAAAGGAAGCTAAAAATTACAATTCTAGGAAGGACACTGAGTACAACTGCGTCCAGAGCTGAACGCAAGGGCGGATCACGTCCAACGATGGACGCGTTCAAGAATTGCGTCCATGGCCTCGGAGGCCCACATCGATACTGTGAAGCAAGCTAGTCCATTGGGTCCATGCTAAAGAAAGAGTTTAGAAAAAAAAATGTTTTGTTAGCTCTAAAATAAAGGGGGATTTAAGGATTTTCTATGTAAAATTTACATTTGAGAATTTATCATTTGATGTTTCACTGATACGTGGAGTGCCACCGAAGCTTGAGATCCTAACACAGCGGCAGCAGCAGTCTTCCGGGCGGCGGCGGCGGTCGTGAACGCCTCCCCAGCGAGTCCCCCACTAATCTGTGGCGCCTGCCATTGGCTTGTGCTCTCCCACACAGACACTGATCCAACGTGTGTAGGTTACATTTGATTCTTCATCGTTAGACAACTTGTTTTTCCTAATTCTTGGGATCCCTTCCCATTGGATCAATTTATGTCCCTAATTTTTTGATTTAATGATTGTACCTGTTAATGTAGGTGAAGAGAATGGTGCTTGCTTATTCAAATTGATAATGGATTTTTAAGTGTATATGATTACACATAGATAGGGATCCGTTATTGGCTATTACAGCAGTTAGTTCATTGTGGTTATATACTTGGGCGGTGGACTCATCTTTAAAATTCCACTATTTGTATGTATACCAAGAAATGGTTATCTGATAAGCTAATCCAATAGTCATACAATTAACTTCTTGATATTGAACCTTCTTTGCGTTTTTTAAAGATGGCTACAACACAGCATTTTGGTAATTTCTTATGGACACAACATAGACTTGTTCAAACAGTGATGGCTTCTAGTTTCTAGAAGCCCATAGTTATTTTAGAACGCGTTGGCTTTTTGACATAGCTTTTTTTCCTTCTTTTTCTTTTCTTTTTTTCTTTTCCCTTTGCTTTATCCATGAGATATGATGGTATTTTTCATTTTTTTTCTTTTTCCTTTATTTTTGTTTAATTGAACATCTTAGGAAAAAGTTAATAGCCGTTGCGGTGCTATTTCAACCAAAATCACAACACCAGCTTAAAGTTCCTGAGTTTTGGAAAAAATGCTACATTTATTTTTAAGTAAATTTCGTGAAATTGCATGTAGTTTGCATAACTATTGAAGAACTATAGATTTAATATGCCATTTCGGAAAACTACATATTTTCCCCCAAATACTATATATATTACGCCCAGGGGATTCCCGGCTCCTCCCCGCGCCACGTCATCATTTTTGCGAAAAGCCCCCTGAGTTTTTGGAAATCACGTAAAGGTCCTCGGTTCTCGCGAAAAGGTCCCTCCCAGGTTTTTTTCCTGAAAACACCCCTCCACTTCACCGAAATTCTGTATCTTTTCAGGATAGCACTCTGCGGTTTTTAAAATTACGTACGGGCCCTTTTCTGTTATATATAGGCCCTTATGAGTCCTCGGTTTTTTACGAAAAAGACCTTTGATTTTCTTGAAATTACGCATATGTCCTCGATTTTTTTTTGAAAAACTTTTCTGCGAATTGTCCTCTCTTTCACTTCGGTCTACACGGTGCTAGCGCGGCGTGACGCCGCACTCATGCTGCTAGTATGTATTAACGAGCCACAGGTTTGAACTAATCTGTCGCATGCAACAGGATATAGGCAGGTAGGGCCCACCCGTTAGCCTCACAGTAATGTCTGGATCGTTCCGTCGTGCACACATGATACGCCAGTCACCACATGGGCATCGGTTCTTTTGAGTTTGCCATGTGTCTAGTCCATGTGTGCGGCTCCATGCCAAAGGGACGCCAAGCCCGTGCAGCATCTGGCCCTGATCAATATGGCTTGAGCTTCTGGCTTCAGCTTATTTTTGCACTATTCATAAATTTCGTCTTTTTCTGAACTTTTGGCTTTTTTTGAGTTTTTTTACCGGTTCTTTTTTTCCTCGTATTTGTTTACATTATACGTGATGGGCTAATATGTTTTTTCTATTTTTAAATTTTTTTAAATTTAATTATGGTAAATAAGCCTCTGTCAGCTACAGTGCTTTTTTCAGCCAGCTACAGTGTTTTCAGCCATAAGCCATGAGGCTTTCAGCCGAACCGATCACCACCTCTGACGTTCAAGCGTTTGATAAGACTAGCTAAGCACTAGTGTGAGGCTGACGGGGTGGATCCCATTGCATGAAATGGATTGGGTCAAATTTGTAGCTCTTTGATACAAATCTGGATAAAATCTGTAGTTTTCCGAAATGGTTTCTTAAATAAATAGTTCTTGATAGATAGTTATGACAACTTTTATTGTAATTATGTGAAGTTTACTGTTTATTTCTTATTTGCTTTGTTTGATAATGGTTGGATTTTGCCAAATGCTAAGTTATTCCAGGATAGGGTATGGAGCTTGAGAGCTAAAAGTGTTTTATTTGTATGGTCAGTTGTGAACTCATACGTGTTGAATGCTCATAAGTTATGGCTTATCTGGCTATTTTGTTTAGAACCTGTGTTAAGAAGTTGCCGCCACGATTCTTGTGTGCAAGTTTCTCGTGTAAATGCGAAGGCAGGTTCTGACATCGAACTTTCAATCTTTTCTTCTCCTGACTTTTGTACAGTGTGTGTGCTATATATAGGGGTGCTTTGGTATCCGGTCGGATTCGGTACCAGACAGTTCATACCAGATCGGTAACGAAATCTAAAGAGTTATTATCTGACCGAACAGTATCGGTATTCAGATATCGGATAATTATCCGGTTGGATATCTAGTAAAAGCTAAGAATTCATCTTTTTATTTTGCTAGTATTTGCTTTTTGTCATGTTAGTTGGCTAAGGTGTACAGCGTATAGAAAGTTTTTCTAGATTGTGCAAGCTTAAGTTCTCTAAAAGAAATGTGACATTCAGTTGTGGTAACTATGAATATACAAATACTAAAACAATGTTTTATTTCTAATTCTGCTTGTTGTGCAATTATAATCCTAAATTTGCTCATTAAGACCACTCTTCCTAGGTAATGGAATGAAAACCATATAAACAGTGTATTCCTAATGATGAACTTTGGCATGCTTCAGTAAATGAACAGGTAAATTTGTCAGAAGTGTATTTCCCTAATTGTCTACCATCTCTACCTTAATTTAGTTAAAAAAAATTAGCCTAGAAAAAGAAAACGCTGTCCATCAAGAATCAAGATTCATCTTGAAACGCCACACCTCAATGGAAAATTTTGGGGGCAAACAAATAGGCATATGTTTGAGGGCAAGCTAGCAAAGAGTTAACTGGTGAGAAAAATAGTTTTAAAAAAGCAAAATTTCCTTGCTGTTCAAATTTAACACCCAACTAAAATTTTAGAAATTTCAACCAGTTTTCTCACGGTTAGATATATTTGAAGATTGGTGTGCCGCACCTCCATCTCCATCTATAGTGAGCGACATCATTTTCGGCTGATGACTTATAATCATTATTATGTACTTATGTCTAATAGTTTAAGGCTTAAAGTGATGGTGGTATGATTTAGCGTATGTTCCTTTCCGTATGCACGTACTATCTATCTAAATTATCCGTTTTCGATCTGAAACCGCCAAGTATCTATTTTGATGGCACCGTATTCGAAATTCCGAATACTTCAAATTCGTAACTGGTTTTACCGTATTCAACCCTAAATCCGAGAAAAAAATATAGATTAAGATATGGTATAGCAATATCCGTCCGAATCCGATCCGATTGCACCCCTAGCTATATAATATATAGTGCGAAAGCTATTTTGTTAGAGCGTGTTCCATCCATTGGATTTGTACCAAACACAAGCAATGAACGAGTTCCTAAATCGATCGAAAAACACAATATACATGTAAAGAAATCATTTTTTTATTTGACTTGTGTAGAAGAACAATCTGATCGGAAGAACCATATATATGTGTAGTACTGGGTGGACGTGGACTTCCTCAACGTCCGCATGCGGACGTTGTTAACACAAGGGTCCAAACCTGGACGCGCTTAAAGTCAGCGTCCTTCCTAGATGTGCAAATACTAGCAGACCTTTCTCACCTAAATAATTTTCGATTTATTATTTATTATTAATAAAAAAATCGGTTCAAGCAACGTCCAGCCCTCCCCTTTTTTAATCCCATCTTCCATTGAAATATATATACTGTTGCGTCAAAGATATGTCCCAAACTTCAAATCTCGAGAAGACAGTTCCGAAGTACAGCCCAAAATATCAGCCGGTTCTTTGCTTGGAAAACAGGTTTAAACCGAAACCGCCTAAGCCAGATTTTCAGAACAATGGACTAGATAGAGCTTTATATGATTTACATTGTACAAAAAAACGAGGGCACATCTAATGTGAGATTTACATGGAATTACACGCATAATGAGCCTCCCACGTTAATAGATATCTCACCAAGCCAAAAAAGGTGAAAAATTCACTGTACGTCCCAATAAACACTACCCGGAAAATATTGGCTACATGTTAAAACTCAAAAACTAGCAAATTCTCTCTCCGAGGGGACATCTTTACACTAGTTGCAAGCCTACATGTTCAACAAATAGTAACAAGAATAAAATTTTTGCCAACAGTCACGGTTTATTGTGTGCATGAATTGAAGCCCGTACAACATGATGAGGAGCTGAAGCTTTCTCGTTGATAAGAATTTGTTCTGGAAAGTCCACACGAATTGATTTAAACTGATAGCGCTGTTTGACATCAAAGAAAGAACATGTAAGCTTCTGCAAACCGTGGCGGTTAATAAGGCTCTGACATCATCACAACCAACAAACGTTCTACAGTACAACTAACAAATAACTACTTGTGCCAGCTCGTTTGCGTCAAAAAATTACCGATACACAAAATCAAGAGAATTTGATTACAAGAATATAAGTAAAAACTGGTCAGTTGACATCCTCTAGTCTTCGTCTTTGGCAGATAGATGTATTTCTAATATTGAAAAACTTAATTTTGTAAATTTGAAAAACGAAAAACAGTCCAGGTAGCGGTTAAACAAAATAAGGTTTCTTGAAGTCTGAATTGTGAATTTTAGAGAGGAAAATTTTGCTATTCACAACTATTTATCTTATTGATCATTGAGGAGATATATATAAACTTGAGGTTGATGGGCCTCGTGGGCTACATGGGCCAAGAGACTAAGTTCTATATACATACACACTTAATCACCCCCTTCAAACTAAGGTGGATCAGAAAGATCTGAGGCACTAAGTTTAAGTAGATGAAGCCAGTGCTATTCTCGAGTCTGAGCCTTAGTAAAGAAATCTGCAACTTGAAGCTATTAGGGTACATACTGGAGGTCAATGGTCGGCTGCTGACAATGATACCTTGTGAATGATGCATCAACACTAATGTGCTTTGTCAACTCATGCTTGAATGGATCACTTTCAATCTGAATGACACTTGTGTTGTCACAAAAAAGGTGTAGAGTCATCACAAAGAACACCAAGATCAACCAAAAGCCGAGCCGTCAAAGCCTAAGGTGGTAGTGACGAGGGCCCAAAACTTAGCCTCTGCACTAGAGCGTGATACCACAGTCTGCTTCTTGGACTTCCACACAATAAGCGAAGTACAAGAGACATGCAATAGCTAGTGGTAGAACGACAATCAACAATGTCACTCGCCCAAGTAGAGCCAGTAAGCGTGAAGCTAGAGCTAAAATTGGCATAGAACAGACGTTTGAATGATGATGCAAGCGTAAATCCTACAATCGCATCAAATCTTTCATCGGATAAGATCAGTGCCCTACTTGTTCAATCTAAAATTCTTGATGAAAACATGAAGCATGACAAGGAGGAAGATAAGGACGTGTGTGTTTGCCAGCAGAGTTAGGTTGCAGTTCATGCAAGAGAAGTCGATTGAGCTTCACGTAAGACAGAAGCATGAGCCAGGAAAGATTGTCAAGCTAAGTGAAGCACAACAAGAAACCAAGTCTTTTCGTTACAGGTTACTAACAATCCAAGATGGATTTTGCCGCACCAAGTACACGTCCAAAAAGCTTAGGAAACCTACACTGTTAGGTATTCGGAAGATATTCTTGAAGATAAAGAAAAAATCAAACGTATCAGGAAGATACATTTGATATTTCTATTCTTACCACACAAAGAGTAAGCTGATAATTTTCTTACGATGGTCTCTTTCCTTGCGTGCGCTTGGATAGGGTCTACCAATGACCATGATTGCTAAGGATACGTGGTGCAATTCTGTGCGCCATGTTTCTAAAGATATGTGCACAATTTCCGATGAAACCAATGCAAACAAAATTTATATTTGGAAAGCTTATGAAGTCTATTTTCCAACACATCAAAGAACGTGTGATTTTGAGCTTTCTATAAAAAAAATTATGGCTATTGGAGTGCAGGCTACACGGGTAAACTGGGTGACACACGAGTTAACAAAGTTGAGGAGTCTGAGTCTTGTACCATATCTTGGGGTTCTATCCAGATATTCCATAACTTTCCGAAGATTCAATAGACTTCCTTTTCAAGGTTCCCATGGATTCAACTCATCCAAAACACGGAAATTGAAGATAGGAAAGTTTGAGGTAAATTCGGACTCGATTCGGGACAGCAAGGACAGTCCAACTTGAAAACGCTATAACTTTTATATACGAACTCCAATTTGGGTGTTCTTGGAATCTTTGGAAAGCTAACTTCGAAAACCATCCAACAAATCAAGTGCCAGCTTCAAATTCCTTCTGTTTGCTCCGCAATAGCTAAAACAATCCGATGGTACAGGATTTTAGGTGTCCTTTGTGTTATCTAAAGCGTTTCTTTCATGTTTTAGGTGTCCTTTGTGTCTTATTTATCTATGATATTAGATTGAGTTGAATAAACCAGAAAATCGCCATGGTTGGCAGCCACGTTGTGCGTGTGTTCTTGGGAATTTCCGACAAGAGATTCATCTTGGTGTGTGGGTTCTAGCTGCAGTGCTAGTTCTTGTTCGTTGAATCGTGAGATTCATCTTCTTTTGATCACGTGCTAAGGTGTATGTGAGGAGAGGAAGTGCTATCTAGGGTTTCGGTTCCTAGCTACCGAACCCATCTATCTTGGTGGTTACAGCGTACCGCGAATGATCAGGCCGAAACAACAGGATCCTACTAGTTTACTAGTTGGATAACCATCAAATGCAATCCCCCTCAAGTATCTCAACACACGAAGGAGATGACCATAGTGGATTGAGGTAGGAGCTCTAACAAACTGGCTAAGCACATGGACAACATGAGCAATGTTTGGCCTGGTGACAGTGAGATAAACAACACTCCCAATAAGCTAGTGATGGCGGGAAAGATCTACTAGTGTTACACTCTCAATAGGACGAAGCTGCAGCCTGCAGGCTGCAGGTGCTCCATGGGTGTAGTAGTAGTGCGAGCTTCAGTCATACCAGACCGAGCAAGCAGATCTTGAATATAGTAATGCTAAGAGATGGTAGCCATCACCACCAGAATGAACCTCAATCCCCAGAAGTAGCTCAGTGATCCCAAATTTAACATCATAAATTGTTCACTCAATTTCTTCTTGACAAATGCCATATAGTCCCTATTATCCCATGTGATCAGCATATCATCTACGTACAACAGAAGCAAAGTACATCTTGTCTGAGAAGTCATGCTCACTCGAAGAGAAACCAGTAGCTCAAATAACAGAACTAAAACGCTCAAACCAAGCACGAGGAGTCTGCTTGAGACCATATAGAGCACACTGAAGATGGCAAAGATAGCATATAGGAGCATCAATACATGGGGGGTGGCTAATGGAAAAAGGTGTTAGAGGCTGAACTGAAAGAGGAGCAGGAGGATGAACTGAAGCAGGAGCTAATGAAGGAGGTGTAGCTGAAGACTAAACTAAAGAAGACAAGTCAGATGGGGAAATAGGAGGTAAACACAATAGGTAGAGACTATGGAAGAAGGATGTGTGGAAGAATGATAAAGGGTCAACCCTCATCAAAGGTCACATCACGAGAGATACGAAGCAAGCGGTGATAGCCCTTATGCTTAGGGCTATAACCCAGAAAGACACACTCAACCAACTAAAAATTTTAGAGGAAATTTTGCTATTCACAACTAAGCATCTTATTGATTATTGAAGAGATATATATACACGATGTTGATGGGCTACATGGGCCAAGGCACTAGATTCTATATACATACACGCATAACATGAATGACAAACCGCGGAACAAGGTAGAGGAAGAAGATGATGGTATCTAAGGTGTACCTTTTCTTTCCATGGTATATCCAGGATTCTGTAGTATGGTTCCAACAGTGCCACTCGATCACCTTCTTTAATCTATGGCATAGAGGGTTTACATTAGCATGGTATAGCACACATTTCAGAAAAAATATTACTATGTCATGAGTTGCAGACAACAAAAACTATTGCTACATGAAGAAATGACAACAATTATGTCAACAGTAAATAATTATCAATGTTTTCTAAGAAACCCAGTGACATCTTAAAACCTGAGAAAAAATTGCTTGAACCACCCTTGTTGATTAACAATTTGTCAGTTCCACATGCAAAGTACCATATGGTAAAGTACTAATTTATACGATGGAAATTAGGGGTGGAATCAGCTGAGCCCAGGCAAGCTCAGAAATACTCGAGAAGCCTAGCAGGCTTGGATTGTTTATCACATAAGCTAAAAATGTCGCTCAGCTACAATCAGTGAACTTGTTGGCAGAACAATGACCAATTCTAGCACAAAAATCCAATTGAACCTTACAAGAAATAAGTTCCACCACAACTCGTCTCCAACTGAACCAAATCAACCTTTGCAACCTTTTACCAACGACCATGAAGAAAATGAACAATATACAGTAGAATACAGCAACAACAGTACAGTGCAATCATTCCCTCCAAATCAAGGTTGCAAGAACCATCAATATCCAATCTTTGCAAGAATCATCAGCATACATGCTGGGATCACAAGCTGCGCAACACATTGTTGAAAAGTGGCTTCTATCAACTACTAGACAAAAGGTTCCACTACCAGCATTAGGTTGCAGAAATCGGAGATTCAGAGGCACACCAGCATGGAAAAGGCAATTCATGAGTTTTTTTTTCTCTTGTGACAAAAAATTTAAGCAACCGTAGCTTGGGTAGGGTTATTTGGGGATGTGGTGGTGTTGTGCTTGACCGGTTGCTTAATGGACTCGTGCATATTTGGTCCATACAGAGTTTTCTGAAGCTTGGGTTCAGCTGGTTTGTTTGACAAGCTGGCGGCTCGGCTTGTTAATTCAACAATCCGAACCTGAGTTGCCTGCAAGTCACAAGCATTTGTTCCAGCCCTAAATCCCAGGCTTCGTTTGGATAGGGAGGGATTAGACCCAATCCCTTCGAATTAAAAGGGATTTTAGTTCAAATTTCTTGTGCATCCGAAGGGATTGAGAGAGAGAGAGAGAGAGTTCTTTGGGTGAGAAGTAAAGCAACCTGCCGTGTCCCTTTTATGTCGTGTTCCTTATATATAGGCCAGCCCTAAAAACGTCAATCTAAATATAATGATTAAATTAAACTAGATATAATGATCCTAAATAACTATGTATCTCCTAACAGCCGAAACCTTGATGCTGCTACTGCCACACCCACACATGCTAAAGTATTTATGCACACCTGCTGCCACTCACAGTCATGCCAATGACAATGTTCCAAAAAGTCATTCATAGTGGCCGATAATATCGATATCAAGCCCAAAATGATACGATACATGGTTTCACAGCTTAATTGGTGTTTTGGACGACTTGTTCCTATCATACAAGTGTAAGAGAATGGGTCATGTTTTAATATGGCTCTAACTATTCCCGATTTGGGATGGCAACAGGGACACGTTCCCAACGGGTAGTGCGAGAATGTCCCCGAACTTGACGGATTGTTCCTGCCCGATACCCGACTCAGGTGAGCCTCCCTCCTAGCCCCATTATCGACAACGAGTAACGACATAGGTGGTGTTTTGTTCGGTTGTTTCCCACATAATCCAATTACAACGGCAGAAAATTACGCTAGTTCCTGTTTGGTTCGGCTAGGCCGTTATCGAGTACCATGGAATGGGATTCCGACCCAATACAAAACTCATTACAATCTACATCGGGTGTTTTCCGAAATCAATACCAGCCGGATCGACACCCTTCGTGATCCCCTCCTCTCCACTCATGAGAAGCGATGCCCCCTCGCGATCCTCCCCTCCACCTCACGCGATCTTGCATGGCGATCCTGCGCAACTCCTCTCACCTTCTTCCTCCCTCACGGCATCGATGAAGTCCTTTGAATAGCTTCCTCACTCGCGTCTCCGTCACAAGAATCTCCCCTGTTCTGCTCATGCTTAACCCTAGCCTATATTCGCCTCCAAATTCCATGGAGTATGTGCAAAGTTGCAGCACTCCATGACGCCCCAACAAGGATGCTGATGGAGTAAAACATCCACGAGTTTATACTGGGATGGGTTTGTAAACATTGGATTTTGATCTTGCTTATGTAAAATTGGGCTTTTGTACCTTGCTTCTTTCTTTTCAATTTCTAGTGATATTACATTGGTGTCAGATATGGATTTCAACTGGTGTTTTGTAGATCCAGATTACTCTTCTCATGAATTAGAGATTCAATTTTTTTCATGTTGGATTGATCAAGCAACTTTTTTGTGAAGTGTTATTTCAATGTTCGACACACTGCTCTAAACCAAATGTTGTAATGCTATCAGATACCATTACCTAGTGGAGCCAAACAAATTAGGTAATCACCTGTTACACCATCAAATCTCCTGTAATCCAATTCCCATTCCCTTTACGTAAACATTTTCTGAACCAAGCACCATCATAGAGTAGAGAGCAAGTGGTAATCAACCAGCAAATGATAACCAAATCAGCAAATTTGAGGAAAAACTTGACAACCATGGAAGGCAATATATCATTCGAGGAGTCAGGAGTGTGAAGTGGGAGGACGGGGTTTGAATTGCCGGCGGCGTGGAGGCGGCAGTCGGCAGAGGAGAAGTGCACCAGCAGGGCACACCCAGGAGAGGTGAAGAGGAAATTAACTTCTTGATTTCTTCCAAGCATGCGGCAGCCCATATAAGGCTAACCCCTAACAATCCATCTCTAATAGCAAATCTTAACTAAATAGGAAACCAATCTCTGATATTATATCTAGTACTAGGAAAGCTAGCTATTTTATTCGGACAGCCCAACTAGTCTTGGCTGACACGGCTTCATCCACTCGCGTCCAACTATAGCCTGTCCGGCACTTCTGCTGCTGCCGCCTGCGTCGCCGTGTTCGCCTGGTTGTCTACGGCCGCCGTCTGCTTGCTGCGTCTCCCATAGCAACGGCCGACCATAACATCTCTCCCATCCTCCGGAAACAGCTTGTCCACGAGCTAAAATTCCGGATACAGCTGCGTAAAACTTACAACATCTTCACAAGTCGCATCCAAAGCTAACGCGTCATGCCATTTGATGAGAACCTGCCATTTGCCTCGCGCCAAGCAGCCCTTAAGTGCTTCAGCCAGAGAAGGGACGACTCGGCCATGAATCATAGGTGGGTAACTAAGGAATAGTTGTCGGTGGCTCTCCATGAAATTTCTTGAGAATGCCCACATGAAAAACGTCATGGATATGGGCACTCGGTGGGTAGGTGAAGATGATAAGCCACATAACCGATACACTACACAATCTGCTATGATCCATAGTAACGTGAAGTGAGCTTGCCATATGGTGCCGCGGATATGGACGCAACAGTCCGGTGTAAAAGACGCAGCCAAACCCAATCATCCACCGCAAATTCCACATCTCGGTGTAACTTATCATAACGTTGTTTTGCAACCTGCTGAGCTTGGAGGAGATGCTCATGCACTTCAGCTAGGAAATTGTCGCGCTCAAGAATCATCTAATCGGTCTCTGGCACTCGTGAATCCCCTTTTTCATATGCACGCAAACAAGGAGGATCACGTCCATACACCACACGGAACGGCGTAGTCTGTACTGCGGAATGATAGGAAGTGTTGTAACAATATTCCACCCGCAGCAGCCAACGTAGCCACCGCTTGGGTCTATCCCCCGTGAAACATTGTAAATACATTGTGAATAACACTAGGCCATCACTGATGATCCAAGGTGTACTCCATTGGCCAGCTGCAATCTCGTCGTGCAAAGTGACCAGCACCGGATCAGCGTTGTTGGCTAGACGCAACTCACTGAAGATAGCCAAGGAGCGCGTGGAGATGACATGAAGGCCGACAGCATTAGAGGGTATCATTGTGTCATTGTCACGCCTGGAGAGTGCATTAGCCACTGTGTTGGACGGCCTGGACAGTATTCCACGGTGAAGTCATATCCAACTCACTTGCTCGTCCACTAATGCTGTGGAATGGTGGACAAACGTTGATCCAATAGAAGCTTGAGGCCTATGAAGCACCGATACATCGCAGAGCCGACGTACACATACTCGATACATATCCGATACGGCGATACGGTATCAGCGAAGTATCGGTGCATTTTAGCCCAAAAGTAAATCAAAAATACTACGATACGTCTTCGATACGTGGTGATACGCCGTCAATACGTATGAGCCCATTCCGGCCCAACTAGTCGAAGCTGGCCCATCTCCTGTCGCCACTGCCCTACTACTCCCATCGTTCGTCCAAACCCTACGCGTAGTCACGCCCAAGCCACACATTCGCACCGCCGCTCCTGGCTCGCCGTTGCTGCACCTCCGCTCGCTCGCCGTTGCCGCACCAGCGTTCATCACTCGCCATCGGCGCACCACCGGTCCACCGCTCCTCGCTCGCCGTCACGGCCACCGCACCCCTCCAGGTCAACCGCCGCTCCCCTGCTCCCGTCACTCCCGCCACTGCTCCCCCACCACTCCCGCCGCTTCTCCCCCGCCGCTCCCCCATCAGTCCCAAGAGGAGAGGAGACGAGACGACCCTCCCCCCACCCGTGGAACGAGCTCGTCGTTGTTGCCGAACTCGTTAACTCCCTGCAGTGGCGCGCCCCTTGCGTTGGCGCTCCGGGAGACGGTGTTGACTTCGATGGGTCATCACGTCCTTCCTCCTACACCAGCCACCGCAGTGCCTACTTCACAGCACCTGTGCCCGGCCTTAGCTCTGCTGAATCCTCGCCGTCGCCCACTCCTTAGCCCTGCTGCTGATTTCGTTTGTTGGTATGCTTCAATCCAAATCCATGTATTTTTTTTCTTGTTGATATGCTTCAATCCAATCTATTCAGTTAGTTTCGTATTTGATTTGATTGTTCCAAATTTCAAATAGGAGCAGATTGTTTACTGTTTAATAGTAATAGAGGATGCAGTAGTTCGTTTATGCTAGGATGCAGTAGTTCATTTGGTTGGTTAAATTATGTTGGTTTAGTTTTGTTTTTCTGGGTTCAGATGAAGATATAAATCCAGCTGCTCTTGAAAGTTGCTGCATGGCATTTCATGGAGTATCATTCAGCTTTGGACTTGTCAATGCTTGTTGTTTAATGTTTATATTTGTGCTTCTATCCAAATTTTGGACTTGTCAATGCTTGTTGTTTAATGTTTATATCTGTGCTTCTATCCAAATCATGCTATGAGCTGCCAAGTGGTATGTCATTTCAACTTTTCAATTTTCATTACTAGCCAAGCATTGATGGTTATACCATTGGAAATCGGAGTGAGGACTGAGATACAAGGAAATCTGATGCATCATGCATGCTGCCGAAAGTTACAACTGGAAAGTGCTATCTTGCCCGGTTGATTAATGGAATATATAGCATTGCATGTTTACAATATATATATATATATATATATATATATATATATATATATATATATATATATATATATATATATATATATATATATATATATATATATATATATGATGCTGAAATGGGACACCATGGTGCCCGCACCAAGCCTCCCTACCTTTAGATTGCTTTTAGATGCGTGCATGTGCAATGATATATAATATCAGGATGGAAAGTCATAATTATAAATGGAAGTCTCAATTATGGATGAAAAGTCTTAATCACGAAGCCTGGGCACCATGGTGCACACACACACTTGCCGTATCGACGTATCCTTGTTTTTGGAAAATATTGTATCGTCGTATCTGTATCGCCGTACCCGTATCGCGTATCGGGGCATCCTAGCTTGAGGCTATAATGGTCTGTACAAATATGAAATGAACGCCCCCACAAATATGGGTGTCAATGGCGAACTGCCTGGACGAGGCCGATCAATTCCCGTTGTAGGATACAGGTTTGGAATGCCGTGCCGTAATGGGGTGGCTAAAGAAAGCGGTCGGCCCTGCGCCTTGGTGTAACACCGCCCCAAAGCTCGAGCTGAGGCATCGCACTCGAATGGTCGGTTGAAGTCAGGCAATTGAAGAACTAGAGCGGACGACAGGGCTTGTTTCATCATATTAAACACCATGGATGCCTCCTCAGACCAGTGAAATGCCTCCTTGCGAAGAAGGCATGTCAGGGGAGCGGCGATGCAATCGTAATCCCTAATAAAGCGACGATAGTAGCCTGCCAAGCCTAGAAACGCGCGTACTGCACGTACGGACGTGGGCAGGGGCCTATCCTGGATGGCCGAGACCTTCTGGGGATCCATTGCCACCCCTGCTTCCATGATAATATGCCCCAAGTATGCAACGGAAGTGGCACTGAACAAACACTTGGATTGCTCAAGACGAGGTGATGACGACGCAACTCCTGAAACACCATGCAGATATGATAGAGGAGTTCGGCCCAAGATGTATTGTAAATCAAAATATTGTCAAAAAAGATAAGGACGAAACGACAAAGAAACAAGCCAAGTGTGTCGCTCATGAGGGCTTGGAAGGTAGATGGTGCATTCGTCAGGCCAAAGGGCATCATGAGAAACTCGTAATGTCCTTGATGTGTTTGAAACGTTGTCTTGTGGATGTCATCAGGCCATCATGGTGCATACGGACTTGATCGTACCCCAAACGAAGCTTGGTGAACAAACGGGTGCCGCGTAGTTTGTCCAAGATTTCGTCCACCACTGGGATGGGAAACTTATCTTTAATGGTCTTGTCATTAAGCGTGCGGTAATCGACGCAGAAGCGCCATGTATCATCCTTCTTGCGGATCAATAGGACTAGCGAAGAGAAAGCCGATGTACTGATGCGAATGATGCTTTGGCGTAGCATGTCCTGGCATTGGCGTTTAAGCTCATCTTTTTGCAACTGGGGGTAGCGATATGGCCAAACTGCCACCGAGTTTGTTCCTTGCACCAGGTTGATATGGTGGTCGTATGTCTGCTCGGGAGGCAGCCCGCTAGGCATGGCGAACAAGTCAGCGAATTCTGCGAGGAGCGTCACCAACTCGCCATCGCTCATGGTAGCACCCCAGACAGCAAGCCCTAGCCCTGGGCATCCGTGGAGAAGAAAATGATGGTCTTCATGCCAAAAAGACATGGAGAGGCTGCTAAAATCCAATGTGATCGGTCCGAGGGTCGTGAGCCACTAGACCCCAAAATAACATCGAATCCTGCCAATGAAATGGAGTAAAAATCCATGACGAAAGGCTTAGCTCCCACATAGATAGCTGAATAGCCGACTGTAGGGGCAAGGCCAAGCGCTCGCGGGCGGTGTCATTGATGTTGTGCGTCAATCCCGAGTCCACCAAGGCAACAAGGTGCTGGTCACTGATGGACACATCTAGCCGCATAGTCCTGCCCGCAATAATACCCGTGAGCTATGTAGCACGGACACACGGCAAAACAGCCGTATCCGTGTCCGACACCGTGTCGGACACGGATACGACACGGACACGTCTTCGACACGTGTCGGAGACGTATCGGCCGATTTTAGAATTAATTTTAATTAGTAAAATTCTCGATACGTGTCGGACACACTAAATATATGAGTCGGACACGGCCTGGACACAGCTGGCCCAGGACATGGCCAGCCCAGGCCGGCCCATAACGCACGCACGGCGTGCCCTAACTCTAACGCACGCATCGCACGCACGAGCGGCGGAGCGCGTTATTCCCATCGGCCTCGCGCTACTCCGCATCAGCTGCTCGTGCCGCCACCCACTCGCGCCGCCGCCCGCTCCCGCCGGCTCCCGCACCTCGCTGCCGCCCGTCGGCTTCCTCCCCAAGCGCCGCCGGCTTCTTCCCTACTCGCCGCCAGATTCGTCCCCGCGCGCCGCCAGCTTCCTTGTCAAGCGCCGCCGGCTTCTTCCCCAAGCGCCGCCCATTGGATTCGTCCCCGCGTGCCGCCGGATTCGTTATTGCAGTTTAATAAGCATGTGGAAACATAGAAAATAATACATACATATATATATATATATTATTTATTTATTATTTAAATATATATAGCCGTGTCTCCGTATCGGTCTTTTTGGGAAAACGGCGAATTCCCGTGTCGGTGTCGTGTCGTGTCGACGTATTTGTGTTCGTGCTACATACCCCGTGAGGGCATGAAGTGATATCTCTAGGTCCAGCATCATTGGTTCTGCATCTTCTAGCCCTGAATCCCATGCGTTCAGTGATAATTCTATGGAGAAGAGTTGTTTGCACACATGTTGCGGAGTATATTTTTCGCAATTATAACAGTTCCATGCGTCAACGCTGCTCCATTCAAGCACGTGTCAATTTGCGTACATATCGCTGGGTTGGACCTCCTGATGTTCCCGTCGGGGCAACCTGTTTTCTGCCAGGAGGATGCACTGCCGACTGAATGGCCGGGGTACTAAACTGGAGTGGCGGCTGCTAGCCAAGCAGAGAATCCTCCTCTCGCTGGCGGTTTGGACTGCAAACCAGCCTTGGCCGCTTCAAGAGCTATATGCGCTCGTCGCTCATAGGCCCGTTCTATGCTCATCGCGACCTCCAAGCTGTGTGGCGCCTCGAGCTCCACGTCGATGCGCAATAACTCCGAAAGCCCTGCCGTGAACATGTTGATTTGCTGCTCGGGACTCGAGTTAGCGCGGGTTAATAGGGCCAAGAATTTTTGTTTGATATTCGACCACCGTGCCCGTTTGACGAAGATGCATGAGTTCACTAAGAGGATTATGGCGCAAGGGTGGCCCAAAGCGCATGTGTACCAGCTCGAAGAAACGACGCCAACTGGGAGTGCCTTCATCTCGTTCGACACGAAAGTACCACTGTTGTGCGGCATCGGTCATATGATACGACACGAGCCACACCTTTTCTTCCTTGAGCATGCGCTAGCCCCGAAAAAATTGCTCACGGCGGTTGAGCCACGGCAACGGGTCATCTTCTCCATTAAACACCGGAAACTCCAAGCAATAAAATCGTGGAGGCTTGGCGTCAATTGTCATCGCTATCCGTATGGGAAGGGAAGGCACCTGTGGTTGCATGGCCGCCTCCTTGCTGCTGTCGGGCCCCAAGAGTGCAAGTCTTGCGTCATGTCGATCTAGTCAGCTCATTAGAGTAGCCAATTGAGCGATGATCTGATCAAGCTTCTTGTCGATTGAACTGGCCTCTTCGTCGCCGCTGGACATGGTGTCAAAAGCAACGGTTGGCTCTAATACCAAGATGTTATGAACCGGATACAACCGACGAAGGTTATAAGAGTGTGAAGTGGGAGGACGGGATTTGAATTGCCGACGGCGTGGAGGCACCAGCCAGCAGAGGAGCAGTGTGCCAGCAGGGCGCACCAAGGAGAGGTGAAGAGAAAATTAACTTCTTGATTTCTTCCAAACATGCGGCAGCCCATATATGGCTAACCCCCTAACAATCCATCTCTAATAGCAAATCTTAACTAAATAGGAAACCAATCTAACATTATATCTAGTACTAGGAAAGCTAGCTATTTTATTCAAAAAGCCCAACTAGTCTCAGCTGACACGGCTTCATGCGCCCGTGTCCAACTGTAGCCCATCCAACACTTCTGCTGCTGTCGCCTGCGTCGCCGTGTTCGCCTGGTTGTCTGCAGCCGCCGTCTGCTTGCTGCGTCTCTCATAGCAACGGCGGACCATAACAGATTTGTGCAATCCTTATTATACATGAACGCAGAACACAAACACAAGTAACTTTCCTCTAGTTCTATTTATTTGTGATATTTCAGCCACTTACAATTTTTCTAAAGGGTAATTTTGATATATGCCACTCTAAAGTATTTGATTCAGAGAATTGCAATGAAATGACATTGCGAAGTTCATTCTCACAAAAATGGCACTGCAGTGTCATGGTGTTCAAAAAAATGCCACTCGTATACATTTTTATGAACACAGTGATGTACACGAGTGGCATAGGGAGTGTATTCAGACGAGTGGCATTTTTATGAATAATAAGGTGACTCTGCAGTGGCCTTTTTGTGAGAACTTTGCAATGACATTGCCCTGAACCTGTCACATTGGAATGACATATGTCAAAATTTCTCTTTTCTAAATGACAAGATTAACCTTTAGTTGTCCAGTGGGCAGTACACAAATAAAATAGTTTCATTGTTGTCCAGTTGTTGGACATATTAAATATCTGATTTTCATTATTGTTCAGTTGTTGGAACAGGTCAGTACCCCTACCAGAACTACAAAATAAATTTAAACATGTAATAGTTCCATGTGGGTTACTGCTGGTTACCGGTGGGATTCAAATGTAAATTGAATCTTAAATGTATTACGTAAATTTTGATTTGAATAAAAACAAGGTTGCTTTTCTATCATGGGGTTTTCTGATAACCACTTTTAATCGTCTGGTTACTAACAAGATTCCAGACCCTCTCAGTGCAATTTTCTTAGCTAAGACCAAAACAGCAAACATGCTTCAATAATACATTAATATCACCTCCCTGCCAGACATGCACACACAGCCCCCCCCCCCCCCCTCCCCCCGGCGATAAAACAAAGCCAAAAAAACAACATGAACAAGCAACAAACAAATAATGCAATATCTTTATGTTTCATAACATAAACATTCACCGGTGTTATGAGATCTTACTGCTTCACTTTGTAGCCCATAAACTGATAGTATAAAATAAGATTGATCCAAGTCACATGCTAAATAATACCTGAAAAGACCATAAAAAAAGTTATTTCATTGAAGTGTATAATATAACTTACGAAGCATGAGATAACAGGAAGAACAAACAAGATGCAACGGTGTTTTTTAGTATGCACTCTATAAAGGAACAAAGATGTATATATTCATCTACATGATTATATTGTGCTTCAACCAACACGGTTGCCAAATCTTTTAGCAATAAGGCTATACACAAATGTTACAAGATCCCCAATTACCCATTGGAAACTTTCCTAGCTTTGGCAGTTCAACAATGAGGCCAATAGTTATTCACTTATTCCATTCACAAATACTGTTCGGCATATGTTCAACTGACCATACTATATTTACTATTATAATGAAATACAATCAGGTTAAACATTCCAGTCAAAACCACTGGTACCGAAAAATCCTGGACTTGGACTGGGAAAGTTAATAGTGACCAAGATTTTGCAAATTCAAATTTGAAATTTTTCACAGAATTTGAATGAAGTGTGTTCGGATCACGAGTATTTGTGTATGGGCATAAAATTAACTCAAGAAATTTACAAAGAATCCTGTGAATTGCAGTGCATTGACGATATTCATTTATGCTAGTTCAAATCTAGCTGCTTACCTTAATGTTTAGTACAGCTAGACTGCTAGAGGTTTTCATTTGTGTTGTACAAAGAGCCCAAAATCATTAAAAATACTTTATACTGTTATGAATATTGTGTATCTATTCAAGAGGCCCAATAGGCAATATATAGGGTACAAAGGGGACACAAGACTAAACCCTAGTACAATAGGAAATACTACTACCTTAACACCCCCTCAAATACAAGGTATATGCAATAGCATTACATTTGAAAAGAGTTCACACTAAAATATGAAAAATCCGAAGTCCGAGTTTTAATAATGTCGCCGTAATGTGCAGCTCTTGGAAAATATGTTGAGTCAAAGAGGAATAGATAGAAGCATAGTGGCATAGATGAAGATCGAAACCCAAGACGGCAGCGGCACAATACACAAGAAGCGCAGTGCAGAAGAAGCATGGCAGCATTAAAAGATCGGGGCCACGACTCAAAGAGAAGCGGTGGCATCATAACGACTTCTACGATCTGTACGCGGCTTAGAGAGGAGCGGCGGCTGCTGCCACGCAAAGAGGAAATTCCTATGTTTCTATAACTGATAATAAATTTGTGGACTCACACGGTTTGGTGAACTGACAGAGAGGCTACAGATATGGATGGATGCAATGGAAGACTCAAAAGAAAAGGATTCGAAGGCTAGGGATACTAGCAGTAGCAACATGTCCTCAGCTCCACGATCAATCCACACAAACAAAATATCTCAATTCACCCCCTCCCCCCCTCAGTACAGTAGACTAGGCTAGCATTACAAGTACCAGCCAGAAGCTACTGCAGGAGTCACCAAGGGGTGGTATGAGAGCAGGAAGGGGAAGCTAGATGATAGAGATGGGGAAGAGGTTGACGAGGAACAGCCACGTCAGGAGGTCCACCCACTGTCAGACCGTGTCGCCGCCGAAGGAGCGGTGGCGGTAGGAGTGGTAGCCGAGGAAGAGCGCATGGGCCAACATGTAGACGTCGATGGGGTCGCTCGTGGCCGCGGCCACCTTGTCAGTGAGGAAGATGGCGGATGCGTAGAGGTGCTTCCCGACGTTGTCCTCCTCCCTCATCTCTGGCTCCACCTCTCCTCTCCTCCGCTTGGGATTCAGTGCTGTGGTTGTAGCTGCGGAGGAGGAGGGTAGCACAGGAGGGAAACCGAAATTCGGTGGCAGAGGAGGCAACTCCCCCGGGGCCGGGCGCGGCGGGATCTGGCGGCGGCCACAGGAGCAGTGGCGGCGGGATCCGGCGGTGGCGTAGGCCGAAAAGGGGAGGCCAGAGTAGGGCGGCGACTTCGGGGAGACCAGATCCGGGCGGAGATGCGTCGGATCTGGGGCAAGGCGATGACTAGGATGGCACCGGGGAGGCCAGATCCTGGCGTGGAGAGTCGAAGGCAACTAGATCCGATGTAGAGGCAGCCTGGCAGCGGGCGCTAGCGCAGTGGTCTGGCGGCGGCGCAGTGAGGACGGCACGGGCGCGAGAGGAGCCGGTGCCGACGAAGTGGCCACCCCTGGGAGTGGAGATTGATCCTCCTGGGGGCAGCAGCAACGGAAGAGAGCAGAGGTTAGGATTTGGAGGCTAGAAAACCTAAGGTTCTTTATGAATATTGTGTATCTATTCATGAGGCCCAATGTGCAATATATATAAGGTACAAAGGGGCCATAAGATTAAACCCTAGTACAATAGGAAATACCACTAATACCCTTAACATATGCATCATAAAGAATTTTGGAAGAAGTTTACTTATCGCAAAAGTTCAGTTCCACCCCCCAACTATGAAACCACATATCTAACATCCTAAACTTTTAAAAGTGGATCAATTTAAACCCCATGCTGGTATTGTAGGTGGTTTTTGCCACATAACCCTGTTTTGTGATGATTTGGAGTCTTAACTATTTTCAAAATGACTAAATGAGTCAGCAAATAAAATGAAGGTAGGCCCCACGTGTCATCCACCTTACCCTCTCCTTCCCTACCCCTCCCCAAAACATCACCGCCTCCACGGTCGGAGGGAGAACCAATGGGAGGAAGACAACAGATAGCAGAGACGCAGCCTCCTTGCCAATTGCCACCCCGCCATCCTGTATGTCCACACCTGCGAGCCTCAGCTTCCTCCATCATGCCATGGCACAGCCACAGCTAGGGCGAAATGGTGGCTGGTTGATTTGTGTTGAGGAATTTTCTGTCCTGTGCCCGATGGGAAAGAATGGCAACACTGGGACACCGCCAACATGCAGAGAATGGCTAACGCGGCAGAGCCAATCTCAACATTCATTGTTGGCTCCATGGCCATCACTATACTTTCTTTACTGCTCATGCTCACTTTCGCAGTTCTCGATTTTAGCCCAAGCAAAATGGACAATGGGAGGAAGACAACAGCTAGCAGAGACGCAGCCTCCTTGCCAATTGCCACCCCGCCATCCTGTATGTCCACACCTGCGAGCCTCAGCTTCCTCCATCGTGCCATGGCACAGCCACAGCTAGGGCGAAATGGTGGCTGGTTGATTTGTGTTGAGGAATTTTCTGTCCTGTGCCCGATGGGAAAGAATGGCAACACTGGGACACCGCCAACATGCAGAGAATGGCTAACGCGGCAGAGCCAATCTCAACATTCATTGTTGGCTCCATGGCCATCACTATACTTTCTTTAATGCTCATGCTCACTTTCGCAGTTCTCGATTTTAGCCCAAGCAAAATGGATCTCTTCATATACACCAATAAATCTGGAAAATTGTATCAATAATTTTTGAAATAAAGACGAGGGGAAGATCAAAAGGTCGATGTAAAGTTCAGTGAACTAATTGATTGCACCTCTTGCATGGCTAGTAAAAAGAACAAGAACAAACACTGGAGCAACTGGAGCTTGGAAGTCAACAAAGTTACTGGACGCATACATGCATTGAGTTTACTCTGCAGACGCTGGCGGTGCTGTCTTGCGGTAGCCGCAGGGAAGCAGAATGGGACGCTGGTGGCCACGGTTGGCCTGCACACCAGCAGCAGTGCTGCCTCATTGCTGCCCACGAGAGCTGACAGGAAACAATTCAGCTGCAGCATCGTGAGATTCACCAGGATCTGATCCATCACCAGCAAGTCCGTGGTCTTGCCGTGGTTGCCGGCATCCATTCAAGCACGAAAGGAAATAGGTAGGTGGCATGTGTCGATGTGAACAGGGGAGGGAGACATAAGAGGCAAAGAATTCTTTTAAAAATTTTGTTTGCTGACTCATCTAAAATAGTTTAAAAAATCCATGTCAGTGCCACTGTGGCATAACCACCCTGAGAAACCACATGCGGTTAAATTGGTCTGGTTTTCAAAGTTTAGGAGTCTAAATGACTGGTTTCATAGTTGAGAGTAGAAACTAAACTTTTGTGATAATTGAGGATAATATGGACTTCTTCCAAGATTTTTTATATTTAAGTTGTCTTCGCAATTTGGCAACCGAAACCTTTCCAGTTCAAAAACAATTCCTGGCAGAGAATGAACAAAAATTGTTTAGGACAAGGGCTGAAAATTTTGCTGGTAAGTTTTTTTGTTAAAAAAATCTGAATAGACTAGACCATATGTCGAAGTCTCACTTTCTACTTCTCATGGCAGTTAAACACTACCTTCTCAACCAGAAGTAGATGCTTGGAGGTTGGAACATATTTCCATAGCAAGTATCATATATTTGAACTAATTTCATCATTCAATTAATATAATTAATAATTCTTCTCACAACACATTATTAAAGCATAAATACAAACATTCCATGCTATTATAGAAAAAATTCAAATGCTCCAAAGAAGAGTAATTAGAAGATAACAAAAAAACAAATTATAATGGAACATGCATAATGAGCTTATTGAATATTATGGATTAAGGCAACTTACAGTGGAGCAACATTATCGGGTCTTATCAAAAGAACAACTTTTCCCAAAACAGCAACCGTCTTGTTCAAACCTTCTGATAGGATGCTTATGGTTGCTTTCTTGTGGGATGATTTTACTATGATAGGATAAAGGTGAAAAAGTATTAAAAAATAACAGAATAATTTAAACAAAGAAGTCATATGACTTCAATATGCAGTGTCAATAAGAGTATTACAATTGACTCCACTCAAAGATGACACCAATGATGCTAATCTCTTGGATCGTAGTTGTCCCTGTTGAAGAAATATATCATAAGTAGAAAATCTTCCCCTAACAGAGAAAATATAATTTGCAAAGCACAATACTGGTGCGCCTGAAGTCAATGCATTCTCATCAGAACAACTAGTTGAGCAAATGAAAACTGAATCATAAAATGGTCAAGCAGATTTGCCACAAATATAAAAGGAAGTTATTTTGAAAGGAGTTACACGGAAAAGAACAATTAGCTCTATAGATTGCTCATCCCATAAAAAAATTCAAAAAGGTAGGTGTAATCATCAATTCATCACATGAACAAATTGAAATTCTTAACCAGAAAAGGCAACTTACACATTTTAAAAATGGGCGGATGATATATCTTGTGACACTGTTATCACTACATATATGATACTCAGCTTTACAGGAAAAACAAAAACAGGAGATGTTTACAAAAGTCAGTTCTTAGATCACTACAGTTGTAAAAAAAGAATAATGTCATTTTGCATCATTTCATTTGGTTTCTGCTGAATCTCATGAATATAGATAAAGGATCTACAGATACGCATAACCATTAAGTAGCAAGCATGCCTTATGTGATGTAGGTTAAGTTCAAATGGGGCCCAATGAGGTACTTTTGCGTTAGTTCAAGTCGTTCTCTGCAGTCTACATACTATAGTCATACAGAAGTTACCTTCATTGCATTCTCTAGCTTATCAAGGAGACTGATGATCTTCTGAACTTCTGTATCAGCACCGAGACCAGGATCTTTTAAAGCCGCAGCTTCAAATCCACGAAGGGCCCTTTCATAGTTCTCTAGGTATTTATCAGCCTGGAAGACACCAAAATAAAAACATATTATACAAATTAGGAATTTTGGTGGAAATTTTAGCTGATTTCGTTACCTGGTTAATGATCTGGGTACTCACCGTGGCACAATTATAGTACAGGTCTGGATTCAATTTCATAGTTTCATCCTTCTCCTGGACATAAAATAAGCACAATTATATGCATATAATAGAAATGGAAGCTTCACATCAGAAAATAATGGAAATCTATATAAAAATTATATATCTACTTTTCAGAATTTTCAAACTAAGGCAATAGCATAGAAGTATGAAATGCACAACTTACAGCATTTTGATACGCTTTGACTGAATGATGAAGCTTAGTGTGATCCCACGCTCCGCTCACAAAAAAGCTTGTGAGATATGCATTACCCAGATTATCTATACAGAAAAGGGGAATGAACAGTTTTTGTTGAAAATGGGAATATCTATTGTAAAAACTAAACAAAAATACATCTCAGAATAATCAATCGAAGATTGATTCAGCAAGACAAGATAAATTGTATATTATCGCTTAGAAATACTAGCCTAAACATGCCTGAGATCAAAATAGCAGTATAAGAGCTTTTTGTATATGCCTTAATGTCTCCAAAGAAAAGAAAGATGCTGGAGAGAAGGAACATGCTCCTAAGCAATAAAAGAGAATGAGGATCTGTGACTTTTCCCGATGAAAAATTACTTCCATTTATAGGTCATCTCTTCCTTCCACTTCAGTGTCTGGAGGTTTAAATCTCCAGAAGCTAATTCATTCCTCTTATCTTTCCTAATCTAAACCGAACCAAAGGCTGGTTTTGGTTGAGGACCATAGTAGACAACTAGCTAGTTGATGAAGCTAATCGACCAAATGATATGGAGATGACAACTTTATCCACACAATGAATATTCACTCTAAATGCTAAATGGGCTAACTGATTTACAGGATGAATAACCCAGATTCCTTTTTCTCTTTTACAGCTCACTAACTCACCCTCCTAAGTAGCAGCCACACAGAAAAAAAAAGTAATGAGTTTGTATAAGATAGTAAGAATGACTTCATAATTTTTACCCAACCAACTTAGTCCAGGAGCAATCACAAAGAAATAAGTGATGAGTATGGCCCGAGATAGCAGGCATGCCTTGGCAATTTTTACCCGCCCACTTAAGTCCCGGATATGGCAGAAATACAGTGATCAAGTAGTACAAAAATTACCAATTAAGTAATTGTTCTATCAAATCTCATTTTTCTGGCAATCACTATCCAATAGTCCCACAGAGACTTGTAAATACACTTCACAAATCTGACAACCTTTTACAGGAAAGAATGCAAATTTCAACAAAACATTTTGCAGAATTTCAGCCATTCTTTAAGCAATAAAACACAAACATTTGTCTGCTCCAAACAGAAAAGGCGAGTAGGCAACATTTAATTTTTCTAAGAGCTAGTAATTTTCATCTGTTCATTTTTACATCAGAGTGATGTCCATCAAAATCAAGAATGAACCATGCAAAAATAATCACAATGAGTTGGCCAAAGTCTGTATCTAACCACTCCGCAATCAAAATCCTCCTAAATCCTAAATAAGTATCTGTACACAAGATACAGCAGAACAAGAGAGTAAAGAGACATTATAAGCAAATAAAGTTCCTGAAACATGTTGCACACTAGGATGTTCTAACATGCAGAAATGAAGCTTAGAATCACCAAGCTGGTAGTGTTCAAAGAAAAAAAAATACTAATTGATGCCCTAGGAGGCAAAACATACTTTGGGAGATTTAAGGAAAATAAGGACATATTCCTTGTTTGAAAAACAGGTACAATTTATATGGATCCCAAGTGGTCGTTTTGGACTTTTGATTATGCCTCCATAGAGCTAACTCGAATTCTGGGTCAAATCTTGTATTGATTACATCATGCAAGAAAATATGTACCTTTCTCTAATTAAATCACACATTCAATGCATCTATTTTCCAGTTAAACATACTTTACTATATTTTATTAAGAAACTAAGAATATAGCAGTGTTAAAAATGCAATACCATATGTTATAATTAACAAATAAGAACTAGTTGTGTAAGAAGATTCGTACACCAAGAATTTCCATCTTTAATGTCCAGCATTACAGCTTCTTTTGCATGCTTAATGCTCTCTTCCACTAACAGCACTTGGTCTTCACTACCTGAAAAGGCGAACAGAAAATAAATAAATACAACAAGCTGAGAAAATTGCTGTCACAAAAAACATCAGCTATGTCATAATAACACTGCGGGTGCAAAATTAACATCTGAGAAAATATTTTTGTGTAGGAGTAGCTCAGCATTAAAGCATGCACTAGATGCATGCCCACCATCAAATTATTCAGAACTTATTTGTGAAGCAATTCTATTCAATAATGCCTAATTCTTTTTTTAGAGTGGACTATGCCTAGCAATAAAACACTAATTCATCACGGTGTTAAGACGGTGACATAATTGTTAAAAATTCATATGCAATGGGGACAATTAATCCGTAAAAAATATCAACTGAGGAGTTACTATATGATAGAGGGCATCCTCACCTTGAGCCATACTTCTTTCAAGCATGGAGAGCTGACATAGTATTTTCTTGTCTGCACCCTGCCAAATGAAATTATGCTGGAGAATTTGGGAACATAGGAAAAGGAAACTTAGTGAACTACTTCCAGGTTAAAATTTACCTTTCTTGGTGCTAACAAAAAGCAGTTCTTTGCTGAAGCCAGATCCCCCTTCTTCCATAAGCAGTTACCCAAACACAGCCATGCATCTACAAGAGATGGATTCAGCTTTACCTAATATATCCAGTAGCAACAGTAGTTGGTTAAGTGTCTAACCGACAAAAAGCGTATACAAGGAATTGCTTAGTCTTTGCTACATACTGCTTTGGATAAATGATCTTCAGCCTCCTTATGATAATCAGGGAAGACATCCAGTATTTTTCCCCTCAAAAATTCATAAACAGCACGCTGTTGTGATGATTTCCTTTGCTCTGGAAGTACAAGAAACTAAAAATTCATATAGAGAAGACAGGAACTTTTCTATAAAGAGTGAACTATTAGAAGTGAGACATTTGATGAGAATAGATATACACATATCATCACTACGACAGCGGTAACATTAAATATTGGAAAATGGGTTTATAATTTAAGTAACAAATAAATAACCACCTTATAACAATTTGCCAAAAAAGGAACTGAAAATGTCCCAAAATGTTTCCATCCAAGACTAGTAACTCGGTAAAGCACAAAACATCCTATGTCAGAATCAGGTACAAACATTCCAATAGCACATGGATACAACAAGGACATAAAACTCTGATGCTATCTATCATATGTCCAACTTACATAAAGAGAAGTGCAGAAATACCATGTGGGCACCACAAGTAAATAGAATAGATATATGATCAGATGGCAATGCAGCCATTTGTTGAATCGTCAGGACACCATAATACATAATATCTGATCTGTTGTGTTTTGCATAGCTAATTGTGCTTCACAATGTTAGTTCCCTTGTTTAGATGCCAATTTTCATAAGGTGACACTGGTTCAGATATTTGGAGAAGAAAATAACGTTGGTTCTATTACTTCCTCCATGTTCTGAATATCAAATACTATCACATAAACATGTACTTTCCAGATATACATGCACAACAAGAAGATTTGCTGCCAGCACAATACGATTTACTATAGCTGAACTCAAGTATGAACAATATGCAGGCCCAAACACTCTGGAGTGTGGGTATTCAAAAGATAGACCAGCCACCAAGCCCAAAAGTCCCAGTCCTCAGCATCAAATCCAACACAGACACTGTGACACCCGTCCTAGAGTTTTGTAATAAATTTGCAATACAATACCCAGTAACAGTAACACAAAAATGCTGGCCAGAAAACCAGAATCATAGCATGAAGATCAACAGTAGAGACGTGGAACAATGCAGAAACAATTGTACTAGCATCCAGAGCATTCGCCCACACCATCAGAGCATCAAGAATCAATTAACTCAGCTGCTTACAAGGCACACGCTTCAGTACAAGTAAAGACTTCGACATTTCTAAATTTTAAGTTGCTGTACTAGCAGCATCCAATTGGGGCAAAATCATCGTTTTAACTGTAAACAGCTCCTGTGTCACCACAGCGCAGTGCTACTAATCGAATCGAATCAATGGTCTAGCAATGGATACTGGAGGTTGGGAGGTGGTGTTGCGACGTGTACCGGGCGGGACGGAGTCGAGGACGACGAGGGCGGCGTCGGCGCGGGCGCGGAGGGCCGCGGCCTTCTCAGCGGGGTCGCGGGGGAAGAAGGTGTCGCGGAGGCGGTACAGCTCCTCCACCGCGTCCGCCGTCCCCTCCAGCGGCGTCCTCCCCGCCTCCGCCCCTTCATCCCCCTCCCCCTTCTGCCGCTGCGGCTCGGGAGCCGAGGCAGAGCTCGCCGTTTCGCTGCCCGCCTCGCGGCTCATCGGTTTCTGGACGGCGATGGGATCTGAGGAGAGGGAGGGAAGGGAGAGGGGACGGTAATGCGCACGAGAATGCAAGGGGTCTATTAGGGTATCGTGGGAGGAGGAAATCGGCAAGGAGGGAGCAATGGGGAGTCTTCAGGTGGCTAAGGGTGTGTTTGGTTGGGTGAATATGGACGTCGGATCCCAGCTGCATCGTATATTGTAAAAAAATCGAGTGTTTGGTTAGGTGAATCTACTGTAGCAGCCTGGATCCGCTCGTCCCGCATACGGTAGCGATCCGGGACCGGGAGTGAACCCCATTTCGGCCGAAGCTGGCAGTCCAGGACCGACGGAGTCAAGAAAGGGTGGGCTAGGGTTACCTCTCGCGCGCTCGGCGTCGGCAGCAGATGATCTCCCTCTCCTCCCTCCTCCGGATCCGGCGAAGGCCTTCGGGAGGCGGCGCGCGGCGGCACCGGCGGCACGCGGCTGACGTGGGCGAGGCGCGGTGGCCCGTGGAGGCGCGACGCAGGGGTTCCCCCTCGGCCGGATCCGTGGAGTCGCCGCCGCCGCGCGGTTGGAGGCGCCGCCGGCCGTTGCCCCGGCCGCGGCTCGTGGAGTCGCCGCCGCCTCACGCGGTTGGAGGCGCCGCCAGCCGCGACCCATGGAGTCGCCGCCGCCTCGCGCGGTTGGAGGCGCCGCCGGCCGTTGCCCCGCCCGCTTTTTCTTCCGCGCGCCGGTCCCCCCCCCCCCCCCCCCCCGCCCGCCCGCTTGCTTTTTCTTCCGCTCGGCGCACGGGTCTCTCTCGGCTGGAACACATCGCCCGGCCTCTGTGCAGTGTCTATGACAAAAAAAAATTCCTTATGTGCAATGTGATATAGTTTGAATACATTTCTTCTATTGCAGGGATTTCATCTACTGCCTGCAAGAATCACACAAGCCCTCGATCTTTGCTTCGGAAACGGTAAATCATACCCATCCTCCATTACTTTGCCAAGTTTCTGCTTATGATTAACCAAAACCTACCTTCTAGTAAAATAATTAGTAATTCAATTTACTGTTTGTGTGCATTTTTAGATGGACGATTTTTCTGTCAAGCGCCGTAAAATCATTAGTAATGCAGCTGGACTAGTTGCTACCATGTGTGTGTATACCTTATTTGTGTTTAGGCGTGTTGGTCGTACACCACCCATCACATATGGTCCCTTAGCTGAAAGAGACAGAATCAGGATGGCAAACCTTAGGTTCATTTTTCATAATGATGATAGGCACTGTGTAGAACAACTTCGAATGAGAAGAGCCCCCTTTTTCCACTTGTGCACATTGCTTAGAACAAGAAGGTTGCTTAAAGACACAATTAATTGCTCAATTGAGGAACAAGTTGCCATGTTCCTACAAGTGGTTGGGCACAATTGTAGGTTTAGGTTGATAGAGCTTAATTTTAGAAGGGGTTTGGAACTATTAGTCGTTATTTTCAAGAAGTGTTGTATGCTATTGGAGAGCTGCGTGGGGAGATGATTCGGCCACCGTCCCATGACATCCACCCAAAAATTGCAACCAACCGCAGATTCAACCCATACTTCAAGGTACTAGTTTGACCTTGCAATGAAAAAAATTTTGCCATTGCAGCTCGTAACTAATTGGTTTTTCATATTTATTAGGATTGCATTGGCGCTATAGATGGCACTCATGTGCTAGCTAGAGTCCCCGCATCTATGGCAGCCGCCTTTCGAGGTAGGAAGGGACCACACAAAATGTCATGGCTGCTGTGGATTTCGACCTGACGTTCACATATGTCTTAGTTGGGTGGGAGGGTTCTGCTCATGATGCCACTATTCTAGCAGATGCATTGGAGAGGGATGATGGTTTAAGGGTGCCACCTGGTAAGTGCAATTAGTTGTGCATTTAGTCAATGCAATTAGTTGGAAAAAAACTTACTTGAACACCGTTGGCAGACAAGTGACTGAGCAAATCGGTGTTGAGGTCACTGGGAGTCAGGTGAGTAACCACCTCCGGAAGTGGAAGAAAGTATGAGCAAAGATATGCAAGTTGAGGGACCTTAGTGGCGCTCTATGGGATGACACCACCAACACCATATTACTTGAGGATGAGCACTACAAAGGCCACATCAAGGTACTAAATTTGTGTGAAGTATATGCTTGCACCATAACATCATGACCTTGTTGTTCACATGTAGGATCACCCCGAGGATGCTCCATACCTGCAAGTTCCTATTGAGAACTATGATCAGATGGCTGCCATATTCTCTGCTGGACAAGCCACTGGGAGGTATGCCATGGGCTCAAATGAGCCTTTGGGAGAACCTTCTGATGTTGTGGAAAGTGACCCTATTGCCACCCCCATTTCTCAGCTTGCGAATGAGGGTTTAGGCTATGATGAGGTCCTTGGGGAGAATGCAGCTGCTAGAGGCACCGACACCAATGGTCCTCCACCAACTTGGACTCCACCAAATGAGGATGGTTCAGGAGGGGCAGCTCAAGACAAGGGTATGGACTCATGCAGTGGGTCTGGTTCAAAGAGAAAGAGAGGCCTGATCAGTGATGAGGAAGTAGTTGTCTTCAATGGCATGATTGTTGCAGTGAAGGACTTGGGAGCTGCTATCAGGGAGTCTGCACATGCTAAGGCACACCCAGGGGTCTACAATGCTGTGATGACACTCCCTGGGTTCACTCCACATGCCCTACTGTCTGCTCTTGGTTGGCTCTATGAACACAAGGCACAAAGCATTGGTTTTGTGCAGATGAGTGACGAACATCGTCGTATGTGGATGAATCATTGGATTGAGAAGCACTACTTCAATAAGTAGGCTATTTCTCACTGACCACTAACCTTTTGCCTAATTAGTTGGTGGTTGATGAAGAATCCTCCCCCTACAGGCCCTAACTATTTATGTAAGATGAAACTATGGACATCTGTTGTGTGATGTGTGCATGGTGCATACCTTTTGTAATTATGTAGGGCTTAATTACTGCATGTGGACTGATGTGCTGATGGTGTCTACAAGGCACACCTTTTGTAATTATGTAGTGGCTACTTGCTTGAAGTGTAAGCTAAGATATATGACTATGCTTATGCTTCTTTATTATGAGAAATATATATCTTTATGTACTCTGTCTTTGGAGTGTTCATTTTATTAATGTCTTTTGATTTAGAGTAAAGTTGCAAATATTTAGCCAAAATATGTGTTCATACCAAATAATTGCATGTCACATTTTTCCCCTTATATACATCATCATATAGTCAAATACGTTCTTTTCAGAAGTTAAAAAAAATTAATGTCATACTGTAAATAAATTACTATTAGAAATAACTTAGTTTGTGCAAAAACTGAAAAAAAAACATTTGAAGGGGGTAACCATACCACCTCTAACATTCGAGGGTCACTATACCCCACTATACAGCCAACCAAACACCTTCTCAGCCTACTGTATCCGCTCATACAGCCTCATATACAGCCTACCAATCACAGACTCATTCAGCCTGTATCCACAGATACATCGAACCAAACACTCTTCTTTTTCAAAATACGGCCCTCCTCATCCAGCTTCCCCTCATCCAGGATATACGATCCCACTACCCAAAAGCAACCAAACACACCCTAACTGGGCGGCACGGTACGAGAATGTATGCATGGTCCTAAATGGGCTGGATCAGCTTCAAATGCCTTTTAACTTCTAGCCTTTTAATTTTATGTATTTAGTCTTTGGGTATTTTTGCTTTTTATATTTTTCCTTTATTTTTTGTTATTTTGTGTTGATATAATTTTTTATTTATTTTAATTTTTCAAATTTTAATTATATATAAAAACTAATATCAGATAAATGTATTTTTAGCAGAATCAGTACCATCTAGTATGAAGGATGGTTCACATATCTCTTTATTGCCATCATAGTTGACTCTGATACCATTTGTAGGATTGTATGGCGCAATCAGAGAGCGGTGAATGATTGCCTCCACTTTATTAAAACTTGAAACCAAAACTCACAGTAGAAGAAAAGCAATCTAAATTACCATATGTAAATTTCAACCGCAAGTTGTTCGACTGCTCACTCGACTGCACGCTACGATCGCTTTTGCACATAGTCAAAATCTCCCTCCACTTGAAAAGCTTCAACCACTCGAACGCTTCGTCCGCTCGAAAGACAACACCGTGCTCGTAGCTCACAAGATTGTGATGTGTTAGCACGTCACCGAAGACACAAGAAATGATGCTTAGTAAACACGTCGTCAATGCTGACTAACTTTTCTTGAAATAGATATGATCTATTATTTCTGTATCATTTTTGTGGCTATAAAGCGCCCTCACGGCACCCCTAAAACTCCTAACTCAATACGTAATAAAGCTTTCATGACAGCACCTTGTGTATCTTCATCACGCACCTCACCTCACGTGTCGAAGCCTCCGGGACCGCACCTCTCGTATCTTCTCCACGCATCACACCACGTATTGAAGCCTCTGGGAACGCACCTCCCGTATCTTCTCCACGCATCACCACCTTTGATCTCCATGCGCTCCAGCATGAGCCCGATCACCTCGCGTGATATCCTCGATCGCCTGGACCTCAGACTTTCCCATCCTAGTCCTAGTCCTTCTCGTCACTAAGCATGACCGCCTCTATGCCAACCTGCACATCAAAGATCAAAAATGTTTTCCCCGGCATAAGTTCTTCCCAACTTGACCGTCATCAGTCCACACACACAACCACACCTTTAACCATCCACAAATGTTAGCCAGGTCTTCCACGACCACATATCTCATCGCTATCTAGAATTCAGCCTTAGACCACTTATTATGACCGATTACAATTGCTATGCAAGACCGGTCACTAGCTCATCAAGTACTCGAATATAAGTACTCGGGATAAACCATCACTCAGAACACTTGGGAAAACCATCGCTACTGACCACAGACCCATCGAGTACCAACTACTAAGAACCAATCAGATACCACAACTCTCCTACAACCGATCACTACACCTACGCCAACCGATCATCGACCATTGAGTACCAAGCCCTTCCGACTACAAGTACTGAGCCCTTCTGACTATCGAGTACCAAGTTCTTCTGACTATTGAGTATCGAGTCCTTTTGACTACAAAGTAACGCAACCACTTGACCACCATGCACCAACCAGCCATCCTGTTGGCCTAACACAGGTACTCGAAGTAGTCAAACGAACAATAAAGTCTATGAGTACTGACCACAAAGCCTTCAACTACTGATCGCGATGTCTATGACAACCGACTAGAAAACCAAAGACAACAGCAGCATACCGTGAAGTCGGTGACTATGATGACAAAACTGTGAAGTCTATGACTGTGACAGCAGTCCATGAAGTCTACGACTATCAATCACAAAGTCTTCAACTACCGACCACAAAGAGTACGACTATCGAGTACCGACCAGAGAGTCTACGAGTATCAGGTATGACTGTAGGACCGAAATGGCAACAGAGTGGGGGGTAAATGGTACCTTCAAACCGCCCCAAGTATTCTCACGAACTTCTTCTCCAATAGCTATAGTAGCTATGAGGCAAGAAGATAGATACCCACTGGCAACTGAGAAGGTCTCAAACAAACAGAAATGAGAACCAAGAAAAGGAAACAGTCCAGAGATCAGGCAATTCGGTCAGACCGTAAGTGTATCAGCGGTCTGACCGCAGAGGGAAGGCCGGTCTGACCACAAAGGGATTGCCGGTCTGACCGCCGAAGCACCTCCGATCAGACTGCCAAAGGCACAACCGAACTGACCACGAAACCCTAGCAGTTAGACTGCATATGCACGGCCGGTCTGACCGCCAACTGAATAGCGGTCTGACCGCCTAAGGGATTCCGGTTCGACCGGAAACAAGAAAACAGAGGCGAGCAGAAGTGCAAGAAAACAGACCTTTGTCCAAAACAGCAGTGACCGACAACAACATTACTGAAGAAACAGGGTTGGCCGAAAGCAGAGAGGACAACCAGCTACAAGCTAAGAGGAAAAGCTAAAACCAAAAGAAAAGGCAACACTGAAAGGGAAAAACAGTCAGGAGAGACAAACGCAACTGACCGAAACCTACTAGCACAGTAAGTACTGAAGACAACCGAAAATCAGAGACAATGGTTGATGGATTGCTGCTCTTCTCAGGTCAATTGATCAGAACTTCAACCTAAACAGCAGCTCGTCCTCAGAAATCAAGGAAATACAAAGCAAGAGCAATTCGGCTGGAAAATGAACATAGACAGAGAATGAAACCGAAAAACTAAAATGCTTGAATAGAAAATGAGACCAAATGCTGAACAGCTTGAGATTCTCATATCTATTGATCATGAGACTCTTGAACATAACAGGAAGATGGTCTCAGATCGAGAAAACACAAACTAAATCAAATTTCCGCCGAGATATCAAGAAATCACAGATCCTCTGCCCATGGAAACAGTAAACCCTAGAGTTCGGAAAACAGAGGAAGAGTGTAGCGACCAAATTCTTGGAGAGAAAAACTGCTCTTAAAATCTTTACTCTCGGGAAATGCTAGCAAGGGGCTTAAAGAAGATTCCCAGTTTAAAGCAAAATGATTCTGCGGCTACTTGATCAAAGATTCAACTCAAAACCAAAAGAAGCAGAGAAGAACAGAGAAAAGTGAGGAAGAAGGAACGGAAGCAAACACAGAGAAATACAAGAAACCATAACATCTCAAATACAGGATTTCTCAAAAGATGCAAAGATATGAATGATTGCAATAACAAGGGTTCTACATCCATCCCATCCAGGGCTTACATTTTGAGCAACACACACAGAAAATGAAAAACCCTACAGACCAAGGCTGCCAAGCACCCACTCACGCAGGAAGAGGGACAAAAGCAAAACTAACTACTCCACTAGGGAACCACCCTCCTATTTATAGTCTTCCACTACCGGATTCAAATCTAGTTTTACCCATTAACACCAACAACTCTGCGCTTTACCCATTAACTCAAACTGAATCCGCTTCTACTTTGCAGCCTTGCGCATTTTACCAAAATGCCACTCCTGCATCTTCCTGGAAGCTTTATCTTTTCTTGATGTCCAAGCCCTGCAACCACTTTGAATCCTCGCCGTCTTCGGCATCTCCCGACCGTTTCGACCTCAGCACTGCCTGTGCCTAGTCCAACCATCCCATGCCTCGTCACGACTTAGCCTCAAAGTCCTGCAACCAACATAGATAAGAAAACATCACATAGCACCGCTCAAAACAATATGAACAAAAATCTGTATTAAGAGAAGTTTACTCGCAAAGCATCCCTACTGGTCGTAGCCTACTTACAACAGATTGACTTCGCAAGATATGTAACGCTTATAGACTACGACTTGACACAAATCAAACTCAAACTTTCCAGAACAAGTGTCAAGTACTCATCACAAACATGGGGTCACATCCACATGGTCTCTCAATCTCCCCTTTGATGAGTATATTGACAAACACAGAAAAAGCATAAAATTGAGTTTGTTTGAAAGTAAGTCACACATGGTCTAAAAAAACAAAAAGCTCAAGACCATGTTGACAAAAGAGCAAATTTTTCTCCAAAGCTCCAGAAAATTCCCTTGAAATGGTTTCTCTCCATTATTCTCCCCTTTTGGCAATAAAATCATCAAGATGCAAGCAGGAGAATAGAGCATGATTTTGGATGAAAAGGCTGTAGTTTATGCAATCTAAGCAATTAGAGCCATAAAGATTATCCAAAATGACTTTTGATGTATTACACCAAGTCATAACAAATTGGATGCTATCTAGATCATGACACGACATGTATAATCAAGCTAAACCAAAAGGTCATAATCTGAAAATTAGATGAATTGCTTAGCATGTCAAGTCATTCAAAATTATAGTTTAGCTAGATGTACCCAAGGATAATGCAAGCCATATCAATATTCTAAGTGTAACCAAAAAGCTAGAATTGAGTCAATTTAGAGTTCTACAAGTTCAAGAATGAATCATTTGTTCGAATACTTGGTCTTTTTGTACTTAAGCAAATTTAGCACAATTGACATTTTTTGTTTTCATTTAGAAATTAATGGTTGTTTCTAACCAAAAATTTTGTTTAGTCATGTGCTAGATCTCAAGCCTTATGCGACCACTCTAAGCTAGAAACTTAAGAAAATAATCTTAGTCAACCAAAACTCCCCCTGAGTTCATGCCTAGTGCAATAGCAAGCAGTCTCATGAGAAAGAATTAGTGAGATCAGTTTTTTCGCACAAAAGAGATCTTTTTGCTTTTGCTGAATTTAGTTCAAGAACAAGGAGTTAACAATAACTTATGCTTCACAAATGAACTAGCATAGATCAATCTAAAGATCAATAAAGATTTAAGACTCAACTCAGCCTATTTGACATGGCATGAATCATAAAAGGATAACTAAAAACAGACTAGTCTCAAGAGCTAACATGATATGATTTAATTCAAGTTATGCATTTTTAATCAACCTATCATGGCAGGAGCTAGACTACACAGAAAGTCATGATAAATCTAGCAATTTAACAGATCATGGCAAAATGTAACTCATTGTAAATAGGTCATAAAAGGATAATAATCAAGGCTCCATGTAGTTATATATTACAATGCAGAATGCTGAAATGAAGTGTAAGAAAATCCATCTCCCCCTCAACATGTGATATACTTTTAGTTCAAGTTGAGTTATGTCAATATTAAAATCTAGAAAATCCCAAATGAACTCTCCCTAAACCAAAGCAATAAAAACGAAAAGCTGGCAAAGAAAATCAGAAAAGGCAGTCCTTAAAGCATAGATAAGATATAGAGAATACTATAGCTCAGACTGACTCTCATCTATCTCATATGACGCTAGGACTATCAGCTGGTCTTCTAACATACTAAGGAGTAAACACGTTCCCTGTCTACCTAAGGGTGGCCCAACCCTTGCTAGACCTATAAGAAATGAGTGAACTCAATCTAGTGAGAAGAGAGACAGCTAATAAGCAGCATCCTAGAGTCATAAGATGAGAGAAAGTCTAAGCAACTCGGCGAGAGAACCACTCTAATCTATGCTAGAAGGACTAACCCAAAGACACCCTCATGCAATGCAGCAGAATGAGACAGAAGCAAATAAGCAATGAGGTGCACAATAGCAAGTAGCTCCCCCTCACAATAAACCATAAGGACAGACCACCCCAAGCTCTCCCCGCAAGGCTGAAAACCTAGAGCTATCCAAAAGCTTGGTAAAGCTATCAGCCAATTGGTTGTCACTCTCCACAAACTGAAGCACTATATCACCCTTCTCCACATGGTCTCTAAGAAAGTGATATCTGATATCAATGTGCTTGGTTCGAAAGTGCTACACTGGGTTCTTGGCAATACTGATGACAAAAGTGTTATCACAAAAGAGTGGAACACTATCTACAACTAACCCAAAGTCCCGCAGGGTCGAAACCATCCAATGTACCTGGCTGCAGCAACTGGCGGCAGCGATGTACTCGACCTCTGCGGTGGACTGTGCAACACTGGACTGCTTTCTAGAAGACTATGAGACAAAAGATGTGCCAATGAATTGGCAAGTGCCAGAAGTGCTCTTCCTATCTATCCTACAGCTAGCAAAATCTGCATCAGAGTAGGCTCTTAGAGAAAGACAGGATGATGAAGAGTACCAGATACCATAGCCTATGGTAGCTCGAAGGTACCGAAAGATACACTTCACTGCCTGGCGGTGAGATACGCGAGGGGAGGCCTGAAATCGAGCACACAGACATACAGAGAAGTGTATGTCCGGTCTCGAGGCAGTGAGGTATAAGAGGGAGCTAATCACACATGCGGTACTCCTTCTGATCAACTGGCTCGCCATCCTCATCTGGATCAAGTGTGGCTGATGATGCTATCAGAGTTGACATCGGCTTGCCATCACTAATGTCAAAGTGTCTCAGGAGGTCACGAGTGTATTTGTCCTGATACAAGAAAGTACCCTCCCGAGTCTGCTTGATTTGGAAGCCAAGGAAGAAGCTCAACTTGCCCACCATGCTCATCTCAAACTCTGTAATCATGACATCAGAGAACTGGGAAACAAGAGCATGAGAAGAGCCCTTAGACGCTGCGAATGCAAGTAAGATCCTAATGGCTTCTAGCCTAGCTACATGGGCAAAGGTCTCCTCAAATCTAGACCCTCAACCTGGGAGAAACCCTGAGCTACCAATCTAGCCTTGTTTCGAATAATTACCCCATCCTCACTCTGCTTGTTTTTGAACACCCACTTGGTACCTATGACATTTATGACCTCTAGGGGGCTCAACAAGCAACCAGATCTTATTCCTCTCAAAGTTCTCTAACTCTTCATGCATGGCATTGACCCATGACTCATCAGAAAGTGCATGACTAACATCCTTGGGCTCGAAAGAGGCCACAAAGGCAGCGTGGAGACAGAAGTGCGACAAACTAGATTTTGAGCGTGTGACGGGCTCAAAGATATCTCCTATCATCTGCTCTGAAGGATGATGTTTTTGGATATAACGGGGAGATCCTAGATGAGAAGAAGAAGTGGCCTCTACCTTATGAGCTGACGAGATAGGAACAGAGCCATTAGCTCTAGAAGATACGGAAGGAATGGGCTGATCTCCTCGAGGTGCGGTGGTAGAAGCAGGCACCTCAAGGGAAGGAGAAACTAGATCGGGTAGACAACCCTCATCTTCATCCTTCTCATCATCCACAAAGATAGTCTCGGACTGCTCAACAGAACCTGAGATGTCGGGCTTAGTCCCCAGACAGGCCTCATCGAAAGTCACTTCACAGGTCTCTACCATTTTGCTAGACTCGCAGTTCCAGAACCTATGCGCCCGCGAAGAAGTCGAGTAACATAGAAAGATACCATCACAAGATCGTGACTCGAACTTATCTAGGTTCCCGGACTTCAAGATAAAACAGTTGCAACCAAACACGCGAAAATGAACGACACTGGGCTTTCGCCCATATCTCAACTCAAAAGAAATGCGATGCAAGTGTGCCCTCAGAAAAACTCTATTTGAAACATAACACGCAGTGGCTATAGCTTCAGCACAAAACTTCCTAGGTGTAGAATATTCATCAAGCATCGTCCTAGCCATTTCGACCAAGGTATGATTCTTCCTCTCCACAACGTCATTTTGTTGAGGGACGTGCGGAGAAAAGAACTGGTACTCTACACCTGTCTAATCGCAAAACCTCTCAAAATAGGAATTCTTGAACTCCATGCCATTGTCAATGCGGATCGCTCGTAAGGCACCCGGAAGCTCAACAGAAAGCCTACTAAAAAGACCCCAAAAATCGGTAAATATCTCATCCTTCGAGGCTAAGAAAAACACCCATGAGTACCTCGAGGAGTCATCGACCACAACAAGAACATACCACTTCCCTCCTGCCGACTGCACTCTAGCTGGACCAACTATGTCCATGTGGAGCAGCTGTTCTGGTGTATCGGTCATATTCACTGTGATTGGAGGATGAGAAGCAGCAACCATCTTGCCGTGCCGGCAAGGAGCACAAACTATATCTTTGACCATCTTGAGTTTGGGCAGACCACGAATGAGATCGTGGCCGCTAACTCGGGTCAAATGGTCAAATCCAATGTGACCAAGTCTCTTATACCAAAAAGAAAGGTCACGGGACTCCGAAACAACTAAACATCACCAGAAGACTCAAGAAAATCGGCACGAAAAATCCTCCCATATCTAGAGATCCCGCAAACCAAACTCCCCGAAGAATCAAGAATTCTGCAGGCGTTTTTCTTAAAGCTCACCTCGAAATTGTCATCGGTAAGCTGAGAAACAGAAAGCAGGTTGTATTGCAGCTTACTAAGGTAACATCTTTTAAAATGAAAGAATCATTAACACGCACAATACCTTTAGCGATGACACGCCCAGACGAGGCGTCTCCAAAGGTGATCATCTTATCACCTGGAGCTCGGACTAGGGAAGAAACCAACGAGAGTCTCCGGTCATGTGACGAGAATAGCCGGAGTCCACAAGTCATACCTCCCCCTTCCCTGCCCGGCGAACCTGAGTTAACAAGAGAGGGATGACTCAGTACTGTGATAAATCAAAAGAGATTTTGGCACCCAATACTGAGTCACACGACGAGTAGAAGAAGTAGTCACACACGACTGACCTCTAACTATCCTACGCTCTCCGTCGCTCAGAAAGCCAGAAGGTCTATGAGCAGACCTGAAGCTGTTGCTGGGCTTGACTGCTATGGAAGAGCGAGTCGGTGAACCAGCAACAAGCTGATCTCGTCGCAGGTAGCTATCTTGACGGGAAAACGAGATCTACCCTCAGAACGGCGGATATCACGACTAGAGACAAAACGAGGACGAAAATCAAAGAAATCAGAAAAGCCAAGTCCTCGACTCTGCCTAAATATCTCAAACTGATCAACCCTAGACCTCGTGTTGGTCTTAAGTGCACTCAAAGTCTGAGGCTAACCCTGAATACGTCTAAGAGCATGAACATGATCTTTCTGCGCGATCTTGCTGCGCTTGAAACATCTCTCGATCCTGTGTCCATCCTTCTAACATAAGGTATAATGAAATTTCGCCTTCTGAGAGATCGAAGCAACAGGTGTTATCACCTTACTGTCAGAGAACCCTTGGACAAAGCCCGCAGATTTGAACTCAACCTCTTTGGTTCTGAGCTTGACCTTGATCACACCTGCTGCTATGGGTCTGAGAACAGCAGGTGGATACCCCCAACATTCTCAAGAAAATCGTATACTAGACCTTGATTAAACTTGCAAATTTGGACTTGTCTAGAATAAGATTTAGCTTCATCTTGCCTCCTACAAATCTCTTAAAAGTGTTTATAAGATACTGACACTCCTGAAAGAGAGAGATGCAAGAAGAGCAGGGGGAAGAAGAGACAGCAGAAGGAAAGGAAAAGGAACCAATAGCAGAAGAACGAATAGCACGTGCGGATTTCTCCTGTTGCACGGTTGCCTCAACATTGAGGGCTTCGCAAGACGCACTGGGGACAGTCCTACTTCTAGCCATTTGTTTCTCGTCGCTAAGCGTCTCTACCATTTCCTTACGCTTTTCCCCCACCACAACACACATATCACAAACAATTTGTGGCTTCACTAGATGGTCCTTAGTTAGCTTCACATATTTTTCATCCAATGCAACGAGTTCCAATTTTAGTTTTTCACAATTATTGCACGGTGAACTAACAGGGTCCTTAGACGCATATTGAGTCATTTTATTGTTGTTGTCAATCATTTCTTGAAACTGTTTTAAGATAGATTCAAGTTCAGTAGTCAATTTGGGACAATTTGTGCAAGAAACAATGGGCTCTAGCAAGGAAGCATGCAATCCAGCAATTTTATGATCTGCCTTCTTTAAATTCATTTTCAAGTTATTGTAGCTTTCACATGTTTCAAGCAGATCAAAAATATAGAATAAAGACCTCTAAAAGCATGAGGTGCAAGAAAGTCTCAACAGTAGATGAAAAAGAAGCTACCCTAATCATCTCTAGTTTAGTAAGCAGACTAACATTCTTCACCTTAAGCATGTCAAACTCGGTAAGCACACTATCATGAGAGATCCTAAGCTTCTCCATGTCATCAAGCAAACAAGAACATACATCACAATCGTCACGGGAGGGAGCAGATCTAAGTGAAGTAAGCTCCCGTGACAAGCTCTCTACTTTCTTCTCCAACTCACTACACCTAACTCTGGATCTAGCATAAAATTTTTCTAGCTTAAGAAAAGCATCATTGAGCTGGTCGTAGGAGGGGTCTACCTCATCGGAGTCGCTGTAGAGCTCGCTGTCGCTGACGTCGTCCTCATTAGCCATGAAGCACATGCCGATGAAGTCGTCGCCACCCTTGGTGTCCTTATCGTGATCGTCTGTCAGACCCGGATTTTTCAATCCAGAATCTACTGTGTTTATTGCACTATTCCCTGGATCAGTAGATAGTGCGCACAGGTACATTGCTGAATCACCTCATACATCGCATGAACATTAACAATATTACAAAATTAAAATACACCACATCGGGTGAGGGTTTACAAAAGGGTCGATTAGGCCAATTGTCTTCATTACAAACAAGCAGCGGAAACAGAAGCAAAAGTGAGACCATATCCACAGGCAAACGACTGATGGGTAATGTGTGCAGTATATATCACTGGGAATCTGATAATATATGTGCACACAATGCCTTGGGTCAACTTGTCTATGGCTAGAAACGAAGCCTACGCCCTAATTCCCTTCATGTGTCCTTCCATTTGCGGTGGGTCCCATTCGTTGTGCGGGATGTTCCCCTCCTATGCGCATAGCAGCTGGCTACCCATACTACTAGTGCGTCGCAGAAGAACTTCACCCTCAAGCTTGCCACCCAGGCCGCCACTTGCAGGTGTCCCATTCAAGCCTGCCACCCAGGCCGCCACTTGCACTACTTCCATGATGATGACTTTCAGGGTCTGGTAAATTTACTAAGCCAAGTTGTACTTTGCAGACTTGTGGTTGTACTTATTTTACACAGGAGATCATGACAAGATTCGGTCTTTAGGGTTATCCGGGCAGGTCTACCACTAACCACTTTGTGCTTCCACTGCACCACTCTCACCCGCCCAGATAATTAAGCAACTTAAGGTTTTTGGGAGCATAAAATGTCCATACCAAATATACCAGTCATTTCCACCATGATTGCCCAAACCAATTTCTCAAGATTCAAAGTGAGGCTATGGGGCATTTTTGGTGCCCCTGATATCTAAGCAGTACTAAGCATGACGTATAGGTATGGACTTATTTTCAAAAGCTACATTATTATAATCTTGCTACGGCGACAAGGTTCATATGTCCAAAGTTTCAACGAAGTATTACTATCAAGCATAATATTAGGTGCATAACTATCATCTTAAAAAAATGAACGTAATCTACCACATGAAATAACAACATGCATGTGGATAATTTAAAAGAAATTAAATTTGCATAAACATGGGTTCAACATGGTCAAAGTGTTAACTCGTCTTGGTCACAGGGGTCGAGGTCTTGATTTTCTTGAGCTTCTAGGGTGACTGCCTCGGCCTCTTCCTCTTGAGCCTCGTACGCTATTTTACCGTGCGAAAAATCCAATCAAAAAGAAAGGCAACAAATCACTCAAAATATCACCAGAAATTCAAATGAACTCTAAAAATCATGATGATTTCAGTTCCATTGGATAGATCTCGAATTTAGATGAATTTAGAAATTTGTTTCACTCAATTTGGAGTTAAAATGAATAAGTTATGCTCATTTAAAGTTCTCAGTCCAGTGAAATTCTAGAAAATATGAAATCCTGACAGGTGGGTCCCTCATGCTATTTTTAAATTTCTCCTTTACTTTTATTCTCACTCTAGTGTGCCAGTGACATGTGGGGTCAACCACTGTGCTCAATTAATGGTAGGGTCATATGTCAGTGAAAGGTCTTAGTTAATAATCCAGTGTTAGCATTTATGGCAGTCATTACCCATTAACTAATTATCATTAGCATCAATAACCTATGCCTGAACCCTAAATAGGCTTATTTATACCTTTTAAATCTTTAGCATTTTTATTAATTATTTCGGATTTTTCTCTGATTTTTATGAACTGGAGCCGTCGGCAAAAATTTCCTAAAAACCTATCTCTATTCTTGCAACCGGGGGAATCGAACTCGGGTCTCCTAACCGAACGCGCACTCGGCTAGCCACTTGGGCTCGGGTCTTACCTGACCGAGGGAGGCGGGGTGTTGCTGTTGAGTAAGGCGCGGGGAGGGGCTGAGGCAGAGGAACTCAGGCAGTGGCCGGGCGGCGGCGTCGGCGACGAGGGGTGGCCGGAGGGAACCGGGTGACGCCCAAAATGGGTTCCCCGCGAGTCGGTGCAGCTAGTTGGAGGCGTCGGCGGGGTTCGAGGTGCACGGTGGTGGGCCGGCGGCGTGCGGCGGCGGTGACCTAGGGAGTGGCTTCGACGCCGGCGAAGTGGGGGAAGGGAGGGGCTCCGCGGCGGTTGGAGGAGCTCCGCGGCACTGAGAGGATGCTCCCACCGCAAGGAATCGGGGGGGGGGGGGGCGGGTCGGCGGTGGAGGGAATGGCGGCGGTGGAGGCGGGTTTGGCCGGCGTTGGGGAAGGTGGTTATCCTGGCGAGCTAGGGCGTAGTGGTTTTCGATTCCACTGGCCGGAGGTACAAGTGGAAGGGGGAAGGACGATGGCGAGCTTCGGTAGTTCTTATAGCGGCTGAGGGAGGGGCGGGGAGCGCGGTAGCGGAGGACCGCCGATCCTTGCCCAGTGCGGAGCTTGGCGCGCGGTGAAACCGGGCGAGCAGCGCGCGGTAGGGGGGCGGCAGAGCTGGGCTGGCAACGACGGGAGCGACGCAGAGCAGTGGCGACGCGACGGGGTGAGCACGGTGATGATGGCGCTGTGGAGTTGCAAAGGAAAGGGAGCACGCGCGAAAAAGAAAGGGGGACAGAGGAAGAAGCTGGCGCGGGTGGGGCGTCGGGCCCACAGGCAGGGAGTCGGGGGCGCGGGGTGGAGCGGGTCCCGCATGGCAGAGAAGTAAGGGGCACTGGGGCGAGCTGGGCCGTGCGGGGGAGGAGGCGGGGAGGTTGGGCCGGGCCGTTTCGGCCGGCCTGATCTCCTATCTTCTTTTTCTTTTTATCTTTTTTATTGTATATACATTTGCATATGTATATACTGGTATATATACATGCATATATATTTTTATTTATTTCTAATTTTTATATATGTACATATATTTATTATATTTATTTATTTATTTATTTGCACATTCACTTTGTATACATGTATATATATTTCCTTCATGCCTATTTTATTATTATTATTTTATTTTTGTATAAATACATTTTATGTCCTACTCATCTTTAAAGGCCTTTTTTGCATACATGTTTGCATTTAATTTATATATTTATTTTTATTGCCCTTTTATACTATTATTTTCAAAATGAGGCTGTACACTTTTAACTCAGGTTTCTCTCTTCTTATACTGGGTCATCTTTTAGGATTTGTGTTTACAATTCTTAGTTTCCTATTATTTGCACAGTTTCTTTTAGGGCCTTATTAATATCTGTCTTTGTCTTTTATGAATTTTTCAATTTTTGGAACCTCATTCAAATTCAGGAAAACACCATAAAACCAAATTTCCAATAAATATATTATGAAATAATGCAAGAACTTCATATTTGCAAATTTAAATTTTTAGGATGTTACATCGTCCTTATCGTCGTCGTCGCTCCACCCCTCTATGTCGTTGAAGTTGATGTCGTCGAAGGCGGTGAGGACGCAATGGAAGAGCTTTTTGGCTTTGCCAAATTTACGGTACTTCTTCTCTTTGCCTTGAGCATGAGCTGGGGGCTTCTTGTTGCGATTTTTGTTGGTGTAATCGTTTTTGCTCACACCGCCGTAATCGTTCTTGCCCTTCTCCAGCTTGGGGCAATTTGCCCAAATGTGGTTGTGGTCACCACACTCGAAGCAAATCACGGATCCTCCTCTCTTCTTGTCTCTCACTCTCTTGTATGCATGGGAGAACTTTCTGGCTAAGAGAGCTAGTTGGTTTTCTGGAAGTTGCTCTAGTTGATCATCATCTAACTCACAAAGAGCAGCAAGAGAGAATCCAGAAACCACATCAGAAGAAGATCCAGAGACTGGACTGGTATCGATGACTAAAGACATCGACTGAAACTTTGACTTGCAATAGACAATGTCGATCTCGTGAGTCTTGAGGCGTGAATACAACGCATCAAGAGTCAATGTCGAAAGGTCGGTCGTGTCTTTGATGGTGGTTACCTTCATCTCCCAAACACGCAAATCCAAAGCCGAAAGCATTTGACGAGCGTTGTCCGAGTCGGGATATGTGAGACCGACCGCTCGGAGGTTGCTCAGGATTTTATGGAACCTCGCAAAACACTCATCAAGGGACTCTCCAGTGAGCATTTCAAACTTGTTGTAATCTCGCTTGTACTGGTCCTGTCGTACCGTCTTGATTTGGGTGGTGCCCTCATGGTATGCATCGAGGGTCACCCAAATGTCGTAGGCCGACGAAAGATGAGAAATGCGATCGAATTTGCTTCGGCTCAGACCTTGAATTATGATGTTCTTTGCCTTAGCATTCGCCTCAACATCAGGCATGTTTGCCACATTGATGTTCTCATCGGCAGGAACAACATAGCGCGTTTTGACCTTTCTCCAGATAGCATAGCCTTGAGCCTGTATGTAAGACTCCATCATACTCTTCCAGAAGGGATAGTCGATCCCATCGAAGATAGGGGGCTTGGTGGAATACTTGTCTGTGCTACATACTGTTTTGGATAAATGATCTTCAGCCTCCTTATGATAAATAGAGAAGACATCCAGTATTTTCCCCCTCAAAACTTCATAAACAGCACGCTGTTGTGATGATTTCCTTTGCTCTGGAAGTACAAGAAACTAAAAATTCATATAGAGGAGCATGACAGGAACTTTTCTAAAAAGAGTGAACTATTAGAGGTGAGACATTTGATGAGAATAGATATACACATATCATCACTACGACAGCTGTAACATTAAATATTGGAAAATGGGTTGATAACTTAAGTAACAAATAAATAACCACCTTATAACAATTTGCCAAAAAAGGAACTGAAAATGTCCCAAAATGTTTCCATCCAAGACTAGTAACTCGGTAAAGCACAAAACATCCTATGTCAGAATCAGGTACAAACATTCCAATAGCACATGGATACAACAAGGACATAAAACTCTGATGCTATCTATCATATGTCCAACTTACATAACGAGAAGTGCAGAAATACCATGTGGGCACCACAAGTAAATAGAATAGATATGATCAGATGGCAATGCAGCCATTTGTTGAATCGCCAAGGACAACATAATACATAATATCTGATCTGTTGTGTTTTTCATAGCTAATTGTGCTTCACAATGTTAGTTCCCTTGTTTAGATGCCAATTTTCATAAGGTGACACTGGTTCAGATATTTGAAGAAAAAAATAACGTTGGTTTACTTCCTCCATGTTCTGAATATCCAATACTATCACATAAACATGTACTTTTCAGATATACATGCACAACAAGAAGATTTTCTGACAGCACAATACGATTTACTATAGCTGAACTCCGGTATGAACAATATGCAGGCCCAAACACTCTGGACACCCGTCCCAGAAGTCCAGGCCTCAGCATCAAATCCAACACAGACACTGTGAGTTTCGTAATAAATTTGCAATACAATACCTAGTAACAGTAACACAAAAATGCTGGCCAGAAAACCAGAATCATAGCATGAAGATCAACAGTAGAGACGTGGAACAATGCAGAAACAATTGTACTAGCATCCAGAGCATTCGCCCACACCATCAGAGCATCAAGAATCAATTGACTCAGCTGCTTACAAGGCACACGCTTCAGTACAAGTAAAGACTTCGACATTTCTAAATTTTAAGTTGCTGTACTAGCAGCATCCAATTGGGGCAAAATCATCGTTTTAACTGTAAACAGCTCCTGTGTCACCACAGCGCAGTGCTACTAATCGAATCGAATCAATGGTCTAGCAATGGATACTGGAGGTTGGGAGGTGGTGTTGCGACGTGTACCGGGCGGGACGGAGTCGAGGACGACGAGGGCGGCGTCGGCGCGGGCGCGGAGGGCCGCGGCCTTCTCAGCGGGGTCGCGGGGGAAGAAGGTGTCGCGGAGGCGGTACAGCTCCTCCACCGCGTCCGCCGTCCCCTCCAGCGGCGTCCTCCCCGCCTCCGCCCCTTCATCCCCCTCCCCCTTCTGCCTCTGCGGCTCGGGAGCCGAGGCAGAGCTCGCCGTTTCGCTGCCCGCCTCGCGGCTCATGGGTTTCTGGACGGCGATGGGATCTGAGGAGAGGGGACGGTAATGCGCACGAGAATGGAAGGGGTCTATTAGGGTAGCGTGGGAGGAAATCGGCAAGGAGGGAGCAGTGGGAGTCTTCAGGTGGCTCTGGCCGGCACGGTGCGAGACTATACGTAGGGAAATTTAACTTTTTGCCATCCTTAAGAATGTCACATATCCAAATGCCATCCTCTACATTGCAATTAATTTTTTGCCACTCTCGAGCCTACGTGGCGCCTAGTCACCCGCCACGCTGGCCGCGCCCGCGCTGCGCCCGCTCCTCCGGCGGCGCGCCGCCGCCCGCGCCTCCCCGCTCGCCGGCGCCCGCGCCTCCGCCTCTGCCTCCGGCCCCGCGCCGCCGCCCGTGCCTCCCTGCTCGCACCTCCGCCTCCGTCGGCGCGCCGCCTCCCCGCTCGCCCGCGCCCGCGCCTCATCTTCCCCGAGTCCGGCGCCGGGATCCCGCCGGTGAAGCGCTGCGTCTCAGGCCAATTCATCGCGCGTGGGGCATCTCCAGGGCACCCCGAGCACATCCCCCACCTCGCCGGACCCCACCGCCCTCCCCAGCGAGCCGCCGCCGTCTTCATCCTCGCCGCCAAGCTCCCTCTCGCCGCCGGCCCGCCCTGCTCCATCTCGGCCTCGACCGACGTCCCAGGTGAGCTCCGGGATGCCCGTAGATGCTTCACCGTCAAGGAATCGGGCTCCCACCGCCCGAGCCGCCGGTGTCCTCGCTCCCCTGTCTCGGTCGCGGGGACGGAGGCGCAGGCGCAGGCGCAGGCGCGGGCGAGCGGGGAGTCGCGGGCGGCGGCGCGGGGCTGGAGGCGGAGGCACGGGCGCCGGCGAGCGGGGAGGCGCGGGCAGCGGCGCGCCGCTGGAGGCGGAGGCGCGGGCGCGGGCGAGCGGGGAGGCGGCGCGCCGACGGAGGCGGAGGCGCGGGCGCGGGCGCGGGCGCAGGCGAGCGGGGAGGCGTGGGCGGCGGCGTGGGGCCGGAGGCGGAGGCGGAGGCGGCGGCGCGGGCGCCGGCGAGCGGGGAGGCGCAGGCGGCGGCGCTCCGCCGGAGGCGCGGGCACAGCGCGGGCGCGGCCAGCGTGGCGGGTGACTAGGCGCCACGTAGGCTCGAGAGTGGCAAAAGATTAATTGCAATGTAGAGGATGGCATTTGGATATGTGACATTCTTAAGGATGGCAAAAAGTTAAATTTCCCCTATACGTATGCACGGTCCTAACTGGGCTGGATCAGCTTCAAATGCCTTTTAACTTCTAGCTTTTTAATTTTATTTATTTAGTCTTTGGATATTTTTGCTTTTTATATTTTTTTCTTTATTTTTTGTATTATTTATGATGATATATTTTTTATTTATTTTAATTTTTAAAATTTAATTATATAGAAAAACTAATATCAGATATAATATATTTTCAGTAATATAATATAAAACAACTAAAAACTTATAAGCCTTTTAGCACTACCCGTATTGTGTCACTGTTGTCCTGTGACTTCACTCTCTAACCCAAGAGGATCTAGATTCCCTGAGGCTGTGGATGCACATCCAGCCATCCAGGGCTGCCATAACAATGCTCATTCCTGCATCTGAACATTCTTCCGCTATGAGCCTATTTTTTAACAACTTTTAAAAATGACTTTTGGTTTTCTATAGCATCTAACTTTTAAACGAAATATTTTCTTAAGATGAGATCTATAAGTTAATTATAGTACACATTAAAAGTGCAACATCTGTATCAACTAAAATCACAAACGAGTATCTCTCCGTAATCTATGTTGCAAACAAACCATAAGATGTAGCTATATCAAACAAACTCTATGTATTAAACAAAACCAGGTGGACCAGAGAGATCGGATTTTAAAAATATGTGGCTCTAAAATAGCATATTCTTATAAAAAGATAGCTCGCTTCGAAAACTAACCATGGGCAGAGAACATACAGGACATTCCCATGGTTTCTAATATAGGGTAACTTGGTCGTAGCGACGCCAAGATTTTCCCGGTAGCTATTCATGCACTATATGTGGTCGCTTTGGATATGCATGTCATGTTTCGGATAGTGAAAAGAAAGTATATCGTGATTTTTCTACTGATATTTGGCGGTGCAATGTTGTATTATGGTTCTCCGAAGATGTTGAAACTCGAATATACAAATTCAGACTATTCATATATTATACACTAGTCTAAGATTACGCTGATGTATACAGTGGTAATATAGATAAATCATAATTCTATACAAACGAATGGCTAAGAAATAAACAAATACCTTTATTATCAGAGTAGCAACCTTAAGGTCAAGCTTACAATTAATAGCCTCAACAGCCAAACAACTCAAATAAACTGTAGTGGAAGGAATAAACTAATTGTAGGATCGTATGGTGCAATTAGAGGGGGTGAATGATTGCCTCCGCTTTATTGAAACCTAAAACCAAAACTCAAAGTAGAAGAAAAGCAATCTAAATTATCGAATGTAGATTTTGACCATAAGTTGTTCGACTGCTCGCTCGATTGCACGCTACGATCGCTTTTGCACGTAGTCGAAATCTCCCTCCGCTTGAAAAGCTTCGACTGCTTGAAAGATAATACCGTGCTCGTAGCTCACAAGATTGTGATGTATTAGCACGCCGCCGAATACACAAGAAAACGATGCTCAGTAAACACGTCGTCGATGCCGACTAACTTTTCTTGGAATAGATCTGATCTATTATTTCTGTATCATGTTTGTAGCTACAAAGCGTCCTCATGGCACTCCTAAAACTTTAGCACAAAAAGCCTCACCAAGCCACCACCAAAGCCCCTTTAGCCTCTACCTGCTTTTATATACTAGAGCTATAAACTGTGTTCGACTCAAATACGAACACGAAATCCTATCTCTTCCTCAAATCAAGGGACCCGAAACCCTTCTAAACATGGGTTTTTATCTAAACTCTACCTCTTCCGCATTATAGACTCCATCAACAACTCTTAACTCAACATATGATGAAGCCTCCAGGACATCACCTCCTGTACTGATGTTGAATGTGATCGAAGTTTGTAGTAGTCGACTTACCGTGGTCATTCGTTGTTTTGTCGTAGTCGTTTAGTTGTGGTCGTAGCTGTCAGACCCAGATTTTACAATCCGGAATCTACTGTGTTTAATTGCACTATTCCCTGGATCAGTAGATAGTGCACACAGTTACAGATCTGAATATCAAAGTACATATCATGCAGAAACGTAATTAAAATAATAAACTTACTCATGGGCCGATTAGGCCGAAATCAATAAATTGCAGCAGCGGAAGAACAAGCACACAGGTGGGACCTTCAGGACATGCCCACAGGCAGCCAACTGGAGGTTCGCGACCTAGCCCTTGACATCTTCATCTTCATCTTATCTGCCAGCTTGTCCACTCTTGTTGCTGAGGCGAGGTGACTTGTCTCTTGATTCTGAATTTTGCCGCAAAAGCGAGCGTGAGCACTCCGACCCCGTGCTCAGCGAGTCAACACACAGAATGCAGTATATATAACATGTATGGCTAATCAAGGATGGCTTAAGTTTATTTTCTTTTGCGAAGAGTGCTTTTGAATACAATTATATAAAAATTCCTTAAGACCTAGCATTTTGAACACACGTATATGTTGAATGCAGTAATAATAGTGATTCAGATTCCATCCACCATTACATGGCATCTGCACCATATAGCAATTCTTCAGCGTTATAGCCGCTTAACTTACCACTGGGACGACACCCAGGACAATTCCAAACTAGGGCCTTACACTGCCCTCCACTTTTCCATTCTCATTCATAAATCATTTTGAAATAGAACTATATCTGGTTAAGTTCCCATGTCTGCCCTTGACCGTGGGCACGGCTATTCGAATAGTTTTGACTCTGCAGAGTTTGTACACTTTCACCACAAGAGACAATCAACTCGTTGCCCCACATGATTCCTTAGTCATGTGGTTGAGTAGACTATCACAGTGACTTTTCAAAGTACCTCGCCCCTTCCATCATTTCACCCTATGGGTCGCTCCCACTTGCGGTGGGTCCCATACGTTGTGCGGGATGTCCTCCTTCTGAACGTCTAGCAGCTGGCTCCCCACCCCTGCTAGCCCGCCACAGCAGAACTTCACCCTACCCGGGTGTCCCATTCAAGCCGTCACACAGACTGCCGCTTGCACTATCCCACACCTTCTCCTGGAAGGATGACTTTCAGGGTACGGTAAATCTACTAAGCCAAGTTGTAATTTACAGACTTGTGGTTGTACTGTTTTACACGGGTTGACATGACAAGATTCAGTCCTTAGTGGTATCTGGACGGTTCTACCACAAACCACACTCTCGTGCACACCTGCACCACACCCCCGAACCATCCGCCCAGATATTTAAGCATGTTGGGGGTTTTTGGAGACATAAAATAATCATATCCAACATTTATCAGTCATTACCACCATGACTGACCCAACCAAAATTTTCTCATGATTAAAGTGATGTTTGAGCGTTCTCGCGCCCATGATTACCTAAACAATGCTAAGCACGGCATATATAAATTATGGACTTACTTTTGGAAAGTTACTATTATAGTTTTGCTAAGGCGACAAGGTTCACATATTCAGGTATTCCAAAGAAGGTGTAATATTAGTCAAGCAAGCAATGGACATGTAACTAAAATCTTAAATTAACATGTATTTGTATATAACATAACGGCATGCAATTTGATAATTTAAACTAAAATAATTTGCATAAAATGTAGGTTCAACATGATCGAAGTATTGACTCGCCTGGCGCGGTTTACCGCGGTCTTGAGTTCACAATAATTTCTCTTGAGCTTCTGGTCTTTATCTCCACTTCGAGCTTATCCTCGCTGATTCCATTAAATCTTCACGACTTCCAATTTCTAATTATGCGACAACGACTGAATCCAAATGAAAGCAAATAACTCAAAAGATTCAAATAAATCCGAATAAATTCAACTTTTGTTTAATTATGAGTTAATGGGTGATTTGGATGATTTGAGGCAAGGCTGGTGGTAGTATACGATGACTTGTTCTTTTTGTTTATAATCTCTTTTATTATTATTATTATTATTATTATTATTATTATTATTATTATTATTTCTATTTATCAAGGAAGTTCTATGAGTTAGGTTAGACCTATGAATCAACGTATGAGTCTAGCGGAGCATTACTTTGTTAAGTGTTGATATCCAGGGCATATGATGTCCACATTTTTAAGTTCTATATTATTATCCATTAAACCTTATGTTAAAGTTTAATTTATGGCACGCTATTATTTTGTCTATACTTCAACTATTGTTAGGCTTAGCTTTACTTTAATTTAAATTTATCCATCTAGTAAGGCTTGTTATACGGTTTCATGTTTCAACATAGCTACTAATTAAATCTACCAAGAGAATTTGTTTTAATGATGGAATGCTAGGGCATATATGCTAATTATAATTTGAACATTTAACCAAATTGTTTTTCTTTATCCATGCCCTTAATTAATATTTAGTCTTTTTAGATTATTGTTCAAACCATATTATTTAATCATATACGAGCTAACCCAAATTTAAGTATTAAATAATCTCATTTACATCCTTATTTAATTTTCATTACATTCTCTGAATTATTCTCAAATTTTCCTTGATTTTTTATTAATTAAAATGGGTTACAAAAATGGACTACTAATGTGAGAAAAAACTGTGCAGTGAACGGATTTGAACTCAAGACCTGCTGTATGAATAGCTCAGCACGCCGCAGCCAACCAACTGAGCATCCAATCTCCTGTGTTGGGAGGGGAAAACAAATTAGAAGAATCAGGCGAGGAGCTGAGCTCAAAACAGAGCACCCAGGCGGCGCTCGGTGCTGGCCTTGCCGCCGGCAGGAGGTGGCCGGGGAGGCTAGGCTAACCAGTGAAATGGATTCCCGGGAAAGTGAGGAAGCTAATGGGGTGGTGCCTCGACTTGGAATGGTGGTGAGGCGGCTCGGGCAGGGATGGGGGCTGCCGGCGGTGGGGGTGGAAATGGGGACGGCAGCGCCGGCGTGGAGGGAAGGAATCCGGCGAGTGCTCAAGCAATAGAGGAGGCCAGGGAAGCTTACCCAACGGTCGGCAGGGGTGGAGAGACTCCGAGGTGGCTCGGCGGCGTGAGCCCGGGGCGGCGGCGAGGAGGCGCACGGTGCCGGCGAAGCACGGTCAACGGGGAGTTCAGGGAAGACCGGGAGTGGATTCACGGTGCTCTGGAGGTGGTGTGGGAGGAAGGAATTGAAATTTCGCGGTGGGATTCGGCGAATTGCCCGGCGGCCGTTCTTGGGGAAGATGAGGGCGCCGGTGAGCTTCGGGCGGTGAGGGCTCAATTGCTTGGAGTGGGAAGCAGAGACGGACGTGGCGTAGCGAATGGAGAGGCCTCCGGGTTTTATAGGCGGCGGGCCGTGGCTAGCCACGCGCGGCGACGTGCGCGCACGTCGGGGACAAGCAGCGCGGTCGGGTGGCGGTGGCAGGCGGCGTGTCAGCGGCGACAGCGGGCGGCGGGGTATGGCCGCGCGAATCGAGGGAGCTCGCACGTCGGCCGTGTCCCACGCGCGAGTCTTGCGGCTTTTGACCGGGACGAACGGCGGAGAGAGCTCGAGCGCACGCGTGAGGGAGAGGAGGAAGGAGACAAGGAAGGCGCTGTGCACCGGGGCCCTCCGGCCAGCGGGAGGAGGCGGAGGAGGTCGCGGGCCCGCCTAGCAGAGGGAGCAGCGCGGGGGAGCGGGCTGGCGAGTGCGTGAGCCGGATGGCTGGGCCGTTCGGCCACAGCGAAGGAGCGGGAGAGAGGGGGCTGGGCCGGTGTAATGGCCAGCCTGGTTTTCCTTTTTTTTCTCTTTTCTTTTATTTTATTTCCCTTTTTCTCACCAAATTTTGTATTTATAATTTTAGGCACTATATTTGTAGGTGCAAAATTCTAATATGGCTATTCCTATGCATATATATTTATATATCCATATATGTTGGTATTTTTAAATTTTTGCTCCTTTATTACTCTTGCCACTATTTTTTTAAAAATGGGTCTTAAGGTTTTTAAATCATATTTTCTCCGTGTCCTTTCTGGATCATCTTTTCAGATTCTCATTTAAATTTTTTTTTAATTCTCTGGTATTTAAATATGTTTGTTTTCTTCTTGATCCTTTCAACTTTTTGAAACATTAACCAAACTTTCAGAAAAATATCATAAACTCCAATTTTAAATAAAACATTTGGCAAAATAATTCAAAAACTTCACACTCTTCAAATTTAAATTTTCAGGATGTTACAGTAGCGTCGTGAACGTTCAGCCGTGGTCGTATTGTCGTGGTTGTTCAGCTGTGGTCGTAGCGCCGTGGATGTTCAGCTGTGGTCATATTGCCTTGGTCATGACGCCTTCTGTTTGGACCAATCGATCGGACCTCAAAACACAACGCCCGTTTGGACTAGTTGATCGGACCTCCGACTACCTTCGAACTGAGCAAGAACCTTTGATCAAAACCACTCGGACTAGTCCAAAACTACTCAGAGCCAATCAAAACCACTCGGAGCAGATTAAAACCACTTGGATCAAACCAAAACCACTTGGACCCGATTAAAACCACTCAGAGCAGACCAATACCACTCGAAGCAACCCAAAACTACTTGGACCCGACCAAAACCACTCGAAGCTAATTGAAACCACTCGAACGCTATCAAAAACCACTCAACCTGGACCAAAACTTTCACAAACACAAATTTCAATGCAATCTAAATGTCAATTATTCATCACTTTAATCATGACCATCCACATGGTCTAACAATCTCCCCCTTAATGAATACATTAACAATACCTCGGAAATCACTCGAATGAGTTGAGTTTTGAAGGAAAAACAAAATTTGCGAAAAGAAGGCTCCTAACCGCAAAGAGTTTTTCATATTAAGTGAGCAAAACTAATATGAGCTATACGATCAAATTCTTTGTGCGAGATTCCTTGAAATAGCAGGTTACAAGATTAAGCATTTAGATCAATATCTATTTTATTTAGAGTTGTAACTGTAATATGAACCTCATATGGTCTAGAAACCTTATTCCATGTATCACTACCTTGCACTTCAATGTACGCTTGTATCGACACTTCCAAAAAGTAGAATCAGTACCATCTAACATGGAGGGATGGTCACATACCTCTTTGATGCCATCGTAGATGGCTCTGATACCACTTATAGGATTATATGGTGCAATCAGAGGGGGGTGAATGATTGCCTCCACTTTATTAAAACCTGAAACAAAAACTCAAAGTAAAAGAAAATTAATCTAAATTACAGGATGTAGATTTTGACCACAAGCAATTGATCGCTCACTCGACTGCACGTTACGATCGATTTGTACGTAGTCGAAATCTCCCTCTGCTTGAAAAGCTTCGACCGCTCGAACGCTTCATCCGCTTGAAAGACAACACCGTGCTCATAGCTCACAAGATCGTGATGTGTTAGCACGCCATCAAAGACACAAGAAAGAATGCTCAGTAAACACATCATCGATGCCAACTAACTTTTCTTGAAATAGACATGATCTATTATTTCTATATCATGTTTGTGGCTATAAAAACCCTCACGACACCCCTAAAACTCTAACACAAAAAGCCTCGCAAAGCCACCTCCAACACCCCTTTAGTCTCTACTTGCTTTTATATGCTAGAGCCATAAACTGTGTTCGACTCAAATATGAATACGAAATTCTATCTCTTCCTCAAACCAAGGGTTTTATCCAAACTCTACCTCTTTCAAGTTATGGATTCCATCCACAACTCCTAATTCAACACATGATGAAGCCTTCATGACAGCACCTCCTGTATCTTCATCACGCACCATCACCTCACGTGTAGGACTGCACCTCTCGTATCTTCTCCACGCATCATCACCACGTATCGAAGCCTCTGGGAACGCACCTCCCGTACCTTCTCCCCGCATCATCATCTTTGATCTCCTTGCGCTCCAACGTGAGCCCGACCACCTCGCGTGATATCCTCGATCGCTTGGACCTCAGACTTTCCCATCCTTGTCCTGATCCTTCTCGTCACTAAGCATGACTGTCTCCACGCCAACCTGCACATAAAAGATCAAAGAACGTTTTCTCTGACACAAGTTCTTCCCAACTTGACTGTCATCAGTCCACACACACAAACCACACCTTTAACCATCCACAAATGTTAGCAAGGTCTTCTACAACCACACATCTCATTGCTATCCAGAATTCAACCTTAAACCACTCATTACGGCTGGTTATAATTACTATGCAAGACTGGTCACTAGCTCATCGAGTACTTGAATACAATTACTCGGGATAAACCATCGCTTAGAACACTTGGGAAAACAAGCACTACTGACCGTAGACCCATCGAGTACCGACTACTAAGAACCAATCAGATACCACAACTCTCCGACAACTGATTGCTACACCTACGTCAACTAATCATTGACCATTGAGTACCAAACCCTTCTGACTACGAGTACTGAGCCCTTTCAACTGCCGAGTACCAAGTCCTTCTGACTATCAAGTATCGAGTCTTTCCGACTACCAAGTAACACGACCACTTGACCACCATGCACCGGCCAGTCATCCCATTGGCCTAACACAGGTACTCGAAGTAGTCGAACCAATAATGAAGTCTACGAGTACCGACCTCAAAGCCTTCAACTACTGATTGCGAGGTTTATGACAACTGACGGGAAAACGAAGACAACAACAGTAGACCACGAAGTCTATGACTATGATGACAAGACTGTGAAGTCTACGACTATCAATCACAAAGTCTTTGACTACTGACCGCAAAGTGTACGACTATCGAGTACCGACCAAAAAGTCTACGAGTATCAGGCATGACCATAATAGTCTACGAGTATCGAGTATCGACCATGAAAATCTATGAATTGTAGCTACGACCATGAAAAAGAACTGTAGCTATGACCATGAAAAAGAACTGTAGCTACGACCATGAAAAAGAATTGTAGCTACAACCATAGAAAGTAATGTAGCTATGGCCATGAAAAAAATACTGTAGCTACGACCATGGAAAGTACTGTAACTACGACCATAAAAAGTACTGTAGCTATGATTACCTTTAGTGGTTGTTCTGTCGTGATCGAAGTTGAACGTGGTCAAACGTGGTCGAAGTCTATTGTAGTGGAATGTCATAATCGAGTTGTTGTGGTTGAAGCCAGACGTATTCAAAATGCCATCATCATTGAGACGTGGTTGAAGTCAGTCGTGATAGATGTTGAACGTGATCGAAGTCTGCAGTAGTCGACTTGTCGTGGTCATTCGTCATTTTGTCGTAGTCGTTCAGTTGTGGTCGTAGCGCCGTGGACGTTCAGCTGTGGTCGTATCGCCGTGGTCGTTCAGCTGTGGTCATAGCATCGTGGACGTTCAGCTGTGGTCGTATTACCGTGGTCGTGATGCCTCCCGATCAGACCTCCCAAGACAAGGCCGTTCATACCAGCCAATCGGACCTTCGACTAACTTTGGACTTTGATCAAAGCCACTCAGATTAGTCTGAAACTACTCGGAGCCAACCAAAACCACTTGAAGCAGACCAAAACTACTTAGAGCAAACCAAAACCACTTAGACCCGATTGAAACCACTCAGAGCAGGCCAATACCACTCGAAGCAACCCAAAACCACTCAGACCAGACCAAAACCACTCGGAGCTGATTGAAACCACTCGACCTGGACCAAAACTTTTGCAAACGCAAAATTCAGTGCAATCTACATGTCAATTATTCATCATCACTTTAATCGTGAACATCCACTTGGTTTAACAATAATATTCAAGTGTAGCACATCATATGCCCATAGGCAATCTACTAAGATAGCGCAACTTAGTTCTTCTCAATCCTTGATGTATCAATCCTCCTTGAACAACAAAGTGTAATTGGCGTCTTCAGCAACTAAGCCGTGTTATTTATAGCAGGAGTGAGCACATAGAGTACGCAGCAAGTTATGCACATAGAATGCAATATATAGATGCAAAGGTTGAACAAAGAAAATGGCTAACTTGGCTTATTTTATAGAAAGTTAATTTTAACTTGATAATAAAATAATTAGATTAAAGCACAGATTGAATAAAATCGACAATAAATAGGTAATAAGGTAACAAACTCCAATTATATCTCATCCATTAATTTCACCTTACTTTTCCTTCTCAGATTTTTTGTTATGAAAATCTAATCCTCATGTGAAATTCTCGAGCATGTCCGTGATCATGGACACAACTATTCGAATAGAGGATTAATATACTCTACAGAAATTGTATAACTTTTTCTATACGATATGATCAACTCATCCTATTGTCTAACACACTTTTGTAGATGTGTGACTAAGAAGATTATACCAAAACCTTTTAGAAATTTTGCCTCACTACTGACTCCTCCAAATGATCCTGATCCTCTCGATCCCCACCCCGATCACATAAGGCTGATGTGGTGAACAAGGGAACGAAGATGACGTCTACAGCGCTAAACAGTGATTACTGATTTGATTCTCACCCGCTTGATTTCGCTTGAAGACGGCAGCCTCCAATCTGAGCCGCCCTTGCGCTTCTAAGCTGAAATCGTCAAAATGTTGTTTTCGCTGCAGACTTGTTTCTTCAGCACTGCTCTGCAACTCCGAACCTCCCACTTCTCTGAAGATTACACTAGCATGGCTTCGGTCCTGAACAGCACCGCTACCGGAGTAGAAGGAGAAGATGTCGCCGGAGTCTGGGGGAGGGGGTGTCCTGCCAGCGACGGAGCTCGGGAGACTGCCCGACCTCACCCGAAGTAAGGGTCCGCCCTGAAGATGTTCAATAGGCTTGCTTTGAGCGGCTGACACTCTCGATGGCCTTGGTACTATTAGTATTGCTGTCATTGGGTAGTGTATGGTGAGCAACTCAATGGAGTCACTGCCACTGGCCTGGTGAATGAGTTCCTTGCCACTGGAGAAAGATTACTAGAGTCAAATCGCACCATACGAGATGACTCACCTTGAAGAGTTGAGGTCACCGTCTGCATCTAGTCTCCTCTTGTAGAGTTCCTTCTTAAAACGGAGGTCATAATTTTTTTCTAGTCCCTTATAATGTAAACAATCCTCTTAGGAGGAGTACCTCGCTGGGCCTTTAAGGGCCCATTATGCCTCATACTCCTGTCTATCAAATAACTACTGATAAAATAGCACCATTTCAGGTAAACATCATCAATCAGAAACTTGAAAATGTACCATGATGGCAAGTCAATATAAACTCAAATAATAGGTTTTGACGTTTTATTAACTATCAGTTGATACTGTATACAGGCAATGCAATTAGACATCCTGTAATATAGACAGTGCTTGGACTTAAAGTCCACTTATCTGTGCATACGGGAAATTTATTTCGCTGCAGTTGTTGTAAATTCGTTAATTATGTTTTACCTTATCTGCAAATCTGCAATCTTCAGTATGGCTAGGCTTTTCATGTCATGATCGTTTTGCAGACTTCTTGTTTGTTTTTTTTTTCTGATGGATACTCTAAGAGGTCCTTTCTCTTTTGGAAAAAATAAATCACAACAGGTACGGTTACATCATAGGTTGGCAAGCTTTGATGCATTGAGGGAGTTGTTCCTCAGGATGTTCGGAGCTTCTGTAATCTTTTAAAGTTTTTTCGTTACCTTTTAGCTACCTCCTCATAAGTTGTGATTCGTGAAACCACCTTTGTTTTTTATTTCCCTTATGGCATGCTAAAGCAATTCTGGTGGTGTTTATGGGTACTATTCTGTACCTTCTTTTCCTTGCTTTCGTTTCATGGATATTATCATTGAATCTTAATGCATCCTTGTGGGAGCCATCTTATTGAGCTGCACTGTTGGTCTTGTGTTAGTGTTAAAGGCTCCCTATTTTACTGGTGCAAAATATGTATTACAATTAATTACTGTTCTTATTTGTGGGGTATTGTTTATTGCTTGCCGTGTCACGTAAACTTCCACAGTATCTAATTCCTTATCTTGGTTTTGCTACAGAGTGCTGGGCCTCCGCAAGGCGCTACATGCCTCCAAAAAGCATTCGAAACACCTGCGTTAGAACCTTGCATATCTGTTGACTTTCCAGGGTAGTAATTTCTTGTCCTTGGCATCTGAGTTAGACTAGACTGTCTTCCATTATTGGCTTTTGTTCCCCTCTTTGGCCTGGAGTTTTTATTCCTGTGATTCTGTTCTACTGTGTTACTACATTTATATTGTGCTCAACGTTCGTATAGTAGCAAAATAGCAATATTAAAACGGCACCATCAACAGCAATCTGAGGCCGCAATGGTTCACTTATATTTATATGCTTGATCCCATTTCATGATGTTTTTTTTTTTATTTTTGGTGCACGTACCAATCTATGAGTGCTGTGAGAAATTGTGTCAGCGCATCGCATTTGAAAATGGTCACGAGTTGTGTCAGACTGTCAATAACAATCTGCTCCGACAATACCTGTTTGGCAACAAAAAAAAATGAAAGTAAAGGCTACTGGACTCATGTTTACCTTGTGCCTCTGTTTGCAGGTTTCATTTGCTCATTTAGTTGGTAGATGTATCAGTAACACTAGTATTGTTGTTAGTATAGTGAATTCAAATGGAGGTACAACCCTACAACCCATAGACTGAAAATTATACTTCAAGTTTTGTTAGTAATATGATTTAGGAATTGCTAAAAAAATATGGTACCTCATTTTATCTAAATATCTTATTTTACTTATGATACGAGGCACCCGATCTTCACGACGTAGGATCTTTCTTAAGGGTAAGTAGTGCAGTTATTGATGAAGAATCCACGAAACCTGACGAACCGAACGGCGCCAACAATGGTATGGGTAACCAAAACCTGCGTTGCTTGAATTCGCCCAACAACACGAGTTGATTCTTGTCGACTTGCTATGCAACGAAGTAGACGTGCTCCTGCAATAACCAAAAAAAATCACAAGAACAATGGAACGTCACAACAGATTAGAACTCCCTATTTTAGTGGGGGCATGTTGCTTAAACCCTAGAATCAAGACTGTATTGATATCTAAAAATATGACGTCCACCTTTTAAATGGGATTTATTTATCATATACCCTCCTCATAGATGGAAATTCAGGAGTTACCCTCCTGGCCCACGTGTCAGTGACTTATGATGACCCCATATGTCATTGAGGTGGGAGGGTAAATCCTGAAATCCTCAATTCAAGGGAGGGTATATGATTAAATGAGGCGCACAGCAAGGAGTTTTATAGCCAGATCTAGTCCTCCTAGCTGCACAGCACACAAACACAAGTTCAAATCAACTCGACCATGGCGTATGCACATAAAGCATGCACAGTTCGGTTCCTTAGCCCACACACACACAGCCTTGGTTAAGCTCAGGGACCCAAATTAATAAGTTTAGCTAATGACTTAGTTTAACTAGATATAGACCTACCTGTGAGGGTTAGGCCTGATTGGCATGCAAGCCACAAAGACCAAGCTCATGCTCAGTGCTCAATCCGATACTATCTAATCAAATCACATGTTGGTTTGGACATGATGTACTTGGCTCCTCCTTCACACATGGGGCCCATGCGCCGGCTCTTAGCTTGTATGCACATGGCTACTCCATCAGCCGCATGCAGTCCTTCCTTGATTCTCATGTAACCTTGGTGTTCAATCTTGGCGTCTCCCTCTGTGTTGGTCTGACCTCCCCCTCCCTCTCAGTGCCAATTTCTCCTTTACCTAAAAAACAGAGAATTAACAAAGTAAAAGCATTAGGTAGTATGCTATTCTTATCAGTGTAGAAATCAAATTCACAAAGGAGCAAGTTGGCCTATTCTTGAAACTTCTTTGCTCTTGAATGTGTAATTGGTCATTTCTACACCTCCTTAAGCTTGTCATTGCCAACATAATCTTGAATTGGTGCACTTTGAGTAGAATTGTTAGGAATGTCCTCATCATCCACCCTCTCTAGAAAAGGAGTCGTCCTCGACTCTACATTGTCTTCTGGTACAAAGAAAGGTGGCAATCAGCAACATTAAAAGTAGCACTTACCCCATAGTCATCACCCAGAAGCTCTACCTTGTATGCATTGTCATTGATCTTCTCCATTACTTTAAATGGACCATCATCGTGAGGCATCAACTTGGATTTACACTTCTCTGGAAAGTGGTCTTTGCGAAGATGTCACCCGATTTAAATAACATCTTCTTTATCATTTTGTTTGCCCTTTTGGCATAGTAGCGCGCCTTCTTCTCAATCTCTTCTTTAGTCTTGACATGTATTTTCTTCACAAATTCAGATCGTCTTGACGCCTCCATATTTGCTCTTTCTTGAAGTGAAAGTGGTAACAAATTAAGTGACGTGATTGGTTGAAAACCATACACCACCTCTGTAAGTTCAATCTCTATTAAGTTGGTTTTGGTGATAATAACAATTGCAATTGTGAGACTAACTTGTTTATTAACTATAATATTGTCTAGTCTCATTTAGATGTGATTAATGACAAATGTAATTGTGAGACTAACTTATTTATTGATTATAATATTACTTAATCTCATTTGGATGAAAAATATGAAAATCATAGATGTATGTATTCAACATGTCATTGTTATATCTTATCCTTTGAATATATAAAACTTGTGTAGTTCATATATACTCATGATTGATCATCAATTGGGTTGTCATCAATCATCAAAGGAAAGGATTGAAAATTTTAGTCCCTCCATTATGTGTTAATAGTTAGATGATTAATAACAACAGGATAAGTAAGGTTCGCTAGCAATTAATTTGAAAGACAAAAACACTCACATTCAAATGAGTTAATTATTTTGAAAGTTTATGCTAGAGTATACAATTGTTGTGTGTATATTGTATACTTGTAGATCAATCTTTATTATTTGTTGAGATTATCATGAATTACCATAAAGAAAAGATTGTAAAATCTAGTTTCTCTATTATGAGTTAATAGTGAAGTTTTTATAATTAATGGTAATTGGTTTGTGGACTAATATTTTCTATGAGTTGGATGAATATACTAGGTTCCACAAATGAGGATGACTTCATGTGTTGAAAATTATTAAGTCAAGACATGGGATAGAAGATGGCTTCATATGTTGATGGCCATCAAGAAAAGAAGATGATCATGAGTTGATCATCGAGTGAAGAGAAGACCCATCATGTATTGATAAAGTTCAAGTGAAGGATGCATCATGAGTTGATGCATATTAAGACAATGACCTAGGCTTGAAATGAAGATGTGTGTCATTAAGCTTTAAGAAGTTGCTTAGGTCTTTGGTATGACTAGGTAGAGCTAAGGATATATTCTTAGTCTTTTATCGGTCTTGGTGTTTAGTTGAAAGACCAGATTGCTAGTATAGGTTGACGTACTATTAAAAGGGGTCATATCTAGTAGCTTGAGTCTCATCATATGTTGATAGCTCAATCTTACTTGCTCTAGCTTTCCTTAGCATGATACTATTATTTGTGAATGTATTTTGCAAATAGTTGAAATTCATGTGTTGAATCCTTTTAATATGGAACTATACATTGTGAATGTATTTCGCAAGTGTTTGAAGTCAATGTTTCCTACTTTTTATGGTATGAGGCTTATATTTGTAAATGTTTGAAGCTCATATATAATCCTTGTAGCATGTGACTATACCTGTACCTTGTGTCATGATTCCAAAAGTATACAAATATGTTTTGCAATTTGTTGGAAATCATGGTTGATCTTTTTGTGCATGATATTATAATTTGCAAATGTGTTTTACAAGATTTATTGATGTATATGCACTTCTTAGAAAAATCAGAACTACCACTGTGGTCGTGCGATAGTACCACTGTGTGGTACGACCGGTGTTGAATTCATAGTTCTACCGCGTGTGCTGGTGGTTGATGACCAACGTTGTCGAAGATCTGTGTGGTCGATGACCATTGTGGTTGGATCAGTGTGGTCGAAGATCAACGTGGTTGAATGACATGGTCGAAGATTGACATAGTCGAACCAACGTGGTTGGACCAGCGTGATCGAAGACCTGTGTGGTCGAAGATCGATGTGATGAGTAACATGGTTGAACCAATGTAGTCGAAACAACATGGCCGAACCAACATAGTTAAAGACCAGCGTGGTCGTAGACCAACATGGTCAGAGATCCAACATAATCAAAGACCTGCATGATCGATGATCGGTAGTACCAGCTTGTGTGAGCGGTACGACCGAAGTTGCGGTACGATAGCTTGTGTAGTGGTACATTTTTTCCATGGGGACACCTTTTGGAAGGTTTTTTCATTCCCTGGCAAATGGTAGTTCTGCAGTGTGAAGCGGTATAATTTCTTTGTGGTAGTACCAGGCAATGGTCGATGGTACTATTGACAACCAATTGTAACAACTACCAACTCCAGTCTAACAGCTAGTTTTATGACTATTACAAGAGGAGTGGTAGTACAGGCCCTAAGCCAACGGTACTAAGATTTCCCTAATTTTTCAGGGGATGTGCTTTCAATAGCTAGTTTTCGTGGTGTGAGCTATAAATACCCCCTTGGCCGGTTGGAAGTAATCTTTGGCACTCCATTACCCTTGACCTAGTGTGAGGTTCTCCTCTCAATTATACATGGGTTGTACCTTGTGAGCAAGGAGATGGACTCTAGTTTGCATGTGTTGCATTTAGATGTGCATTTGATATCCACTTGAGCTTGTGCATCTGTTACACATGATGACAGTCAAGCAAGGGGCCACCCTTGGAGTTTGTCAACTCCTAAACGACGTTGGAGGTATTGTGCACGATGATCTTCTAAAAGAAGGTCGTAAAAAGACCCCCACCGAGTTGTAAAGATTGGAGCTCACCTACCTAGAGCGGGAAAGAGCTACCACTAGTGGATTTGAAGTGATTGGCTTAATTTGTGGGGCCAATCCAATTCGTTGGGCTTAGTTCAACATGGACTAGAGTAGAACGGCAAGTCTCCGAACACCATGATAAAAGGATCCTTATCATTATGGTTTGTTTTCTTGTGCTCAACTTATATTCAAGCAATTTATATTCATAGAATTAAATTGATTGCTTGTCATCCTAGGATTGCAAACCTTGACACGGCCTTAGGGTGTTGTGCACTTAGGTGAACCTAGTACATTTAAGCTTTATTTGTGCTAAACCAAATTAAGTTAAGCTTCCATATTATAAACTTGGTTTTCACCAAATAGCTTAGAAGAAAATTTTAGAACCTCCTATTTAGCCCCTTCTAGTCGGCCTCCTCGTCTCCTCGATATTACAACCTCAAATGGACTTAATTGAGTAGTAGAGTGCATCATCTTGTTGTAAGCAAACTCTGCATGCGGCAAATAATATTCCTACTCTTTTAAATTCTTCTTGATCATTCTTCTCAACATCATTAAAACTGTTCTATTCACCACTTCAGTTTGACCATCAGTTTATGGTGACAAGTAATTGAAAACAACAATTTAGTCCTAAGCTTGACCCACAAAAATTTTTGAAAGTAGCCCATGAACTTAACATCGTGATAAAAAATAATGGTTCTTGGTGCGCCATGAAATCTCACTATCTTCCTAAAAAACAAGTTAGTTACTTGTGACACATTGTCATTCTTATGGTAAGAAATAAAGTGTGGCATATTAGAAAACATATCCATAACTACAAAAACCAAATATCTCCCCCTCTTAGATCTATGTAATCCCAACACAAAATTCATGCTAATATCCTCCTATAGAACACTAGAAATAGGAACTGGAGTATATAAACCATATGGATTAAGCTTAGACTTAGCTTTGTAGCATGTCACACAACGTTGTACAAATCTTTCAACGTCACGTCTCATCTTCGGCTATTAGAAGTGATCGGTTAACATCATGAGGGTCTTCTCTCTTTCAAAATGTCCCATTAATCCTCCACAATGTGATTCCTGCAACAATAGCAAACACACGGACGAATCTAGAACGCATAGCTTATTAGCTCAAAATAAATATCTCTCATGCACATGACATTTGTCCTATCCTTTTCCACCTTTACACTTATTATATGGTGCTGAAAATTCACTTTAAAAAGTATACAATTCTTTTAGACGCTCTAAACCAAGCACTTGCACTCCCAATTAAGTTAAAAGAATGTTCTTTCTAGGCAAAGCACCATTAACCACATTCTCTTTAGCTTTCTTATATTTAACAACATATGGGGAATTTTCAATAAATTCAACCCACTTGGCATGTCTATGGTTTAGTTTAGCTTGACCTCTCAAATACTTCAAAGATTCATTATCAAAATGAATAACAAATTATCTAGGCCAAAGATAATATTGCCAAGTGTCAAGAATACGAACCAAAGCAAATAATTCTTTGTCATACACAGGTAATTCAATTGAGCACCACTAAGTTTCTCACTAGACCATGCTATTGGTTTGTTCTCTTGCATTAGAACACCACCACTACCTATTCTACTAGCATCATATTCAATCTCAAAAGTTTTAGTGAAATTATGTAAAGCAAACAGTGGTGCTTCAGTTAAATGCTTCTTTACTTCAGCAAAAGCATTCTCTTGTGCTATCCCCCATTCAAACACAACTCTCTTTTTAGTCAATTCATTTAAAGGGGAGGCAATGGTGCTGAAACCTTTCACAAAATGATGATAAAATCCAGTTAGACCATGAAAACTACGCACTTGAATCATATTCACGAAAGTAGGCTAATTCTTGATTGCCTTAATTTTAGATTTATCAACTTCAATTCTATGTCCAAAAATATAAATCCAAGGAACACAACTGTTGTGGCTACAGACCAAACAGAGAGAGAGAGATGGTAGTGGAGAGTGATGAAGATAAGTGTCATGGCCTGGGTCCTGCCCATGGCTTACTCGTATATATACATACACATTGAGGAGCGCTTTTACAGTTATACCCTTACATCTGGTTATCCCCTCTAGGGGCAGTTATGTCATTACACATGGCCTATTCTGGGCTTTATAATCTCCTACCAGGCCTGCTGGGCTTAGGTGGGGGCCATCCCTACGACAGGAGCCTCTCATGGTAAAGGGCTTCACAAGGCCGAAGCCATGTTGCCGGGTCTTTTGGCCCCCTCCGTCCCCGCGGCCTGTGAACGTTTCCAAACTCCCGGAGCTGCGCTGTAGCCGAAGCAGACGTGCGCGCTGCTACGACGCTCGGACTTCCGGGCGTCCACGTGGTGCAGCGTGCTTGGCGTGGTGCGGGCATTGAGGCGTCGTGACCATTAATATGGCGGCGGACTTCCGGCGGTTGGACTTCCGCCGGTTGGTTCCCCTGCTGATTGGGGTATATATATGGCGCTGGTGAGGCGTCGCTCCTGCGTATATTGTGATAGAAGCTGTTCCCCTAAAATGGGCCCCTGCCGTGCATCAACATTCCTAGGTGACGCTGAGCGGCTTGGGGAATGTTGATGCACAGAAGGAGGTCTATTTTTCCTGGGAGCTTGATCAGCGCCGGTTATCGACAGCCAGCTGCGCTTCCTGACCCCGCACCGTCCTACCGTAGGCGACAGCGAGGTCTGCCCTATTTTTCTTAACAGGCCTACCTACAGTCGGTGTTCCTGAGGGAGCCCGCCGGCATTACCTTGTACGTTGATGCACTGTAGGTGGCCTGTTAAGGAAAACGAGGTAGATTTCGCAGGACAAGACTCCCGTCTTTGCTGCGCCCCGCCGAAGTGGACTCGCGCGCTCCGTCCCCTACCCTTCGAACGGGTGGCAACGAAGCTGGCGCCTAAGTCGAAGTAGACGCGCGCGCTCCGTCCGGTACCCTTCGTACGGGTGACAGCGAAGCTGGTGCCTAGTCGAAGTAGACGCGCGCGCTCCGTCCCCCACCCTTCGAACGAGTGGCAGCGAAGCTGGCACCTAGTCGAAGCAGACGCGCGCGCTCCGTCCCCCACCCTTTGAGCGGGTGGCAGCGAAGCTGGCGCCTAAGTCGAAGGAGACGCGCACGCTCCGTCGTCTGCCCTTCGATCGGGTGGCAGCGAAGCTGGCGCCTAAGTCGAAGTAGACGCGCGCGCTCCGCCCCCTGCCCTTCGAACGGGTGGCAGCGAGGCTGGCGCCTAGTCGAGGTAGGCGCGCGCGCTCCGTCCCCTGCCCTTCGGATGGGTGGCAGCGAAGCTGGCACCTAAGTTGAAATAGATGCGCGCGCTCCATCCCCTACCCTTCGAACGGGTGGCAGCGGAGCTGGCGCCTAGTCGAAGCAGACGCGCGCGCTCCGCCCCTACCCTTCGAACGGGTTGGTAGCGGAGCTGGCGCCTAAGTCGAAGTAGACGCGCGCGCTCCGCCCCCTGCCCTTCGAACGGGTGGCAGCGAGGCTGGCGCCTAAGTCGAAGTAGGCGCGCGCGCTCCGTTTGGTACCCTTCGTACGGGTGGCAGCGAAGCTGGCGCCTAGTCGAAGTAGATGCGCGCGCTCCGTCCCCCACCCTTCGAACGGGTGGCAGCGAAGCTGGCGCCTAGTCGAAGCAGACGCGCGCGCTCCGTCCCCCACCCTTCGAGCGGGTGGCAGCAAAGCTGGCGCCTAAGTTGAAGGAGACGCGCACGCTCCGTCCTCTGCCCTTCGATCGGGTGGCAGCGAAGCTGGCGCCTAAGTCGAAGTAGACGCGCGCGCTCCGCCCCCTGCCCTTCGAACGGGTGGCAGCGAGGCTGGCGCCTAGTCGAGGTAGGCGCGCGCGCTCCGTCCCCTGCCCTTCGGACGGGTGGCAGCGAAGCTGGCGCCTAAGTTGAAGTAGACGCGCGCGCTCCGTCCCCTACCCTTCGAACGGGTGGCAGCGGAGCTGGCGCCTAGTCGAAGCAGACGCGCGCGCTCTGTCCCCTACCCTTCGAACGGGTCGGTAGCGGAGCTGGCGCCTAAGTCAAAGTAGACGCGCGCGCTCCGCCCCCTGCCCTTCGAACCGGTGGCAGCGAGGCTGGCGCCTAGTTGAGGTAGGCGCGCGCGCTCCGTCCCCTGCCCTTCGGACGGGTGGCAGCGAAGCTGGCGCCTAAGTTGAAGTAGACGCGCGCGCTCCGTCCCCTACCCTTCGAACGGGTGGCAGCGGAGCTGGCGCCTAGTCGAAGCAGACGCGCGCGCTCCGTCCCCTACCCTTCGAACGGGTCGGTAGCGGAGCTGGCGCCTAAGTCAAAGTAGACGCGCGCGCTCCGCCCCCTGCCCTTCGAACGGGTGGCAGCGAGGCTGGCGCCTAGTCGAGGTAGGCGCGCGCGCTCCATCCCCTACCCTTCGAACGGGTGGCAGCGAAGCTGGCGCCTAGTCGAAGCAGACGCGTGCGCTCCGTCCCCTACCCTTCGAACGGGTGGCAGCGAAGCTGGCGCCTTCGCCCTGCGAACACCGCCGCGTGGGCGGTGACTGGGGGTCTTTGATGCGGCCTTGCGCTGTACAGGTTCCTGGAATCACGCCGGCCCCTGGTCTGCCAGGGTTAGGTTCCCGTACCGTGCGACCCGACGCGCCCGGGGCACGCGGCGGCCTATGACTGGTGGGCGGCGGGATGTGGACGGTTGCGTGTTTGCAGCTGCTCGCCTCTTCCCTAGGCAAGGGGTACACGGGGCGGGCAGTAAATGGCGCCTGTGGTGGTGACCTTCCAGCGTTGGGTGGGCGCTTGTACGACTGTGGTCGCGCCTCGTGCACGGACCGCCGCGACCCTTCGCTTTCGATTATGGGGAATCGTGCGGGGCGGGCCTTTACACCGCTGCGGTTGCATCCGGCACGCGTAACGTTGCGACGGTTCGGTAGCGGCGGTACGTGCGAGGTGGCTTGAAATAGCCCCCCCCGTAACAGCGTTCCCGCACCTTTACGCCCTCTTTCCTGTCTGCTCCGCCTTCCACACCTTCGCGCTATCTTCACCCCTTCAGTCTCGTCGTGGGAAGCGATGGCCTCCAGTAGCGAACGCGGCCAGGCGGTTGGTGGCCTTGCCATTCTCCGGCGATCCTCGCCGTTGGAGGTGAAATACGCGCTCCAAGAGCGCGACCCGTCGGCGGCTGACCAGGAGCGGCTGGTGGCGGAGGAGGAAGGCACGTTCTCCGGCGAGCTAGGCCCCTCGCTCGTGACCGAGAAGACGATCCAAGGGCTCTTGCGCGCGGGGAAGTTGTCCGGGCGGCAGGACGTACGATTGCCCGCCGGCGATGAGACAGAACCGCATCCCGAGAGGTCGGAGGCGGTCGTATTTGTTGCCTTTTTCGACGCGGGGCTCCGGATCCCAGCGGCGACCTTGGTGGGCGACGTGCTGCGGACCTTCGGGCTGGAGCTGGCGCAACTGACCCCAAACGCCGTGGCCCGGCTCGCGGTGTACAGCTGGGCCTTGCGCTCGGGGGCGTGCTGGCCCAGCGCGTCGCTGTTCGCCTACCTCCACGAGGCACGATGCCAGCCGAAGGGCCGGAAGGACGGGACGCTGTCGAGCTTCGGTAGCATCTCTTTTATTTTTCGCTCGTCGTGCAAGAAGCTCTTCCCTGCGAACTCAACTCGCGGGAAGTGGGAGTCTTACTGGATGAAGCGGTGGTTCTACCACCGTGTGGAGAGCGGGTGCGGCCTTGAGTGCACAGGCCGACCAATCGCGTTCAAGCCCTCGCCCGCCCGAACGCTCGATGATGAGGACAAGCGGAGGGTCAAGCGGCTCGTAGGCGTGGCCACCCGCCTCAACATGCGCGACCTTGCCGAAGAGTACGTGATGTACGGCATGGCACCGCTTGCCTACGACTGGCGTTTTGCCGCCGAGAGGCATCGAGACGACAATGTTTCGCCGTGGGTTTGCTCGCTACCGGTGCCGCCCAGTCCCCGTAAGCCTCGACTGCGTCCCTCCTTTGTTGACGCGAAATGCGTTGTATGCTGATGCTATTCTCCTTTGCTTCAGGGATTTCCTTGGAGGAGGCGGAGCAAGCCGCGCGCGTATTCCTGGGGCCGTACACCGCCAGGGAGCGCGAGCAGCGCGCGTCTGCTATCGCCAAGGCGGGGCTGGGGCGAATAAACCGCGTGTGCGAGGTCCTGGGCCTTGCCGTGCCGGACCGTGTCGCTCCAGACGATGGTGGAGCGAAGAAGAAGAAGGCCTCGTCTCGGAAGAGGGGCCGCAGCGGGGCGCCTGCCGCGCCCGCTGCTAGTGTTTCCGAGGGCGCGGCGGACGCGGAGTCAGACTCGGCGAGGTATGCCGATTCGGGCTTGGGTGGCGCAGGCGCCGAAGGCGAGGTGTCTTCGGCAAGCGTCCCGGACGGCGGGCTTGCCGCGGGCAGCCGGGGGGGAAGCCTCACCGCCCGCCGAAGTCGTCGAGGCGGACCCCGTGCGGACCGGCGATGCCGAGGTGGAGCCCTCGACCGCGGCTGCTGTGGTGCCGGAGGCGCCCTCCGCGGGGGCGCACGTAGCCGTGCTGTCTTTACCAACAGCGGCGGGGACCGAGGAGCCCCCTTCGACGACTGCCACCGTGGAACCTTCGCCGCCGGGCGCAGCAGCCGCGGGGTCTTCCCCAACCACGGCTGCGGGGGCGGTGGCGCTGCTGGCTGCCCCGGCCAAATGGCCATGTGTACGGCCGGAGCTCCACCGGACGCCGCGGGGGTTCGTCGTGGCTACGGGCATCAGAAGCTTGTGGGACTCCAGCGCAAGCACCCGGGGCCCCGTGGCCTATGCACCTTCTGCCCCTCTGGCCACACCGCTCGCCGCGCAGGGACAGCCGTCGTCCTCCCCGAACGCGGAGGCCTCCACTCGCGGCGGGACCATTCCTTCTGCTACCGAAGGTAGGGTGGCTTAGCTTACTCTGGTGTATGCTTTTATGCCTTGGGGTGGTCACCCGTATCCTTATTTACAGCGTTGCTCATTCCGGAGGGGGAGCATCCGACGGAACACGGGGCCTCCGAGCACGCGAGCCCTGCGGACTTCGTGCCGCCTCCGGAGACGTTGAGGGCGTGGCGCGGGATTGTGAATGATGCGGCCGCGAGCGTCGACCCGCAAGTGCTGCAGGCCTACGGTGCGGGGCGCCTCGAGGACGCTTTCGAGGTGTCTGGGGTGAGGGTAAGTACTCATGCGACCACGCCTGAGTTTAGCTGAGTTTGCTAAGTCTTTTCCCTTCTATAGACACTCGTGCTGGGGCAGGCCCTGCAAACAGCCTATGCTCGTAGCCAAAAAGCGCTCGAGGATAGGCTGCGGGCCGCCGAGGAGGAGCTGCGCGAAGCCTCTGGCGCCCGCTCTGCCCAGGACGCCCGCATCCGCCAGCTGGAAGCAGAATGCGCTGAAGCGAGGGCGCACGCCGAGGGGCTTGTTGCGTCGGCGCAGGAGTCAGCCGCGGCAGCTGCTGAACAAAAGTTCGCGGCGGAGCGGGACGGGCTCCTGGAGCAGGTCGCCGCGCTAGAGAAGGAAAAAGGCGAGCTTGCCTTGACTCTAGCGGAGCGCAACCGGACGCTGGGCGACGCCTCGGTGGTTGCCTGGGACGCCATGCAAGCGCTGGAGAGCCATCTTCAAGGGCTGGTAGCGGAGGTGCCGGGACGCGCCTTCGGTCCGGAGGAGCTGTCTCGGACGCTCCGATGGGTCGGGGATGCCGCCAACGTCGCGCGCGACGCGGCGACGTCCTTCGGCACCCACTGCGCGTATACGTCGGCATGCTTGGTGTGCGCGCTCCTGCAGCACCGCGGTTGTACGCACGTCGCCGCGCTGGATGATCCCCGGCTGGAGATGCCTGGCGGGGCCGGAGTGATGTCCGGCGCCGTCCGCTCCGCGCGCCTTGCCCTCGGGCCCTTCTTCGACCGGATCTAGGGTCACGTCGGGCCGGATGCTGCACGGATCGAGCTGCAGAAGTCGCTCTATGGGACGGGGAGCCTCGGCCAATTTCTGGACGGGGTCCCTCGACGCGACGATGGTGGCGCTGGGCCCTCCGAAGGCGCCGGGAACCCGCAGGTCTGACGCCGTGGTGCTTAGGTGTAGGCGTGTGTTGTACTGTTCCTTGTCTTTGCGAATAAAGTACACACTTGCTACTTGTATTCTGACTTTCACCTACATCCCGGGCAGCTTCCTTGCTGGGACCGGCTTCGTGCGGCCGACCTTTCAACCCGGCGACGCCTTCGACGCTGGCGAAGGGCCGAAGAGTCGCTCGACTTTTGGGCGAGCCGGCCTTCTTCGAGCGAGGCCCCAACTTTAGCGCGTGTTAAGGACGAACCCGCGGGGTAGCGGCTTAGAGCGGCCGGGATGTTGCCGGACCTTTGTACATGTGATTCTTCCGGTAAGCAGACTTCCTGGCATTTTAAGACATGCGCTGTGTGTTGATGCCGCCGCTGGCGAAGTAGCTGCGCCAGGGTTCCGTAAAACGGACAGTCCGCAGACTGACATATGCGGAGGCAGACCTCCGCGGTTTGCCTTGCTTTATAGTCCGGAGACTCACGCGTGCGGAGGTAGGCTCGACGCTACGTCTTGTTTAAAGTCCGTGGACTAGTGCGTGCGGAGCTAGGCTCGACGCTACGTCTTCTTTATAGTTCGGAGACTCGCGCGTGCGGAGCTAGGCTCGACGCTACGTCTTGTTTAAAGTCCGTGGACTAGTGCGTGCGGAGCTAGGCTCGACGCTACGTCTTCTTTATAGTGCGGAGACTCGCGCGTGCGGAGCTAGGCTCGACGCTACGTCTTATTTAAAGTCCGTGGACTAGTGCGTGCGGAGCTAGGCTCGACGCTACGTCTTCTTTATAGTCCGGAGACTCGCGCGTGCGGAGCTAGGCTCGACGCTACGTCTTATTTAAAGTCCGTGGACTAGTGCGTGCGGAGCTAGGCTCGACGCTACGTCTTCTTTATAGTCCGGAGACTCGCGCGTGCGGAGCTAGGCTCGACGCTACGTCTTATTTAAAGTCCGTGGACTAGTGCGTGCGGAGCTAGGCTCGACGCTACGTCTTCTTTATATTCTGGAGACTCGCGCGTGCGGAGCTAGGCTCGACGCTACGTCTTATTTAAAGTCCGTGGACTAGTGCGTGCGGAGCTAGGCTCGACGCTACGTCTTCTTTATAGTCCGGAGAATCGCGCGTGCGGAGCTAGGCTCGACGCTACGTCTTATTTAAAGTCCGTGGACTAGTGCGTGCGGAGCTAGGCTCGACGCTACGTCTTCTTTATAGTCTGGAGACTCGCGCGTGCGGAGCTAGGCTCGACGCTACGTCTTATTTAAAGTCCGTGGACTAGTGCGTGCGGAGCTAGGCTCGACGCTACGTCTTCTTTATAGTCCGGAGACTGGTGCGTGCGGAGCTAGGCTCGACGCTACGTCTTCTTTATAGTCCCGAGACTTGTGCGCGCGAGGGTGTCCCCCCGGTGCGTCTTTTGTTTATACTCAGACCCGTCACCTTTGGCTACGGCGAGTGCACACGTGAACGTGCGTCTTTGGTTTATACTCAGTCCCGCCCCCTTGGCGACGGCGAGTGCACACGCGAACATGCGTCTTTGGTTTATACTCAGTCCCGCCCCCCTGGCGACGGCGAGTGCACACGCGAACGTGCGTCTTTGGTTTATACTCAGTCCCGCCCCCTGGCGACGGCGGGTGCACACGCGAACATGCGTCTTTGGTTTATACTCAGTCCCGCCCCCCTGGCGACGGCGAGTGCACACGCGAACGTGCATCTTTGGTGTATGCTGCGGGGACGTGCGCGTTGGCCAAGCCTGTGCGCGCCCTCACCGCGTGCTTGCGTGTGACGAAGAAAGATTAGCGGCAAACGGCGATCTTCATTACATCCCCGTTTGCGCGGGTGAGCAACGACAAAGGGTGAATATACTGACCGTTTGCCCTTGGAGCGGCCGCAGCCTCTAGTCGCTAGACATCTGCAGGGCCCGCGCAGGCGCCTATGGATGACCCCGCGGACCTCCGCGCTGTGACGCCGGCTCTAAGAGCGTCGTTGGGCTTCGCGATGCGGGCACCTGGTGCCTGGCTCGATGCGCCGGGCCATATCCTGGTCGCCTCGGACGGTGATGATGGTCCGGGGACCCGGGATCTTCATGCACAGATAGCCGTGATGTGGTACCGCGCTGAAGGAGTTGAGGATTGGGCGCCCTAGTATGGCATTGTAGGGGTACGGAAGGTCGACCACGTCGAAGGTGGCATCTTCGGTCCGCACATTGTCATCTCGGCCGAAGGAGACTTGAAGGCCGATTTGGCCCAGCGCCCGCAGGGGCTGTCCCCCGAAGCCCTGCAGTGGGATTCCCGAGGGCCCCAGGCGGCTTCGAGGGATCCCCATCTGGTCAAAGGCCACCGCAAACAATACGTTCGCGGAGCTACCACCGTCCACCAAGGCGCGCCCCACGTCGCATCCCGCGATGGTGACCCGGATGACCAGGGGGTCCTGATGAGGGAAGTCCACACCTTGGGCGTCATCGGGTGTGAATGTAACTTCGTGCTGCGCCCACTCCGGCGGTGCTTGCGCTGGGTATGCCGCCACGTGATGTAGTCTTCGCGCGTAGGCCTTCTGCTGCCGTGCCGAGGCGAATTCCAGTGCAGAGCCTCCGGATATGATGTTAATGACCCTGCGGTAGGTTGCGTCCGGGGCCTACAACGACTGGATGCCCTCCCGAGGCTGCTGTATGTGAGCTTGGATCCGTAAGGCGCCTTCCTGGGGTTGCATCCCTTGCGCCTGTACCTGCATCCCTTGCGCCTGTACCTGCATGGGGGCCTTGTATGGGAATTGGACGTGGGCCACCGCAGGCGGGCGTGCCTCCGGGTTCCTGTCCCTAGCGACGCTGTCGCGGAGTGCCGCGATGGAGGTGCAGGCGCGGGTATCATGATTGCCGCGGCCGTGGACTACGCACCACAGTCCCTGATGCTGGTCGTCGTAATCTCCACGACCCTTATCGTCGCGGCCTCTGCTACGGCCGCGCCCCCGGCCACGGCGCCCCCGGCCGCTTCGGCCCATTGGAGCACCCTCGTCGGACCCGCCTTCGATGTCGAGGACGTACCGGTTTCGCCTCGACCTTTGCTGGCCGCGCTTGGGCTAACCGGACGACTCCTTATGCGAGTTGTCCCTGCGGTCGGGCGCGTCCCTGGACGACTCCTGCTTACACTTTCCCTTCGAAGAACCGCCCTTCGGCGGATCTTCGGCTTTTGCCGAGGCTCCAGCCTGGTTGGTGTCGGAGTCGTCACCTTGCCTTCGCCGCGCATCTTCCTCCGCCCTGGCATATTCTTCCATCTTGTCGAAGAGCTTCGCCACCGTCTTGATTGGCTTTCGCGCATTGTACTCGGCCATCGAGCCCGGACGAAGGCCCTGTATGGCTGCATTAACGATGGTGGTCTCGTTGACGTCTTTCACTTGACATCGAATCTTCGCGAAGCGTTTGAAGTAGTCCCGGAGCTTCTCCGAGGGTTTTTGCTTCACGGCAAAGAGTTGGTCCGCGTCGACCCGGTCGACGTAGTTTCCTTGGAAGTTGTTGTGAAGGCGGGCGCGGAGCTGCTCCCACGCGTAGATGGAGCCCGGCTCTATGGTAAAAAACCAAGAGAGCGCCACCCCTTGTAGCGCAAGGGGGAGTCCCTTTGCCTTCGTGGTGTCGTCTCCGCCCGCGGCTTCGATCGCAGTTTCGTATACGCGCACGAACTCATGGGGGTCCGTGTCGCCTTTGTACGAGTCGATGGCGCTAGGAAACTTGAAGTCTTCGGGCCATGCCGCCTGCTGCAGCCCCGCCGAGAGCGGGGACTCCGGATCCACGCGCCGCAGCGGCACGCGGCTGGACGTGGGGGCTTCGAGACTGTCCGCCCTCTCCGGCGTGGGCTCGGACGCGACCACTGGCACGGCCTGCTGACTCCGAGCCTCTTGCATATCTCTGACGGCTCCGCGAAGGTCCCCTAGCTCCCGATGGAACGCGTTGAGAGCCGCCAGCAGGGCACTTTCCATCGCCGGTGCAGGCGGGGTCGCCGGTACTCCCGGCGGGCGGATCGGCGCGGGGACGACCGCGTCGCGAGGTCCCGAGCTGCCGGTCGCTCCGTCGTGGCTACTTCGGATCGCCCGGTCCGCGCCGCCGGCGAGGGTTGCAGTGGGGGCGGCGAGGTCGGCTGTCGTTGCGTCGGCGGGGTCGGTTGTTGCCGCACCCGCGTCGACGTCTTCGACCGCGGGGTCGGCCGCGGGGCCCGTCCCCGCAATGCCGGTAGCGTGGCGGGTCGTCGCGATGCTGGTGCCGGGGGCGATCGTCGCGTCGCCGGCGATGAGGTTGGTCATCGCGGTGCCGGTGACGAGGTTGGTCGTCACCGCGCGAACGTCGGCGTCTTCGGCCACCACGCCTGCGTCGACACCCGCGTCCGCCGCTGCCGATGCCGAAGCCCTGGTACTCATACGACGCTCCGGGCCGACCGCCTTCTTTCCCTTCGCCACCGCTGAAGAAGCTTTTTTCGGTGCCATCCTTCTTCTTCGGTCTTCTTCTTCGGTCTTCTTCTTCGGTCTTCAGGCTTGTCCTGTCCTCCCCACGGACGGCGCCAACTGTTGTGGCTACAGACCAAACAGAGAGAGAGAGATGGTAGTGGAGAGTGATGAAGATAAGTGTCATGGCCTGGGTCCTGCCCATGGCTTACTCGTATATATACATACACATTGAGGAGCGCTTTTACAGTTATACCCTTACATCTGGTTATCCCCTCTAGGGGCAGTTATGTCATTACACATGGCCTATTCTGGGCTTTATAATCTCCTACCAGGCCTGCTGGGCTTAGGTGGGGGCCATCCCTACGACAACAACTTTATTTGCACAAAAAGTGCATTTAGCAATGTTGTCGTACAATTTCTCAATTCTAAGCACTTATAGTGCTTGTCTCAAATGTTCAATGTATTCATCCATCGTTTTGCTATAAATTAGAATATCATTAAAGTAGACCACAACAATCTACCAACGAATGTTCTTAAAACATGATTCATTAATCGCATAAATATATTGTATGTATTAGTTAAGCAAAAAGGCATAACTAACCTTTCATACAATCCAATTTAGTCTTAAAAGGAGTTTTTTATTCTGAGAGACCATGTGGAGGTATCCCCATGTTTGTGATGAGTAATTGACGCTTGAGTTAGAGAGTTTGAGTTTGTTTTGGGTATTACAGGGTTGAGTACCTTTCATTAATGCTATTGATGTTTATGTTGTTTCGTGCAGTGCTATGTGACGGTTTGCTTGTCTGTGTGGCTGCAAGACTTCGGAGCTAGGTCATGGTGAGGCGAGAAGGACCGGGACTAGGCACAGGAGGTGTTGTGATGAGAACATGACCCCTATGAATACAACCATATTTGCTATGCTTGTTGTCCCAATTACAAGAGCTCCTATTCATCGCTTAAATTATCAGGCGAGCTCGTTTCAAAGAGATTTTACTTTGCTTGATAATAAAGAACTTATGATATTACATAATAAGGGTTTGTTGCGTTTGTTATCATATACCGAGATTTATGATCAAGATCATGCAATACGTGAGGCTACACATATGTTAAAACCGAGGATGGTTTTTTGTCAAGAAGGGGAGGATGATGTGACCACGCTACAAACACATACGACAATAGCAAGATTGAACTAAAGGTGAATTCGTTTCTTCAGACTCAACATATTTTAAATGAGAATATGATGCTACCTAATGATGAAAATATATACTTTTACAGCACCACGTCACTTTTACACCAATTCAAGCAAGAGTTCAAGATGGACACGTTTTGAAATCCAATTTGGCCTCCAGATCAATTCGGATTCAGCCTGACAGGCCCAACTTCAAATGTGCATAACTTTCACATATGAAGTCCGTTTAAGGTCTACGAGTACTTGTTGGAAAGTTTTTCTCATCCTCTTTCGAATGGATCTGGTATCACCTCTAAATTCCTTCTGTGCGCACTGCAATCATCAAAAGAGTCCGTGTTGGGCACGTACTGGAATCGGATTCGGACTGCTGCAATGGTGCAAGTTTAAACGGACATAACTTCCTCATACGGACTCCGTTTGGGACGTTATTGTACTTCATGGAAAGTTTATGAAGTCTACTTTCCAATAGATTTAACCTTATCTTCAAATTCTATCTGAGCCGGCTGCAATCATCAAAAGAGTCCACATTGGTTTCTGAGTCCGAGTCAAAAAGGGTGCTGCACCACCACCACTTGGGCCCATGGGCCTTGTAACCCTAGGGCGTGCACTTGGACGCCACCTCTGGTCGTTCTCCCTATATAGGAGCCGCCGCCTTCGTTGCTAGTACTTGGATTTCGTTGAGTTTAGGTTTAGCCATTATGCAAACTTCTGTTCTTCAGTTGTGTCGGACGACCACCTGTCAAGACAGCCGTCGGAATCCCACCTTTTGAACTCAATATCAATATTTGCAATTTCAGATTGCTTGTTATCTTGTTCTTGCGTGTTCTTCGATTGCATGAAGGAATAGACCTTCGTGGTCAGGTCAACCGCGTTCTTGGCACAGTTGATAACAACTTGGAGTGTGGTTCAGTGATTGCTAAGGCGCAAGCGACGTCGTTCGGTTGTAGTCGGATCGCAAGGGTCATCTCCACCAAAATTGATAGTTATCATCCTATCGGAAGATCCGGACCCCATCGCCTCATCATGTTGAGGTCCAAACGGTCAGGGATGCCGAAGATGATCGAGGCTGCTGAGGTGGTTGCGAGTCGGGAGACGAGGAACCGGAGCTGGAGCTATCGGTGGTGGACACGACGGGCAACGGCGAGCGGACTGGGACTAGGCTCAGGGAGGAGTCGGAGGTCCAGACGGTTGGATGTCGATTGCGGTCGTGTGCGATAGAACAGACCAGGACTAGACTCAGGTGGAGTCGGAGGTCTCGGTCGGAGTCAGTGGACACGACGGGTAGCGGCGAGGTGGACTGGGACTAGGCTCAGCGAGGAGCTGAGGTCCAGACGGTCAGGATGCCAGGTGCGGTCGTGTGCAGTGAAGCGGACCGGGACTAGACTCAGGGAGGAGTCGAGGTCCAGACGGTCAAGGTACCGGTTGCGGGAAGCTTCCGGGAAGGTGCTTGAGGGCAATTTGGAGAATTGACTCAAGCTTTGAGTGGAGTGGTTGGTTCCCTCCTTTTTGTTGTGAGTGGTTTGACTCTTGCCTCATGTGTGGGAGAGTAAGTAGTGAGATGTGGACTGCAATTCTTGAATTTCCTCTTGAGGATGTGTGCTCGTCTATTTAGGGAATGGGAGTTGTGCAGTCCAAAAAGTAGCTCAAGTAGGAGAGTGTGGTTTCTTAGAGGGTTTGAGCTCCTGTGTGTGTTCTTCCTGTATTCAATTGCGTATGGGTTAGTAGTGAGATGGCTGTGAGCTAGAACCAATGTAATCATTCCTCTTTTATGAATCATTCATGGTTCTGAATCCACTTGTGAATTCCTTGTTTGAGATGCTATGGGTTCTTAAGGTTCTCTGAGTTTCTAGCTTGGTTCTGAGTTTTTCTGTTCTTCTCTTTTTGAGTTGATTCCTTGCTCAACAATTTGCAAAATGGATTGCTCTGAACTGGGAGATACTCCAAAGTCATTTGGCTAGCCATTCCCGAGAGCAAAACTCAGATTCAATGCCCATTCTCCTTTTTCTCTCCTGCGGCTTTGTTCCTCTGTTCTTAAGTTTTAGGGTTTGAAGTCAGAGCACTTTTGCTCGTGTAATTCTCTAGGAGGAAAGATGGCTTGGGGGTATGATTCTTCCTTCTGAGATGATCTCTCTGCCATATTCAAAAGTTCTTGAGAAGAGGATTCAAGAATCATGGGATATTTATGATTTTGCCTCATCCAGCTGAATGGTTCCTGACAAAACCATTTTCCTCTTTTTAATTTGTCTTAGTCTGCATTCTCTTGTTTTCTAGGGTTAATTTGTTATTTGGTTTGAAGTTCATTTCCAATGATCTGAGAAAAGCAGCAAGAACTCAACAATTTCTCAGTTTTCGGTTTGCTGAAATATTTACTGTTTCTAGTTGATTTTTTCGGTTCAGTTTTCAGTAGGGGCAGTCAGCAGGCTGCAGGTTCCTTTCAGTTGTGGTCTGTAATTTCTGTGGTTCCATTTTCTGCTGTGAGTGCCTGCAGTCAAAACCGGCTGTGTCACTGCATTTAGCTCGGCTGCAACTAAATCTCAGTTTCGATTAATATTGAACTGCAGTTTTTGTTCAGTTTCTTTTGCTCTGTTTCGGTTCTGTCCTGTGCTTACTGTGCCGACAGCAGGTTGTGCACTGCTTTGGTTTGTTCTCAGCCGACAAGTGCTTTGTTCTCTTCATTTCTCTTAGCTAATCTGCTGCAAGCACTTTCGGCCAGTAATGATGTTTCCTGTTTGCTGCTGTTTTCGGCTGTTTGGTTTTAGGTGTTGTTTGCTCAATTGCTTCCGTCCCTTTTGTGTCTTTGCTGCTGCAGCAAAATACATTTGGTAGCCCAGTTTTTAAAGCATCCGGTCAGACCGGAGCATGATCTGTAGACAGACCGCTTTTCATTTCCAGCCCTCGGTCATGCCTGAATTTCTTGATCTGCTTGTTCTCTCGGCAATTTCAGATTGTGCAGTGTCCAGTTTAGGTTGTTCTCTTTTAGTAAATTTTGATTTCTATCTAGGGTGGTTTGCTCAGAGATCATTATTGTCAGGATGTGTGCATTTCTTCAGTTAGCTCTCGTGTCTATGTTTTTATTTTGGAGTTCCTTGCTGGTTGAGTTCTCTGTATTTGTAGTAAGCATGTATCCACATTCTTCATAGCTTATATAGCTATTGGAGAGAAGAGATTTTTTGAATACTTTGGGGGCGATCTTTTAAGGCACCATTCACCCCTCCTCTGTTGCCATTTTCTGATCCTACAATTGGTATCAGAACCGGTTAGCTCTTCTCGATAGATCTTAACCGGTCTGTGAGCCATGGCAACAGACAAGTATTCCACCATGCCCCCGATCTTTGATGGGATCGACTATCTCTTTTGGAAGAGTCGGATGGAGACCTATATTCAGGCTCAGGGCTATGCGATTTGACGAAAGGTCAAAACTCGCTTTGTTGTTCCTGCCGATGAGAACATCAATGTGGCAAACATGCCCGATGTTGAGGCGAATGCTAAGGTAAGGAACATCATCATCCAAGGATTGAGCCGAAACGAGTTCGATCGCATTTTTCATCTTTCGTCGACTTTCAATATTTGGGTGATCCTCGATGCTTACCATGAGGGCACCATCCAAATTAAGACGGTACGACAGGACCAGTACAAGCGAGATTACAACAAGTTTGAAATACTCGCTGGAGATTCCCTTGATGAGTGCTTTGTGAGGTTTCATAAGATTTTGAGCAATCTCCGAGCGGTCGGTCTCACATACCCCGACTCGGACAACGCTCGCCAAATGCTTTTGACCTTGGATTTGCGAGTTTGGGAGATGAAAGTGACCACCATCAAGGATACGACGGATCTTTCGACTTTGACTCTTGATGTGTTGTATTCACGCCTCAAGACTCACGAGATTGACATTGTCTCTCGCAAGTCGAACTCACAGTCAATGGCTTCGGTCACCGATCCCAGTCCTGCCTCTGGTTCTTCTGCTGACACTGTTTCGGTTTCTCTCTTGCTGCTCTGTGTGAAATTGATGATGTTCATCTAGAGCAGCTCCCGGAAAACCAACTAGCCCTCTTAGCTAGAAAGTTCTCCCATGCATACAAGAGGGTTAGGGAGAGAAAGAGAGGAGGAGGACCCGTGATTTGCTTTGAGTGTGGTGGCCCCAACCACATTCGAGCAAACTGCCCCAAGCTGGAAAAGGGCAAGAACGACTACGGCATAAATTTCTTGCACTTGGCATAAATTTCTTTGATTTCCTCTGGATTGGTATGGTGGATGGTTTGGAAGTGATGTACCGAAAACTAGATCAATTTGATACTCTATCCTGCACAATGGTGGAAGTCCCTTGGGTAACTCCTTCGAAAATGCATCTTCAAATGCCTGTAAAAGAGAGGAAACACCACTAAGAAGAGAGGTTAAGTCATTAGTTAAAAGCAAAACAGTTGCTTCTTAATTTGTACACAAACACAAGTGTATCTTTCATTGGTTATTACTCACATCTCTCAAATCTGATTGTGGCTAACATAACACAAACCAGCGGGTGGATTGCTAATTTGCCCTACGAACAACCTCAGGCTAATGTTTGCTGACCATGCGCATATGTTGTCCTTCATATTTGCAAGCTATTAATTGTTTGTATGCCAACAGAATATAAACTCTACTTATGACTCTGCTCATTTCGGCTTGAGCTTCTGGCTTATTTTTTATTATTCTTAAATTTCGTCTTTTTCTGACTTTTTGGCTTTTTTGAGTTTTTTTGCCAGTTCTTTTTGTTCCCGTATTCGTTTACATTGTCTATGATGGGCTAATCTATTTTTTATTCTTAAATTTTTTCAAATTTAGTTACGCCAAATAAGCCACTATCAGTTATAGTATAATTTTAACCAGCTACCGTACAATTTCAGCTATAAGCCAGCTTATTTTAACCCAACCGAATGGCACCTATGTTCGTTAGCCTCTGTATACAGAATATGTAAATTACCTATTCAGAATTTCCACGTTAGCTAAACATGGTGCTAAACTTGGGCAAGGAACTCATGTACTTCTTCCGGGATTTGTTCTGGACGGGTGGTTGGCGATTTAGCAATGTGCACAGATTAATGGAATGATATAATCTGAAATCTGCCCGCCGGTGTTCCGAAGGATGTTCAGAGTATTTTTATTACCTTCCGCATGCAAAATGTAAATCACATGATTTCATCACGATTGTGTTTATTAAAATTTTGTAGCTTCGGAAGATGCTAAATGGTGACGCTTAAATTGAGCCGAGAAGGTAGTGCAATTTTGTGTGTATGTGTTGTGCACGCGCGCCTTTCACGTGAAGTGGCTGCATATTCTACCTTTTGCGATATTTTGGAAAAGGTCCTGCTTATTTTATCGCTTACACCCTTTCGCGATGTTCGGTAGTATGACTTCGACGGGGCTTCCCTGCGTCAAACTGTGCCCCTTCAGGGCTTGTTTGACAACATAGAAGGGATTTTCCCGTTGGGAACTGATCCCGACCCCCCCCCCCCCCCCCCCAAGGGAACTCGGTAGCCACCTCAACCCAAATTTTGGGCATTTTTGGCTGTGCAGCTAAGTAATACCAGAAGTAGCCTTTAGATATATGCAATATCATTTTTGGCCCCCTCCTCGAGCACGGGACTCCGGTCGACCGACGCGTGCGCAGTCTTGCGCTCCGGCACCGCAACACCCAAGTTATACGGTCCGGGAACGCATGATTCCGGCAAAACTAGCAGTGGTCTAAGAATGTATATGGTCAAAAAGGCTGCTGTGGTTGAATACGGCAATGGTCGAACATGACTGTGGTCTAAAGTGGCGGTGTCGAAAGCGGTTGCGGTCAAAAGCAGAGGTGGTCAAAAGCGGTAGCGGTCAAAAGCTGAGGCGGTCGAGGGAGGCAATGATCGAAGGCGACTATGGTCGAACAACCGTAGTTGGAGCGGCTACGGTCGTGTGCGATCGTGGTCGTGAGCCACAAGGAGAGAGTGGCGGTGGCGCTTTGGCTCTGGTGGTTGGGGAGTTCGGCGGTGCCCGAGTTTGGTGAAATGGTCGACGGTAATCCCCCAGGTGTGGTGAAGCTCGCACGATCATCGGCGAAGCCGAAGGCGACCCCGAGCAGCCGTGATTGCTCACCGATGTGGCATAGGGGCTCGGGAAGAGAGGAGCATGATGCGGGGGTATCATGCGCTCCTGGACCGCATGACTCGGGTGTTGCAGTGCCGGGGTGCAAGACTGCGCACGCGTCGACCGGGCGGAGTCCCACGCTTTGGGAGGGGTCCAGAAATGGCATTGCATACAACTGAGGGCTACTTCTGATATTGTTGTGCTGCATAGGGTCAAAAATGCCCAAACATCCCTCAACCCAGTGCCGCAAGGGGAAATCCTGGCCACAGCAACTTTGCTCAAGGCAGTCGCAGGCACCTAGACCACATGCTCTAGTTACGGTGCTGGCGCCGCCATCCACCGAGACGCACCATAGGAGCTCTGCTCGATGCCTGGCTGCTCAGTGAAGTCGAGTTTTTAGCACTTTTGGCGTGTTTTGAACTCATATTTGCAAGAATAGCCGTAGTTACGTGACAATTTAAAAAATATCACTTCTACTGCACGGTGATTGGGCGATAGCGTCGTGGAGCTGACACGTGGGCAGTGGTGCCCTGTGGCTGTGTGGCAGGCACTTGCCGCCTGGCTACCGTGCGGCCGCATGAAGGTCGCATAGCCACCGTGCAGCTCCCTCTATGCTGCCCTGCCATCGGACGGCAGGTTATTAAGCCGGTTAATTGCCTTAATTAGTAGTTTATATTTACTGCTTCTTGTTTTCAAATATAGCAAATGAACTCAAAAAAGTATGAAATTTTATGTGCAGCCTTCAGACACAATGAAATTGATTATGTATTATTTTATAATTTTATCCGTTCTAAATGTTGCCCAAAAATCCATATGATTATGTTATTTGTAGAAGTTATTACATATAGCAAATAAGCTCCAAATTTATGAAATTTTATGTGTAGGCTCCCAACACAGTTGACCTAAATGCCTATTTTTGGGGGAATTTTATATGCTCTGAGTTTGTCATGTTAATTCATGTTAATTGAATCATAATTAGCGATATGCGATACTCATTTAATTCATAGTTGAAATCGTAGGCTGCACGGCCATTGTACGGTGGCAATCTTTTGCATATGTGACCTCTCTCCTTCATACATATATCGGCCCCTTACTGCTATCCCCTTTCCCCTCCCTCATTTTCACATATATTGGCTTGTCCATGCCGTCCCCCCTTGCCCAATCCCTCGTTTGCACATTAAAAATCACTCTGTCTAGGTTATCCCCCTGCCTGCTCTCTCATTCACACATATGTCACTCTTACCATGTCGTCCCCCTCACCTATGGTGCTGCGCATCAACAACGACTGTGTAATTTCTGGTGGCAACACACCGGATTCCCTTTTTGCTCGGCCACAAATACGGAGCTCTCGTGGTCACTCATCGCTCATCTCAAGTGTGTTTTGCTTCTCATTCTCACGCTCGTCGCTGAGAATTAAGAGCACATAGCATAATTAAGATTTGTCGGAGAGTAAATATCGAAGTAGTCGTTACGATTGTAGCAGTGCTGATTGCTTCCCCCCCAAAAGGCAAGTAATTTTTTATCGCATGTGTTCGACGTTATTCCCATAGTTGTAGTTAATTAGTGCTATTCAGTTAGTCATAATTAATGTAGCTCATATTATGAAGTAAGTAGGTCATAATAACTTAGCCATAGTTTTGTGCTATTTTTTTGCAAGTATGGTACCCATAATTTGTTATTGCATGGTACTATGTAATTAATCAGTCGTAATTTCTGTAGTGCCAATTAGTTATGGTTAAGTAATGAGTTAATGGTAAGTAATTAAGTAGCAAGGATCGATGATGGTGATGAATCACTCATAATTAATTTTTGGACGAGTAATCAAATTGTTGCTAATTAATGAATTATTCGTATGTAGTTACACACATGTAATCAATAACTTACATTCTACTTGTCATCATATTTGTTGTAATGCTTACTGTGGACCGGGTTGTGTGGCTCCAGGTAGTCGCAGACGTGCAAGACTTGATAGTGTTCTATGATGATGGCCTTGTACAGGCAGGACCCGATGGGTTGGACCTATCAGCATGCCAACACAAGGTGCTCTGAGCAGAGTGGCTCGGCATGATGAATATTCACACACTTGTGATCAAGGGGATCACCTATATGAATGGCGTGTGGGAGCTCATCAAGGTGAATGGAACTGTAGCATGGAAGCAATACCTGTAGATTGCCTCCCATCCTAAGGCGGTCATTTACGAGAGGCCGATGGTGTACTTGAGTTCCATGCACAGGGCATTGAAAAACATTGATAACCTTGGCACCTTGTAACATCCTATTTTCGGAGTTATTTAAAGCCTTTTTAAATATAATTCACCATTTGGATTTTTCTGTAATTAATTCAAGCTTAGATAGAATTTTTATGAATAAACATGGACTTAATATGACTAAATTAAACTTTAAAATTTTCTAGAAATATTTTATTTGGGTTTCTTGTGCCTTAAGGATTTTTTTGGATTTTTTTGGATTTATTTGCTATTTTTTATAGCTCAAAGGAATTTATTTGAGTTTCCAAAATTAGAAAAATACCTAAAATGTAAAAGGCCAAGTAGGCTAAAGCCCACTAGTTGACCCGACCCGCTGTTCAGCGCAGCCTAGCCTGTCTCGCCCATGCCATGCGTCGAGCATTCGTGCTCGTGCCTAGTTGCCAGATGGCCGCCATGCATCTCCAATTTACTTGTGGTTATTCTGGATTCCTTATTTGCTTATTAACCATTTTCAAATTTCGTGTTCAATCTATCTATTGTATTTACTTTAAGTTGTCGCTTCCTACAAAATACCTTTCTGCCATCTATTGGTAAGTCTTGTATACTATATTGCATCCTTGTTACAAATGACTTGCTGAGTACTCTATGTACTAACGGCTATATCCATATTTACTCAGTTGCTGAAGGAGAGCCATATCAACCAGAGGTGTTTGAAGAAGATTTCTTTGACGACTTCGCGGATTAGGACTTCGCTCCCTAGTCGTTTGTCTGTAGGCATGTCAAATGGCTACTACGCTTATTTTTCTATTTTCTGCTGCAAATTTCTTAAGTCTTTCAGGCTATTATCCTATAAGGCCGCAACTCTGATAATTAATAATATTTGAATTTTATCTTAGTAAATCGTGATATGGTCAATATTTTATCTATATTTACATTGTATGCACTACCGTGATCCTGAACTAGTATAGAATACACAGGATTGACACATCTCCACACCCGGGCAACCACATGCCAAGCTTCAAGACGATAGCACGGAATGTGTTGTATCAGAGGGAAGACTCGTCCCTCATTTTGTGCGGAATGATAGTGTGGATATGTGGTGGTCAGCTCACATAGACTGCCACGAGTATCTGATGGATGGTTATGGCGACAAGAGGGGGGATGAATAGGCACAAGATAAATCTCCCATACTTAAGTTTTTGTTCTCTTGAACTCTAGTGCTATTAGAAATATACTAGGTTCAAGGACACCGAGATTACACTAAGAGCACAATGAGCTAAATAAGAATTTCAGCAACTTGACCGCCAAGAAAAAAAAATCAAGAACTCAAAATCTACGCAACCAAAATTGGTGAAATTTGAACCAAAGCAAGATAAGCTCCTCAGGGTCACAATTCCAAAAGGAATTATAGAATAAAACCCAAGAGAGAGACCTATCTTACTCAAGAACCATGTTGCATCAAATCTGAAATTTTAGCAACTTAACCGGCAAGAAACATCAACTTGGCCGACAAGAAACATCAAGAACTCAAAATCTACACAACCAAAATCGATGAAATTTGAATCATAGCAATATGAGGTCCTTAGGGTAATAATTTCAAAAAGAATTGCAGAATAAATCCCAAAAGATAGACCTATCTTGCTCAAGATTTACGTTGCATTAATTCTGAAATTTCAATAACTTGGCCGACAAAAAACATCAAGAACTCATGATCTACTCATACACAATTGATGAAACTTAAAACATGGCTAGGAAATGATCTTAGAACTATGATTCCAAAAAGAATTGCAAAGATATGCCTAGAATATCAACCCATCATGCAAATAGTTCAAGCTGCACCAAAAACAACAATTTCAGCACAACAACTCGAGTAATGCAAACACAACATAAGTAAGAATGAGTTCTAATGGATCTTGCAGGGTGGGGACATGTTTCAAATGAACTTCTCAACCTCTTACATGTCGTAGATCAATTAGAATTACGGCAAGTAGAAGGAGAGGAAGAAAAGCTCAAGTTGAAACAAAGAAAAGCTAGAAATTGCAAAATAAATAAAATAAACATTAGAACATGAATGAACTTGGAACTTTTATTGCCTTCAGACGAAGGATTTCAAAAGCCACACTTACTGGTGGGCAAACCTCAAAGGAGCATAATGAAAATCCTAAAATCCATCTCAAAGACCTAGTGATGGAGGTATACCCCCACCCCTCTATTTAGGGTGTGTTTGGTTGCTTTTGGGTAGTGGGATCGTATATCCTGGATGAGGGGAAGCTAGATGAGGAGGGCCGTATTTTGAAAAAGAAGAGTGTTTGGTTCGATGTATCTGTGGATACAGGCTGAATGAGTATGTGATTGGTAGGCTGTATATGAGGCTGTATGAAGGTCTTGCTCGACTCCCTCGGTCCTGGACAGGCAGACTCGGTCGAAATGGCCTTCACTCCCGGTCCCGGATGAGACTGTATGCGGGGACGAGCGGATCCAGGCTTTCACAATAAATTCGTCCAACCAAACACCCGAATTTTTCGCAATATACGGTGGAGCTGGGATCCGGCCGTCCATATTCAGCAAACCAAACACACCCTTATAGCCATTTAGGAGCAACCTCAACACTTGTATCACCTCAAGGGCTAAGATTAACTCTCTCCACTCACTCATATCCACTTAAGGTTTTGCCAACCCTTTTCCTTACCTAGATTACCCCTCTAGGCTAGCTACAATTACAACACAACACATAGCACGCATCATAAAGCAGCAATTACAAGATCTGAGCCCTCGGCTCTACACAACTCAACACACATGGTTTATCTAGCCTTAAACCATCTCCAAGAGTGCGCCATGGTTTCACACACCACCACTTTTTGGGTATTGGGTAAGTTACCAAAATACCCCTCTACCGCCTTCAATGAAGTTTCCCGTTTCCTTTGCTACAAAGTATCGCCCATGCTTCGCCATTTTCTATGTGGCCCCAATAACTTACCGCTAAGCCTCTCGCGCATTTGGATCCCACCAAACTGTCATCACTTACAAACGATCCAAGTCACTTGGCGCACCACATGCCTCTTCTCGCACATGACGACACCCAGCTTCCTTGACCACATAAGACCTCAACTCCTCCGTGAGCCTAGACCTAGTCAACCTTGTTGTTGCCCATCATGTCCACCACCGGTAGCTCCCACTTTGGTTCCTCGTTGTCCAAGCTTGCAACCACTCTATGAGTCTCTGACATCTTCAGCATCTCCCTGGCTGTTCTGGACATCAGCACCACCCTGTGCTTAGTCCCGGTCCTCCTATACCTCATTATGACCTAGCTCCGAAGTCCTGCAACCAACACCAATAAGCAAACCATCATGTAGCACCGCACAACACACATGATCATCATTTGACACTCTCTGATGTGGATCTACCTAGCAAGCTAGCTGAACTATGTTATTTTGGCCCTGATCTTTCACGATACACCTTGTTGGATGCCCTCCTTGTTATAAGGTTCTTGCACACCCAAGAACAGTATACACCTCCAAGATAAACCTTCTCCCATGCACACTACAACATGTAAACAAAGGGTAGAGAAACCAAAATTTCAGCGAGTAGAATCCAACACCACAATTGGATTCAACACAATAAGAGCAATTCCTCGATGGAAATCTCAAGAACACACCAACAATGGTCACTAAACCATGGTGATTTTCTGGTTTCTATTTCTCAATTTATATCATATCGTAGCCTAAATTACAATGGGGCTAAGCCTTGGACTTATATAGGTGCACAATGCATGGCCCTAATTAAAAATCACGCACAACCTGGCCTAAGGCCGAAACAAACTCCAATATGAACTAAAAAAGAAATATCTAAACTACTACCATCAGACTCTTTCTCAATTTACGACATGACTATGATGATTTCATGGTTGGCACCTTATCCATTGTGTGGAGCTTCAAATAAGCTTTCAAATGTGAGAGACCATGTGGAGGTCATCCCATGTGTGTGATGAGTAATTGACATCGGTTTAGTGAAGTCGAGTTTGATTTGGTTGGTTCAGACCTTGACGTTGCGTGGTGCAATCGGGCTCGGTCGGACTTGGTCAAACCCAATATAGTTAGGATGCATATTATGTCGACTTGTCAGGTTTGGGCTATTTCATTAATGCATTTATACTTACATGTATCGAGCGGTGCTATTTGATGTGTTTCTTATCTGTGTTGGCTGCAGGACGTCGAGGCGGAGTCATGGCGAGACACGAGGTGACCAGACTAGACACGGGCGGTGTCGAGGTCAGAACGGTCGAGATGTGTTGAAGACGACGGAGACTCGAGGTGGTTGCGAGGCTTGGACGACAAGGAGCGCGGAAGCTTCCCGGAAGGTGCAGGAGGGGCGAAATGGTAATTTCGCAAGGCTGCAAAAGCGGGAGCGGGCTCCGTTTGGGTTTAGCGGGCGTAACGGGTTGGAGACCCGTTAGCCAAGGGCTATAAATAGAGGTGGGTGGCTGCATGCCCACTCATGCACTCCAATGGATTCTAGGGTTTACTTTAGTCAAAATAGGCTTTAGAGGGTTGTTTTGGCTTTAGTCTTTAGTTGGTGAGAGTGGGTGTGAAGGGCAGAGCTTGTCCCCTTCGATGTTTCTCTGAGTGTCTGAGTGTTGTCTCCTCTCCAAGAAGATGTAGGGTTTGTGTAAGTTCTTGAGATGGAGAGGGAGAGGATTAGTTGAGAATCCATGTAATCATTCCTCTTGTTCTAATGTCCATGCGTATGGGGACTCCTCTGTAATCATCTTTGATTTGAAATGGAAATCTGAATTTTACCTCTCATGCTCATGTTCTGTTCTTCGTTCCTTTCTTGGTTTGATTGGTGAGATTTTGTGTTTCTTGTTGGTTCTTGCTGGGAAGGCCTAAAATGGGTTGCTCTAGGTTAGGATGATGCCTCAAGATCATTTGATCAAGTTTTCCAAGAGCAAACTTCATTTTAATCTCAGATTTGGTTTTTGGGCTTCCTCTGTTCTTCACTTTGCCTTCTAGGGTTTTGGTGAAATTAGTGATTCCCTTCGCGATATGGCTTGAAATTTGGTATGTAGAGTCCAGAGGCTATTGATTAGCTGTCTGCAAAATTTCATGGCCAAAGGATCAATGGTTGGAGAGAAATTTGAGATTTAGTGAAGCTCTGTGCACTTTTCAGTTTTTGGGTAAAAAACTGAAATTCTTGTCTCCCATTTGATTCTCCTTGCTATTTGAGGCCTTTATGCTATTTAGAATAGATATGTGATCTTTTGGCCAGAGGATAATAGCAGGACCTCTCTATTTTATCCAAAATCTCAAAGTTTCAGTAGTTCTGCCTTCTTAGTTTTCGGCCCCGAGTTTATCTGTGCCTTTTTCAGGGTAATCGGTCTGACCGGACCCCTACCTGCGGTCAGACCGGTGGACCGGTCAGACCGGCCTGACTGTGGCGGTCAGACCGCCCCTGGGGATTTTTGCTGCAGATTCTTTGTTTGTTCCTTGCAGTCCCTCTTGCTCTGCTATAGTTTTCTTCTTGGTTAGCATTTCTTCCAGAAAACTTGTTTCAATCACTTCATGGCTTATCTTCATAGCTATTGAAGGAGATTGCCTCGTGGGTATTTGTGGGGGACGATTTTAAAAGAGGGCGACATTCACCCCCCTCTGTCGCCATTTCGGTCCAACAAAATGAGTCTAAGAATTCTTAAATCGGACTCCGTTTGTGAAAGTTATAGACGTTTTAGTATCAGTCTTGCTAGCTGTCCCGAACTGACTCCGAACCGACTTGAAATCTTCATATCTTTGCTTTTCTTGTTTAAGTGGCTTCCAAATCCATTTGAAACCTGAAAATAAATCCTTCTCAATCTTTCAAAAACTATGGTGTGGTTGGATATTACCTACTGTTGCATTGCAATACTTGGACTCTTTATATTTGGCATCTCTCATGCGTCTCTCCAAACAACCCGTTGTAGGATCAAGGATACCGACTAGAGGGGGGTGAATAGGAGGTTTTTAAATTTTTCTTGACTACTTAATTAATTCTTTACAATTTTAATAGCAAGAATGTAAAGCAATTAATCCTACACAATTCTAGTCAAGTAAATAACAATGCTAGCTCTAAATCAATCAAATGATCACAATAAAGTAAATGAACAATAGCTAGAAGGAAGAAAGTGAGAGATGTACACAACGATGTTTTTACCATGGTGATCGGAAACTTTCCGGTTTCCACTAGTTCACGTTGAGGTTAGCCCGAACTAATCGGACCGGCTCCACGAATTAAGCCGAAACACCTCGATCACTAAAGGTAGCTCTTCCCCGCTCCGGGTAGGTGAGCTCCAACCTTCACACAAACGTCGGGTCTTCTTACAATCTCCTTTGAGAAGATCACTGATCAAAACACCTCCCAATCGTCTAGGTGCCGGCAAACACCAAGAGTAATAGACCTGGACTTCACTTGATTTGCAAACTAGTGCCAAGAATCAACTAATAAATGCAATGCACTAATTTGCCCAACCACCTCAAATTGAATGCACAAGAGAGAACAAGGGGTGGAACGAATGATCTATGCTCAAAGAATGCTCAATGGGTCTCTTGTTACTGTCCTTGAGCACTGGTACGAGTATTTATACCCTCCACCAACCAAAACTAGCCGTTTGGCACAATTTCCTGAAAAAATTCAGGATGAGCGGTACTACCGCCGTTATGGGGCTGGTACTACCGCTCCTATTTCTGGCGCGGCAGAACGGCTATGTCAGAGCTCTGCAGTGACCGTTGGAATGTCGGCGCAGTACTACCGCCGTTGAAACTTGCGGTACTACCGCACGCTGGTAGTTCCGCAAAGTCGGTGCGGTACTACCGCTTGAGCCGAACTTCCAAAGTCCCAAGTTTGGCGCTCTCTAGAAAAAAGGCTCCGCTCTGCCTTCGGAGCTTCCGGGCTCCGGAAGTACTGCTCTGGATAACGGAACTACCGTACCGTGCGGTAGTTCCAGTGTTGAAATCGCTGGTACTTCCGCTTCGCGAAAACTCATATTGCATCCAGAGGTGCTCTTTGGGAAAAAGGTTTCGCTCATCCTCCGGAGCTTCCGGACGCCGGAAGTACCGCTCCAAAATGCAGAACTACTGATTCCTGTGGTAGTTCCGGTGTTGAAAGTGCCGGTACTTTCGATTCTGCAAAATCTAAAATGCATCCGGGGTTGCTCTCTGGAAAAAAGGCTCTGCTCGGGATCCGGAGCTTCCGGTCGCCGGTAGTTCCGATTTTACTAGCGGAACTACCGCCCTGCGGTAGTTCCGACGTTATAAATTGTGGTACAACCGCTCTTCCAGACAGAGCACGATTTTGGTTTTAAAACTGATTTTTGATGAATGCATGCATCTAATTTGATCCAAACGGCACATAAAATTTACTATCAAGCTACTTGCCATGATCCCTCTTTATGGTACGATTATCTACCCTATAATCCGGTCTTCCACCTTTTCTACTTAAGACCGGTAAAAAATAAAAGGGATCCTATTCTAAGTATACATTTGCCTTGAGCCATTTTGGGTCTTCACATTTGTCCTTTGGCTTGTATCTTGTCACCAATATATGGACTAAACCTTTGCATACTCATTAGACACATTAGTCCCATATTCACATAAATTCATTAATTACCAAAATCATTTTTAGGGGCCTAGATGCTTTCAATCTCCCCCTTTTTGGTAATTGATGACAACACAAATTTTATGTGAAAAATAATGTTTTGAATATACCACTTGCTTTGGCAACTAGTTGTATATTCCATTTTGACTTCGAATGAGAATAATTCTTGTAATAAATTTTTGTCTTGGCATTAGTTGAATTATTTCCATTTTAAAGTCTAAGAGAGGAGAAACTCCCCCTAAACATGTGCATGTATAAAAATATTACATTTGAGACAAGATGCACAAGACAAAGAGACATCATATTATGAAAATAAATGGACATTTAAGCACAAAAACATGATAAGCATCCATGACCATAAGGTTTTACAACCAACCAACCAGAGATAAACATAGCATAAAGTCATTACAACCAAAACATAAATAGTTCATTACATCCCAAAGCAAATAAATAGACAGCCCAACTACCCAACTACCCACTCTTCTCCCCCTTTGGCATTAAATACCAAAAAGAGTCACTCCTGAGGTCCGGAGGGAGAAGGACCACGACGGCGGCGACGAGTGTAGCGCTGGGACGACGGAGGCGGCTAGGACAAGGACTACTCTAAGGCTGCAACTCTGTCGTCCAATGAGCTCATCCTGCCATCCAGAGTATCCAACCTCCCATCAACAATGTCCATCCTGGAGTTTAGGGTGGAGAAACCCTGAAGGATGGCCAAGTAGACCTGGGAGAGGGAAGGCTGGCCTGCCTCCTCGAGCTGCGCTGAAGCTCCTACACCTGCTGCTCCTGTTGTGGCTGTTGCTGCTGATGAGCGTGCTGCTGCCGGTCTGCCTGTCGTGCTCTAGCAGCTGTGGGAATGGGAGGCTCAGGTCTGGGCTTGTAGGGCTTATGGACTCCACCACATCCGCCTCGAAACTCAAACTTGGTCCTGATCAAGGCCATGATGTAAGGTGCATAGTTGATGCGCTTAATCCGATCATTCTTGGAAGAGGCTATCTCCCGAATGATCATATCAACCACATCGAACTTCTGCCCCTTCATGATGTAGTCTATAAGGTTCCAGGCGTGTATTCTAATGGCATCGAAGTTACCGCTCTTGGGAAAGATGGTATGGTTAATAATCCTATTAACCAGACTGGGAATGGGCAGCAGACCAACCAACTTCCCTGGGATGAACCTCTCAGTAGTATTATAATAGATGGACATTTCTCCTATGTCGAGGATGGGATTGTCATAAACCTTCTCATAAGCACTCAGCTCAACCCTCAATGCCAACTCAAAATCATGTTTTGTTGCTTCCAGCTTTGTGCACACTGTCATCCAAGTAAGGTGCTGGAAGTCAGGCATGATGTGTACCGTGGTATAGAACTGATGAATGAGCTCCTCATTATAATCACAAGGTAATGCCACCAGCTAAACACCATGCAGCATGGGACTAAAGCCCCTTAGCAATGGAACGATGTGCGAACTCGGTGGTGCAGGAGGCATCTTGCATCTAACTCTTTTGCACAGTTTCGCGGTCAAGTTGTGAACAAGTTAAAGGCATTGTGTTTATAAAACCAAAGGCAGAAGTTTGAGTCCATCTGGACAGACCTAGAAAGGCAAACTACGGAGGGAGAGCAATCCAGTAGTGCTATAAGTTTCTCAAAGTGAATTTGTCGGCATACACTTGAATTAGAGAAATGGCCCCTTCCTATGACATGGACGATGCGAGGTATGTAATTATGGTGACCAACATGTCCGAGATGTACAACAGCGTCCTCAAAGGCGTGTGGTGCATCCCCATCACTGTGATCATCGAGGAGACATGGACTCACACTATTGGTTATTTTATTAATAGAGCCACTGCAGCCAAGCGACAAATATACGAAGGCGAGAAGTGGTCTGAGAACACGAAGAGGCATATGGATCAGAAGATGGAGAAGGCCTGAATGCATGACATTCGGGTAGACCGAAGCTCCTACACAAGCCATGCTTGTATGTGTACAAGGCATGTGTGCAAATGAGGCAGATGTCTAAGCTATACATCTCTAAGTACTATGATATTCAATACCTTTTTAGTACATAGAGTGTAGAGTTTCACTCATATGGCTTGGATATAAACTACAGGGATATTTTGCCAAACATGATGCAATGGGGCCCCCAACAAGAACTTGAAGATAACTGTGAAGGGACATCGGTACACGCGGTGCTTCCAGAATGACATAGATATCAGCCAACGTACCAGCATTAGATGCACAGTAAAGTGCAAGATATGCAAGACCTCCGGGCACTCAATGAAAGATTGCCTTAGCAGACAGAGCTCGTCTAGTTGCCATTCGGTGTTGTGATTTCATGTATCTTTTCATTTATCGAATTAATGCATATTTGTAGCAATTCAGGATGTACTCTCTTATGTGGTGGTAATTGCTAATTAATCAATTGATTACTTAAATGATTAACTCCATAATGTATTATCGCATGTATTATTTATAAAATTATTGTCAATTAATGGTAAATTTTAGCTATATTATTTGTACTCCTTTGTGTGATGTATGTTTGTTCAATAAATGGCAACGCAACAATGCATCCACCATTTAGTTACATGCTTTAGAAGATTTAACATAACCGCGTACAACAGGGGAGAGTATTGTGGTACAAGCTTCTCCGGGCGTGGCTACTGATAGAAGGTGCCTAGCGCTACCCACATGGAGTGTTGTGGAGGGGGGCACCTCGGACGTGGTTGGTCGTTGTTGTAGTGGCACACACATGTATAGCTAGGGTTCGCACAGTAGCATGTGGGATCATAGGAACTTTCTATGTTCACGACCTCCTCATTGCCCCTCTCGCCCTCCATCTATTGGCGGATGTCATTGTTTTGCTCATTGGGACTGTCAATTTGTGCCACCAAGTCTAAGATTTGATTCCACAATGTATCCATGTACGTCATAACACGGCATTCATGGGGAGGTCAATCCAATGAACAAAGTTGCATTTCGCCATCTGCTGGAAAGGAGGGTTAACATGGAAACTCTATTACCATTAACAGAAAATAAACTATTGGCTAATTATACCTCAGAGTTTGGGTATCAGAAGAAACATCGTTCGCCTTTGAATTGGCCGTCCAAGACCTACACGACTACGTCCTCCCTGTGTCTTCATTTTGGCCATACCGGTTAAGCATGCTTGTTTGGCGTCAAGCGGTAGTTAGGGCTGAAGTCCTCCCTCGTTTCAAGGGAAAGGTCTTGCATCGGCGACCTCGGTTGGACTAGCCCCTCAGCGTCTTCCATGATATGTTACTACGATGAGCGTGAGAACGGGAAGCAAAATGTAGTTGAGATGAGCGATGAGCTACTACGAGAGCTCCGTATTCGTGGTCGAGTGAAAAAAGAACCTAATGTGTTGCCATCAGAAATTATGGACTCATTGTCGACGTGCGTACCGCGGGTAAGGAGGGTAACATGGTAAGAGTGACATATGAGTAGATGAGGGAGCGAGCGAGGGGGACAGTACGGACAGAGTGACATATGTGTTGACGAGGGAGTCGGCAAGATGGGACGGCATGGGATTTTATTTGTTTATTGTGGCTCTCTCTTCATTACACGCTGCTTGTTATTTTATGTAGCAACTTCACTACAATGCTTCGTGTGTACTCGGCAAGATTGCTCTTTTACATTCTCGTACTTCGTATTTTGTAGTAACTAGTTTTACTTTTTACTTTGTACCGACGCTCCTCGACCACAGGAAGTGGGTGGCCCCACCTATGTGTGAAGATTCCACTCAACCTCATTAAGTAAGAATCCCGCTTCCCCACCCACGCATGAAATGATGAGCACGCGCATGAAATGACTTGATGATATCTCCTCGGGCTAGCTACCTCACGAACATGAAAATGAATCAGCTTTTCACACTAACAAGACCCAATGCTGCCACAATATACATCCTCGGGCCTATGATGTGACCCAACAAACTTGCTTTCTGCACTGCCAAGACTAAATCAAATGGCCTTACATACTAAAAAGACCAAACAGGGTAGTTTTGTGCAGCGATGTGATGCTATGCTGGTTCATGAATTATCCGTCACACCCCTACCTCGTAGACATGAATTTGCCCAAACCAAATTGGACTTGCAAAGTGTACGGTGCGTAGGCTTAGCCTATAAGTACTACCCCTTCGGCACCGTGTTTCCTGCACCACGGCTAAATCACCAATTGCTACCATGGAGAAGCAATGGGAGAAGATCACCCGACTAGCAAGGGCTGCAGCAGCTCGGGATGAACAAGTGACCTGTGCCAGGAGACCACCTCTCAGAAACGAAGCCCCCCATACCTCCAATGTAAGCGAAAACTTTAATTTACGACACTATTTTGTTCAACCTCAATCATGCATAAACATACCTTGATCCATGTTGCAGCAAGCTTTTCTTCCTTGTAGTAAGTCTTTTCTCTTGTCGCTGCCATTTCTTTACAAAGTTCTTTTGATGATCAAAGAACTAACACTCAAATGTATGTGTGTGCATGCATACCTGTTGGATCGGAAACGGGAACAGAGGGGGGGTGAATGATGCCTTTTAAAATTCACCCCCAAAGTATCCACGAAAAACTCAACTCTCAGATAGCTATAAAAAGCTACGAAGAAGGTGATTCAAGCTCTCTGGAAATCGCAAACAATTTTGACAAAAATCTGAAGAAACTTACAGAAGTAGCAAGAACCAGATCATCACAAACTGCCCAAAAGAATGAAATGGTCGAGGGACTATAAAGGATCACAAGCTGCAGAGAGACCGGATATTGCGAACTCAAGCAACTGCAAATAAGGAAGAAAAGCAGAGATAGAAAAGAAGAACAAAATAGCTAAGTGCAGTCCTGAGCTCAATTTCCGAACAGAGAGATGATCGCATGACCCATGAGAACATCTAGCAAGAAGTTAAGACAAAGAGTAGCAACTACAACGAGACTGTACAGAAATCTTCAAACTAAACCGAAACTGAACACAGCCTGCATAGAGAGGACAAAAGGAACACAGCCGAAAGCAACCTGAAAGCTGGAACAAAGAAACTGCAGCAACAAAAACCGAATGCAGACTCCACAGGGAATTGCCGAAGACCTCTGGGCTGCAGAAAACTCTAGCCGAAACTGAATCACAGACCAGGGACTAAAAAACTGAAAGCAAAAAAGTAAAACAAAAGAAAGACAAAGCTGCAGAAAAGAAACTGCATGCAGGAGAGAGAGAACCCAAAATCAAAAGTAAAGGCAAAACCAAAAGCACACAAAAATCTGCAAGCTAACTGCACATACTAGCTGCTGAAACCTGAGCAAGAGAACTGAAAATAGGTTGTTAACCGAACAAGAAGTGCTGAGAAAAATACAACCGATTGTTGCCCTAAAGAATTGAAGTGGACCGAAAATGACATGCAGAATTGTTTTGGCCGAAATACTGTAGAAAACAAAGACAAGTGACATGCAGTTCTGTTTTGGCCGGAACACTATAGGAAACAAAAATCTTTGCTAAATCCAAAACAATAAATGCTAGATGCCAATCAAGGAAACATGCAGCATGGCAACTTAGAACACTGAAAGCAGAATGACTTGATCACCTACCGCTAGAAATTCAGCAGAAAAAGCAACGTCTGGCCGGTACTACAAACTGGACTATTCGGCAGGAAATCAAACAGATCAAACTCAAGATTTCTCAACAGAGACAAGAAGGATTAAATAAGAACAAGTTTCTACAGCCATCTCATTACATCTTCCCCATACGCGATTGGGAAAAGAGGAACTCACACACCTACGCAATTGCATAGACTCAAGAAAACAACACACATGGAGAGTAAAGAACTGAAACCCCTCTCTCAACAAATCTCTCTCAAAAATCACATAGACATGGACAAGCATTGCTCTGCCCAAACACTCCTCACAAAAAGAAAAGACTCGCACAACATGGAGAGCAAGAACATAAAAACCCTCAACTAGCCCTAGAGAGCTCCTCTCTATTTATAGCCTTCCCTGTTGGGTTTGCCAGTTTGCTTTGCCCATTAAGCTTCCAACAACTCTTGTGCTTTATCCATTAGTTCAAACCAAATCCGCTTCCTTTTGTGCAGCCCTGTGCTTTTACCAAAACGCCCCTCCTGCACCTTCCGGGAAGCTTCCTCATTTCTTGCTGCCCAAGCCTCGCAACCACCTCGAGTCCTCGCCGTCTTCGGCACACCTCGACTGCTTTGACCTCGGCACCGCCTGTGCCTAGTCCGGTCATCCCGTGCCTCGCCACGACTCCACCTCGATGTCCTGCAGCCATCACTGACAAGAAACAAATCACATAGCAACCCTCGACATACTGTAATCATACATTAGCATTAGAAGAAATACTCAAAGCCCAAACCAGTCGAAAAGAGAAATAGACGTCCTGAACACGTCCGACCGCGTTCGACCAGATCCAACCACAATCGACCGCACCAAGCAATGACTTGGCTCGAACTAGTCAAACAAAACTCAAACTTTCCCGAACACGCGTCAAATACTCATCACAAACATGGGGTCACATTCACATGGTCTCTCAATCTCCCCCTTGATGAGTATATTGACAAACACAGAAAAAGCATAAAGTTGAGTTTTGTTTTGAGTGTCATACATGGTCCAAAAGAAATCAAGGAAGCTTATGACCATGTCGACAAAACGGAGCAAAAACAGAAAGAGCAAATTGTTCTCCATAGCTCCAGGAAGTTCCCGAATGGCTTTTTCTCCGCTATTCTCCCCCTTTTGGCAATAAAATCATCAAGATGCAAGAAAGAGAATAAATCATGCGTATGGATGGAATGGTTGAATATTATTCAGTTGAAGCATGATGAGCCATGAAGATTATCTAAAATGACCGTGAAATATTACACCAAGCCACAACATATAAGAATGCTATCTAAATCATGACAATACATGTATAGACAAGCTAAGCAAAAAAAGTCATAATCATGACAATACATGTATAGATTAGCATGTCAAGTCAACCATGATTATAGTCTAGCTAAAGGTATCCAAAGATGATGCAGGCCATGTCAATAATCCAAGTGGAACCAAGAAGCTAGTATTGAGTCAATTTAGAGTGCTACAAGTTCAAGAATGAGACATTTGTTCAAGTACTTACAAGTTTTGTAATTTTAGCAAATTAAGCACATTGGACATGATTTTTCTTTTGAAACTCATGGTCGTTTCCAACCAATATTTTAGTCATGTGCTAGATCTCAAGCCTTATGCGACCACTCCAAGCGAGAAGCTTAAGAAGATGATCTTGGTCAACCAAAACTCCCCCTGAGTTCATGCTTAGTGCAATGGCAAGCCGTCTCATGAGAAAGATTTGGTGAGATCAGTTTTTGTTCGCACAAAAGAGATCTTTTTGCATTTTTACAAACAAAAAACTTGTACTAACTCATGCTTAATCAAGAAACTAGCATAGCTCAATCTAAAGCTCAATAAAGATTCAAGACTCAACTCAGTCTATTTGACATGGCATGAATCATAAAAGGATAACTAAAGTCAGACTAGTCTCAAGAGCTAACATGACATGATTTAATTCAAGTTGTGCATTTTAATCAACTTAGCATGGCAAAGACTAGACTACACATAGAAAGTCATGATGAATCTAGCAATTAAGCACGGATTACGGCAAGATGTAAAGCATTGTAAACATGTCATAAAAGGATAATAATTAAGGCTCCATGTAGTTATATTACAATGCAGAATGCTGAAATGCAAGAAAATCTAGCTCCCCCTCAACAAGTGATGCACTTTTAGTTCAAGTTGAGTTATGTCAATATTAAGACCCAGAAGCTCCCAAATGAACTCCCCTTGAACCAAAGCAATAAAAATGAGAAGCTGTCAAGAAAATCAGAAAAGACAGTCCTTAAAGCATAGACAAGATATAGAGGATATTATGGCTCAGACTGACTCTCATCTACCCCATATGACTCTAGGACTATTAGATGATCATCTAACACACTAAAGAGTAAACACGTACCCTGCCTACCCAAGGGTGGCCCAACCCTTGCTAGAACCTATAAGAAGTGAGTGAGCACAACCTAGTGAGAAGAGAAACAGCTAATAAGCAGCATCCTAGAATCACAAGATGAGAGGAAGAAGTCTAACCAACTAGCTGAGAGAAACACTCTAATCTATGCTAGGAGGACAATCCCAATGCACCCAAATGCAATGCGACAGAAAGGAGCAAGAGCATAATATACAAGATAAAACATGAAGCACACGGCTCTCCCTCACAACAGTCTATAAGGACAAACCACCCCAAGCTCTCCCCGCAGAGCTGAAAACCTAGAGCTATCCAAGGGCTTGGTAAAGATGTTAGCCAACTGGTAGTCACTCTCCACAAACTGGAGCACAATGTCACCGTTCTCCACATGGCCGCGAAGGAAGTGATATCTAATATCAATGTGCTTGGTCTGAGAGTGCTGCACTGGGTTCTTGGCAATGTTAATGGCAGAAGTGTTATCACAAAAGAGTGGAACACTGTCTATGGCTAACCCAAAGTCCCGCAAGGTCGAAACCATCCAAAGCACCTGGCTGCAGCAGCTGGCGGCAGCAACGTACTCGGCCTCTGCGGTGGACTGTGCAACACCGGACTGCTTCCTAGAAGACCAAGAAATAAGAGAAGCGCCAATGAATTGTCAGGTGCCAGAAGTGCTCTTCCTATCTATCCTACAGCCAGCAAAGTCTGCGTCCGAGTAGGCTCTGAGGGAAAGACAGGATGAGGAAGAGTACCAGATACCATAGTCAATGGTAGCTCGAAGGTACCGAAGGATGCGTTTCACCGCCTGGCGGTCAGATACGCGAGGAGAAGCCTGAAATCGAGCGCACAGACACACGGAAAAGTGTATGTCAGGTCTCGAGGCAGTGAGGTACAAGAGGGAGCCAATCATGCTGCGATACTCTTTCTGATCAACTGGATCGCCATCCTTGTCTGGGTCGAGTGAAGCTGATGTAGCCATAGGAGTGGACACCGGCTTACCATCACTCATATCAAAGCGTCTCAAGAGGTCTCAAGCATACTTGCCCTGATGCAAGAAGGTACCCTCCCGAGTCTGCTTGATCTAAAAACCAAGAAAGTAGCTCAACTCGCCCATCATGCTCATCTCAAACTCTGAGCTCATGACATCGGAGAATTGAGAAACAAGAGCATGCGAGGAGCCGCCAAAGATGATGTCATCCACATAAATCTAGACGAGTAGAAGGTCATTGTCATGCCTACGAATGAACAAGGTCTTATCTACCTTACCCATCTCAAACCCATGACTCAACAGATAGGACTTAAGCCTCTCACACCAAGCTCTAGGGGCTTGCTTAAGTCCATACAAGGCTTTGGAAAGCTTATAGACAAAGTTTGGGTATTTGGGGTTCTCGAAACCTGGAGACTGCCTAACATAGACCTCTTCCTCAATATACCCATTGAGGAAGGCACTCTTGACATCCATTTGGTAAAGCTTGAAGCCCTTTGACGCTGCGAATGCAAGCAAAATCCTAATGGCCTCTAGCCTAGCTACAGGGGCAAAGGTCTCCTCAAAATCTAGACCCTCAACCTGGGAGAAACCCTGCGCTACCAACCTAGCCTTATTTCGAATGACTAACCCATCCTCACTCTGCTTATTTTTGAACACCCACTTAGTACCAATGACATTATGACCTCTAGGGGGCTCAACAAGAGACCAGACCTTGTTTCTTTCAAAATTCTCTAACTTCTCATGCATGGCATTGACCCAAGACTCATCAGAAAGAGCATGACTAATATCTTTGGGCTCGAAAGAGGCAACAAAGGCAGAGTGGAGACAGAAGTGAGACATGTCGAATTTTGAGCGGGTAACCCGCTCAAAGAGGTCTCCAATCATTTGCTCTGAAGGATGGTCTTTTTGAATATGTCGGAGAGGTCCTGGATGAGAAGAAGAAGTGGCCTCTACCTCATGAACAGACGAGGTAGGAATAGAACCACTAACTCCAGAAGATGTGGAAGGCATGGGCTGATCTCCTCGAGGTGCAGTGGACGAAGCAGGCACCTCAAGGGGAGGAGGAACTGGATCAGGTAAACCACCTTCGTCTCCATCCTCCTTATCGTCCACAAAGATGGGCTCGGACTGCTCTACAGAACCTGAGATATCGGGCCTAGTCCCCGGACTGGCCTCATCAAAAGTCACCTCACAGGTCTCTACCATCTTACTAGACTCGCAGTTCCAGACCCTATACGCCCGCGAAGAAGTTGAGTAACCTAGAAAGATACCATCACAAGAATGTGACTCGAACTTGTCTAGGTTCCCGGACTTCAGAATAAAACACTTGCAACCAAACACACGAAAATGAGAGACACTGGGCTTTCTCCCGTATCTCAACTCATAAGAAGTGCGATGCAAGTGTGCCCTCAGAAAAACTCTGTTCGAAACATGGCACGCGGTCGCTATAGCCTCAGCCCAAAACTTCCTAGGAGTAGAGTACTCATCAAGCATTGTTCTGGCCATCTCGACCAAAGTACGGTTCTTCCTCTCCACGACGCCATTCTGTTGTGGGACGTGCGGAGAAGAGAACTGGTGCTCTATACCTGTCTCATCACAGAATCTCTCAAATTAGGAATTCTTGAACTCCGTGCCATTGTCACTGCGGATCGCTCGTAAGGCACATGGAAGCTCAACAGAAAGCCTACTAAAAAGACCTCGAAAATGTGTAAACGTCTCATCCTTCGAGGCTAAGAAAAACACCCAAGAGAACCTCGAGAAGTCATCGACCACGACAAGAACATATCACTTCCCTCCTGCTGACTGCACTCGAGCTGGTCCAACTGTGTCCATGTGGAGCTGCTGTCCCGGTGCATCGGTCATAGTCACTGTGACCGGAAGGTGAGAAGCGGCAACCATCTTGCCGTGCCAGCAAGGAGCGCAAACAAGATCTTTGACCATCTTGAGCTTCGGCAGACCACGAATGAGATCGTGGCCGCTAACTCAGGTCAAATGGTCAAATCCAATATGACCAAGTCTCCTATGCCAGATGCTAAGGCCACGGGACTCAGAAGCAACTAAACACCTGAGATGATCACCAGAAGACTCAGCAAAATCAGCACAAAAGATCCTCCCATATCTAGAAATCCTGCAAACCAGACTCCCCGAAGAATCAAGAATTTTGCAAGTATTTTTCTTAAAGCTCACCTCAAAACCGTCATCGGTAAGCTGAGAAACAGAAAGCAAATTATACTGCAGCTTACTAACCAAGGCAACATCTTTTAAAATAAAAGATTCATTAACACGCACTGTACCTTTGGCGATGACGCGCCCAGACGAATCGTCTCCGAAGGTGATCGTCTCATCACCTGGAGCACAAGCTAGGAAAGAGAACCAACGAGAGTCTCCGGTCATATAACAAGAACAACCGAAGTCCACAAGCCAAACCTCTCCCTTCCTAGCCCGACGAACCTGAGTCAAACAGAGAGTGAAAGCTCAGTACTGAGATAAATCAAAAGAGATTTTGGAACCCAATACTGAGTCACACGTCGAGCAAAAGAAGTAGCCACACACGACTAACCTCTATCTACCCTACGCTCTCTGTCGCTCAAAGAAGCAGAAGGTCTATGTGCAGACCTGAAACTGTTGCTGGGTCCGACTGCTATGGGAGAGCGAGTCGGAGCACCGGCAACATGCTGATCACGCCGCGGGTAGCCATCTCGATGGGGGAAATGAGATCTACCCTCAGAACGGTGGAAGTCACGACCAAAGGCATATCGAGGACAAAAATCAGTAAAACCAGAAAAGCTAAGTCCTCGATGCTGCCCAAACCCATCAGCTGAAGCAACTCTCGACCTCGTGTTGGTCTTAGGTGCACTCAAGGTCTGGGGCTGACCCTGAATACGTCTAAGAGCTGCAACATGGTCTCTCTGCGCGATCTTGGCGCGCCTGAAGCATCGCTCGACCAAGTGTCCATCATTCTGATAGAAGGTGCAATGATACTTCACCTTCTGAGAGGTGGAAGTAGAATGATAAGGCTGCGCCTTTTGAGAAGTCGAAGCAACAGGTGGAACCACCTTACTGTCAGAGATCCCTTGGACAAAGCCCGCTGACTTGAATTGAACTTTCTTAGTTCTGGGCTTGACCTCGATCACACCTGCTGCTATGGGTCTGAGAACAGCAGGTGGATGCTTCCTTACTTCCTCAATAAAATCATATCCTAGATCTTGATTGAATTTGCAAATCTTGGACTAGTCTAGAATAAGATTAGATTCTTCTTGCTTCCTACAAACCTCTCAAGAGTATTCATAAGGTACTGATACTCTCGAAAGAGAGAGGTGCAAGAAGAGCAGGGGGACGAGGAGACAGCAGCAGGAGAAGAGGAAGAACCAACAGCAAAAGAAGGAATGGCATGTGCATGCATAGTCGCCTCAACATTGAGGTCTTCGCAAGGACTAGGAGGGACAATCCTACCTCTAGCTGTTTGGTTATCGTGCCTAAGCGTCTCTACTCCTTTGGGCTTCTCCCCCACACCAGCACACACATCACAACAAGATTGTGGCTTCTCTAATAGATCCTTAGTTAGCTTTACACATTTGCTATCTAAAGTAATCAACTCAGATTTTAGTTTTTCACAATTGTTACATGGTGAGCTAACAGGGTCCTCAGAAGCATATTGAGCAATTTTCTTGTTTTGATCAACCATTTCTTGAAATTGTTTAGAAACTGATTCAAGCTCAAAGGTCAATTTAGGACAGTTGGTACAAGAAACAATAGGCTCAAGCAAAGAAGCATGCAATTCATCAATTTTATGATCTGCCTATTTTAGGTTCAATTTCAAGTTATTGCAATTTTCACATGTTTCTGGCAGATCAAGGAGCATAGTAAAGACCTCTAAATGCATTGTCCTTATCCTCACATGAGGTGCAGGATGTAGTCTCAACAACGGTAGATGAAAAAGCAATAGTCCTACTCATCTCTAGTTCAGCTAAAAGACTAACATTCTCCACCTTAAACATGTCAAGCTCAGAAGACAGACTATCATGAGAGGTCCTTAATTTCTCCATGTCAGCAAGCAAAGCAGAGCATGTATCACATTCGTCACGGGAGGGAGCAGATATTAGTGAAGTAAGCTCCCGTGACAATCTATCTACTTCCTTCTCCAACTCGCTACACCTAGCTCTAGATCTAGTTTGGAATTTTCCTAGCTTAAGAAAAGCATCACTAAGATGGTCATAGGAGGGCTGTACCTCATCGGAGTCGGAATAGAGCTTGCTGTCGCTGATCTCGCCCTCAAGGGCCATGAAGCACATGCCGGAGAAGTCGTCGCCATTCTTGGATTCTTGATCGCCCGTCCCATCGTCGTCACTCCATCCCTCCACCTCGCTGAGGTCGAGGTCGTCGAAGGCGGTGAGGATGCGGTGGAACAGCTTCTTGGATTTGCCAATGTTGCGGAACTTCTTCTTGCTTGGGCATGAGCTGGGGGCTTCCTGTTGCGGTTCTTATCGATGTAGTCGTTCTTGCTCACACCGTCGTAGTCACCCTTGCCCTTCTCCAGCTTGGGGCAGTTCGCCCGAATGTGGTTGGGGCCACCACATTCGAAGCAGATTATCGACCCTCCTCTCTTTCTGTCCCTTACTCTTTTGTATGCGTGGGAAAACTTTCTGGCTAAAAGAGCGTGTTGGTTTTCAGGAAGCTGCTCTAGTTGATCATCGGCAATTTCACACAGAGCAGCAAGAGAGAATCCCGAAGAAAAGTCAAAAGGTCCAGAAACAGAACTGGGATCGGTGACTAAGGCCATCGACTGCAACATCGACCTACAAGAGACTGAATTATGATGTTCCTCGCCTTAGCATTCACCTCAACATCAACCATGTTTCCAGCATTGATGTTCTCATCGGCAGGAACGACATACTGGGTCTTGACCTTTTGCTAGATGGCATAGCCCTGAGCTTGGATGTAGGTCTCCATCCGACTCTTCCAGAAAGGATAGTCAATCCCATCGAAGATCGAGGGCTTGGTGGAGTACTTGTCTGTCGTCATGGCTCTAGAGACCGGTTAAAATTTTCGAGGAAGAGCTAACCGGCTTTGATACCAATTGTTGGATCAGAAACGGCAACAGAGGGGATGAATGATGCCTTTTAAAATTCGCCCCTAAAGTATCCACGAAAAACTCAACTCTCATATAGCTATAAAAAGCTACGAAGAAGGTGATTCAAGCTCTCTGGAAATCGCAAACAATTTTGACAAAAAGCCTGAAGAAACTCACAGAAGTAGCAAGAACCAGATCATCACAAACTGCCCAAAAGAATGAAATGGTCGAGGGACTATAAAGGATCACAAGCTGCAGAGAGACCGGGTATTGCTAACTCAAGCAACTACAAATAAGGAAGAATAGCAGAGATAGAAAAGAAGAACAAAATAGCTAAGTGCAGTCCTGAGCTCAATTGCCGAACAGAGAGATGATCGCATGACCCATGAGAACCTCTGGCAAGAAGTCAAGACAAAGAGTAGCAACTACAACGAGACTGTACATAAATCTTCAAACTAAACCGAAACTGAACACAGCCTGCACAGAGAGGACAAAAGGAACACAGCCGAAAGCAACCTAAACGCTAGAACAAAGAAACTGCAGCAACAAAAACCGAATGCAGACTCCATAGGGAATTGCCGAAGACCTCTAGGCTACAGAAAACTCTAGCCGAAACTGAATCACAGACCAGGGACTAAAAAACTGAAAGAAAACAGTAAAACAAAAGAAAGACAAAGCTGCAGAAAAGAAACTGCACGCAGGAGAGAGAGAACCCAAAATCAAAAGTAAAGGCAAAACCGAAAGCACACAAAAATCTACAAGCTGACTGCACATACTAGCTGCTGAAACCTGAGCAAGAGAACTGAAAATAGGCTGTTAACCGAACAAGAAGTGCTGAGAAAACTGCAACCGATTGCTGTCCTAAAGAATTCAAGTGGACCGAAAATGACATGCAGAATTGTATTGGCCGAAATACTGCAGAAAACAAAGACAAGTGACATGCAGTTCTGTTTTGGCCGAAACACTGTAGGAAACAAAGATCTTTGCTAAATCCAAAACAATAAATGCTAGATGCCAATCAAGGAAACATGCAGCATGGCAACTTAGAACACTGAAAGCAGAATGACTTGATCACCTATCGCTAGAAAATCAGCAGAAAAAGCAAGGTCTGGCCGGTACTACAAACTGGACTATTCGGCAGGAAATCAAACAGATCAAACTCAAGATTTCTCAACAGAGACAAAAAGGATTAAATAAGAACAAGTTTCTGCAGCCATCTCATTACATCTTCCCCCATACACGATTGGGAAAAGAGGAACTCACACACCTACGCAATTGCATAGACTCAAGAAAACAACACACATGGAGAGTAAAGAACTGAACCCCTCTCTCAACAAATCTCTCTCAAAAATCACACAGACATGGACAAGCATTGCTCTGCCCAAACACTCCTCACAAAAAGAAAAGACTCACACAACATGGGGAGCAAGCACATAAAAACCCTCAACTAGCACTAGAGAGCTCCTCTCTATTTATAGCCTTCCCTATTGGGTTTGCCAGTTTGCTTTGCACATTAAGCTTCCAACAACTCTTGTGCTTTATCCATTAGTTCAGACCAAATCCGCTTCCTTTTGTGCAGCCCTGCTCTTTTACCAGAATGCCCCTCCTGCACCTTCCGGGAAGCTTCCTCATTTTTTGCTGCCCAAACCTCGCAACCACCTCGAGTCATCGTCGTCTTCGGCACACCTCGAACGCTTTGACCTCGGCACCGCCTGTGCCTAGTCCAGTCATCCCGTGCTTCGCCACGACTCCGCCTCGATGTCCTGCAGCCATCACAGAAAAGAAACAAATCACATAGCACCCCTCGACATACTGTAATTATACATTAGCATTAGAAGAAATACTTATAGCCCAAACCAGTCGAAAAGAGAAATAGGCGTCCTGAACACGTCCGACCGAGCTCGACCTGATCCGACCACAGTCTATCGCACCAAGCAACGACTTGGCTCGAACTACGCAAACCAAACTCAAACTTTCCCGAACACGCGTCAAATACTCATTACAAACATAGGGTCACATCCACATAGTCTCTCAATACCATTTGGTTCTCTGCCTTTACAGGAATAGCCTCGACCAAACCACCCCAAATCAATCCTTTTATAGCTAATGAACAGGCGCCAGCATCGCGTGTATGTGCAAACAGACGCACACGCATGAATAGCCACGCACGGCAGCTGCTGCTTTTTGCGCGCTACATGCTGCAAGCGGGCGCTCCTTTTGCTTTTGCACTGCACATCTGCATACCGTACGTCGTACGAATATACGCATGCAAGCATTGCTGCTGCCTTTTGCATGTGTGAGTCAACACATGCAACACAACGCTAATTATTGTCATTAACAAAAGCCATTTTGTTAATTGCATGTGCTTAGCAAAAGCATGCAATGGCCGCTATTCACACATACAATTTATGACATGCAAAGAGAGACAAGAGGGATTTAAAACCCAATAATTCTAGTACTTTAAGTCTAGCCACCATCATATTGGATCTTTTATACTTAGAATTAATCCAATAAATTACATGTGACACTTTTTCATTAATTAAAACTAACATCCAATCACAACCCATACTTCAACGTTCCCACCGAACATTTGCCATAGGACCCACCCATGGGGAAGATGCCCCCTCTCTACTGGTGCAGGGACGCATGCAAGTTTTTCAAATCTAAGGTCCAGTTGAACTTGGGCATGCGTTACTAGGGTTGCGGTAACTACGCCTTGGACTATCCCGATCGGTGTGGAACATAGCTCATTGCTGCCAGCAGGTAAGGACGGGTTACAGTATATTCACCAGTTCTCTTGTATGGCACGCATTAATAAGCTCTCCCTTTTTTCTGCAGTCATTAGATCCACTATACGCGTACCGTAAATGGCTCGACCGGGAGATCCACCAGCACGACCAGTGGCTGCTGGACTGCAAGGAGCAGGATGCACAGATGGTACATGAGAGGATGAACAAGCGGCGGCGTGCCAAAGATCGAAGCAAGCATATCCGGTGGAAGATAGAAGCTCACCTAGAGGTGTGCAAAAGTAGGGAGTGCGAGGCTCGCAAGGAGGCGTGTGAGAAAAAGCGCGAACTGGCGGCCAAGGCCAGGGCGGCTGGCGAGGACTACAATACCAACCTCATGAGGAAGGGCAAATGGCCGCGGTCAAGGCAGTAGTTCGACCCTCTTCGTCCATATGTGTACCATCCTTCATTCCTTGGCTTGCATGCCACGTAACACATTTGTCGGATCAACTGTTATTTTGTTATCGTTACACCATTTATCCAAAGCTCTCCTCCGTGTATGAATTCCGTGTTGCATTGCAATATCACCTACCTTCATACTTATAAATCATTGCCACCCCAATCGTCCCTACAAAATTCTTCAGAAATTTAGTGTAGTACAGCAACATACAATGATCATAAAATGTTATTGTGAGTCTAACATATTTTATACCCTTAAGAATATACGAAAATCACAAAAGGATCAACCTACCTTGCCTGCCCTTTTATTTAAAAAATAACCTACAAACAAGATTTGCTACATGTATTACATACAAAAATTTCTCTTTATCCCCTATAATTATTTCCATTAGATCAATCAAAAATATTATTATTATGTATTACCATTAATAAAAAAACATACAAACAAGATTTGGCACGCTAGTCCTCCTTGAGCAAAATTCATAGTGGATACAATTCACAAAAAATTAGATAATTAGGTTGACTGTGTCGGGAGGCTGCACATAAATTTCGTAATTTTTTGAGCTCATTTACTATATGTAACAACTCCTATAAATATGAATTTTTGAGCAACATTCGGAGTGGATACAATTATAAAAAAAAATACACATTCAAGCATGTTATGTTGGGAGACTTCACAAAAAATTTTGTAATTTTTTGAACTCATTTGTTATATTTAAAATTTTATACAAACAGTAAATATAAACTACTAATTAAAACAGGTAAGTAAGCTAGCTTAATTACCTGTCGTCTGATGACAGCACTAGAGGGGGGCGCATGGTGGCCGTGCGGCCTTCGTGCGACCGCATGGTGGCCAAGCGGCAGGCCCTACCGCACGGCACGAGGCACTCTTGGTCACATGTCAGCTCTATAGCGCTGCCGTCCGATCATCGTGCGGTAAAATTGACATTTTGCAATTATCATGTAGCTACGATTATTTTTATAAATATAGATTTGAAATATACCAAAAGTGTCGAAAACTTGTGAAGTCAGTACCGTAGACCAGACGTATACATCCTCCGCGTCGACGTGCTCTGGGGTGCTGGCTGATCGCCATGCTCTGGTGCACCCTCGGTGATTCGGAACTAGTGTGAAGCCTCGATTGGCCTCCCGCGTGGGTGCACCGCCTGCGCCCGCGGCCGACGAGCTGAGTCGCGTCGTCGCGACGCCGTCTAGCAAGGAAGCACTGTAGTACAAGCCGTCGCGTCCCCTGGCATCAACGCTAGAACTCACCGTGAGCTGCCACCGGTATGTCGACGCAAGGTTGGTCGCCATTGCCTCTACTCAACTTCTCAGGTGTCGCACGCTCCTACGAATCAGGGCCGTTTCTGTCATCTTGGAGGCTCTAGGGCATGATAAAAATGAGACCATTCATTCTAATATAAATATGTAACAATACATTTTATATCAGTTGTAAAAGGTAAAGTTCAATATAGTAATCATTAGACAGTATATCACAAAATACAAAGTACTTATTGGCAACATTAGGCTTAGTACATTACAAAATGCAAAGTACTCATTGTCGATAATTCACTGGCACATTAATATTATTAATAAGTCTTAGAAAACTATAATATGCTACTAAGGATAAAACAATTTAGGAGAGACTATTCAACCTTTCATGTGGCATTGATGACTTCAAATAGTTTTTCCAATCTCTCTTAGGTCTAATGGACATCTATATATAAAAAAGAAACTGATGTTACAAGAAAGTCAAATATTTTTGTTCTAGATAGTGTAGATATTGCATTGGATACTTGGAGTGGTATTACCAGATAATCAAAGAACAAACATTAATAAAAAATGTACCATATATGCAACGGCTATATGAGGAGATTTCGAGTAAAACTGTTACAAAATGAAAAAAAAATTGAAGACGAATTGGTTGAAAATCAATGAAATCGGGCTCTCCTTTATTAATGGCGGCATTTATTTTGGGGGAAGAGAAGACCGAAAGAGGAGTGGATAGGTCAAGGGGTGCAGGTGGTACGCGTGGTGGATTGGATCTGGTGGATGATTTACTTGATGCGTTCTCTCTATAAATGTTCATGCTTGGATATTTAGGGAGCGTTCAGGATGCACAATATAGACCAAATGAGCCATTACTTGACTTTGGTAGTTAACCCAACTAATCATTCATCAATTATATCCAATATTCAATACATAGACTATATCATGCATGTATACATATTAACATACATGGGTTAGGGGCCCCAAGTTTTCGTGGGCCCTAGGCGGTCGCCCTGCTGCCTAGGCCTAGGGCCGGACCTGCTAGGAATGGCAAGACGGCTGCAGCGGTTGAGGCAGCATCAGAAGAGCGAGGTGCCGTATTCGATGGGCACGACCACGACGAGATCGGGCAGCTATCAAGTTCAGTCCTTCAGCGACAAATCAAGGGAAGCTTCAGAGCTATAGGCATGTTCTTTTCAACTTTTAAAAGTTGTTTTTTTGGTTTTTTTACAGTAACTAACTTTTTAACATAGTATCTTTTTAAGATAGGCTCTACTAGTTAATTGTAGTACATACTATACTGACTTCATTTATATCGACAAAAACTGCACGTAAGTTTTTGTTACTATGTAATCTCTCGCATAAACAGCTCAAAAACCACAAGCCGCAACTAAAAACCATAAGTTTCAGTTAAAAATAACAGACCCGTAGTCGGCAGCAAGATTACCGGTTTGATGAGTCCACCTAAGAGAGAAGCAATGGCCGGGATGCAAAGAAAACAACTTGAAGGACATCAGACGGCTTAAGCGTTTTCAGACGCCACTGTTGGTGCACTGTGAACGTCATACTCTTGTCGCTAACCTTCTGTTACTTCTGAATTTATAGCCATCTGAGTTGCTACTTTTAGTAATGTAAACTTTGGAATAATTGGGGTTTATTGCCCAAGTCTACGTGAATGGGAAGCTATTGAGAACTCGTAAACTATTCTCTTCTAGTTGGTAAAGTAGATTAGATCCCTAGCATCTTAGTTTTCCCAATTTTTGTACCGATTGGACCAATTTCTTTCCTCAATTCGTCTCACTCCTTCCTGGGGCCTGACGGCAACGTCGGGCTCAATTGGCACGAGGGTTCTAGTAACGTACCACAGGAGCACGGGGTGGACGGCACCAGCAATTCACCATGGAGTGTGCTAGCCGGCGAGGAAGATGATCGAGAAGGGTGACGTGCGAGAGAGGAAAATCGTAAGAGGGGAGGAGCCATCGTGCAAGCTGGGGAAATTTTCTCGATGTCAAAGGCGTGTTTCTTTTTTCGCGATGGAACGAGTTGGATTGGACCGAGATATTCCCCCCTCCCCAGGCTCATCATAATTTTAGTAAGAGCAAGGCTAATAATACAGTTTTTAGCTGGCTGTATGGACACTTACAGCCCACTTATCAGTCCATTCATATAGTAGTTTACAGCCAGCTGAAGGCTGTATGACCCACCCCTTTCTCTCACAAAATTTCTTGGTTCTTGTGTTTCAGCTGGCTGTAAACTTACAGCCCACCTCTCTTCTCTCTCCTCCACCTCAGCATACACCCTACTAACAGCCTCTTATTATACTTGCTCTAAGGGCCTGCTCTTTCTCTACTACATTTTTTGTCTTCTAAGTTTTCTCTGTCCTGGCTGTCAAACCGCACTTCAGTTTGTATCCCAGCAGTCCACTGTCTCTGCCTAACGTGCCGAGCTTCACACAAACTTCTACGGTTGATCATGTCCAGCCCGAGCGAGTACTGTAGCAATGAGCAGTCATATGTCATAGAAGTTTGGACTTGGTCTTAGCAAGATCGGGTGTTTCGGTTAGTATACGATGTGTGTAAGTCATTAAGTCGTGGTCGATAAAACTAGATCACATAGTGTATATATCTTTGTAATCAGTTTGTTAAGAGATATGTGAAGCGAAAGGTCCTTCAGCCTAGCGGTAAAGGCACTGAGTAGCACCCCCGCCGCCCCGGGTTTGACTCCCCTCTGGGTGAGAGAATTATGTGGTTGCCACGGGTAAAAAAATCCCCTCGTCTGCCCCACAAGCCAAAGCACGGATTGAACCCGGCCCGGTCTCACACGGGTAACGGGTCTCTGTGTCAGGGTGTGGGCAGGGGTTCGAGGGTTTTCTCGATCTGCGTGAGAAGATCTTCTTCTACCAGAAATGCCCGGGGGTGGCTCTTCCCCCCGCAAGTCGAGTTTTTTTAAGAGATATGTGAATAAGGCCAGTCTCAGTGGAGGTTTCATGTCTCAGTTTCCAACACACTCATATTTTGGAAACAGTGCAGAAGAGTTTCATCCCCATGAAACTCTCTCTACTCCCATGAAACTTTTATCATCTCTCTCTTCATCAATACAGTGCCATGTCAGCATATTTAATGCCCATGAAACTCCATGAAACCCCACTGAGACTGGCCTAATAGACAAAAGTGAAAAAAATTATGCAAGTTGAATTAAAATTATTTGCTGTTTATCGTCTTTTTTTTTTGTATAGTATCAGCCCATGATCGAATCTCACATGTGATTGCTGCTGCTGCAAGTATTTCTCACATGTGAATCCTCGCTCCCCCCAGGTGACAGCGAACCCAGACGACGACGGTCCACCCCCTCTTGGAGCCAACGCCAACCGACAGCAGCCGGTCAAAGCGGCCCGGGCCGGCCCCGTCCGTCCCGCTCCTCGTGCAGTGCAGCCGTGCGGCGTTACGAGGAGAAAAAAAAAGGTTCTAGTACTCCCGCGAGGTTTCACCGCCGGATTCCATCATCGAGGCCGTCCGTGACCGCGCGGCGCGGACTGCTGCTGCTGCTGCACGACCGCACCGGCCCTGGCACCCGACGTTTTGCTGCCGAAACAAACTACAGTACACGGGGAGGAGAAACGCACGCGGCGCACCAGTGAGGCAGTGACGGTGCAGCAGCAGGTCCAGAGGCGGCAGCGGCATGCACCAAAGGCTGTGATTTCATCCTATGAAAACGGGGATGATTTTCCAAACCTGGCTAGTACACGAGCCAATCCACCGTGTGTCGATGCAGGTTCCAAGATCCATTGCGTTTATACCCGTATTTACGATGGATATCGACTAAAATTTGTCTCACAAAAACAGAACGAATGTTGTGAGGTGTTTAAAATTTTCGCGAACGATCCATTTGTTGTCGCTAAGCTAATAATTTTGACTGTTAACTGATGGATGGACATGGCTAACACAACCACAAAACTTCGGCAAACAAATACTTGTCCATGTCTATATTTTTCGTTTTCACAGTATCTATCCAACTATCCTATAGCACATAAAATTAGATCATGCTACCATGCTCACTACCATTGAAAGGATATAGGAATTTTTCTCAACCGTTATAGGTTGTAGAAAAAAGTTGTTTTCTGAATTATTGAGGCTGTTTGGTTTGATAACAAATTTGCTCCACCAACCGTTAAAGGCTATCAATGTTTTGGCTAAAGATTGGCAACAAAATGAACTAGAGAGCCAAAGGAGAAAGCAATTTTGTCAAAGTTTAGTTTCAAACAAAGAGCTTGTCAAATTTGGTTAACGCTATCAAATTTTGGTAAAACAAGCATTGACATCAATTGGATGCCTAGACTTTGCCCCGTTCAATCCGGCTTTCGGTTGCGACTTCTAGCTTTTTGGCTGAAATGAATTGTAGCGGCTGAAAGAAGAAGAGGCTTAAATTGAGGTGTTCAATTTAGCTTATGGCTTAATGACTTTTGTTGAGCTAATTTTTTTAGCGTTGTTTCTAACACATTCCCGATAGGCTATATGCATTCGTTCCCATGTATTGACATATGACTACGAGTTCATTATAAACATCACATACGCTACGACTAAACCTACATGCATACACTCGTATTTTTCGTTGGCAGTGCAGAACCTATGTCGTTGCCACCAACGATGCTGCTATCCAATCATGAATCATATCCATCAGTATGGACTCCACTCCCTATGGAAGAAGCAGTACCATGCCCCCAACCACGCTCAAAGGGACCTCGTGCACCCTTCTAGGTATACAAAATCCCTCTCAAGCAATTCGCAGTCTAGAATGAAGTTGTGTAACACCGTTGCAACAATTATCACCTTCTGCATGCATAGTGGTAGCTAGGATGTTGTTAAGTATGCACCATTTCATTTTGCACATGTCAAATGCACGCTCGATAGTGTTCCTTAGGGACAAGTGATGGGAGTTGAAAACCTCCTGCGTCCCAGGCGGTTGAGTACTATTCTCAAACTCTGAATGTGATACTTCTGGTTGCGATACAGATCTAGGTACCCTAACCTGTTGGGATACCTAGAGTCCACGAGGTAATACTTGCCTGCACCATTACCATGTGTGAAAGATAAATATCGGTTAGTCGTCCTTGTGCAATGCATGGTAGAATTGAAATTTATGCAAACATATTCTCTTTGGTGGATGCGGGAATCAATCTCTGTATTCTGCATTGTCTCATGCAGGACACGTGTGTCGTGCACTGATCTGGGCCATCCCACACATACAAAAGTGAACCTATGATCGAAGTCACATATTACGAGAACATTTTTACTTGTGTACTGTTGAATGTCTTGCGTAATCGGCATTTGGAACTGTGATTGTACATGTGTGACATCAATCGCCCCAATGTAGTTCATGAAGTGTGGATATAACCTTCCCTGAAGTAGCCTTCGATGCATACCCTGAAAAGTAGGATTAGATGGTTCTTCATCCTATCCTATGTCCTCCAGAGCCAACGAAGCCAGCCCTCGTTTGTTTGCATGGCGAGAAAGCTTGTACAGAATTCTGCCTTCATGAACAGCTGTGTGGCGTAGTAGTACTCATCGCTCTCTTCACTGACCCCGGAGTCCTGAACCTGATGCATCAGCCGCATGAACTCTTCCCTCTCCGAGTTGCGCATAGGAGACGTGGCGCTCATGCTCGACAGCTGAGTGGTAGTGGTGTGGGTCTTCTCATAGATGTCCACCAGATGCCTCAACTCGGCGTCCTAGTCGATGCACTTTGTGCGGGGGTGTCACTCAATGGGGTGGGTGCCAGCCGAGGCCTCTTCCCACGGGATATGCAGAGGGTCCACCACTACCCTTAGTCTCTATGGGGATGGTGACATTGACATTGTCGTCCTCGTTGTTGCTCACTCATGCTATTGCCGTTGCTAAAGATGACCTCCATTAGGTCCTTGTGTCGAAGGGGTGCATTCTTGAACTTTGTCAAATCAGTCTTTCCCTACAAAAACAAACAAATTGCACAATAGATCATTCGGCCATGGTGCGCACTGAATTAATTGAACCAATATTAGACTTCACACAAGGTATTAACCGCGGCTACCTGTGCCCACCATGCGTTGTCGGTGGCAATGGAGCCCATCTCTAAGTTCACTCCAAGGCCTGCGACATGCTACTTCAAGGTCTTTTGCGTAGCATGATCCTATTTGAGGCTCTCCACAAAGGTTGGTGTACCCCTGCCTATTCAAACTTGCCAAGGGCTGGTTGTGGGCCATGACCTCCTCGGCTCAAATCTCCAAGAAAATACACATAACCTCAAAGCTCCAGGTTGCCGAGCCCTTGTCCATCTACAGCCACGGCCGAGGCGGTAGAGGTAAGAGCGACGAACAAATGCACAAAGAAAGGCTATGCATATGTGGATGCAAACATGCAAGCTCAACAAATCGGAAGCTAGACCAACCCCCACAAACTCAAGCATGAATGAAGTACAAAATGGGGCAAAAATTAGTAGCAGTGGACTGACCGTACCTTACTGTTGCAGGTGGAGTTTGCTTGGTGCCTGACCCAAGGAGGAGGCATGGATGAAGGAAGGGAAGCGCCAGACCTCGTGAGCATCGGATCTAAAGGACACCGACAAGCCAGAGATGGCGAGGCCAAGGACAACGTCAGATCCAGGAAAAGAGTAGAGCAAAGCCAATGCGGATGAGGATGGGGACAAGATCTCTCACGGATTCGCACTACTGGTCCCCGTGGCTGTTGGCGGGATGGGCACAGGGGAGGCAGTTAATGGCTTCCATGAGTGCGGACGAAAAGTAGGGGGAAGGCCGAGAGAGTGAGAGGTGATATGGAGAGCTAGAGGGCGGGGTGGATCGGGAAAGAAGCGAGCGAGCGTGAGAAGGAAGGCGTCGGTGCATCCTCATTCTCCTCTTGCCCGGAAGCCGTCCATCTGAAGCCGCAGCTGAATCCATACCATTCTAACTAGCTTCTAACTTCTCGCGGTTGGAAGCTAGAAGCCGCAGCCTCTTGGAATGGCACCTAAAGCTTGCTTAAGGCATAAGAAATGTATAAAAGTTTTACAGATGAATCCTCAAAATTCTTTTATCTTATACTTCCAAAATCGTGTCCTAATGCACTGTCACTGACCCACGGCTGGGATGTAGCACTTGTTTTCGTGAAGCATTAACATATATCTTACCCCAACTACCTATAGCGTATTAGCGTTTTGCAACGAAGAAATTCCAAGAGAACTTTTTTGAAAAGAACAAAATTCCTTCAGAAATATTGGGAATTTCCTGCGATATTGAAATTCGGCTCTTCAAAAACAAAAGGGCAATTTTACGAAATGCTCCGCATCTTCTGTTTTGTGTGTACCCGGACCAAATTTTGTTGTCGAGCCCACTAACAAGAAATGAAAGATTCTTTCCCTCTGCCCTCGTGTTGTCGCTGTCTCACGTCCTTTCAGTTAATTTTTCTTGGCGCTTTCAATTTTTCTTAATTTATTCCATGTCATTTGTGTTTCAGGAGAAAAAGGCACCAAGTTCTTTTAGAGAAAAAGTAAAATGCGTGGTCTATAATCACTCCATGTTAAAAATGGCTATAATTTTTCTGATGGCGTGGTTTATTATCCTTGTTTACGAGATTAACTTTATGACAGATTTGATGACATCTTTTGCTTACATGAAATAATGGCTCGTATACACATCAATATTATATATATATATATATATATATATATATATATATATATATATATATATATATATATATATATATATATATATATATATATATATACATCGTTTTGTTTGATGTTGCAGCAGCGCCTATACTCCTGTACATGAAAACCCTACTGCCGAAGGAAAATTTAACTATTTGCCACCCTTATGACTCGAGTGGCAACAGATTTGCCACCCGGGCCCATTGTCAGTGACTCAGGTGACTCCACATGTAAGTGACAGAGTGAATTGGTCAATCTTAAGAGTGGCAAAAAATTGAATCTCCCACTGCCGAAAGATCAACGCCCCACAGCACAACTCAAACAGTTGTTTTTTTTTTGCATCGCGAAAGTTGCACAGGGATTAGTCACAAAATAAATTGCCTTCGCATACGTACATCGCATGACAAGAACAACAACGAGTAGAAGACCGTATAGGCACATCTACATGCGCTATTAAATATTAATCCCCCGTTCCTGAACAAAAAGCCTAACCGGTGTAGAGGCTAAACACGCTTCCTTGTTTTTAGCCGCGTTCTTGTTTCCAAGTCCACACATGACACTTTATGGCGGGGAGACCCCTGTAGCCGCGACTGCGATTGAATAATGGATAGACAAAGCAAGGTGGGGGGCGACTAGCCCAGCAGCCAAGCTGATGGAATGTAGTAATGGCCAAGCTAGCCAAAGGCATGTGAAGCGCTCAGAGCTGGCATCTATTGCACTGCTCGCTTCCCGAGACCGCCCCTCCTCTTCCTCTCCCCCTCTCTGTTCTCTCTCTCTCTCTCTCTCTCTCTCTCTCTGCCCTCTTCTTTAAAGCATGGACCAGCACCTAGCGCCTCCCCACACAGCCATAGGCAGCGGTGACCGGGGTTATTTTTCTTGCATAATCATCTTGCCCGAGTGCCGTGTTTTATTTGGGCTTTAAAACTTCTTGAGCAGCTTCTGCTCGTCTATCCTTGTTTGTGTTGGTCAATGGATTTTTGCTGTTCTTTCGGGTGGACGTTTGTTCGCAGTTTTGCGTTGTGTTGTGCTGTTGGGAAGGTATTAGTGGAGGTGGAGCTCCTTTCGGTCCAAAAAGGGGCGTTGCTGTGGGTGGATTGAGCTGCTGGGTCATGGATCCCGTTAGCCTATTCCATGGTTCCTCACCTGTTGTTGGCTTGAGATCTGAGGGAGATGAGAGAGAGAGAGAGGTATACGGCTGCTGTTCTTGTTGGGACAGGCTTATGGCTTGCATGCCCCAGGAGCTGCATCAGCCCTACATGGACCCTCTTTGGATTGAAGGGAGCTCTGCATCTTTGATGACCTTCTGTTGGGGTTTCTAATTTTTTTTTCTGCCTTAATCGATTTGAGCTTTTGCTAATATCTAGCATGCTGTGTGCTTATGTTGATGATATATACCAAGTAATATTCTTGAAAGCATGGATGGTACTAGGAATTTCTTGTAGGTATAGACATGGTCATCAGCATCTAGTGCCCCTTTCCCTTGTTGGAAAAAGTGGTTCTTTTGTCATGCTATTCCTTCCGCTTTTGGTTGTCCGTTGCGCAAGAGCTCTAGATCTCTTAGATTCCTGCTGTTCTCGAATCTGAATGCTGGATGCAACGCATTTAAGTAGTTGAAAATAACCAGCTTTAAAGAGTGAAAGGTTGGGTTATGGTCTCTCTATTTCTATTTCCTTGATATTAAAATACCCAGCTTTAAAGATTAAAGGGTTGGGCTATGGTCTCTCTATTTCTTTTTCCTTGGTATTAATTTGTTGATGTAAGCAACAGAATCTTGCTAGTTGGGTTTTCTGTCATTCCTTTTTTATCTGAACTTCTCTTTTGCACTGACAATTTACTTGAATGATGCAGAAAGATAGATCCTCAGCTATACACTCAGTTGTAGTATATTCGATGGAAGATGCATGTATCTAGCAGCAGTAGACAACCAGAAGCTCCCTTGTTGATATAGGTGTACATATCATTCTTGTACTTTAGTAAGTACTGTGAGGGGATGTATATTTCTGTTTTCCCAGCATGGTTTTCCAGCCCTGCCACTTGTGAACCATGTGTAATGAATGATTTTGCAAGTATGTACTTTCCACACGGAATAAATATTAAATGGCATCTGCCTTTTTTTGGTTTGTTTCTCTTTCCGTTGTGTTGGACTGGGATCCGGTGAAGTTGCTAACTGCAACTTTTGCAGTAGCAGCAATCAGAGCACTTAGGGCTTAGGGCTTGTTTGGTTCATTACCCAACAGCGTCAAAGCCTGTCACACCTCCGAAGCCGCACTTTTGTCCAGCGTTTGATTCGTTCCCAGAGTTATGGTGCTGCCGCAACTTTCAGCTTATCAACACAACACAAGTTATTTCTGACGCCAAAACTCGCCAAATCTCTGGCGGACAATTTGATAGCCGAAATTTCGGCGCGGCTGCACTCTGGGCGTGGCGTCCCTAGGCGCCGTCCAAACAGGCCCTTAGAAATCAAATCCAATGTTTCTGAACAGGGAGATTGAATCATATACCCTCCCTTTAGTTGGGAAATTGAGGATTTAGCCTTCACATCTCAATGACACGTGGAGTCATCATAAGTCACTGACACGTGGGTCAGGAGGATAAATCCTCAATTTTCATCTAAATGGAGGGTATATGATCAATTGTCAGTTCTGAACAAGGTAGGCCCACCCTCTCCTATTCATTTTCTTCCCCATCGAGATCCTCTTCCAAGCCTTACCCACCTCGTCTGTGGCAAGGAGAAAGGCAGTGGGTGCGTGGGTAACACAAAGCCAACCCAGCCAAACGTCGGCTGCGGGGTGAGGCACAAATTCTCTTATCTCCAACGATTTGAGAAGTTACATTGTTCAAGCACGTACTCTCCATTTATCCATTATATAAGATTAATATGTAACATGAGTATTACAAGGTTGTAACGGTGAACTAGCTAGGACATACCAGAGTACTTGTTCCATAAAAACTAGTATGATCTCGTTATCACTGAAGCACAAGGAAAAAAAACTACATCAAGCTAGTTCACTAAACTCCTTGCGAAGTTGCAGGTTGCACACCCCAGATATAGGGCCTGTTCTTTTTGGCTGAAACTTATGACTTTTGGCTATGGCTTATGGCTTTTAGGCTGTTTATATGAGAGATTACAGAATAACAGAAACTCACGTGTAGTTTTTGCCAATATAAATGAAGTCAGTACAATATGTATTACAATTAACTAGTAGACCTCGTCTTGAAAAAATACTTTGTTTTAAAGCAAGTTACTGTAAAAAAGCCAAAACCTGAAAAAGAACAGGGCCGTATGCCCAAATTGGCGGCACAGTCTAGGCCCTATATGGCATAAGGGTCTGTTAGGCATGATCTACTTAATCCTGTCAATTGGAACGGGTGGTGTCATGCCTGCCCAGGATGTGGCACGATTAGCCCGTTGGGCCATAGCTCAGCATTACAGGTGAAAAAGCATAATACTACAATGTATGCATGGATGCTCTAAAAATCGTCGATGGTGTCATCGGTGTCCTAACTGCCTTCCCCACCATCTAGGTACATATTGTTGAACGCGTGTTCCAACTCCGTATTCTCCACGCAGTGTTGGGCTCGCGCATCAGTTTGTTCCTAGTTTTTCACTGTGAGAAGTATTTTCACCATTTCACTTGTGAGTCTTGTTCTTCTCTCCTCCAATATTCTTCCAAAAAGACTAAAATGAGACTCGGAAGAAACCCTTGAGATAGGAATGATTACCACATCTCGTGCTAATATAGATAGCACCGGATATGTTAGCTTGTGCTCGCAACACCAGTCCAAAATGTTGAAGTCTTCTGTGTGGTGAGGCACAGGATCGCTGTCTAGAAAGACTAACAGTTCCCCACGGGTCATGGCATTGATTGCTCACATCCATCACGTGACAATGTAGAGTTTGATCTTCTGGAGGATCTCTTGGAGGAAAAGATGGTGCCCCACATGTTTATCTTTTTACCTGTAGTAGGTGTTGGTGAAGGTTGTTGCAAGCGAACTCCCTGGAACTTATGCTTATACTTCTGGTAAATTTCAGATAGTTATGAATGAACATATGTAAAATAGTTAGAATAATCTGTCCCTATAGAATCACCTATAATTAAAAGAATTTTAGCGAATCCTTCAATTTTAGCTCTTGGATCTAAAATAAATGAAAATGCACATAAGTACGGAATCTCTTTTTAATATTTTAAATATTTAGTTTTCTTCATGTACACAGCCTCTCGTAAGACTGTGTCATTTTCAAATATTTTCAAATGAACGACAATCAAAAGAATATGATGGATAATTACCAGAGATGTTGGATAGTACACTCCTGATAAAGTAACACTGTATTCGTAAAAGAGTTCGAGAAATTGTAGTAACTTTTCAGCAACATACCAGTACTACTTAGTTAGTAGTGTTGCCAATATGGTTACGATAGTACACATAGGGGTGGAAAACGGTAACGGATAATTCGTTTTATCCGATATTCGTATCCGAGAGAAATCCGAATATGGTAAGCAAAATCCGTATTCGTATTCGAGAATATTCGTATCCGTATTTGAAAGTATTCGTATTCGTATTCGAGAATATTCGTATCCGTATCCGTATTCGAGACTATTCGATCCGTATTCGATCCGTTTTTAGAATCCATGAAAAATCCGTACGAATTTTGTGATTCAAAACTTGAATTTAGGCGGTTTAAAACCGGTAACCAGTCAAAAACCGATGAAAAATCGGCAAAACCGTTAGGAATCCGTTTTATCCGATATTCGTATCCGAGAAAATCCGTATTCGAAAATATCCGTATTTGTATTCGAGAATATTCGTATCCGTATTTGAAAATATTCGAATTCGTATTCGTATTCGTTTTAAAAATATGGATTCGTATTCGTATTTGAGACTATTCGACCGTATCCGATCCGTTTCCACCCCTAAGTACACATGGATGAAAATAGAAAACGTGGGCTTGTAGGGTAAAAGATCTTGTAGTATGAGATAAGTTGAGTTTCACCTTACTAGCATGTTCATATCGAACTTTTGTGGACATACACACATCGCACTGTAGTAGGTTTTATATGTTGCAAAACATTGGTTAGAATTATTTACAAAAAAAGTTGCATCGGAAGAAGCTTAAAGATATAGATACAACCTTTTCAAACCAGTTTTAACTATAAGATTAATAATATGGCAGGCGTATCGCTGATATATCAAGAAGAATTCAATGTATGTACCAAATAAGGGAGTGAGAATATCCATTGCCGTAGAGTTTGCTGCAGTATTGTCTAGGGTAATTGCAAAAAATTTATTTGTAGGACCAAAATCTTCCACGACTTTGATAATATATTATGCTATATTTTCACCCATATTCGCTACGTCAATTAATTTAAAGCCTATGATTCTCTTTTCCAATACCCAGTTATCATTTATGTAATGAGCGACTACATTAAGATAATCCTCCTTAGCATGATCACTCCATATGATAACATATTTTTGCAAACAGCAACTCTTACCTGATCTCTGGACGACAATTGCTTTATGACCATGTCAAAATCATCCCACATGTTCGATGTGCTGGGTCCGAACATCTTTGCTCCAGTGCTTGCTTACGCAGAGGCACCGATAGAGCCTAACAATAGTACAGCTACCGTCTGCTTGGTGGTGGAGGCCTCGGCCATTTGAGGTGGAGGTAGAGCCATCCCAAATGATGCAAGATAATTTGGATCAATTCTGTACTCACTCGCAGCACATTCGTCAAAATATTCCATGAGAATAATTGAAAATGCGAAAAACTGCAAAATACAATACAAAATTAAACTATTACCTATTTTATATCAAAATAAAGAGGAATAAAAACAATACAAGAACATGAAAAATTAGTATTCTTATTTTATATCACAATGAAGAGGAATAAGAACAATATAAGAACATGAAAAATTAGTATTCTTACCTCTTTACTTGATTGCACGCCGGATTTTGAATATTCAGTGTTGTAGGGGTGGCCCCCACCTAAGCCTAGCCGGCCTGTTAGGTGGTTGTAAGGCCCAAAATGGGACATGTATAATGACATAAATGCCACTAATAGGGATACTTGAGTGTAAGGGCATAATTGTAAAACACTCCCCATGTGAATATATATATGCCATCCAGGCCATGGGGAAACCCTAAGTATTGCTCACCTAACTCTCCACTACCATACTCTCTCTCTGTTTGGTCTGTAACCACGACAGTTGGCGCCGTCCGTGGGGAGAACAAGAGCAAGCCTCAAGATCTGAAGAAGGATGGCACCGAAGAAAGCTTCATCATCGGCGGCGGAGAAAAAAGGAGGAACAGACGGAGCCACGCATCAGCACCAGAGCTTCGGCGTCGGCAATCGTGAGTGCGGGCGTCAGCACTGGCGCTGTAGCTATGAACGTTGACGCTCATGGCGCGACGATCGACCCCACCGCTGGCGTGACGATCGACCCCACCGCTGGAGCGACGATCGACACCGGCAGCACCGACCGGGAGCAGTAACGCCGACGCCCATGCTGGCACGGCCACCGTCCCTACATCCGGTGCGGGAGCAGCGAGCGGCTCCGACGGCAACGTCGGCCTCGTCACCGACTCCGAAATCCACCGCGCCGGCGCATCGGGCGACCCAGGAGCGCAGGCTGTGGTCCCTGCTGTCCTGACGGTGCAGTCTGGTGCGCCGATAGCCCCAGTCGCGGTAATGGTGGAGAGCGCTCTGCTGATGGCCATCGGCACACTCCAATAGGAGCTAGCGGACCTCCGCGGAGTCGTGCGGGATATGCAAGAGGCTTGGAGCCAGCAGCACACCAGAGCAGGCGGACAGCCGCGAGGCCCCTACATCCAGTCGCGTCCCGCTGCGACGCGTGGATCCGGAGCCCCCCCTCTCTGCGGGTCTGCAGCAATCGGCAGGGCGGAGGACTTCAAGTTCCCCAGCGCCATTGAGCTGTATAAGGGCGACACAGACCCTCGGGAGTTTGTGCGCATGTACAAGACTGCGCATGTACTACAGCGAGTGGTGCTCTCTTGGTTTTTTTACCATAGAGCCAAACGCCATCTACGCATGGAAGCAGATCCGCGACCGCCTCTACAACAACTTCCAGGGGAACTATGTCGAGCGCGTCGACGCGGATCAGCTCTTTGCTGTCAAGCAAAATCCCTCGGAGAAGCTCTGAGAATACTTCAAGCGCTTCACGAAGGTCTGCTGCCAGGTCAAGGATGTCAACGAGATAACCGTCATCAATGTAGCGATACAGGGCCTCCGCCTGGGGCCGCTGGCTGAGTACAACGCACGAAAGCTATTCAAGACAGTGGCGAAGCTCTTCGATAAGATGGAAGAGTATGCCAGGGCGGAGGAGGATGCGCAATGGCGCCAAGGCGACGACTCTGACACCAATCAAGCGGAGGGCTTGACAAAGAATGGAGACTAGCCGAAGGAAGCCTCCCGAGCGCAAGGACGCCCAGCACAAGGACTCGTTGGGCGACAAGCCCAAGCGCGGCCAACACAAGTCCCGGAGAGCCCGCTACGTCTTCGACATTGAGGGCGGCTCCAAAGACAGCGCCCCCGCGGGTCACGGCTGGGGTCACTGAGGCCGGAGGCGGGGGCACGAGGTGCATGGTCGAGGTGGCCAGGACACGCGTGCAATGCAACACCATTGCGGCGCTTCGTCAGAGTGTTGCCAGGGATAGAACCCTCGAGCCACGGCCGCCCGTCATGGCCCATGTCCAGCAACCCCTGGAGGGCCCCGTGCGGATAGAAGCCCATGTGCAACAACCCCAAGAAGGCCCCTTGTGGATCCAAGCCCTAGAGGGAGTCCACTGCCGGGTTATAAACGTCATCTCCGGGGGTTCCTCGCTAGAGTTCACCTCGGCGCGGCAACAGAAGGCCTATGCGCGGAGGCTACATCATGTGGCAGCATACCCGGCGCAGGCACCGTTGGACTAGGCACAACACAAAATTACCTTCACGCCCGCTGACGCCGAGGGCGTGGAGTTTCCTCACCAAGATCCCCTGGTCATCTAGGTCGCCATTGCGGGATGCGACGTTAAGCGCGTCCTAGTCGATGGAGGAAGCTCTGTGAACATCTTGTTCGCAGCGGCCTTCGACCAAATGGGGATCCCTCGAAGTCGCTTAGGCCCCTCGGGAATCCCATTACAGGGCTTCGGAGGTCAGCCGCTGAGGGCGTTGGGCCAGATATGCCTGCAGGTCTCCTTTGGCCAGGGCAACAACGCGAGGAGTGAAGACGTCACCTTCGACGTCATCGACATCCCGTACCCGTACAACGCCATATTGGGGCGCCGAACCCTCAATTCCTTCGGGGCAGTCCCACACCACGACTTTCTATGCATGAAGCACCCGGGCCCGCAAGGTATCATCACTATCTACGGTGACTAGGACATCGCCCGGTGCATAGAGCTTGGCACCAGAGGCCCACATCGCGAGGTCCACTGGGATTCCTAAGGCAGAGACGGCAGCGCAAAGGCCCTCACGGCTCCAAGAAGCACTACAGTGGGTTCCCATCCTCGAGCGGTTCGTGGTTAGTATCCTGTCTTTTGTAATCGCTCATCCGCGCAAATGGGAGATCAATAAAGTCCACCGTTTGCGAAACTTGCCTTATTTTGTGAAAAGACACGCGGTAAACGCGCGCACTTTCCGTGAGTATAAACAAAGACACGCGGTAAGCGTGCGCACTCTCCGTGAGTATAAACAAAGACACGCGGTAAACGCGCTTACTCTCCATGAGTATAAACAAAGACACGCGGTAAACGCACGCACTCTTCGTGAGTATAAACAAAGACACGTGGTAAACGAGCGCACTCTCCGTGAGTATAAACAAAGACACGCGGTAAACGCGCGTACTCTCCGTGAGTATAAACAAAGACACGCGGTAAATGTGCGCACTCTTCGTGAGTATAAAATAAGACACGTGGGGGACGCCTCTGTGTGCACTCTACGGAGTATAAATAAGACACAGATGTTATCCCTGCGCACTCTACGGAGTATAAATAAGACGCGAATGTTGTCCCTGCGTACTCTACGGAGTATAAATAAGACGCGGATGTTGTCCCTACGCACAATACGGAGTATAAATAAGATGCAGATGTTGTCCCTGCGCACTCTACGGAGTATAAATAAGACGCGGATGTTGTTCTTTCGCACTCTACGGAGTATAAATAAGATGCGGATGTTGTCTCTGTGCACTCTACGGAGTATAAATAAGATGTGGATGTTGTCCCTGCGTACTCTACGGAGTATAAATAAGATGCAGCAGAGGCTTGCCTCTGCGCACACTCTACGGAGTATAAATAAGATGCAGCAGAGGCCCACCTCCGCGTGCACTCTACGGAGTATAAATAAGATGCGCAGATGTTGTCCCCCGTGTGCACTCCATGAAGTATAAATGGAACATGCAGAATTCGTCCCTGCGGGCGCATGCATGATGGGACACCAAGCAGCGCTCGCACCCTGCTCATTTGCTTCTTGTATACAGAAGACAGCGTCGGGAAGCAACCCCACCCTCGGGTCAGCCTTCGCGGGATATGCCTGCTCGGCTGGATCTGGAGGACTTCATTTCCTCCAAGCTCAGAATGAGAGCGGCAGCCGTTGCCCTAGTGCCTTCATATAGTCGCCAGCTCCACTGCCACCACTTTGAAGGGTAGGGGACGGAGCGCTCGTGCGTCTACTTTGACTAGGCGCCAGCTACACGGCCACCACTTCGAATGGTAGGGGACGGAGCGCTCGTGTGTCTACTTCGACTAGGTGCCAGCTCCGCGGCCACCACTTCGAAGGGTAGGGGACGGAGCGTCGCGCGTCTACCTCGACTAGGCGCCACCCCCACTACCACCACTTTGAAGGGTAGGGGACGGAGTGCTCGCGCGTCTACCTTGACTAGGCGCCAGCTCCGCGGCCACCACTTCGAAGGGTAGGGGACGGAGTGCTCGCGCGTCTACTTCGACTAGGCGCCAGCTCCGCGGCCACCACTTCGAAGTGTAGGGGACGGAGCGCTCGCGCGTCTACTTCGACTAGGCGTCAGCCCCGCTGCCACCACTTCAAAGGGTAGGGGACGGAGCGCTTGCGCGTCTGCTTCGACTAGGCACCAGCCTTGCTGCCACCACTTCGAAGGGTAGGGGATGGAGCGCTCGTGCGTCTACTTCGACTAGGCGCCAGCTCCGCTGCCACCACTTCGAAGGGTGGGAGACGGAGCGCTCGAGCATTTACCTCGGCTACAAAGCGCAAGGATGGAGTGCCAAGTCCTACGAATAAATCGGAGATAGGCGCAGTCATGAAAGGTGGCAGGGACATGTATTTCGACCAATCTTTATTGCATTCGTGCACGAATGTTTACAAAGGCGTCCGGTGATCAACACCCCCAAAGACCTAGTGTACAAGCGTCCCTGAGCTTCCAGGATCACTACTCATACGGCTCCACCTTGATGTACTCCCTCGCTAGAGCCTCGCCCGCCGAAGCCCGGGCCGCCCAAAAGTCCAGCGAATCCTCGGCCCATCGCCAGTGCCAAAGGTGCCGGTAGGTCACGAGGTCAGAGACTAGCAACCAGTCTCTATTAAGCCACTTCCCGGAGCACAGCGATACATGCGGTCAGAACATGGGGCAATTTCCACTTTATTCATAAAAGGGGGGGGGGGCGCATACATTGCAATGCATGCCTACACACTAGAACCCCGGCATCACACCTGTGGGTTCACGCAGTGCCTCGCAGCGGTGGCACCGCCTTCGTCACGCCGTGGGACTTTATCAAGCCATCGACCGAAGTTCCCCTCACCATGCATGGTCCGCTGTAGCTCTACTTTCGCCATGGCCTCCCCGATATAGTCCCAAATTCGTTCATGAAAAACCCGGACGGTGGGACGAACGGCGTGTACGGCACTGACATCACTCTGGCCCCTGCTGGCATCTCCAACTGGGGGTCAGCCAACCCGTCGACGTGCCGGCAGCCTCGGTGCCGGAGTAGCGCAAAGGCTAGGTGCGAAGTTACGAAGGAACAATGGTTCCCAAAAGACCTTGCGGCGTTGAGAGCGAGGTTGGAAGCCTCCCCGATGCGACGAAGTGTCCGCGACAGCTCTTTGGGGCCGAAGGAACGAGGTGGCACTTCGGCTGCAAGGTCTTCAAGGGCGCCCTCCAGAGCCAGCATGGCGTCCCATGCCGCCACCGAGGCATCACCCAGAGTCCGGTCCCGCTCCCCAAGAGATGCAGCAAGGCGGTCCCCAAGAGATGCAGCAAGGCGGCCTTTCTCCTCCTCCAGCGCAGCGATTTGCTGTAGTAAGCTGTCACGCTCCTCAGCGGCCGCTCGCTGTGCCGTCTTGACGGCCGCTCGCTGCGCCGCTGCGAGCGCCTTGGCGCCTGAAATCGCCTTCGCACGCTCTGCCTCCAAAAGTCGGATGCGGTCGTCCTTGGTGGAGTGGGCCTCCTCGGCCGTGCGAAGGGCCTCTTCAGCAGTGCGCAGCCGGTCCTCTAGTGCCCCCTCTCAGGGTGTGAGCCACTTGCAATGCCCGGCCAAGGGCGAGGGTCTGCACAACGCAGCGGTCAGCAAATTCCTAAATGACGGCACAGTCAAAAGTCGAGTGCTCACCCCCATCTCCAAGCCTCTAGCGTGCCTCCCAAGAGCTCCGACCCGCACGTCAGCAATGCCTGGAAATCCAGGTTCGCGACCGCACTGTCTGCGGCCCCCCACCACGCCCGCAGCACCTCCGGCCGAGGGACGAAGTCCGCTAAGCTCGGTTGCGTGGCCTCCGCGACGATAATTTCGAGGGCGCTGGGCGTCGAGGCCACCAAGGGAAGTCCCCGGCCCCTGAGGATTGTCCGCGCTCGGGGGACTGTGCCCTTGCCAATGATAAAGGGTAGTGGTTAGGGCCCTACGGAAGCCCCGTAGGATTGTACGAAGGGAGTCGAGCTTACCTTCGGCATCAATCGGCGAGCTCCGCTGGGTTGTCCCTTCAACCTTCGAGGGAATCACAGGAATACCAACGCCCCGGAAGAAGCTAGCTCCCCAGGCAGGGGGGCCGCTATGTCAGAATCTAACTCCAACAGGCTCCTGACCCCGGTCGCCACAGTGAACCCCTTTTCCGGGGTGCGCGGCCGCTTCGCTTTCGGAGATCGGGGCAAGGACTCCTCCACCTCGGCAGCCAGCATAGGCAGCGGCGCTTCGCCCTCTTGGTTGTTCGCGCCGCACCAAAGGACACCTCGCCTAGAACCGTCTCCGTACCTCCTCAAGGTCTGAATCGGCATACTTTGCCGAGTCGGAGTCGGCATCCATCGAAAGACCACCCCCAACAGAGCTGATAGGAGCGGCAGCCGATGCACCAGGTACAGCCGTGGAGGACCGGGCCCTCCGTCGAGAAGGCAATCCTTTTCCCTTGCCGTCGTCGTCACGGCGGCGAGGCTGGCTCAGGGCCGAAGTGGCGCGCTCCGGCACGCGAATGCCCAGAGCTTCGCACACCTAGTTTATCCGCCCTAGCTTCGCCTCCACGGTCGCAGCATTGTGCAGGCTGTGCTCCTTGGCCGCATATGGTCCGAAGAACATGACCACTGCAAGCTCCGCGTCCCCCAGGAGAAGCCTATAGGTGAGAAGAGGCGGAGTCAAAAAAAAGAGGGGGAAAAGCAAGGCTCCACCCCAACACTTACGAGGGTTGCCTTGGCAGCGAGGACATGGACGGGCGGACGTTGTCGCACCGAAGGCCCCCAAGTTGGATGCGCCACCCATGAGCAAGTGGTGCCACACCGTACATGGCGAACTCCTCGGTGAGGTCGTGCATGTTGAAGCGGGCGGTGATCCCCACAAGCCTCTGCGCCCTCTACCTGTCCTCATCGTCGATCGGTGTGCATGGTGAGGTATTGAACGACACCGGCTGGCCCGTGCACTCGAGGCCACTGCCGCTCGCCACGCGGTGGTAAAACCACTGTTTCATCCAGTTAGGTTCCCACTTCGTCCGGGTCGAGTTGGCACGGAAAAGCTTCCCACACTGCGATCGTAGGACGAAGTTGATGCTGCCGAAGTTGGAAAATGTCCCCCTCCTAGCTTCTTTGGCTGGCACCGCGCGTCGTGGAGGAACGCGAACAGTGAGGCGCTAGGCCAGCATGCCTCCGTATGCAGTGCCCAGCTGTAGAAGGCAAGGTGGGCTATCGCGTTCGGAGTCAATTGCGCCAGCTCCAGCCTGAAGGTTCGCAAGACAACACCGACGTCTTGGCTGCCGGGATGCGAAGCCTGGCCTCAAAATAAGCGACGAAGATGATCGCCTCTGACTTCTCCGGGTGTGGTTCTATCTCGTCGCTGACGGGCAACCGCACCTCGTGATGGTCCAACAGCTTCCCTTCACGCAACAGAGTCCAGATCATCTCCTCTGTCGCGAGAGTCGGGCCCAAGACGCGGGAGCAAGGACCCTCCACTTTCTCCGCCACTACCCACCGCTTGTCCACCAGTGATGGCTCGTGCCCCTCAAGCGTGTACTCCACCTCGATCGACGACAATCGCCGGGATGGGGCATCACTGCTGGTCCCAGGAGCACGTTCTTTGCCACGAGCCATTGTCCTCCGGGAGCTAGACGACGACGGGAAAAGGCGCGACAGCACAGGGGGCGAAAGCACAGCGCGCAAAAGAAAGGAAGCAGAAGGTATATGAAGTAGAATGCTGGCGTCGTCCCAAAAGGGGGTATATAAAGCCCCTTCACCGCCGGTAAGCCCAACCGACGGAAGCCGAACCACTCGCCTCCCCCACGATTGGGAAGTGCAACCGGTGGAAGCCATAGTGGCGTGGCCGCCCACGCGCACGACCGCAGTCGCAACCACCTGACGACGCACGACGCGCCAATCCAACGCCACCATGCGTCCCACCCCATCGGGACGAAGCATGCGGTTGCGGCCATACGACAGTCTGACAGCGCACGACGCGCTAATCACGTCCTGCCACGCGCCCATCGTCTCGGCAAAAGGATGCATGACTGCGGTCGTGCGGTCGCGTGGCATGGCCCACTCTCTATTACGTGTCAGTGGTCGGCGTGATACGCGGGGCCATCAATGCCGTGCCAGCAGGCCACCAACCAGTCGCTCCGACTCTGACTTCCACGTCGGCCCCGCCTCCATGGAGCAACTCCGATCTTGACTCCGGCTTCGACCCCACAAGGCATCAATGCACTGTCAACAGGCCATTAACTAGTCGCCCCGACTTCGGCTTCCACGCCGACTTCGACCTCAACTTTGGCTCGCCGGGGCGGCTCCGCCAGCAACTTCAAGTCCGCAGACATTGCAGGATACGCTGGTTGCCTACCGTGATGTCCTGCAGATACCGTCGCACGATGGGTATAATAAAGCACTATCATTGAGCCGCAAGCCATCTGGCCGTGCCTTGACGTGGAGTTTGTACGACGAATCCGCAGTCCACCTCGACCTCGAGCTCGTGTGACGACCCCGGAGCTCACTCCAACTCTGTGTCCGCAGAGTTGAGTCGGCCCTCCAACTTGGCCCTGTAAACTAGGGGCAGCACCGCATCCCGCCTCGTCCGTTGGACCGTGAAGCGAGGTCGAGCGCGGGCCTGGCTTCGCCCTACGGGCCGGCTCCGACAGGGGGCGAGTGAAGAGAACGCCGGCGCGATGCCAAAAGGGTGCATAAAGCCCCCTCGCCTCCCACGACCAGGAAGTGCCAGCTGGCGGAAATCCAATTGTCCGCTCTCCCCGCGATCGGGAAGCGTGGCCGCCAAAACGCGACTGCGGATCGGAGATAAGTTGTAGCCAAACTCAAAAATAGGCATCCTTCAGTTCATCAACATTCTATGACCGCGTCGATTGGTGCTAACCTTGCTATAAAGCAGTGCTTTCAAAGAATGTAGATGAACTGAGGCAGCCTATTTTTGAGAACAAGATCATAAAGTAACAAAGTAGACGGTGAGTGCGGGAAGACAACGCTGTGGTGATAGGTGAGAATACAATCGTCTGCCTTCCCCCGCGATCGGTCGGCGCGACAGGGGATTCGATATAAGTTTTGACCGAAGTCAAAAACAGGCCTCCGTCTGATCATTGACATTCTACGACCGCATTGTCAATGCTCGTTCTGCTGTGAAATAGTCTTATCGGAGAATGCAGAGGAACAAAGGCGGGCCTATTTTTGAGAACCAAGACCATCCTAGCCGTTCCTAGCTGCGTCACAATGAAGGACGGCGTAGGAAGGTGGTAGCATATATATATATATCCCCGCTGCGCCCCTGGCCGGGAAACGCAACCGGTGGGAGTGCAACCAGCGGGAGAGCAGCCGGTGGGAGCTTAACCATTATGCTTGGTCCAGCTCCCGTCTTGCGGTGACAGTGCATGACGCGCCAATCGCATGCCCCCACGCGTCCCGACTTCTCGGGAAGGGACGCACGACTGTGGTCGTTCGGTCATTTTACACCGCACGACACGCCAATCACGTGCAGCCACTTGTCCTGCCATATCGGGAAAAAGCACGTGGCCGCTGACACCGCAAGACGCGCTGGTCTGTACTGTCACGGTGTGCAGTGCATGCCGCATGCCAGGCGCCATTAAAGCATTGTCGCAGAGCCACGAGCCACTTGGCCGCGCCTTGACTTCAACTCTGCACGGCGACTCCGAAGCCCAAGACTACGAACCCGCCTGACGACCTTGGGGTGCCCCTCGGCTCCACGTCCGTCGGCTCAGTCGGCCCTCCGGCCCGGCCTCGCGTACAAAGGAACGTCTCCGCATCCCGCTTCGCTCGCATGTCCACGGAGCGAAGCCGGAAGCTTCACTGGAAGCGCACGCCTCTGGGCCAGAGACGCCTTCGGCGGTAGCTTTGACTCTGGGTCCATACAACTCAAGAGGCGCCAACCGCCACCAAGATCTAGTTTTATCTGATATCATAGGAGGTCACAGGCCGCAGGGACGGAGAGGGCCAAATGGCTCGGCAACATGGTTTCGGCCCGTGAAGCCCTTCACCATGAGAGGCTCCTGTTGTAGGGGTGGCCCCACCTAAGCCCAGCCGGCCTGTTAGGAGGTTGTAAGGCCCAAAATGGGAGATGTATAATGACATAAAAGCCCCTGGGAGGGATACTTGAGTGTAAGGGCATAATTGTAAAACACTCCCCATGTGAATATATATATGCCATCCAGGCCATGGGGGAAACCCTAAGCATTGCTCACCTAACTCTCCATTACCATACTCTCTCTCTTTGTTTGGTCTGTAACCACGACATTCAGAATTTTGGCAAAATTATTCCGAATTTTGCCAAATTACCACCAAGAGCTTTGGAATTTTAACAAGAGAGTGAGGAGAGGAGAATGCTAGTTTGAGTGTGGGTTGATGAGAGGGGAGTATGTTGCCCATTTATAGAAAAAATTTGAGATTTTTGATTTTTTCGTATTTTTAAACTTACAATCGGCCATATAAAATGGCTATAATTTTGTTCGTGCCGTGCCATGCTAGCATGGTGGGCCAAGGTGGCGACCCAAGCACAGCCCACGGCTTTGTGCAATGCCAACCTGGCCCATTGACCATCGTGCCATATGCCATGCCTACAGTATCGGGCCATGGGCCAGCCCATTAGGCACAACCCATTTGGACACCACTATACACCCTGGTTACATGTGGAAACTTGCTTTATTTGTTGAAGATATGGAATAGTTTGATACACTTGGTTAAACTGAGATTGTAATGACCCAACCATGTACAACATGTATTTGTTTCCTTGCCATATCATTCAAGTAATTGTAGCCAATCCGGCAGTTGTATTTGTGCTACATAAATAATAAGCCATAGCCCTGTTTGGTCATTTTCTCTCAAAACAATCTGCTAGTGTAGTTTTTGACATGGTATCAGAGCCCTAAAGCTCTACGGCGATGTCGACTTCACCGTCTCTAAGCGTTTCCACTTCCGGTGCCATAGTCTGCTGCTGCTGCTACTGCCGCTGCCTTCGGCTCAACCTCGGCCAGCCTTCTTCGCTCCCCATACTTTGCTCATCTGATCAATGTCAAGCTTTATCAAGATAGCTATGTTCTCTAGAGGGGTCAATTCATGCCCTACCTGAGGAGTCAGTAGCTGTTGGGCTACGTAGATGGGACCATTGTCACACCAGAGATGACAAAAGATCTGTTTGTTTGGGCTTTTTCTCCAACTTAAGAGATAAATAGCTAAAACCTAAACAAAGAGATGTCTTTTTAACTGGGCTTTAAGCTGTCCTATTACTATAAGCCAAAAACCAACCAAGATGTGTCTTTTTTTGCCTTGGCGGGTTGGGATTTGCCAAATGCCACTCAAGTTCGCTTAATTTATCCACCAAATGCCATCGCATGCAAACTCTAAAATCACTTACCCCTCTCCTCATTTATCTTCCCCTCTCCTTATTTACTTCCCAATCTTCTCTGCACCTGGCGCATCGCCTTCATCCTCCCCACAACCAACACCGTCGACGTAGTACTCCTCCCCGCGCCCAACGCCGTCTTCCCTAGGCCGCTTGTGAACTCCGTCTGGCTACTGCCTATGAGATATATCTGTTCATAGCCATCCTCATATGTCCATCGCAGTCAATGCAGTACCCCTCCCCACGCCTGATGTCGTGTTCCCCAGGTTGCTCGCGAGCTCTGTCTAACCATCGTCGGATCCCCATCGCCACCTAAGAGATCTATATGGCTATTGTCATACTCCCCATGCTCATCACAGCTGATGCTGTACTCCTCCCCCATACTTGGCACTGTCTTCCCTAGGCCACCGCTGATGGATCCCCATTGTCGCTTACGAGATCTATCCAGCCACCGTCATCCTCCCCAGGCTCATCGCCGCTGTCTTCCTAGGTCGCCAACAAGTTCTATCTGGTTGCACTGATGCCACCATCCTCTACCAGCCTCGCCTACTATCCACCTGCACCAACCCCCCCGCTCGTCCTCCTTCCTCATGCCTCCATCTTCCCCACGCCGCTACTGTCGTTCGGCGCTGCTATCCTCACTGAGCCCAATGTCGATGACCCTGTCCGCGTTGTCTGGATTTCCACCACTGCTATCGGATCTCCTCCTCGGCAAACTTCAGAATTATTGGATCATAATGAAATTCATCTCTAACATTAGAATAATGGTATTTTAGATATTTTAATAATAATCCATCACTCCAAAGTAATAAAGCTAAAATACCAAACAACCTGGCTTGGCTTAAAAGTGGACCTCTTTTAAGCTCTTTAAGCCAAAAGGTTGGCTTTAAGCTACAAGCCAAAAAGCCTAAGCCTGAACAAATATGGCCAAAGTTAAGAGCAACGATGACTGTCAACCTGATGTATCAAGTTTGGGAATGGCAGGACCAACTTGTCCTGATTGCCCTACTATCCTCCTTATCGGAGGAGTTTTGACGTAGGTTCTCTTCTGCAATGTGATAACCCAAAATTATCAAAAATTTGAATTTGAGCAAATTTCATCTGAATTTGGAAGTTTTTACCAAATTCAAAAATTCTAACAAAAAAGCTCACTTTCCTTTTTTTTTTGGAATTACACTTTATTGAGAAAGTGCATTCTTGCTACTCATTTTCTTCTCTGTCCTCACCTACCTCACGTCACATTGCCACTCACAAGTGCACGCTACCTCTGCCTTGAGTCATCTTCACCCACACCAAGCTGCGCTAGGGCTGTGCCACGTTGTTTCCACCTCACGTCATGCAGAGCTCAGCTTTGCCCCTCCGTTGCTTTCACACCACCTTGGCCCATCTCACCTTGGCTTGACACACTGTGCCCACCACTATTTTTCACCGCTACCTCACATGCCCGCTCTATAGAGGAACGATGACTCCTACACCGCTGCCATATCTTTGTCATAGAACTAAACCCGCAAAGTTTCCCACGTTTGCCCACGCGTTGAGTTCATCTTTGCCACCACTCTCCCTATGCACGACCCCTCCCTGTACAAACTGCCTCGCACAGGCTATAAAGCCAAGGCTAGTGACTACCTTAGCCTCTTCTTGCACACCCTCAAGCTAGAGCCCACCATCTTCTTCGTTGGCCATAGGAAGCTGCACCGCAGCCATCATCCTCAAACCTAGTAATCTTAGGCCATCTTCAAAATTCCTCATCTCCATCATCGCTCTTACCAAATTAGTCATGCCCTTAGCACCTCAACCCCACAAAGTTGTCCTCGATCTCAAAGCGTAGCCCTGCCACCCCTAGTTTGCCACCACCATGCACCACCGCTGCACCACCCTCGGTCGCAACACCAACCCATTCCAGATCTCCTCGTGCCAAGCCACCACTGCCATCGTGTCCCTCTCATCTCACTAATGCTCATGAGCGCGTCAATTCTAGCCTCTACACTGTTAGAATTCACCATCTACATGAACATCCACCACACCATCTACGCCCATGGATGCTAGCTTTCCATAGACCTCCTCGAGCCGAGCCACCACCACCACCGAGCTCCCTTGCCCCATTAATGCTCAAACCACCATCAATTTGGTCAAAGCACCATTGTAGCTCCGCCACAACCCTCCCCTGGTCTGACCATGCACCACTGCTGCTAGCCATTTCCATGCCACCATTGCTTGCGCTAAAACCCAAAATGAGTTCACCATGATCCGTAGATACTGTCTGCACCACCCAATTCCCTCATCTGTTGTCGTCACCATCGAAATTGCTGTCGCCGCCACTTTCCTCTGCTCAGCCACCATGTGAGTGAGCTCTAGCTCGCTTAAAATGCAAGTTGGGCTGCATACCTTGTGGGCCAGCAAAGCCAGCTTGGGCCAGCACTTACGCCTAGCCAGCCGAACTGAGCTAGCCCATTATTGTTCACAACCCAACCCTACACTGTGTAGCCCAATAAATCCTAGTTGGCCCAACATTATTTATTCAACCCGATCCGAACATTGTTCAACCCAATCCACTACACGGTAAATGGGTTTAACACTATTCACTCAACCCGACCCACAAGAAATAGTATCAACCCAGCACTGTGCACCCGATTTGTTATTACTCACCCAAAACCTGTTAAAGCTTGTTTATATTCATTTTGACTATTTCGAGGCCGTCTAACTCATTTTCAACCCCGTTCATCCTAACCAAGCTTAGTTTAAACCTTATATGCCCAAACTCACCATCTTTATATCTTTTTCTTGATTTTTTTGTTTTATTTTGTTTCCAGTTTGCATTCTACAAAGAGGGGACTGACTTGTATTGTTCTTTTACGCTAGCATTTGGATTTGACTAGTTGGCCAACAGAGAAGCTAGTGGAGCAACTGAAGTAGATGGTGTCAAATCTGAAGCCTACGAAGAAGTGCTTGAAGACCCTGGAAAAGAGGATAAGTCATATGTCTTGATCATGTTGATCCCATATTATTTAATTATTATCACTTTCATTTATGTTATTTGATCACTGTAATTTACATAAAATAATAATTTAGAAAGACATGATAAATTGTTAGATCCAACCACTAAAAAGCCCATTCATACTCTTGTAAGACATATTCGCCTTGACAACCATAAGTGTTATTATAATATGAAATCACTCATTAGTAATTAGTAGGTAGGTTAGAAAAATATAAATGATTAGAAATAATGTTAAGGATTATCTAGTCCAGTGTCGGTAGACTTTTAAATAAAGCTAAAGGTTGAGGCTTCTTGGTGGGCAACTACTAGATTGTTGGAGCACGTGACCTTACCCTAAGATTGAAGGTGAGGTGGCTCTAGTGGTGTGGTTACGGTGTGCATGTGGTATGTGAATGATATTCTCACCTATGGCAAATAAGGACTATACCCTTGAACCAAGTAAATGACACCAAAGTCACTCAACCATAAGCTTGACTTGTTAACCTAGTCTAGTACACTGCTCAATTCAATCGAACATCTGTAAGGTGATGGTTATTGTAACATCCCAAAAATCCTTTTCCTGAAAAATTTAACTTCAAATTAATAATTTTAAAAGTATTTGAATTTTTTATTTGGATTTATTTGGTTTTTAATTGGTTTTCTGAGTTTTCTGGAGTTTAAAACCTATTTTTAAAATTTTAAAAAATATTTTAGGTTAAAAATTAAACACCAACATTAGTTGGAAATATTTTATTTAAGCCCAAAATGTCACCAGGAGCTTCTGTGAATTTTCCTAAAATTTTTGGAGGTATTTTCATATTTTTCTGAGGCTTAAATAATTTCCTAGCCTTTTGTGAAAATCAAAATCAAATTCAAAAATTAAAAATCCAAAACCCTCCCTCCGGCCGACGCGTGGATGGCCCAAATCCGCCCACGTCGCCGCCCAGCCTAATCCCGGTCGCTTCCCCTCTCCCTCCGCCAAGCGGGCCCGGCCCGTCAGTCTTCCCCGCCTACCCCTCCTCCTCGCCCGACACGTGGACGGCTCGGATGAGCCGAGTCCCCACGTTCAGCCCATCTCGCTGTCCCCTCCCACTTAACCGCATCTGCTGCCCGATTTTCCCTTTGAGCCGCGTGGCTTCATCCGCTTCGCCCGCTCTCTCCATCCCCTTCTCTCACTGCGCGGGCCCCGCTGGTCAGGCCCATCTTCCTCCCTACGCCACCTTCCTTTCTCCTCTCCTCCTCTTTCCTTCCTTGCGCCGGCGACCGAATCCCCGCTAATTCCGTCCTCCCTTCCCCGATTCCTCTCGGCTTTCGAAAGTGTGAGTCGTGCGAATTTCAATCACGCGCTCGCCTTCCTTCCTCACCCCCTCCTTTCTTTTTTCCTCCACCCGAATCACCGCCGGCCGCCGAGATCTTCGGCGAGCAATTAAAGCGCCCCGCCCCTCTCTGGCCCCTATAAAAAGCCCCCTCGGCCTCCCATCTCACCGCACCTCCTCCCTCCGCCCTCGCCCGCTTCTCCCGAGCCCCTCCTCGCTCTTGCGCCGTGCGCCTTACTCGCCGCCACCGCCATCAAGTCCGGCGAGGAATCGCCGCCGCCTCGAGCAATGCCTCGCCTCGCCGCTACCTCCGTCGTCTTCCCCGTGCGCCGGCGACCACCCCCAGCCCTCGGCCAAGCCTCCCCGTCGCCGGAGCGCTACCGCACCAGAACACCCGAACCCCTCTGGCCACCCCTAGCCGCCGGCACCGTCGTCTCCGTCCACCTTTGCCCGGCCCCCTTCATCAGATACCTCAAAAGGTATGCTTACCCTATATGGGTAAGAAACACCCGAGTGCTCAGACGGGTACCAGCGCTATCTCCTCCCCTGGAGCCCCCGGCTCCGCACGCTGAGGTTGAGCCAATTCTTTTAATTTCCTCACTGACAACCGGGCCCCACTCGTCAGCGGCCGCTCGTCTGCGATGGCCACTGGCGTCTGGGTCCCACCCGTCTGCGCTGGCCACTGACATATGGGCCCAGAGCCTGATGGGTCCCACCTGTCAGTGACCAACAGCTCGTATGGCCACTGACAGAGGGGTCCCACTGGTCAGAGACCGAACTCAGTGGGCTCACTGTCATGTGGGTCCCACCTGTCATAGACTTAGAGAAAAACCATAAAAGAAAAAGAATAAAATGTAAATTCTGTTAAGTGTGTCCCACCTATCAGAAATTTAATAATTTATGGATTTATCCAAACTGAGATTTTCAAATGAGCATAACTTTCTCATTTTAACTCCAAATTGAGCCGTTCAAATTTCTAAATTTTTCTAAAATCATATTCTATCCACTTATACCCTATTTTCAAATTTTTTTGAATTTTATTTGAATTTTTGCTTGTATTTATTTGATTTGTTCGTTCGTCTTTTTGCGCGTAGAATCCGACGTCGCCGAACAATTTGTCGAACCGCAGCAAGAGGGACCAACCAGTGCACAAGAAGGCAAGTCTCCTTTGATCATTTTGAACCTATGTTTGAGAAATGTTTTTAATTATTTTAAATTTATGTGCATCGCTATTTACTTAGAACTCTAGTTTTGGTATTACGGCATTAGTTAATCCAACCTTGTTATGCCCTCAATTGAACTTGAATGCCATGTACCCTTGTAACCCTAGTATCACCTTAGTCTCGATAATGAGAATTACATAATCCTTTGGTAATATTAGAACGGTAGTAAAATGCTTAGTCATGCTATTTAATTCTTTTGTAACTATGGAATGGGAAATCATATTTCATTCAACTGGTATTTGTATTTAGAAATAAGTGGTGACTGGTGTTGCCACTGTGCTTTTAAAAATAAATAAAATGTAAAAGTTGGTTTAGGCTGGGGCGGATGGTTGGTTGGGATTGGTGCGGCAAGCACGAGATCTTGTAAAGTGTATGTTCCGCCCTAGTTGATTAAGGACCGACGCTTGTGATTGTCCAAACTGAGCACTACCGTACAACCCCGAGTCTATATGGGTACGACCTAGCTGATTAAATCATGATAGTTTAGTTTAGGTGCCACCAGTGGAAAGTGGGTGCCAGGGATTTACTGGTTATCCACAGTGAGGGACAAGGATTTACTGTACTTATATGGCGCAAGAGGGGGCTTTGGACTGGGTGGATTTAACCCTTCTGCGGTGAAACCTCAGCGGGTGGTGTCTAGCTAGACTAGAGTGAGGAAAAGGCTTTATGATATTTTATCTGTGTCTCATGCCAAAGGAAGCGTGGTGACTGTTAAGATAATTTATCTCTTGGGGGTAAAGTTGTACAACCTCTGCAGAGCGTCAAACTATTCGAATAGCCGTGCCCACGGTCAAGGGCGGGCAAGGAATGCATTCACATGGTAGATCTTTGATTTTTGTTTTAAAAACAAAGTTTTGGTATTTCGAGAGTGGAGGGAACTCTCGGAAGGGATCCTGGCGGTTGGAGCCAGTGTGGGTGGATGTAACCCGAAATTCTAAATTTTATCGATTAGAATTGGTTAACTAGTGTTGGTGGTTAGAACCTTCACTATAAACTGCTTAATAGTTTCAATTAAAGCAATTACTTTGTCAAATTAATGCCTTCAAAAATATTTAGTAATAATTGAAATAAAACATTACTTTGTGCAAAAGAACCATATAGCCTTCCTTTGTCAAGCATTGCATCTATTGCGTTTTTCCCAAGACTAGCGGAGTAATTTATGTACTCACATGCTGCACTTAAAATCAACTTAGAAGAATATGAAGCTCAAGATGGAGACTACGACTACTTCGCTTGTGGATTCGACGAAGGATTCCCGGAGTACTAGGTCGCGCTTCCCCAGTCAATTGCCTGTGGCGTATTGATGGGTCTTCGCCGGATTTATCTTCTGCTTCCGCTGTTTTTGTGTGTGCGAGGTCTTGAAACCTCATTTGTAATAATGAGACCTTTCGGTCAGTACTCTATTATTGTAATAAAGCGTACTTGGTGATGTAATCATTTCTGTTTGACTGTTTGCATTAGCTTTGATCTGGGACTAGTGCTGTAATACACAGAGGGTCCGGGTTCAGAAATCCGGGGTCCCGACAGTTATCCTATGATCGTCTGGATAGCCTATGGGGGGAAAGGGGTGAGATGGAGTTTGGACTTGTTGTGTCACTTACCAATCTTCACAATGGTAAGTCCACTCAACGTCGGGCTACATGTTCCTCATTGGCCAGTGGATACCCATTAGTGGTTAATTGGTTCGTAGCCTACCAGGCAGAAGCTATAATAAAAAGAGCAGTGAAACGACCTTGTTATCTCAGCTCGGTCGCACGCTATTATGTTGCGTGTCTACAGCTTGACATTTGAGTTTGAGATATTTTATGGGTAAAACTGGACAACTCTGCAGCGTATAATAAATGATATTCGAATACGTCGTACTCTCAATCAATGGAACTGTGTTTCATGTGTGATTCCTATAACAGGGCATAAGTAGAATTTAAATTATTTAATGTAAAAATTATGGATGAGAAAGCCCCCTTGCTAATTAAATAATGGTGTACTATTTTGAGTGCAAAGTTCTTTACTAGTAAACTTGCATCTATTCTTAGCATGTAACTCGTGGCTCTATCAGCAGAGCACCATGCATGGTAGTTAAATAGCCTTTCCATATGGCTTGTTTAGTATTTATTGAGTATTTAGTGTACTCAAACTTACTTATTTTTATCAGAATAAATACCTGAAGAATGAAGAATGCATCAGGTAACGTGTTAGGGTTGCAGCCACACTCAAGCGTTTCTGTGGGATTTTATTGGTTCTTTTGAATTTAAGTTAAGTTTTTGGCTTGAAAGTTTGGCCGTTATGTTATATTTTAATTAAGCTAATTTTTTTTAAATACTCACAAGTAGACATGAAAGTTCTTTTGCCCGTAACTGAGCTTTAAGCCTGTTGTGAAAAGTACGACGGTTCTGTTATCGTAATGGGGTCGTCACATGCAACACCTCTCGCGAGGTTTGGTCCACGCTAAAACACATGTTCTCCTCGAGATCACGACGCAAGATCAAGCAAATCCGGTGTCTGATGGCGAACATGCACAAGATAGAAGAACCAGCCAGTACTTCACCAGGATGAAGAAACCTGCTGAGCGTTGGCCTCGATTGGCCAGCCACTTCGACAAGATCAGGTGGTCCCGTACATCTTGCTGGGACTGGATTTGGAGTATGATCCTTGCTGACTTCTATCACCACCAGACCTAATGATGTCTCTCTCAATGAGCTATATGCGTTTAATCATGAGACGCGGTTGCGTAAAACAGCACTGTCCTCCTGAGCGACGGCTCGACTAACTTTGTGTCACGCAACAACAATAGTCAAGGTGGTCGGTTGAGAAACAACAATAACAAGTGTTGCAACCTAAATATACAAATCCAAATCCTCTATGTATGTTGCACTAGTCTAAGATCATAGTAATGCACACTGTTGTAGGGGTGGCCCCCCACCTAAGCCCAGCCGGTCTGTTAGAAGGTCATAAAGCCCAAAATGGGACATGTATAATGGCATAAATGCCCTTGAGAGGGATGCTCAAACGTAAGGGTACTATTGTAAAAACACTCCCCATGTAAGTATATATATCATCCAGGCCATGGGGAAACCCTAAGCATTGCTCACCTAACTCTCCACTAACATACTCTCTCTCTCTGTTTGGTCTATAACCACAACAGTTGGCGCCGTCCGTGGGGACGACAAGAGCAAGCCTCAAGATCCGAAGAGGATGGCACCGAAGAAAGCTCCATTGTCGGCGGCAAAGAAGAAGAAGGTGGGTGCGACGGAGTCTCGCGTTAACACCAGGGCTTCGGTGTCAGCAGTCGCAGGTGTGGACGGCGACGCGGGTGCGACAAAAATGAACATCGACGCTCACGGCACGACGATCGCCCCCGCCACCATCGCCACGACGGTCGACCCCGCCACCGTCGCCACGACGGTTGACACTGCCTCGCGCGCGACGAGTGATCCCGTCGCGGGCGCGGCAGCCAACGTCGGCAGTGCCAACCGGGTGGTTGGGGGCGGTAGCGCCGGTGCCCACGTTGGCACAGCCGCCGTCCTTACACCCGGTGCGGGAGCGGCGAGCGGTCCCAGTGGCAACGTGGGCCTTGTCCTCGACTCTGGAGTCCACCACGCTGGCGCAGCAGGCAACCCAGGAGCACAGGCCGTGGTCGCCGCTGTCCTGGCCATGCGACCAGGTGCGCCGATTGCCCCGACTACGCCTGCAGCGGTGGAGAGCGCCCTGCTGACGGCCATCGGCACGCTTCAGCGGGAGTTGGTGGATCTCCGCGGAGCCATGCGGGACATGCAAGAGGTTCAGAGTCAGCAGACCCCGCCGATGGTCGCACCGGAGCCCACACCAGAACGAGCGGACAGTCGTGACGCCACCACGTCCAGTCGCGTCCTGCTGCGGCGTGTGGACCCGGAGTCCCCACTCTCTGCAGGTCTGTAGCAGTCGGCATGGCCGGAGGACTTCAAGTTCCCTAGCGCCATCGAGCCGTACAAAGGTGACACGGACCCTCGGGAGTTCGTGCGTGTGTACGAGACCGCCATCGAAGCCGCTGGTGGAGACAACACCACGAAGGTGAAGGGACTCCCCCTCGCGTTACAAGGAGTGGCGCTCTCTTGGTTCTTCACCATCGAGCCAAACTCCATATACGCAAGGGAGCAGATCCGCGATCGACTCTACAACAACTTCCAGGGGAACTATGGTGAGTGCGTCAACGTGGATCAGCTCTTCGCGGTCAAGCAAAAACCCTCAGAGAAGCTCCGGGAGTACTTCAGGCGCTTTGCGAAGGTCCGCTGCCAGGTCAAGGACGTTAACGAGACAACCATCATCAATGCAGCGATACAGGGCCTTCGCCTAGGGCTGCTGGCCGAATACAATGCGTGAAAGCCAATCAAGACGGTGGCGAAGCTGTTTGGCAAGATGGAAGGGTACGCCAGGGCGGAGGAAGACGCGTGGCGGCGCCAAGGTGATGACTTTGACACCAATCAAGTGGAAGGCGTGACGAAGAACGAAGATCCGCTGAAGGAAGGCTCCTCGAAGGGCAAGCGCAAGCGGGAACCTGCGTGGGACGCCTCTGACCACAAGGACGCCCAGCACAAGGACTCGTCGGGCGACAAGCCCAAGCGCGGCCAACAAAAGTCTCGGAGAGCCCGCTACGTCTTCGCCATCGAGGGTGGCTCCGAAGACAGTGCCTCCGCCGGCCGCGGCAGCAGAGCTCGCAGGGGTCGGGGCCGGGGGTGCGGTCGTGGTCGCGATAGTAGGACCCGCGCGGAATACGACGACCAACATCATGGCATGTGGTGCAAGGTACATGGTCGGGGCAGCCATGACACACACGCATGCACCACCATCGTTGCACTTCAGCAGAGCGTCACCAGGGACAGAAACCCCGAGGTGCGGTCGCCCATCGTAGCCCATGTCCAGCATCCCTTGGAAGGCCTCATGCGGATCCAAGATCTGGGTTTGCAGCCACAGGAGGGCCCCTGCGGATCCAAGCCCATGTGCATCAACCCCAGGAGGGTCCCCTGCAGATCCAAGCCTCGGAGGGAGGCCAGCGTAGAGTCATAAACGTCATCTCCGGGGGTTCCTCGCTGGAGTTTGCTTCAGCGCGGTAACGAAAGGCCTACGCATGGAGATTACATCACGTGGCGGCATACCCGGCACAGGCACCACCGGACTGGGTGTAGCACGAAATTACCTTCATGCCTGCCGATGCCGAAGGCGTGGAGTTCCCCCTACCAAGATCCCCTGGTCATCCAGGTCGCCATCGTAGGATGCGACGTCAAGCGTGTCCTAGTCGATGGAGGGAGCTCCGTGAATATTTTGTTCGCAGCGGCCTTCGACCAGATGGGGATCCCCCGAAGTCGCCAAGGCCCCTTGGGAATCCTGCTACAGGGCTTCGGAGGCCAGCCCCTGAGGGCGTTGGGCCAAATATGCCTGCAGGTCTCCTTCGACCGGGACGACAATGTGAGGAGCGAAGACGTCACCTTCGACGTCGTCGATATCCCGTACCCCTACAACGCCATATTGGGGCGACCAACCCTCAATTCCTTCGGGGCAGTTCCACACCACGGCTTCCCATGCATGAAGCTCCCCGGCCTATAGGGCATCATCACCGTCCACGGCGACCAGGATGTGGCCCGGCGTATAGAACTCGGCACCAGAGGTCCGCACCACGAGGCTCAACGGGACGCCTAGGCCGGGCATGCCAGCGCAAGGATCCTCGGTGGCCTCAGGAAGCACCCCGCTAAGCTCCCGCGTGGATTGCTCCGGCAGTAGAGGCTCCCGCCGTGCCCTGCCTCGTCGCCACGGTGACGATAGCCGCAGCCATTCCCACCTAGGAGCGATCAGTGGTTAGTACCTTGTCTTTTGTAACCACTCTCCCGCGCAAACGGGAATTCAATAAAGTTCACCGTTTGCGAAACTCTTCTTGCTACTTGCAAAAACGCGCGGTGGCTTGCCTCCGCGCACACTCTCCGTGAGTATAAACAAAGACACGAGTTCGCGCGCGCGCACTCTTTGTGAGCATAAACAAAGACACGTGTTCGCACGCGCACTCTCCGTGAGCATAAAAAAGACACGCGTTCACGCGCGCACTCTCTGTGAGCATAAACAAAGACACGCGTTCGCGCGCGCACTCTCTGTGAGAATAAACAAAGACACGCGTTCGCGCGTGCACTCTCTGTGAGTATAAACAAAGACACGCATTCGCGCGCGCACTCTCTGTGAGTATAAACAAAGACGTGCGGGGGGACGCCTTCGCATGCACTCTACGGAGTATAAATAAGACGTAGCGTCGAGGTCCGCCTCCGCACGCACTCTACGGAGTATAAATAAGACGCAGTGTCGAGGCATACCTCCGTGCGCACTCTACGGAGTATAAATAAGACGCAACGTCGAGGCATACCTCCGTGCGCACTCTATGGAGTATAAATAAGACGCAGCGTCGAGGCATACCTCTGTGTGCACTCTACGGAGTGTAAATAAGATGCAGCGTCGATGCATACCTCTGTGCGCACTCTACAAAGTATAAATAAGACACGTATGTTGTCCCTGCGCACTCTACTGAGTATAAACAAGACGCGGATGTTCCCGCGCACGCACAGGCGTTACCCGTGCGTACTCTCCGGAGTATAAATGAGACGTGGTTGATGGTCCCACACACTCCACGGAGTATAAACAAGCTGCACAAGATGCTTGCCCCCCGCACCCCGTGGAGTACGCATAAGATGCACAAGAGGTTTGCTTCCGCGCGCACTCCATAGGGCGCCGATAGGCTGCAGCAGAGGCTTGCCCCCACGCGCACCCTGTGGAGTACAACTTGGACGCGTGGCCGTTGTCCCCACACGCGCCCCCTGACAGCGAGTATGGGGGTCATCAGCGTCGGGAAACAGCCCTACCCGCGGGTCAGCCTTCGTAGATGGCGGAGTGCTCGTGCGTCTACCTCGGCTAGGCACCAGCTCTGCTGCCCCACTTTGAAGGGTAAGGGACGGAGCGCTCGCACGTCTACCTCGACTAGGCGCTAGCTCCGCTGCCACTACTGCGAAGGGTAGGGGACGGAGCGCTCGCACGTCTACCTCGACTGGGCGCTAGCTCCGCTGCCACCACTTTGAAGGGTAGGGGACGGAGCGCTCGCGTGTCTACCTCGGCTAAGCGCCAGCTCTGCTGCCCCACTTCGAAGGGTAGGGGACGGAGCACTCGCGCGTTTACCTCAACTAGGCGCCAGCTCCGCTGCCACCACTTCGAAGGGTAGGGGATGGAGCGCTTGTGCGTCTACCTCGACTGGGTGCCAGCTCTGCTACCACCACTTCGAAAGGTAGGGGACGGAGCGCTCGCGCGTCTACCTCGACTAGGCGTCAGCTCCGCTGCCACCACTCCGAAGGGGAGGGGACGGAGCGCTCGTGCGTCTACCCCGACTGGGCACCAGCTCTGCTGCCACCACTTCGAAGGATAGGGAACGGAGCACGCGGCGGCCTACCAGGCGTAAAAGCGTTGGCGAAACAGGGGATCAGCGCGGTCGCGTAAAACGACGGAGACACATACTTCAAACAAAGCCCTTTGTGCATTAGTCAGCGGTTGCATACAAGAAGGTATAGCAAGAAACAAATGTACAAGCGTCCTCAGATGTTTGGTGCCGCTACTCGGTTGGGTCATCCTTAGCGTGTGTTCGCGCTGAAGTCCCGCTCGAGGAGGCCTGGGCCGCCCAGAAATCCAGCGATTCTTCGGCCTGCCACCAGCATCGAAGACGTCGCCGGGCCACAAGGTCAGAAACAAGTGGCCGATCCCTATCAAGCAGCTGCTCAAGCATAGCGACACACGCGGTCAGAATACCGGGGCAATCTCCACTTTATTCACGAAAGCAAAGGGGGTACACACATGGCAACGCACGCCTACACACTGGAACCCTGGCGTCACACCTGTGGGTCCGCGCCCTGCCCACGGGGGCAGCACCACCTCCACCACGTCCAGGTACTTCGTCAATCCATTGACCGAAGTCCTCCTCGCTGCCCATGGTTCGCCACAGCTCTAGCTTCCCTGTGGCCTCCCCGATATACTCCTAGATTCGCTCATGGAAGGCCCGGGAAGCTCAACGAATGGAGCGTATGGCACTCGACATCACCCCGGCTCCAGCGGGCATCTCTAGCGCGGGGTCAGCTAGCTCGTCGACATGCCGACAGCCCCGGTGGTGTAGCAGCGCAAAGGCCAGGCGCGATGTCACAAAGGAGCAGTGGTTGCCTAAGGATTTGGTGGCACTAAGCACAAGGTTGGACGCGTCCGCGATTCGACAGAGCATCCGAGGCAATCCTCGGGACCAAAGGAACGAGGTGTCACCTCGGCGACAAGGTCTTCGAAGGAGCCTTCAAGTGCCAGCATGGCGTCCCACGCCGCCACTGAGGCATCGCCTAGAGCGCAGTCCCGCTCTCCGAGAGACGTAGCGAGGCGGACTCTCTCCTGCTCCAGCGTAGTGATCTGCTGGAGCAGGCCGTCCCGCTCCTTTGCGACCGTTCGTCGCGCAACCTCTGTCGCCTCCAACCGCGCCGCTGCCACGAGCGCCTCGGTGTGCAAAGTCGCTTCCGCGCGCTCCGCCTCTAAGAGTTGGATGCGATCGTCCTTGGCGGAATGTGCCCCCTTGACTGCGCGAAGCACCTCTTCGGCGGTGCGCAACCGGTCCTCTAGCGCCTCCCGCTCACGGGCGTGAGCTGCCTGTAGCGCCCGGCCAAGGACGAGGGTCTGTACGACAAAAACATTAATAAACTTTAAGGACCACACAACGCTAAAAGGTCAGATACTCACCCTCATTTTCGAGACCTCCACCGCGCTTCCAAGGCGCTCCGACCCGTAGGTCAGCAGCACCTGGTCATCCAGATTCGCGGCTGCATTATCCGCGACCCCTCTCCATGCTCCCAGCACCTCCGGTCGAGGGACGAAGTCCGCCAAGTTGGGGCGCACGGTCTCCACGGTGGCTACTCCGGGAGCGTTGCGCGTCCCTCCCGAAGGAATATCCCCGTGCCTCGGAGAGCGCCTGCGCTCAGGGAAACAAGCCGCTACGAGAGGACATGACGGTTAGAGCCCCATGAACGTACCATAGGATTGCGACAAGCGAACTTACTTCGGCATCAGGTGCTAGATGTTGCTGATGTGTCTCCCTAGCTTCAGGGGGAATCGCAGGATGGCAGTGCCCCCTGGTGAAGTTGGCCCTTCGGGCCGGGGGACCTCCGCCCCGGAGTCTAATGCTGGTAAGCTCTGGGCCCCGGCCACCGCAGCCTTGGAGGAAGCCGCAGGGACGGTGGGCCAGGGAGCCTCGGTGTCGGAATCGGAGTCCAACAGGCTCCTGACCTTGGTCACCACAGCAAACCTCCTCCTCGGACGAGGAGGCGATCGTAGGCGCGGCCACTTCGCCTTGGGGGAGCAAGGCGAGGACCTTTTCTCTGTAATCACCGCAGGTGGGAGCTCTGCTCTAGCCACCTCCGTACGTGGCAGCTCCGCCTCGGCAGCCACCGTAGGCGGGAGCTCTGCTCTAGCCACCTCCGCAGGTGGCAACTCCGCCTCGGCAGCCACTGTAGGCGGGAGCTCCGCTCTAGCAACCTCCATGGGTGGCAGCTCCGACTCAGTGGCCGCCACGGGTGAGGATTCCGCCCCAGCACCATCCATGGATGATAACCCCACCTTAGCGACCACCACGGGCGACGAAGCCTCCCCCTCCCGATCGTCCGCGATACACTCTTGGTCCCCGGCACCGCCCAGAGACCCTTCACCTTCGTCCTCCGCGCCCGCCTCCAGGTCCGAGTCGTCATAGTTCGCTGAATCGGAGTCAACAACCAGTGCAACGGGTGCAGCCACAGAGGACCAAACCCTCCGACGAGACGGCGGTCCTTTCCCCTTGGCATCCTCGTCTCGACGGCGAGGCTGGCTCGGGGCCAGAGGGGCGCGCTCCGGCACGCGAAAGCCCAAGGCCTCGCACACGCAGTTTATCCGCCCCAGCCCTGCCTTCGCAGTCGCAGCTGCACGCAAATTGTGCTCCCTGGCCATGTGCGGTTCGAGGAACACGCCCACCGCGCGCTCCGCGTCCTCTAGGCGAATCCCTATACACGGTGGGAGGCGAAGTTAAAAAGACAATCCAATAGGCAGAAGTAGAAGATAAGACTTCGCCAGGACTTACGAAGGTCAGAGGGTCCCGGTAGTGAAGACACGGACGGGCGGACATTGTCACGCCGAAGGCCCCCAGCCATGAGGCGCCATTCATAGGCGAGCGCGCCACGCCGTACATGACGAACTCCTCGGCGAGGTCGCGCATATTGAAGCGGGCGGTGACCCCCATAAGCCTCCACGCTCTTCATCTGTCCTCATTGTCGATTGATACGCCAGGCGTGGTGTTGAACGCCATCGGCCGACCCGAGCACTCGAGGCCGCTACTGCTCGCCATACGGTGGTAAAACCACCGTCTCATCCAGTTCGGCTCCCACTTTGCCCAAGTCGAGTTGGCAGGGAAGATCTTTCCGCATGACAATCGCAGAACGAAGTTGGAAAACGTCCCGTCTTTCCACCCTTTCGGTTGGCACCGAGCGTCATGGAGAAATGCGAACATCGAGGCACTAGGCCAGCATGCCTCTGTGCACAAGGCCCAGCTGTACACAGCAAGGCGGGCCAGAGCGTTCGGAGTCAGCTGTGCCAGCTCAAGCTCGAAGGTTCGCAGGACGTCGTCGACAATCATGGCGGCCGGAATGCGAAGCCCAGCTTCAAAGTAAGCGATGAAGGCGATCGCCTCCGACTTCTCCGGGTGCGGTTCTGTCTCATTGCTGGCGGGCAGCTGCACCTCCCGGTGGTCCAACAGCTTCCCCTCGCGCAGCAGCGTGCGGATCGTCTCCTCCGTCGCAAGCGTGGGGCCCAAGATGCGGGAGCATGGGCCCTCCATCTTCTCCGTCGCCACCCACCATTTGTCTACCAGCGTGGAATCACGCCTTTCAAGCGTGTTCTCCTCCTCGAGCGGTGAGGACCGCCGGGAGATAGCGTTATCGCCAGCCTTCTGAGCGTGTTCTTCACCGTGTGCTATCGCTCTCCGGGAACTAGACAACGACGGGGGCAGCGCGGCAGCAAGGAAGGCAAGAGAGCAAGGCGCAGGAAGAGGGGTCAGAAGGCGTGTGGAGGGGACGCAGACGTGGTTCCACAGGAGGTATTTAAAGCCTCTTCATCTCAATGGCAACTTGGCGCATCCTCCGGCACGTGTCGGCGCGATTCTCGGGGCCATCAATGCAGCAGTGGTAGGCCATGGGCCAGTCAACCTCAATGGCAACTTCGATGGGGTCTCCACCTCAGCAGGGAGGCTCCGGCTCCGACTTCGGCCCCGCCCTCTGTGCAGCAAGCCCGGAGACCACCTCGACTCTGATGGCTCGGGACGGCCCTGTGCCTACTTTGGCCTATATGTCCGGGGTCCAGACGGGCCTCCGACTCGACCTCACACGCCGGGGGCAGCTTCGTAACCTGCTCCTAACATTCTAAATATTTTACTTTACGCGCTTGACATCTCACAAGCAATATCCACAGAGTAAGGTCTCACGCAGGTTTGGCTTCCTCTTGACAGGACGCCCCCGTCGGAACGGACGCAAGGCCACGATCGTGTGACGGCTTGACAGCGCACGACGCGCCAATCGCGTTCTACTGCGCGTCCGCGCCACCGCGAAGAGGCACCTCACTGCGCTAACACAAGTCCACGCGGCACGCTTGCAGATCACCTCGACTCCGATTGCGCGGCTCGACCCCGGCGCCTACTTCGGCCTATATTTCTGGGGTCCAGCCGGGCCTTCGACTTGGCCCCACACACGGGGGCAACTTAGCGGCCCGATCCTAACATTCTAATTACCTTTACACGAATGATGTTTTGCAAATAATATCCACGGACTTCGGTTGGATGCAGGTTTGGCTTCGCCTTCACAGGCCGCCCCTGATGGGCGAAGTCTGGAGATGCGCAAGAGCCAGTCTAGCCCACAACGCCAGCACGGCATTGTCCCCGAGCCGCGGGATGCAATGTGGCTTGACTTGTTCTCATAAACAGGCCACCTTCAGTCCATCAACATTCTCTGATAGCAACGCCAATTGACGCGATCAGAGAACGCGGATGAGCTCAAGAAGGCCTATCTGTGAGAACAGGTCAAACCTTGCCATTACAGGCGGGAACACAACGCTGAGCAGGAAGCGCGACTGGTTATCGACGATGAGCCTCAACCAAGTACCCAAAAAAGAGGCCTCCTTCAGTGCATCAACATCCTCTGCATCGCGTGGCGGCCATCGCAGAATGCGGATGCACTGAAGGGGCCCATTTTTGGGGAAGAACGCCTACTCGGCTACAATCGCAGGCAACAACACGCTGCGGCACTAGCAGCGTATTTATACCCATTCCCCTCAGCTGGGGAGCCCGACTGGCAGGAGCTCAACTGGCGGAAGGAGAAGCGTTGCAATGCCACGTGATCGCGACGCCTCAAACCCTACGCCGCGCTAATCATATCTCGCCACGCGGGCCGATTGCCATTCACTCTTGTGGCGACCTTGGCGCCGACTTGACCTCTACGGAACGTCTTCGAATTTCACCCACCATCGGAGGTGCGTGATGTCGGAGCCCACCGCCATTTCGCGCCGGCGGGACGAACCCGGAGCCTGCTTCGACCACACGACCCCGGTCGAAAGACCAACTCCGTTTGGGGCATACACCTCGCTACTGGAGGGCACTTTCGGCAGCAACTCCCGCCCTGTGTTCATACCATCTGGATACGTTGCGCCAGCAAGGTCTAGTCTTGTCTAAACACCTTAGAAGGTCACAGGCCGCAGGGACGGAGGGGGGCCAAAGGACTCGGCAACATGGCTTCGGCCCGTGAAGCCCTTCACCATGAGAGGCTTTTGTTGTAGGGGTGGCCCCCACCATAGCCCAGCCAGCCTGTTAGAAGGTCATAAAGCCCAAAATGGGACATGTATGATGGCATAAATGCCCTTGAGAGGGATGCTCAAATGTAAGGGAACTATTGTAAAAACACTCCCCATGTAAGTATATATATATATATCATCCAGGCCATGGGGAAACCCTAAGCATTACTCACCTAACTCTCCACTACCATACTCTCTCTCTCTCTCTCTCTCTGTTTGGTCTGTAACCACAACATACACAATATAAGCATCGATACACTGTCATCCGTACATAATGATAAACAATAAACTAACAAGATTTGATACTAAATAATGGTTTTGACCTTACAGTCTAGTTTACAATTATTCAACCATGAAGGGCTTGAGAACTAAATATTTTGGCCCTGTTCTTTTCGGCTTCTAAAAGCGGCTTTTGGCTTTTGCTACAGTACATAACTTTCAAAAGGAGTATTTTCTCAAGACGGGGTTTACAAGTTTATTGTAATACATGTTAAAAACCCAACATTTATATCAACTAAAATCGCAAGCAAGTATCTCTCTTCGTAATCTCTATCGCAAACAGTTAAAATTCTAAAATTTCAGCCAAAAGCCATAAGCCGCGGCCATATCAAACAGGCCCAAAGTAAACAGTAGTGCAAGATAAAAGAAACATGAAGCGGTGACTCATCTCATACCACAGGTAATCGACTGGGGTATGAGACCTAGTGATCCGCGTAGTACCCATCTAGTGGTGGTGTAGACCCCTCTTCTCTAGCAACTGAGTGATGATTATTGCATAGGTGAATATATGTAGTACTCAGCAAATTGTGGACATAGAATGCAATTATAGATGATTGGCTTATTACAAAGGAACATGGAATACTTTTTTGGGCTGAATTTCTTGAATTTTGGTGAAATTCGATTTTCTTGGCCCACCCCAAATAGAGCCCAGTTCAACCTAAAATTTCAGCATGTATTGAAATTTTCGGTCGGCCCAGCCCATCCTACCTTCCTTTCTCTGTAGGTCAACTCGCTCATCCATCGATCTCTCTCTTCTGATCGATCTCTCATCTCCCCGATCGATCTCCTCTCTCTCTGTCAAGTCCCGATCGATCTCTCATCTCCCCGATTGATCTCTCTCTCGACTCATCTGTTTATCATCGATCTCCTCTCTCGATATGCACCAGCAAGGGAGGGGATGCGGCACTGGCCTTTGGGAGGGGATCAAAGGGATGCAACCCCGGCATGGGACGGATAGGAGGCCACACTAGCAGGGGACGAGAAGGCAATAGCAAGGGAGGGGGAGGCGGCGCCGGCAAGAGAAGGGGAAGGTGGCTCATGGAAGGCGACGACGGTCAGCGATTGGAGAATTGGCGATGGGGAATCCATGCCGACGCGATTTGGGAATTAGGGATTGGGGCGACAAGTAGTGGAAGACATGGCTGCTGTGACGGATGCGACAACCGCTGTGATTTCACCAAATTTGGTAATTTTTTCTTGAATTCAAACTGTATTTTTGAATATTTCAACTGAATGTTTTTTTAAAAAAAACAAAAAATTTTGAAATTTCCAAACTTCAGATTTCTCAGATGGATCCGAAAAAAATTTGAACCAAAATTGTTTTCCATGCAAAGGAATGACTAACTAGACTTCTTTTGCATAAAGCTATTGTTGCTTTGAATTACAATAAATAGATCGAGAGCATACATTGAAATAATAATAGTAATAACATAAGTAAAACATTGTTTCACATAGCCCAACCATTTAACTCACACATCTTTCTTTTCCAGTTTTGTTTTTATGAAAACATACCCTCTGTGTGAAATCCCCAAGCACGTCCATAACCATGAATATGGCTATTCGAATAGTTTTATTAATACTCTTAGAGGTTGTACAGCTTTCCCCACACAATATGAACAACTTGTAATATTCGCTCACACACTTGCTTAGACATGCAACTAAGAAGATCATAACAAAGCCTTTCAGAAACTTCACCTCGACATTAACCCTCCAGATGATCATGGTCTTCTCCACCCTACTCCTTACATAGCACAAGAGGAGTGGAAAGGGGTTCATTGTTGGATTTGAAATGGGAACTGCCCGTGATGTAGCTCCCATAAGTAACTACACCTTTCACCCTATGTATGAATCCCAATCTACATCCTGAGGTATCATTGCCAGGACTTGGTAACACATAGGACTCACACAACATGATAACACACTACTTTCAATCGCTCCAGTCTAAATTATTTATCTACTAGTTGATTTTAATGTGCAACACATGCCATCAAAGATAACACAGTGCACAACTATTAGATAAATAGTTTTATAAATGATATTAATAACCCAGCATGGCTAAGCACACTATTATTCACAAAGCTTTGTGAATAAATGATATTAATAACCCAGCATGGCTGACCAAGTTACACAGTTGCTTTGTGAATAACTATTAGTCAGGTGTAACTTGGTTTTTCCAAAAATGATATTAATAACCCAGCATGGCTAAGCAAGACAAAACCAACACATGTTGGTTCTACTATAGTGACCAACTATTGTTTAACTATCCTAGGGCAACAAGGAATTGTGACATACAAATGAACAAGGTAGATAAACGACTACTAAGGCTCATAACACAAAACTATTTTATTTTTGAAACATAAAATAGTTTTATAAAACTGTGTACAATATGGTAAAAGCACAACTTGCCTTCAAAAGGTCCTAGTCCTGCACTAGCTCTTCCTCTCCTTCTCTGAAAGCTCTTGGTGCATTGGCATCTACTTAGAACGAGAGAGAAAATACAAATAAATATAAAACAAAACCACAAGCTAACTGTAAAAATTAAATAAAAATTACTGGAAGGTAGGACTAGATTTTAAATGAATTTAGGGACAAAAAGAGCTCCATTGGAGGTTGTATGAGGAAGAACGGGCTTCTCAAAATAGCTCGGTTTGGAAATTATGAAAAATAATAGTGGAGAGAGGTTACACAGACTAACAAGTCAAACACAAGGAATATTTTGGGAATCTTTATTTTCTAGATTTTTGAAAAAGGCTAGAGATTGAAAAACGGGACAATGGGCGGGTTTAGGGCTTGTGATTGATTGGGTTTATGGAATAGTGTTGGCACGTGGGCCCACATGTTAGTTGCTTAGCACACGGTGGATTGAGTCCACACAGTTTGGATCTAGGGTTTGGGTTCAGGCGTTAAGGTTGGTATACAGGGCCCACGCATCAGTGAGACATGGCAATGACATCCTGAGGTGGTAGGCATCAAGATGGCATTTGAGTGGCGACGGTGGCTGATGTGACTTGCAGCGATGGCAACGATGCTGAGGAGCCAATGGCTATTGACAATGGATGTGCGGTGACGGTGAAGTAGTGTGATGCAAAGAGGAGAGAAAGGCGATCTCACTGGCGTGGACCCAAAGGTCAGAGGTGGACAGACGCGGTTAGCAGAGAGGTCGAAGATATGGCGCTGGCTTAGCTCCAGTGGTGACGGCGATGCAGCAGTGCACTACTGACACGGAATTGGGAAAACGACGAAGATGATGGCTTTGGTTTGAGGTTTTGGGGTAAACGAGGGTGACCGTCGATGAGGAAGAAGTGGCAATGGGAACGCAATCATAGCACAAGCACATATTTGACAGGTTCCAGCCAAATTTGAGTGGCAAACGAGGTAGAGGGCGATGAGTTGATGCCGATGGTGACAACAGCAGGGGTTGGGGCTTACCAATGATGGCGGTGGATGGTGTTGAAGAAGCTCGAGGATGATGGCAATGGCAATGATGACATTGGAGCTCTCAATCTAGGGTTTTAGGTGGCAATGCTGGCAGTGTTAAATGTAGGGGTATGAAAATCGAGTGGCAGCCCTATTTATAGCATGGTGCTAGGGTTGTTGGTGTAGTACGTACAATAAGGATGTGGAGACGGCGGTAGAATCCGGCTCAAGCTTAGGTGTGGAGTCTAGGCTTAGCACAGATACGAAGATAGGGCCACTGACAGGTGGGAACCACCTATCAACAAGAGAAGAGTGGCACAAGATGCATGGCACACATGCAAGCGAGGCAGCGACGCGCAGGTTAGGCTGCGAAAGGGCCGAGGCCACGAAAGGGAAATGGCTGGGCCCATGGGAGAGAGAGAGAGAGAGATGGGCCATGAGGAATCGGCCCATGAAGCTGTCCAAAATTTTAATTACTTTTCTATTTTTAAAAAATGCCAAAAAGGAAATAATGATATGGAAAATAGCAACACAAGCTTGGAAAATGCTAAGAAAATTTAGGAAGTGCTCTAGAACATGACAGACTCAAATAAAATACTTTTGGATTTAATTTATGTTTGGTTTATTCATGTTAAATCACTTTAATTTTGGAAAAATTCATTTCAAGCTTTAATTAATTCTAGAAAATTTGGAGAATTTTAGAAATTGCTATTTTGACTAAAAGACTTTTGAAAAGTTCAAACATTAGGATGTTATAGCAACAATTGTGGACATGGACCTGGCTGAGGTAGAGGAGGACCTCCACACAATGACATGAACAGCAAACCTCAGCGATCCATTGAAGGAAGGCCAACTTGTCAAGTTTGTGGCAAGGTTGGTCATAGTACTATTAGGTGCTACACTGATTTGATCGCTCTTACTAGGAAGAAGGTCGTGTAGCTGCTGCCGCATCCTATGGAGTAAATACCAATTGGTACGCCGATTTAGGAGCAACTGATCACATTACTAGCAACCTTAACAAGATAAGCATCAAAGAGAGGTATCATGGCAAGGATAGTATCCAAATTGCTAGCGACTCAAGTATGACTATTCATTATGTTGGTCAATCTCACCTTCCTACTTTTGTCCAAACTTTGCATCTCAAGGATATCCTTCACGTGCACCAAGCCAAAAAATGGTTCTATCTGTTCACAAGCTTTAATCCTATAACAACATTTTTTTAGAGTTTAATCCTGATTTGTTTGTTATTAGCGATCGGGCCACGAGGAGAACACTTCATAGAGGGAAGAGCAAGAGTGGTCTCTGTAGAACTGGATAGGCAACAGAGGGAGGGGGGAGGTGAATGGTGCCTTTAAATTTTTCCCCCAAGTAGAATTCACTTATCCCTTTTCTCCGATAGCTACAAGGCTATGAAGATTAGGGTTGAAATCCCGCTTGAAAACTAAAGAAACAGTGTCGAACACAGCAGGAAAAACAATGTGGTCGAAGGGTTGTGTTGGACCGAAGTTGGCGACAGAGGGGGGGGGGTGAATGTCGACTTTTAAAACTTGCCCCCAAAAAGGTACTCTAAGAGGGTTCTTCTCCTATAGCAACAATGCTATGAAGAAAGAGGTTACTGAAGACACAGACATACCAAGAGAAAATACATGGCAAGCGAAAGAGAAAGAAACAACAAGAACCATTAATGAACCAGAGAAACTACCGCAGCTAAAAACCCCCCAGGCGGTCTGACCGTAGTGAACTGGGCGGTCAGACCGCCGAATTGCCGCCGGTCAAAACGGTTGAGCAGGGCCGGTCAGACCGCTGCTGTTGGGGCGGTCAGACCGCTGGCAGTGAACCGGTCTGACCGGTTCCTCTGCACAGGCAGCTGCAGAGCCCGACTGAAGACCCTGGAAATTCAGGTTTTGTTGAAATAAAAAAGATGAAGGAGGAGCTCCTTTTCTTTTCAGACCAAGCCACTAAAGACTTAATCTAAACATCATAGAGACCCCAAACATCAAAAGAAATCAACAAAAACTCATGAATTTCTGTTCTTTGCTAAGAGCTTGAAGAATTACAGAGAGCTGACCAAAAATTCTAATTCCCATTCAATCTGTGAATTTGTGCCCATGAAACTTTGAGATAAGCTAAATGATAGCTTCATGTCTCTAAATACCAAGTTTCATGCTGTCTCCTCAAGGGAATCAAGAAAGTCACCAAAACCCTAGAAATTGAGTTCTTCAGAGAACCACAACAGAAAACTTCAAATTCCCATTTCATCTCTGATCCATTGGCCACGAAACTTTGAGGATAGCTACTTAATAGCCTCTGGACTCAACATGTCAAGTTTAGTGCCATCTCATGAGGGGAATCAAAATTTACACCAAAACCCCAGAAGGGCAAAACAAGAACAGAGAAAGCCCAAGAGCAAAAACTGAAATCAAACACTTGGCTCTAGGATTTTAGCTGACCAAATGGTCTAGAATCTTAACTCCATCACAGAGCAACCCATTTTGGGCCATCCCAACAAGAAACAACTCAAATCTCAAAAAATCAAGAAATCACTCAAAAAGGGAGGAACGAAGAATAGAGGGCGAGCATAGGAGAAAACTTTAGAAATTTCATTTCCAAACAACAAGGATTATAGAGGAGTCCCGATACGCATGGACATTAGAACAAGAGGAATGATTACATGGATTCTCAACTCATCCTCTCCCTCTCCCTAAACCTCAAGAACACACACTACATGCTTGTAGGAAGAGAGCCACTCAAGAACACCTTTGCCAAGTTTTGTAAGGTAGGGGAACGGTGGCTCCGCCTCCTTACCTCGGCGCACGTAGTGCCCTCAGCCTACGCCGCAAGCGCCCGCTCTCTGTGGGTACTGTTTTTGAAGGTAGGGGAATGGCGGCCCCGCCTCCCTACCACGGCGCGCGTAGTGCCTTCGGCCTACGTCGCAAGCGCCCGCGGACCTCGCTCTCCGCGGGCACTCTTTTTGAAGGTAGAGGAATGGCGGCCCTGCCTCCCTACCTCGGCGCGCGTAGTGCCCCCGGCCTACGCCGCAAGCGCCCGCTCTCCGCGGGCACTATTTTTTAAGGTAGGGGAATGGCGGCCCCGCCTCCCTACCTCGGCGTGCGTAGTGCCCTCGGCCTACGCCGCAAGCGTCGCTCTCCGCGGGCACTGTTCTGGAGGGTAGGGGAACTGCGGACCTGCCACCCTACTTTGGCGTGCGTAGTGCCCTCAGCCTACGCCGCAAGCGCCCGCTCTCTGCGGGCACTGTTTTTGAAGGTAGGGAAATGGCGGCCCTGCCTCCCTACCTCGGCGCGCGTAGTGCCCTCGGCCTACGCCGCAAGCGCCCGCTTTCCGCGGGCACTGTATTTGAAGGTAGGGGAATGGCGGCCCCGCCTCCCTACCTCGGCGCGCGTAATGCCCTCGGCCTACGCCGCAAGCGCCCGCTCTCCGCGGGCACTGTTCTGGAGGGTAGGGGAACTGCAGACTTGCCTCCCTACTTCGGCGCGCGTAGTGCCCTCTGCCTACGCCGCAAGTGCCCGCTCTCCGCGGGCACTGTTTTTGAAGGTAGGGGAATGGCGGCCCCGCCTCCCTACCTCGGCGCGCGTAGTGCCCTCGGCCTACGCCGCAAGCGCCCGCTCTCCTCGGGCACTATTTTTGAACGTAGGGGAATGGCGGCCTCGCCTCCATACCTCGGCGCGCGTAGTGCCCTCGGACTACGCCGCAAGCGCCCGCTCTCCGCGAGCACTGTTCTGGAGGGTAGGGGAACGGCGGACCTGCATCCCTACCTCGGCGCGCGTAGTGCCCTCAGCCTACGCTGCAAGCGCCCGCTCTCCGCGGGCACTGTTCTGGAGGGTAGGGGAACGGCGGCTCCGCCTCCTTACCTCGGCGTGCGTAGTGCCCTCAGCCTACGCCGCAAGCGCCCGCTCTCCGCGGGCACTGTTTTTGAAGGTAGGGGAACGGCGGCTCCGCCTCTTTACCTCGGCGCGCGTAGTGCCCTCAGCCTACGCCGCAAGTGCCTGCTCTCCGCGGGCACTATTTTTGAAGACAGGGGAATGGCGGCTCCGCCTTCCTGCCTCTGTGCTTGCCGTTCGCCGTCCGCCTCGTAGGCATCGCCTCGGCGGAACGGCACGTCGTCTGCGCTTGACTTCGCCGTCTGCCTCGTAGGCATCATCTCGGCGGGACGGCATGGCTTCGGTGCAGGACTCCGCCGTCCGCCTCGTAGGCATCACCTCGGTGGAACGGCACGTCGTCAGTGCTCGACTCCGCCGTCCGCCTCGTAGGCATCGCCTCGGCGGGACGGCATGGCTCCAGCGCAGGACTCCGCCGTCCGCCTCGTAGGCATCGCCTCAGCGGGATGGCACGTCTTCAGCGATTGACTTCGCCGTCCGCCTCGTAGGCATCGCCTCGGCAGGGTGGCACGTCGTCAGCGCACGACTTCGTCGTCCGCATCGTAGGCATCAACTCGGTGGGACACCACGTCCTCGGCGCTCGACTTCGCTGTCCGCCTCGTAGGGATCGCCTCGACGGGACGGAACATCGTCAGCGCACGACTTTGCCGTTCGCCTCGTAGGCATCGTCTCAGCGGGACGGCATGTCTTCAGCGATCAACTTCACCGTTCGCCTTGTAGGCATCGCCTCGGCGGGACGGCACGTCCTCGGCGCTCGTCTTCACTGTTCGCCTCGTAGGCATCGCCTCAATGGGACGGCACGTCGTCAGCGGACGACTTCGCCGTCCACCTCGTAGGCATCGCCTCGGCGGCACGGCACGTCGTCAGCGCTCGACTTCGCCGTCCGCCTCGTAGGCATCGCCTCGGCGGGACGGTATGGCTCCGGCGCAGGACTTCGATGTCCGCCTCGTAGGCATCGCCTCGGCCGGACGGCACGTCATCAGCGCTCGGCTTCGCCGTCCGCCTCGTAGGCATCGCCTCGGCGGCACGGCATAGCTCTGGCGCAGGACTGCGCCGTCCGCCTCGTAGGCATCGCCTTGGCGGCGCGGCACGTCCTCGGCGCTCGACTCCGCCGTCCACCTCGTAGGCATCGCCTCGGTGGCACAGCACGTCCTCGGCGCTCGACTCTGCCGTCCGCCTCGTAGGCACCGCCTCGGCGGGACGGCATGGCTTCGGCACAGGACTTCGCCGTCCGTCTCGTAGGCATCGCCTCGGCGGGACGGCGTGGGATTCAGTGTAAACTTTCGTTGATTTCTTCGTAGGCATTGCCTCTGGGGTCTGCAAGCTACCAGTTGCATCGGTTCACTAGTCGGCACCCTTGCGCTTGCTGTCAGGGAACGGGGGCTGGGATAGTTGATCGCGTCAGCTCGCCCATCGGGACCTCAGCGCTTGCTGTCGAGGGAGTACCTGTTGTGGGGGTGGCCCAACCACCCGCGACTAGGCCGTGCAACTAGTCAAACATGTAATAGGCCTAATAGTGTAGAGGAATATACCAGTGTAAATATACCAATGTACCCTCATCCTCTGTAAGTACTAAGGGGTAGAATGGGGATTTCCCATTCTACCCCACTCATGTATATAAACCCCCATGAGGGGTAGGAGGAGGGACATCCTCTCATTCTTACCAACTCTCCCACGGATCTGGTTCCTCTCTTCCTCTTCTACGAGTCCCCTTCTTCACTGTTTGGCTTGTAGCCACAACAATAACATTTACTAATATACAAGGGTTTATATTGTATTGTTTGGTAAATCTTTATTTACTAAGTTATCATTTCATGAAAGCATATCCCTACACAATATTCCTACTAAGCCTTTAGTTAATAAAGATTTAAAATAAATATTCAAGGCATATTATTTACTAGAATGTGATGATTAATCCATGGTTAAATGTTTAAGAAGCTCACTTATTTCCTAAATAAATGTTTGCATCATTTATGGATTAATTTTCTAATTTTCCTTAAATTTTCTTTACTGGAAACTACTCTGCAAAAAGGTTTAAAACCTACGGCTAAATACTGCGTGAGGGCGATCGAACACGGGCGGCCGAACTGAACGCACGCCCGGCTAACCAGCTGCTCACTCGGTGTTACCTGATGGTAAGGGGGAGGAGTAGCTGATAAGCCGAGTCTGCAGGTCCCGAAATAGAGGAGCCCTGAGGCAGCGTACAAGCGGCGGGGTTGCCGGCGAGGGGCGGCCGGAGAGGTGCCGGCGGTGGGCAAAACAGGACACTGGCGCCTCAAGGAAGCCGATGGAGGCGTCGGTGGGGGCCGAGGGTCACCGGAGGTGGGTCGGCGACGTGCGACGGCGGGCTTGGAAGGAGATCGACGCCGGCGAGGTGCAGGCCAAGAGGAGAAGGGAATCAGACTGATTTGCTTGGTTTCGGCGGCACGCTCGTCGGCCGGAATTGGGGAAGGTGAGGTCGTCGGCGGGGAAGGAGGGCTCGGGAAATCAATTGCTCGCAGAGGGAGGGGAAGGGTGGTTTCGCGGTGTGGATGGAAGCCTCAGGTGGCTTTTATAGCAGAGAAAAAGGCGCGGCGGCAAGGGGGCGATTGGGGCTGAGCTCGGCGGCGGTGTGGCCACAGTGGCGACGACGGGACGAGCTGTCAGTGGCTACGCGAGCTGGCTTGTGTGACGTGTGCATAGCTGGGCCGTGGTTTGGGCGGAGCTGTGGCCGACGTAGGAGGCATGGCGTGGCGGGGTGGTTTGGCGCCTTTCGGCCGCACGACGGGAGGAGATGACCGAAGCGCAGTGGTCCGGCATTGATGGAGAGGCGAGCACGACATGACGGCGGTGGGCTCGGATGACGCGCGCGGAAAGACACCGGCGACCATCGATCCGAAGGAGGGGCCGTGGGGAAGGAGCGGGCTGCGGCGCCACGCGGTTCGAAAAAAAGGAAGGGGCTCGGCCCCTGTCGGAATGCCGCGAGGGTAGGGGGAAGAAGGGGAAAGGGGCAGGCCGGCTGGGCTGGCTGGGCCAGTTTGGCCGGCCGCAAGGCCTCTTTTCTTTTTATTTATTTATATATATACTCATACCTATCCTTAAGCACCTTTTTATATGTACCCTTTATTTGTCTCTAATTCTTCATTACTAATATTCTTGTATTTCTTTATGTTTTACTTTTATTTGTCCATTAATTATTAATGCATAGGTATTTACATATTTATTTACCCAAATTAAAATTCATGTTTTATTTTAAATTCTAATTTCCTGTCATTTCCATATTTCCTTATTAGTTTTATTTTTCTTAATTGCTTCAATTACTGGAACCTTTAAACCAAAAATCCAAAAATTTCAAATTTCAAGGAAATCCAACAGAATTCAAATTTCAAGGAAATATATTCCAAAACAATTGAATGTTTACACATTTTTCAAAACTCAAAATTTCAGGGTGTTACAAAGATGAGTTTGTTTTTGAAAAGAAAAGCAAGAAGTTGCCAAAAGGCCACACATGGTCCAAAAGAAGAGAGAAGGAACTCATGACCATGTTGGCAAAGTGTGAAATAGAGCAAGCAACAAGAAAGAACAAGTTTCCTACAAAAGCTACAAATCACACCTAAAACCTCACAAAAGCCCAGTTTTACTCATGGTCCAAAGAAAAGAGCAATTGCTCACCATGACCATTCTCATAGCAAGATGACCATATATTCTCCCCCCCCCCTTTAATGCCTTTTGCACGCCTTATGTTTTTTTTCTATCATTCTCCCCCTTTTGACAATAGAGTTATCAAGATACATAGAAGAAGATAGAGCATGAATGAAACAGAATGATTGCATTTTATTCATTTTATGTATTTAGGAGCCATGAAAATTATCCAAAGTGATTTTTCAAAAATTACACCAGGCCATAAAAGGTGAAAGCGATATCTAAATCATGACAAATCATGTATTGCCAAGGTAAAGCCAAATAAGCCATAATCTGAAATTAAATGGATTGTTTAACATGTCAAGTCATTTAAGATCATATTCTAGCTAAAGGTATCCAAAAACGAGTCAAGCCATGTCAATACTCTAAGTGGATCCAAGAAGCTATAATTGAGTCAATTTAGAGTACTACAAGTTGAAGATTGAAACATTGTGTTCAAGGACTAGATATCACTTGTAATTGAGCAAATTTAGCATATTTGGCATTTTCAGAAATTCATGGTTGGCTTCAACCATTTTTCACATGATTTTATTTTCTTATACATGTGCTAGATCTCAAGCCTCATGCGACCACTCCAAGAAAGAAGCTTAAGGAAGTGATCTTGGTCATCTAAAGCTCCTCCTGAATTCATGTCTAGTGCAATAGCAAGCTGTCTCATGATAAAGAATTGGTGAGATCAGTTTTTTCACACAAAAGAGATCTTTTTGTATTTTCTTAACTTAGTTCAAGAACAAAAAGTTAATACTAACTCATGCTTCACTAATAAACTAGCATAGCTCAATCTAAAACTCAATGCATATTCAAGAGGATTACTATAGCCAGGCTAGTCACAAGATCCAACAAGACATGATTTAATTAAAGTTGTTCACATTTAATAAAGCTAGCATGGCAAAAACTAAGTTACACATAGAAGGACATGATAAATCTAGTAAGCTAGTTTAAGACATGGCAAGCTGTAAAGTAAGATATCAGGTCACATAAGAATAATAGTCAGAACTCCACGATTTGTACAAGCATTCGTGTATATACAATGCAATATGATACAAATGAATGCACAAGAAGTAAGCTCTCTCTGAAAAGCAGCCCAAAAAGAAAGAAGTTCCAACTCCCCCTAAAGAAGGCAAATTGAGAAGAACCATGAAATTAGGCGTAAAATCCAGAAAATAAGGGTTCAAACTCAATGAGATGATTCCCAAACACGCCCTTCTCTCATGGTCTCTAGCCTATAATCACATACCATGGAGTAAGAAGGCAACACTAGCTGTCATAACACAAGACACTAGTCACTAAGAAGAAAGTTCAAACTAGATAGTAAATAATCCTAGAGAACCATTTGGATGCTCAAATTAGGCAGTAAATAATCCTAGAGAACCATTTAGATGAGAGGTGTGACTGAGACAAAATTACCTAGAGTTGGCTCCTATCTATCCAATTAGACCCTTCCTACCACTACAACAAGAATACTATGCAAAGCCAAGTGGTGGGAAGTTAGAAACTGTAGATCACAAGGGAGCAAACCTCTGTCACATCGCTCGGTGGTGTGGTGTAGTTGATGCGATAGAGGTTGACTGAAGCTACATCTTGAGATCAATAGAAACCTCCATCTAAAGCTCAAGGGAGGTGAGAGATCCAAAACATCAACATAATCCACATGGTCTTCCCTGCATATCCACAGCCTGTAACTCAAATACAGGAACAACTGGTGTCCTAGTACTAGGGTAAATGATAATCAAGCATGGATCTAGTACTGAAACACATGACAACAAAAGTAGCATCACAAGTACTGATGACAAAGAACACACCCCCACACAAGCTTAGTCTAGCCCTCATCAAAGCATCTAGAATAACAAAGTCTAGTGCAAACCAAATCTATAAGAAGCTTGTGGACTAATCAAAGTTCTCATGATATCTAGGCATAAGCACAATCTAAAACTACTAAGATGTCATACAGACTATTTTCATGTCAAGGCAAATGAATAAGCTCACAGGTATACATGCATCACAATGAATCACAACCATACACACATAGCAGGTGATAAGGAAAAGTCATAAAAGCATAGCATGGATACAAGTATAAGCATGTACACATGAACCAAAAAGATAAGAAGGCATGAAAAAAAAATACAATCATGACATAGAAGGCTATCCATGATATAATTCAACTCAAAATGTCCATAATCAAACATGCATCATGTAGACATACATCATGACAACACAAAAATCATGGAAAAGTACGCTAACATGTATAAATAATGGTGAATGGATATAAGAAGTAAGATGTAGGCAATAAAATATGATAAATACAATAAGGCACAAAGTCATGATGATACTTGACTTCTAATATACACATTCAACAAGTAACTTATGCTCATGAAGTCCAGTCAAAGCTTAAGCATCCAACAAACTAATGCATATATCATGACATATGGATACATAAGCAAAATACACATAAAAGTATGACAAGAAGGTAACAAGAGTAAAGCATGCCAACATAGTACAAGTAAGCACATGGACAAGCACAATATGCCAATTATGATCAAATATGAATATAAGAGCATGAAGATATAGAATAGCTCACAAAGTAAGTGGAAACACCAAACGTAGAAGCATATGCCTCTTGGAGGCCGTCAAAGCGAGTGGAGAACCAACAAGTGTTCCAATCATATGATGAAGCAAAAGACTAGAACCCAATCAATCACATGTTCTCTATCCCACATCTCAACACCTACACAGGAAAAAGAACGCGGTGCTCGAGTTTTGGATCTTGAAGGGTTAGTAAGCAAGTACCTGGGAACCCAAAACTTGGACACACCAACACTACAAGTATGCAAGTTAGCATGATACAATGGATGGTTCATGTAAGGAAATCAAATCCTGGAGGCACATCGCAAGTGGACAACTCGACAAGTAAATTGAGTGTCTTATCTGGAAAAACGGTGAATGCCTGACTTGAAAGCACGAAGAGAAGAACCAATAGAAGCACCAAACGAACTCATAACTTCTCGCCGTAGGTGCGCACCTTGATGGAGAAAACAAGGTTCACCACTTGAGAAACGGTGGAAATTCTTCCTTGAGACAGCATGTGGACAAAAACAAAAATCATGAGAATCAAGTCCACAATGACGTAAAGCACCACTAGAAAAGGTGTCAAGGAAGTTACCATCAAAGCGAGTCTTCATTCTAGATTCACGAGTGTTCATGCCATAAGAAAGGCTATGCACACTTGGAGACTTAGAAGCATGAACTCGACTTATGCGTTTGGCAAATATCTTCTAAGAGACATGGTCCGAGAGGACAAAGCACCATCCTCACTCAAAAGAGAAGTCCCTTGGAATAAGCATGAAGACCTCATATCGGCACTGGGTTCACACATGTCATGAGATGGGTGGTGTGTGCTCTAAAAAGCTCGATGATGTACTCGAGTAACTCGACGCTTGTGCTTGACATGGCGGAGTCAAAAACTCAATAATGTGTCCATCCTTCTTACAAAAGTGCAATGATACTTCTCTTTGAAAAATGTAGTATCATGTGAAAAAGATGCACCCTTGTTTTAGAAATCCCTTGGACAATACTTGAAGAGCCAACAAGAATTGCACTAGTCAAAATAGGAGCATCTAAAGATATGACACAAGTGCCGACAATGATAAAACTATGCTCACTACAAGAAAGATTCAAATCCAAATGAAAGGAGGTGACTAAGTCACAAGATTCAGCGCTCTTATCATCGCACTCTCTCCTGAAAGCATTTACACAATCTCTCAAAGGATGACAATATATGCAAGAGATGAAAAATGCAAGCAACCAATGAACTGGACCAACATGAGGAACATAGCTAGTACAAACATAAAACAAGAGAAGGTAGGCTATCAACAAGAGAATCATGAACATAAGCACTTGGCTCACTAATCCTAAGCCCAGCTAACTCAAGCTACTCTATACGTGTGAGGTGAGCCAATTTTAATTTCTCATTTTTAGATTTTACGCATGCAAGAAGAGAATTCAAATTTTCAACATCCACATGTAAAGACTCACAACCTACACATGGTAAGTGAGATTCTAACCTAGCATAACTAATGTCAAACAATCTAGCAATTTTATCATTTAGGCATCTCACATTATCTCTAAGAGCAAGCATATTCATCTTGGACAAAGCCAAAATCACATTGAGGCTTCACCTTGCTCATGATGAGCCGAAGCTCGTCCTCCTTGTCAATATTATTATCATTCGTGGACTCCAAAAGCTTCTTCTTTCCGGCACTTGAACAACCAAAGGTAAAGAATGTACCACAAAGCTCACACCTATGGTTTATTGCAAATAAAATCACTCTCTAGTTGATTTCAGGCCTCTTGTCACAAAGGACAACATTGGCAAAAAAACTGGCAAGATACAAAGAAAAGCTCACAAGTTTTCCTACTAGTTGCCATGCTCAAGATCAATTAAGATCAAACAAAGAGCCAACATAGATCTGATACCACTTGTAGGACCAGACATGCAATAGAGGGGGGGGGGTTGAATGGTGTCTCTAAATTTTCCCCAAGTAGGATTCACTTATCCCTTTTTTCCGATAGCTACAAGGCAATAGAAATTAGGGTTGAAGTCCTGCTTGAAAACTGAAGAAACAGTGTCAAACACAGTAGGAAAAACAACATGGTCGAAAGGTTGATAACGTGGTTGAAGCCACTGTGGTCGAAACCAACGTGATCAAAACCACTGTGGTCGAAACCAATGTGGTCATAACCAACATGGTCGAAACCAACGTGGTCGACACCAGCGTGGTCGAAACCAATGAGGTTGAAACCAACGTTGTCGTAACCAACATGGTCGAAATCAATGTGGTCGAAATCCACATGGTCAAAACCAATGTGGTCGAAACCAGCGTTGTCGATGTCCAGTGTATGGTCTAAAGGCCAGTGCAGTTCAGGATCAAGAGTGGTTGAAAACTAGCGTAGTAAAAAAACTGATGTGATCGTAAACTACGTGGTTGAAGACCAATGAATGGTCGACACCTTCGCAGTCGATGCCCAGAGTGCGGTCAGAAAACAATATGGTCAAAAACCAGCATGTGGTCGTAGCAATTCAAAATGAGACCAGAGTGATCTACGACCATTGAGCGATCAAAACTAAGGTGGTTGAACATAACTAAACTTCAACCAGTGAGGTCGATGACCAATGAACGGTCAAAACCAAAGTGCTCAGAGAATAGGAACTGCAGTATTACCGCTGTGAGGCTTGTAGTACTACTGTTTCCAAAGGAAGAACAGGGAAACAAGATTTTTCAGCCCAACCACAAGATCCAAAATTCACGTAACTTTTGATTGAAATATCCAAAAGTCGTGAAGCTATTATATGCATTTTTCTTAAGGTCCCAGGAAGCTATTCCATTCCTGGATCAAAAAATCTGTGACAAATTTGAGACCTTTTGCAAATTAAAGTAATGTAAACAATTCGAGATCTAAAAGCGATAGAAGATCTTGCTCGTGCATAGAGAATATCCAAGAAAGCTTTGAGCACGATCGCACATGTCACAACATGAAAGAACATCGAAGAAATCAAATCAAACTATTGGATCAGGAAAAGATTGAGAGAGAAAAGAATGAATTCAAAACAGAGCAATCATATGACGTGGTCGAAGACCATCAAACGCTCATAACCAATGCGGTCATGAGCTACTCAAAAAGCAGATGTGGACGTAAACGACTAGATGTATCAGAGGAGGCGCATGACCACATGACTTAAGACCAATGAGCGATAGAGATTAGAAGAGGTCGTGAACAACTAGAAGTATCTGAGGCGCACAACCACCAGATATAAAATCCTCAAATCTTTTGATCAAGAGATCAGGTGGCCGTGAAAATTTGTACGCAAGTTACTTAAGGTCTCAGGAAGCTAATCAATCTTGGATTGAAAACTCCATGACTAAGATGAGACCTTTTTGTGATTTGAGTAAGCGCGCATGAACTGTGTTCTAAAACCAAAGTTGTTGATCATACTGCTTGTGGGTCAAAGATAGCGAAGATGGCTTTAGTTATATTCCCACCTATCATAGCGAGTCAGAGGATCAATGAGATCAAGCCAAAACCCTCCAAATCATGAAGTGAAAGGAAAAAAACTGAAGAATAGAACCGAAGAACACAAAGGAAGAACCAAACCAAAACAGAGCAAACTCAATCAAACAAAAGATACACAAAAGGTAGGTCAAAGATTGATGTATTTCTCACTTGAGATGATTGGTTTTACAACCACTCCACTCAGGAGGACAGAGCTCTAAGCATAGAGCACACACCCACTCTCTAACCTAACTCCCATGGAAGGGAGGAAGAGCTAGCCACCAAAATGCCTAGTCAACTTTCTCAACCCTAGCACTTGCCTCTCCTCCCTTTTATAGGCTCACCAATGAACCCAAGACCTAATGGATCCCCCATTAGACCAAATCGGGGATAACCCGTTAACCCCACCTAACACCGGGTTTTACTCACACACACTTCTCTGGTATTGGATAATTTTACCAAAATGCCCCTCTACCGCCTTCCACGAAGCTTCCTGCTTTCTTTGCCACGAAGCCTCGCCCATACTTCACCATCTTCCATGTGGCCCCAATGACTTCATCAAGCCTCTCACGCATCCGGATCCCACCAAATCGTCCTTGCCTGCAAACGACCCATGTCACTTGGCGCACCACGTGCTTCTCCTTGTGCATGATGGCACCCGACTTCCTCAAGTGTCTGGACTTCGACCCCTCCCTAAGCCTAGTCCTGGTTCACCTGACTGTTGCTCGTCATGTCCACCGCCGATAGCTCCCGCTCCGATTTCTTGTCATCCCAACTTGCAACCACCCCATAAGCCTCAGTCATTTTTGGCATTTCCCTGACTATTCTGGACCTCAACACCATCCTATGCTTAGTCCCGGTCCTTCTACGCCTCACCATGACCTAGCTCCAAAGTCCTGCAACCAACACCAACAAGCAAACCATCACATAGCACTGCACGGTACACAAAGATGATCAATTTGCATAATTTATCCATACAATGCACAATTCAAAAAGTATGCACTCAAATTATTGATTCTAATCCTAGAACCAAGCAATAACCACATGTGCACACTTGCAAGAACATTCCGGTCAAACCCTGATGAAAACTTCACTAATCCCAGTGAACAACCTTAGCCCACCGACTGGTTTGATATGACTTACGAGTACTCGGATGCTCAAGAATACCAGAAGACTATGACCACCACAACTGATCACTACAACTAACGATCACACAGACTACGACTTACCACAATAGAATGCTATGACCGTCACTCACAAATCCTATGACTATCAATCATGATCAGGCAGAAGCTACGACCATTGATCACAGGCTACAACTATCGATCACACATGGTCGTTCAGGCACTGACGCTTTTGACCACCCCATAGTCGTTCTGCCGTTCGGACCGTCCGACCACATAGTCGACAAATAGAAAGCAAACTTTTGCAAAATTCTCAAAAACCAAACTCAACCTCCATACATACTCTAATCCAAAAGTTAATTGCTCATCACAACTATAGGATGACCTTCACATAGTCTGAATTTTTTGTACGGATAATCCATTTTTTATTCGAAATTACATAAATATACCCGCGGGAAAATTTTTTACAAAAATAGGCTCCAGTCGCCTAATGGTTGGGCGACTGGAGGCGTTCGCCCAACCACACGGCGACATTTAATGAATCTACTAACCGTTGGGCGATTAATTTCAGTCGCCCCACGGTTGGGCGACTTCCATCCAGTCGCCCAACCGTTAGGCGACTGCATTTCAGTCGCTCAACGGTTCGGCGACTTGTAGTGAGATATATACCGCGCTCGGCCAGGCCGAGCGCGGTCCTGTGTCGTTCGGCCGCCGTCGCAGAGAAGAGAGGGAGAGGAGGAGAAGAGGAGGGGAAGAGAAGGAGAGGGAGAGGAGGAGAAGAGAAGGAGAGGGAGAGGAGGAGAAGAGGAGGGGGAGTGCGCGATTTTCAGGTAATTTTTCGTGTTATATTTTTTGTTAGTGTAGAAAATTAGTTTAGAAAATGTAGTGTAGAAAATTAGTTTAGAAAATTAGTTTTGAAAATGTAGTGTGGAGAATTAGTTTAGAGATTTAGTTTAGAAAATTAGTTTAGAAAATGTAGTGTAGAAAATTAGTTTAGAAATATTGTTTAGAAAATTAGTTTAGAAAATGTAGTGTAGAAAATTAGTTTACAAATTTAGTTTAGAAAATTCGTTTAGAAAATGTAGTGTAGAAAATTAGTTTACAAATTTAGTTTAGAAAATGTAGTTTCAAAATTTAGTTTAGAAATTAAATATAGAAATATAATTTAGACATTTAATTTTCAAATTTTGTGTACTAAATGTAGTTTACAAATAAAGTTTAGAAAATTTAGTTTATAAATTTTGTGTACCATTTATTGTACAAATTTAGATGTAGAAAGTATAATGTACAAGTTTAGATGTAGAAATTTAGATGTACCAAGTTTAATGTACAGTCTTAGATGTATAAAATTTAGTGTTGAAATTATTGTACAAATTTAGATGCAGAAAATTGAATGTTGAAAGTATTGTACAAATTTTGCAGGTATGACTCGTGCTGGACGTGACTCGGAGTGGCGGTTCGCGCTGTTGGACGAGCACGTGGACCGCTCTCATCGCGCTTCCCATCTAGTGCCGCCACCGGGGAGCACGGACGAGCCGCCTCAGTTGGGAGTGGTCCGGACACGGACACCTCGCGTGGCCTGGGGACTCGACCCTCGTTGGACTGCCAGGTGAGCACTATTCCAGCGTTTAGTGCGACCGTTAGTTCGTTCCGTGCTGACCTTCACTTTGTTTGCAGGCTGCGGGATGCCGGGCTACTCCCTCTTGCCCGGATGGTGCAGGCCACAGAGGAGGATGGAGCCGCTGGCGGGGACGAGGGCGGGGACGAGGCGGGCGGGGATCGATCACGACGATTTCCGTTCGACCGTTCCCTGCTGACGGCTTTGGTGGACCGTTGGCGGCCCGAGACGCACACTTTCCACCTCCCATTCGGGGAGATGACGCCGACCTTGCAGGATGTGTCCCTGCTTCTTGGGCTTCCGATCGCGGGAGACGCTGCCTTCCTACCGGAGGCCCCGGCCGACTGGCGCGCTGACCTGCTCGGCAGATTCGAGGGTGTCGTTCCACCGGCCGCTGACCACCACGTGTTCGGAGAGGCGCAGACCCATGGGCCGACACTGAGGTGGCTCAGACAGTACCGGGTACGTGGTATATAAAATCGATCGTATCTTCGAAGCTCTTTTTTGTGGTATTACGTACTAATAACAACTTTTTTGCATTCAGGTGGAGCGCATGGTTCCGCAGGCAGACGATCAGCAGGTCTCGCGGCACCTGGAGGCGTACGTGCTGTGGCTGTTTGGTTGGGTGCTTTTCACCACCAGCCACGGCAACTCGGTGGATGCGCGCCTTATCGCTTATGCGAGGGCGATCGCTGACGGCGAGCCCCACCAGGTCAGCTGGGGATCGGCCGTACTTGCCGCGACGTACCGCGCGCTGTGCGATGCGTGCACGAGGGTCAAGCCGAACTCGATCCTCACGGGTTGTCCCCTGCTACTACAGTTGTGGTCGTTCGAGCGCTTAAGCGTCGGACGACCTGTGCTAGACGACGTGGGTCCGTACGGGCCCGAGATGTATCCGGGGGGAGAAGTCGATCGGCCGACGATGGGTTCTATGTGGTGCCGTCGCCGAGTAAGTTTTATCACAGTTAACTATTTCTTTCTTATTGACGATCGTCATTGTAAACAACTTGTCTTTCTTGCAGGTACAGTTCGCGCACGTGCAGGTCACGCGGGCGTACCGAGTCTTTGTGGAGCAGCTCGACCGCATCACAGCCGACGACGTGCGCTGGGAGCCGTACGCTGATACGGTAGTGCAGGCCCGTGCTCCTGGCGGTCTGTCTTCACTTTGCTGGCGTGACCGGGCTTTCTGGCTCACCCGCCGGAAGCTCGTGTACCTCATCTACGTGGAGGACTACGCACCCCAGCGGGTGATGCGGCAGTTCGGGCTATGGCAGCCGGTTCCTGTACCAGTCGGACCATCGCTTCCGCGGCACGTGCACGGGTGAGTGTACGTTTGTGCTAAATATGTACATACTTACTACTGCGTTCGCAAGTATCTCACATTACGTAATGGTTTTATACGCAGGCACAGCGGGAAGGGAGTGAAAAGAGGCACGGACTGGTCGGTGAGAATGCAGCCCTGGGTCGAGCAGTGGCAGGATGCGCTCGACGACCGCGTGGACGAGGACCGACCGTACGACAGCAGGGAGTACTCGGAGTACCTGCGCTGGTACCAGCCGCAGACCCGTATCAGGCTCGTATATGTGGTAGACCCGCCTGCCACACACGTCGCCGCTCCGACGGACACGTACCCCGCGCACTTCGCGCACGACGCTCACCTCGCGGTACGTTACATGTCATTTCAAAGATTCCCAAATGGTAATGTCGTTTCCATAATCGACCATTTTATGTCTTTGTGTCCAGGCTGACGTCGGTTCTGACCTATACGCCGAGTCCGGCACAGTACTGGAGAGGCTCGCCAGTGGTGCGCAGCTGACCCATGAGGAGGGCCTCAGCTTTGCGCGTCGGGTGCACGAGGGGTGTAGACGTATCGTTAGCCTACTGTCCTGCACGAGGCTACCGGCGGTCTCCACGCCCCCCGCTACGACTGCTCGTCCACCAGTGCCACCTCCACCTGTGCCACCTCCACCAGCGTGGCACTACTATGGTGCACCTACGTGGACACGTCCTCCACCACCTCACCCGGAGCAGCCAGGGGGTTCAGCCTGGGCAGGGCCTCCTACACCGGTTCACTTCACGCCTCCTACGCAGACCCCTGTCTTCCCCACGCAGGGGGTGTACGCCTCCTCCATGGCGCCAGCTACGGGTACGCATAGGGTCTTATACCGTGTTTATCCGAAGACGACATGCAACGCACTAACGATATTAATATTGCAGGTACTTACCAGCACGGCGTCTCCCCAGGCTAGGAGGATGTGGACCAGTTTTTCGCGCCGTCGCCCGACGTCGCACCACAGGTTCTTTCTGCCAGTGCCCTCCCCGGTGCACCGGAGATTACACAGCCAGAGGTGCAGCTGACTCCACCAGCGCAGGGGCGGGATAGACACCCTCCTCCTCGTTTTACCTTTTCGGATCGTCCTAATCCGTTGCACCGGAGGAGGGCCAAGCGAGGCCGTATGGGAGGACGCGGGCGCGGTGACGGGGCACAGCAGGGTGACCAGTGAGGCGTGCTGCAGATGCTATATATGTTATGCATGTAATGAAAATACATGCGCCATGTTACTCACAGTTATATTATGAAGTTTATTTATATTTACATAAGTCTATCATCTCTTTCCGCATATAAACTATCTCACTTAACAGTGTATGTATCGATCGTTCTCTACTCAATCTTTCAAAAAAAAAATTAAAAAACTTTTTACACACCTACAATATACAATGAACATAAACTTTTATTACAACTTCACCGTATTTTTTACCGGTTCAACGTTACAAAATTCACAAATTCTAAAACAATCACGGGGGCTACCTGAAGTCGCCTAACGGGATGGCGACTGCATGGCAGTCGCCTAACGGTATGGCGACTGCATGCCAGTCGCCATACGGAAGAGCGATTTAATGCAATCGCTCTACTGTGCAGCGAGATATATTGTGTCGCCGTGTGGTTGGGCGAACGCCTCCAGTCGCCCAACCATTAGGCGACTGGAGCCTATTTTTGTAAAAAATTTTCCCGCGGGTATATTTATGTAATTTCGAATAAAAAATGGATTATCCGTACAAAAAATTCCACATAGTCTCACAGTCTCTATTCATTTCCATCCAATCCAGTTCACGGTGTTAGGAGTATCTATGCCAGCGCCAATATCTCAACCGAGGATGGGCACTCACGTCTTGGTGATATGTCCTTTTTCTACTGTCAATCGTGTCATCCAGTCAAATAGTCTTTTGTGTTCAAATAGTTCAAACAATAGTGTGTGCAATTACCATTCTATGATTCCAGTAGGGACTCTATTTCTCCCTTAGACTTGTTCATTCTGATGTGTGGGTCCTACCCATGCTCCAGTTGGGGGGGGGGGTACAAATACTATGTAAGCTTAAATTCACGTCTGTATTTGTCGAAAAGCAAGGCTGATGTGTTTAGAACTTTTGTTCAATTCCCATCCCATGTTGAGAGATTGGTAAACAAAAAGATGGTTTGTGGTCAAACTCCAAACCAATTCGGGAGGAAAATATCAAAAAGCTAAATTCTTTTTCCTAGCAAATAGGAATTTCTCATCGTGTGTCCTATCTGTACACTCACCAACAAAATGGCTCTGCAGAACATAAGCATTAGCATATTGTTGAGACCGGTCTTGCACTTCTTGCTCATTCATTGGTCCTGTATGGTTCTGGGATGAAGCTTTCCGATCAGCATGCTTCTTAACCAATAGATTACCGAGCAAGATCATTGACTATAGTACACCTAAAGTGGATTCTAGGAGCAAAACCGGACTATTCCATACTTTGTGTTTTTGGTTATGCTTGTTGGCCTAATCTTAGACCTTATAATCGTTATAAACTCGAGCTTCAGTCACAAAGGTGTGCGTTCCTTGGCTATAGTCCTATGCACAAGGGATACAAGTGCTTAAACCCTAGCACCGGTCTAGTTTATATATCCAGAGACGTGGTCTTTCATGCACATGTCTTTCCTTTTGCCGAAAACAGCACTGTTTCATGTCCAGTTAGTCCTATTATTCCTGCATCAATTCTCCGGCCCTCTTTTCCTTCTGACCAACATACGAACAGTGATATTCTCTCTGTGCAGTCCAACCTGTATCATTCAGCCTCTCCAGATATTTTAGAAGAAGCAAGTACTGCAGATGCTACCGCAGCTGCTGCCTCGCCTGTCACACCTGCCGAGCCTGCCGTGGCACCTAGTTCTTCTGCCGTGGCAGCCCAAGGCATTGCTGAGTCTCCTGCCATGCCTACCGCAGCAACGAATTCTTCTGCCACGACAACCAGTACATCAGATACTGGCGCATCTTCTACTTCAACCGAAGTTATACTATTGGAACGGCATCCCATGTGCACTAGATTACAAGATAACACCAGAGGACTCAAGGAGCATACAGATGGGAGGTACCTTACCCCAGCGATCATCGACGGGCATTAATCAATTGCACTCTAGAAGAAGAAGAACCTACAAGATATCTTGAGGCAGTTTGGTCATCCTGAATGGAAACAGGCTATGGATGTTGAATATGATGCTCTCATCAAGAAATAAGATATGGAGGCTAGTCCTGAAGAAACATGGAGCCAATGTAATTGACTGCAAGTGGTTGTTTAAGATCAAGAGAAAAGCTGATGGAAGCATAGATTGCCTAGGTTACTCGGATACGCCGATACGGATACACGATACGTCATTTCTCCAAAAAAAACACCAATACGGCGACATACACACATATATATCTATATATATGTGATAAAAAATAGAAAATACAAAAAACTGATTTCTTATAAAGGAATCGGCAACCCAATCCGATTATCACCACATCATAACCAACTAGCCTACTAACAAAGATCAATCCATCAGTCCACTTGTACAAAACAATTCACCGATATACCAGCCCACCATAGCTATCCACTTAGGATTATCCATCTCGATCTGTTTCTACTCCCATCTATTGCCGCCACCCCATAATAAGCCCATCTTGATCTCTCACCCTTCTTCCTCAGCAAGCACTGTAGGATCAAGGATAACCAATTAGAGAGAGTGAATAAGTGGTTTTTAGAACTTGATGCTCTAATTTACAATATTAACAAGAATGAGCAATTTAAGTTATCTTGCACAAGTCAAGAGCTAAAAGGGTTAAGTTTTTCTGAAGCACCACAAGCAATGCCTCTACTAAAAACAACTCTAGATACACAAGATAATCCAATTTAACAGTTAGAAATGTAAATACGAAAAACCAAAGACAAGAGACAACTACAATGAAGACATACAAAGCTTTTCCCATGGTATTAAAGATTTGCTGGTCTTCACTAGTCTACATTGAGGTAAACCCAAATGGATTGGACTGGCTTCACAAATTTAGCCTCAAGAACCTCAAGTCCACTAGAGTTGCTCTTTCTCCACTCCGAAAATGGTGAGCACAAAACCACTCAACACCGTCGGGCCTCTTCACAACCTTCTTGAAGTGATCTAGATACCAGCAAACACCAATTCCTCCTCTGTGATAATGTGGGATTATCATAGACGGTTTTTTACTAAAAACCGTCTGTGTTGTGTAGACTATCACAGACGGTTGTTGTTAAGAACCGTCTGTGAATGTTCACAGATGGTTTTAACAAGAACCATCTGTGATGTCCCTTTGTCTGTCATGATCAGAGGTTAAGAACTACTGAGACAAGAGATCACAAATTAAAGGCAAATTTATTAATTTCAATTAGAGGCAAATTTATTACAAAAGTCGCACAGGTAAAGAGTTTCCCAGATTGTAATCTTTTGGGCTTCGTACGCTTCTTCTTCGACTTTGGGACTTAGAGGATCAGCCACTGACTTCTCGAACGCCGTTAAGATTGTCCTTGTCCTCAGCACTTCCTCCTCCAGCCTGGGCAAATAATCAGTAGCATAGCCCATATTGTCGTAGATGATAGCATGAAAAGATTCCTCAGAATCTGCCGTTTCTGCTTGATCGGCAAGGCTATCCATCAGTCTCTCCAATGCGTGTAAAGCTTCTTCCGCTTTGCGCACATTGTGGAGAAGAACCAGGGTAAGGGCTGTTTCCCTTTCTTGAGCGGCAGCGAGATGCCTCCGTCGACGGCAGATGATCAGGTCGAGCTGACGGATGCAAGAAAGTCGGGGAAGGAGAGCAGGGCGTGTGCGGAGAAGCTGCTCCAGATGCAAATTGCTGGCCGCCTGTGTAAGGTTCCGGCCGAACAATTCTTGATGAACAGATGAGAGGAAGGAGATGATCACAAGAATAGTAGAAGCCATATTGTACGTACGTAGAAGAGACCTAGATTAGGCACGCATATTTAACCTTTACCACAGACGGTTCGTATACCCAAACATTAATGATATAGACGCTTTGTATAACGATCGAGAGACGTTAATTAGACGATCGAAACACGAAGCGTTCTGACATAAAGCTTATGACAGACGGTTTTTTATAAAAAACCGTCTGTGATAAGATTATCACAGACGGTTTTTAAACTTAGAACCGTCTGTGATATTGATATCATAGACAGTTCTATGTCTAGAACCGTCTGTGATACCAATATCACAGACGGTTCTAAGTTTAAAAATCGTCTGTGATAATCTCCCTATAAATACCCTCTGGCTAGGGTTTTCCCCGTATGCTGCAGTTATATTCTCTAAATCCCGATTTGTCTCGTCGCCACGGCCTCCCTGAGCCCTCGCCAGCCGCCTCCCCGAGCCGTCCGTGTTCGAAGACCGACGCTCGGCTCGCCTCCACGCCCGGCGCCTCCGCTCGCCCGTCGCCTACGGCCGCCTCCCCGAGCCCTCGCCGGCCGCCTCCCCGAGCCGTCCGCATTCAAAGACCGATGCTCGGCTCGCCTCCACGCCCGGCGCCTCCGCTCGCCCGTCTCCTGCAGTCGCCTCCCCGAGCCCTCGTCGGCCGCCTCCCCGACCCCTCGCCGGCCTTTATGTGATGCTATGATTTGCTTTTTTAAAAAAATGATAGTAATTGAGTATAAATATGTTGCATGGTGTGGAGCCTTGATAGAACTTTGTTTAGAGACCTTGTAGTAATAATATATGCCACATTGACCTTCAAGGGGCATGAAGCAAGTGACACACTCTAGTGTTCCCGTTCAATGAACCGGATACACTAGTTTGTGCCATTTGCTTCATACAACTTTGTTTAGAGACCTTGTAGTAATAGTATATGCCACATAGACCTTCAAGGGGCATGAAGCAAGTGACACACTCTAGTGTATCCTGTTCAATGAACCGGATACACTAGTTTGTGTCATTTGCTTCATAGAACTTTGTTTAGAGACCTTGTAGTAATAGTATATGCCACATAGACCTTCAAGGGGCATGAAGCAAGTGACTGTCGGACCTCGGGTTAACAAACCCAGATCCTCTGTGATTCCACCGCACTATTCCCTGGATCAGTAGATAGTGCTCACAGATACATTACTGTATATCAACAACATATCAGGCGGAAGCGTAAATAACACAGTAATACTTACTCATGGGCTGGTTAGGCCGAAAACGATAAAATGCAGCAGCGGAAACTTCACACAGGTGGGACCCGCAGGACTTGCCCACAGGTAGCCAACTGGGGTTCGCGACCTAGTCCATGGCCTCTTCGTCTTCCAGCTCTGTCGACTCATTTCAGGCATCGCAGGGCTTGTATTTCCTTTCTGACTAAATGATGGCAATTAAGCCAGAATGAGTATGATGATACTCAGCAAGCCACCACACAGGATGCAGTAATAATAGATGCAAGCTGTCAAGAGAGGCTTGAGTTTCTTTTATTTGCTAAAAGCATTGTTTTGGAATTACAATAAGTAAGAAAAGTCTCCTGAGACGTAGCAATTTTGACTGAAACATGTTTTATGAAATTGATTGTGAGAATGCGATAATAATTGTAGTGTAGGTTACATCCACCTTTTTACAGTGCATGGTTACCTCCACCAATGCTAGTTTTCGCCGCTGGAGTACATCTCTCCAGGAAAAGTTCATGGTCAGAGTACATCTCTCTGATAGGCTTTATCCCACCCACAAATGTTTTTGGAAATAGAACTAACTCGAGTAGGTTCCTGTGTCCGCCCTTGACCGTGGGCACGGCTATTCGAATAGTTTTCAACTCTGCAGAGGTTGTACACTTTCACCACAAGAGATAAGTCATCTTAATAGCCAACATGCTTCCTTAGGCATGAGACCCAGATGATTTATCACAAAGCCTTTACCTTACTCCGATTTAGCTAGATACCACCCCGCTGAGGTTTCACCGCTGAAGGGTTACATCAGCCACAGTCAGAAGCCCCCTCTTGCACCGTATGAGTAAACCAGTGCTCTGGCACCCATCTTCCGTGATGATATCTAAACTAAACCTTTGCAAGTTAATCGGCTAGGTCGTACCCATATAGACTTGTGGTTGTACTGTTTTACCCCAGGAGGTCAGTACAAGATTCAGTCCTTAATTTGTCCAGGCGGTTCTTACCACAAACCACGGGTTCTCGTGCGATATCAGCACCATCCACTCTCACCAACCGCCCAGACAGGTAAAGCAAATTTTTTAGGGTTTTGAGAAGCATAAAACAGTTGTAGCAAAATACTCAGCCATGTACATCCCATGACTGTCCCAAAACAATTTCTTATGTTTTAAAGAATGATGATCAGGGCAACTAGTACCCTGGACTTTGACAAGACTAGCATGGCATTTTAATTCGACTTATAGCTAGTAAAGTTATCATTAAAATCTATGGTGACAAGGATAAGGTGATTCAAGTATCAAGGGATGGCATAATAAATTAATACAACATCAAGTGGGCATGTAACTACCTTAAGCTTTGACATATATTTGCATAGTAAATTAGGCATGCAAGTTGATAGTTTAAGGGAACATAATTTTGCATGAACTGTAGGATCAATATGATCAAAGTGATGACTTGCCTTGCTTGGTGTACCACGGCCGTGATTGCTCAAGGCCTGCTCAGTCAACGATCTTAATTCCCTAGTCTTCGCTTTTACCCAGTCTTACTGTCCGAATCCGTCGCCTTGTCGAGTCTTCAAATTCTAATACGCAGCAAAGGAAAGAAAGACCAATAAAACCAAACACTACAAATGCCCGATTAAATTTAAATTGCAAACTTATTACGATTTGGGGATAGAAAGAGAATTCAGATTAGCGCGCTATGAACACAGCGGTAGCTGGGTTTGAGTAGGAGAATGAGTTGTCTGACTAGCTTTACCGTGAGGGAAAATTTTAGGATAACGAGGATCAGAATGATTGAGTAACTTCAGGCATTTATTCGTTTTGGAAAAAGGTAGTGGCCAAACCTAGCCGATTTGGGGGAATTGCGAGGCTCGATTGCATCGATTCCTATTTATCAAGAAAGTTCCATGAGCCAGGCAAGGCTTATGGACAGATAAAAGAGAGTATCAAGGGTAGCAAGGAGGGATAGAGCTTGTGATTTTAGGATGCGGGAGCTTTACATGAGATTTTTAAGTACTCAGTGTAATCTTTGACATTTCATGTGGCAATACTTATCTGAGATTGTAGTGGCCAACTTAATAAATCATTATGTTAGCGACTTAGGTAAATGATGGGGTTGGCCATTTTAATCTAGTCGTTATTATGAGTGAAGTTAATATTTCTGCTTGATCACCCAAATTGTTAGAAATGACCAGCGGTTATGTTTTATTAAAAAGAGATGCTATGACATTATAGGGATCTTCTTAATAAAGCTATTTCTTTTATTATTATTTATTTTCGATTATTAAAGTTATATCCTGAGATAATGATTGGGGATTTGGGTGCGCGGCAAAGACTAAGGATTGCTCTTTCTTGACTAAGATTTTATTAATCGTATTTTATTTGTTATCTTAATCTCAGTATTTTAAGATAATGTTAAAGTCTTTACTTCAAATATTTTAAGCATTTTTGGAAGGAGAGCTTCCATGGCAGTAGAGATGAGCAAATCACACTTGATATTTTATGTGCCTTGCCAAAGATTATTTTAAGCACTAATAAGAGAGGTGAGCCATTCATGGTTAATATTTTATGTGGCAAAATCTTGTTAAATTGATTTATTTAGTTTGCACTAATGGATTTCAATTTTGGATCAAGAGATGGAAGATATCACTTAGATCACTTGAGATTTTAGGAGGGTTAAAATTATTATCCGAGTTTCCAGAGTAAAGTTTGAAAAGATTGAAATTATCTTTATAAGGCTTCAAACATGCGTGTTTAATCCTTTAGGATTTGACTCCGGGTACCTTTGATTCATAAAAGAGGAACTTTTAATTGGTTTCATATATTAGAGTTTAACATCGATACCTATCAGATCCATGTCGATTTCTTGTCATCCCGAAAATAGACCATGTATAACATGGCTTTAGTTGTACATAAAGATTAGTGGATTAATCTCAATTTGGCACAATATGAACTATTGCTAAGTTCCAGCTTAAATACATAAATCTTTTTGCACATAACTTCTTATTCTCATTACTTCTTTATAGACATGAAATGTACTAAGGATAGGTTTTTCAATTGCAAGCTTGTATTAAAATTTTGCAATTAATTTCTCATTTCTTTTCTTATTCACAACTCATATCTTATTATTTTGCTTAAACGAGAGGATTTTATATAGGAACTTCAAGATTTCCGAAGCGGGAGGACACACTGATGTTGATGTGTATGAGCTTGCCAACTTCCAGTCGGGCCCACCATGCAGAGACTGAGACACAGGAGGAGGGCCGCTCGGCCAACTGAGTTAGAGCAGGGCAGAGACAAGAAGACAGGGGAGGAGAGGTGGCTATGGAGCCGTGCGGCGTCGCCGACGGGGAGAGGCCGGGGAGGCGACGGCGACCCGCAGAATGGGATGCCCAGGCGACGAAGGAGCTCGGGGAGGCAACAGCTCTGCCCGGGGAGGCGCCAAGGCGTGATGGCGGCAGCGTTAGGCGACCGGTGATGAGGGGGAAAGGGGCGCCGGCGGCCGAGAAAGAGAGGAGAGAAGAGGGCGCGCGCATGAGCAAGAGAAGGGCACAGGGAGCTTACCCAGGGGGTCAGCGAAGCCGGAGGGAGGCCGAGGTGGGGCGGCTGCGCGCACGAGCGGTTGTGCAGCCGGGTCGCCGTGGTGGGGATGCTTGGGCGGCGGAGGGAGTCGGCCGACGGTGGGGAAAGCCTCAGGCGGCGGAGGTGCCGCTCCCACCCCGCCGAATCGACTCGGGGTTGACCGAGGAAGAAGCGGCGGCGGCAATGGTGAAGGCCGGCGCAAGCTCGGGGGTAGCTTGAGCTCAAATGGGGGGAAGAGGAGGAGTGGGAAGGAGGGGAACTCAGCTCTTTATAGGCGGGGGAGGGGAGCAGTGCCGGCATGGGCGGCGTGTTCGGCGGCACGGCGAGGCATACGGCCGGCATGGGCATTGGTGTACTGCCGGTATGGGCGTCGGGGAAACCAGGGGCGGGTCTGGCGAAACCGGGGGCGGCGCGGGCGGAACTAGGGGCGGAGAGAGGCGCTGGCTGGGCGGGCTGGTTCGGAGAGAGCGGCGCGGCCGGGGTGCCGGAGTGAGCGGCGCACCAGAGGAACAGGGGAAAGGAAGGAAGAAACGGGGGAGAAAGGCGGAGGCGGAGGCTTCGGCTGGGCCGAAGGCCAGAGGAAGAAGAGCGGGCCGGACGGGCCAGAAAAGAAAAGAAGAAAGAAGAAAAAAAACGAGCCGAGAGAGGGAAATTAGCTAGGCCCAGAAGAGATTTTTGGGTATTTTTAGAATTTCAGGATTTGGATTTTATGAATAGACTTTAAAGTTCAATGCTTGGCTCAAATTTTTGGATTCAACAATTTATTTTTAAGATTGTCGAGTTTTGAGAAATAACTCGTAGATTTGAGAATTTGAATTTTTGGATATGAAATTTGGACGGAAAAATTTTATATAAATGTCTACTCTTGGCTTTGAGTAACCAGATTTCAATTTTTAAATTTGAAATTAATACTTCCAGGGAACTTTGGATTTTCTCCAATTTTAAACTTTAAATTTTGGCTCTTGAGTCCAAGGTTTGGATTTTTATTAGTCGGGCTTTTCGGCAAGAATCCAGCTCAAGAATTTGAACTTCGCTAAAAACTTTTTGAAAAGCACTAGAAAAACGATTAAAAGATTTTAAAATTTTTCAAATTACACTAGCTCCCTATTTGGGATGTTACAGTGACACACTCTAGTGTTCCCGTTCAATGAACCGGATACACTAGTTTGTGTCATTTGCTTCATAGAACTTTGTTTAGAAACCTTGTAGTAATAGTATATGCCACATAGACCTTCAAGGGGCATGAAGCAAGTGACACACTCTAGTGTTCCCGTTCAATGAACCGGATACACTAGTTTGTGTCATTTGCTTCATAGAACTTTGTTTAGAGACCTTGTAGTAATAGTATATGCCACATAGACCTTCAAGGGGCATGAAGCAAGTGGCACACTCTAGTGTATCCTGTTCAATGAACCGGATATACTAGTTTGTGTCATTTGCTCCATAGAACTTTGTTTAGAGACCTTGTAGTAATAGTATATGCCACATAGACCTTCAAGGGGCATGAAGCAAGTGACACACTCTAGTGTATCCTGTTCAATGAACCTGATACACTAGTTTGTGTCATTTGCTTCATAGAACTTTGTTTAGAAACCTTGTAGTAATAATATATGCCACATAGACCTTCAAGGGGCATGAAGCAAGTGACACACACTAGTGTATCCGGTTCAATGAACCTGATACACTAATTTGTGTCATTTGTTTCATAGTATTAGCAACTAAAGTTTGTCACCCGTGTATTCTTCAACATCATCGCCGGATGCGTCCCCATATATGTGCGCTTGGTTTTTGTGGTCTAAAGTCATAAGACCAGATGGAGAGTTGCACTGCGCACAATGATTTTTTATTGCTCTTATCACTCTGTAATTGTGAATTTGTTAATGGATATTTTATTTCATTTCAATTAATTCATTTGCGAAATGGATGCCTTATGTCTGTGAATGAAATGTGATGTGAATTGGATGTTATATGTTTGTCAAATGAATTGAGATGTGAATTGTATGTATACATATACTTGTTTATCTGCTTGTTTCAGAGGGCATAGCTAGCATTTCCTGAGGCTAGCCAATAAACACAAATAGATTTATGGGTAGAAAAGAACATCACAGACAGTTTTTAGTTACAAACCGTCTGTGATATGAATATCACAGACGGTTTTTAACTAAAACCCGTCTGTGATAATCAGCTATCACAGACGGTTTTCAGTTAAAAACCGTCTGTGATATTGATATATCACAGACGGTTCGACAATCGTCTGTGATAACCTTCGATTATCACTGACCCATAAATTCAGACGGTTCAGAAAACCGTCTGTGATGATGTTTTTGAACCGTCTGTGATGACCTTTTCTGTAGTAGTGCATGGAAGTCTTGATGGGCTTTATGTCCTCCATGCCAAACTTCTTGATAAAATGTTTCACGTACTTTGTTTGGCCTATAAAGGTTTTATCCTTAAGTTACTTGATTAGGAGTCCAAGGATATAGCTAAGTTCTCTGATCATGGACATATCAAATTTATCACCAAATTGTTTACAAAAATCTTGATTAGTAAACCCAATATAATATCATCAACATAAATTTGACATATAAAGAATTCATTATCTATAAGTAGATCATATAAACATCTAGATTATATATATCAGCTTGACAAAGCTTTGTGTGGAATCAAACAAGGACCTTGTGCATGGTATTGTTGCTTGAGCACAAAGCGTCAGGAGGTAGGGTTTACACCGTCAAAAACCGACATTTCTCTAGAAGTATGGTTGGTGCATTGCAATACTTGAGGTTAACCAAGCAAGATATTTCCTTTTCGGTCGATAACTTGTGTCAATTTGTTGCTATGTGTGCTACTTCACATTAGAGTGCAATCAAAGGATTCTACGGTATTTGAAGCAAACAATAAAAACTATCTTAGAGATTCAAAAGTCAACTTCGAGTTTGCTCAGTGCCTTCTCTAATGCAGATTGGGAAGGATGCTCAAATGATCGGTGCTCAACTAGAGGATATGCAGTGTTTCTTAGTTCAAATCTGATCTCATGGAGTTCTTGAAAGCAAAATACAGTATCACGATCAAGCATGGAACCCAAATTGTTGGACCGAAATGGCGACAGAGGGGGGGTGAATGTCGTCTTTTAAAATAACCCCCTCAAGTACTTTCTCGAAACTCTCCTCCAATAGCTAAGAAGAAGCTATGAAGGAAATCAATCTAACTCCCTGGAAACTAGAGAACTGTAACATCCTGAAATTTTGAAATTTAAAAAAATGAAGAGTCACGAAAATAAAACTAATCTTAGTAAGACCATAACGGATATATGCAAATAATAGAAACTTAAAATTTTAAATACGAATCTGAAAAGATGGTCCCGTATAGAGAGGGAGAAACTTGAATTAGGATATAAAATATCTCTCTAGAGGTAATAGCATAAATAGTAACAAGAGTAAATGAATAAAATACAAACATAAATATGCATATACAAATTGTGCAAGGAGGAGTTTAGCAATATAGGAAATAATAATAAAAATATATATGCAACATTAAGTAAGCCGCAAAATAACAATATGTGAAATTGTGTACATATACATAAAACAAAATATACAACACACTAAACATATATTATGTTGAGTGAAGCAATAAAGGAAATAAAGGCATGAAAATAAGAACATCAAATAAAAGAAAAGGACTATGATATTTTGTTTTTAAGCAATTGAACAAAGACTTGAAATAAAATTTCAGAAATTAGGAACCATAATTTTAAAATAGAAGCTCAACATATAAATTTAAAAATCCAGATTCAAAGCCTTTCTCCCTTTTCTTCTTTCTTCCTATTACATGTGGGCCCCACCCTTCTCTCTTTCCTCCTTTTCCTTTTTCTCTCCTACCTCTTCTCCCTGGCCACTGGGCCCAGCCCCACGCCTCCCTTCCCGTTCTTCTCTTCGTTTCCCCCAGCGCCTACTTCTTCTTTTCTCTATTTCCTCCTCCCTCCTCCCGTGGCCGAGCGCCCTCCACGTCGCCTCCCTCTTTCTCTGCTCTACGCCGCCCGTCCTGTCTCTTCCGCGCATTGCCTCGTCTTGGCGCTGCCTCCCTGCCATGCGTCGAGCCCCGTGCCTCCGCGCGCCGAGCCCCGCGCCAGTCGTTGCCCGCCGGTCCTCCGCCATCGCATTCCATGACTCTCCCGCCAGCTTAAGTACTCGCTCGGCCTCCCTAATCCATTGCGCGCTTCACTCCTCTCCACCTTTCCCATCTTACCGAACTCGCCGCCAGCAAGCTCCTTCGACCATCTATGTGCCTCCACGCCATCCTGGCCACCCCGGCGACCCCTCCATGAAACGAGCGCGTCTCTTCGCTCCCCGAGGCCCCGCCTGCTTTCCCATCGGCCCAATTGAAGACCCGTGTGCCGGAGACTCCCATATTTGATTTCTCCCTCACCGCCGGCCAAAGCCGCCGCTGCTGCGCCACTCCCTCTCCGGCGATTCCCTCCTCGATTCCTTGGAATAGGAGCACCACCCTGTCACCGTGAATGCTTCTCCGCCATCGGCCGGCCCTCCCATCGACTGCAGCTCGTCGGCGACGATGACCCACCCCGCGCCGCAGTAGGCTCCCGATGCTGGCTCGCCTCGGTGCCACCCCGGCTCGACCAAACCCGCGGTGAGCTTCCTCCTCCCTTGCTCTTGCTTCAGCGCCGCCCATTTCCCCTCCCCATCCTCCCGGCCGCCGGTGCCCCATCCTTACCTCGCCGACGGCCGCCCAAACCGCCGCCCCAGCCAGTCGACTTCACCTCGGGCTGCACCACCACCCTCATCGGCTTCCCCGTCCCCCCAAGAACCCGTTTTGCCGGTCGCCCCAACCTCCCCGGCCGCCACCTGCCGCCGGCGTGCGCAGCACCTAGCGCCGGCGGCCTCCCCTGTTTTGGTCCCTGGCCACCCACACCTCACCTTATTTCCCACACGCTTTTAGTCAGCCTAGGCCGCTGGCCCAATTGGCTAACCGAGCGCTCGTAACACACCACACGCCCAGGTCCCGAGTTCGATCCAGCCAGTCGCGCCCCCTTTTTCCTCATTTTTGCTTCTAATTTTTGTGGTCCATTCCATGTAGGAAAAATCAAGGAAAATAAGGAATAAATCTAGAGAAGCTGAGAACATTTAATAGGGAGGTAAATAAGATTATTCTAGATTTAAAATTTTGATTAGTTCATGTATGAGCAACTTAATTAATTAGAACCTAGTTACTAATTAAAGGCAGGGTGGGAAAGTTCAGTATAAACTTGGCTTAAGTGCATGCCCTCCAAAAATGACGACTTAACGAAGATTTCCAAAACAATATATGTATATTTGAATCATAAGACCTTGCATCATAGAAGTGACCACCAAGTGGTTTAGAAATATAACTGATATTTAAGTCTTAGAAATTGCGAGAATCCCTCTTTGAATATTGATTATTGGCGTAAGTATTAAACCACTAGCATTTAGACGGTAAAACCCAAATTAAGTTAGATGTTGCATTACATATAATTGACTAAGGCATTAAATATAAATAATAGGCCATTAAAAAGTATCTTAAACTCTAGTACTAATAGAAGACACCCTTGGCAGATAGATTGGTAGGAGTATCTATTTATCCTAAGAGGCACACTAATCTACCCATTAACAAATAACGTGATGCTAAGATAAATTGATCAAGCCGTAGCAAAGACAATCTACTAATGCACAAGTAGATAGGAATGCATGAACCTGATAAAGAATTGCAACTACCTAGATAAGTTTAAACCCTAGGGAGGTTACGTGGTCAAGAATTAATGGTGAATAATAATTAAAGTTAACCAACAAAAAGGGATAACATGATAAATAATTCCCTACCTAAAATAAATTATGGGATCGACCATTCAAACTAATAAATTGACCCCTGTTAATTAAAAACACCGTAAAATACCACATGTTGAATTTACAAGAATTATGAACTCCAATATTTACTCGATAAGGTAAACCAATGTGTACATGATGTATAAGACGTATGCCCTGACTCTTAAATATATATATTGAGGGAATAATATATAATCGACACCCCAACTAAAATCTCACATCTAAAGGTCTAAATCGACTCATGGAACTTCCTAAATAAATATAAAAATAATAAAAAGAGATTATTAATAAAAAGATCAAGGTAACGTATCCTACCACCAACTTCGCCTCAAATCACCCGAATCACCCATTAACCTATAATAAATCTAAATTGAGTTTGCTCGGATTTATTTGGATCTTTTGAGTTATTTGCTTTTATTTGGATTCAGTCGTCCGTAGCGTAATTAGAAATTAGAAGTCGTGAAGATTCAACGGATCAAGCGAGATCAAGCTCAAAGTGAAGATAGAGACCAAAAGATCAAGATAAAGCATTGTGTGAGCTCAAGACCGCGGTAAACCGCCCAGGAGAGTCAATACTTTGATCATGTTGAACCTACATTTTCTGCAAATTACTTTTGTTTAAAATATCAAAGTGCATGCTGTTAATTTATATGTAAATACATGTTTAATTTAGAATTCTAGTTAAATGCCTATTATCCAACTTGATTAATATTACAGCTCCTTTGGAATATTTAAATTGTGAACCATGTCGCCCTAGCAAAAATTATAATAGTAACATTTCAAAAGTAAATCCGTAATTATATGCCATGCTTAGTATTGTTTAGATACTCATGGGCGCGAGAGCGTCCAAGCATCACTTTAATCATGAGAAAATGTGGTTGGGCAGTCATGGTGGTAATGACTGGTGTATGTTGGATATGGTTATTTTATACTCCCAAAAATCTCAAATTGCTTGTTTATCTGGGCGGATGGTTCGGGGGTATGGTGCAGGTGTGCACGAGAGTGTGGTTTGTGGTAGAACCGCCCAGATACCACTAAGGACTGAATCTTGTCATGACCTCCTATGTAAAACAGTACAACCACAAGTCTGTAAAGTACAACTTGGCTAAGTAAATTTATCGAAACCCCCGGACTCATCTCACTGGTAGTGGATGGAAGTGGATACGCAAAGGGCAATGGGAGGCCTAAAGGGACACCGAGTTGGAGGGTGAGGTAACTAGCCGTACTAGCGTTGCTGGAAGTGGAGCCTGTGTCTTCGCTAGTAGACGTGGTTACATCCCGTGCATAGATGGGACCCACCGCAAGTGGGCAGGTTCCCATAAGGTGAGATGACAAAAGGGGCTAGATACTTTGAAAAGTCACTGTGATGGTCTACTCAACCACGTGGCTAAGGAATCATGTGGGGCAGCGAGCAGATTGTCTCTTGTGGTGAAAGTGTACAAACTCTGCAGAGTCAAAACTATTCGAATAGCCGTACCCACGGTCAAGGGCGGACATGGGAACTTAACCAGATATAGTTCTATTTCAAAAACTTTGTGGGTGGGAATGGAAAAGTGGAGGGCAGTGGAAAGCCCTGATTTGAGTTGTCCTGGGTGTCGTCCCAATGGTAAGTTAAGCGGCTATAACGCTGAAAGATGTTATACGGTGTGATGCCATAAGTATGGAAAATCATGTTAGTATTCCTTGAACATTATGTTTTGTTCCAAAGCTGCTAGGTCTCAGGAAATTTTATGTATTGTATTTCAAATAGTAGCATTTCTATTCTTACAAAATAAAATATGGGAGGGATAAACAGGGTCGTGAGTAAAGGAGATGGAAGTTTGTGGTAAAAACATAAAGGTATTGGTGGACTCAGGTCGATTATAAAAAGGAAATGATAGTGTGGGATCCGGGAGAAGTAATTTGGTGGAGTCTAAATGAGTATATAGGTTAGATAGATGATTTAAATGATTTTTGGAGTATTAGGGATGCAAAGGTAATTGCGGGATTACAACACTGATAACTAATATAAATTCTTGGAAGATGATGGCAGTAATGGGATTAACAGGATTGCATCAAATACTAGATGGATGAATTGAATTTCTAGGAATATTGGAGGAATGATAACCATTATTGGATTATAATCTTGATCAATGATATTCTTGGTAGATGTATCCTAGTGAGTCGTAGACTTAATAATTGATATTCTTGGTGGATGTATACTAGTGAATTAGTTAGAAATAGATAGTAGAAAATAAGATTAGTTATTGGGACAACAAATTATGGTTTTAGATCAATAACAAAAGGATTGAATTATTAGGAAGTCCCGATACGAAGGATTTCGGTGGATTTAAAAGCAATTATGTTGAATAGTCATTAGAATTTAGAAATGAAGAGTTGATGACTAGCAACTACAAGATTGGATTTTAGAATACAAAAGATATTGGTGGATTGAATAGAGGATGACACACGTTGTTTGGAGTTTAGAGAGCACTCAATAAAGGAAGTGTAATTTCGGTGGATTAAGTCAATTATGGCAATTGCTGTTGGGAGTCTTAGACAGCAGTTAATAAAGAGCATGAATCTTTGGTGGATTAAGTCAATGATGTCATTTGCGGTGAGGAGTCTTTAGGTCACAAAAACAACAATATGATATAATAATAGAAATGCTACTAGACGCGTTTTACGGCAAATAAAACAACCCGAGCCTCTCCTTTGTTAAGCCATGCATACTATTTATTTGCATTCTGTGTATTGGCTCGCGGAGCACGGGGTTGGAGTGCTCACACTCGCTTTTGCGACAAAATTCAGAATCAGGAATCAAATCACCTCGTCTCAGCAACAAGATTGGACAAGATGGCCGAGAAGATGAAAATGTCAAGGGCCAGGTCGCGAACCTCCAGTTGGCTGCCTGTGGGCATGTCCTGAGGGTCCCACCGGTGTGCTTCATTCCGCTGCTGCCATTTATTGATTTCGGCCTAATTGGCCCATGAGTAAGTTTACTATTATATTTACGCTTCCGCGTGATATGTACTTTGATAATCAGAACTGTAATCTGTGAGCACTATCTACTGATCCAGGGAATAGTGCGGTGGAATCACAGAGGAATCCGGATTGTAATATCTGGTTTCCTACAAGAACTCAAAGCAAGCAGGCACAACAAATGAGAAACCAGAAATCCACAACTTCACAAAAAAATAGCAAGTAACTCAGGCTGCCAGGGGGAGGCCGGTCAGACCGCTCTCACCTGGCCGGTCTGGCCGGTCCTGAGGCGCCGGTCTGACCGCTGGTCAGTGGGCGGTCTGATCGACGTTGGCCGAGCGGTCTGACCGCTTTCTTTCCTCCGGTCTGACCGAGCAAGGGTTTCAGAGAACAAAAAAGCCCGAAAAACTGACTGCAACTTCAGAACTTCATATTCTTGAGAGATTGAGACTTGCCACTGGGTTTTCTCAGCCCAGAACTGGAAGACTAAGACCCAAATAACATGTTGGCCTTAGGAATCAAGAAAATTTCAACTCAACAGCAAGAAATCAAGATTTTGGCAAAAACTGAAAATATTCAGAGACTTCACCAAAAATCAAATTTCTCCTCCATCGTTGATCCTTTGGACATGAAATTTTAAGGATAGCTACTAGTTAGCCTCTGGACTCTAGGGACCAAATTTCAAGCCATCTCAAAAAGGGAAACGAAATCTGCACCAAAACCCTAGAAGGTCCAAAAACTGAACTTCTACAGAGCGAGAGCCAAGATCCAAATTTTTTTAATAATCCCAAGTCCTTTGATCTGGAGCTTTTGCAAAAACATTAGCAATAATCTAAAGACATGCCAGCAAGAACCTTAGGCCATTTCCTCAAGGGAATCAAGAAACTCATCAAAACCCTAGAAGAGAAAATGAAGAACAGAGGATGCCAAAAAGTGAAATCTGAGATTTAACATGATTAGCTCTTGGGAAAATCGATCAAAGGATCTTGGGGCACTATCCCAACATAGAGCAATCCATTTTGCACCTCACTAGCAACAAACAACAAGAAAACGAAAATCTCACAAATCCATCACAGAGAGTATCGAAGGAAAAGAAACAAAGAGACAAGAACTGAATCAAACTCCATCTCATATTGATAAAGAGGAAAGTAGATACATGATTGATACAAGAGGAATGATTACAAGACTCTCAATCCATCTCCCACCTCTCCCAACTCAAGAACACAAGCTCTCTCTACATGCTTCTTGGAAGAACACACACAGGGAGGAGATGCTACGATGGAGACATGGCTCTGCCCTTCTCACCCACTTCCAAACACTAAAGAGCAAAGGCAAAACCACCTCCTAGAGACTCTTTTGACCAATGCAAACCCGAACTCTCTCCCAAATCCATAAAGGAGCATGCAGCCACTCCCTCCTTTATATAGCCCTTGGCTAACGGGTCTCCAACCCGTTACGCCCGCTAAACCCGAACGGAGCTTGCTCCTGCTTGTGCAACCTCGTGAAATTACCATTTCGCCCCTCCTGCACCTTCTGGGAAGCTTCCGCGCTCCTTGTCGTCCACGACTCGCAACCACCTCGAGTCTCCGCCGTCTTCGACACATCCGACCGTTCTGACCTCGACACCGCCCGTGTCTAGTCCGGTCACCTCGTGTCTCGCCACGACTCCGCCTCGACGTCCTGCAGCCAACACAGACAAGAAACACATCAAATAGCACCGCTCGATACATGTAAGCATAAATGCATTAATGAAATAGCCCAACCTGACAAGTCGACATAATATGCATCCTAACCACTTTGACCAGGTTTGACCAAGTTCGACCGAGCCCGATTGCACCACGCAACGTCAAGGACCGAACCAACCAAATCAAACTCAACTTTCCTAAACCGATGTCAATTACTCATCACACACATGGGATGACCTCCACATGGTCTCTCACAAAGCTTCGAGAATTGGGAGTATATCAAACAAGACTACCGAGTTTGTGGTGTGACAATCTAGGAGCTATGTACATGTCGGCTAATCCAATATTTCATGCACAAACAATCACATTGAGGTGAATTTCCACTTTGTTACTTGAGATCATATTTATCTCTTCTTCAGATCAAATAGCTAATATATTTAGAAGGGCAATGCCGAATCGACAGTTTGCCAATTTGAAGTGCAATGCAATCTTGTGTGACAAGTTTAGATTCAGGAGGCTGTTGAAAATCAGTATTTGTTGGAGATAAGGAATAGCTAGATATACTAGGATAAACAACCGAGTACAACTTGTATTTTTTTCCTTGCCGTGTCCTCCAAAGTAACTGTAGCAAATCCGGCAATTGTATTTGTGCTATATAAGCAAGAAATCACAACCCTGTTTGCTGTGCAACGTTCACTGCCAGTGATAAGAAGTGGTCAAGGGTCCCGGGTGGTTTCCATGTGCTTCCAGTAGGGACGAGCTAGGGTTGGCCAGGGCGGCTTGCCGGAATTTGGCTGCACCGTCTCTTTTCTCCATGGACGGCATGGGAAGGACTTGAGCATAGTTCCATGGGGGAGAAGTCAGAGAAGGAGAATATATATGAGAAGGTGGGCCTGCTGCCATGACCTTGCATCCATTTCTAGGGACTACGATTGCTGCTACTGCTAAAATTGCAGTCACAATAGCAACTTCACCAGATATGATTCGGTTGTTGGTATATTGACATCGTTCTTAGGTTGTCTTTTGGACTGTTGATCGCTTGTGAGATATGATTTCACGACTTGTACTTGCTAGTGCCATAAGAGCATCTATGGTGTGCTTGTCTTTCTAAGAGGACAGAGCGCATTGGAGGCTGATTCCGAACATTGCAGGAGAAAATGGCAACAACATCCAAGCTAGAGGCAGGCATCCAGGTTTGGAAGCAGCCTGTCAGAGAGAGATTAGGGAATCACTACTACAGAAAGCTGTATTACAGACGGTTCAGAAACGTCATCACAGACGGTTTTCTGAACCGTCTGAATTTATGGGTCAGTGATAATCGAAGGTTATCATAGACGGTTTTTGAACTGTCTGTGGTGTAAATATCACAGACGGCTTGTAACTAAAAACCGTCTGTGATATCTGATAATCACAGACGGTCTGTAAGTAAAAATCGTCTGTGATAGGTGATAATCACAGACAGTTTTTAGTGAAAAATCGTCTGTGATTATCAGCTATCACAGACGGATTTTAGTTACAAACCGTCTGTGATATTCTTTTCTACCCCTAAATCTATTTCTGTTTATTGGCTAGCCTCAGGAAATACTAGCCATGCCCTCTGAAACAAGCAGATCAACATGTACATGTATACATCCAATTCACATCTCAATTCATTTCACAAACATAAAACATCCATTTCACAAATCAATTAATTGAAGTGAAAACAAGCAAATATAGTATGAAACACAGTACACATTTTATTTTTATTAAGTTTAGAGCCTACCATTACAAGAACAGACAGACAAACAACAAACAATAAGGAGGAGGAGAACAACAAACAGGTTGCCCATCTAGCTAACACAACAAGAACAGAGAAAAGCAAAGATCCTCTATGCCTAGGCCTTCTTGCCCCTGATGTAGCGCACGAGCTGGATATCTTTGACGCCCACCATCGTCGGCGTTGATTGTGCGCTGCCTTGTGCATCGTTTGCTTCGTGGGGCTATTATGGTATGGGTCAAGGAGGAGGAGCAGGAGAATAGTAAGGAGGAGGAGAACAGCAAAGAGGAGGAGAACAGCAAGGAGGAGAACAGAAAGGAAGCTGGGTTCTGGTGATTATTTATAGGGGAGGGCGTGCGAAATTTTTTGGCGCAGGGACGGAGAGGCGGAGCTACAATCCGTGGGGTGAGGATTGGTGGATTTCTATTGGCTAGGATTGGGTTGAGGAGGATCGACGGGCCCAGCGGGCATATTATCACAGACGGTTGGTAGCTAGGACTGTCTGTGATGAATGAATATCACAGACGGTTCTATATGCCAACCGTCTGTGAATTAGAGCACAAAATTTTATATACCGATGCAATATAAACAACTAGACTCAAAAGATAAAATAGCAAAGTTTTATATGGCTTATATATACTCATTTGAAAGGTTTCGATGAGATCTACAACTTTTCAATTGAAGCAAAATCCAAATTCCGAAAGGAAGACCAAGAAAAAGGGCAAAAACATAAACCAAAAATTTGCGACGCAGGTTTAGGTCCAAAGATGGCCGAGTTTTGGGGTCTTGAAGGGTGACTAGCACAAGCTGATCACTTTTTTGGACCGAGCTCATCATTAGCTTTCCAACGAGTACAAGAACGTCGAAAACGGACACCGTATGCAAAAGTTATGCCCGTTTTACTGAAGGTGTCTCAAAATTGAATCCTACTCGGATCAGGCGGGAAATTATGAAATTTTGGGGAATTGCAAGGCGGGAAACATATCACAATCGGTTTTTAATACGAATCGTCTGTGATAATCATCTTATCATAGACGGTTTTTTATCTGTGATAATTACAGATTATCACGGATGGTTTTTAATAAAAACCGTCTGTGATACTAAAATATCACAGACGGTTCATCGATAAGAACCATTTGTGATACTCGTTTTCTCCGATGCCATCAACACAGACGGTGTCCAAATTAAAACCGTCTGTGTTAGTGTCGGTCACAGACAGTTTTGTCAAACCGTCTGTGATTTGGCGCCTAGTATTAGGTTTTCTGTAGTAGTGAATAGAGATGACAGAGAAATTATTTTTGTTGTTAACTTATTCGTTTATGGGTCCCACCTTAGAGAAAAATGAAGGTACTAAACATACAAGAAATTGTGCTGAACTTGAAAGCCAACCCTAGAGTTCACTGGTGTCTCTAAGCTTAGGATAATTTCTCATAATATTTAGCACATTCAATTGCCTCAAAGCTAGAACATATGCATGAATAAATTAAAAGCAAAAAGTTTAGAGGCCTTTGAGGCGGCTCCATTTCCCCTGTAATGTAGGCAACCTTCAGGTCTCTCTCGGAGCTGCTATACACACGAAGTCTATTGCACAACACCCATACGATGCAGGTGGGGCCAAGGCATCGGCGAACTCTCCGGCAAAGTCGACGGCGGCAATGCTGTCGTTTTCGGGACTGTTTGGCTCGAGGGATTCCATCCTGAATGGAATGGTTCCATTTAGTTAATTTAGTAAAAATATTAAGTTTAGTTTCTGTACCGTGTCATTCGGTAAAATGGAATGAATCGAGGCGAGACTGTTCCATCAAATTTTGCAGCGCGAACCAAATGCCCCTTAACCGATTCCATCATCGTCCCCGAGCTCGATTCGTGCCGGAGTCGTCCCCGCCGTCCTACTCCAGCCGGATTAGTCATCTCGGTCTGGATCTGCTGTCGTTAGCTCTTATCCGGCGCCGCCAGCCTCGATTGCGGCGAGATCCGTACGCTGTCGTCTTCCTCGTCCTCATCGGATCTGGCCATCCTTGTCGTCTCGACCTCATCCCATCGTAGGCAGCCTTGGATCCGGCGGATCCGAGCCTCCTCTTCGTCGGCGGTTGCTGCTGCTACAGTTGCTGCAGTGTGCCAGCTACTGCTATTGGTGCTTTCGGTTGGTTGCTATCTGCTGTAGCACATGTGCTCCCGCCCAGATCTGCTTGCCCCTGTGTCCAGCGAGGCACCGGCACCGGCGATAACTTGTCACCGGAGAGAGAGAGAGAGAGGAGCCCAGCCGTTGAGGACTAGCGCGATACTGATCCCCTTGGTTATCTTCGTACGTGTGTAGTGCAGTGAGCTTCGTGTGTGAAGCGTTTTCTGGCTCTCCTCTTAAGAGGCCAGAAAACACCACACTGTGGATGCTTCAGGGGTCTTGTTAAACAAACTTTTAACCAAGTACGTCAACCCGAGCACTGAGAATAAACAATAGCTGTTCAATTATCATTACTATTATAAAAATCGAGTTGGTGATTATACATCTATTCTCGGTGCATTGCGTGTAGGCACATGCGACTTAGTCACGCTCTTCAAATCACTAAAGTAATCGGGCAGCTGGTTTGCTAATGCTTGCAAGTCATGTGCATGAATTCCCGTGGCTTCCCACGTAATTTCCTGACATTTTTCATCAAGGGGTTGATTTCCTCCCCCCTAATATTGGGAAATTATCCTCATAAAAAATGCAATCAGCGAAGCGGGCGGTATGCAAATCTCCCGACATGGGTTCCAAATATCTGATTATGGATGTAGTCTCATAACCAACGTATATCCCAGTCTTACGGAGAGGGCCCATTGCAGTACGCTGCGGATGGGGTATAGGTACATAAACCTTGCATCCAAACCTCCTGAGATGAGAAATTTTGGGGTGGTGACCCTTACGCTAGTTACATAGGTGAATGGATGTTGTAGGCCGATGGTCTAAAGTTGATGAGATTCGCTGCATGTAGGACTGTGTGTCCCCAACATGTAGCTGGTAAATTACAATTTTACAAAAAGGGTCAGGCAATAAATTTAATTCTCTTGATTAAAGCCTATTCTGGTTATGGACATGCGGTACCGAATGCTCAACTACAATCCCTATCGCCATGCAATAATCATCAAATGCCTTTGAAGTAAATTCTCCGGCGTTGTCCATTCTGATGGACTTGATGTGATGATCAGAGAACACATTTTCTAATGCAAATGATCTGCGAGATCAGCTTTGCGAAAGCATGATTTCTTGTGGACGATAAACCCACGTATGACCATTTTGAGGAAGCATCAATGAGCACCATGAAATACTTAAATGACACTGAAATAGGCTGAATGGGACCGCAAATGTCTCCCTGGATACGTTCCAGGAATGCAGGGACTTCATCCTTCACTTTCAGAGTGGAGGGTCTAGTAATTAATTTTCCGGTGGCACATGCAGGGCACACAAAATCTTAATGATTCGGGAAATTCTTTACATTAATATTATGCCCTTGGGAATTATTGATTATATTTCTCATCATTCTAAGACCTGGGTGGTCTAATCTGTCATGCTAGAGACAGAAGAGTTCAGAGCTTCTAAATACTGTCTTCGGGACAGTGTAGGCTGCTGGTGCCTTGATGTTGGTATAATATAGCCTAGTTTCTAGTGAAGAAAGTTTTTCTAATACCCTTTTGCCATTCTCTTCGCGCTTCGTAATGAGCAGGTATTCCTTACCGTACTCTTCTTCAGTTTCAACGTGGAAACCATTGGCGCGAATATCCTTGAAACTTAGGAGAGTTCTAGTCGATTCTGGGTACAATAAGACTTCTTCAATGACCAAAGTTGTGCCCATTGAGAGTATAATTGTGGCTCTTCCTGAACCAATTATACATGCATCGCTTCCGGTGATTGTCGTAAGGCTGCCAGAATTCTTATGAATCGATTGAAAATACTTAGTCTCTCTTAAGATGGTATTCGTTGTGCAGCTGTCGGCTAAGTACACTTCCTTCATAGGGCACCACACGCGTTCTAATATAAGGTATTTTATTAACATGTATTAGAAGGCATTCAACACATAAATAAAATACTCCAATATCAGAACATATCATGCCATCATAAACTGAATAAATGAATGAATTATTCAAAAATCATCCAACCATCACGAGAAAACAAAAGTTAAAGTATCATCAATGCAAGTTCTAACTTGTCCTTTTAACACAAAGTAAATGACAATTAAAGTTTCATGCATTCTGTGCATCAGACTGAATCTACTAGAAAATCAGACACTTCTTCAGCTATCTTGTCAGGAGTGATCTTCTCTTCAAGAGAAATCATGTCGGTGGCTGCCTCTAGGTCGTAAGGGGGTGCTGCTACCGGGATGGTCTCAACCTCCATCAACTCAAGCAGCTGCTCAGGATGCTCCCCCTCAACCGATGAAAAGTGGGCTTCAGACTGCCCTTTCCCGTCCATCTTCTTCTGGGCTTGGTGGGAATCAATGACATGCTGCGGCTCCTTACAGATCCGCGACCAATGCCCCTACTTGCTACACTTGTAATAACCTTGGTTCTACTGGCTATAGGTCTTGCCACTCTTCTTTGCCTTTTTGTCACTCGGAGCATCTGACTTGCCTTTCTGGGCAACGGTCTTACCCTTCTTCCCCCTTCTCTTCATCAAGGGCTTTCGCACCTTGTAGCTCCCAGCGTTGGCCTCACGGCCAGCGGAGCTCCCCGGTGGCAGAGTGACGTAATTCTTGCGGAGAAGTTCGTCCTGAGTCTCCGTAACCTGCATCATATCAATCAATTCGGCGTCCTCCTTGTAGCCGTCTTGACGATAGTTGCGAGCATATTGTACTGCATTGGGGTGGAAGGTGGATAGGGTCTTTTCAATCTTTTGCTTGTCTGTGATCTGCTTGCCACAGAGTTGAAGATTGGTATAAATCCTGTGCAAGGCAAAATTGTACTCCCCGACTGTCTTAAAGTTGGCAAACCTCAGTCTGATCCACTCTTGCTCTACTTGAGGAAGAGTGGTGTACTTTAGCCTCTCAAACCGCTTCTTGAGTGTGGTCCAGAGTGCTAGCGTGCTCTTCTCTGCCATGTACTCATTCTTGAGAGTGAGGCAGAGGTGGTGCCTGAGAAAATGAAGTGCTTGATCATTCTCCTCAGGTGTGGGTTGGGCGTTATGTGGTCCGCCAATCCCAATAGCCGCGCGGAGCTTCTTAGCTCCAAGCACTATCTCGACATCGGATGCCTACGTCAGATAGTTTTGGCCATGCTGGGCCAGCTCCTCGAACTCCCGGTTCGTGATGCCAGTCATCTACATGTGTATGAAAGGAATAATAAGTTTACTGCTGGTAAACATGTACGGAATAATTTACTGCGAGTAAATAAATGGTACAAAAGGTTCTTGCAATGTTTCATAATTTCTATGCATTTTCTATAAATTTTACTGCTAATTTCAATGATTAAAAGCAATTTAAACAATTGTAATTAACCAAAAACAGTAAATAAATACAGAAAATAATAGTAGAAATAAATAAGCTTCAATGCTAAAAATAATTCAAAATTCGAATTCTCAAGGCCCTTTTATGCTAGAATATGAATTTTCAGCGAATTCTGCAATTTCCAAGGGTTTCTACGCAAATTTTCAGTTCAGACAAAAATTTGGCGTCGTTTCCTGACTTTCCGAGGGGTTCTCTGCAAAATTCAGGACCTGTATGTAAACTTTAATGGCCTTTCGGTAATTTCCAGAACTTGGGGGCGTCTTGCAAAATTTCCAGCACCCCCTCCCCCAGCTGGATTTTTTTTTCTTCTTCTTCCTGGCCCATCTTATCTCGGCCCAACGGCCCGTTTGGTCTGCAGCCCACCCGGCCGGCTATACCTCATGATCGGGTAGGGTTTCCCCTTCCCTTTTCTTCGTGGCGGCGGCAGCAGGCCAATTAGCTCTAGCGGGCCGAATTCAGGTGTAGGCGCGCGGTCAGGTCCCAAGCGGCGGCAGCCGGGTGACTGTGAGCCATAAACGGCGGCGGCCAGGCGGGTGCGAGCGCCAAGCGGCAGCGGCCGGGCATGACTTCTCTGGCGGCGGCGCAGCCGTGACTTCACGAACAGCGGCGCGGGCTCGTGTGCGTCCCCGAGCGTCTGAGGCGGCCGAAGTCGGTGCAGTGGCAGTGGCTGAGGCCGGTGCGGTGGCTATGGCTCGGGTGCGGCGACTCCTCAAATTTGAGTCGGGAGGTGGCGGGGCGGCACGCACGGGAAGGCTGGCTTCGAGCGGCGGCTCGGGCGTGGCAGCGCGAACACCCGTGGCTGCGGACCGAGGCGGCTGGGGAAGTGGCTACGGGCCGAGTCGGCGGCGGACGGCGCAAGTGCTGGCGGTGAGCCCAAGGCCCCCGGGGCGGCGGTGCCATGCGGGGTGACCGGTGCAGCACGGCGCGCTTCAGTCCAGGTCTCGAGGCCGGCGGCTGGCCGGGGTGGCCGAGCGGGACGGCGACCCGTATGGGGCGGTGGCCCGAAGACGAGCGACGATGGTGGCGACGACACCAGCGGCCCGTGAGGGGGCGGCGCTGCGGTCGGGCCGACTTCGGGCGGCGGTTGGCTCGGGTGGCTGCCGTGCGACGACGCTGGCTACTGGCTGGCGGCCGGTGGCTAAGGGGGATCAGCGTCAGATCGGCGTCCGGCCGGCGGTCGGCCGGTGATCCTTTTGCGCACTATAGATGTGTAGAGCTGATGTGTGCAAAATTCTCGGCACCCCTTCCCGAGGCTGGATTTTTTTTTCTTCTTCTTCTCGGCCCATCTTGTCTCGGCCCCAATGGCCCGTTCGGCCTAGCAGCCCACCCGGGCGACTATACCTCATGGTCGGGTCAGGTTTCCCCTGCCCTTTTCTTCGTGGCGGCGGCAGCAGGCCAACCGGCTCTAGTGGGCGTAGGTGCGGGTGATAGTCAGCTGTCGGCCGGGCAAGGCGGTGCGGGACCGGGCCGGCTTCAGGCGGCGGCGCCCGATCGGGTCCCAAGCGGCGGCAACCGGGCGGCTATTAGCCACAAACGGCGCCAGGCGGGCGGGTGCGAGCCCCAAGCAGCGGCGGCTAGGCACGACTTCTCAGGCGGCGGCGCAGCCGTGACTTCACGAATGGCGGCGCGGGCTCGTGTGCATCCCCGAGCGTCGGAGGCGGTCGAGGCCGGTGCGGCGGCCATGGCTCGGGTGCGGCGACTCCTCGACTTCGAGTCAGGAGGTGGCGGGGCGGGGTGGCCGAGCGGGACGGCGACCCGTATGGGGCGGCGGCCCGAAGACGAGCGACGACGGTGGCGACGACACCAGCGGCCTGTGTGGGGGCGGCACTGCGGTCGGGCCGACTTCGGGCGGCAGTCGGCTCGGGCGGCTGTCGTGCGACGACGCCGGCTACTGGCTGCCGGCTGATGGCTAAGGGGGATCGGCATCAGATCGGCGTCAGGCCGGCAGCCGGCCGGCGATCCTTTTGCGCACTGTAGCCGTGCAGAGCCGATGTGTGCAAAAAAATTTCCTTTTTTTCTAATCTACAGTGCAATGAACATCTACCCCGTGATGCAATCTACCGATCGACATTGTGCCGGCGACTTCAGGTCTGCTCGCAGTAGATTAGGGTAGATTTGTACCGTATAAAATCAATCTAGAACGTGAAAACTACGAATTTACAACAATCTAGATAATTCAATCTATTAGAGCTTCGATGATTACCTTCGATTCACCGGAGCAAAGTCGTGCTGATAACATGTTGAGAAACCGTCGCTAGCGACCAGTCCGATCGATTCCTCTGCTTAGAACAAAACGAATCAATCATAGAAGACAGAATAATAGATTGAAAACACACAGAGAGGTAGAGAGAACTCTTGATCTTTCTTTATTAATTTCTGATTGCATGTGTATAAAATATGTCGGTACGGCTCCTTATTTATAGTCTCCAGTGAGGTGTCCATCATAAGCCAGGGCTGCTGACCCAGGCCCAGGTTTTTCATAACAAAAGGAAGAGATCAGGGCCCAGAAATCAACGAGCCCATCCGGGACACGTTTCTACTCGGCGCCCAGTTTTGTTCGTGCAAGGAATAGTATGGCAAACAAGATTTTTCTTTCTCTTGGCCATGTACTTTTCTTTCTTTATGTGCCATGGAGTGGGGTCCACCTGTAAGGGTGTGTCCATGGAATCAATTAAGATGGTGCAGATCAAAGATGATTCGGTCAATTTGTCTCAGGTTAATTACTTTGGATTGTTTCTTTTTTTTAATCTAGGCTGAGTTGGCTTATGTAAAAGGGATGATAGTTGTGTTGGAGCGCTTAGGGCCTGTTTGGTTGCCTGCATGCGGGGTGGCTCGCACCCGCGCATGCAGGGAGATGGTGTTTCGTTGGCTGTGGAGAGAAGAGAGCCTGCACGAGTGGATGCAAAAAAAAACAACTGGAGCCAGGCTGAGGAGGAACGCGGCTGAGGAGCTTCCCTCCTCAGCCAGGTCACGCTCATGCAACCTGCATCAGCTCATCCGCCAACCAAACAGGCCCTTAGCACCTGCGTGTGCTTTTATCTAGTTGAGTCCTTTAGGGAGAGTCAAGTCGGATTAGGATGCTTTAGCACGCACGGGTGGGCCATAGGCCGAATAGTGCTATGCCTATAAAAGGCTAGGGTGTGCGCCATTTGTATGGGGGAGTGTTTTAGTTACGAAGAGTTTTAGTTATGGATTAGAACACTTGTGTGTGTTGATTTTTGTTTGTTAGGGGTTATTTTTGTTCTATTGTGTTTTTATAAATTCTAATCTAAGATTTAATCTAGGCGTGTTGGTTTCTACTATTGTTGGACCGATATGGCGACAAAGGGGGGTGAATGTCGATTCTTGTTGGACCGATATGGCGACAAAGGGGGGTAAATGTCGATTCTTTTTAAAAATTTCCAAGTACTCACGCTTAACGCTTTATCTCAGATAGCTAGAGAGCTAAGAAGAAGAAAAATCAATTCACTAGCAGCCGGGAACGAAATTGCCGAGAGCAGCTCACACTAGGGACAAAGCAAAGAAAATTGAGCTGTCGAGACCCGAATATACAAATCCGGACTCTCCTGTGTATTCTGCACTAGTCCAGGATCACGCTAGTGCACACAGTATAAACAAAGATTAATATCATCCACATCACGATATTCTAAGGAAAATCCAAATTATATTGATAATTATCAGAGTACGACCTTATGGCCAAGCTTACAATTATTAGCCTGAAGGGCTTAAAGAAACTAGCAGCGGAAAATCCAAAAATAAACGTAGTAGCCATTCGACATGCGCACAGGCAATCGACTGGGGAGCGAAATCCTAATCCGCGAAGTCTTCAAAGTATCCTCCTTCTAGTAGCTCCTGCTGATCTGGTCCTTCTTCCTCAACTGAGCAAATATGGATGAAGCCGTGAGTACATAGAGTACTCAGCAAGTCGTTTGTAACAAAGAATGCAATATAGTATGCAAAGCTTACCAATGGATGACTGAAAGGTTAATTTTGCAGAAAGCAACAATTTAAGGTAAATACCATAAATAGATTGAAAAGCAAACTTTAGAAATGATAATAAATAAGTAAACAAAGGAATTGAGTACAACCATGAGTGAACTAACCATCCACCCAATGGATTCACCAGTGAACTACCCATTCACTTATCCCAACCAACATTTTAGGCAAACCCTACCCCTCGTGTGAAATCACCGAGCATTGTTCATAACCGAGGACACGACTATTCGAATAGTTTTACACTATGCAGAGGTTGCACAACTGTACCCACACGATGTGATAATCCTCACGTTAAAGATAATCACAACAAGGCTTTTACAATGATCCATCTCCACCTGATCCCACTCGCTAAGGTTTCGCCGTCGAGTAGGGTAACCCCCTAGTTAATAATTGCCCCCTTTTGCGCCACAACAACATCGGTAGTAAAACCAAAGTGGAGACTTCACAAATTATTATGCCAGGTCTATCCCATACTAGACATGTGGTTTGCATGGTAAAGCTCAGATCAATGGCGCACAAAGTTGAGTCCTTAGGTGTTACCTAGGCGAAACATCCACATCCCATGTGCAACCAGCACCCCCTTTACTGTACGATCATTCGCCCAAGTGAAAACCAAGTTTGTATAACCAATGCCCATGACACTACCCATGTCATGACAAACAAATTTTATAACTGTGGTTAACCACCATGTTCTAGTATATCGTTAAGTCAAGATTAATTAACACATGTGATGATAGACCTAACGTACTAAAGCATGGCTAAGCAAGTCTATACGTATACCCATGTGACAACTATATTGCATCACTAATTGATTACCCATCCTATGGTGTCAATGGAGTCATGGTATTCAAATTATCAAGGAGGAAATAATCAACTAGGTCATTAACTACCAATACAAGGGTTTGATAATAATATAGCGATGCATGATAATTTAAAACAAAGTAATACATAATAGATTGGAAAACTGGGTTCAACATGATCAAAGAACACGACTTGCCTTGGCCTTGCTCAGTTGATGGCTCTTGATCTTCGAATCCAACTTCAGCTCCTTCGAACGTGTGATCTAACGAGAGAGAAAACAAAACGAAAAGACAAAATAAATTCAAATAAACTCTAAAAACTTTCAAACCTGAACCAAAAGGTAGAGCTCAATTTTTGATGAATTTAGGAAAAAGAATCGGGTCAATCGGAGTTCGTATGAGGGAGAACGGGCTCTTGGAAAATCTAATTTGGGAAAAAAAGCTGAAAAATCGAAAATTGTACTGTGCTGTGGACCGGGTGCACGGGAGAATGGGTCTACGGTGGACTCGGCGCATGGAACAGTGCGGGCGACCGGACTGCGGGCGTGGCGGCCAGGGGTGACGCGGCGGCTAACGTGGCGACACGTGGACGAAATAGGGCTGACGTGGCAGCTGACAGGGCATGCTGACGTGGCATGCTGACGTGGCTTCGGTCTACGGTTCACGGCTGGCAAGTGGCCCACATGGCAGTGGCTCGGCGCACGGCGGACCAGGCGCACGGGAAGGCGAAGCGGCGGAGCTCGGCTGGCGTCAGCGCTGACGCACGCGGGGTGCGGGACGCGAGGCGGTGCGGGCACGGGCCGGGGCGACGCGGCGGCGGCGGGGTGACCGAGCGGCGGCGGCTCATCGGCGGCGACAGACGACGGCGGACGACGGCGGCGTAGACGGCGACGAGGGCGGACGACGCGAGGCGACCACGGCGGAGGCAAAACGACGACGTCGGCGAGGACAGCGGCTTTGAGCTCCGGCGGCGAGGCGCACGGCGCACGGGGCTAGCGGTGGCTGCGGGACGAGGAGGACCCCGGGGGGTCGGCCCCTTTTATACCCGGTCGGCGAGGAGTCCTGGGCGGAGACGGCCGCGGAGTCCGGGTAGGAGACGCGCGGGGCGGCGGCGGCGACGGCGTGTCCCGATCGGAGACAGAGAGGGAGTCCGGGTCGGGGACGACGCCTGACAAGTTGGGCTAGTGCAGTAGCACGTTACTCACGTCCATAAATGGTTTTCCGGATTTTTTTTCCTAGATTCCTTTTCTGTGTACCATACGGACCAAAAGTCTAGAACACTGGTTTAAGCATGTTGTTGAAATTAGGCGTGACTTGAGGGGGTTACTGTAAATTTCAGAGAAACCCACAAATGCCAAAACTCGGGTCCTCGGAAAACTGGAGGGGGCCTGCAGCAGCCTAGGGATCGATCCATTGCTCCACCGAATAGAATCGATCGCCGGCGCCGGCGGCGGACGGTGCGGGATGGCGAGCAGCAACAGCGGCGAGCCGAGCACGGCGCCGCAACCGAACCAGTGGTACGAGCTCCGGCTTGGCTCCTCCTGCCGCGACCCCTCCCCCACGGCCAAGTACTGCACCCTCCGCTGTACGATCTCATATCCCTCCTCCCTCTCTTGTTGCTACTCACGAATCGCATCAGCATCTCGTCAAAATTGCATGTATAGCCAACACCGCCCTAGCGTAGGATCCGCATCGGCGATAATTTGAGCGTTGTTTAGTGGGATGGGAGGTAGGGTTTCTTGGACCGAGTGTAGGTATGGTTCGGGGTATCGACCTTTGGGTTGTGATTGCCGCATAGTGCTGCTCTTAGTTCTTGATGTGTTAACTCATCATCAGTCATCTTTCTGGGTTAATTGGTTTTGTCCTTCTGAATACGTCTCGCTTGGTAGATCAGGTAGCGATTGTTGAGTCCCTAAAATTGTGGTGTGGTAACTCACAATAAAAATTCTTTCGCCCAATAATAGGGTATATTTTCTGTATTCCTGGTAGATAGTAAGGAATCAGGATTTTTTTGTTTGGGTCTCTTACATTAATTTCCTGGTTGTTTGGTTCAGTGCTTTCTTAGTCACATAGCAGAACATCCTTGTTATATGTATTTTTTGCTGTACATATCATGATCCCTATCTTTGTGGGAATGTTTGCATGATTGAGATTTGATATGGAGTTGCAAATATTCCCAGTTTCATTCGGTGTGAAGAGTCACCACAACAGGAATGATAGACGAATAATCATAACAAGAACACGCTGGCTTGTTGTTAAGAATGTGTCCTTTATCCTCTCTTTTATAAGTACTTCTAGTCACTTTGTGGTCTCAGTATTTCTCCTCTCTGTTGTCTTTCGGTTTATACATCTTGTTGGCCTTCTTATTCCATAAGTCATGGTTTCAATTTCATCAACTAGGACTCCCATTTAAATGGGAGATTGTGAACTGGCATCCTTCAGCGAATCGACTTGGCCAATTTGAAACCCCAAGTTAGGCAGGATTTAGCTCAAGCCTGATTTCTTGGAATTATTATAAATTAAATTTATCTCAATGAAACAATGGTGGGCTTTGCAGTTTGCACACAGTAGTTTCGGGCACTTTTTTTTTCTTTTTGGCTCCATGCACTTTTTGACGCAAAAAATTTGAACTGAGATACAGGTCTTGCTAGTAGTTTCCTTACGGTACCTCTTTTTTGTGTTCATATCACTAGGCCATATGAAATATTTTCATTATTAATTTTTCACTAGGCCCCAGAAAATAAGTCACTGGTTATCCAAAATAATCAAAATTGGCATTCACGAAAATGGGAGGAATTATTTTTCTAGTTTTTTTCACCCCTGGTGGCTTGAAAAGGCTGCCATGGCTGTGTAATTCTACTGCAAACCAGCCAATTGCTGTCCTGGAAAATGTTTGTCATTCTCCAGTGTTGAACTTGGGCATATCGCTTCAGTCTTTATCAAATGTCCAATGCAAGCACCTTTCTGTTGGCTGCTTTCCATCATTCTCTTCCATGTGACACTCCATTTTTTGACAACTGAGTTCTAAATCACACTTTTGTTTGGCAGAAAGGCACATGCTATCGATATATGTAATGCGTTGATCCATGAACACTGATCTTAAAACTTTCTTCATGGTTATCTGTCTATTCAGCTGTTGGCTATGTCTGTGAGTTATTAGAGGCCATTTGATCTCTCTTTCCAGTCATTAACTGGATGTTAATAAAATTATCATAACTTAAGTTATTTCCTTCTCATGCATTGTATGTGAATTTTCTACTACAAAAATTATCACAGTAGGCACAATTGACTAAGAAGCAAGCAAAGCTAGTTCCTCTGTAGCATATAGTAATCTAACCGCATAGTATTGTGATCTGTGAAAGCTCATGTGTCATTATTCTTTTATGTTATAAATCAAAATCAGTTCGTGCATTAAATCATTTTCTTATGTCTGAGGTGACAGATGAATTTAAGCCAGCATCCATTGATAAGACTCAAGCTGGGTCTCTGCAGAAGACCAAAGATAACCGGGTTACTGTGGAATTCCATAATAATCAGCATGGCAAGCCAAAGGTGACATTCGAGGGAAGCCATGAAGAGTACAAGGATAATGATGGTGTCTTGTTTTTTGATGGTGAGACCTTTCGCTTGGAGCGGTTACATCGGGCTGTCAAGAGATTAAGGCATGTCCGAGTTCCAGGAGAGTCTGCAGCAACTAGTTTGGCAGCTACAAATTCTGGAATGGGTGAATCACATTCTCCTCCATTAGCGAAAGTTGGCAAGTCACAGATCATGAGCAAACCTGCTGTACACTCAGTTCCTGTAAGTTCTATTAGTGTTTTAGATGCCCTAGCTAAGTTTTTTTTGGTCATTGTTCTATTCACTTAGATTAAGGGAAAAGAGAAAAACTGAGATAATATTTGAATAATAGGCTGTTGTTGTGCTTTAAATTTTTATCTTGCTATTTTTTGTTCGATTTTAGCCATTCAATCAATTTATATTTTAGAAGGTCAGACATTTGGCGGCAAGCTCATTTGCACAATATTTATCACACAGGTACTGTAGAGGTCCACTTAGGAAGGTTTATTTGCCAAAATATGGTAGTTGGCTCAATTCCCTTTGCCAACCTTCGTGATCTGATGTTGTAGAATTTCAATTTAATGTTGATGTTTCAAAAGATCCTTGTATTTAATCATGGTCGTGACATTTGATGATCAATCTGCAGGTTGAGGTTGAGCGCATTGACATTGGTGAACCTGAAAATCCAGGTCAGTGACCCCATATATGCACTCTTTTCTTAGCTCTACTTATTCTTGTACAAATTCATGACTGGCAAATTACTCATTTAGTTTCTAGTTTTAGAGTTTCTTTGCCTGCTTTGATATTAGAGGTTAATGAATGCATTTGTATGATTGTAGTTAAATCTGACGCTTGTTTAGATTTCTGCAATCATGTTTTACTTGCTGTCATTTTACAAAGGTAGAATAATGCATGTGTGGTCCTAGTTAAATTTGAAACTTGTTATGACTCTGCAATCTTGTTTTATTTGTTCTGTTGTTTGTTTATGGTATGATAAAAGGGCAATGATAGGTCCAAACAATGTGCATAAGAAATTAGATAAGTACCATTAGTTGCAAAAGCTGTATTTGCATTTGCGAGATATGAACTCAAGATGTTGCTATCCTAGTTCCTTGGCTGGCCGTATCCTAGCTTTTGTATTCATGATATTTCCTATATCTTTATATTATCAGGTCAATTCTAGATCAAAAGGCTACTAAACATAACTATTTCCAAAAATCTTCTTGTAAGATACTCCCTTTGTTACTATGTCATTCTAGACTTCGATTTTTCTGTTATGGTGTGGGGCCAGGCGTGCACAGCAAGAGGAAGGGCACGTGGCAACTGCAAGGAAACTTGATATGTTTCCATATTGTTCACTTGATTAATTTCTATGTATATATATTAATTTTCATATTAGTAGGATCATTGGTGTCACCGCTTAACCTAGGCGAAGACTAGGCGTTCAATTGGTGCCAAGCAGACGTCAGGACCACTCACCTCACTTCGCATCGCTGCAAGTTGCCATCATCATTGTGTGCACAGTGCCCTCACCTATGATTGCCATCCTCCCACTGCAATATATGCTGGAGGAGGGGAGCCATCGTCCCTTCTAGCAAGATAGGCTGCCCCCCGGCGGTGAGTCAGGCGATAGTGGCAGCAATTTGGAGAGGGTGAGGGCGTCGTGTATGCAGAAGTGAGAGAGTAGAGTAAGAGAGGGGCTGATGTGTGGGCCAGGCGTGTAATGGTAGGTGGGATTGGTGCCTTGAACATAGGATCTTTTGTTGTTGAGGGAAAAAGTTATACTGTTTTGGTTATATTTAAAAATGCTATTTTAGACAATTTATTTTTATACAAGTTAACATAAGTACATAATATGCCGCCTCATTTTGCCTTTGGCATCTAGTCTGTCCGGAGGAGTTGCCGGGAGACCCTCTATATAAGTAGGGGGAATTATAATCATTGGAAGCAAGCAAAGATGAAATGGAGAGGAGTCTCTAGTCCCTCCCCATTTTTCTCTAGTTTCCCAGTTCTACCCAACCTGACCACCATATCTTCTGGTGTCGGGCAAGACAAGATCGAAGTCATACTCACCTAAATCATTTCTGATCTAGAGGAGGCCATGGCGTGGCAGGAGGCTGTTGTACAATGACCATGGCATGGTTCATGGCACTACACACAAGATCTGGCATCAATGCAAAAGAAGATTCATCTAGCAAGAACTTTGCTCTGTTGAAGTTCCTTCACAGTAATGAGCACCAAGCCTTCGTGGTGTCATTATGTGATGTATTCTGCACAAGCCTAACAACTTGATTGCGTCGGCTGCATGCTCTGGTCTGGTCTCACCGCAGTGAGGAGAAGACCTCAGTTGACCCACTACAAACCGAGAAGCACGATGAAATCTAGTATGAAGTTGGTCATATCTCTGAGGTGCTACTTGCCTTCCACAAACGCCAGGCTGTCTTCTAGGTGGCTCAATGGAATATCAAGCTAGGGAGATGCCTTCAAGATGACCAACATGGTGCCAACTGAGTATCATTGTGGCTACAACCCTGTTATTACCATGTGACCATCTAGGGTTTCAACCTTGGCCGCCACCCCGACGAAGGTTTTTTTGTCACCCCCTACGTTACAGTTCAAGGATGAGCTGTTTCACTGGGGAGGGTGTAATGCTATGGTGTGGAGCCAGGCGTGCGTGGGAAGAGGAAGGGCATGTGCGTGGTTGTCACAGTATCACCTAGATGATGCCAAGTCGTCCTAACGACCGAAGGGGGACGCCGAGGCTTATCGCCTAGGGTTGAGGAGTTATGCGTGCGACCTAGAGGCGGCGGCACATGAGGCTGTGGTGCGGCGCGATGACTGTCAGGCGGTGGTGGCCGAGCCGAGAAACGGTGGTGCGGGGGCGGTGGCCTGGAGGCCAGGAGGCGACGAGGAGGGCGCTAGATTCGGGTGGCAGTCGGGGTGGTAGTCAGGGCGGTGACGGCGTCGGCCGGGGCAGTTGCCGAGCAGACGAGCGCGAACAGGGAGAGAGGACGAGCGTGCGGGGAGAGCCGGCGGCAACAGCAGCGGGGAAACCCCAGCCTGATACATGCTTGAGGGATGAAAAACAGGGCTGTATATTCCATAGGCCAAGGGCCTATTATATGTAACATGTACATTTGCATATAACACCCTACACGTTATACAGATAGCACTCTACCTTGCAAGATAATTGCTTGAGCTAACTGTAGTGAATTGTGATTGACATTTTGGTTGAGCTAATGCAACATTTTTTCATTGACAACTGAACACTCTTAATTGACACTAATTATTAATTTGTGCTATTTCATTGACAGCTGAACACTCTAATTATTAATTTGTGCTATTATGTTGTATGGTTATTTAATTTTTAGTCATATAAGGTATTACTTGTATTTATTACTATCGTCTAACTATCGCCATGGCGAGCGTCTAGTCGACTAGGCGTTCAGGCGTCTCGGTCTCGCCACGACTTGGCAGAGTGCCGTGACAACCTTGGGCACGTGGTAGCTTCAAGGAAACTTTGATACATTTCCACATTGTTGGCTTGAGTAGTTTCGATATGTATTAATTTCCATATTGTTAGGTTTCATTTAAGTTCATTCCCATTAATTGTTTGATTAATTGTTTGAAGTCCTTATATATAAGGAGGGGGATTATAATATGTAGGACCGATACCAGCAATTTGAGGGGTAGGGGTGGGGTGAATGATTCCTGAAACTTTTTTCCTAAAGGTATTTAAAATCTTCATTCAAATAACTATGATAGTCACCAAGTTTATATCACACCAAGCCTAGCAAAACAAAGCTAGAGACAAGCACCAACAAACTCAGCAGTCTACTGCATAGGCACGGTTAGATCGCCATTGAGTGGCCGGTCTGACCAGTCATCTGTTTCCAAACCTGAAAATCTCTCGGGTAAAAAGCTAAACCTCAAAAACTTGTCCAATTCTCATCCAAACACTTTCAAATTTTACATAAGACTTGTTCAGGGCAATAGAAACCTAAACCAATCAAGAATCACAAGATCTCTCGTAATTATTGGAAGCAAGAAAAGAATAGATACTCCCTCCCTATTCTTTGCTAGTCTCCCCCTATTACCCTGCGTTATAGGCCTTACACACAAACAATATATTTGGTATCAGACTTGACCACCATGTCTTTTGGTGTCGGAATAGACAAGATCGGAGCCATGCTCGCCAAAATCATTTGTGATATGGAGGAGGTCATGGCAGGAGGCTTATCTTCAGTTGATCATGGCATGCCCCACAGCACTAGAGGCAAGATGTGGTATTGATAAAAGAATATTCGTCTGGCAAGAATTCTGTTATGTCAAAGATGGTTTGCAGCAACGAGCACATGGCCTTAGAGAAGGTGACTTTTGATGATGTAGTTGTGCACAAGCCCAACGGCTTGATTGAGTCGACCATTCGTCCATACCAGCTCTGGTCTTGCCCCAATACGAGAAGAAAGCTGCAATCACCCACCCGAACTAAGAAGCCTGATGAAATCTACTATGAAGTTGGCCATAGATCTTAAGGAGCTGGTTACACAAACGTCAGTTGCAGAGGATGTCTTTTTGGTGCTAAATGGAATATCAAGCCAGGGAGATGCCTTGAAGATGACCAACATGATGCATACCTGGAGTATCATCATTGCTGCAACTTGGTTGCTTCCATACGATCACCTAGGGTTTCAACCTTGGCCGCCACCCCACCGAAGGAGTTTGTCCTACATTACAGCTCGAGGACTAGCTGTTTCACTAGGAGGGGTGCAATGTTATAGCATGGAGCTAGGCGTGTGTGCAGAGAGAGGGTGAACGATAGCAACAAGGATACTTTATAGTTTCCATATTGTTGGATCGATTAGTTTTGATATATATTAGTTTTCATAGAGTCAGGTTTCGTAGAAGTTAATTTCCCTTAGTTGTTCGGAGTCCCTGTCGTCCCACTTTCTAGTTGGCCGTCGAGCCCATACCAATAACACAGCATTAGGTCACCATATACATGTCATTCTACAATTCGGAGGCATGTTTATAACATTGCCCCCACCATGTCGTTCCTTCAATACTTGTAGTTCACTTTTCCAAGAAAAAGGGCAATAGCTTGGAGATGGAAGAGTACTAAAAATTGTTTTATAGGAGTATTAAAGGTTGTTATCATGGTAATTCTTCTCCATGCCTTACTTCCCATGTTAGAAGCAAGACTGTCATATATTAAAAATGGAGGGAGCAATGTGAAAGACAATTATTTTAAAAAATGCTAAAGATCACCGTGTTGTCTACAATATGCTAAATATCTTGATTTCTCGCACAAGATTTATCATTTATGCTCATCTGCTCCCTTCCCCATTGCAGCACCAAGAAACAACAACAGGAACTCTTACCAGCCAGTTACCACAAACCCATTTTCCTTTTCGCCTGATCCAAGTGACCAAGAGGAGAACCTAGACATACTTGGTGATGATGACAATGGCTCACCGAACAATATGGCCTCAGGACAAAAGTCTGTTCGGGGTTTTGACATCAACTTGGCAAATCAGCCCGACATGGATGATGAAATAGCTGATGTAGATGTAAATGACGAAGCTGATGAGGGACTCAATGCAGCTGAGGCGTTGCGAGCTCAAGTCAATGCAGAAGGGCAGGAGGACGAGCAGGACACCTCTAGCTCTAGCGGGAGCAGCAGCAGCAGCAGCAGCAGTGGTAGTGGAAGCGGAAGTGGGAGCAGCAGCAGTGACAGTGATGGCAGTGATGGCGATTCAGCCAGCTCCGGCGGTGATGTTGATATATGAGTTTGGTGTGCAGAGTTTTCTTGCTGTGTGCGCCATGCTTCACAATTTTATACCATTAGCAAAAGGAGGTGTGATCTCTCTTATGTTTTGACTAATACTGCACGAGTAACTAAATCGAATTACGGCTGTTATGAACTATTTATTTGTTCCCTCCCTGATTAGGTCAGTTTTTATGTTTCTCAGACCTGGCCTAGAACATAGAATTTGTAAGCAGATATTTGCACGTTTGTGGATTGTGGATACAATGATGATGTTTGTCAATCTGCAAGTTACTAACTCTTCCAACGGAGAAATTAAAAAGGGAGAAGGAAAAAGAACTAAAGATGGCAAGGGAAACATGATAGAATTTTGGTTTCCCAAACTTGGGAGATATTTCCTCTTATTTTGAAGTACAGGACTGTATGTACGCTGATAGTCTAATATATAATGCTTGTAGGAATTTTTTTAAATAATCTATTTTTATTCCTAATTACAGTGATATATTTGTGTTTTCTTATTTTACAGAAATAGACATCTGTCGCTCCACAGTTAGACGACATGGGCTAATTGCCCAATCGTCGGGTGATATATGGCCAAGTCGCCGAACGGTTGGACGACCTGCCTATGTCGCTCAAACGTGGGGCATGTAGTACTTAATTGCTCAATTTGGTTGAGTCGCTCAACGGTTGAGTGATTTAAAATAATAATATTTTTATTTTATTAGGCCGATGGAAATAATTTTGGAGGAGTAAATGGTAACTTTTATAGGTATTATATTTAGTAAATCTTGTTTGTAGGTTGTTTTTTTTTAACAAAAGGATACACAATGTCGGTTTGTGATTTTCGTAGATTCTGAATTGTACGAAATATGTTAGACTTGCAATAATATTTTGTGATTGTCGTATATTGTTGTAGTGCGATAAATTTCTAAAGAATTTTATAAGGACGATTGAGCTAGCAATGATTTGTAAGTAGAAAGCTAAGTGATATTGCGATGCAACAGGGGGTTATATGGTACATAGATTAACGAACAAAGGGTGGTACACACATGCCTTTAGAGAATTAGAAATATATGGGATAGATGGATGAAGAGTGTCAAACTACTGCGTAGAACTTGGCCATTTACCCTTCCTCTTAAGGTCAGCGTTGTAGCCCTCGCCAGCGGCCTTGGCCGTTAGTTCGCGTTTTTTCTCGCGTTCCTCCTCACAAGCCTTCTACTTTCTACGCTTGCACGCCTTCAGATGAGCTTGTATCTCCCGCCGGATATGCTTGCTTTGATCTTCGCTGTGTCACCGCTCCTTCATCCTCTTGCGTGGCGTCTGGGTGTCCCACTCCTCACAGTTCATAATCCACTGGTCATACGAGTAGATCTCCTGGTCAATCCATTTGCGATAGGCGCATAGCGGATCCAGAGACTATGGGTTGGGGTTGGAGGTATGGGCGGCTTCGCTTCGGAGAGGTGATCTCTTAGCATGCTCTATTTGTTCGTCCCAGGCTACAACAGCCATTGCGAGTCGAGTGATCTCCTCCTACTGCTTCTCCATACTAGTGATGTGTTATAGTCGTGGTGCAGGAAAACATGTTGCGAAAGGGGGAGTATTTACAGGCTAAGCTAACGCGGCGTACGCTTGATATGTCCAATTTAGTTTGAGAAAATTCGTGTCCGCGAGGCAGCGGCACGTCGGATGATTCGTGGACCAGTGTAGCATCATGTCGTTGCACAAAGCTACCCTGTTTGTTCTTATTACTGCGCAATGCTATCTCCTTTGGTCTTGTCACTGCGCAAGTCTGTCTCGTTTGGTTTTGTCACTGTACAAGGCTGTCTCGTTTTGTCTTGTCACTGCATAAGGTTGTCTCGTTTGATCGGGTCAGGATGCTGCACAAAAGCTATCCCTCGCAAGGCTGTCTCATTTGGTTGGAGACTATGCAAAAGTTTCCACTATCTATAGTCACTAGTACTAACCATTATGTATCTTCTATTAGGGATGCGAAAAGACTATTTCGCCCTCGCAAAATGCATGCTTACTGACGCCAAAGAAGTGGCCATTTGGCGGCAAAGGAGTGGAGAGTTTAGGCTACAAAAGGCACTTCCCCTGCATTGTTAATGATGGCAGATTGATACTACAAATGAAGTTAAAGTTTACAAATAAAGTTACAACATGATAGCATTTTAACTCTTAATACCATTACACACACAACAAGAAGTGGTTCTGCATGAAATGTCGTTGTTTCCTACTCGTTGGCAGGCGCCTCGTATCTTCATGTTGTGTGGCTTTCCTGGCCACAGCTGCCGCAATGTCTACTCTACCTTCCCCTTCGTCCATATCATTTCTAATGCGATGACTCTAGCGACGACCCTTCCCATCCTTCTAAAAGGTCAAGATCCGGAATCCAAGCCCTTTGTACAATATTTGATGTGGAAAAGATACCCACAACTGTAAAGCCTTTTAGCTCGCCACACCATGCCTGCAACACCCTTTTCTTCATGAAGTATTCCGACATGAAGTTCGATGGGTCCATGTTGATAGTCCCACATGCGGCGAGGATATAAGAGCATAGCTTGTGAAGGAGTTTTGGCTTATTGCATGTGTAGCTAGGTTCGTTCACATAATCTCCAAAGCACACCTCGTGAGTAATAAGAAAGCGAGCAGTCCCTAATCTGGCTCGTTCCGAAGGAGCATGTCAAAGCGATGCTCCATATTGCCCATCATTAACACTGTGTGCCACTGACCCTTATCGGTCTTGGCCTGCATGTACGCTGTAATCTTCAAGTAGTACGCTGTATGTGGGTTGGCTTCATGAAGTACCACATTTGCATGCCTTTCCCTAAAATATCCGATTGTACCTTACAGAACGCCTTCAACGATGACGACGAGGGGCTGAGAACGAACACCCCCTAAAAACCCAATTTTACACCTCCACAAGGTTAGTAGTCATTATGCCACACATTGCACCGTCCATGTCGTGCAACAAGGACCACTTCCTCAATGGCTTGGCCTCAATTCAATAAGAGAAGCACTTGATATTCCTCAAGGTCTTCTGCGTCACACCGGGAGGGCCAAGCTCTAGCAATGGTGCGAGGCGTTCGGGTTGCGCCACCCCAGGAATGGCTGGACGCTTGTTCCTTTCGACGGCGTGCTTCCTGGTGTGCTCTTCCAATATCTCCCATAGCACATCGAATTTATGCTACTAGTTCTACATAGCTAGCCTTTTAAATAGCTTCATCAATAGTTGCTGCAAGAACTCCTTGAAGAAGTTGGCCCCCAGATGGTGAATGCGCCATCTGTTCCTCATGTCTGGCTAAGGGAACGTCTCTTCTGGATCTTGCTGAAGTTCTCTTATGGCTTTCATCACCCCAGATGGCGATCATGGATTATATAGACATAAAGACGTGCCCTAACTACTGCCTCCTTCAGATGTCGAAGGAACCACAAATAGCTATTAAAATTCTCACTTTCGATGAATAAGATGACCAAGGACAGAATCTGATTGTTGCCATAAATGCCAATTACTGTTAGGATCTGCCCCTTGTATTTCCCTGTTAGAAACATCCCGTCGACTGAGATCACGGGTAACATGTGCCTGAAAGCATCGATGCAGGCATCGAAGGCTAAGAAAGCCCTTTGCAAAACTATGAAACCTGGCGGTCTTCTGGATGACTTATCCTTCAAAGTAATGTATGTGCCTGGGTTCGTGTCCCAGAGCACCTCAAGCAAACGAGGAAAGTTATCGTAAGCTGCCTTGAAAGAACCAAACCTCCTTTCAAATCCTTCTGCTTCACACACCATGCCTTGGTGTAGCTAATCTTATATTTAAATTTTTGCTCGATAGCCACCATGATGTTCTTGGCCTCTAGGTCCTTCATTATCTCTTCATACATGAGATTGGCTATGAAGGTGGACGTCAGGATGCGCTGCTTCGGCAAAACACTACTGAGCACGCAGAAGTGTGGCTCCATCTTCGAGACAATCCAGTGAGTCTTATACTTGGTTCTACGGGCGTGCGCACTCCAAGACAACCAACCTACTCGCAGACCATGGTGTACTGCTCCTGTTGGATTTTAGGATCTAAAATGTCCGCTGCATGGACAAGGCTCACAGCTTAATGGCATCCTACAATGATCCCTTGTCAACAAATATTGCATGAAGCTGAACCTTTGTACCATGGTACTCCCACGGTGATTTATGCTCATCGTGTACAGAAAGACTCAACATCCACCATATTCCATGCTTGCGGCATGGGACCTTCGTCCTCATCAGAAGAATTATCTCCATCCTTTTCTAACGCTTCTTCCTCTGCCTAGGCTGTCCAATCATCGATCTCCATCTGATGCATTATATGTCGACATACTCCCTTACGTCCGCCTGTCCAGTGGGCTTAGCTTGCGTAGTGCAATCTTCTTGATCTGCCTCAGCAACATCTGCATCTACCTGTCGGGTAGGCTCAGCATGAGGTGGGCGATATTCTAGTTCTGCCTCCGCAACATTGCCCACCACGTTCTCTTGATGAACCATGCGCTATGTGCCCAAGCTGCTCACACCAACCGAACGATAGCCGTCGGTAGGACCTCCTATGACTCCCTCGGACATGGTTGCACGAGTAGCACGCACTTATATCCACGTCACCGACAGCCTACCACAAAACCTTTCCATGCAACCGTACGCATTAATCTCCTCAACTCTCATCAAATATGCATGGAAAACCGACTCCAAAGCCCATGTAGGACGACACTACACACCTCGGGGCCCAAGGAGAAACTGCGTGTGAGTCAGTACAAGACATCTCCAATTAGAGCATTCTTCGTGTCCGGGTGTACCAAACTGACTTGCGCGAAACTGTTCAGGTCAACACCATATGGACCTTCACGAATGGTACCAACACTGTAATACACTTTTAATGTTGTGGGTTCGGACATAACTGGTCTTATTGTAAATATTACCATTTATCAACATACATTCACTAAATACGTGCTAAACAAATAAGTAGCTACACGTTGCCTACATTCAAATGAGAACAAGAATGGATGAGGCTATTATGTCGGACCTGGATTTTTCAATCAAAAATCCTTTATGATTCCACCGCACTATTCCCTAGATCAGTAGATAGTGCTCACAGATACAATACTGAATATTAAAATACATATCATGCAGAAGCATAAATATAATAACAGACTTACTTATGGGCCGATCAGGCCGAAATCAATAAAATGCAGCAGCGGAAATGGAATACATAGGTGAGACCCTCAGGACGTGCCCACAAGCAGCCAACTGTGGTACGCGCCCTAGTTCTTGACCTCTTAATCTTCTTCACCATCATGACCAAGTGTATTACTGAAGCGTAGTGATCTGACTCCTGATTTTGGATTAATTGAGTGAGCAAGGATGAGCACAACCACCGTGCTCCGCGAGCCAATACACAGGATGCAAATAGATAATATGCATGGCATATCAAGGGAAAGCTCGGGTTATTTCATTTGCTATAAATTGCTTTTAAATATGATACATAGAAATTTCCTGAGACTTACAATTTTAACTAAAACAGATTTTATCAATGTATGAAAGAATGCAATAATAATAGCGATCAAGATTCCATCCACAGTTACATGGTTTCTGCACCATATACTAACCTTTCAGTGTTATAACTACTTACCTTATCACCGGGGTGACACCCAGGGCAACACAAATCATCGCTTTTCACTGCCCACCACTTTTCCAATCCCACCCACAAAGTTTTTGAAATAGAGTTATATCTAGTTAAGTTCCCATATCTGCCCTTGACCGTGGGCACGACTATCCGAATAGATTTCACTCTGTAGAGTTTGTACACTTTACCCACAAGAGAATCCGCTCGTTGCTTCACACGATTCCTTAGTCATGCGGTTGAGTAGATCATCATAAGGCTATTACAATGTATCTTCTTAGTGTGGTTATGCCCACTAAAGTCTTTCTTATGTAGGATACGACCATCCCTCGAGAAGTTTCCCTCTTGAGCTGTCCTTCCCTTTGCACATGTGCACACCTTCACGTAACCATGCTAGGTCAACGTAAATTAGTTAGCGCTACCTACAATTTGCCAGCTTGTAGATGTACTGTTATACACTAGGAGGTCATCACAAGATTCGGTCCTTAGGGTTATCTGGACGGTTCTACCATTAACCACACTCTTGTGCACCACTGCACCACACCCCGGAACCATCCGCCCAGATAATTAAGCAAGTTGGAGTTTTTAGGAGCATAAAATATCCATGTCAAAATATACCAGCCATTTTCTCCCATGACTTCCGAAATCAATTTCTCATGATTTAAAGTGATGCTTGGGGCATTTTGGTACCACCGAGTATCTAAGCAGTTCTAAGTATGGCGAATAACTATAGACTTATTTTTGAAAGGTTACTATTATAATTTTCTTATAGTGACAAGGCTCAAATGTTCAAATCTTCCAAAGGAGTTGTAATACTAACAAGTCAAATAATGGACATATAACTAGCATCTTAAAACAAACATATATTTGCATATGAAATAACAGCATGCAAGTTGATAATTCAAACAAAAGTAATTTGCAGGAAATGTAGGTTCAACATGATCAAAATATTGACTTGCCTTATGCGGTTTACCATGGTTTTGAGTGCACTCAAAGCTTTCTCATTCAATGATCTTGAGTTCCTGGTCTTTATCTTCATCAAGATATTGGTCTCGCTTGATCCATTGATTCTTCATGACTCCAATTTCTAATTACGCACTAAACAACTGAATCCAAATAAATGCAAATAACTCAAAAGGTCCAAATAAATCCGAATAAACTCAATTTAGCTTTATTATGAGTTAATGGGTGATTTGAGGCAAGGTTGATTGGGTGCAGAGCATTGACAATGTCAAAGGGGTTGGAGTGAAATGATAAATGGCTAAGGGAAATTCGTCGAGACGGATGTCAAGGAAGGTTCATGATAAAGGAATACTCACAAGAATATTCTGCTTAGAACTCAAAGATGGCTTGGCATAGCCAATGATAGAATGCCATATCTCGATTTTTTAATTTAACTTGTTTTGAGTATTTTTATATTTATTAAGGAAGTTCCATAAGTCGAGCCAGACATATGGACATGTGTATGAATTTAGTTGGGTTTTAAGTATTGTATTGGTCGAGTGTTGCCATTTATGAATTTAAGGCAAGGGTTCCATAGATGATGTATACGACTTTTAGCTTATTGAATTAATTCATATTGCTAGTAATTTGATATGTAGCATTTATACGGTCCTAATTATCAATTAATCGTATAATTGGTTAAATGTTTACTTCGTAATATATATTGGTGAGATTTTCTCAATGTCTGATGACCTAAGGCTATTATATTTTAGTACCTATATATTAATAGGACCTTTTAATTTGGAGGCGCTCTGGAAATCAACTGGTATTGATATTTTATCCCTTTACTTAGCATCTGACATAATTTAACCTTAATTTATTTATGACTGATCGATGCTGCTACACATGATTATATTTCGTTATCGTTACTAATTTAAAGCTACCGTTTATGATTTCATGATCGGCGGTATGTTAATGATAGGGTCTATATTTTTAATAGGGTCTACGGTGAATAAAATTTTTTTACTAAAATATTTACTAGTGGGCTGCATAGATATCATCCGCATTTTTCTAACTATATTTTTTTTTGAAAAGTCTCTAATTTAGATGGACACTCTATTTCAAATACTTTTAATATTTTGTTTAATTCATGCTCTTTGATTGAATATTATTCTCCTTAGGAACCTTTGATTATTATTTATATCTACATGGGCACATTTTTACCATCCCCAGAAATTTTAATTTTGTATTTTAATTTGAGTTACATAAACATGTTGGCTAATTACCTTGATCTGAACTCAATTGTTATTTTAATTAAGGTTCTCGTGATGCTTGGACGTTTATACCAATTTATACGCTAGTAGCGTCTTTATTAGTATTTGAACTGAAGATGAGTATTAATGGTACACTAATTATTTTTGAGGTTTATTTAATCGTATACTAGGAAACCTTTAATTTAAATTACAATTGTTAAATATTAGTGAGCTAGTACTAAACTACTTCCCTTAATCACTTAATTGTTCATATGCATATTGTTGTAGGGGTGGCCCCCACCTAAGCCCAGCAGGCCTGTAAGAGGAATGTAAGGCCCAAAATGGGACATGTATAATGACATGAGTACCCCTGAGGGGAGCACTCATATGTAAGGGTATAATTGTAAAAGCACTCGCCATATGGATGTATATATACAACACAGGCCATGGGGAGAAACCCTAAGCCATTCACTCACCTAACTCTCCACTACCATACTCTCTCTCTCTCTCTGTTTGGTCTGTAACCACAACACATATAATTCTATATTTTGATGTATATATAAATTTTATTTGAACCCAAATCAATTATCTTAGCTTTCTTGATTTATTTCCTAAATATTTTCTAATTGAAATGGCTAATAAAAATGAAAACAAAAGGTGCAAAGGAGGGGTTTCGAACCTAGGACCTGTGGGTTAACGTGTGGCTCAGCTGGCCAACTGGGCAGCTGCCCCGTTGTGATTCAGAGGGGGGTGTTGATACTCAAGAGACGAGAGGTGACTGGGGCCAAAACAAAGAAGGTGGCCAGCGCTGGGCAATCTACGATGTCGCCGGCAGTGGGCGGCTAGGGAAGTGCTTGCGAACAACAAAATGGACTACCAGAGGGTAGGGGAGGCGAGGGGAAATAGTGGCTCGGGCTAAGACGGGGCAGTGGTGGGGCTCTGCGGCTGATGGCGAGGCCAATCGGTGCGGCGGTGCCAGAGTGGAGGAGAGGGAAAAGTGGCAAGCGCATGAGCATGAGTAAGGTAGGGGGAAACTCACCGAGTGGTTGGTCGAGCTGGAGCAGGTCCAAGGTGAGCCGGCGGCGGAGGCCATGGGCGGCGCAGGGGAGGTCACTGTGGGAGGGGGGGTTCTCTGGTGGTGGACAACATCGGCCGGGAGTGGGGGAGCTCCGACATGCCGGTATGTCAGGGGTCACAGAGGAGGGAGTGGCAATGGCGGTGGAGGTTTTGGCTGGCAATAGGGAAGAAGTAACGAGCGGTGAGCTTCGGTGCGTGGAATTCCAATTAGCTTGGAAGGGAAGCAGATGGGGAGCAGGGACACGCCATGACATGCTCAATTTCGAGAAGACCAGCCGTTGTGGCCGGAATGGCGTGAAGGCGGGTTGGCTGGGCACGGGCTGGCGCTCAAGCTTGGGCTGAGCAAGGGAGGAAGAAAAGCGAGAAAGGGGGTGAGCAATGGGGAAGCTCAGGAGTTCTAAGGGTAAGCCAAGGGGCTACTTTTAGTCATGGACGGCTGTTGTGGCCAGCAACTTGGGAATAGAGCTCGGTATGGCGCCAGTGGAGGGCAGCAGGGCCGTGGAAGGGCATGGCGCCAATCAAGGTGATGGCGAGGTGACCCAACGGGGTAGGGCACGGGCACACGCTGTGGCTGCAGGGGAGGAGTTAGCGATGCGACGAAGGCACCATGGCTGACGCGCGGAGGGCGACGTGGGAGCGGAGGCAATGTGAGCAGGCGCACAGTGAGGTGACTCGGGGGCAGGTGGGGTGATGCAACGGAGGCAATACGGTTGATGCTAGAATAGGGGAGGCGGGGCCGGGGTGACACGCGCACAGAGAGACACAGGGCCGGGCGGTCGGGGCGACGAGAGTAGCGAGGAAACGGGGAAGAAGACAAAAGAAGGAAGAGGAAGGAAGAGAAGGGGGAGGGGACCGAGCGGCAGAGAAAGGAAATGGGAGGGAGGAGGAAGGAGAAAGAAAAAGGTGGGGGCCCACATGTAAGAGAGAAGGAGAGAGATAGTGAGTGAGAGGAGAGAAAAAATGAGAAATTTTGAAATTTGGATTTTTAATTTAAGTTTTAATTTATATTAGGATTTACTGATTTCAAGTTTTGCATGTTGTTCAAAATTTGAATTTGAATTTTCATCTTTATCATTCCTTTAGCCATTGCTTTTCCTTACCTAGTTAAATTGAATTTCAAACTTTTATTTCCATTATGTAATGCTTGAATTTTAGCTTGTGTGTAGATCCTCGGATTTTTCCATTTCTTTTATTAACACCATTATTGTTTTTACTTGGATATTATTTCTCAATATATTTATTTGCATGTCACAAAATTCAAAAGATTTCAAATAAATATTCAAAAGAAATTTGAATGCCAACAAAATGCAAGAAAAAGTTTTAAAAATTCCATATTTTTGAACACTTGAAATTTAGGATGTTACATATTACCTTCATGCGAAGACCTTTTCTCCTTATCAACGAGCTTCCTTTATCTTCCTCTCTAACATATGAGCTCCTCTCCTCATCTCTTCTTCTCCCAAGCTCCTCTCCTTCACTTCCTCTCCCAAGCTCCTCACTTCTCCCCTCTCCTTCTCTTTCTCAAGCTTCTTTGTTTATCCTCCTCTCACCATCTCCCCTTCTTCATTTCCCCTCCTTCTCTCCCTCTTTTTTCTCCTCTCTCAAGCTCCTCTCATTCTCTTCCGAGAGATGGTGAGAGAGACCCTGTGAGGGGGTCGGGTCAAATAGAAAAGAGAAATGGATGAGCTGGCAGCAAGTAGTCGCTCTACCGTTGAGCGACTAGTACTATTTGCCCAATGGTTGGGTGACTAGAGGGTCAAGTCGCTCAACGGTTGGGCAACATGGGCAAGTCACCCAACCGTTCATGCGACTTGGCCACGTGTCGCCCAACGGTTGGGCACTTGGCCATGTTGCCCAACCGTGGAGCGACAGCTGGCTATTCCTGTAAAATAAAAAAACTCAGGTATATTAATATAATTTGGAATAAAAATAGATTATTTCAAAAAAAATCCTTGTACTAGACAATGATCCGAAACCTTGTTCAATGGAAATAATTCCTCTGTTTTCTTTTGATCATATGCCAATATTTACTTTCCTGAGCAAGTTGCCCTAGGGTCTGCAACTATTTTGACACCAAAGTAGTCATGATTGTTAGTCATGACGATACCACGTGTGCTTTCCGAATTGTTCACACTTTTGGCACTGCAGTTTTTTTTCAGATTTGTCCCTGGATGTTTTTTTTTTGAAAAAATAGCCTTGTCTCCGAGCTCGACAGATGACACTTGTCGCTTGCCATCCCACCACAATTCAGCAGGATGTGGGCAGGCAGGTGAGGCGACCTTGACAGCCAGAGCACGCGGGTGGGAGGCAGGTGGAGCCCACCAGCTTGTTGACTTCCCCACTAGGAGCTCGGTAGGTGGTGTGGCACATGGCACATGCGGGCAGGCTCGATAGCGGGCTGGCGCGACATTAGGGGTAATCTTGCAGGTCTGACCACGATGACGTGGTGATGCCACACAACGCAAGATTCCCGTTGCATTCGGCCAAGGATTCCACGACCCTACACGCCTGTGTGCACCCACGTGGGGATGTCAGTCGCAAACACCTTCCCGTGCGCACGAAATGTGTGACCTCGTGGTCTGCCCCCTCATCCAAAGCCACATGGCTCGGTTTCTTTCTTGCCGAGTGAGAGAGTAGTGAGGGAGAAGAAGAGAGATTAAAAGGTCAGTTTGTAATAGTTTTTTGAGGTGGTTTAGCAGTAATTTAGGAGATTTTACAGTTTGAAGGATTGTGTAGCAAGTGAAAACCTTCAAGAAAAGGTTTTCTTCATTCACATACAAGCAATGAGCTTAATATGTCGTTAGCGTTTTATTAGCGTAATGGTTTTATAGTGTGGAATGTGTTTGGTAATCATGTTTAGTTGATAGATGTGTTTTTGTATTAACCATGTTAGGACCTTTTAGTGACGATAATGATTATTTTTTGTAAATAGCTGAAGAAATTCACACTGTTATTTTTAGTTTGATTAATTGTGCAAAAGATTTTTTATTAAGCTTATACTTTATAAAAATTGTGATTTAGCTAAAACAATTTAAAAATCTACTATTCACCCCCTCTACTCGGTCACCCTTGATCCTGCAAGTGGTATCAGAGTTTGGTCTCTCATTATTAGGCTTTACCACCTAAAGAGTAAGGATAGCTAGTGAGAGTATATCTCTAGGGAAGGTACCTCTATTTGATAGTTTTAATTATATTTATTGAAAATTCGCATGACTACATATTTAAGGCCATAAGCCCAAGTATATAGAGGATTGTAAGTGATGGTTTCGTTATGCCTCTTGATCCAACACACCCCACGGATCTTGAGCAGGAAAACGGTCACCTTAATGCCCAAGCGATGAACGCTCTTTTTGGAGTTTTAAATGCGGATGAGTTTAATCGAGTGGGCAATTTGAAAACTGCTCATGAGATACAGACTATGCTTTTGGAAATTCATGAGGACACATCTATGATCAAATAGGCTAAATTACATAAACTCCGGATCAAATATGAAACAATTATAATGTTGACTTATGAAAACATCTATGAGATAGGCTCCTACCAGAGAAGTACAAGACTTTGGTGACTATTTCTCAACTCACCCGCAACAAGGGTTCTATTCTTGACCTCATTAAATACCCTTGAACCCCTTGTGTACTCTCTACTACTCATTTGCTCCAATTTCTCATTTTAAGGTAGTTGAGAGCATTCAAGTGCACTGTATCATTAGCTTGGAGGAAGTTGTGCAGTGATATTCTCAAAGAAGTTTATGAAGAGACCTAGTACTGTTTATGAGTGATGTCGTTCTCACCATTTCCAAAGTGGAGAAAAGGCAACTTTAATGGACTTGAGATCTTGAGGCTTAATTTATGGAGTCGATCCAATCCATTTGGACTTACCTCAACGTAAACTAGTGAATACTGACAAGTTTTCAATACCATAGGAAAAACATCACGTGATAGGATCAAGCCTCAACATAAGATTAAATTCGTAGGTTGCTCAATCTTTCATGGTGGTAGAACAGCTAGAAGTATGTGGAGCACGAATTACAAGATGCAACTCGCACTAGGATAGATAATTTCACTTTTGTGCACACCACAACACATGATCAAGAAATAGAGATCAAAGATCGGAGAGTAAATACCTATACCATAATAGGAACCAACACACCAAAATGAAATTTTAGATTGAAATTCATAAGAACACACTAGAACAAGGATGAACCCTAATAGCCAAAGGCCAACATGTACACATGTTTTAATTCATAAGTCAACTCTGCTTACAATCGAAAGCACCTAGGCCTTATATAGGCAACACGAACGCACCAGACTAAGCCGATTTTTTCTGGAGAAAGATTTGAACAGGTTTTTCCAAAGGAAATAGCTTACCGGATTCTCCTCAAATAACTCTGATATCCAAACCTAATGCATGCGTTTTCCATCTTGGCGATGCTTTATTTAGAACTAAATTAATGACTATCCAAAAGACTAAACCAACTTGAGAAATTCATGTGCACCATCTTGATCTGCAAACTCATATCTACAGGTGGACTCCAGCCTAGATCGCATAAACAAAGAAAGAAGCGTGGGCAGAAAGGACCCATTATTTTCCCATGCGTGAGCAAAACTAGATGTTGCACAAAATCATATGGCCGCTGGCCTTTCTGATTTTTTTTTTGTTCCCTCGTTGTTCCCTTTTTATCTCTACTATCAGCTTCCATAACCGTAGCCTTCTTGACATTAGGTGGTGTTGTTTCAGAAACAACTCAATTTCCCTTTAGTTGACTCAAGTAAAAAACTTTTTGAATTTAGAAGTGTCGATTCCTTCTCTAGCACAACTTCTTTTCTTCGTCTCTCTTCTAGACGCACATTTTCAAAGTCTCTTCTAGACACAACTGGGTGCTAGTGATATGCCCTAGAAGTAATCATAGAGATGATTATATCACTTCTATGTTTATGATCGTTTGAATAATATGTTATTTTATCCCTTTAATAAATATCTTTCGACTTGTTCATGGAACTATTCATTCGTGTTTTGATGTTCTTTTAATTATCCCTTATCTTATATCATTATATGGGATAATTATGATTTACAGATCAGTACATGTATTGATTGATGATCATATTTCACGTATCATGGATATGGGATATCAAATCAATGATGTGGACATATATTAGAGAATATGATGTTGAATTGACCTACCATGAGACAATATGGGAATTGCTATATTCTTAAGTGTTATTAGTTGGTCTCATATATAGTGTATATATGATCCTTAGACCTGAGATCGTCATTATTTCCTACATGTATAAAAGTTTACTTAGGGGTTACCAAACATTACTCCGTGACTAGGTGGTCATAAAGGTAGCTTTTAGGTTTACTATGAAATTTATGGAGAAATATGAGCGATCAAGATATAATATGCCCCTGTTATATAACAGGAGAGATATCTCTAGGCCCCTCAATGTGGTTAGATTAAGAAAGTGTATAGCCATGCCGAATGTGGTTGAGGAGTCAATCACAACTAAGTAATTCACTACAGACTCGAGTGAAGGATCGAGCTATCATAGGATGGCACGCTTCTCACCTTGAATTTGATTTGGTATCATGAGGTAAAAGGATCGGTATATAAGCACTATATAGATTCATCCGATATGATTGTTATGTATGTTTGGGAGTCGTTATGTCCTGTTGGGGACCACTATCGGTTTATGCACTGGAAAGAAGTTTTTAGCCTATGGCCAAATATACATGAACCTACAAGGCCACACACTTAATGGGCTGAAATGATGAGGGTTCGGATGATAGTTTTCAAGTGAGATTTGATCTCTACTCGTATCAGATAATGATCCGATTAGAGGCTATATATATAGAGGTGCGGGGCAGAGGGAGGTATCCCAAAAACACACCCATCGAAACTCTAGCCGCCACCTCTCACAACCCCTGCCATACGCGCTAGTGCTAGCACACTGATAAAAGATGTTCCATCCCTGGATATGTCGACCCCGGTAGAGGCGCTGCTACGACTGTGGCACTGATCGGGACGATCATGAGGCGGAGGCGATTGGTTGGAGGACGATCGACTACTTCCACTACACTGACGCGCTCTTTGTTGAATCAGCTGCTTCAACTCTGCTTTCGATGCACTATGTGTCTGGTGGTAATTATTTATGATTTCTTACTCACATGGCTTCCTGGTTTACATGGTAGAAAATTTTAATTTGCACTAGTATAACCTACCAGTATCCCAACAATGGTATCAGAGCCATCCTATGTAGCATTTGATCTGGATTGGTCGCATATAGTTGATATGTGGTGGTAGTAGATTGGATCTATTACTGGTCTAATATGACAGCTTAGATCAGTTCATGTTATTGGATTGGTTTAGACGTTGGTTGATAAGATCAATCTATTTCAGCTGTACTAGATGGGTTCAAAGGAGGTATAAATTGATAGCACCAAGTTGTTGTTCTTTTTGTAAACCTCCTGTGTCGATCAATGTGATTGATACATGGAAATTGGGCCGATCACATTGGTTTGGAATTGGGTTAATGTGATTAATCTGATGAAATTTTCAAAGGCGATTTCATGAATAGGATTCATGTTCCGAAAAAATTTCCAAGGGCGCTGCCCTCGACCCACGAGGGGCGCTACCCCTTCGATCCCCACATGCAAACCACCATGCTAGGTAATCATACTGCGCATTATAGGTGCGATGTGTTCATATCGTGTGATAGAATTGAATTCTGCACATAATTTATTTCTGCAAGGTTGTGTGAATAATATGACTCATTTTGTATGTGATGTATGTATGAGTTTTTCATGGCCTATGCATCATATTGATTTATAGCCATGTGCTACATATTATTCTATAATGACCTGCGTGTCGACTTGTGTTACTTGATATTTTCATATGTGATTCATTGTTAGCTGTTAGGAGTAATAGCTAAGTAGATGAATATGGTAACCTCAAGCATTGATGGCTCAGTGGACAAGAAGCGTGGTGATGGAGATTGCCGTGCTAAGGGCCATCTCACAGTTTAATATGATTTAATTGTGAATGTTTTATGTTTTTGTTATACTATTATTCATGTTATTATTATTTTGGGTGATTTTAACATAACAAAATAGTACCTCCCTAGAAAAATTAAAACTTAATGCCTTCCAATAGTTACACGTATGAAAATTTTGATCATTAACTGGTAGGTCTACCAAAGTAGCATACAATTAATTATTTCAATAAAATAGGCTAAAGTGTTGGACACTTCATGCATAATATTGGTTTAACTTGATTAAGCTATTAAAATTGTTTCAGGTCTAGGGGTATAGTGTTGAGGCCGGGACATATGGATGCCAAGGTTGTTGACACTTTACCATTATCTTTACCCTCAGGATTAGTTTTGGAATTAAATAATTGTTATTATGTTCCTGCCTTAAGCAAAAACATTATTTTTGCTTCATGTTTTGGAGCAGAAGGTTATGAGTTCAAAATAAAAAATAATTGTTGTTACATTTATTTGAATGATATGCTTTATGGTCATGCTCCATTGATAAATGTATTATATATTTTAAATCTTGAGGATGTGCCTATCTATAACATTAATGCTAAGAGGTTTTGGCCTAATGATTTGAATCCCACTTATATTTGATATTGTCGTTTGGGTCACATAAATAAGAAGCGTATGGAGAAACTCCATAAATATAGTCTTTTAAACTCATGTGATTTTGAATCATTTGAAACACACGAATCTTATTTACTTAGCAAAATAACTAAGACACCTTTCACTGGTCTAGGAGAGAGGGCAAATGACTTGCTGGCCTTAGTACATTCGGATGTATGTGGACTAATGAGCTCAACGGTCAGAGATGGTGTTCAGTACTTCATAACTTTTATTGATGACTTTAGTAGATACGGATACATGTACCTAATGAGGCATAAGTCTGAATCATTTGAAAAGTTCAAGGAATTTCATAAGGAGGTATAAAATCAACTTGACAAGACAATTAAAGCCCTACGATCAGATCGTGGAGGTGAATATTTTAGCCATGAGTTTGGTCATTATTTAAAGTAATGTGGAATTATTCCACAGCTGACTCCAGAGAGAGCACCTTAATGGAATGTGGTGTCTGAACAATAGAATCAGACCTTGTTAGACATGGTTCAGTCTATGATGAGCCAATCTGATCTGTCATTGTCTTTTTGGGAGTATGCTTTAGAAAAAGTTGCGTTGCGTTCACATTAAATAGGGATCCATCAAAAGCCCTAGATAAGACACCATATCTCGGGATGCCTTTTTTCAAAATATGAGGATGTGAAGTATATGTAAAACATTTGACGTCTAACAAACTCAGACCTAAATCTGATAAATGCTTTTTCATGTGGTATCCTAAGAAAACTAAAGGATATTACTTTTATAAAAGGGATGAGAACAAATTGTCTGTTGCCCAAAATGGTGTCTTTTTGGAGAAAGAGTTTCTCACAAAAGAAGTTAGTGGGAGCACGGTGAGACTCGAAGAAATTCAAGTGACATCAAAAAATATTTCAACTCCTACCAAACCTCTACAGAGTGTACTAGATGTTGTAGAACCTATGAAAGAGGCACCAGCTCCGCGTAGGTCTGAGAAGCCACATCAATTGTTGATAAGGTATCAACATGATATTTTATTATTAGACAATGATGAGTCTAAGATTTATAAGGAAGCGATGATAAGCCCAGACTCTAACAAATGGCTTAGAGCCATGAGATCAGAAATTCAATCTATGTATAATAATTAAGTTTGGAACTTGGTTGATCCACCCAATGATGTAAAAACCACTGAGCGCAAGTGGGTTTTTAAGAAAAAGATAGACATGGTGAAACCTTCTCACGCTGTCGCTGTGTTTAAGTCTGTCTGGATCATTCTAGCTATTGTTGTATATTTCTATTATGAGATATGGCAGATGGATGTCAAAATAGCTTTTCAAAATAGAAACATAAGTGAGGATGTATATATGACACAATCTGAGGGTTTTGTCGATCCTCAAAATGCTAGAAAGATATGCAAGTTTCAAATATCTATCTATGGACTAAACAAGTTTCTCAGAGTTGGAACATTCGTTTTGATGAGTTAGTCAAAGGGTTTGGCTTCATTGAAATGAAGAAAAGTCTTGTGTTTACAAAAGGGCTAATAGGAGCATACTTGTTTTTCTGGTCCTATTTATTGATGACATATTATTGATCGGAAATGATATTCCTATGTTTGAATATGTTAAGTCTTCATTAAGAAATAGTTTCTCTATTAAAGACTTAGGAGAGGCAACATATATATGCTCGAAATATAGGCAGCATATATTTCAAGCATAAAGATCTATAGATAAAAGGCTAAAGCATAAGGTGCACACAATAGCTACGAGTATTAGATACTTGCATGATTGACTCTAATGCAAGTGGGAGATTGTTAGTGATATGCTCTAGTGGCAACATGGAGATGATTGTATCACTCTTATGTTTATGATCATTTGAATAATATATTGATCAACAAGTATGTGACTTGTTCATAGAACTTTTTATTCATGTTTTGATGTTATTCTAAATTATCTTTGATCTTATATCATTATGTAGGACAATTATGATTTACAGATCAGCATATGTATTGATTGATGATCATATTTCATGGATCATGGATATATGATATCAAATCAATAATGTGGATACATGTTAAAGAACATGATGTTGGATTGACCCATGGATTAACCTACCATGAGAAACTGCGGGAATTGTTATATTCTTTAGTGTCATCAGTTGGCCTCATATATAGTATATGTAGGATTGTTAGACTTGAGATTGTCATTATTTCCTACATATGTAATAGTTTACTTAGGGGTTATCAAACACTACTCTGTGACTAGATAGTTATAAAGGTAGCTTTCGAATTTACTATGAAACATATGGAGAAATATAAACGATTAAGATGGAATTTGCTCATCCTATATAACATAAGAGATATATCTGAGCCCCTCAATATGGTTGAATTAAGGAAGTGCATGACCATGCCGACTATGGTTAAGGAGTCAATCACAACTAAGTAATCTACTATAGGTTCGAGTGAAGAATTGAGCTATTATAAGATGACACGCTTCTCACCTTGAGCTCGATCTGGTATCATGAGGCAAAAAAATTGGTACATAAGCACTATGTAGGTTTGTCCGATATGATATTTATGTATGTTGGGAGTGGTTATGTTCTTGTAGGGACTGCTACCGACTTATGGACTAGAAAGGAGTTTTTGGTCTATGGCCAAATATATACAAACCTACAGGATCACACACTTAATAGGTTAGAATAATAAGGGTCCAAATAATATTTTTCGAGTGGGATTCGATCTCTACACATATCGAATAAGGATCTACACTTTGGCAGTCTAAGAGAGGTATCCCGAAAACACACCCATTAAAACCCTAGCCGCCACCTCTCATGACCCTACCGTGTGCGCTGGTGCTAGCACACCGACGAAAGGTGTTCCATCCATAGATGTGTGAACCTCGGTAGAGGCGCTGATACGACTACGGCGCTAATCAGGACGATCGCAAGGAAACAGTTGGCTGAAGGACGATCGACTACTTCTGCTACACCGATGCGCTTTTCATTGAATCGGCTGCTTCAACTCTACTTCCGCTGCACTGCACGTCTAATGGTAACAATCTATAATCTCTTACTTACATAGCTTTCTAGTTTACATAACAGAAAAATAGTGCCGCCTACTAGTATCCTAACACTAGGTTGGCATACACACATGTACTTGTCCGAACCGCTTTGCATGCACACGTGCCTTCTCCTTTACATGATCTCCTCGGCTTTCTTCCGAGCTTATCTCAAACAGCGGCACACGCACACGCGCGTGCTTTGGCTTAAACGTACGCACGCACTGCTCAATGCCAAGCTCCATCCGACCCACTAGCACGTTCCTATCTTCTTTCTTCACAGAAAAGTCTAAAAATAATTCATGTGGAACAATATGTACACAAGAATTAAATTCAAAAACAAGATTAGTAGTCTCAGCTGCATCATCGTGTCTCTATTATGGTTTATTTCTTTGTCTTTACTTTTTGTATTTACGTTTCAATACTTATACTGAATTGAATTGTGTAGCTAGAAATATATCTAGTATTGATATTGCTTGCAGTGCCTGAGTGAAACCTAGAATATTTAAGTCTTGATTGTGTAAAAGGTTTTTTTTATTAAGTTCATACTTGCTAAAAATTATGATTTTGGCAAATTTGAAACCCTTCTATTTATCCCTTTCTAGTCGATTATCCTTGATCCTATAGTGATTCATATACCCATCCGAACTCCCCCTTACACCTTTCTAAAAAATTTCTACCCCGATACAGAACAAAACAATGTACTAAAAAATAAATCCCACTACCCTACATATTCTCTAACAAAGAAAAGCTCTATCGGTGTGTGCCAAAGCCGAGAGTGTGGAGGTCAAGCCGACGACGTGGGTCACGTGGGCAAATCCCGGTAATGTCAAGTCGATGTGTCAGAAAAATATGATTTTTTAATACGTATCAAAGCACGGGTATTGAACTAGTTAGCAAAAAAAGGCTAAACGGACACCTATTGAGCTAAGGGAGCTCGACAGAGCGCTACTGAACCCGGCCTACTCGGCAGCACCTGCTGAGCACGGGGACCTCGGTAGGGTGCTAACCTCACCTGCCACATCGCCCATGTTTTGCTAAGTTATGGTGGCACGGCAAGTGACAGATATTGTCTGCCACGTCTATTAAGCTCGGGGACATTACTATTTTTATCAAAACGGATCTTAACGCCCAAAGTTTTTTTAAAAAAACACTGTATCACCAAAAGTGTGAACAGTTTCTTCCCACCTATTTGTGCATGTTCCATGTGGCCCCTGACTTGCATCATTTGCTAGATGGGCCTCTTTGGAAACCTTCTGGCTGCGCCGCTGTTTTACCTTTGCTAGTCCGTTTGAACTCCCGTCACTCTTATCTAAGAGGCAGTGTGCTATGTAGACCATCATATGCCATACGAGGATAACGCTAGTTGTGTCCACCTTCAAATTTGGAGAAGCTTGTTGCAGCTCGAGGTTGATTTTTTTTTGGCAATTATAATAACTCTGTAAAGTGCAAATATAATACTCCTTTCGTTTTACAATACTTAGTACTTTTGACTTAGACCTGTCAAACCTCGTAATCTTTAGCCAATAATATGTTTGTAAATATTTAGATTAACAGTATAAAAATGTTATCATTATATTTGTCTTAAGAAATACTTTCATAGTATTAGTATAAAAATATCAATCTTCCACAACGTTCTATAAATACATAAGTGTAAAATTAACTGTTAAAAGTTTAATTTTGAAAACCGTAAAAAAATTAAAAGTGACCAGTATTCGAAAACGGAGCGAGCACGAGATTCGCTGAATACTTGCCACCGCTTGTTCCATGGTTTCGTTCTCCCCCTAGTCTTTTCACGCGACGTGCGCGAGACTGTGCGGTGTCGTCTCGACATATCTGCGCCGGCCATTGCAACATTTGCTGAACAATCCAATCACAACATGGCAGGCAGGCCGGCCGGCATTACCGTCCTAATCCTATTGACTTAGCTGACGTGACGGAACCCAGTACAGTATGCTACTTCGCCTACTTGCATCAACGGGTCGCCAGTTAACTCGAGTTTACACTGGTGATAACGATATCTAGAAGAGAAGTGCTAGCCATACGATACGAGCGGACACGAATTGAGTACGAGGCGCAGCGATAAGCGCCACCGAGCAACGGGAAGTTGGAAGAAGGGGCTGGTTGCTCAGTGACTCAACATGACAAGCTCGCACGCACGTGCATGCTTTCCGGCCGAGGGAAGGGTTTTGGTTGTGATCAAAATGGCTGAAAAGCCCGTGGCTTATGGCTGAAAACACTGTAGCTGGCTGAAAAAAGCACTGTAGCTGACAGAGGCTTATTTACCATAATTAAATTTAAAAAAATTTAAAAATAGAAAAAACATGTTAGCCCATTACGTATAATACAAACAAATACGAGGAAAAAAAGAACCGGTAAAAAAACTCAAAAAAAAGTCAAAAATTCAGAAAAAGACGAAATTTATGAATAGTGCAAAAATAAGCTGAAGCCAAAAGCTCAAGCCATTTTGATCACATTTATTTCTAGCCAACTAGCTCACGGTGTATATACTGGCTATGTTCTTTTTTAGCATACGTTTATAATTTTTTGAATAAATAAATAAAATAATTTCTTTGTTGTCTTTTTAAAGTAGTCTATTGAAATAATTTTTTCAAAACGAATTATCGGTATGCAATTTATTTATATAAATATTTATTCTAGGATTAAAAATCATCTTGCCGACGATCGAAAAGAACGCATATGTTGGTATGCATATACATCCTATGTTGAATCCCTCTTGGGCTAGGAGAAGAGAAGCTGGTTTCTTGGACGGCGTCGCTATTAAGGTTTATTTAATCACGGTGATCTGTCCGTCGTCTAATTAAGCGGCTGGCCGGCGAGGCGCAGACAGCCAGGCGGTCCACAGAATGAATGCCACAAGTTACGCGAGCTGTCAGAAGGGGAAGGGATGGCCTCCTCGTCTCGCCTCCATTATTGGTGCCCCGCGAATCACTCCTCTCTCTCTCTCTCTAAATCACACACACTAGCTAGCCTTACCTACTGAAAGCAACGTCCCTATTGCCAGATTGACGTGCTAAAATGGAATGGTCACGACGCCTTATCCTGTCGTGCCACACTGCACGTGGGGCCCGCCGGTTTTTCCAGATCGTCACCGGACACGGTTGCGAAGGAAGAGGGTTGCAGCAAAAGATCCGCACACGTGTCGCGCGAGCCTGGGCGACGACGTTTTGGGCCGTGTACATATACATGGGTGGAAGCTTCTGGTGGATCGCAAAATTATTGGAGTCGGCATGCACGTCAACTTTTGGGGCAACCGACGTGTCCCGCCGTGCTGCAAATAACAAGCGAATTTCGGGCCATCGCGCGAACTGGACTCCGCGAGGAACTTCAGCGAATTGTTTTTTGGGCACTCTTTTGGCCTTTTGGTTTTAAATTTTTGGGTTTTTAAAATGGTTTTTAAATCAAAAACTACATACGATGTCTGTTATCGTCTTAAAAGATATAGGTAAATTCTTTTAGGCCGATGAACTATGGCTTATAGCTTAAATATTTAAATTTTGACTGTTCACAAGAGGCAGTATATAGAGAAAAATAGTCACTGTGATTTTGGCCGATACAGCTGAATTCAATACACTTTTTACTATAATTTTTTTTATTAACTTTGACTTAAAAAACACACCTTTTAAAAACTAGTTACTGTAAACGATACAAACATAAACCAACTTTAAATTAAAAAAACTCAGCCATAGATAAAACTCACCGGTCCGAAGCATTCTCGAAAGGTCAAACGTGCTGCGGTGTGTGTAATATTTGATACAAAAGTAAGTTGTGAGATACAGTAATGCAATGATGCACTTTGCGCATTCTCGGGAAAAAGTTGTGAGATACACAATAGTGATTTTCTAACTAGTGCGATGATTAGCAGTGACGGTGTATTGCTTGATCTAGCTCTTTCGACAAGAGACTTGCCCACGATGAATTAATACGGTAAAGCTCGTCAAAGTTCTCCAATATTTTACCGGAGGGTTTTCATCGATGACTGAATTATACACGTCTCACTCAGAGAGTAGCGATCAATCCTTCGACACTGGTCTCAGTGTTGATGTGGAAACTATTTTATGGTTCTTATTCAACGGTTAGTAGATCAGACCAACTTCTGTGCTACGTACCACGTGGCAAGCGTGGTTACCATATATACATGATTTGAAACCACTTGCATACATCACCACGTGTCGAAATTGCTCTTAGCATTAGATCTCTCTAATGTATGACCTAACACGTAGAATTGATCAGATGGAGCAACACGAGTTCCACGACTACGGATTCAATCAGTGAGCTTTGGTTTATAACACAATATGTATATAAAAGATAAAGATCGTAAAGTAAGCGCAGTGGTAAAGCAACAAAAACACAAAAGAGAGCATTTGGCAAGGATAACAAGCTATTCAGAACTACATCAATAGCGATCGATAAAAAAAACCTATTAATGCTAGCAAGATATCCATTGCCAATGATCTTCTTTTTGAAATCATGCCATATTTGGCTCGCGTTGGTCATTTCTACACATTGTTGCTTTCTAACCTTATTTACTTTAAAATCACACTTATATAAAACTTCTCTTCCTAATACTCTCTGAGGAATAAAACATAAGCTCAAACCTTATGTGCCATTTTCCTTAACGCAGACGTTTTTTTCTCTCTCTTCTATTCTTGCATATTTTATTTCCTGTGTCCTAATGAGCAAATAATGCACATGGTGCTATTTTCTCAAAAAAGAAGACAAATAATGAAAGGCAAACATGGGTGATGTTCTTTAAAGGAAACTAGAAGTGTCACATGTAGAGTTTATCTATTTTCTTCAAATAATGTTTCACACTAACTTGAGTGCCCCAACTCCTAAGAAATTTGGAGGAGGCTGATTGCTGAATTAGAATACATTACTTGTAAACGTCTGAGGTCATGTTCGTATTGTGTTCTGCTTGAAAAAAAATCAGAAGCCAATACGAACAGCTGGCTTCTCAAAATGGTTTTTCCACTCCTCTTGCTCTCGTCTCGCTCCGATGATAAGTCAAGGCACTACTACAGAAATACTATTAGTAGACGCCAAATCACAGACGGTTTGACAAAACCGTCTGTGACGTACACTATCACATACGGTTTTAATTTGGAGACCATTTATGTTGTTGGTGTCAGAAAAAACAAGTATCACAGACGGTTCTTACCGATGAACCGTTTGTGATACTGGAATATCACAGACGGTTTTTAATAAAAAAAACCGTCTGTGATAATCTAGTTACATATTTATTGCGCCGCTCAGAACCGCCTCTGTCTTCATTTCGATCTAGATCTAGAAGGTGCTGCACCTAGAGGAGGCAAGGCTTTCAGGCCAGTTAATTTGGTGGGAGGAGGCAGGAGAGCTTTAAAGATTCATACGTTCCTGGTTGCCCTAGATATGGTTAGTAATGAAATTTATTTTTCTTTGCATTACAATTTAGATCTAAGTTTTGGTGAGTGTTATTGAAGATGGTTTACATCTACTTGACCATACATGATCAGTTCCCATCATGTGGGAGGCCAAATTTGTCAAAATTGTTGGTTATAAATGGTTCGTCGATCGCTAGGGAAATAGCTGTTGTGTTTATAATATGAATTAAGCTAGGAAAGCCTCAATGCATGTGGTATATATGTAGTAATAATTAATTAATTTAATTTTTAATACTAAGTTGTTACATATATATGCATAACGTAGGACCGAAGTTGGATGTATGTCACGAACCGTGTGAGTGAAGAGTACATTAATGGCGTGTCTGCTTTTACAAGAGCTGCCGAGGAGAGTATGTTGAATAAGGGGGTGGAATGTATGTACTGTCCATGCACTGACTGCGAGAATTTAAAGATGTTTAAGAACCGAGAGCAGATTGAAGCGCATTTGATTCGGAGGTATTTCAAAAAGGGTTATACATGTTGGACCAATCATGACGAAGTCAATGATATACCGCCGGATGACATCGCCGGTGAAGTGAATGATATGCCGCTAGATGATGTCGATTGTTGTTCAAATTCGGATAGGTTGCACGATGACAATCTGGATCAGATGCTTCCCGATGTAGAAGAGAACTATGATGAGAGAGAGAGTATGTTAAATTCCGGGGCTTGATGGAGGACTCGGAGAAACCTTTGTTCACGTGCTGCAGGTCAAAGTACACGAGGTTGTCGGTCGTGCTTGAACTGTTAAAATTGAAGGCAAGCAACGATTGGTCCCACAAGAGTTTCACAGTGCTGCTAGGTCTTTTAGCGGACATGCTTCCAGAGGGAAATGAGTTGCCTAAAACCACGTATAAAACTAAGAAGGTTCTTTGTCCATTGGGAATGGAAGTAGAAAGAATACATGCATGTCTGAATGACTGTATCCTCTACCGTAAAGAGTATGCAAACATGCATGTATGTCTGGTATGCAACGCATCTCGATACAAATGTAACAATCAATCAGATGACGGCGAGGGAACACAGGTGAAGAAAGGAGCTCCTGCTAAGGTGGCATGGTATTTTCCTATAATTCCCCATTTGAAACGGTTTTTTTGCAAATCCAAAGAAGGCAAAACTGCTGTGTTGGCACTCGGAGGAGCGCAACAAGGGTGAAATGCTAAGACACCTTACTAATTTCGCCCAGTGAAGAAACATCGATAGGAGTTTTGTAGACTTCGGTGCAGAACCAAGGAATATAAGGTTTGGACTGAGTACAGATGGAATGAATCCTTTTAGTAGCATGAGCAACCGACATAGCACTTGGCCCGTGACCCTCTGCATCTATAACCTTCCTCCTTGGTTGTGTATGAAGCAAAAGTATATTTTGTTGTCGATACTTATCCAAGGGCCAAAGCAATCTAGGAATGATATTGATGTGTACCTAGCACCGTTGGTGGAAGATCTAAAAGCACCGTGGAACGAAGGGGTACAGGTATGGGATGCATACAAATGAGAGAACTTCACTTTGCCTCCTTATTGTTCTGCACCATAAATGATTATCCTGCCCTTGCTAACCTATCGGGCCAGAGTACAAAAGATGCCAAAGCTTGTACTCACTGTTTAGATGGTACCGAGAGTGTGTAGCTGAAACACTCACGCAAAACCGTATACATGCGTCACCGTCGGTTCCTTCGGAGGGCTCACCCATACCGCAAGATGAAGAAACAATTTGATGAAGAGAAGGAGGACGGTTCAGCTCCAAGGCATTTAAGTGGAAAAGAGGTTTATAATATGGTTAATGATTTAGATGTTGTCCTCGGAAAGGGACATAAATTGAGGACTTATGAGAAGAACATCTGGAAGAAGAGATTAATATTTTGGGACTTACCTTATTGGGAGTACCTAGATGTTCGACACTACATCGACCTCATGTACGTAGAAAAGAATGTATGTGACAGCTTGATTGGTCTCTTACTGAACATTCATGATAAAACAAAGGAGGGCGTCAACGCACGGCTTGACTTGGCTGATATGGACATCAGGCCTAACTTAGCACCGACAAAAACAGATAATGGACGAACGTACCTTCCCCCTGCGTGTTACACTCTGTCCAAGGCCGAGAAAACAGAACTGTGTCAGTGCTTGCATGGTGTCAAAGTTCCATCTGGTTACTCCGGCAACATGAAGAAATTTGTTTCGATGCAAGATTTGAAGTTAAATGACATGAAGTCTCATGATTGTCATGTGCTGATGACACATATGCTCCCTATTGCAATTAGAAATATTTTGCCAATCAAAGTCCGAGAGACAATCGGCTTACAATATAACCTATAAATTCAGACGGCTTACAAAACTGTCTGTGATGACATTTCTGAACCGTCTGTAATACGGTTTTCTGTAGTAGTGAGAGGTCACGAGAGCATCATATAACCTATTCCTATCGCTCCCGTTTCATGCCCGTATCCCTCTCTCACTTTTTTGCATCACTCGCTCCTTCCTTCTAAAAAACACTTTTTTCAGCTACTACTATTTGTTTTTAGCTAAAAACCTTCAACCGTAGCCAAAACCAATTAGCAGAAATGTAACATCCTGAAAATTTAAATTTAAAATATGTGGAGCTTTTTAATTATTTTTGCAATATGTTTTATTTGAATTTGGAGTTTATGAGAGTTTTCTAAAAATTTGGTGAAGGATTCCAAAAGTTAAAAAGGATCAAGAAGAAACAAACATATTTAAATAATAGAAAATCAAGATTTAAAATGCGAATATGAAAAGATGATCCAGTATAAGAAGAGTGAAACCTGAGTTACTAAAATATAAAATTTCATTTTGAGAATGATAGTACAAGGGCAACAAAAATAAATAAATAAAATATATGCAATTATATACAAAAGGATTAGTATGGTGAACAAAAGCATAAAAAAATGTGAATATATATGTATACCAAAATAATGGTATATATATATGCTTGTACACATGTATAAAAAATGAATAGTAATGAAAGAATTTAAAAAAAAGAAAAGGGATTGGGGTCAGACCGGCCGAAACAGCCGGCCCAACCCCCGCTTCCTCTCTCTGGCCCCGCGGGCCCGCGCCCCCCCCGCACGCGCCTCCCCTCGCTGCGGTCGCTGAGCTGCGGGTCCCGCCCCTCACTCTCGCTTCCTCCCTCTGCTCGCGGGCCCAGGCGCCCCGCGCCTCCTGCTCCCCCTTCCTCTGCGCGGCGACCCGACCAGGCCGCCTCCTTGCTCGGACAGCCCCGCGCGGCGCGCCTCCCTTCGGACCGCCGATCCCCGACGCCACACCGCACGCGTCACCCGGGGGCCCGCGCCATCTCATCGCCACGCCGCGCCTGCGTCACCACCTGCCCGCCGTCACCTCGGTCAATCCCCTCCGTCGCGCGGCTGAGTGACGCCGAACCACCACTGCTGCGCTCAGCTTCCTTCCTCCACGCGGCATCCATGCACTGCCGTTGCCCCCGGTTTCTCTCCCGCGCCGCCCACTGTTTTCCTCCCCTCTTCGTTGCTATAAAAGGCTTGCCTTCCTCCCTCACATCCGACACTCCCTCTCTGCTCCGCACTTTCCACAGTGCGCCGGCCGCCGCCGCGCCACCACGCCGTTCCCGGTCATCCGGCGATTTCCCACCACCCTGAGCGCGTCACCGTGTAGCTTAGCTCCCCGTAAACCTCTCCACCGAGTTAATTGGAGTCCGGTGTGCCGGAGGTCGCGCATTGCCCGTTTTCATCGCCGCCGCCGCCGTCGCCCCCTTCCCTCCGGTGCTTAGCCCTTCAATTCCGGCCACCGGGAGGATCTCCTCAACGCCCTGGAGCTTCCCCGACTGACGGCCACGGCCCCCCGCCACCCCAGCTCGCCGGCGCCGTGCGCCTCCGCCACCCGATCCCGCCTCACGCTGCCAGCCGACTCCGGAACCTCCCCGACCCAACCGGCAGCATGGTGAGCATCACTTGGACTCCCTTATGCTCACGCGCACGTTGATTGCCGTCCTCTCCTACGCCAGTGCCACCGCCCCTTTACACCCTCATCGCCGGCCGCTTCCATCGCCGCCCATCCGCCTCGCCGCCGCTCCGACCACTGCGCCTCCACCCCAAGCTACCTCCTGCTCCGGGCAACCCATTTTGCCAAGTACCACCGCATCCCCGACCGCCCCTCACCGGCGCTGCCGTCTGCCATGGCTGCCCGCGCCTGTCCTCTGTTCTGGCCGTCCACTCCAGCTCTTTTGCATTTCATTCCTTCAGTAAGTCAAGTAACACCCCTTGCCCACTTGGCTACCCGAGCAAACAATTAACACCTACCCAGCCGAGGTCTTGAGTTCAAATCCTTCGGCTGCATAATTTTTCCCTACATTTGCATTCCATTTTTGCAACCCTTTTTGATTAATAAAAATCAAAGAAAGTTTGAGAATAATTTATAGAAGTTAATAAAATTTAACTAGAATAAAAATGAGATTATTTAAGACTTAAATTTGGATTAGCTCATATACGATTAATTATATGGTTTGAATAATTTCCCAAAAGATGTATTATTAATTAAAGATATTGATAAAGGCATTATGATCTTGATTAAATATCCAAATCTACAAGAGACTACCCATAATTAAAAATTAAGATCTATGCCCAATCTTTAAAATGATGCCATTAAATGAATTCTAGTGGTGGGTTTTGCTAAATAGCAAATATTGAAATATAACCCTGTTAGATAAATAAATTTTAAATAAAGCTAATAACAATTAGAATATAAATGGAATTGTTTAAGATTTAAAATTTGGAATAGTTATCATAATGAACAATTAGTGTGCCTTTAGTATCTAATTTTAAATCTAATTATTTACTAAAGTCATTAGTAAGGAAAAGTGGCCTTGGATAAATGTCCACATTTAATAAAGATTACCCCTAACTAAAATATAAACATCTATGCCCTAATAGTTATCATGCCGTCATGAAATAAATCCTAATGTTAGTTTTGCTAATTAGCAAATATTGAAAATATAACCTTGTAAAACAAGCCTTGCTAGATAAATAGATTGTAATTAAAGCTAATAGCAACTAAAAGGTAGATACCTTCTAAGTAAATATAGCAGTGCAATTCTTGCGTTCACCGTAGGTCCTATTAAAAATATATATACATGTAAACACTGTCATAAAAATACTGCCAATCAGGAAATCTTACATGGTAGCTTTAGTTAATAATGATAACAAAATACCATCATGCATGGCAGGTTCGAGTTATAAAGGGATAAAATATCAGTAGCAGTAGCACTTTAGAGAGCACTCAAATTAAAAGGACATAATAATATACATGTGCTAAAATATAATAGCCCTAAGTCATCAAGTATCAAAAATAATCTCACAGGCATGTAAATACCCTAAAATAAACATTTAAACAATAACGCGGGTAATTAGGGTCGCATAAAATACTGCATCCCAAGCTCTGCCCTGATAGCCGAGTTTAAACTAGAATTAGAAGTGAAGCTAAGCCTAATAGCAGCTAGAGTGTGAGCAAGCTAATAATAGTGCCATTAATTAAATCTTAACACTAGCTTTAGTACATAATAGTATTGAGCATAATTGCATATCTAACAAGTTAGGACCCATATGACTGGATCCAAATTCAACTTAAATTTAGTCTAGCTATGAATGAAGATACATAAGATATGATAATGGGATTATTAGAGATTTAAATTCTAATTAATTACCATATAAGAATAAATATTGAGCCCTTGCTATTTATCTTAATCTAATTAATAAGTAAAAGCCTATATCAGAGACTATTCTAAAAACTTAATAAAGATATCCAAGTGTTATAATACCTTCGACTAAAAGATTTATAGAATAAGTACAGATCTCATCCATCAGTCCAGTTTGCCTTTATCATAACCTGAGTTGCAAGGAATGCATACCCTAGAGATAAAATTTGTACACTAAGCTCCTGCACCAACTCATAGGTTTAACCTAACTCATGGAACTTCCTTGATAAATACCAAAATAATAAAAGAAATTGTCAATAAAAAGATCAAGTCATCGTATTCTACCATCGACCTTACCTCAAGTAACCCAAATCACCCATTAACTCGTAATAAAACTAAATTGAGTTTATTCAGATTTATTTGGATCTTTTTGAGTTACTTGCTTTTATTTGGATTCAGTCGTTTATCGTGTAGTTAGAAACTGGAGTCCCGAAGAATGAATGGATCAAGCGAGATCGAGATCAAGTTGAAGATAAAGACTGGAAGCTCAAGACCATCAAATGATATAGCATTGTGTGAACTCAAGACTGCGGTAAACCGCGCCAGACGAGTCAATACTTTGATCATGTTGAACCTACGTTTTCTGCAAATTACTTTTGTTTAAATTATCAAATTGCATGCTGTTATGTTATATGCAAATACATGTTAATTTAAGATTCTAGTTATATCCCATTGTGTACTTGGTTAATATTACCCCTTCTTTGAAATATTTGAACATGTGAACATTATCGCCCTAGCACAAATTACAATAGTAACCTTTCAAAAATAAGTCCGTAATTATATGTCATGCGTAGTATTGTTTAGATACTCATGGGCGCGAGAGCGCCAAAGCATCACTTTTAATCCTGAGAAAAATTGGTTGGGCAGTCATGGTGGTAATGACTGATAAATGTTGGATATGATTATTTTATGTTTCCAAAAACCCCAACATGCTTAAATATCTGGGCGGATGGTTCGGGGGTATGGTGCAGTGGTGCACGAGAGTGTGGTTTGTGGTAGAACCGCCCAGATACCACTAAGGACTGAATCTTGTCATGTCAACCCATGTAAAAACAGTGCAACCACAAGTCTGTAAAATACAACTTGGCCCAGTAGATTTATCGAAATTCCCGGACTCATCTCCCTGGTAGTGGATTGATGGGGTTATGCTATGGCAAGGGGGCCTGAAGGGACACCAGTGGTGGGTGAAGTTTCTCAGTCATGCTAGCGCAGAGGGGAGAGAAGCCCGTACGCTAGTAGTAGTGAGAAACATCCTGTGCAAACAGATGGGGCCCATCGCAAATGGGAGGTTACCCATATTGTGGGATGAGAAAAGGGGACTAGATATTTTGAAACGTCACTGTGATGGTCTGCTCAACCACACTTCTAAGGAATCGTGTGGGGCAATGAGTCGACTGTCTCTTGTGGTGAAAGTGTACAAACTCTGCAGAGTCAAAACTATTCGAATAGCCGTGCCCACGGTCAAGGGCAGACATGGGAACTTAACTGGATATAGTTCTGTTTTAAAAACATTGGAAACTGGGAATGGAAACTTGAAGGGCGAAGGACTGCCCTGGTTTGGAATTGTCCTGGGTGTCGTCCCAGTGATAAGTTAAGCGGCTATAACGCTGAAGAAATTGCTATATGGTGCAGATGCCATGTAACGGTGGATGGAATCTGAATCGATATTAATAATGCATTTCCTTGTACATTATGATCTGGTTCAAACTGCTAGGTCTTAGGGATTTTTAAGTAATTGTATTCAAAAGCACTCTACGCAAAAATAAAATAACCCGAGCCTTCCTTTGATAAGCCATGCATACTATTTAATTGCATTCTGTGTATTGGCTCGCGGAGCACGGGGTCGGAGTGCTCATGCTCGCTTTTGCGACAAAATTCAGAATCAGGAATCAAATCACCTCACCTCAGCAACAAGATTGGACAAGCTGGCCGAGAAGATGACGATGTCAAGGGCTAGGTCGCGAACCTCCAGTTGGCTGCCTGTGGGCATGTCCTGAAGGTCCCACCTGTGTGCTTCGTTCTTCCGCTGCTGCAATTTATCGATTTCGGCCTAATCGGCCCATGTGTAAGTTTACTATTATATTTACGCTTCCGCATGATATGTACTTTGATATTCAGAACTGTAATCTGTGAGCACTATCTACTGATCCAGGGAATAGTGCGGTGGAATCACAGAAGATTCCGGATTGTAAAATCTGGGTCTGACAAGAAACCAATATGAACGCCCCTGATATGCACTAGGTATACATTGCATTACAAATGCTGAAGGTGGAGATTGAGGAGGTACCTGCAACTTCATCGGGTACAGGCGGCAGTGGTGGTAGTGGCTTGCCAGCGGGCATCACTGGGCGGCGCTGGTGAGCTTGTGGGGATGTTAGGGTTGTCACTAAAATGTGGATTGAAAAAAATACAGCCAGTTGATGGCTAGGCAACCCCAAATAAATAGTGGCAATCATACGTTTACTTCTTAGAAAGGGTTGTAGAAGAAAAGAGAGTACTACATGGGAAGAGCAGCAGTCAAATGGGTAATCCGCAGACTGGGCTCCGGATGGGTTCTTTTAAGATATGGTTGATGGATTTTAGCTTAAAATTTTGAATTTGGTTATTCGTGCAAGAGAATACGGAGAGAAAGTCATATGCAATTTTGACCGATATAGTTGAAGTTAATAAAGTGTATACTATAATCGACTAATAGACTCTGACTAAAAAAATATATTATTTAAAAACTAAATACTATAAAAAAAATAAGAAAGCCAAGGTCAAAGCCGGCGGAACCCAGCCGACCCAGCCGTACATCAATCAACTTGCAGCGTACGGACACAGTTGCACAGCTCGCAACCACAAGCAGATGACCTGTTGGAAAGGTCAGGCTGCAATTTGCGATTGACAAGTACTTAGCATCACATTAGTTATTGGTTACTTTCCTTATACATGTCATGAAATGTTCGACGTAAACCTATGGCTACATTTGAAACATCTTAAAGACAGTGGAAATTTGATGGTTACAGCATGACTAGCATTCATGACTGATTTTTACCCCTGTCATTCTCTCGCAGCCGTGCGATCAAACTGCAACTTGAGGATTTCGATAGTTTAGTGCAGCAAGAACTATTTATGGGAAGTGCTAATACGAACCATCCCTTAACATTTCCTATGCTAGTAGTGTTTTTTGCTTTTTTTTCTCTGCTATTTTGATTAAACAAGCACAAAAACTAAGTGGGAACACCTAGCCTGCGCCGCATAAGTGGGGACATCTCGGATGGACTGAGTAGGGGTCTAGACATTTGGTTACTCTACTAAAAACTTAAAGTTGAGTGGGGGCCTAGCCTTCACTCGGCTTCTCTCGGTCCGCCCTGCTTTAACGTTCAAATAGACCATTATTATCCAAAAAAATGACCAGCGTTGATAATGTTCATAAATTAAAATCGCGACAATCAACTAACCACACAAGTACAAAATCTGTCCGCAAATTAACATGAAAGGAGATGGCCACCGATACTTGTTTTGGATGGCTTTATAACATTTAGGATGCATATTAGTGTACATTTTCCACATTTGGTACAAAATTTTCATCATTTTAATCTAGGCGTAAATTCATTTTAAATTTGTATTACAGATAAAATTGCATCAGATAAACATATAAAGATTATCTGAAACAATAACATACAAAAAATAAGTTAATTAGAGAAATATGCATAGCAGTAATTTTCTAGTTTTATAGCTGTGGACTGTAACACAGAATTATGAACCTAAGGCTCTGTTCGTATTAGTTTCTAAAAGATGATTTTTTTTATAGTAAATAGCTTTTCTATAGTACCTAACTTTCAAACGAAGCGCTTTTCAAGGTGGGGTCTATTAGTTTATTTTAGTACATACTTTAGTGACTTCATTTATATCGGTAAAAATCACACACAAGTGTTTCTCTCTCTACAAGTTGTTACTATTCATAAATCAAAGTGAAAGCCAAAAACCAATACGAACGGCCCTAAATGTACTTGCAATAACTCAAGGAGTACATGGGTAAACTAACACCACAAATAAAAGCTCTCCATATTCATCAAATCCGATACTTAATGCATACAAAAGAGATAAATCACTACTAATTCATGATTGACAGCACGTCTAAAAAATACATGATTGCTAATCTTGCTGTGATTGCCTAATTTTGGTGGACTTCAATGAATCGCCACCTTTAGCTTTTACAGTTGGGTTGGGGAGTTTTTTTGTCATTTAACTTTTTTAATTTATTTTTATTAATAACTCCTCGTATAACTTATTTTTAAATCTGACCCTTTTAGCTACGCCAACACTTATGGCTTGGCTAGACAACACTACTATATCAGTCGTCATGACATGACCAAATCTTGCTGAAGTGGATTAGATGCCAAGAGGGGAGGGTGAATTGGAAATCTTTTTCAAGCACGGCTAAATTAAAGTAATTTAGAACGACTTAACCTCTAATCCCAACCTATGTGCTTAAGGTTTGCTAGTGTGTTCACACAACTCCTATACAAGACTAGTAGAGTTTTGGGACCTAGTTCCAAACCTATACAAGTCTAGTGATTTAGGAATTGAGAGAATAAGAATTTAAATGCAGAAAATGTAAAAGGGACAAGAGGCAACCATTTTTTTACTGAGGTCTTGGAGATTCAACAATCTTCTCTACTTCTCATTGGAGCACTCTTGCAAAAGTCTAGCTTCTACTTGAATCCATGCAATGATCCAAACAATCAACTTGTGATAGTCTTTCTCCTCTCCAGATAGGTAGATTCTAAACATTTACAACTCTCCCGGTACCTTTCACAAACTCCTCATTGGAAGGTCACCGAGAGCACACCTCCAAGCTATCTAAGAATTACCGAATTTTAAGAGTAATAAGTCCAACGAGGTCACTTGAACCTAGCAAAGTCAAGCAACTAGGAGTGATGCAACAACTAGGCCTAATCCTCTCACACTCTCAAAATCTCAACTTGATGCTTACAAGTGCCCTTGAACTTCCCAATATACAAGCCATTGTTTTGAAGTCTCAAGACAGCTAATATGAACACCCTAGGTCCACTTATATATCCTTCCAATTCTAAAACTAGCCGGGAGACAGAGTTTCTGAAAAGTTACTTTAGATTGGATCATCCGGTTTGACCTAGATCATCCGCTTTAGTTCAATTTTTCTTAGCTCCAACAAGCGAAAAATAGTCATTACACATACTCGGATAATACATCTCGGCCGGATCATCTACTTAGGCCGTATCATCCGCTTCTGTATATCCAACCCTTGAAACGTCTCTGGACCAATGGTATGGGCCACTTGGATAATCTACCTCAGCACTTCATACTTATCGATCCAATGGTACACCTCACTTGTATCTCCGTGTTGAACCTTTATTAAATATGAAACCTTCTGGACCAATGATACGCCTTGGGTTATATCATCTGTATCTCAACTTGTCCAAATTCAACCCTCTCTATTAAGGTTGCACCCCTCCACCCAGATAATACGCCTCTATATAAAATCACATGGGCACCAAAAACATCCTCTCTAGACTAATGGTACGCCTCGACGGTCTGGGTGGAGTCAGATTATCCAACTCTATGTAAATTCTGAGATATACACAAAACACCCTTTATGGATAGATGGTGCACCTGACCTATATAATTTAACTCTATTGATTTTTCTAATTTAATTGAAATTTGATCCAATCTTCAAGATCGACACAATCAAACCTTAACCTTGGCACTCTCTGGCTAGCATTGAGCTAGAAAGACGTAGTGTGCACCACAACTAGTTAGCCAACCTAAACAAGCTCACGTTACTAGCCTTAAACCCCCTTAATAATATGGCTAAAACAAAAACAAAGACCTAGCACTACAATGATCCATACTCGACTCCTCGAATCATTCTAGCCACAAGGTCCTTAATCTTCATGAAAGCCATTTCTTTGCCATCATTTGAATAGTTGGGGGCTATGATAATACTCTCGAACCAAGGCAAGCCATCATTGAGACCTAACTCCTTTCAACACTTGAAGCACATGTTAGTCTTGATGATTTAGATGTCATTAATCACCAAAACATGATAATCAATGGGTTAAGGATGAGAAGCTTATAATCTCACCCTTGTTGATGATTAATAATAACCAAATCAACACAAAGATAATAGAGAAGTGATACGACATGTAATCAACAATGATTACAAAGCATTGATCCACAATATAGGCAAAGCGTACACATGATACTAGGCACACAATATAAGCAAGATATGATATAGAACATGGAAGCATACAAGCCCCAAACAATATAAAGCAAAGCTCCCCCCTAAATTCATGAATAAAAAAGTGATTTCAAATGATACAAACACAAACGATTAAGCATTACATCACATGCATAAAGTATATACATACCCAAAACACAAGTCTCATGTACTACAATATACAAGAATGAATGATCAAGTACATGGGTAAAGTCCAAAAGAGTCCTGCCCTTCTCTAAACCTCTCTCACACATACAATCTCTCCCCCTTTGACATCAAACACAAACAGGGAAAGTACTACTTAGCACTGGGTGGAGAGAAGGCCCGCTCAATGTAGTACAAGGACAAAGCTCAAATTGCAAATCGGCACCCGAAGAGACAACTGAAGAGTCAGAGTCACTGGAGATAGAGGCGACTGCGGTGTTGACGGTAGTATTGATGTCGTCTCCGTCAATTTGAATAGGAGTTGGGGAGGTTGTTGGTGCTGTAGGCTCGGCAATGAAAGCAGTAGAGTCAAGAATTGTGCTTGCCTCTGAAGCTGCTGCTACTGAAGTGTCAACCACTGAAGGAGTGTTGAAAGCAAGAACTCGACTCGGTGAAGCACTAAGGGCTCTGAGGGAGCTGCTGCTACTGGCACAGTTGTCTCGGCTGTCGACAGGGTGTTCTTTTGGGCTTTTAAAAGCGGCTTTTGGCTTCTGCTACAGTACCTAACTTTTAAACGAAGTATTTTCTCAAGACGGGGTCTACAAGTTAAACGATCTACACGTTAAAAGCCCAACATCTGTACCAGCCAAAATCGCAAATGAGTATCTGTCTCTCCGTAATCTGTACCGTAAACAGCCAAAATTCAAAAATTTCAACCAAAAGCCATAAGCCGCAGCCGAAAAGAACAGGCCCAGACTCTGATGAACTATTGGAGGTGTGATCTGTTCAATCAAAGATGGTGTTGATGGAGGTGGTAGTGGAGTGTCCGAAGAGAAACCACTAGAATGAGGCACCTAGCGGTGAAGCTCTATATCTCTACCACATGGATGGGCTATAGCTGTGGGCTGATCAGGGAAAATGTTATCAGTGAAATTTCACTGATAACCACTAATTACTGGCTTTACCAGCGGGACTGATAAAATTTTATATCAGGCAAAAAAATTCAGATTCATCAAAATTTATCTAAAAATAAAAAAAAAATCAAAATTTCAATTCAAAATTTTCGGCTGACAAATTCCAAAATTTCTGGTTACCACTAGTTACCGGCCATATCGCTGACCTCCGATAATTTTTTCCGATACGATAAAATTTTCCCTAGGGCTGATCACCCTGAGCTTGGATAGCAATCCTTACTTCATAAAGGTTCTGATGCCTTGTTGCTTTACAAATATTTGGTCTATGGTAATAACTAAATGCAAATTGCCACGTAGAAAGATAAGTGATATACTAGCACAGTGCAAAATTTCAAATTCAAACTTAATTAGTGATACAATAATAATTAAGAGAAATTTCCAACAAATCATAAACGAAAACGATAAAAAAAGGACAATGTGAAGCGACAAGGGTATAAAGTGGGATTGGTGTGCAAAGTGATTGCAGAAGAAATCATACTCCAAAAAGCAAAGAAATCGTCAAACTACAAAGACTTTTTTCATCTCAAGAAGAAAGGGCTGGCTGTGATGGATTCTTGTCTCTTGTTGGAAAACCATCAAGAATTAAGCTGTCACCTGTCTAAGCACAGTACTTCACTTTGCAAGAGAAACTTTGGATGAATATTGGAATCGGCCTGGACTTGCTTTAGTTAGGAGAGAAACCAGGCATAACTTTTAGGATGCTCCAATGAGCAAGATCAAGTTGAAACCAATCATTCGGTATCTTTGATGTCTCGTTGTAACTCCAAACCAAATGCAACCATGTGTTAGGGAAATTTTATCGTTATGGATGTAATAAGCGGGCTTAAGTCGTAACCAACTAGAAAATAGTGTGATGTGAATTCACGATTCAAAAGTGACTGCATTTGTCCAATGTACGTCTCATGAATCATGATAGAAGGCATGGCAATGCTCCCTCATGCTATAGAACATCTCAGGTAAAGATTCAAGAGTTCACATTTCTCTCATTTTAATGGGAGATCTTATTTGGTACTCTCTTCGTTTCAAAACAGTTATCCAACTGCCATATGCATACGGACCATGTAGGCACAAAATCTAGGTGATACTGTCTCACAAAAGAGCGACGTTTTGTATATTGATATGGTCTCCAACACATAATTTTGACCATTAACTTTTATTAATATATATTTATTTATTTATTTATAAAATCTAATATATATATAATCTAATAAAATTATAATGTTATGAAAGTACTTTTCGAGATAAATTTACACATATTTTTTCACATGTTCAACCAAAATATTGATCGAAATATCGATAACTATAGTTTACAAAATTTAACTGCACGTATCTCAAAACGTCACTGTTTTATGGCTGGAGAGAGCACCGAAATGAATTGGATCATACTTACCCCTTATTAACTAACGTATTTCAGTCACTTAATATCTTTAACATTGAAAAACTATAAGAACTACACTCTTGATATTCCTCAATGGACGACTATTTTTCAAACGACAAATCTCAAATAACATGACAAATATTTCGAAACAGAGGGAGTTCATACCGTACATATGTGAATGCATCTAGGATTTTGTAGATTGAAATTGGCCAAAGAAAGACAACTACCAATGTAGACTACCCCGTCACAGTAATGTGCATTAGAGGGTACTATTCTTGTACCCGAAGTATCAATTGCCATAAACTACTAATTTTACTCTCTCCATTGAACTTCAAACCAGACTTCCGAAGCAATAGGAAAACTACCAGATACAAAGGTAACTTTTTCTACACTCATAAGGGTATATGTGCAATGATACAGACGACTGTTGTCTATAGTACCATTTTATATTATCTATAAATAACATTAAAACATCTTCTATAATGGATTATCTGTAAGTATCTATAATGGATTGTCTATAAAATATAGACAATACAATAGCACGAAAACCATCTATAACAAGCTATTTTCTTGCGTTTTAACTGTCTATAAAATTACAGTCGACCTCCTCTCTCCTCTTTCTCTTTTATCCACCTCAGTAAAATTCATATGTGACACCTCTTATAGACAGCTTATAGCACTGTATTATACATTCCCTAAGCAAATAGGAAAGCAAATGGCCATTTTATCAATAACGGTAGCTACTGAAAACACAAGTGTGTGTGACTGGAATCATATAATCAGAATATCAGGTAGTACCTGATGTTAATAATATTTATGTACATGCTTCTTGGCGCACCATGTTTACTATTATTTACCGTTTGGGCCCGTTTGAAACATTCAATAGGAATAGGAGTTCCTTTTTCTACAAAATTTCTACGGGATTCTTATATTCTGTTCCAAATGACCCCTAGTTGGTTGGACCGATGGAGGAAACTTAGCAGACAAGTAGCTTCTCTCTATGAAGACATGTAGCTTCTCCGACAACTTTAAGCTCATTTTTCATTAGGTTCTGTAAAAAGTTTCCTATTCAATTGAATAAAGGTTTAAACTGCAAAAGCAGCAAAAGTAGATACGAGTATAAAGTGGGACAGGTGTACAAAGCCTTCGCAATTATAAAGTAGAACCTTGCATACCACTGAAAACTACGTACGCCGTGATAAAAACAAACCCAAAACAAAAACAAACAAATCACTGTACAGGTAAAGCAGTATTCTCCGGAAAAAAGTGTTGGCCGTGACAGATCCATCTCCCTTTGTGCGTAAACTATCAGTCAAGAATTAAGCTGCCATCACTTTATAGATTGCACTACTTAATTTTGGAAGTGAACATGGATCAAGATTGGAATCGGGATTAGATTTCTTTAGCTAGGAGAGAGAAACCAGGTATATCTTTCAGGATGATCCAAGGAACAGGATCCGATGGAAAGCAATTTACTTCTCTTAATGCCTTTTTAGTCTTTTTGCTTGATTGCAGGGTTGGGATGTCACGTTCGGGACACCTTGCGTTGTTGAACGGTTGGTTTCTCGAATCAACTGGACCTCAGAAACTTGCATGGATCAGAATGTTTACACTGTTATTATCAAAAAGAAAAGTTGGAACATGGTTATAATCTCACATCTAATTCTGTCTAATATGTTTAATCGGATTGTCAATTTTTCTTCCAATGTAAAAAAAGGAGGAAAAAAATATGGTTTGTGTTAAAAAGCATAATATACTTCTGTTGTTTCTTGAGAACATCAGAAGTCTTGCGTTGGAGCCTCAGCCAAGCAGGGCGAAAACGAATTTTTTGTACGGATAATCATTTTTTATTCAAAATTACAGAAATATACCTGCGGGAAAATTTTTTACAAGAATATGCTTCAGTCGCCTAATGATTGGGCGACTGGAGCCTTTCGCCCAACCATTGGGCGACTTTAATCCAGTCGCTCAATGGTTGGGCGACTGCATCCAGTCGCCCAACGATTGGGCGACTTAAATGCAGTCGCCCAATGGTTGGGCGACTGCAGTCAAGTCTCCCGTGAATGTTTTAAATTTTTTAAATTTTGTAGTTTTAAACTGGTAAAAAATATGCTGGAGTTGTAATAAAAGTTTATGTTCATTGTATATTATAGGTGTGTAAAAAATTTTGGGAAATTTTTTTTAGGAACGATTGACCGTAGAACGATCGGTACATACGATGGTAAGTGATATTTTAATGTTATTGAGAATTCGTGTCTCTGGGCTAGGATTGGGTTGAGGAGGATCGACGGGCCCAGCGGTCAGATTATCACAGACGGTTCTACATACAAACCATCTGTAATACTCGCTATCACAAGTTTTATATATCGATGCAATATAAACAACTAGTCTGAAAAGATAAAATAGCAAAGTTGTATATGGCTTATATATACTCATTAAAAAGGTTTCGACGAGATCTACAACTTTTCAGTTGAAGCAAAATCCAAATTCCGAAAGGAAGGCCAAGAAAAAGGGCAAAAACAGAAACCAAAAACTTACGACGCGGGTTTAGGTCCAAAGATGGCCGATTTTCGGGGTCTTGGAGGGCGACTGGCATAAGCCAGTCGTTTTTATTGGATCGGGCTTGTCGTTAGCTTTCCAACGAGTACAAGAACGTCGAAAACGGACACCGTATGCAAAAGTTATGCCCGTTTTACTGAAGGTGTGTCGGAAACAGACTGAAACTGCTATAACTTTTGATCCCGTGGCCGAAATTGCTCAAATTTTTTTCTAGAGGCTGTTGGATGTATGAAGAACAGCTCCACCAATTTTCACTTTTTTTAGCGAAGGTTTGATGCACTTTCCAAATTCTCAGTAAATCAAAATATTACTTACCATCGTATGTACCAATTGTTTTATGGTCATTTGTTCCTAAAAAAAGTTTCCCAAAATTTTTTACACACCTACAACATACAATGAACATAAACTTTTATTACAACTTCAGCAGATTTTTTACCAGTTTAAAACTATAAAATTGACAAAATTTAAAACATTCACGGGGTCCTGAGTGCAGTCGCCCAACCATTGGGCGACTGCATGAAAGTCGCCCAATGGTTGGGCGACTGGATGCAGTCGCCCGAGGGTAGAGCGACTGGATTAAAGTCGCCCAATGGTTGGGCGAAAGGCTTCAGTCGCCCAACCATTAGGCGACTGGAGCCTATTTTTGTAAAAAATTTTCCCGCGGGTATATTTCTGTAATTTCGAATAAAAAATGGATTATCCGTACAAAAAATTCGGGCGAAAACACCCTAGTTTTAGTAAAACTTCGCAAAAAGGGTCCGGAACTTTGCCATTTACAAAGAAAATAAAATTTCAGTGAAAAAATGTTTGTTTTTTAGTACAAATGATAGACTAAAAATCTAAATACAAGTGAGAATTTGGAAAAATCGAAAGCTAAATCGATTATGTGCATTCCCAATCGACCGAAGCAAATATCCACGTTTCCCTAAAACGAAAAAAAGGTTTATGTACGCAGTTCAACCAGCCGCGTGGACCGCCCAGCCAATCATAACAGCCTATCAAGCAGGGCATGGGCCATCCTGGCGGCTGGATGTTTGCCCAACTCACCCATTTAATCCGAAAGCTCAGTTGTTTAATCGCTTTTTGTGTAACCCTGAAGTGTCAATATGATTATATGAACTTTGAAAAAGCTGGCATCCATCCTAACCATACAAAATTAGCCAGCGACTGAGATACAGAGATGCACCTTCTCCTTTTTTCCATAGGTGAACTTTCTCTCTATCTATATATATGATCTTTTTCCTTCCCCTACAATTCTGTACCCAAGAGCACTTGGCCTCACACTACAAACAACAAGCACAAGCACACACTGATAATAAGCCTTCTTGTTCCAAGCAAGAGTTGGTGTAGTGTAACAACACCATGGGCGTCTTGGATCACCTCTCTCATCTCTGCAGCATAACTGAGACCAAGGAAGCCCTGAAGCTCAGGAAGAAGCGGCCACTGCAGGTGAGGTTTGTGAAATTCTAACACATATGTTCTTTTTTGTTTTCCTTTTGTTGTTGGAAACCGTTTCAGTGCCAAGTTGCAGACATGGGTCCATGGTGTTTGCTGATCTTGTGAAGAGATTATTTATAGTTTGTAAACTTTTGCCTTTTTGTCAAGTTGCTTGATGTGTGATTGACTGGGCTGGACCTGCAGACGGTGAACATCAAGGTGAAGATGGACTGCGAGGGCTGCGAAAGGAGGGTGAAGAACGCCGTGAAATCGATGCGAGGTACGCACTACTCTTGAGATATCTCACTGTGACAACAAGCAATCTTGACTACTGATTGACAGTTAGACGTTTTCTTCTATCTTTTGGGTGTAAATCGAGTCATTTTTTTCTTCCTTTGGAATTAACGAAATGCCCTGTCCGGCGTCTGCACGTGTACAGGCGTGACGAACGTCGTTGTTAACCCAAAGCAGAGCAAGTGCTCAGTGACGGGGTACGTGGAGGCGAGCAAGGTGCTGGAGCGGGTGAAGAGCACGGGGAAGGTGGCGGAGATGTGGCCATACGTGCCCTACAATCTCGCCACCTACCCCTACGTCGGCGGCGCCTACGACAAGAAGGCGCCGCCGGGGTTCGTCCGCAGCGCGCCGCAGGCCATGGCCGACCCCAGCGCGCCGGACGTCCAGTACATGACCATGTTCAGCGACGAGAACGTCAACGCCTGCACGGTCATGTGATGTGAGCCACCGGCGGCCAGCCAGCCAGCCAGCGGCATGTTGTACGTAGGTAGACGTAGAGCCTGTAACTTCTCCGCCGTGAAGAAACGAAAGAAAAAAAGAGCTTGTGTACTACGTAAGGTGTGTGTGTGTGTGTGTGTGTGTGTGTGTGTGTGTATAGTGTGTGTGTGTGTTTTTCTATTGTAGTTTTGGTATGTATTCTGATTATGTTTGAAGAGAATACGTACGCGCGTTATCTTTCTGTTTGGTTGAAGCACTATGATCTCAATACTTGTATAATCTGGTTGTACCGCAAGAGGATGCGTAAGCAAACATCCCTGTCGTCAGTCGATCTTGAGAGAAGAAAAGCAAGATACCTTCTCCTACCTGAACCTCTTAATCATTGCTTCTATCTTTTGAACAAGGGCCATAAGAAAAGAAAAAAGAGAAACCAAATGGCCTCCGGTTTAGTCATTTTGAGTTGATAATAGCACTACTTGTCAGGAGCTCCATTTGGATCGATTTGACTTAATCACATCACATGGTAGATAAACCCAGCAACAATACTACAATCATTGCGGCATGGTTGTCCTGTAACATCGCATGGCAAGCACAAAAATTGCCCCCCTCATCGCATTTCATCCAAGAATACTGCACCTTCCAACTGCATCGTTTGCAATCTTTTAATGAAAGGCTTCAAGTATTGATGGACCATATGGAGGTGACCACATGTGAGTGATGAGTAATTGACATTAGTTTAGGAAAGTCGAGTTTTGTTTGCGTGGTCGGACCATGTCGTTGCGCGGTGCAATCGGCTTCGGGTCGGACTTGGTCAAACTTGGTCGTGTGGGATTAGGATGCATATTCCGATGATTCGACAGGTTTTGACTTCAGTGTGTAAGTATGGTGTGTTTATGTCATTTACGCTTTCATGTATCGAGCGGTGCTATTTGATGTGTTTTCTTGTCTGTGTGACTGCAGGACGTTGAGGTGGAGTCGTGGTGAGACACGAGGTGACCGGACTAGAAACAGGCGGTGTCGAGGTCAGAACGGTCGGATGTGTCGAAGACGGCGGAGATTCGACGTGGTTGCGAGTCATGGATGACAAGGAGCGCGGAAGCTTCCCGGAAGGTGCAGGAGGGGCGGATCGGGAATTTCGCAAGGCTGCACAAGCGGGAGCGGGCTCCGTTGGACTTAGCGGGCGTAACGGGGTGGAGACTCGTTAGCCGTGGGCTATAAATAGGTTGGAGGGGCTGCATGCCTCCTCATGAACTTGGAAGAGAATTAGGGTTTTGGGGAGTCAAAAGAGTCTTTAGGGAGTAGTTTTGCTTTGGCTCTTTAGTGGTTGGGAGAGGCAGGTTCTGTTGCTTCTTGTCCCCTCGTTCATCCCCTCCACCAAGCATGTAGTGAGAGGGTTCTTGAGTTGAGAGAGGTTGGAGATGGATTGAGAGCTTGTAATCATTCCTCTTGTTCTAATGTCCAGTGGTATCGGGACTCATATGTATTTCTTGCTTTGATGGAATGAAAAATCTGAAGTTTTTATTTCTCGTGCTCTCCCTGTTCAGTTCTTCCTTCGATACTCTCTGTGGTGGATTTTTGAGTTTTTGGATTTCCTGTTGTTTGTTGCTTGGGAGTGCCAAAATGGGTTGCTCTATGTTGGGATAGTGCTTCAAGATCATTTGATCAAGTTTCCCAAGAGCAAATTTCGCTTTAATCTCAGATTTAGGTTTTGGCCTCTCTCTGTTCTTGATCTCAGTTTCTAGGTTTTTGAAGCTTTTCGCATTTCTCTTCATGAGATGACATGAAACTTGATATCTAGGGTCCTGAGACTATCTATTAGCCATTCTCAAAGTTTCATGAGCTAGGGTTCAAGGATTAAAGAGAAATTTGGTTTTAGTGTTTCTCCCTGTAGGTTTCAGGTTATTTCTAGGGTTTGAGCTACTTCTTGATTCTCTTTGTGAAATGGCTTGAAATTTGGACTGGAGAGTCCCTTGGCTATTGCTAATTTATCCCCAAAGTTTCATGCTCAAAGGATCAAGGGTTTGGGAGAAATTTGAGGTTTGGTAAAGTCTCTGTAATTTTCAAGTTTTTGGGCATAATCTGAACTTCTCTCTTTTGTGTTGGTTCTAGTTGGTACCTAAGGCTTCTCTGGCTATATTGAGTGTAGTATTATCATTCTAGGCAGAGAAATGCAAAGGGAGAAGTTGAAATTTGCTTTTGTGTGAAGTTCACAAAAATCAGCCTGAAAAATTGCCTCTTTGATTTCATTGTTTTCTTTTGCTGAGACTCTCTCTTTGTTGGTTAATGTCCCAGTAGATTATTGTGCCCTTCCTTCTCTGCTCTGGTTTTCTCCTTGTTTAGCTTTTCTTCCGGAGAACTTGGCTCAATCACTTCATAGCTTCTCTTCATAGCTATTGAAGAAAATTGCCTCGTGAGTACTTTTGCGGGACGGATTTTAATTGATCGACATTCACCCCCCCTCTGTTTCCATTTCGGTCCAACAAGTATCGACGTCGTCCAATGTGTCTCAAGTACAGATGATATTTGTACGCCCGTTTGGGAGTGATCGAGCCTTTTCTAAACGGAGGGTTATGTATGAAACTTGTTGGATAAGTCTTTTGTTCCATCCGTTCGAGGAGTACTTCATCTGTTGTGCAAAGCCAAATATATCTCACAGGTTTATCTCAGGAAAGAGTTAACGAATTACGAGTGAAACTAATTATGTCCTCCTAGACAAGATACCAAGATCAAGGATCAACAAACTGGATTTTGGAAATTTGCCGGAGGAAGGTGATAGCCGGTAATAGGACGGTTATCGTTCTCTTCTTTTTGTTCTATTCCGGTTTGCTATTTCTTTCTTCCGTTCTTATATGTTTATCCCTCAAAAGTAGTGTGTTCATTTGGTGTTCTATATGCATTAACATCAAGATTATTTCATTAAATTTAATACGAAAATACTTCTGTCTGGCCGGTATGAAATCTACCTGTCGGTAACCTATTACCGCTGGTCTTTTATCTTTTTTTTCGGCGAGGTTTTGTCCCCGATCAAGACAATTCTCGAGCATTAGAATTAGTCACAACCAGTGTAAACCTTACCATTTCATTCGGGTGCTTATTGTTGAGGAACTATCGCTGGCGACCAGTCCGATTAATTCCTCTGCTTAGAACAAATCGTATCAATCATAGAAAACGGAATAATAGATTGAACACAAAGAGAGGTAGAGAGAACTCCTGGTCTTTCTATATTGCTTTCAATTGCATTGGTGTATAAAATATACCGGTACGGCTTCCTATTTATAGTCTTCGGTGGGGTGCCCATAATGAGCCAGGTCTGCTGGCCTGGGCCCAAGTTTCCTAACACTTCCCCTTGGGCACTCACCTGACACGTTCATCCTCGTGAAAATTCCATAAAAACCCAATGGGAAAATTTTGGAGAAAGAGTACATGATACATGTTATGCTGCGATGCATGAATTGCCTCATTAAAAACCTTGGTCGAGAAACTTCAGGAAAACTCGTCAACGGAAAAAGAGTACAATTCACCCAACTTCATTCAGTCTTCAGGACTTTATTCTTTTGGGTACTTAATCTTCATAATCAAGATTTATTAGCGGTCTTGAGAGAATTCTCCCCCTGAATTCTGCACTTCTCTAAGTCTCATCATTCCAATTCCACGCACGCACCTTTCAGAGCTAGATGCGGGGAGTGACTTAGTGAACAAATCTGCTAGATTTTCACAGGACTTAGTATGCAGTACTTTAATCTCGTCCATCTTTTGCAATTCATATGCATAGAAGAACTTGGGGTTGATATGCTTTTTGAGATGACTCTTCACATAGCCCGTTTGCACTTGTGCAACGCAAGCGGCATTATCTTCATAGATAATTGTGGGGTTTTGCATAATGTTCATCCCACATGACTGCTGGATGTGGTGAATCATTCGACGGAGCCAAGTGCACTTTCGTGTGACTTCATAAGTGCTATAATTTCTGAGTGGTTCGTCAAAGTAGCTACAAGGCTTTGCTTAGACGATTTCTAGAAAATTGCAGTTCCACCATACATGAATACATAGGTTGTTTGTGACCTTGCGGTATGCGGGTCTGACAGGTACCCAGCATCTACATAGCTAATGAAGTTCAGATCTTGATTCTTTCTGTAGAATAATCCAATGTTCTTACTTCCTTGGAGGTATTTGAAGATGTCATTTATGCCCTGCCAATGCCTTTTGGTAGGTTCTGCACTGTACCTTGCTAACAAGTTTACGGCAAATGCAATGTCCGGTCTAGTGTAGTTTGCTAAGTACATGAGTGCCCCACCGCACTCAAGTATGTGAATTCCGGTCCCAGGACTTCCTCCCCCTCTTCCCTAGGTCGGAAATGATCTTTTTCTTGCTGTAAAGACCTCCCGATCATCGGTACTTTTTGATGGGAATGCCTTCTCAAAGCTAAACATTTCTAGCACCTTCTGGGTGTAGGCCGACTGATGTACCAAGATTCTTTCAGGGACATGCTCAGACTGCAGGCCTAAGCAGAACTTAGTCTTGCCCAAATTTTTCATTTCAAATTCTGACTCCAAGTAGGAGCTTGCTTCTTTTATGTCTTCCACTGTCCCGATGATATTCAGATCATCTACATACACAGAGATTATACAGAATCAATTCTGGGATCGCCGTATAAATACACAACGATAATCTTCATTGTTCGTGTAGCCTTTCTTGCAGAGAAAGCGCTTAAGCGATTATACCACATTCTTCTAGATTGCTTAAGTCCATACAGTGACTTTCTGAGTTTCACACTGTACAGATTTCTATTTGCTCTGTCTTGGTTCGGGAGAGGGATTCCTTCAGGGACTTTCGTATAAATATCTGAATCCAAGTTACTGTAAAAGTATGCAGTTATCACATCCATCAATTTCATTTCTAAATTCAAGTTCACTACCATTGAGATCAAATATCTAAAGGTAATTCCACTCATGGCTGGGGAGTAGGTTTCTTCATAATCAACTCCAGGATGTTGAGTGAAACCTTGTGCTACTAGCCTTGCTTTGTATCTCACTACTTCGTTTCTTTCATTTCTCTTTCGAACAAATACCCACTTGTGCCCTACAGGGTGCACATGAGGACGTGTGCGGCATACGGGCCCAAACACTTTTTTTTTTGTTCAGAGATAGCAATTTAGTTACTATTGCCTTCTTCCAATCTTCCCAATATGATCTTTTCTTACATTCAGCGAGCGATGCAGGCTCGGGATCAAGATCGATGATGGTGGCAATTTTCTTTGCGAAGTATCTATCGATATTGGCTGTTGTTCTGTTCATGGACTCTCCCGTGTGCATATAATTTATAGCTATTTCTTCATGAGTTGCTTCTTCTGGAGCTTCACCTTGTGCATCGCTTCTTTCAATTGCGGTGGCAAGTCCCTTTAGTTTTTCAGCTCTGATGTGTGCGCACACATCCATGCCGATGGGGATATTCAGATCCGATATGCCCTTTTCTGAAGGTGTCATACTTGTGCCAGGTCTCAACTGGCTCCCCTTCTCATTCCGGGGGACTTCAGTGATCGGCTGTGATAAGTCCTTCTTATCCTTTTTCGCCGGACATGCCCGGTTACTTTGGACTCGAGGAGCCGGAGTTCTCGTCCTTTTATTCTGAGGCCTCTGGACGGGATTAGGGATACCTTCAATTTTATTTGGTATTTTAACCCTCTCTGGTGCATTGCGTGCAGGCACATGCAACTTAGTTATACTCTTCAAATCACTAAAGTGATCGGGCAGTTGGTTTGCTAATGCTTGCAAATCGATAATCTTCTAGACCTCTTTCTCAGTTTCACTAGTGCGTGGGTCATGCGCATGAATTCTCGTGGCTTCCCACGTAATTTCCCGATATTTTTCATCAAGGGGTTGATTTCCTCCCTCTAATGTTGGGAAATTATTCTCATCAAAAATGTAGTCAGCGAAGTGGGCAGTATGCAAATCTCCCGACATGGATTCCAAATACCTGATTATGGATGCAGTCTCGTAACCAACGTATATCCCAGTCTTGCGGAGAGGGCCCATTGCAGTATGCTACGGAGGGGGAGGTATAGGTACATAAACCTTGTATCAAACCTCCTGAGATAAGAGATTTTCGATGGTGATCCTTATGCTAGTTGCACAGGTGAATGGATGTTGTAGGCCAAAGGTCTAAAGTTGATGAGATTCATTGCATGTAGGACTACGTGTCCCCATTATGTAGCTGGTAAATTACAATTATGCAAAAGGGGTCGGGCAATAAATTTGATTCTCTTGATTAAAGCCTCTGCCAAACCATTCTGGGTATGGACATGCGGTACCGAGTGTTCAACTGCAATCCCCATCGCCATGTAATAATCATCAAATGGCTTTGAAGTAAATTCTCCAGCGTTGTCTATTCAGATGGACTTGATGTGATGATCGGGGAACACATTTCTGATGCGAATGATCTGCGAGATCAATTTTGCGAAAGCATGGTTTCTTGTGGATAACAAACCCACATTTGACCACTTTGAGGAAGCGTCAATGAGCACCATGAAATACTTAAATGGCCCTGAGATGGGCTGGATGGGACCGCAAATGTCTCCCTAGATGCGCTCCAGGAATGCAGGGACTTCATCCTTCACTTTCAGAGTGGAGGGTCTAGTAATTAGTTTCTCGGTGGCACATGCAGGGCACACAAAATCTTCATGATTCGGGAAATTCTTCACATTAATAGTATGCCCTTGGGAATTATTGATTATGTTTCTTATCATAAGATCTGGGTGGCCTAATCTGTCATGCCAGAGATAGAATAGTTCAGAGCTTCTAAATACTGTCTTCAGGACAGTGTAGGCTGCAGGTGCCTTAATGTTGGTATAATATAGCCCAGTTTCTAGTGAAGGAAGTTTTTCTAATACCCTTTTTCTATTTTCTTCGCGCTTCGTGATGGGCAGGTATTCCTTACCGTACTCTTCTTCAATCTCAACGTGGAAATCATTGGCGCGAATATCCTTAAAACTTATAAGAGCTCTAGTCGATTCTGAGTACAATTAGGCTTGTGTCCATTGGGAGTATAATTGTGGCTCTTCCGGAACCAATTATACTTGCATCGCTTCCGGCGATTGTCATAAGGCTGCTAGTGCTCTTACGGATCGACTAAAAATACTTAGTCTCTCTTAAGATGGTATTCGTTGTGCTGCTGTCGGCAAGGCATACTTCGTCCATAGGGCATCATACGTGTTCTAATATAACGTATTTAATTAACATGTATTAGAAGGCATTCAGCATATAAATAAAATACGCCAATATCAGAACATATCATGCCATCATAAACTGAATAAATGAATGAATTATTCCAAAATCATCCAACCATCACGAGAAAACAAAACTAAAGTACCATCCATGCATGATCTAACTTGTTCTTTTAACAGAAAATAAATGACAATTAAAGTCTAATGCATTCTGTGCATCAGACTGAATCAACTAGAAAATCAGAGACTTCGGCTATCTTCTCAGAAGTGATATTCTCTTCAAGAGAGATCATGGCGGTAGCTGCCTCTAAGTCATAAGGGGGGGCTGCTGCTGGGATGGGCTCTACATCCATCAACTCAGGCAGCTGCTCAGGATGCTCCCCCTCAACTGCTGCAAAGTGGGCTTCAGGCTGCCCTTTGCCGCCCTTCTTCTTTTGAGCTTAGTGGGCATCAATGACATGCTTTGGTTCTTTGCATATCCGCGACCCATGCCCCCACTTGCCACACTTGTAGCAACCCTGGTTCTGCTGGCCATAGGTCTTGCTACTCTTCTTAGCCTTTTTTGTTACTTGGAGCATCTGACTTGCCTTTCTGGGCAATGGACTTACCCTTCTTCCCCCTTCTCTTCATCAAGGGTTTTCGCACCTTGTAGCTCCCAGTGTTGGCTTCACGGCCAGCGGAGCTGCCTGGTGGCTGAGTGACATAGTTCTTGCGAAGAAGTTCGTCCTGAGCCTCCGCAACCTGCATCACATCAATCAATTCAGTGTACTCCTTGTAGCCGTCTTGACGATAGTTGCGGGTGGATTTTACGACATTGGGGTGAAAGGTGGACAAGGTCTTCTCGATTTTCTGCTCATCTGTGATCTGCTTGCCACAGAGTTGAAGATTAGTACAAATCCTGTGCAAGGCATAATTGTACTCCCCAACCATCTTAAAGTTGGCAAACCTCAGTCTGATCCACTCCTGCTCTGCTTGAGGAAGAATGGTGTACTTTAGCCTCTCAAACAGCTTCTTGAGTGTGGTCCAGAGTGCTAGCGCACTTTTCTCCGCCATATACTCGTTCTTGAGAGTGAGGCAGAGGTGGTCCCTGAGAAAATAAAGTGCCTGATCATTCTTCTCCGGTGTGGGTTAGGCGTCATTCAGTCCACCAATCCCAATAGTCGCGCGTAGCTTCTTGGCTCCAAGCACTATCTCGACATCGGATGCCCACGTCAAATAGTTTTAGCCATGCTGGGCCAGCTCCTCGAACTCCCGGTTCGTGATGCCAGTCATCTACATGTGTATGAACGAAATAAATAAGTTTACTGCTGGTAAATAAGCATGGAATAATTTACTGCGGGTAAATAAATGGTACAATAGGTTCTCGTAATGTTTCATAATTTTCTATGCATTTTCTATAGTTTTACTGCTAATTTTAGTGATTAAAAGCAATTTAAACAATTATAATTAACCAAAAACAGTAAATAAATACAAAAAATACAAAAAATAATAATGGCAGAAATAAATAAGCTTCAAATGCTAAAAATAATTCAAAATTCAGATTCCCGAGGTCCTTTTATGCTAGAATATGAATTTTCAGCGAATTTTGCAATTTTGGGGATTTCTACGCAAAATTTTAGTTTAGAGAAAAATTCGCGTAATTTTCTGATTTTTCGAGGGGTTTTCTGCAAAATTTTGGATCTGCTCGTAAATTAGAGGGCTTATTCGTAATTTTTGGAATTACCGAGGCCTCCCTGCAAAATTCGGGACTCACATGCAATATTTAGGGGCTTTTCGGTAATTTTTATGACTTTCAGGGGCTTTTTGTAAAAACTTTGGTTCCCCTCCCCCGGCCAGGCCGTATCTCGGCCCGTTTGTCCTCCCGACCGTATGGCCCACCGGCCCAGCCGGCCTGCCCAAACGGCTATTACCATGGGAGGGGTAGGGTTTCCCTACCCCCTCAATCTAGTGGTGGTGACGGCGCAATAGGGGGCCACGGGTGCGTAGTCCGGGCGGGTGCGGACGCCGGTGATTGCCGGCTGGCGAAGCAACGCGAGGGGGGCGGCTGCATGCCGGGCTCGATGTGACGACCAACGGGGAGGCGACAGCCGACGGAGTTGCGGCGCACTAGGGCAGTCGGCGGCGCGGGCTTTGCAGTGGTCGAAAGGACGGCAATGGTCGGCGGCGACGGCACTATGCGGGGAGTCGAGCTAGGCGGCGTCGTGCGGGACGCGACGGGGCCGGTGCGGCGGCGTGCCAAGGCCGCCAGGCCGGCACGCGTGTAGGCGGCGAGCCCGAGGCCCTCTCCCGGGGCGGTGGCGCCATGCGACGGCCAAGGCGGCGCACGGCTCCATGCAACGGCCAAGGCGGCGCACAACTCCACGGTCAGCGGCTTCGGGCCCCGGCCATACTGAGCGGTGGAGGCTTCGGGCCCCAGCTGAAACCGAGGTCGGCGGCAGCAGCCATGCAGGGCGGTGGCTGGCTTCGGGCTGGCGGCGCATGCACGCGCGAGGGGGGGGGGTGAGACATCCAAGCGGTCGGCAGTAGCCGCCATACGGGGCAGCGGCCGTGTGTGACGGTGGCCCCTCGGTGGCTGAGGGCGGCGCATGCGGGCGCGACGCCGAGGCGGCCGGGCGCGGTCTTCAAGCGGGCGACCGTGCGAGGTGTGGCCGCATGCGGCCGACGGCAGGACCGACGGCTCACGACGGCTTCAGGCCGGCGATGCTCACGCATGCAGTGGGCATGCAGGGCCGAACATGTATTTTTTTCTTCGTGCAGCAGCCATGCAAAACCCGAACAGAGACCGATGCAAAATTTTCTCCTTTTTTTCTAATCTACAGTGCAATCAACATCTACCCCGTGTTTCAATCTACTGATCGACATTGTGCCGGCGACTTCAGGTCTGCTTGCGGTGGATTAGGGCAGATTTGCACTGTAGAGATTCAATCTAGAACGCGAAAAACTTCGAATTTAAAGCGATCTAGAAAATTCAATCTATTAGGGCTTCGATGATTACCTTCGATTCACGGAGCGATCTCGTGCTGATAACGTGTTGAGGAACCGTCGCTGGCGACCAGTCCGATCAATTCGTCTGCTTAGAACAAATCGAATCAATCACAGAAGACATAATAATAGATTGAACACAAAGAGAGGTAGAGAGAACTCCTGGTCTTTTTTTATTGCTTTCAATTGCATTGGTTTACAAAGGGCCTGTTTGGGAGAGCTCCACCAGCTCCAGATCCAATTTTGCTAGCCAAACAGTTCTAGCTCCAGCAGCTCCACCGTGGATCTGCTCCACCAAAACCATGGATCTGACTCCAGATCCACCAAACTCAAGTTGGTGGAGTTGGGGAAAATTACCCACCATGCCACTGATTACACAAAAAAAACGTTTCGTTCTTTCTTTCCCGTCCTCTTCCCATCGCCGCGCCGCCCCCGGCCGGCCGCCGCGCTGCCCCCGGCCGGCCGCGCCCGCCCCCTGGCCGGCCGCCGCCGCCTCCGGCCAGCCGCCTCACCGCCCCCCAGCCGCCGCTCCGCCTCCTCCCGCTGTTGCACGGATGCCCGCCCTCGGCCAGCCGCCGCGCCGCCCCTGGCCGGCCGCCGCGCCACCCCCGGCCAGCCGGGCCCGCCCCTTGGCCGGCCGCCGCGCATCCGGCCAGCCGCCTCACCGCCCCCAGCTGCCGCTCCGCCTCCTCCTCTGCCGCGCGCCGTGCCCGCCCTCGGCCAGCCGCCGCGCCTCCCCCGGCCGGCCGCGCCCGCCCCTTGGCCGGCCGCCGCGCCTCCGGCCAGCCGCCGCTCCGCCTCCTCCTCTGCCGCGCGCCGTGCCCGCCCTCGGCCAGCCGCCGCGCCGCCCCCGGCCGGCCGTGCCCGCCCCCCAGCCGCCGCTCCGCCTCCTCCTCTGCGCGCGTGCTGCCTCATCGGGAGGAAGAAGAATGGAACTGCTCCACTGACGCGTGGGGCCCAGGTGGAAGTGAGATAGAGAGGGAGGTGGAGCTGTACCAAACACTTTGACGAATCCCAGATCCACGATGGGCTGCTCCACGGTGGATCCAGGTGAATCTGGTGGATCTAGGTGGATCTGAAGCTGGTGGAGCTCTCCCAAACAGGCCCAAAATATGCCGGTACAGCTCCCTATTTATAATCTTCGGTGGGGTGCCCATAATAGACCAAGTCTGCTGGCCTGGGTCCAAGTTTTCTAACACTTATGCTCTGTCTGTTCATCATGCATAAATGCACTACGATCTGTCCATGGAGCCCATATAAGGTTATTGCTATCGAATGCTGATCCGGGCATGATAGATCATTGTTCCTCTTGCTGGACATACCTAATCAATACACCGTACTTGCCGATACTTTTTGCAACCTGCAAGGCTGCAACAATATGATAAATGTCTTTTTTATGGTAAGATGTCATTCAAAAAGTTTAACAATTAAGACGACCATTCAGATTATTCAACTGATTGCATGTCAACTAAGCATCGGTCGTCTAGTGGCTAACTCTGGTAATCTGTGTGACGGAAGGACATCGCAGCCGTCAGAATAACTAAAACGATCATGTGCGTCCCGTGACAATTATGTTTTGTAGCACACTAAGAAAAAACTAATATGCGACACCACCTACATAACGCAAATAGATGTTGTTATAGTAATTTCCAAAATTCTTTGCTCTCGGATCACTTCGCCGCAGCACTCCACCGTCGACGAAATGCATGTCGATACGACCCGCCTGTACGCAAGCTCGCTGCGTGAAGCGTGCCTCCGTGGAACCGGCTTGCTATTGACGAAACGCCTCACTATCACCAACACGTGAAAGCAAAGCTAAATTTTCTAGTCACAAAAAACGTGAACACTCATGAACAGATTACTTCCTGGAAGCCAAAAACACACACTCTTCTTTTTCTTCTCTTCCTCTCATCTGCTTACTCGCTTCCCTCTGTCGATCATGTTCTACTGCTCTTACATTGCTTGCGTGACCTTTTAAAGCATGAAGACACAACTTACAACCGGACTCCCAACCCAACTCGGACGCCAACTCGGACATGAAACAAAGATCGTACAATACTTGTATATGTATACACGACAAGAGGACTCGTATACTAAACTCGGATACGGCAAGAACAAGATTACTTCTAACAATCACCTCCTTAATCTTGTTTCTCTATCTTGATTATGTCGATCTCTCTTGCTTCCGCTTCTTCCTTGCATGCCTGCCTGGACTGGAGCACATGCTCCTACTTCCTCCATGAGCACCTCCTCTTACTGTCGTGTGCTATTGCTTTTGACCACTAACCTCCACGATGTGTTTCCTCCCGCCACCTCGGAACCCATCTTCGACTTCCTTCTGATGACCGCGTGAGAGCTCCTCCCGAGCCTCTGCTCGCCACGACCATGCCTGCTGCATGTGGTCGGTGCCGACCACCCGAGCCGTCGCTTCGCTCCTCTCTGCCTGCACGCGCTCGTCCAGACTCAACTGCTTTCCTGTGCACATCTCCTGCGCTGCTGGCTACGTCCACGGCGTGCTCGCTGCATGCTCTTTCGGACCCACTGCTCGTTACGACCATGCCCTCTGCCCTGTCTCGCTTCTTCACCGGCTTAGTTTCCTTCCTCGTTACGACTTCTTGTGCACCAGGTTTGCCTCCTGCTGCCTTTGCACCTCGTCTGTTTGTGCCTCTCTCTACCTAAACCTGTTTACAAGTTTTCAAAGGAATCTTGTACAACCAATTTGGAGATCTCTTCGCCTTCATCAACAAATGTCTATTCTTGGCATACACTCGCAAGAACTCATCCTCCAACACCACATTGCATCCTCTCTCCGTTATTTGTCCGAAACTTAGTATGTTGTTGTATAGACTTGGTATATAATAAACTCCTGTCAACAACCTCTTATCCCCGTTCTTGCATTTCAGCATCATCGTCCCTTTGCCCTTGTACCTCCACCGTGGAGCCGTCGCCAAACTTGACCTTGCCCCAAACCTTCCCGTCAAGCTTGTGGAACATGAAGCGATCTCCCATCATGTGGTTGCTTGCTCCATTATCCAAGTACCATTGATCCGTGTGATCATGGTTTCATTCCTTCGTGCGTAGTTTTGGAACTACATTCTCCTCATTTAGTTCCATCATGACCGACTCCTTTTCAACATATGAGGAGAGAAGTACTAACTCTCCGTCATCTTCTTCTTCGTCTTTAACAAGGTTCATCTCCCCGTCCTTCTTCTTGCTCTTGCAATCCAAAGCAAAGTGCCCAACTCATTACAGTTGAAGCACTTTTTATTGCTTCGGCATCTTATCGCGTAGTGCCCGTATTCGCCACATTTAAAGCACTTGATATGTGACAAATCATAGGATCTCTCACCACCGTCTTGCCCAGTCTTGTCTCCACGGCCACCCCTACCGCCTCGACCAGTCTGGCAACCTCGACCGCGCCACCTCCCGCGGTTGTATGATGAGCCACGACCGTCTCTCGGATCTCCCCTTACTAGCAATGCTTGCTCGTTGTGTGATCCCTGCTCCTTGCGCGACGGAAATCCCTTCAGTAACTCCTCATGCGTCTTGGGAGATCCAGTGATCTCCTCTATCTTCTTCTTGTCCAGATCGGGGGAGTACATAAGTGTTATGATAACAGGTATGTACTTCTCCAGAAGCACGCGCAGGTACTTCTTCAGCGCCACAGATTCCTCCATTTTGTCGCTAAGAGAGTTAATCTGATTATACAACGAACTCAGCTTGCCGGCGAATTCGTCCACCGACTGGGTCTCTTCCATTTTCAGATTCTCGAACTCGCTCCGCAAATTCTAGAGCAGCACCTTCTTGACACAATCAACTCCTTCGTGCATTGTCTGAAGTGCCTCCCACGCTTCCCGTGCTGTCTCCTTGCTGATGAGCTGATGCATCATCGCGTCTAGCACCGCCTGGTAGATGAGGGCCAAAGCCGCCTGATCTACCTTGTCGTCCATCTCCTTGTCCTTCCCCTTCGAATCGACTGCGCTCCAGACTCCTTGGACCCGCATGTTTGCCTTCATCTTCATTGTCCACACTGGGTAGTTGTTGATCATCAGGAGAGGGTACTGGAGGGAGATTAGCCCACTCTGAGCCTTCACCTTGCCACCCATGCTCTGATACCACATGTTATAATAATTCCCAAAATTCTTTGCTCTCGGATCACTTCGCCTCAGCACTCCACCGTCGGCGAGATGCGTGTTGATACGACCCGCCTATACGCAAGCTGGCTGCGTGAAGCGTGTTATTCTTTTCCCAGGTGTGGCACACTTGCCATCGAACGTATTCCCTCTGCGAAACCGGCTTGCTATTGACGAAATGCCTCACCAGCACCAACACGTGAAAGCAAAGCTAAATTTTCTAGTCACCAAAAACGCGAACACTCATGAACAGATTACTTCCTGGAAGCCAAAAACACACACACTTCTTTTTCTTCTCTTCCTCTCATCTGCTTACTCGCTTCCCTCTATCGCTTATGTTCTGCTGCTCTTACATTGCTTGCGTGACCTTTTAAAGCATGGAGACACGACTTACAAACGGACTCCCAAACCAACTCGGACACCAACTCGGATGTGAAACAAAGATCGTATAATACTTGTATACGTATACACGGCAAGAGGACTCGTATACGTAAACTCGAATATGGCATATTGTGCTAGTTCACAACATATATTGCTCAATGACTAGCCATCACGTCTTCACACTTTCGAACAACCCCAAATTGTCTCTACGTACATCGGCTTCGTCACTTGGTGCACCATTGCACCAACTCACCTCTTCACGATTCTTGTTTTCTCTGTGCTTCCCGCTTGAGCCATGTAGCCTCACTTGAATTTACACGACTATTGTTCCTCAGCTCCGCCTAGTCCCAGTCCATTGCCATCGACCACTAATGTTCTCTTAGCCGGCCGCACATCCAAAGGCCAAGTAACCATATCAAATATAAGTTCTATACACTTGACTCAAATTTGTCAAAACTATACATCATGCAACACAACACAACCAACCCATGACACCCATGACATGCAGACGCTCAATCACCACTGATCCTATCTTGACCAAAACAGTTCACCAACAACCGGTCAGACCACCATTACTAGGCCAGTCTAACCACCGACACCATGCTGGTCAGACCACCGGCCATTGGCTGGTTTGACCGCTTAATTTTGGTTAAACTCTATCTAATTTCAGCTCTAGTTTCCCATTCTATTGGCACCAAGTACAAACTCATCCCCAAATAAACCTACACAAGTGCCTTGCTTACGCATACATCGATGCACCATGGGGTATCTACCTTAAACTTATCTTCCTTCACATGGCGGCCAGCTACCCCACCGAATTGTTTCTTTTATCTCTTTTTGTCGCCATAGCTTTTCTGCTTCAACCTCCAACAGCAAGCTAATTCTTGATCGATCCCTCTCAACCGCTACCCCTTCCAATGCAATACTCTACACATAGTTATGTTCTACTTCTCTCTAATTATTGTTTAATACTAACTGTTGTGATATGAAACACACATACACGTGTAACCATGGCCGATCCCTGTCGGGGATACCCGTCACTCTCTTTGGTGGTCCTGAGCCTATTCCCTATGGCTGCGTCATCTCTACCCTAAGCTCTTTGCTCCTTTGCTTCAGTACGCCCGTTCTTCGTACAGATGCAAACATGTATATACATATGCATGATATTACACATGATCGATGTCCTCTTCTCCCGCATTGGTCGTTCCTCTTTTTCGACATTGGGCAACTCAAAGCTGTGGCTTCCTCACTAACCACATGCCATGGTGACCTCCCATCTTCACTGATATCGGCATGCTTGCTTTAGTCGTTGTCTAACGATATGGAGAACTTCTCGCCATCGCCGGTGATGTTGTGCCATTCTCCGGCGATGGCACGCTCCTAGCTACCCGATGGCCTCATATTGTCTATAGCCAGTCTTCAATGCAAAGTTTCATCTTTTCTTTTCCACGGCTTCCTATCACCGAGCTTCTTTGGCTATTGACTTGTTCAGTAACGTCGACGCTCACTACTCGTTGTCATGGCTTGTAGCTCCTTCGACTTTGGCCTTTCTTTTCAACCACTCCGGCGAGTAGCACGATATTGTCCTTGTTGAACGGCTAAGGTAAGTAGCACGATATTGTCCTCATCTCTGCCGTCACCACCTCAGCTCTTCGCTTCCTTGTGGATCAATGTCTTCTTGCAGGATAAATCAACACCATTGTACTCTTTCGTGGTCTACTCCAACACCATTCGTGCTAGCATTAAGCCCAGAGTCATTGCAATAAGCCCAAAATACAAAGATCTACCAGGGCATGGGAAGAGGCAGAGTAGTGCAGGTCGGCATCCACCGGGATCATACACTGTGGACGTTCACGTGTAGGAGGCTCCATTGTGAAATACATCTTTAATTAGTGTTAAGAACAAAAAACTTGTATTGTGGATGGGTTTATTAGTATGTGATAATTGAGTAACGCCGCTCTGTTTTCTGACCAGGTGAGATCGCGAGCAATGCCACAGCATATGTTACAAATTGATGAGTACCACCGCTACAAGGTGAAAAAACTTTCGTCCTAGCTGTAGTCAAGTAACTTTTCTAGTGAGAGAGTATACTTGCTGCTGAGTTTGGCACCTATGGAAGCACTGGTGCTATCAATTGAGAAATAATTTCCTCATATATAGAATGCATATTTTCCTCATATATAGGATGCTGCATTGGATGCTTTGTGTGGGTCTTTTTCTTTTACCCAAGGATGTTTTCTTTTCTAAGGATTATAGAACATATAGGAATTAAAAGAGGTGCTTATGAAGAGAGAGGGTGGTATCATGGATGCCAAGGGAGCAATGCTCTCGCATGAATTTCATTTGATTTAACAGTGAATCGATGCAAAATTAAATTGCACCAGAAGTAGCCTTCGTAAATTCAATTGTCCTACGTTAATCCTTAACCTTATAATTTAGTTTCAATAGGTCCATGATCTTATTTGATTGCATCACTTAGGTCTATCCATCCATTTAACCATGGGTTGTTAGCGTCTGAAGGGAAGCTAGCACTAAAATCATCAAGTGTAGATTGGAAAATTTTGGTTTATTACCACGCTGATTGTACAGTTAGGAACACAACATTTGCATTCCTATCTTAAGGCTAGTTACTTATTAGTAGGCACACACCTTGTGGTCCGTAGCTAATGCTTCCGCAGATGTGTATGGAACTTGATGCACTTGTGCTCCTGAGTCATGAGTCTAGGAACTAAATAATTAAAGTTGGTATTCTGTTCATGCAGGAGGACGTGAATATCATGTAAAAGATGGGTTTTGATGTGTACCGATTCTCAATCTCATGGTCAAGAATATTCCCAATTAATGTTCCTTAAATTGTTCGTGTATCTTTTCTTTATTTTGGACTTCATTTCTGACAATGCTGACAAACTAAATTTCTGTTTAATAACTGTTCATTATTATAGATGGAACTGGAAAAGTAAATTGGAAAGGTGTGGCATACTATAACAGGTTGATAAACTACATGCTAAAGATAAGTATGTCATATACATAGTGTAAGATGGAAGAATGATTTTCATTTGAAATGTCACAGTAGTTTCATGTCCCATGCTGAAATTTGCTCTGCTTGAAGGCGTTACACCTTATGCAAATCTGTATCACTATGACTTGGCGGAGGCACTAGAGGTGCAATATGGAGGGTTGTCGAATAGAAAAGTGGTGTAAGCACGTTTAGATTTTCTTTATTAGATCCGAGATAATGAAAAATCTGGCTATGCCTCTCATGGTATATAGTTTACATGTTTTCAACATTGCTTTCTAAACAGTTGTGGAGTTTCAACATTTACCAGAGGTTCCATTTGTAACACAAATTTCAAAGAAACTTTGGAACTAGTAGATCTCATTCGTTATGCATGTTTCAATTTGGTAGACAAATGTAAGTAGGAAGCTTGTGTCAGTAGACAGCAAATGATCTTACAACTTAAGTTCCGATGCTCAGATTTATACGGCCAATGTTCCTGCTTGACAAGATTAAATATTGGTGATAACCTAAGTTCCCACGCACTACAAGATTGTCATGAACTACTTTATACAATTTTTCTCACACACTTCCTATAAAATGGACTAGGACTGTGTTTTACGTAGGAAAAATGCGATGCATTCATTAAACTTGTGGAGTGCAGGAACACATTCGTAGACTATGCCAATTTCTGCTTCAAGACATTTGGTGACAGAGTAAAGAACTGAATGACATTTAATGAACCAAGGGTTGTCACTTCTCTTGGCTATGACGACGGCAAATTCGCTCCAGGAAGGTGCACAAAATGCAAGGCTGGAAACTCCTCTACTGAGCCTTACATTGTCGCACATCATCTCATTCTTCCCATTCTGCTGATGTTCAGGGATACTGGCAGAAGTATCAGGTAAGATGAGCTGTGTATATCTGCAAGAAAGGACAAGTGATTTAAGCTTTTCTAACTCTTTCTGGGAATTCATGTGGTATTTTTATCACATTGACAGAACTGGAAGGTAGACATGAACTAGTAGCATTTGTTTTGTTTTTTTGCAAGAATAAACTAGTAACATATGTGTACTTGCGAAAACCCTAATGGCAAAAATGCAATTTACCTTTGGAAAATTCATATAATAATGATTGTTCTTTTCACACAAACTATCTTTTCAGAGTACACAAAAGGGGATTAGGGGAGGATTGGAGTTCTTCTGGATTTTGTCTGGTATGAGTCTTACAAGTTCACGAGCTGACCAAGCTGCGGCTCAAAGCTAGATGTCAGATCGCCCCTGAGTGGTCAAACTATTCATTACACTCCGGTCAGACCACTCACGATGACCAAGGATAATTTGCTCTGTTTTTCTTGGAGATTTCATTATTAATGCCTAGGGCTTGTTTTGATAGCTTACCTTAGCTACTGGAATCCAATTAGGTGGAGTAGTATGATCTTCTTAGCTTTTAGAGCCTCTTGGAGTGAAAGATTAATAATTTATAGGGAAAAATTTAGAAATAATAATTCACCCTCGTCTGATTGCCTGCATCAGTCCTACAATGGCTAATTGGTGGTTCTAATTTTCTATATCTTGTAAAGCATGTAATCAGGTGTCTAACATGTGTCTCCACTAGTCTGAAATGTCCAATACCAAACAAATAAAACAAGAAAATTTAAAAATAAAAATATCTCCAAATCACTCTTTGGATGCGCAATTGGACCCACACTACTACAAAAAAAAGGTCATCACAACGGTTCAAAAACGTTATCACAGATAGTTTCATGAGCTATCTAAGTTTATGGGTAAGTAATGACATGAGGTTATCACTGATGGTTTTTGAATCGTCTGTGATACAGACTATCACAGATAGTTATTAATTTATAACCGTCTGTAATAGTTGACTAGCACAGATAGTTTGTAGTAGAAATCGTATGTGATAGCTGATGTATCACAGATGATTTCAACTACAAACCGTCTATGATATTACTATCACAGTTGGTTTGTAGTTAAAACCATCTGTGATATTTGATGTATTGCAAACAGTTTGTAGATGAAACCTCTATTTATATATGTGTATTACAGATGGTTTGTAGAAGAAACCACCTGTGATATTCCTTTGTATTGCTAAATCTATTTCTGTTCATTGGCTAGCCTTAGGAAATGTTAGCCATGACCTTTGAAACAAGCAAAAACACAAAAAGTACTTGTATACATCAAATTCACATTCATTTCAGAAACAAGAACATCTATTTCACAAATCAGTTAACTCTAATGAAATAAATTAACCATTCATGAACATGTACACACATGTACAATTAAGTTTAATCTTATCCCAATCAAATTTATTCTACATTGTTGAATTTTCCATCTTTGTTTATGACCTGAGACATCAGAAAGTACGCACACTATCTTTGAATTTTTTGGAGCTCGACCAGTTCCAACGTAGTTGTAGTGATGGTCACAACCTATCGGTAGGAAGCTCAAAGTCATGCATACATATAAATTGATAAGTATAAAATAATTATTGCAAGATTGACACACCTGAGGATCGTTATTTTCGTGGAACCGAGGAGTAGTTCTATGTTGTGGCAATATAGTATCCACAGGTTTTGCCCGGCGGCTACTGATGGCACTGCAAAAATAGAATTTGTTAGTTCGAGAGGCATTACTACGAAGTGTTATATAGGATTAATGTGTACTAGCAAATACTGGAAAATCTAGATTGTGTTGTAGGGTGCTGATCCCTCCCTTGGATCTCTATACAGTAGCAATGTATTCGGTGAACAACCTACGTGATTCCAAAAAGTTAGCCTTAGCCATTACAAAGGAAGAAAAGACTACAATAGGGTTATTTATGAAGGAAATGTGTTTACCTGTTAATTAATTATTGAATAACTATGAAGTTGGTTTTGGCCCTCTTTAGGGAATTAAGGTATATTATCTTGTTCTATTTTGGTATAATTATAATTAAAATCCAATGGAACCTAGACAGGTATGTCGTCATGGTCATTAAACCTAAGTTCATGCTGCTTATAAAGTACAAATCAATAAGTATAGCCACTAGGACAGCACTTACCCCTAGTTTGTAGGGCAAAAGTATGAATTCCTTATCACGGAGAGCCACCAATGCCGTTGTCATGTAATCCTTGACGAAAAATGTATCGTCCTTGATGATATGCATGGAGACCAAGTGTGAGTCGAGGTAACTTACTTGTGATTTTGTTAATCTGGCTTCACTCACCATGTATCTATCTATCTATCTATCCATATATATATACAAAAGCAAGAAGTAATATATGACATTTATCGGTACTACATGAACGTAGAACTAATTGTACACATTTATAGTGTCCAGCATCGAATGCGTGAGGCGTTGAGGGTGTCGAGGTTGAAGAGAAGGAACAAGTCCTTGAAGGTCACCGTGAAGACCTAGTCATAAATCTCGTGCTGGAGATGATGCGGCTTGAACTTGACATTGACACCCGACTTGTTGGCTTGTTCCATATACCGTGAATGCAATCTCTGGCATGCGAATCCTAGGATTAGGAGGCGTTCTTTCGGGATGACCAACAACTATCCTAGCTTGAATTTTTTTGGCCAATGGCAAGTAGGGGATATCATTAGTCTTCTTTGTTTTGCCCTTGCCACCTCACTATCTAGAGGTTGATTTCATGGTAGCCGACCAGGCTCGAGATATAGATGCATGTAATTCACCGTGCCCTTGCCGCATTGGTGCAGGTAACTCTGGTGTAGGTAGCTTTGGTGCAATAATTTCCCATGAAGTTGATATCAATGTAGGACCCTCCTGATAGATGTCCCTTTTGGGCTACTGGATGAATATTCTAATAGCTTACCCTAGAGTCACAACCTCGTCGTTTGAGGGCATCTACAGCGGGACAACCTCGAAGTTGGCATGAATATCGTCCACATTCACGTTTGCGAAACCTGGCGCTAGAATTACACTGAGTACCAAGGCTCTAGCACCGGATGGATACGGCTGACCCCAAGAAGCGTACAAGGCAATGGAGGTATATCTCACTTAGAGCTTGCACTTCATAGCCACCTATATAATGATACAAAATTATCTACTCCAATAGGCCTATCAATGGATTGAGATTCCAGAGATAATAATTATTACCAGAATATCGTTGACAGGAAGTCTGTGGTCACTTTTCGAGATAGGGTTGGACGTGCAACTATTACGATGGTTGGGGGGCTGGCTAGCATAGGAGTACGGAGGCTTCCAACTGATTTTTCCTAAACCTTTCCAACCTGCTCTCCATCTACCATTACATCTCATCTTTGATGGCATCAATGATCTCCTCTCTAAGGGATGCCTTAATCTCCTCTCGGAGTCGTGCCTTGCTCTCGGCTTTGGCTCTCTTCCTACTCCGGTATGCTTCAGAGTTCTATGAGAATCCATGTTTTCATGGAACATAAAGAACAAGGCCTCTCATGCAACCTAGGTGCTCCTTATTTTCTAGGGCTATGGATAGTATCTCTCTCTCCTTGACTACCTAGAATGAGCTTTAGAAAGATTCTACACTCAGCGCTTTCTATAAGAGCCTGACATGTTATTTCACTCCCTATGAAGTTATGGAGCAATTACAAATTAGGTAGTTCGATATCTTACTAAGCGGTGGAACACTTCCTCATCTGTGGGATTTGGAAAGGAGATGGCCCCCGATGACATGGTAGATGACCTCATTCTTATTCAGTTTTGAGTGCGCTCATCAGGGATCCCCGTAAATGGCAGAGAGGCCTCCCGTAGGATTGCCTGCTCGTCCTCCTTCCTCCATTATAGGATTTTAGTTGTATACCCAGTGGTGCCGAGTCTGTGGGGTGCATGTTGTTTACCTGAAGGACCTTGCACGCCACACTTTCACTCCTAAAATCATCTGTCATCTTCTTTGTCACAAAGTCTTGCCAGCACAGTTCAGGAACAGGTACTTCTAGAAGGGCATCAGATGCTTCTCCATGTATTACTTGATAAGCATGCTCTTAAAGTTCTTCCACATTTTGGACGCCGCTAGCAATGCATGTCATAACACAGAGACCTGGTGTTCTTCTAGGATCTTGAATGATCAGAAAATTTCTGTCACTAGCACATTTTTCTAATCTTCAGCCAAGTCCTTCCACGAATCGTAGATGATCTCAACTCATTCCCGTGCAATTGTACTAACCATTCTCCAGAATGCAGACGTTGCTCAGTGAGGATTGAGAGGGGTTCTAGATGCATCGACATCCTTGATGGTAATCGGTCCTCGGGCCTTTTTGATAGTCCTCTTTCATGGCGCTTAGATTTTCAAAAGGATGGTACATCAAACGCATGAGGTGATGATGGCGAATAATGAGCGGATGACATCATAAGAAATAGAAGCTCAAATTTAAAGTGTTGTGATGCTCTCGGATGCAGAGTTGCACAAGATAAAATCTTGGCCTTCTCAATACTTATCAATATTCTTCACAAATTAAATATGATAACTGTGAATCAGACTCCGAGCTTCTATGAAGATTCTCTACATTTAGTCAAGAACAATACTATACTAACAATAATCCAATACTTCCTTTATAACACTAACACTATTCAAGATCAACCGAAATAGAGAGTACTAGTGAATTGGCTACCAGTACAAAATGACAATAAGAATCAATTCGAATAGCTCAAGCTTGACAAGGTTATCATTTTAATTTCATAATATGACTTATCCTCATCGAGCAGTAAAACCGTGCCCACAAGCATTACAAGCAATATCTCCCAGTACTAAAATATGACTTATCTTTTATTTAGGGAATTGATGCTCAAGAGCATTAGCAATTCAACTTTGGGATATTGAAGAGCATTAGCAATTCATCTTCGAGATATTGACATCAAAAGAGCATAATTGAAACTTAAGCCCAGGCATTCATCCTCGAGATGTGATGAGGCAATAGGGTCCCAATCTTCCGATAGGATGATAACTTTGATTTGGAGGAGAATGACTTTAACGAGCAAGCTTCTAACCGGCCATGACCAGAACACCAAGCAATCGCTAAACCATACTCTAAGTCATTATCAACTGTGCCAAGAATGCAGTTGACCTGACCACGAAGGTCTATTCCTGCATGCAACCGAAGAACACGCAAGAACAAGATAACAAGCAATCTGAAATTGCAAATATTTATATTGAGTTCAAAAGGTGGGATTCCATAGAGGTTCTTTATGGTTGGTCACTTGGTCTTGTCGACACAAGTGAAGAACAAGAGTTTTCACAATAGAAAAATTAGGCAAACGAAATTCAAGAAAACTAGAACGGTGCGGCCTCCTTAAATAGGGGAGGGAAAGCCACGTAAAACAATGAAATAAGGGGTGGTACTATTCATAGTACTGTTTATATGAACAGTACAACCGTGAACAGTATGGGCCTAGAGGGGGGCACCTCCCCCTTGGGCCCAAGCATTACAAGGCCCAATTTGGCCTAAATAGGTGACACAACACATTATTTTGATGATTACAGTTTACACAAAAGGAATTTGAAGTTGAGACTAGATCCATTGGAAAGAGGACGAGAAAAGCTTTCCAACAAGTACTCGTGAAACTCAAACAGACTCCGTATGTGAAAGTTATGCACATTTGAAATTGGCCCTGTCAAGCTGAATTCGAATTGATTTGGAGGCCGAATTGGATTCCAAAACCTGTCCAACTTGAACTCTTGCTTCAATTTGTCCAAAAGTGATATAGTACTATAAAATTATATATTTTCATCATTAGGTAGCATCATATTCTCATTTAAAATATGTTGAAGCTGAAGGAACGAATTCACTTTTAGTTCAATCTTAATATTGGGCGCTATAGTCGTATGTGTTTGTGGCGTGGTCACATCATCCTCCTCTTCTTGACAGAAAACCATCCTCAATTTTAACATATGTGTAGCCTCACGTATTGCATGATCTTGATCATAATTCTTGGTACATGATAACAAACGCAACAAATTCTCATTATGTAATATCATAAGTTCTTTATCAAACAAAGTAAAACCTCTTTAAAACAAGCTCACCTGATAATTTAAGTGATGCGTAGGAGCTCTTGTAATTGGAACAACAAGCATAGCAAATATGGTTGTATCCATAGGGGTCATGTCCTCATCAAGACGTGTATTGATGAAACAACAATAGGGCGAAAGGGATAATTGGTAACCATAATGATACATTGTTCATTACCATATGATAAACAGAAAAGAAGAATATTACACATGGCGTGCTTGGGGAGGAGGCGCACTTGGGAGGAAGGCAACGTGCTCAGAGAGGAGGCGGCATGCTTGGGGAGGAGGGGGCATGCTCGGGGGAGGAGGTGGCATGCTCGCGGAGGAGGCATGCTTGGGGAGGAGGCACGCCGGGGAGGAGGCGGTGGGCTTGGGGGAGGAGGTGGTGGCTCGTGCTCGGGGGAGGAGGCAGTGGGCTCAGGGGAGGAGGTGGCGGCTCATACTTAGGGAGGAGATGGCAGGCTCAGGGGAGGAGGCGGTAGCTCGTGCTGGGGGAGGAGGCGGTGGCACATGCTCGTGGGATAGTTGAGAATATTAAGCGTCTGAGTGCATGTGAGCGCGGACAAACCCTAGAGTCTGAATATAAATAGGTTGGACATCACGGATGGTATTAAATTAGAACCATATGTAATAATACACATCACAAATGGTTATACTTTAGAACTATCTGTGATAAACACACATCACAAACGGTGTTAATTTACATCCATCTATGATAAATACACATCACATATATATGACACATTCTCATATACATAATTATAAATTCATATATATATATATATATATATATATATATATATATATATATATATATATATATATATATATATATATATATATATATATATATAGATGACACATTCTCATATACATAAATGTAAATACAGAACATATGACACACAAGCATTTCATTCATCTCCACATGCTTATTTTCTTTAAGCATTAGCCCTTCATGATGATCGACATGTATGTAGTTAGTTTCGTCACATTGTTCTTCCTCGACCCTTATGCCTTTTCTGAAAGAAGGTAACTTGTCAAATTGATTGTATTCTTTCCCATCCATTACATTCTCAACTCTGATAATCCTCCTTTTTCCATGAAGAATTATGTGGTGCTTTTTATTTGCCTGGCCGGTTACATAGAAGACTTGAACAACTTGGTTAGTGAGTACGAAAGGTTCGTCTTTGTATCCAACACGTTCGAAGTCTACGGTAGTGACACCATACTTGTTAACCTTCATCTGTGGGAGATGGATACAACGGCACCGAAATAGGGAATCTTAAAAGCATATAGTCGAGCTCCTCAATATCCTCTATGAACCCACAGTAGGAGCTCTTCAACCCATCAGTACTGAACACATCTATGCAGACACCGTTGTTCTGGTTAGTGCTCTTTACATCCTAAATCTGCGTATAGAATGTGTACCCATTTATGTCCTATCATTACCATATCACAACTATAAATATTGGCCCTTTTGCTAATCATATCAGCATATCACTTGACGAGCTCCTAGTGAGTCACTCCTTCAACCATTGGTTGAATTGACTGTTGTGTTGTCTCATGATCCAAACATCTAACCTCTCTAAATTCTGTTGCCAAAGCACGTCCTTGTACTGGTTGATATACATGGACATTTCAGTCATGTATTGCAAAACCATGAAATAGATTTGAGCATATGCATCCATATCTGAGTGATTACTTTTCTTCCAATGGTCCTGATACTCTCGAGCCTCCCCTCTTGGCGAGATCGAGGCACACCTATCAGTTCGATCTGAGCCATGTAATTGAGGCATAACTCAATGACCTCTTCAGTTGCACAACCTTCGATGATGCTGCCCTCTGGCCGAGATCAATTCTGTACATAGGACTTGAGAATTCTCATGCACCTCTCGAATGAGTGCATGCTAAGTAGGAACATGGGTCTGTATATCTTTATCTCCCACACAATGTGAACATTGAGATGAACCGATATCGACCTCATCTTGTAGAGCATCTAGTCCTTCAAGATTGACCACCTTCTGAGCAATTGTGTTAAAGAAATAACACAACATAATGATCGTCTCTCAGACCTTGATCGGCAAAATACTTCTAACTATAACAGGGAGCATCTGTGCCATCAACACATGATAATCATGAGACTTCATGCCAATTAACTTCAAATCTTCCATCGAAACAAGTTTCTTCATGTTGGCAGAGTATCTGGATGAAACTTTCACACCACGCATGCACTGGCATATTTCAGTTCTCTCGGCCTTGGACAGAGTGTAACAAGTAGGTGGAAGGCACGTTCGTCTTTTATCGCTCTTTATCGGTGCTAACTCAGATCTGATGTCCAATCAACCAAGTCAAGCGATGCATTGACAACATCCTTTGTTTTGACTCGAATATTCAATAAGAGACCAATCATGCTGTCACATACATTCTTCTCTACATGCATGACATCGATACAGTGGTGAACTTCTAGGTTCCCCCGATAAGGCAAGTCCCAAAAATATTGATCTTTTTCTTCCAGATGTTCTTCTCATGGGTCCAAGATTTACATCCCTTTCTAAGCAGAACATCCAAATTCTTAACCATATCATAGACCTCTTTTTCGCTTAAATGTATTGGAGCTGAACTGTCATCCTTTTCTCCATCGATTTGTTTCTTCATCCTGTGGTATGCATGAGCCCTCAGAAGGAACTTTCGGTGTCGCATGTACACAGTTTTGCATGAGTGTTTTAGCCATACACTCTCGGTATCATCTAAGCAGTAAGTATATGCTTTGGTCCCTTTGTACTCTTGCCCGACAGGTTAGCAAGGATGGGATAATCATTTATGGTGCAGACTAACAAGGAGTATAAAGTGAAATTCTCTTGCTTATATGCATTCTATACCTATACCCCTTCGATCCGTAGTATTTTTAGATCTTCCAGTAATGGTGCTAGGTAACATCAATATCATTCTCAGGTTGCTTCGGCCCTTGGATAAGTATTGACAGCAAAGTATACTTCCGCTTAATACACAACCAAGGAGGAAGGTTGTAGATATAGATAGTTATAGGCCAAGTGCTATGTCGGTTGCTTATGTTACCAAAAGGATTTATTTCATCTGTACTCAATCTAAACCTTATATTTCTCAGTTCAGCACTGAAGTCTGTAAACCTCCTATTGATGTTCTCCATTAGGCGGAATTAGTAAGGTGCCTTAGCATTCTATCCTTCTTACGCTCCTTCGAGTGGCAACGTAGCAGTTTTACCTCTGGCTCGCAAAAAATCACTTCAAATGGAGAATTACAAGAAGATACCATGCTACCTTAGCAGAAGATTCTTTCTTCACCTCTATTCTCTCATCATCATCTGATTAACTCTTACGTTTGTATCGAGATGCGTTGCACACTGGATATATATGCATGTTTGCATACTATTTATGATAGATGATACAGTCATTCGGACATGCATGCATTTTTCTACATAGTCGTTCGGACATGCATGCATTTTTCTACTTCCATTCCCAATGGACAAAGAAATTTCTTGGCTTTGTAGGTGATTTTGGGAAACTCGTTTCCCTCTAGAAGCATATATGCTAAGACATCTAACAGCGCCATAAAACTCTTGTTGGACCAACTATTGTTTGCCTTCAATTTTTGCAGTTCAAGCACAGCTGACAATCTCGTGTACTTTGACGTGCAGTACATCAATAAAGGTTTCTCCGAGTCTTTCATCAAACCCCGAAATTTAACATACTCTATCTCTCATCACAGTTCTCTTCTGCATCGCAAAGCATCTTATCTAGATTGTCATCATGCAGTCTATCCAAATTAGAGCAACAATTGATATCATCCAATGGCATATCGTTGACTTCGTCAGCAATATCATTATTACTACACTCCTATGTAATCTGCTCCACCATGACTGGTGTAACGTGTATACCTCTTTTTATAATCCCTTCGAATAAAGTATGCTTCGATTTGCGCTCTGTTCTTAACATCTTCAGATTCTCATAGTCAATGCATGGACAATACAATATTCTACCCTCTTATTCAACATATCCTTCTCGACAACTCTTGTAAAAGCAGACACGTCATTAATGTACTCTTTACTCACACGGTTCTCAGCGTGCATCTAGCTTCGATCCTACGCTACGTATATAACAATTTAGTGTTAAATATTGAATTAATTAATTAGTATACTAACTATATATGATCTAAAGTAGCTATATGTAGCAAGAATAATTAATTAAATTGAATTAAGTAGGAATAGACTATAAATTGGCTAAACGTTAAACCATGCTAGATGTAAATAATCTTCTATCTCTACATTGAACTAGATCTAAATTATCTTCAATTCTTTCTTTACTAAGCTAAATCTAAAATATAATTAAATTATAAATAAATTACTAACTATAGATTATTAAGAACAAATGGACCAACAATTACTCCCCTAAATCCTTGCTTAACGAGCGACTAGGACGGTCACATCACTCAGTCGCCGAGCCACGTCGCGACCGGGCCTGTTATGTTGTGGGCCGGCGAGTTGCGTTGTGGGCTGGCGACTTATGTTTATTTCTGTAAAGAACCATGGCTTATTTCTATAAAAGGATTAAAAATTGTTTATTTCAAAAAATTCAGACAGCTGGCGTCTAATAAGATAAAGCGGTATGCATACAGAATGGGCGTCGACCACTCCGCATATATGTTGACCATAGGACGGTCGTCCGCACGCGGTCCGGCGGAGCCCGCACGCCACCGGCACGAAGGCTCCCTCGTGGTGGTCGTGCGGTGCCGGACGTCAGCAAGCATGTGTCACGCCCCACGGCACTAGCTGCAGTCCGGCGGTCTGGCCCCGTGGATTGCGGCCTTCCCTTAAGGTTGATGGAGTCCACGATTCCATTCACCGCTTCGTATTAACTAGACCACCGTAGACCGCGGTGGTTGCTGACGGCGAGACCTCCCAGTCGCAATTTTTTTTTTAAAATCGCATGATCACATACGTGTGAACTACATTCTAATAACTTAGTTTCATCCTTGAAATATTTGAAGTTTCAATACTCCGTAAATATGAAAATCTTTCTAATTTTGGAATTTCCCATTAAAATTTAGTAATTTTGCAACTGAGATACTTAAAAATCTATTTTCACAATTTTTGGAATCTAGAGTAGAAATTTTCTTGAAATCATTATATGAAAATTTGTGCAACATTTAGAACCCAAATATAATTTAACGAAAAATCGAAACAACAGAGAAAATGGTCATTTACATCTAGCTAGTTCTGTGCGCTGATTAATTTAGGCCACAATTGCGAGAACAAACATGCATGTATGCAACCGAAGTGTGGCAAAAATGGAAATACAAAACTTTCACTGGCAAAATGGAGAATATGCTATTTTTTAATGAAAAAAATCCGTTAGTTTCATTGCGTAATATGGATTGCATGTTTATGCTAACTAGCACTATGAAAACTGAAGGTGATTGATTGTTTTCGTCTATCCGGACGACCGTATACTCCATCTTCTTCACATAATTTGTTCACGTCCTACCATGCGAACTGACCAAAAAAGCACTGGATTATAAAACATAATGAGAAATGATTATACATATCGCTATTAAATTGCATACTACAATTATTTAGCCTCTTCTAAAACATTTAAATAGGGGTTAGAGAGAGGAAACATTATAATAATTACGCTCTTGATTTTCTCAAGGAAGAAACATTTTAAAACAAAGATCCCCACGGCTGTGAACAAACATTTTGAAACAGAGGATTAGGACACAACATCTGACAATGGAGCAAACACCCCTAACAAAGCCTAGCAGAGGTAATATTTCCTGAGATCTGTACAATTGAAAATTATTTCTTATCTTCCTCAGACAAAAATATATCTCTTATCTTCCACAAAAAAGATTCTTACCTAACATTCCTAACAAAAAAGGTTAGGTTAAAAAAAATGAAGAACAACATGTGCCAAATATAAACTAAGGGCAGAATACATGATCCAGAATCATCTAGATGCAGTCAGGGCCGGACCCACCAGGGGGTCAAGTGGGGTTGGCACACCCCACGGCCGGCCGCCCCTGCCCTCCGGCCACCACGGCCTCCCTCAGAGCTTTAGTTGGCACAATAGCAAGCATGGATAAGGATAAGGTCCGTCTCCCCTGTGCCTTCCCGTGCCCTCCTCATGAGCTCCCTCCTTCCCCTCCTCCTCGTTCGACTTCGCTGGCGATGGAAATGGTGGTGGTGGAGGCGCAGACACAGGAGATCAAGCTCTTCAACTGTTGGTCCTTCGAGGACGTCCAGCGGTCCAGGTCTCTTCTCTTTCCTTTTCCCCTGTCCGCTCCTCTCCCACCTCAACCCCCAAATCTCATCTATGTAGCTTGCTTACTTTCTTGGATGCGATATTTGAATCGGCTCTCTGTATGCATGGTGCCATAGTGACTCTGGTTCTTGATCTCCCCTTCTTAGCGGTGAGTTGATCTGCTAATCTGATGGTTAGGCTTAGGATTCGATCTTTACTAATGGCCGTAGTTGACACGATGTCTTGATGCTTCAGTTGGTGGATATGTTGGGAGTTCCATCATCTATGTGTGTCCCAGGAAGCAAGATTTGAGGGTTTCGATGCTAGAATGTTAAGAGTTCGCTCATATTTTTAGGGTTTTCTCTTGAGATTATGTTGCCTAATGATTGGGTGGAATAGTTAGATTTCATTGTTTGGCCACTATATCTAGTATTGATCTTTACACATGGACTTCTTTTTTGGGGAAGGAGTCGTTAAAGCTTCATGTTTAGATTACTGGCTAGATTTGTGTGCTGTTTCTGTATATATTTTTAGTTTGTGTTGATGTTTTCTTAAGTAGCTACTAAAGATGGAGTATTTTAGGATTTTATGAGTTGAATGTGTAGGTTTGGAGACGAGCGCTTGTATTAAGTGAGCATGTGCCGGTGGGAAAGCAAGCTGGTACAATTGCGCATGTTAAACTAGTGTATGATTCAGGAAGAAATTTAGGGTCCTAATCGTTGATAGATGTAGGAGATCAAGCTCTTCAACCGTTGTCCTCCATGCCAGCCGTGGTCGGCGCCGTTAGCCCTCTAAATTTTGATGCTAGATTTGTCATTGGATGTGGTTTCATTACACCTTGCCACTCTCTTAGGTTTGATTTCCTCTACTAGTCTATAATACAATGTGCTGTTGACACAATATTTAAGATAGAGTCAAAGATGGCCTTCGTCAGCAAGCACGGCAATGGTCAAGCAAACTGATGAGCAGAAAATGATAAAAATAGTGGTAGAATGACAACACATTACACGCCCTGCACCACCTCCATCTGTTAGCGCCATAATTAACCAGGCATCTGTAACATCCTAAATTTTAAATGTTTGAAAATTTGGAAGAAATTAAAATTTTTCTTTACATCTTGCTAGCATTTGAGATTTTTGCCGAAACCTTATTTGGGTTTTCCAGAGTTTTGCCCTGAGCAAGTAATAAGTCGAAATAAATCTCGAGCACAAAACAGCCATCATGAAAAATAAAATAATAATAAGTAAATACTTACAAATAATCTAAATGGTGTTTCACCCTGACCACCTAAGATTCATTGTAATTCACTAAATCAAAGTTGTATTTAAATATCAGAAACAGATAATAATAATAATAAAGACCAAGAATTCATTCTAGATATAGCTCGACCATCATACAAAAAGGGGATTTTGGACATCAAGCTCAAGCCATTAAAAATTTGAAATGCTAGCATTGTCCTTTCCTTCTCTCTATGCCATGTGGGCCACTTCTTCTTCCCCTCCTTTATCTGCTTCCCTCATTTCTTTCACTGCCAGTGGCCCCTCCTTCTCTTCCCCCTTCCTCCTTCTTTCCTCTGCGCGCGGGCCCGGCTCCTGCCCCGCCTCCTCCCCTTTTCTTTCTCCCCGCAGCCTGCTTTGTCTTCTTCTTCCTTGCGTGGCTGCCGTGAGCCCACGTCGCCCTTCGCAGCGCGCGCCTGCTCCCGTCTCCTCCCAACTCCTGTGTGCACGTCGTCCACGCCTGCGCTCCCACGTCGGCACGGCGTCAGCTAACTGCCCCCATCCCCTCACGCACGGCGCCTGCGCCCTCCGCCCATGTCTGGCCGTGCCACGGCGCGCCCGCGCACCATGCCATCTGTCACATCCCAAAATTTGGCTTTTTGAAAAATTTAAATTCAAATTAATTATTTTAAGGTAATTGGATTTTACTTGGCTTTTAATTGCCTTTCTGGATTTTTCTGGAATTTAAAAACTATTTTCAGAATTTAAAAAGTAATTCAAAATATGAAAATTTAATATCAACAGTAGTTGGAAATAATTTTATTAAATCCAAAATATCTCCAGGAGCTTCTGTGAATTTTTCTGGAATTTTTGGAGGTATTTTCATATTTTTCTGAGGCCTAAATAAATTTCTAGCATTTTCTGAAATTAGAAATCATTAAAATCCCTCCCTTTTTCCTCCAGCCGACGCGTGGACGGCCCAGGACCGCCCACATCGCCGCTCGGCCGATCCAGGCCGCACCTCCCTCTCCCTCGCTGTCCAGCGGGCCCGGCCCGTCAGCCGGCGGCCCCGCCTTCACCTCCTCCGCGCCCGACGCGTGGACGGCTCGGATGAGCCGAGTCTCCGCGCGGGCCATCCAGCCGCCCGCTCTCACTCCCGCCCTCACTCCACTGACCCGCGGGCCCCGCCCGTCAGCCGCGTCTTCGCGCCCGGCCTCAATCCACCGCCCGATCTTTTCCCCGAGCCGCGTGGCAGCCATCCGCACCGCCCGGCCGCTCCCTCCTCTCTCTCACTACACGCGGGGCCCACCTGTCGGATCCGTCGTCCCCGCGGAGCCGGCGCCTTCCTTTTCCTTCCCCCTCTTTCCTTTTTCGCCGGCCGACCGAGACCGCGCCGGATCCCGCCTTGCCTTACCCGGCCCTCCTCGGTTTTGGAAGTCCCGGACGCCGCCGCGACCGAATCCCCGATCTCCCGGGCTCCCCTTCCATCGGCGCCCCCTCTTTCCCGTTTTCCCCCCTTTCCTTCCTTTTTCCGGCCGACACACCGGCGAGCGATTGCGCGCCCGTGTCCCCTCCTCCGCCCCTATAAATAGCTTCCCCGGCCTCCCCTCTCCCCGCACCACCCCCCAACGCCCTCCACTTCTCCCTTTGAGCCCCGAGCGCCGTCGCACCAGAAGCTCCCCGTGCGCGTCCGGTAAGTGCTCCGGTGAGTAATCGCCGTCGCCTCGGTCTTCCCCGAAGCTCGCCGCCGCTACCTCGAGCACCCCCGTGGCCGTGCGGTCTTCCCTGACGCCTCAGCCGCCCCTCCCCGCCGCCGGAGCGCCGTCGCACCGGAGAACCCGAGCCAGCTCCGCCTCCCCCTCGTCGCCGCACCTCGTCGACCCCTCCAACCGAACCCCCTTCGCTCAAGGATTGCATTTCACGCGTCACCCGAACCCCTCCGACCCTCCCTCGCCGCCGACGACCCTGCCTCCGGCCACCTTCCCCGGCCTCCCCTCCGGCAGGTAACTCAAAAGGTTTGATTGCCCTATATGGGTAGGCAAAGCCTCCCCGCTCACTTGGCTATCACCGCTCGCTCTTCCCTCCCTCGACTCCCTCGGCGCGCGTTCGAGCCCTCAGTTCCGCGCGCGGAGGTTGAGTTTTTCGTTTATTTTCCGGGCTGACAAGTGGGTCCCACCCGTCAGCGACCGCCGGTCTGCGCTGGCCACTGCCGCCTGGGCCCCACCTCTCTGTGCTATCTCTGACAAGTGGGCCCGGAGTCCAGTGGGTCCCATGTGTCAGAGGCTGAACCGTGGGCTCACTGTCCAGTGGGTCCCACATGTCAGTGACCGCCAGTGGTTACTGTTCAGTGGGCCCCACCTGTCAGTCTCTCAAAATAAAAATAGAAATTAAAATCTAATATTCCAGTGGGCCCCACCTGTCAGAAATTTGGGAATTTCTAGATTTATTCAAATCTGAGATTTTCAAATGAGCATAACTTTCTCATTTTAACTCCAATTCCAGCCATTCAAATTTCTAAATTCATCTAAAATCATAATCTATCCAACTATGGCCTCTGTTGAATTTTTGGATTTTATTTGAATTTTTATTTGTATTTATTTGCTTTGTTGCCTCGTCTTTTCTCGCGTAGATTCCAACGTTGTCAACGAACCCTCTTCACAGCAGCAAGAAGACCCAGAAACCCTGCAAGAAGGCAAGTCTCCTTTGATCATTTTGAACCTATGATTTTGAAATGTTTTAATTATTTTAAATTATGTGCATTGCTATTTATATAAAATATTAGTTCAAATCTTAAGGGTTAGTTAAACCAACCTTGTTATACCCTCCATTGAAATTGAATGCCATGTACCTTTGTCACCCTAGAATTTCATTTGTCTCAATAATGAGATTATTACTGAATCTTTGTGAATAGTGGAATGGTAGTATAATGCTTAGTCTCGCTATTTAATACCTTTGAAATCTTGCAAATGGGAAATTATGATTTATTGTAATACCCCTGTGTTTATGAAAATTAGTGGTAATTGGAGTTGCCACTGTTCTTTTAAAATAAACTAAAATGTGAAAATTGGTTTAGATTAGGGTGGATGGTTAGTTTGGATTGGTGCAGGAAGCACGAGATCTTGTAATGTGTATGTTCCACCCTAGTCAATTAAGGACCGACGCTTGTGTTTGTCCAGACTGAGCATTAACCGTACAACCACAAGTCTATATGGGTACGACCTAGCTGACTAACTTACGATAGTCTAGTTTAGGTGCCACCAGTGGAAAGTGGATGCCAGGGATGGACTGGTTATTCATAGTGAGGGACAGGGATTTACTGTACTCATATGGCGCAAGAGGGGGCTTCAGATTGGGCGGATTTAACCCTTCTGCGGTGAAACCTCAGCGGGTGGTGTCTAGCTAGATTAGAGTAAGGTAAAGGCTTTGTGGTATTTTATCTGGGTCTCATGCCAGAGGAAGCGTGTTGACTTTTAGGATAATTTATCTCTTGTGGGTAAAGTTGTACAACCTCTGCAGAGTGTAAAACTATTCGAATAGCCGTGCCCACGGTCAAGGGCGGGCAAGGAATGCATTCACATGGTAGATTTCTGGCTTTGTTTTAAAATCAAAAGTTTTGTATTCCGAGGGTGAAGGGAACTCTCGGAAGGGAATCCTGGCGGATGGAGCCAGAGAGGGTGGATGGAACCCGCAGTTTAAAACTTGACCAATGGTAATTGGTTAGTTAGTGTTGGTAGTTGGAACCTTCACTAGAAAGATTAATTCTGTTAAAACATTTACTTTATTAACTTGATGCCTTCGAAAATAATTAGTAGTAATTGAATTTTAAAATGTTGCTTTGTGCAAAAGAACCATATAGCCTTCCTTTGTGAAGCCTTGCATCTATGCATTTTTCCCAAGACTTGCGGAGTACTTTATGTACTCACATGCTACACTTAAAAATAAAATCTCAGAGGAAGTTGAAGCTCAAGAAGGTGACTACGACTACTGCTTCGCTTGTGGCTGCGATGGATTCTTCCCGGAGGACTAGGTCGCGCTTCCCCAGTCAACTGCCTGTGGCATCTTGATGGGTCTACTTTGATTTCACTTTGCTTCCGCTGTGTTTTGATTGTGCGAGGTCTTGAAACCTCCAGTGTAATAAGTTGACCCGGTGGTCAGTACTCTTATTTATTGTAATAAATCGTTGATGGTGATGTTTCCTATTCTGTTTGACTGTGTGCACTAGCCTTGATCTGGGACTAGTGCTGTAATACACAGAGGGTCCGGGTTTGGTAATCCGGGGGCCCGACAGAGATGGTATCAGAGCCAATTTGACTGTAGGACGTGACCTAGATTAGGAATGGCAAACCATAAGGACTTATATTTATAAAAAGAGTATATTAAAAATGTGTAAGCTTCTTTGCTTCTACTCTCTTCCTACTTAGAATCTCGTTCTTATCTCCAACTCCATTTGTTAAAACTTTTACTAATCTTTTCTTTCACTCAACTTTGTAGATGGCTGGTTCATCCTCCGCTGCCCCGTGGGACTACTACTCACATGGAGAGGATGCTGGAGCATTCGCTAGCCTTCTCCGGCAGCTGATGCAGTGTTTGGAGTACCGTCAGCCGCCCATCTTCAGGGGTCGGAAGACGCGGATCCTTGATCGAGACTCTTGGACGATGGAGGTATTCCTGTATGCACGGGAAGAGGAATTCAAGTCCCACACCTATCCCATCAAACACCCTCGGTCCCGCTGTTTCGACGCTGTCCAAGACGCAGCACGCCTCGCCATTGACGAGCTGTGCCACCTGCACAAGGATGCTGTACATCAGTCCCCTTTTTGCTTCTTCATCAACCCCAGGGTAGGACAGAGGTATCCAGATCCCTTTGATATTCCAGCTGACGATCCTCGACTGTCACATCAGGTGCAGCTCACCCAGGCGATGGCAGTCACTTATGCTAGAGCTCAGGATGAGATTGGACAACTTCGGATGCTTCTCACTTCCAGCTACCAGCATTCCGACACGCTTCGCGCACAGCTTCTCCAGAGCCAGGCAGCTGAGTTTGAGTTGGGACGTCTCCGGGCCGCAGCCGACTACGCGCCGTCTTCACCCGTAGTTGATTACACGCCATCTTCCCCAGTACCAGCTGTCATCCCCAACAACCCGGCACCAGCTCGACTTTCAGGACTACACATCAGACTTACAGCACGCAAGAAGGTGCGACGCCCCAGTCCGCCACCTGTCATTACTCTCAAGAAGCGCAAGCCTTCTCCTTCTCGTTCTCGGTCGACTGCCTCCAGTCGTAACCGTGCCTCGGCCGAGTGTGACTGTTCACGTCACCACGTGAGAGAACGCCAGGAAGACCCGGAGGAGGATCCAGAAGAGGACCCGGAAGAAGACCCTGAGGAGCGCGTCTTTGGAGAGGATTAGTAGTCTTTTGGAGTCCGTAGTACCCAAATAAAATGTCCGCGTCCTTAGAACGCTTATTGTTATGTTTTGGTGTGCTAGATGGACTGTACCAGGCCTATGTGCACTTGTGGTACAGCCATCCTTGGAGTTATCTTGATTTTAATAAAGTTTTTCCCTAAGTGGTTGCTAGTTCTTTCTTGTGTGTTGGCTTGGGATGTGGTTTAGATCCCCTAATCTCTTACCTTTGCTATTTCCCTCTTACCTTCTACTAACCTAAACCGCTTCAGATGGTGAACACGAGGAGCAACCCTGGCAACAGCCGTGACGCCAACACTCAGCCAGAGGACACACATTCCACCACCTCCCGCTCAGGCCCCCAACTTGGAGCAAATGATGGCTATGCAGCTGCAGTTACTCCAAGCTCTCGCCCAGAACCAAGTGCAGCCAGCCCAGCAGGCACCCAACCAGGCACCCCAGTCTAAATTGGGGGAATTCATGAGGACAAGGCCTCCCACTTTTGCTGGATCAGTGGATCCCTTGGAGGCAGATGATTGGATCAAGGATGTGGAAAGAAAATTGGTCCTAGCTCAGTGCAACGATAATGAAAAGGTGCTGTATGCTGCTCACCAGCTCAAGGGAATGGCTGCCAACTGGTGGGAAAACTACCGCGCCGCCCATCAAAATGCACAAGCCATCACTTGGGAGGAGTTTGTCGAAGCTTTCCGCACTGCCCATATTCCTACGGGAATAATGGAAATGAAGAAGAGAGAATTCTACCAACTACAACAGGGAAACCTCAGTGTTTCCAAATACCTGAACAAGTTCACCCAACTGTCCAGGTATGCATCTGAAGAGGTCACCTCAGAGGCGACCAAGATTTGGAGGTTCACGCAGGGACTTGACCCCAATCTCAAGGTGCAGCTGGTATCCAATGACTTCCCAACCTTCCAGCACCTAGTGAACAAGGCCTTTGTCCAAGAAGATGCTCAGCGCCAGCTGTACGAAAATCGGAAGAGGAAGTTTCAAGCCCAGCAAGGAGCAAGCAGCTCTCGATTCCGCCCCAACGCACCTCACTATCACAAGCTCTCAGAGTCAAGCGTGCCGAGGACTCCCTTTTCAGGACCCCGCCCAAATCCACAAACTCCCCGGGCAAACAATGGTGGCCAACCCCCGCAGAACAAGACTTTAGCAGCAGGAGTGCAGTGCTTTAACTGCAAGAACATGGGGCACTATGCCAGCAACTATCCCCAGAAACGCCCAGCAATGACTCCAGTTCGTTTCAATCTGGGGACTACGCCAGCAAGAGCTCCGACTGCAGGTCAAGGCCGTGGGGCACCACAGACCCCAAGGACTCCACAAGTGGTGAGCAGAGGGCATCTCAACCATGTGACCGCGGAAGCAGCCCAGGATGCACCCGACGTAGTTCTGGGTAAGTTTCTTGTCAACTCAGTAATTGCATCAGCATTATTTGATTCTGGAGCTTCGCATTCTTTTGTGTCAAAAGATGTGGTTGAAAGGTATAATTGGGATGTGAGTAAACTACAGAACCCCATGCTAGTCCAGTCCCCTGGAAAGGAAATGAGGACTAACACAGTTTGCCTTGACGCAACTGTGGATATAAATGGAGTTAAGTTCTTAGCAAATCTTATTATAATAGACTCCAAGGGTTTAGATGTAATACTTGGAATGGATTGGTTAACCAAGTATAAAGGGCAGATAGATTGTGCTGATCGAGCTGTTACAATCACTAACTCTAATGGGATTCAAGTAAGGTATAAGTCAAACTCCCCCACCTAGAGCAGGTGTAGTTTGAACAGTGTGAAGGGAGTGACTCTGGAAAAAGTACCTATAGTGAGTAAGTACCCAGATGTATTCCCTGAAGATTTGCCCGGAATGCCGCCAGACAGGGAAGTAGAGTTTGTCATCAACCTAGTACCTGGAACAGCTCCAATTTCCAAGAGACCTTATCGGATGTCTGCAAATGATTTGGCGGAAGTTAAGAAACAAATTGAAGAGCTGCAGGATAAAGGATTTGTAAGGCCAAGCTCGTCACCTTGGGGAGCACCAGTACTGTTAGTGAAGAAGAAGGACGGAAGTCTTCGCATGTGTGTGGACTATCGATCCTTGAATGATGTGACGATTAAGAACAAGTACCCTTTACCCAGAATAGATGATCTGTTTGATCAGTTGAAAGGATCATGTGTATTTTCTAAGATTGATCTTCGATCAGGGTATCACCAATTGAAGTTAAGACCAGAGGACATACCCAAGACCGCATTTGCTACCCGTTATGGATTGTATGAGTATACAGTGATGTCTTTCGGTCTAACCAATGCCCCAGCATACTTCATGAATCTGATGAATAAGGTGTTCATGGAATATTTGGATAAGTTTGTGGTTGTATTCATCGACGATATTTTGATATATTCCAAGAATGAGGAAGAACATGCCGAACATTTGAGGATAGTTTTGGAAAAGCTCCGAGAAAATCAGTTGTATGCCAAGTTTAGTAAGTGTGAGTTTTGGTTAAAGAAAGTAGCTTTCTTGGGCCATGTGATTTCGGCAGGAGGAGTATCCGTAGACCCGGAGAAAGTTAATGATGTGCTCAATTGGACACAACCAAAGTCAGTATCCGAGATCAGAAGTTTTCTTGGATTGGCTGGTTACTATCGTCGATTTATTGAAGGTTTCTCCAAGCTCGCAAGACCTCTCACCCAGTTGCTGAAGAAGGAAAAGAAGTTTGAATGGAGTAAACCATGCGAGGATAGTTTCCAAGAGCTGAAGAAGAGATTAACTTCTGCACCAGTGTTGACGCTTCCGGACATTAGGAAGGATTTCGAAGTCTTCTGTGATGCGTCAAGGCAGGGACTAGGCTGTGTACTGATGCAAGAAAGAAAGGTAGTAGCATATGCCTCAAGGCAGCTGCGACCCCATGAAGGAAATTACCCAACGCATGATTTAGAGCTCGCTGCCGTAGTGCACGCATTGAAAATATGGAGGCACTACTTGATTGGTAACCGCTGCGAGATTTACACGGATCACAAAAGCCTGAAGTACATATTTACTCAACCCGATCTTAACATGAGGCAAAGGAGATGGCTTGAGTTAATAAAGGATTATGATATTGGAATACATTATCACCCAGGAAAGGCTAATGTAGTAGCAGATGCCTTGAGCAGAAAGAGTTATTGTGCCAAGCTGTGGATTAAGGACAGTATGCCTGCCCTTCAAGAAGAGTTCCAACGGCTCAACCTAGAAGTAGTGGAGGAAGGATTTCTAGCCACTTTGGAAGTTCAACCAACCTTAGAAGATCAAATCAGAGCGGCTCAAAAGGAGGACAAGTATGTCCAGGAGATCAAGAATAATATGAAGAAAGGAAAAGCTTCGGGATTTTCAGAGGATGAAGAAGGTACCCTTTGGTTTGGGAAAAGGATTATTGTACCTGAAAAGAAAGAGGTAAAGGAGTTAATATTAAAGGAAGCCCATGAATCTAGATATTCAATTCACCCTGGGAGCACCAAGATGTACCAAGATCTCAAGGAAAGGTATTGGTGGTCAAGTATGAAACGAGAAATTGCAGAATACGTAGCCTTGTGCGATATATGCCAATGGATTAAAGCTGAACACCAGAGACCTGCTGGACTTCTGCAGCCATTGCAGATCCCTGAGTGGAAATGGGAAGAAATTGGTATGGATTTTATAACTGGATTACCAAGAACCAAAACAGGGCACGATTCAATTTGGGTTATAGTGGATCATTTGACAAAAGTCGCCCATTTCATTCCAGTAAAGACCACATACTCCGGGGATAGACTTGCAGAGTTGTACATGTCAAGAATTGTGTGCTTGCATGGGATCCCAAAGAAGATAGTGTCCGATCGAGGAACCCAGTTCACTTCGAGATTTTGGCAAAAGCTACATGAACTTTTGGGCACAAACTTAAACTTCAGTACAGCTTATCATCCACAGACAGATGGTCAAACAGAAAGAGTAAATCAAATCCTGGAAGACATGTTGAGAGCTTGTGTACTGGCAAACAAAAGTAATTGGGATCAGAGTTTACCCTATGCAGAGTTCTCCTACAACAATAGTTATCAATCCAGTTTGCAAATGTCTCCCTTCGAAGCCCTATACGGCAGAAAGTGTAGGACTCCATTGTATTGGAAGGAAACAGGAGAAGGACAAGTGTTTGGACCAGATGCGCTGAAGCAAGCAGAAGAACAAGTTCGTCTAATCCAGGACAGATTAAAAACAGCACAAACCAGACAGAAAAGTTATGCAGACAATCGACGTAGAAGCTTAGAATTCGTACCTGGGGATCATGTTTATTTGAAGGTGTCACCTCTCAAAGGAATGAGACGTTTTGGAGTCAGTGGAAAGCTAGCTCCCAGATTCATTGGACCTTTTCCTGTTGTGGCGAAACGAGGAGAAGTGGCTTACCAATTGGAGCTTCCACCACAACTGTCAAAGGTGCATGACGTCTTTCATGTGTCTCAACTAAGAAAGTGTCTCAGAGTTCCAGAAGAGCAGATGCCTCTAGATGAAATAAACGTGAAGGAGGACCTCACCTATCCAGAGTATCCAGTCAAGATATTGGAGGAAGCAGAGCGCCGTACGCGCAGCAAGGTTATCAAGTTCTGTAAAGTGCAGTGGAGCAACCATTCAGAATCGGAAGCAACTTGGGAGTGTGAAGAGGATCTAAAAGAAGAGTTCCTCGACCTTTTTCCCAGTCCATCTGAATCTCGGGGTCGAGATTCTTTCTAAGGGGGGTAGGTTTGTCACATCCCAAAATTTGGCTTTTTGAAAAATTTAAATTCAAATTAATTATTTTAAGGTAATTGGATTTTACTTGGCTTTTAATTGCCTTTCTGGATTTTTCTGGAATTTAAAAACTATTTTCAGAATTTAAAAATAATTCAAAATATGAAAATTTAATATCAACAGTAGTTGGAAATAAAGTGAAATTCTCTTGCTTATATGCATTCTATACCTATACCCCTTCGATCCGTAGTATTTTTAGATCTTCCAGTAATGGTGCTAGGTAACATCAATATCATTCTCAGGTTGCTTCGGCCCTTGGATAAGTATTGACAGCAAAGTATACTTCCGCTTAATACACAACCAAGGAGGAAGGTTGTAGATATAGATAGTTATAGGCCAAGTGCTATGTCGGTTGCTTATGTTACCAAAAGGATTTATTTCATCTGTACTCAATCTAAACCTTATATTTCTCAGTTCAGCACTGAAGTCTGTAAACCTCCTATTGATGTTCTCCATTAGGCGGAATTAGTAAGGTGCCTTAGCATTCTATCCTTCTTACGCTCCTTCGAGTGGCAACGTAGCAGTTTTACCTCTGGCTCGCAAAAAATCACTTCAAATGGAGAATTACAAGAAGATACCATGCTACCTTAGCAGAAGATTCTTTCTTCACCTCTATTCTCTCATCATCATCTGATTAACTCTTACGTTTGTATCGAGATGCGTTGCACACTGGATATATATGCATGTTTGCATACTATTTATGATAGATGATACAGTCATTCGGACATGCATGCATTTTTCTACATAGTCGTTCGGACATGCATGCATTTTTCTACTTCCATTCCCAATGGACAAAGAAATTTCTTGGCTTTGTAGGTGATTTTGGGAAACTCGTTTCCCTCTAGAAGCATATATGCTAAGACATCTAACAGCGCCATAAAACTCTTGTTGGACCAACTATTGTTTGCCTTCAATTTTTGCAGTTCAAGCACAGCTGACAATCTCGTGTACTTTGACGTGCAGTACATCAATAAAGGTTTCTCCGAGTCTTTCATCAAACCCCGAAATTTAACATACTCTATCTCTCATCACAGTTCTCTTCTGCATCGCAAAGCATCTTATCTAGATTGTCATCATGCAGTCTATCCAAATTAGAGCAACAATTGATATCATCCAATGGCATATCGTTGACTTCGTCAGCAATATCATTATTACTACACTCCTATGTAATCTGCTCCACCATGACTGGTGTAACGTGTATACCTCTTTTTATAATCCCTTCGAATAAAGTATGCTTCGATTTGCGCTCTGTTCTTAACATCTTCAGATTCTCATAGTCAATGCATGGACAATACAATATTCTACCCTCTTATTCAACATATCCTTCTCGACAACTCTTGTAAAAGCAGACACGTCATTAATGTACTCTTTACTCACACGGTTCTCAGCGTGCATCTAGCTTCGATCCTACGCTACGTATATAACAATTTAGTGTTAAATATTGAATTAATTAATTAGTATACTAACTATATATGATCTAAAGTAGCTATATGTAGCAAGAATAATTAATTAAATTGAATTAAGTAGGAATAGACTATAAATTGGCTAAACGTTAAACCATGCTAGATGTAAATAATCTTCTATCTCTACATTGAACTAGATCTAAATTATCTTCAATTCTTTCTTTACTAAGCTAAATCTAAAATATAATTAAATTATAAATAAATTACTAACTATAGATTATTAAGAACAAATGGACCAACAATTACTCCCCTAAATCCTTGCTTAACGAGCGACTAGGACGGTCACATCACTCAGTCGCCGAGCCACGTCGCGACCGGGCCTGTTATGTTGTGGGCCGGCGAGTTGCGTTGTGGGCTGGCGACTTATGTTTATTTCTGTAAAGAACCATGGCTTATTTCTATAAAAGGATTAAAAATTGTTTATTTCAAAAAATTCAGACAGCTGGCGTCTAATAAGATAAAGCGGTATGCATACAGAATGGGCGTCGACCACTCCGCATATATGTTGACCATAGGACGGTCGTCCGCACGCGGTCCGGCGGAGCCCGCACGCCACCGGCACGAAGGCTCCCTCGTGGTGGTCGTGCGGTGCCGGACGTCAGCAAGCATGTGTCACGCCCCACGGCACTAGCTGCAGTCCGGCGGTCTGGCCCCGTGGATTGCGGCCTTCCCTTAAGGTTGATGGAGTCCACGATTCCATTCACCGCTTCGTATTAACTAGACCACCGTAGACCGCGGTGGTTGCTGACGGCGAGACCTCCCAGTCGCAATTTTTTTTTTTAAAATCGCATGATCACATACGTGTGAACTACATTCTAATAACTTAGTTTCATCCTTGAAATATTTGAAGTTTCAATACTCCGTAAATATGAAAATCTTTCTAATTTTGGAATTTCCCATTAAAATTTAGTAATTTTGCAACTGAGATACTTAAAAATCTATTTTCACAATTTTTGGAATCTAGAGTAGAAATTTTCTTGAAATCATTATATGAAAATTTGTGCAACATTTAGAACCCAAATATAATTTAACGAAAAATCGAAACAACAGAGAAAATGGTCATTTACATCTAGCTAGTTCTGTGCGCTGATTAATTTAGGCCACAATTGCGAGAACAAACATGCATGTATGCAACCGAAGTGTGGCAAAAATGGAAATACAAAACTTTCACTGGCAAAATGGAGAATATGCTATTTTTTAATGAAAAAAATCCGTTAGTTTCATTGCGTAATATGGATTGCATGTTTATGCTAACTAGCACTATGAAAACTGAAGGTGATTGATTGTTTTCGTCTATCCGGACGACCGTATACTCCATCTTCTTCACATAATTTGTTCACGTCCTACCATGCGAACTGACCAAAAAAGCACTGGATTATAAAACATAATGAGAAATGATTATACATATCGCTATTAAATTGCATACTACAATTATTTAGCCTCTTCTAAAACATTTAAATAGGGGTTAGAGAGAGGAAACATTATAATAATTACGCTCTTGATTTTCTCAAGGAAGAAACATTTTAAAACAAAGATCCCCACGGCTGTGAACAAACATTTTGAAACAGAGGATTAGGACACAACATCTGACAATGGAGCAAACACCCCTAACAAAGCCTAGCAGAGGTAATATTTCCTGAGATCTGTACAATTGAAAATTATTTCTTATCTTCCTCAGACAAAAATATATCTCTTATCTTCCACAAAAAAGATTCTTACCTAACATTCCTAACAAAAAAGGTTAGGTTAAAAAAAATGAAGAACAACATGTGCCAAATATAAACTAAGGGCAGAATACATGATCCAGAATCATCTAGATGCAGTCAGGGCCGGACCCACCAGGGGGTCAAGTGGGGTTGGCACACCCCACGGCCGGCCGCCCCTGCCCTCCGGCCACCACGGCCTCCCTCAGAGCTTTAGTTGGCACAATAGCAAGCATGGATAAGGATAAGGTCCGTCTCCCCTGTGCCTTCCCGTGCCCTCCTCATGAGCTCCCTCCTTCCCCTCCTCCTCGTTCGACTTCGCTGGCGATGGAAATGGTGGTGGTGGAGGCGCAGACACAGGAGATCAAGCTCTTCAACTGTTGGTCCTTCGAGGACGTCCAGCGGTCCAGGTCTCTTCTCTTTCCTTTTCCCCTGTCCGCTCCTCTCCCACCTCAACCCCCAAATCTCATCTATGTAGCTTGCTTACTTTCTTGGATGCGATATTTGAATCGGCTCTCTGTATGCATGGTGCCATAGCGACTCTGGTTCTTGATCTCCCCTTCTTAGCGGTGAGTTGATCTGCTAATCTGATGGTTAGGCTTAGGATTCGATCTTTACTAATGGCCGTAGTTGACACGATGTCTTGATGCTTCAGTTGGTGGATATGTTGGGAGTTCCATCATCTATGTGTGTCCCAGGAAGCAAGATTTGAGGGTTTCGATGCTAGAATGTTAAGAGTTCGCTCATATTTTTAGGGTTTTCTCTTGAGATTATGTTGCCTAATGATTGGGTGGAATAGTTAGATTTCATTGTTTGGCCACTATATCTAGTATTGATCTTTACACATGGACTTCTTTTTTGGGGAAGGAGTCATTAAAGCTTCATGTTTAGATTACTGGCTAGATTTGTGTGCTGTTTCTGTATATATTTTTAGTTTGTGTTGATATTTTCTTAAGTAGCTACTAAAGATGGAGTATTTTAGGATTTTATGAGTTGAATGTGTAGGTTTGGAGACGAGCGCTTGTATTAAGTGAGCATGTGCCGGTGGGAAAGCAAGCTGGTACAATTGCGCATGTTAAACTAGTGTATGATTCAGGAAGAAATTTAGGGTCCTAATCGTTGATAGATGTAGGAGATCAAGCTCTTCAACCGTTGTCCTCCATGCCAGCCGTGGTCGGCGCCGTTAGCCCTCTAAATTTTGATGCTAGATTTGTCATTGGATGTGGTTTCATTACACCTTGCCACTCTCTTAGGTTTGATTTCCTCTACTAGTCTATAATACAATGTGCTGTTGACACAATATTTAAGATAGAGTCAAAGATGGCCTTCGTCAGCAAGCACGGCAATGGTCAAGCAAACTGATGAGAAGAAAATGATAAAAATAGTGGTAGAATGACAACACATTACACGCCCTGCACCACCTCCATCTGTTAGCGCCATAATTAACCAGGCATCTGTAACATCCTAAATTTTAAATGTTTGAAAATTTGGAAGAAATTAAAATTTTTCTTTACATCTTGCTAGCATTTGAGATTTTTGCCGAAACCTTATTTGGGTTTTCCAGAGTTTTGCCCTGAGCAAGTAATAAGTCGAAATAAATCTCGAGCACAAAACAGCCATCATGAAAAATAAAATAATAATAAGTAAATACTTACAAATAATCTAAATGGTGTTTCACCCTGACCACCTAAGATTCATTGTAATTCACTAAATCAAAGTTGTATTTAAATATCAGAAACAGATAATAATAATAATAAAGACCAAGAATTCATTCTAGATATAGCTCGACCATCATACAAAAAGGGGATTTTGGACATCAAGCTCAAGCCATTAAAAATTTGAAATGCTAGCATTGTCCTTTCCTTCTCTCTATGCCATGTGGGCCACTTCTTCTTCCCCTCCTTTATCTGCTTCCCTCATTTCTTTCACTGCCAGTGGCCCCTCCTTCTCTTCCCCCTTCCTCCTTCTTTCCTCTGCGCGCGGGCCCGGCTCCTGCCCCGCCTCCTCCCCTTTTCTTTCTCCCCGCAGCCTGCTTTGTCTTCTTCTTCCTTGCGTGGCTGCCGTGAGCCCACGTCGCCCTCCGCAGCGCGCGCCTGCTCCCGTCTCCTCCCAACTCCTGTGTGCACGTCGTCCACGCCTGCGCTCCCACGTCGGCACGGCGTCAGCTAACTGCCCCCATCCCCTCACGCACGGCGCCTGCGCCCTCCGCCCATGTCTGGCCATGCCACGGCGCGCCCGCGCACCATGCCATCTGTCACATCCCAAAATTTGGCTTTTTGAAAAATTTAAATTCAAATTAATTATTTTAAGGTAATTGGATTTTACTTGGCTTTTAATTGCCTTTCTGGATTTTTCTGGAATTTAAAAACTATTTTCAGAATTTAAAAAGTAATTCAAAATATGAAAATTTAATATCAACAGTAGTTGGAAATAATTTTATTAAATCCAAAATATCTCCAGGAGCTTCTGTGAATTTTTCTGGAATTTTTGGAGGTATTTTCATATTTTTCTAAGGCCTAAATAAATTTCTAGCATTTTCTGAAATTAGAAATCATTAAAATCCCTCCCTTTTTCCTCCAGCCGACGCGTGGATGGCCCAGGACCGCCCACATCGCCGCTCGGCCGATCCAGGCCGCACCTCCCTCTCCCTCGCTGTCCAGCGGGCCCGGCCCGTCAGCCGGCGGCCCCGCCTTCACCTCCTCCGCGCCCGACGCGTAGACGGCTCGGATGAGCCGAGTCTCCGCGCGGGCCATCCAGCCGCCCGCTCTCACTCCCGCCCTCACTCCACTGACCCGCGGGCCCCGCCCGTCAGCCGCGTCTTCGCGCCCGGCCTCAATCCACCGCCCGATCTTTTCCCCGAGCCGCGTGGCAGCCATCCGCACCGCCCGGCCGCTCCCTCCTCTCTCTCACTACACGCGGGGCCCACCTGTCGGATCCGTCGTCCCCGCGGAGCCGGCGCCTTCCTTTTCCTTCCCCCTCTTTCCTTTTTCGCCGGCCGACCGAGACCGCGCCGGATCCCGCCTTGCCTTACCCGGCCCTCCTCGGTTTTGGAAGTCCCGGACGCCGCCGCGACCGAATCCCCGATCTCCCGGGCTCCCCTTCCATCGGCGCCCCCTCTTTCCCGTTTTCCCCCCTTTCCTTCCTTTTTCCGGCCGACACACCGGCGAGCGATTGCGCGCCCGTGTCCCCTCCTCCGCCCCTATAAATAGCTTCCCCGGCCTCCCCTCTCCCCGCACCACCCCCCAGCGCCCTCCACTTCTCCCTTTGAGCCCCGAGCGCCGTCGCACCAGAAGCTCCCCGTGCGCGTCCGGTAAGTGCTCCGGTGAGTAATCGCCGTCGCCTCGGTCTTCCCCGAAGCTCGCCGCCGCTACCTCGAGCACCCCCGTGGCCGTGCGGTCTTCCCTGACGCCTCAGCCGCCCCTCCCCGCCGCCGGAGCGCCGTCGCACCGGAGAACCCGAGCTAGCTCCGCCTCCCCCTCGTCGCCGGCCTTCTCCGCTCGTCGCCGCACCTCGTCGACCCCTCCAACCGAACCCCCTTCGCTCAAGGATTGCATTTCACGCGTCACCCGAACCCCTCCGACCCTCCCTCGCCGCCGACGACCCTGCCTCCGGCCACCTTCCCCGGCCTCCCCTCCGGCAGGTAACTCAAAAGGTTTGATTGCCCTATATGGGTAGGCAAAGCCTCCCCGCTCACTTGGCTATCACCGCTCGCTCTTCCCTCCCTCGACTCCCTCGGCGCGCGTTCGAGCCCTCGGTTCCGCGCGCGGAGGTTGAGTTTTTCGTTTATTTTCCGGGCTGACAAGTGGGTCCCACCCGTCAGCGGCCGCCGGTCTGCGCTAGCCACTGCCGCCTGGGCCCCACCTCTCTGTGCTATCTCTGACAAGTGGGCCCGGAGTCCAGTGGGTCCCATGTGTCAGAGGCTGAGCCGTGGGCTCACTGTCCAGTGGGTCCCACATGTCAGTGACCGCCAGTGGTTACTGTTCAGTGGGCCCCACCTGTCAGTCTCTCAAAATAAAAATAGAAATTAAAATCTAATATTCCAGTGGGCCCCACCTGTCAGAAATTTGGGAATTTCTAGATTTATTCAAATCTGAGATTTTCAAATGAGCATAACTTTCTCATTTTAACTCCAATTCCAGCCATTCAAATTTCTAAATTCATCTAAAATCATAATCTATCCAACTATGGCCTCTGTTGAATTTTTGGATTTTATTTGAATTTTTATTTGTATTTATTTGCTTTGTTGCCTCGTCTTTTCTCGCGTAGATTCCAACGTTGTCAACGAACCCTCTTCACAGCAGCAAGAAGACCCAGAAACCCTGCAAGAAGGCAAGTCTCCTTTGATCATTTTGAACCTATGATTTTGAAATGTTTTAATTATTTTAAATTATGTGCATTGCTATTTATATAAAATATTAGTTCAAATCTTAAGGGTTAGTTAAACCAACCTTGTTATACCCTCCATTGAAATTGAATGCCATGTACCTTTGTCACCCTAGAATTTCATTTGTCTCAATAATGAGATTATTACTGAATCTTTGTGAATAGTGGAATGGTAGTATAATGCTTAGTCTCGCTATTTAATACCTTTGAAATCTTGCAAATGGGAAATTATGATTTATTGTAATACCCCTGTGTTTATGAAAATTAGTGGTAATTGGAGTTGCCACTGTTCTTTTAAAATAAACTAAAATGTGAAAATTGGTTTAGATTAGGGTGGATGGTTAGTTTGGATTGGTGCAGGAAGCACGAGATCTTGTAATGTGTATGTTCCACCCTAGTCAATTAAGGACCGACGCTTGTGTTTGTCCAGACTGAGCATTAACCGTACAACCACAAGTCTATATGGGTACGACCTAGCTGACTAACTTATGATAGTCTAGTTTAGGTGCCACCAGTGGAAAGTGGATGCCAGGGATGGACTGGTTATTCATAGTGAGGGACAGGGATTTACTGTACTCATATGGCGCAAGAGGGGGCTTCAGATTGGACGGATTTAACCCTTCTGCGGTGAAACCTCAGCGGGTGGTGTCTAGCTAGATTAGAGTAAGGTAAAGGCTTTGTGGTATTTTATCTGGGTCTCATGCCAGAGGAAGCGTGTTGACTTTTAGGATAATTTATCTCTTGTGGGTAAAGTTGTACAACCTCTGCAGAGTGTAAAACTATTCGAATAGCCGTGCCCACGGTCAAGGGCGGGCAAGGAATGCATTCACATGGTAGATTTCTGGCTTTGTTTTAAAATCAAAAGTTTTGTATTCCGAGGGTGAAGGGAACTCTCGGAAGGGAATCCTGGCGGATGGAGCCAGAGAGCGTGGATGGAACCCGCAGTTTAAAACTTGACCAATGGTAATTGGTTAGTTAGTGTTGGTAGTTGGAACCTTCACTAGAAAGATTAATTCTGTTAAAACATTTACTTTATTAACTTGATGCCTTCGAAAATAATTAGTAGTAATTGAATTTTAAAATGTTGCTTTGTGCAAAAGAACCATATAGCCTTCCTTTGTGAAGCCTTGCATCTATGCATTTTTCCCAAGACTTGCGGAGTACTTTATGTACTCACATGCTACACTTAAAAATAAAATCTCAGAGGAAGTTGAAGCTCAAGAAGGTGACTACGACTACTGCTTCGCTTGTGGCTGCGATGGATTCTTCCCGGAGGACTAGGTCGCGCTTCCCCAGTCAACTGCCTGTGGCATCTTGATGGGTCTACTTTGATTTCACTTTGCTTCCGCTGTGTTTTGATTGTGCGAGGTCTTGAAACCTCCAGTGTAATAAGTTGACCCGGTGGTCAGTACTCTTATTTATTGTAATAAATCGTTGATGGTGATGTTTCCCATTCTGTTTGACTGTGTGCACTAGCCTTGATCTGAGACTAGTGCTGTAATACACAGAGGGTCCGGGTTTGGTAATCCGGGGGCCCGACACCATCACCTGTGCTGTGGTCTCCGGCAACAGGATCTCCTACGGCCCCCTCTTGTCGCTATAAGAGGCCCCGACCCCCCGCTCCCCGCTCCACTCCTCTCCCTCTCCCGCCGTAAGCAACCCACTGACCACCGCCGCCTTCACGCCCATTTCCGGCTGCTCCGGCAACCACTGGCCAATTCCACCGCTCCCCAACCTACCCCAACTCCCCGTCCGCCTCGCCTCATCCCCTTCTTCTCCCCAACGCGAGGAATCGGCCCTGGGGCCTCGAAGCTCGCTGGCCGCCCACTTCCTCCTCGCCCCGCAGCCATCTTCTCCGCCGCCGGCCAAGTGCGCCACCGCTCGATTCCTCACCGAGGGAGCCTCCTCTCGATGCCCTCAACTCGTCCCCACCACCGATTGGGACCGTGGTCCACCCCAACTCGCCGGCGACGTGAACCCCTCTGCGCCACCGCCCACTCACGCCGCCGGCCTTCCTCGGACTTGCTCCGGCTCGGCCCAGCGCATGGTAAGACATCTCTTGACCCCGTGTAGCTCCTGCGCGCCTCACCTTCTTCCTTTTCCCCTCCGGTCGCCGCCGCCCCTTTCCCCACCTCACCGCCGGCCGCCTAACACCGCCGCCAGCCCGCCTTGGTGCCACCCGGCCGAAGCTAGCGCCACCATGAGCTTCGTCGTCATCTGGGCTTCCCATTTCACTGGACACCACTGCCTCCCCGGCCGTCCTTCGCCGGCGCCACCACCCCCTTTCCCTTGGCCGAGCATCTCCCCTGTTCCTCTGCTTTTGCTTCTCCTCCATCAGCTCAGCCGAAGACAGTGCCCTTCCCCTCTCTGTGTCTCTGTTATGATGTTATGACATGTGGGCCCCCCTTGCAGGGAGTACTTAGAAAGGTGTATCACTTGCATCCTCTCATCTCATATCTAGAAGCAGTCTTGAAAGATAAAATGTGGATAAAAATGAGAATAAAAGTTTAATTGTGATATTACACTAACAGGGATATGAAATGAAATTAAAAATTTAAGTTTAATTAGTTGCATGTGAAGACACATTGTGCATAAAAATAGGAATAAGAAGTTACTCATGAGTCCATAATGAAAAAGGTTGATGCAATTAAATTAAAACTAAGCATTGGTCAACTGTATGCCAATCAAGGTTAATAATCTCATCCTCATGTATAAGATTTATCAAGCTAAATTTGTGCCATGAACTATCTTACTATTATCAGGGAATTTACAAAAAGTTAATCTAATAATAATAATATGGTTAAATGATTTAGTAATAAAACTTGATGAAAGATTTACACCCCAACTACAATCTTACGCCTACCCATATGTCTGTCTTGACTCATGGAACTTCCTTGATAAATACAACAATAATAAAGGAAGCTATGAATACAAAGATCGATTCATCATGATCTACCCTCAGTATACCTAGATATCTCCGAGCACTAACAAAAAATAACCTCATATAACATCTCCGTGATCTAAGCTCATAAGACTCTGTCCCTTTTTAATATCTTAGGTAATTTCTCCCATTTGTCCATAAGTCTTATCTGACTCCTGGAACTTTCCTGATAAATACAAAATCAATAAATAGAAAGGCATTAATTAAAAGATCGAACCTCTCCATTCTCCAATCGGCTATGTTTGACCACTGCTTGTCCCAAAGTAAATAATTCCTGTAAACACTTCCTCACTTTTGATCTCTTAATATCCTAAAATTTTCCCTCACGGTAAAGCTATTCAAATAACTCATTCTCTTGCTCAAATCAAGCTACCACTGTGTTGGCAACACATTAAACCGAATCATCCTTCTATTCTCAAATCGTAATAAATGTATAAATTAAATTAAATCGGGCATTTAAAGTGTTTGGATTTATTTGGATCTCTTGAGTTATTTGCTTTTATTTGGATTCAGTCGCTTATCGCATAGCTAGAAACTGGAGCCCCGAAGAATCAATGGGTCAAGCGAGATCAAGATCAAGGTGGAGATAAAGACCAGAAGCCCAAGACCATCAAATGAGATAGCTTTGAGTGAGCTCAAGACCGCGGTAACCCGCGCAAGGCGAGTCAATACTTTGATCATGTTGAACCTACATTTTCTGCAAATTTACTTTTGTTTAAATTATCAAATTGCATGCTGTTATTTTATATGCAAATACATGTTTAATTTAGAATTCTAGTTAAATGCCTATTATCTAACTTGATTAATATTGTCCTTCCTTCGGAATATTTGAACATGAGAACCTTGTCGCCCTAGCAAAAATTATAATAGTAACCTTTTGAAATTAAGTCCGTAATTATATGCCATGCTTAGTGTTGCTTAGATACTCATGGGCGCGAGAACTCTCAAGCATCTCTTTTAATCATGAGAAAATTTGGTTGGGCAGTCATGGTGGTAATGACTGGTATATGTTGGATATGATTATTTTCTATTCCCAAAAACCCCAAATTGCTTATTTATCTGGGCGGATGGTTCGGGGGTGTGGTGCAGGGGTGCACGAGAGTGTGGTTTGTGGTAGAACCGCCCAGATAACCCTAAGGACTGAATCTCGTCATGACCTCCTGTGTAAAACAAGTGCAACCACAAGTCTGTAAAGTACAACTTGGCCTAGTAAATTTACCGGACCCCGAAAGTCATCATCATCGGTGGAGGAGAAGTGGTGGTGCAAGTAGCGATTCTGGGTGACGGCTTGAATGGGACACTCTTTGTGAGTGAAGTTCCTCTGCGGCGTGCTAGCAGTACGGGGAGTCAGCTGCTAGGCGCATAGGAGGGGAACATCCCGCACAACGTATGGGACCCACCGCAAGTGGGAGTGGCCCATCGGGTGAGATGATGGATGGGGCGAGGTACTTTGAACGGTTACTGTGATGGTTTGCTCAACCGCATGACTAAGGAATCGTGTGGGGCAACGAGTAAACTGTCTCTTGTGGGTAAAGTGTACAAACTCTGCAGAGTCAAAACTATTCGAATAGCCGTGCCCACGGTTAAGGGCGGACATGGGAACTTAACTAGATATAGTTCTATTTAAAAATGTTTGGAAAATGGGAATGGAAAAGTGGAGGGCAGTGGAAAGCCCTGATTTGAGTTGTCCTGGGTGTCGTCCCAGTGGTAAGTTAAGCGGCTATAACGCTGAAAGATGTTATGCGGTGTGATACCATATGTATGGAAAAATTATGGTGATATTAGGCATATGGTGAGATGCCATATGTATGGAAAATCATGTTAATATTCCTTGAACATTATGTTTTGTTCTAAAGCTGCTAGGTCTCAGGAAATTTTATGTATTGTATTTCAAATAGTGGCATTTCTATTCCTACAAAATAAAATATGGAAAGAATAAGCAGGGTCGTGAGTAAAAGAAATAGATGTTTGTAGTGTACACATAAAGGTATTGGTGGATTCATGTCGATCATAAATAGGAAATGATAGTGGGGGTTCTGGGAGAAATAAATTGGTGGAGTCTAGCTGAATAGATAGGCTAAATAGATGATCTAATTGAATTTTCGAGAATTTGGAGGAGTAATACAAGTATTGGATTATAGTTCCTGATTAGTGATTTACTTGGTGGGAGGATACTAGTGGATCGTAGAATTAATCAATGATATTCTTGGTGGATATATAATGGTGAATCATAGAACTGATCAATGATATTCTTGGTGAATTTGAATCAATAATAAAAAGGATTGGATTATTAGAAAATCTTGATGAGAATGTTCGGTGGATTAATTAGGTGATGTCACTTGCTGTTTGGAGATTAGACAGCAATCAATTTGGAAAGAGTATGTTTGGTGGAATATCTAAATAATGTCACACGCTGTTTGGAGTTTTAGATAGCAATCAATATAAAATGTGTGTAGTCGGTGGATCATTTAAATGATGTCACTCGTTGTTTGTAGTCTTAGACAACAACCATTACAGAAAGAATATGATCGGTGGATTGAATAGAGGATGACACATGCTGTTTGGAGTTTAGACAACACTCAATAAAGAAAGTGTAATTTCGGTGGATTAAGTCAATTATGGCAATAGCTGTCGGGAGTCTTAGACAGCAGTTAATAAAGAGCGTGAGTCTTTGGTGGATTAAGTCAATGATGTCATTTGCGGGGAGGAGTCTTTAGGTCACAAAAACAACAATATGATATAATAATAGAAATGCTACTAAACGCATTTTATGGCAAATAAAATAACCCGAGCCTCTCCTTTGTTTAGCCATGCATACTATTTATTTGCATTCTGTGTATTGGCTCGCGGAGCACGGGGTCGGAGTGCTCACGCTCGCTTTTGCGACAAAATTCAGAATCAAGAATCAAATCACCTCGTCTCAGCGACAAGATTGGTCAAGCTGGCAGAGAAGATGAAGATGTCAAGGGCTAGGTCGCGAACCTCCAGTTGGCTGCCTGTGGGCATGTCCTGAAGGTCCCACCTGTGTGCTCGTTCTTCCGCTGCTGCAATTTATTGATTTCGGCCTAATCGGCCCATGAGTAAGTCTACTATTATATTTACGCTTCCGCATGATATGTATTTTTGATATTCATTACTGTAACTGTGAGCACTATCTACTGATCCAGGGAATAGTGCGGTGGAATCACAGAGGGTGCCGAATTGTATAATTGGGCCCCTTACAGCATCAAACACAATTCATGGGCGTGTAATATAAATATAAACAGTGCAAGATCTACCATGTCACATACATGAACATACTCGTGCCTTGTATGTTTACATTAAAAGTTTGGCCCATTAAGCTATGTTAACTCCCAACTAGCTACTATTTAATCATGTAGTACATAGTAAATTAGCAATTCTAACTTGAAACACTATATTGACTTCCATCCCTGCATCACTTTGCTAGCTACCTATAAAAGAAGAAACTAGTAGGAATTAACCAATCGACAAAAAAATGAAACAAAAAAAGGCATTCAATACTTAGATGTTACATCCCTAATGTATCCCTAACACAACTTCTGGAACACAAAAGTGAACAAGACAACATATCCTACTAGATCTACCTTCAGCTGCCATCTGATGTCCATTTTCTTTGCATGATTTCATCAAACATTAATGTACATGGCAGGTTATAATTGCCATAAGAAAAACATAACATTGTGCATCTTGTAGCTTGTTCCATTTTCATCAGCAATAGATAGCAAAATTGATTGGTTAACAACATGGCACTCATTTTGTTATGATGATTTGCCCCAACTACATTTCCATAAAACATATAAAAAATATCAAATAAATAAGTTTGATGAATCCACATTTCACTTGAACGAAGAACATCCTTGTAGTGTTGCCTTTGAGTTTAAGTGCTTCCCTTGCCCTTTCCACCTGTGGATAAAAGGGTACATTTGCTTCCCTAAGTCAGATAACAAAAGTGGGAATGGATAGACTTTATACAAAGATCATTTTCACTTACCATGAGCATAATTTTTTCCTCCACAAGTTGAACCACCCCCACCAACAACTCCGGCATTAGCTTCCATCTACAAATTCATAGCTTTTTGGTTAATTTTAAATCCTTGACTAATAAAAATGAAAACAGTAGAGAAGATGGATTACTCTTTCATATGGCCAAGCAATGGAATGCCCTTGAGCATCACCCATTTTTATGATATTTTTATGTGGTCGAGGCAAGGGAGTACTCTTTTTTAGTACGTAGTTCACAACCATCTCGTAATACTTAGACCCAAAGAGCCATACCTCCAACAATAGCACTTCGAGACGTTCTTTGCATAGTAGCCTTAGCTACTGGAAGATATTGCTCCACAACTAATATCAAAATAACCTCCCTTCCACCCTAAAAGGTCAATTTGAACTGCAACTTAACTACATACAAGCATACAGTTTTGTCAAAAACACAAGTAACAAGTGACTAGTACCGTATGGTTAGCACTTGGTATATCATGTTATACAACAACCTTCTTTGGATTATCTATACACAAAAAGCCAACTTTCAGATAATGACATATCATAGATTATTGTGCATATCATAAGAAGATAAGAATATACTTTATTATGTGAAAGCCTGTTTTCATAAGCAATTGACCTAGCACTGCTCTCATCACTTTGGCATCTCATAGCCTAGTATAGTTCACACAAATATATGGATAATTCATTATTAGTTAAAATAGTAATTAGCCAAATAACTAGCAATAGCTGGGCAACACAAATCACTTGTGTTGGAGAGTTTGATGCTAGAATGTTTAATGAATGATTGTTATTTGGTTCGGCATGTTCTGTAGACCGTGATGAAGCAAGCCATTTCTTCAACTCTTCCATTTCTTGTAGCACTTTTGACAATTGCTCTTTGTGGCCATCTAAGTGTTCTCTCAAAATCACGTTCTCATTTTTAGCTCTTAGCTTTCCAAGTAAAGCTAGTTGAAGTTTTGTGAAAGAACACTTGTGTACCCCCACCATATTCAAGTCTTGAGGTGTTGGGCCTACACCAATAGCAAGAACAAGTGCTCGCTTTTCCTTCCCAAATAATTTGCTAAAAAGATCTCCTTGCTGAATGGTTTTTGCAGCTAGCTCTAGTATGTTGGCACAAGTCTAATTGATTTCATTCTGGTATTAGAGAAAGTACATGACTTTAGTGTAGCACAAAATTGGAAGTCCACAAGTAAACAATCCCATCAGTTCACTTATAATCATGTCTGAAGCTTCTACTTGTGCACTTCCATCTTTGTGAGTATGTGCCATGCTCTTTCAACTGCAAACCATTAATGTATTAAAAATAGTTAAATGAAGAAAAATATAAAATGTCTACTAAATTATTGATACATTAAGTACCCATTCATCTGCAATCTGAGCAAGGCTCTTGCTTCAAGTGGTATGAGTCATAGTTATTTTTACACTATTAGCTTTTCCAATCTCACCAAGAACCTAAGAGAATGATACAATAGTTAAATAAACCAGGATACTTCAAATCTATGTCCTTGCAATTACAAATAGATTATACCTCACTCTAGGGTGTTCTCCAATAGCGCACAAGCCAGATCCAATTGTGTTTTGACACTCTCTTATCGATGTCCATATCAAAAAGCTGCTCATCAGTTAAGTCCCATATAATAATAATGTACCTTTCTATAGGGTACATGTTGTGGTATTGGACAGGCCTAACAATTCTTGCCTCAGATGGAAGATGACCATGAGATGTACCTTGACATCAAAAAAGACAGTGGCAAAATCTTCTCAAGAAGGCGTAATGTCTTCGCAATTTTAGATTTTAAGTCCTCCATATCACTCACCTGGATTACATGGGAAAACATTTTGTTGAAAAAGTTGCTAACACGAATCAATGTAGTACTTACATTTTTAGGTAAATTCCTTCTAACAGCCAATGGGAGCAAGTGCTCTAAAAGGACATGGCTATCATGATTTTAGACCAACTAATTTCTTCTCTTAAAAATTTACACAAATACGGATATTGGATGCATATCCATCTAGAAATTTAACACCTTTCAACATTTCACAAAACATTTTCTTCTCACTAGAGTTCATTGAGTAACATGCAGGAGGGAAATAAAATTGATCACCCACTGAAATAGGATGAAGTTCCTTCTTAAAACCCAATGTTTGCGAATCAAAAACGAGAGTTTAAGTTGTCTTTAGAATTTTTATCAATATCCAATAGTGTATTTATTATATTGTCACAAACATTTTTCTCTATATGCATTATATCAAGATTAGGTCACAATAGGAAATCTTTCCAGTATGGTAGCTATAACCAAATGGGTTGCTTGTTCCAATTAATTTTTAGTTCATCTTCCTTTCTTTTACATTTCTGCGGTGGTTCTTTTCCTTGTTGGATTCTTACCCAAATTATTTACAATATCTTTTGTTTGCTTCAAAACATCATGTCCATAAGTGGAAGGAGTGCTTCCCTAAAGTCTGTTATATCATCAAAAGACTCATCACTTCTAAATTCATGGTTAGCATGCAAGAATTGATGATGCTCCATGAAGCAATGTTTCCTACCGTTTGTTAGAAAAAGGGAACATGTTTTTGAGTGGCAACAAACACATCGTGCCTCCCCAGAAGTAACCTATCCAGATACATATCCAAGTCCTGGGTAGTCAATAATTGTTGACAACAAAGCGGAACGGAATTGGAACCACTCACCAGTTGCTGCATCATAAGGTCTAAAACATTCGTGCCAACTAACTAATATATGATCAATCAAAGGCTAAAAGTACACATCCATGTCCTTTCTAGGACATCTAGGACCAGGAATAAGCAATGAGAGGATAAAATTTGGTCGCTTTAGACACATCCATGGTAGTAGGTTGTAAGGAATCAAGATAACATGCCATGTACATACGATGAACTTAAATTTCTAAAGCGATTTATACCATCTGTAGCTAGAGCAAGTCTTACATTACGACAATCAAAACTGAACTCTGGATACTTATTGTCAAAATCCTTCCAAATTGTTCAATCCGCTGGATGACACATGAGCCCATCCCTTGGCCGCCCTTTACTATGGTACCTCATATCACTTGCTGATTTTTGGGACATATACAACCTTTGCAGTTTTTTATTAGAAAGTATCGAAGAATCTTTTGGGGAACCCTTTGCACTTACTTCCCATCAGGACTCTTCTTTCTACCTTCCATCTAGAAGTTCTACATTTTGGGCAGGAATCTCCATTAACATTCTCCTTCTAGAAAAGAACACAATCATGTTTGCATGCATCGATATTATCATAACCTAATACAAGGCTCCTCACTATCTTCTTCGCTTCATAGAAATTCTTTGGCAATAAAGTATCCTTTGGAAATGCCTCATTCAGCAAATTCAAAAGAGTATCAAAACTACTATTGGTCCATCCACCAAATAAATTTGTGTGAAAAAGTCTTGCTATAAATGGTAGCTTTGTGAATTTGCACGCAGGATATGTGGGTGACTAGCATCATTTGCTAAATCACGATCTCCACCTATATCACTAACATCTTGGTATCCATATCCTATATCATGAAGCATTTTTGTTATCTCATCATCTAGCTCTTGATCCATTTGTAAATAAGGTTCATGTTGTAATTAAGTTCCTTATTCTATTCGTAGGATGATGATTTTTCTCTATGAAAAATCCATGTTGTGTATCCTTCTAAGAATCCTTCGCATATCAAGTTGTCATGGACAACTGTTGTTTCGAACCAAGCACTATTCACACACTTCTCACCAGGGCAGTGAATTTGATTTCCTTTTGCTAAATTTGTAAAAGCAAATTCTAGGATGCTTTTTACACCTTCCACATACTTTCTAAGTGCCTACATTTATCATTAATTGTATTAAGAATAATTAGTAAGCATGATAAGCTGGTATTACATTGACATAATTGTAGATTTCTACCTAGGCTCATTCATCTACTACTTATCCATGGTGACTCTCCAATGCGAAATGAATAGGCTAGCTTACAAGAAAAGCAGAAATTTCAAAAAAACAGTATATAGATTGCATGCTTAAAGGAAAAAATGAGTCAAATCATAAGGGGATTCAATTCCCATATTCATGAAAATATTATATAGTTTGTATCAAACACAAGGATTCCAATCAACAAATTCTCATGATACTGTAACCACAACAAAAATATAAAAAAACAAGAGGGTGCTAAGTGATTCTTATACCTTGATTTGGATAGTAGAGGTGAGCTAACAAAGTTGATACGGGGTTGTCCGATCTTTTCAACGTAGGATTAAGATACTCACGCGTGATTGAAATAATTGTAGTGATCCCCCGATCCCAATGCAAAGTTAGCACTCTTTAATTCGCTCAACCACACATGCTAAACTTCACGACCACCAGATGAAGTTCTATCGCGCTCCCAATACCTAGCGGAAAGGTTGAACAATCTCTATTTTGACAAATTTCCAATTATTCCCTCAAGTTGGTTCAGCCAACAGGAAGAACAAGAGCAAATTTGCTAAATCAATCTATTATCAAAAGTGGTCTAAAGGTTCCAAAGGGGGTGGTAGCTGCCTTTAGGGGGTGCGCATCCCCCCTTGCACCGCAACTTGGGCCCCATGCCCTACACGGGCTTAGGGTTCCCACTCACACAAGTACGCCCCTTTGGCCACATTCGTAAATACTCTTATTCAGTTTGGAGGCCCAAAGATTATAGCTATAACTCTTTTGGCCCAATTTACAAAAGGAAAAACATGACCTCACAAAATGGAAAATCTAGTATTGTAAAATAGCAAACATTTGCAAATCAGGGGATTTCAGCCTTGGATGGTCCAAGTGACACTTGGGCTTGAATTCCCCTTCAGCCACATTGGTTACTCCTCTAGAGTTTGGCCGCATAGGCCTTTCCCTCCCCTCTCGGCCACATGGCCCATGACTGGCCATATGAAGCCTTGCTTCCTTCTCCTTTGGCACATAGCAAGTCCTTAGCTACTGGGCATCTTCCAATGCTTCAACTCCTTCAAATCTAAGGACACATAAAGTATTGCCATGAGGTAGCATTCCATTTTCATTAAAATCAATAGGAGATTAAGTATGAAACAAAAGCACCTGTCGGTTTAGTAACTCTTGCTCTTGTCATAGGACGTTTTGGAGCTTCATTATCATGCACACTTGGGGTTGGAGTGGAAGATGAGTGTGTAGTTGGGATGTCCTCATCATCCTTCTCATCTTGAAAAGGAGTCATCCTCAACTTTGCATCGCCTTGCCCAAAGAAAGGTAACAAATCATCAACAATAAATGTAGTACTTACCCCATAGTCATCTCCCAGAGCTCAATCTTGTACGTTGTCATTGATCTTGGCAAGTACTTTGGATGGTCCATCACCACAAGGTATCAATTTGGATTTACGCTTCTCTAGAAAGCGTTCTTTTCGAAGGTGTACCCATACTAGGTCACCTGGTTCAAAAAGCATTTTCTTTCTAGTTTTGTTAGCCTTGGAAGCATAAGCACATACTTTGTTTTCAATTACCTCTTTGGTTGTAGCATGGAGCTTTTTCACAAAATCAGCACATTTGGAAGCCTCCATATTAGCACGTTCTTGTAATAGGAGTGGTAGTAAATCAAATGACATGATTGGCTTGAAACCATACACCACCTCAAATGGTCACAATTGAGTTGTAGAATGTATCGCTCTATTATATGCAAACTTCACATGCAGTAGACAATCTTCCCACTCTTTTAAGTTTTTCTTTATCATGGAACATAGCAACATTGAAAGTGTGCGGTTCACCACCTCCATTTGTACATCTATTTGTGGGTGAAAGTCGTTGAAAACAACAACTTTGTTCCAATCTTGGGCCACAAAATCTTTCAAAAGTAACTTATGAACTTGATATCATGATCTAAAACAATGGTTCTAGGGATACCGTGCAATCTCACAATCTTCCTGAACAACAGGTCAGCTACATGCGACACATTGTTGCTCTTGTGATAGGGCATAAAATATGCCATCTTAGAAAATCTATCCACAACACAAACACAAAATCCCCCCCTCTTAGTCCTAGGCAATCCTAACATAAAATCCATGCTAATATCTTCCCAAGGAGCTCTAGGAATTGGAAGTGGAGAATACAAACCATGTTGATTGAGTTTCAATTTTGCCTTATGGCACATGATGCATCTTGAACAAACCGCTCGACGTCTTGCCTCATCTTTAGCCAATAGAAGTGATCGGCCAACATCATGTCTCTCTCCCAAAATGCCCCATCAATCCTTTTGCATGAAATTTCTGCAACAGTAACAAATTCACAGAAGAATCCAAAACACAGAGCTTATTCATGCGAAAGAGAAAACTATCATGGATATGAATCTTGTCATACCCCTTCCCATCTTTGCAAATAGAATATGGAGTTGCAAATTTACGATCGGAAGCATATAAATCTTTCAAACTTTGGTACCTTTACCTCTAATTGAGTCAAAAGCACATGTTTTCTAGACAATGCATTAGCTACCACATTCTTTTTGCCTTTCTTATATTTGACAATGCATGAAAAATTCTCAACGAATTCTACCCACTTAGCATGTCTACAATTCAATTTCGCTTGGCCATTTAAGTATTTCAAAGTTTCATGATTAGAATGTATGATAAATTCCTCAGGCCAAAAAAATTGTTACCAAGTTTCCAACACACGCACAAGGATATACAATTCTTTATTATAAATAGCATAATTCAACTATGCACTATGAAGTTTCTCACTGAAATATGCAATGGGCTTTCTTGCATCAAAACGTCACCCAATACCTATTCCACTAGCATTACATTCAATATCAAAAGTTTTAGTGAAATCACTTAAAACAAGAAATGGTGCTTCAGCTAAACACGTCTTCAATTCAGCAAAAGCTTTATGTTGTTTTTCTCCCCATTCAAAAGTGACTCCCTTTTTAATTAATTCATTTAATGGGGCAGTAATGGTGCTGAAATCTTTCACAAATCACCGATAAAAACTAGCTATCCCATGGAAGCTACGAATTTGACTAACATTCACAGAAGTAGGCTAATTTCGAATAGCTTCAATTTTAGATTTATCAACTTCAATGTCATGAGCTGAGACAACATAGCATGGAACACAACCTTAATAGTGCAAAAAGTACACTTTTCAATGTTAGCATACAACCGTTCTTGCCTAAGCACTTCTAGCACTTGTTTGATGTGTTCAACATGATCATCCAAAGAGTGGCTATATATCAAGATATCATCAAAGTAAACTGTCGGACCCCAAGTTTACTAACCTGGAACCCTCTGTGAATCACTGCATTATTCCCTGGATCAGTAGATAATGCTCACAGATACAACGCTGCATCATTTCATACACGACAAAACCATACATTACAATACCAGAGTTCAAATAGACCGCGTCGGGCCGAGTTTACAATAGGGCCGTCAGGCCAAATGTCTCACAATACATAAAGAGCGGAAACGGAAGCGTACATAGCGTAGGCGCACAACTCGCCACAGGCAAGCGACTGGGTCAACCTTGGGTGCCACCACTATTAATCAGGTGCCTGACCAATAACGGATACACCCACCAAAACTAGCCTGGTCAAACGGACTGAGGCGAGAGGTAAGACTACCGATGCCTAACCTAACAACCACCATCTTCATTGCCTTCGGCATCCTGATCCTCATAGTAGGCGTAGTGCTCTTGATTCACAGCTTCTGAATGGGGTTAAGAGCGAGGGTGAGCACACTTCAATGTGCTCCACGAGCCAACACACAGAATGCATTTAATTAACAATGCAAGGCTAAACAAGGGAGGCTCGGGTTCTTTTATTTGCTTAAAGCAACTTTTTCAATAACCATAATTTAAATGCCCCTATGACCTAGCATTTTTACAAGAAATTAAGATTTGATAATTGAAAGTGTGCAATAAGTTATAATGGGGTAGGTTCCATCCACCGATTTCATGGTTCCATCCACCAATGCTTACTTTAGTGTAGCAAGTTACTTCCACCTTAATACCAGCACTGGAGTACATCCCTCCAGGGAAAAAGTTTCCAAAGTGAGGTTACATCCACCTGACAGACCCTTATTTCCAACCTCAAAAGTTTTGAAATAGAACTAACTCGAGGAAGATTTCCATGTCCGCCCTTGACCGTGGGCACGGCTATTCGAATAGTTGTATACACTCTACAGAGACTGTACATCTTTACCCACAAGAGTTATTCACCCCGATGGTTCTACATGATTCCTTGGTCATGCAGATCGAGAGAATATCACGAGGCCTTTACAATACCTCGCTCTCTAACATCTCACTCCTATGGGGTTGCTCCCATAGGTTGTGCGGGATGTCTACCACAGGTTAGCGCAGTCGGACTCCACTTTTCACATACGCTAGCCTTGGCGACGTCACCTACATCCAATGTCCCATTCCACGTGGGGCTTTTATTACCCACCTGCACACGTTCTCCGTGAAATGCCTAGAGAGTCTAGTAAATTATTCAGCCAAGCCTACAATATGCCAGCTTGTGGTTGTACTATTATACACGGAGGCTCCACATAGGATTAAGTCCTTAGCTTGTCCGGGCGGTTCATTCCACATCCCCTGTGTTACATCCACACCCACCGCTCTTGCCACCCGCCCAAACAGGTATAGCAGATTTTAGGGTTTTGAGAAGCATAGCACAAATTAACATAAATCTTCAGCCTCGTACATCCCAAGACTGTCCCAAACAAGTTCTCATGAATAAAGAATGATGATCATGTTAGTGATATGCCCTAGAGGCAACATGGAGATGTTATATATATCACATACTATGTTTATGATGCATTACTTTGTTCCTTGAAATAGACATTATCATTATTGATCAATGAGTATGTGACTTATTCATGAGACTCTTAATGCTAAAATGTTGCTATTTCTAAATGATCCCTGGACATATATCATATGAGGAACAAATATGATTCAAAGATCAGCATATGTATTGATTGATGATCATGTCTCATGGATCATGGTATGGTGATACCAAATCAATAATATGGACATGTGTTAGTGAACATATGTTGGATAGACCCGCCATGAGACACTGCAGAGATTCTGATGTGACCACGCCACATATACATACGACCAAAGTTCCCAAGAATAAACAAAAGGTGAATTCGTTTCTTCGGTTTCAATTTATTTTAAATAAGAATATGATGCTATCTAAAGATGAAAATGTATATTTGTCTAGCTATATAAGGAGGATTGCATTAACGCTACGCGCTCGTGGCTGGGGTCCACCTAAAGGGAAGCCAAATAATATATCAAGACCAAGTCAACGCCTTTCCAAACTCTTGCTCAAGGTCACCACGTCACTTTTGGATCAATTCAAGCAAGAGTTCAAGTGGGACACGTTTTGGAATCCAATTCGGCCTCCAGATCAGTTCGGATTCAGCTTGACAGGTCCAACTTCAAACGAGCATAACTTTCACATACGGAGTCCGTTCGAGGTCCATGAGTACTTGATGGAAAGCTTTTCACGTACTCTTTCCAATGGATCCAGTCATGCCTGCAAATTCCTTCTGTACGGCCCGCAATCATCAAAAGAAATTGCTACACCACTTTGTTTGGGCCAAATTGGGCCTTGTAATGCATGGATCTAAGAGGAAGGTGCTAACCCCACTATTCATGGGCGTGCTACTGTTCACATGAACAGTAAAATTGTACCACCCCTTTATTTCTTAGTTTTGTGTGGCTTCCACTCCCCTATTTAAGGAGGTCGCATCCCCTCTAGTTTTCTTGGATTTCGTTGAGTTTAGGTTTAGCCATTGTGCAAACTGTTGTTCTTCAGTTGTGTCGGATGACCACCTGTCAAGACACCTTCGGGATCCCAACTTTTCAGTGCTTCATAAATATTTGCAATTTGAGATTGCTTGTTATCTTATTCTTGCGTGTTCTTCGGTCGCATGCAGGAATAGACCTTCGTGGTCAGGTCAACCGTGTTCTTGGCATGGTTGATAACACTCGGAGTGTGGTTTATCGATTGCTTGGCGTTCTGGTCGTGACCGGTTAGTAGCCGCATCGTCAAAGTCGTTCTCCTCCAAATCGAAGTTATCATCCTATCGGAAGATTGGGACCCCGTCGCCTCATCAGATTCCATGTGTCATCAGTTGGTCTCAAGTAGTGTTTATGTGGAATCCTTAGACTTGAGATCATCATGGTTCCCAACATGCGTAGTAGCTTATTTTGGGACTACTAAACACTACTCCGTAACTAGGTAGTCATAAAAGTAGTCTTCGGGTTTGCCATGAAACATGTAGTGGGATGTGAATGATCAAGATAGAATTTGCCCCTCCTTATGGGAGAGATATCTTTGGGCCCCTCGATGTAATGGATTATGAAAGTGCATGGCCATGCCAAGGTGATTGAGGAGTCAATCACAAGTTTATAATCCATCACGGAATCGAAAGAGTGATTGAGCTATTAAGAGGATGACACAGGTCTCGCCTTGAGCTCAATCTATATCGTGAGGCAAAGGGATTCGTACATGAGAACATTACAGGTTCAGCCGATATAATCTTTACGTATACTTTGGGGTTAATATGTCTTACTAGAGGCCGCTATTAACAGGGTGACCGGAAAGGCGTTTTCGGGTCGTGACCAAGTATACGTGAACCTACAGGGTCGCACGCTTAACGGGTTGTAACACTAATTCGAATATGATTCGGATGTGGGCTCAATTCGGATAGAGATCCGAATAGACTCCTATTGGGCCTCGGTCCACAAGGCCCAAGTGAGGAGGTCTATATATATGGAGGCGAGGGGCTTAGGAATGCACGTTTTCTGTGAATCTCTAGCCAAACCCTAGCCGCTCACGAGTGCTAGTACACTCGCGATCGGCGTTCCAGCCCCGGACGTGTGGATACCGGTGGAGGCACTGCTCGTTGCGGTGTTGATCGGCATCAACAACCTACAGATTGGATCTGCTCGTGGTGTGGTTGATCGCGTGGAGGAGACGATCTGTTCGGGACGATCGGCTAATTCCACTACTACCTCGACGCGCGTGGTTGGATCGGCTTCTCCAACTCTTCTTCCGCTGCGCTGCGCGTCTAGTGGTAACGATCCATGATCCCTCCTTAAGCATGATGTCCTTGTGTGCGCGGTAGAAAAGTTTTGTTTTCTTCTTTCGTAGCCTACGCGCGTTCCTTCAAATCAGGGTTGCTAGAGCCCTGGACTTAACAAAAATATAGCATGGCAATAATAAGACTTATAACTACCATAGTTATTTGCTTATATCTAGGGCGACAATGATCATATGGGTTCAAAATGTCACTGGTGGGGTATCTTATTATTAGGTAGACACGTGGTTGTTAACTACCTTAAGAGCGACATACTTTTGTGTATAAAGTAGAGCATGCAAATTTTAATAATTTAAACGAACATAGTTTCACATAAAATATAGGCGCAAAATAATCAAAGTATTGACTCGCCTGGATCAAGAGCTTGGGGGTCTTGTGCTGCTTCAAGTGGGGGCTCGTTCGCGTCTTCGAACTCTACTCGGGAGAAAGAACCGGAAAAGCAACACAAAAGAACGAAAGCAACTAAATACCAAATAAAATAAAACCAAACTCAAATTAACTCAAAACTGAATCAAAATAGAACCATCAGATAGATCTTGATTTTAGAAAAAATTTAGAATTTGGTTTCATTAAATTTGGAGTTATGGTTAGGAAGTTATAGCATTTCAAAGTTTTAATTTATGGAAAATCCAAAAAATGAAAAGGGAAGAGATAGTGTGTGCCGCCGACAGGTGGGGCTCGAGGGGAATTAAGTGGCGCTCAGGTGAATGTTGCTGCACGCAGCCGACATGCGGGCCCTAATTAACAGTGCCTTTACTCCTTTAATCGGTCGGCTTCCGGCAGCTCAAATGGCCGTTCTTCCCGGCCGCGAGGAAGGCGGAGCCAACCGGCGGCGGAGAGGGCGTGGAGGCGCGGCGGCGTCGGCCAAAATGGGTCACTCGGCCCGACGCGCGCCTCGGGAAGGGAGGAATCGGCCGGAAATTGCATCGACGGCGACCGACGGTGAGTAGGGCGGCGGCCGGAACAGGGGAGCAAGGGCGCCGGCGGCTCGGGCCATTCGGGCGCAATTCCCCGATGATGAAGCATCTACGGGCCTCCTTGAACTCACCTAGGGCGCTAGTCGGGGCCGGGGTGGAGCAGGGCGGGCCGACGGTGAGAGAGGGCTTGGCGGCGAGGATGAAGACGGCGGCGGCTCGCTGGGAAGGGAGGCGGGGCCCAGCGAGGTGGGGGTCGTGTTCCCGGGGTCCAAGTGGTGCTCCGAGAGCAAGTAATTGGCTTGGGGCTCGGCGATTCTCCGGGAGATCCCGACGCCGGAGTTGGTGAAGAAAAGCATCGCCGGCGGCCTGCAATGGGGGAAACGTCGATTAAACAGGGGAGAATAAAGAGGGGCAAAGGTGAGTGAGAGGGAAAAGCCCAATGGGTCCTGGCGTTGACCGGTGGCGCTTGGCGGCGGGGTTTGCCGGCGGGCGCACACGGCAGGGGAGGCGGCGGAGAGGAGTTCTCTGGTGAGCTGGGTGGGGCAGTGCAATGAGGCTTCGACACCTTTTATGGAGGCCGGGGACGAGATGCCGGGGAGCAAAGCGGCTGGCGCCGTGCGCGCGGTGGCGTCATCGCCTTACGGCCACAGGACGGCTGTAGCTTCCGGAGCGCATCGCGTCGTGAGTAAATGCAGGGAGCATCGCTTGGTCCGGTGGTCTCTGATCGTGCAAAAATAGCACACCCGCAAGTGCACGGGTTGCCACTGAAATAGCGACGAGTGTCGTGTTCTCCACAGGGACTAGACTGAGGCTACCGGTGCTCAGCTAAAGCTAGGTCAAACAAAACAGGGGTGAACTAAACCTAAAACGTCCACCGAATCAACCGAACGAACGAACTACAAAACGAGCTCTAACTCGCACGGACGAAACGACGAGCGACTAATCAAACGGAAGACGACAGAACGAACGACCGTATGAATGGACGTCGTACGACCGAACGAACGACACGACGACTGACTACACGAAACACACACAAACTACAACGACTACAAGAACGATGACACGACTACCGACCGAACACGACCACCGATCGACGATCTAACTAACTATCGACCGTGAGACAGAAAGAGAGAGTCGAGAAGCACTGGGGGAGTCTAGAAGCAAAGAGGGAGTCGAGAGAGGAGGGAGAAACGGTCGACGGCTAACTAGACTAAGACGGCACAACACTAAACACAGAACTACGAACGCATGCACGACTTCGCTAACGACCAACCGCGCATAGAAGAAAGGGGGAAGGTCGAGAAGCACAAAGGAGAAAGTAGAAGCACTAGGTGGGTCGAGACAGCAAGGGAAAGGGAGACGGTTGCCGATTCGCTAATCCGAGCAAACAAACACAAGGAGACTAGCACCGGCACAAGCACAGGACACTAACTCTAAACACAGACAAAGACACTAACCCCTGACAGCACGTTGATGCTAATCAGACTAACACATATAACCACAAAACAAGGACTGGCAACAATAAGGCTAACACTATATTTAATGCCCACACATATCAGTGAACAAGACTACCATTGCTAAACAACTTTCAACAGCATTGACAGATTATATAACAACACAAGACATTGCACAGATCTCAAACCACAAACACAGATCAGTGAGCACATGCACAATGCACAAATTAATCCACATTCAATTACAGCATTTAGAGTTTAGAGAAAAATAAAGAGAAATGAGAAAAGTCAACCGAGGAAGAAGAGGTTGAAGCAGACGGGAAGCCGAGGAGGTGGTGATGTCGAGGCAGAGGTTGGCGTCGGTGAAGATGAGGAGCAGCAGAGGAGCGGCGCCGGCGTGGTAGAAGAGGAGGGTGTCGGTGGCGTCTATGGATGATCGTCGGTGAAGTGAGCTGGTGAGGCCGTCGGTGGCGCCGGAGTAGAGCTCGGTGGGCGTGGAGATGCTGCAGCGGCGGCGCCGAGGTGGAGCAGTAAAGGGGAGGCGCGGATTTGTGGTGGAGAAGAAAGAGAGAGAAGGCGCCGAGCGGTTGGCGACTGCGAGGTGGCGGCGCCGAGGTGAGTGGCGAGAGGAGGCGCGGTGGAGAGGTGTGGAGGCAGAGCGGAATGGCGCGACGGAGTAGGTGGTGAGGAGCGGCCGTCGGGGCTGGTGAAGAAGGCGGGGAGAGGTGGAGCTGCGGTGGTGATGGCGCGGCGGCGCAGAGGAGGATGCAGAGGAGGCGATGCAGGGGAGGAGTTAGGGAGGATGGAGTAGAGGGGGCGACGGGCTTGGTGGATGGCGGCGGCAGTAGGGTGCCGCACGGGAGAGAGAGGTGGAATGGTGGTGATGCGCCGGCCTGGTGGAGGGATAGAGGGAGGATGGCTGCGGTAGGTGGTGCGTACCGGAGGGGGAGCTAGGCGGCGGCGTGGTGGTGAGTGGCGGCTGATTGGAAATGGGGCGGTGGCCGGTTCCAGTGGATTTGGGTTTGGAGGCGAGGTGGAGCAGGGTTTGGAGGCGCGGTGGCGAGCTGGCCTGGCCTCGCCGCCGGCCGAAGCTAGAGAAAGGGGGGAAGAAAGCACGCGGGGGCCAAGGAAGAAGAAGTGCCAGGCTCGGGTCTTCCACAGGCGGCGGCGGCTAGCTTAAGGGTTTGGGGATTTTTGGCGATTTGCAGATTAGTCCTCCAAGAATCTAGGGTTTGCAACTAAGTTCTTCCCCCAATGTTTTCTTCTGTTCTGGCCCTCTCGAAGTCCGATTTCGTCGCGGTTTGATCCTACGCATCCGTGACGATGCGTACATCTGTACGGAGCAGTCCAAATTTGTCGTTTATGTGCCTAGATCGCGCCGGCCTGCAGAAAAATATAGAAAATGTAAAACGGTCCATTTTGAGCAATTAAAATATAGAAAAGCGTGTAAATGATGATAAATAGTCTTAAAATGCGAAAACTAATGGGGTAAAATGACGGGTATATATATGTAAAAATGACGCATGTTAGTCTCAAGGGGGCATGGCGAAGAAGGGGAGGCCGAGCAACGCCGATGGGACGGGCGTGACCCGGGGAGGACCACGGCGACGCATGGAGGGGGAAATGGCGCATGGCCGGGCGCAAGCAGAAGCAACCGGAGGATGCGCGGGAGGTGACCGGAGACACTGCCACTGTCTGTCACTGAAGGCGAGGGCCTCTGGTGCTGACAACGAGGCCGGTGCTGAAGACAAGGCTTTCGCCGCATTCATTCGCCGGCGTGGGTGGGTGGAAGAGGGCGAGCGGCCGCTCGGCCAGAGGAGGAGGGGAGGGCGCTGCGGCCAGGGAGAAGAATGGGGAGCCATGGCCAGAGAAGAAATGGACGGCTGGGATTTGAAGGGAAGGGAGGATGAGCGGCCAGAAAGATTTGGGGTGGTTTCCCTCTTTATTAACACTTATTTTTTCTTCCCTTTCCTCTATTAAAAAATTAAACACAAATCTTCTTTTTTCTGAAATCTTCTAATTTTTGAAGTACATTTTAAATTCTAGATTTTAAAGAGGTAACTTTGAATTTCTCTTTGGGAGGGAACACGGTTTTTATTTTAAATAGCTTTTGCACTACAAGACAATTTCGTTTTGAAAACAAAAAGGATCACCAACTGAAAATAAAGCCTTTTAATTTCTTTAAAATAAATTTGAAATCTACATTGGCACCAAGCTTTGAAAATGGGATGTTACATAAACTACCACAAATTTTTCAATAAAGTGCCTCAAAACATGATTCGTTAAGCGCATGAAAGTACTAGGAGCATTGGACAAACCAAAAGGCATTACTAACCATTCATACAAGCCAAATTTCATTTTAAAAGCAGTTTTCTATTCATCACCATGTTTCATTCTTATTTGATGGTAGCCACTACGTAAGTCAATCTTAGAAAAGATAGTAGAACCACTTAACTCATCAAGTATATCATCTAACCTAGGAATAGGATAACGATAGCGAACAGTTATATTATTGATATCTCTACAGTTTATGCACATTCTCTAATTAGCATCTTTCTTAGGAACAAGAATGATAGGAATAGCACAAGGGCTAATACTTTCATGCAAGTACCCTTTGTCCAAAAGTGCTTGCATTTGGCACTAAATCTCCTTTGTTTCTTCCAGGTTTGTGCGGTATGGAGGCCGGTTGGGAAGAGAGGCTCCTAGTACCAAGTCAATTTGGTATCCAATGCCTCTAATTGGTGGTAGTCTAGCAGGCACCTCTCCTAGAAATACATCATCATAAGCTTGTAAAACACGAGAAACAACACTAGGAAGATATGTTAAGTCATTAGTAGAAAGCAATGCATCCTTGTATAATAATACAAAGTGCATCAAAGTGAGATCTTCTCTCATCTTTCTTATATCAGATTTGGTGGCTATCATGACTAAGTTTTTCTCTCCCTCACTCTTTCTTTTCCCACTTGGTTTTGGCCTGTGAATCTCAATCACTTTTTGTGGAATCATACACTTTTGTTCTCTCCCTTTCTCACTCTCAACTTGCACTTTAATCTTTTGTACATTATCATTCATAATTTGAGAAGGAGTCATTGGTTGTAGCACCACTTGTTTGCTGTCCCACAAGAACTTTTATTGATTAGTTCTCTCATCATGAAGCTTGACACGATCATATTGCCATGGTATTCCTAGCAGCAAATAACATACATCCATAGGCACCACATCACACCCCACCATATCATGATATGTGCCAATTTCAAATCAACACCTACGATGTATCCCACACTCAATGACCTCTATCATACAACCGCTGGATCTAATAGGGGTGTGAGTGTTTCTTGTACTTCAACCCAAGTTTATTGCAAAGCTCCTTCCTAACCAAATTATGACAACTCCCACCATCAATGGTTACCTTGGAAAAATTTGCCATCTTTACTAATATGAGCTCTTGTTTGGAACAAATTGCAGTGCTGTTCATAGGATGCTTTTGGTTGTACACTCAACGTCGTTGGAGCACATACAAGTATAGGGCCAACACCGGGATCATAATACTCAATTTCTTGTGCCACCTCCTTTTCTTCCTCATGTGCATCATCATACGTCCCTAAATCAGCAAGGTGAGCATCCTCTTCTTCACTTGTAGAATCATATTCACCATTCTCTAACATCAACATCACCTTGTTATTTGGACAATCCTTTTGCATATGACCACAACCAAGGCATTTGAAGTATTGTATGTCACTACTCTTCACCGTGGAACCCACAAAAGATGCACCACTAGCTTCTGGATATGACGGTTTCCTTGCACTTGGAGTGGTTTCTTCTTTCTTGCTAGATAATGGGTGAAAGCTTGAACCTCCACTTGAAGGTGCTCTCTTGCTCATTTGTGGTTTGGAAACATATCTTCCTCCACTGGATAGTGTACGGACAACAAAAGATGTAGATCTTGCAAACTTAGCATCCTCTTGCAATTGATGTTCCACCTTTGTAGCTTGACGCACTAACTCATAAAGATTGTTATAGGGCTAAAAATTGACAATTTATTTCACTTGATGGTTCAAACCTTAGAGAAAGTGTGCCATGGTTTGCTCATTTTGTTCTTGAACCTTGGCTCGAATCATGGCTAGGTCCATCTCCTTGTAGTATTCCTCCACGGAATGTGTTCCCTGCTTCATATTTTTCAATTTATCACATAGATCATGTTTATAATGACAAGGAACAAAACGGGCTCTCATTTTTCGCTTCATCTCTTGCCATGAAGCAACATGATCTTCTCCATTCTTAGCTCTTTGAATGATCATTTGCTCCCACCAATCCAAAACATAACCTTCAAGCTCAAGGGATGCCAATTGTCTATTTCTCTCATTCGTATAGTTATGATTATAGAATATCTTGTCAACCTTCAATTCACAAGTGAGATACTCTTCAGGATCAGTTCGACCTGCAAATTTGGGTATGGAAAACTTGAGCTTGCCTAAATAGTCATCTTCATTATGTGGATGACGTTAATTGCCATTGCGATGCATTGTAAAATCACCGTCCATTCTGCTGCATGCGTAGCACCACCTCAACCACCACCTAGGCCTCGGCCGTGCCCTCCATGGCCTCCCAAAACTCCTCCTCATCCCACAGGCAGTGGTAGATGCACCATGTTTTCCGTCAATCGGTGTTATGGTTCAAGAGGTACGAGGTACATGAGCAGCAGCTTCTCCTCCTTGAACACTTGCATCATCGCCACCATTGTGAGCTTGTATAAGCCTAATGAGTGCTTTAATGTCATCCCACAATTGGCGTGCGTTTTCATCAGCTTGTTGCACCTCCTTTGCAATTTGATCAGCGAAGGCATCATGCTTCTCATGGAGTTGATCGAGCCCTTGGTGTAGCTCACGTTGAAAGTATTCATGGAGTGCCCCAAATTGATATTGCTTGATGAATGCATGAGGATCATTCGCCTCACCACTCTCATCATGGTGTTCTCCACCTGACATGGTTAGTTATGCAAGAAACAAATAGATGTGTATATTGATGCTTTATGGAAATCACTCAATCTTGCTCTTTTCTCTCCCAAGTAAAGTTCTTACCTTTCTGAAGTGAATTAAGGCCAATTAAAAACTTAGACTTGGTGGAAACTACAATAGCAAAGTGATGATCAAGCAAATTTAAGAGTATGCCCAATGCACGACAATGGTTATTAATAGAGCTTGGTATGAAAATGTTTATCATATACAATTTGAATTTTCACGATGTTGTAAAATTAAGTAATAATCCAAGCTAGAAGCTTTGTCTAAGTGTTGATCCAAAAGATTTAAGTGGAGAGTATGAATGCATATACAAAGATCAGTGTGACTCAATACAAACAAAGGAATGAGCTAAATGGAAGCAATCTAAATTTGATGATTAAATAGCTCGCTTTGCATCAAGTACTAGGAGAGACACTAGCCAATTGCAGGAGAATAAATAGAAGGCACAAGATTTCTTAAGAAATTAAATACTCAAACTGAATTTATGGACTAGAACTAGTCACCCAATTTGGCCTTCTCTCACTTTTTTTATTTCTGCTCTCTTTTTTTGCTAATCTGCCACTAACTCAAATCTCTTCAAATCACTCTTTCTCTCTAAACTCTGATTTTTTTAAATACCACGACTCTTTCTTTTTGTGTGGCAGCCTTCTTCTTTTCTTTGTTCGGTTAAGTGAGTGATGCACAAGCCCAATGTTCAGTTGAGAGTTACTAATTCAAGAATAGCCCACAATGCAATATCAATGACTAGTCTCAAGTATTCAAATGATTTAAGTGAAGCAATATTTATAGCCTTGTTTCGGCTGGGCTCAAAAGATATGAAAGCTTCCTACCAAAGCCCAAACAGCACCCCACTGGTTCGGCTTCCCTCCCCCTGAGGGTTTTGTTTGTGCGCAAAGAGAGGGGCGGCTAGGGTTTCCTTCGGCTAAACCCCACAAGGCAAGAGATCACAATTGTGTTTGGCTATGATTTCCCAAAGATGCACAACAATTTGATGTGGGCAACAAGAATAAGAATTCACAACATAAATTGAATTTATTCCTTTGGAGCTAATTGAAGGATCAACTAACAGATTTTCAAGGGTTTAATATAACAAAGATAAAGCAACACAAAAGACACTAAGATCAGCACCAAAACAAATTTTCTAATGGACTAAAACCTAATCAAACTCACACGAAATAGCAGATTAAACTAGGGGTTTAGATTTTCTATTTTTGTGAAGCAAATTTTAGGCTATAATGGAGTATAGGATAGCAAGGAATGACTGAAAAATAAAGGGATAAAATCCTACCATGTAATCCATGCTCTGATACCAAGATGATACGAGGACTCTCGATCTTCTTGACGTAGGATCAAGATACTCAAATGGGATTGAAAGAATTGTAGTGATCCCCGATGCCAATGTAAGAGTTAGCACTCTATAATTCGTTCAACTACACATGCTAAACTTCACGATCACCAGATGAAGTTCTATCGCGCTCCCAATTCCCAGCGAAAATGTTGAACAATCTCTATTCTGACAAACTCCTAATTCTCCCCTCAAGTTGGTTCGGCCAACAGGAAGAACAAGAACAAATTTTAGGGGGTGCGCATCCCCCTTGCACCACAACTTGGGCCCCATGCCCTGCATGGGCTTAAGGTTCTTTCACACACATGCACGCCCCTTTGGCCATGTTCGTAAATACTCTTATTCAGTTTGGAGGCCTAAACATCGTAGCTATCACTCGGCCCAATTTACAAAAGGAAAAAGATGGGCTGAGTGACTCTTGGGCGTAAATTCCCCTTCAGCTCCATGGGTTACTCCTCTAGGGTTTGGCTGCATGGGCCTTTCCCTCTCCTCTCGGCCGCATGGCCCATGGCTGGCCGCATGAAGCCTCGCTTCCTTCTCCTTTGGTGCATAGCAAGTCCTTCCTTGGCTGCTGAGCATCTTTCAGTGCTTCAACTCTTTCAAATCTAAGGACACAAAAATTATTGCCATAAGGTAGCATCCCATTCTCATTAAAATCAATAGGAGATTCATTAAGAAACAAAAGAACCTGTCAGTTTAGTAACTTGGCTCTTGCTCTTTTCATATGACCTTTTGGAGCTTCATTATCATGCTCACTTGGGCTTGAAGTGGAAGATGAGTGTGTCGTTGGGATGTGCTCACCAAAAGTTCTTAAAGTGACACGATGCAAGTAGCAGCTATTTTAGCATAGAAAATTCATGTTTCAGAACAAAATCTAAAGTACAAGTCAAACAAGGTTGTAAGGAATTAGAATAAAAATGAAGGAGGAATTAGAATAAAAAATTAAGATCTCTAGCAATGAGCTTGTTATTTTATTTGATAAAAAAATCATATGGCCATATCGAGCTAAGAAATCAACCACAAATGCTTAAAATAGTAATAATCCCCGAAAAACCAAGACAACACCATGCTACATAGTGCACACACACAAGAAAACATCATCAGGTAGCAAACACCAAATCTAAATAAGGGGCAAAGAACCACTATAACTTGATGGTGGTAGCCTACAGAGGGGGAGCTCAAGGTGGTGGATTTCACATTTCAGGATGGATGAGGGCAGCAAATTGGGTTGGTGGCTTCAACCCTAGCAGAGGACTATGGCCCAAATCCTGGGAGATGCAGTAGCCATAGGGAAGAGGAAGAGAAAGCTAGTAGTTTTGGGGAGGGAGGATAGCCATATGGAATAGGTGGCAAGATAGCTTTTGAACCAAAATTGTATTCTTATTAGTTGCTTGTAATAATAATTTTCCCAAGTGTTAGTACCACTTGTGAGAATACATGTAGTGCATGCCCAGAATCAAAGAAACTTATATAGTTGGTAAATTGTAGTTAAGCTAGCAATGTGCCTAATTTGTAATAATTAGACAATGAAAGGATCCAATACTACTGGTGTGGCTAGGGAGTTTCACAAAAACATTGAAAAGTTTCAAGTTTGAGTGAGTTTCATGTGTTTTTAGAAGTTTTCAAGAAAGTTTTAAGCAAAAGTTATAATGAGTTTCAAATTTTGAAACTCAAGTTCCAATAAGTTTTAGCCAAAGAGTTTCAAGAGGTTTCAGCAAGTTTAGGCAAAGAGTTTCAAGTGGTTTCACCAAGTTTTGGCAAGATTCAACCATCAGTTTCGACGAGTTATGTGTTTTTACTGCCATGGACGCATGCACTCAACACGAATCATGTCGCCTCGAGCCATGCCATCATGGCCTACACTGTGTCATTGTTTTCCGTGTTGACATGCCTCATCGTGCATGCTCGCCTCACATCGTGTCCCACTGAGCAGCACCGCTATGGCCCCCACCCTGTCACAATCTCTAGATTTTGACGTGAGGAGAGGGGGAGATGGCATCTACGATTAAGAAAGAGGAAGGGGAGGGGCAGCGCCAGCCATGGTGGAGGACGACAGTGGCTTCATCGATGGGGGAGAAGAGGTGATGGAGGAGGAGGGGAGAGGGTGGCACCAGTGATGGAGGCCTGGAGGCGATGGTGAGCCATCTAGGTGCTCACCGGTCATGAGGACATTAGCAGCGAGGACACCGGTAGGATGTGCCCCTACAGCAATCTCAAAAGCTCATACGACTGCATGCCATGCGCCCTTGGTCCTCTGTGGAGGTGCAGAGAGAGCAAGAGAGCGAGAAGGAAGAGGATGGGGAATGGAGGAGGGAATGGTTGGTTCCTATGAGGCATGGATTGAATTGAATTGGGGAGAGAGATGAGGATGGTTGGGGAGGGGAGGTGGGATGTGGGGGAGGTAGTTTAATCACATGCATGGGCTGTTGAATTTCATTGGATCGGACATCAGCGTCTTATCTCGTTGCTTTGGCTAAGATCGGTATAGCGTACTGTAGTATTTCTATTTATTTTTAGTAGTGCTTCTATGCTCTCCTAAAAACTATATCATGCAAATTTTGAAACTATTAGTAATAGAATAGTGGACTAGTGGCTGGTTGCAAATTATACACTTTGTGTACTTTTAAGTATATGCTTTTCTTACTTTTCGAGGAGTATTGAATCATCTCTAACAAAGCATGCCCAATTTTCGTTCCGTGGGAAATAGATTGATGTTGGCTGAGCGACAACACAAGATAGTGTTTAATTAACTAGCAGAATTATTGGTGTAATTGTACGAATAGATATTACGATACAATTTTTTTCTTTATTATAAAACTTTAATATATATATAATGAATATGTATCGCCATAATCTATTTCCACCAAAACAAACTGTGTAGATTCTTCCCTTTTTCTCTCGATTAATGAGATAATATCTAGGATTTTTTTGTAATAATTGCAGAATTTTCTTGCCTCAAAATGAAGGAGGTGCCTTCAAACTCACCAGTTGTTTATATTTATATAGATATAGATCAGTTGCTAATCTATGTAATTATAATTGGTAGTCTTTGCTTGCATGTTTCTTAAAACTTCCAAGATATTTTCTCTGTCGCCGTCAGTTCATCTTGATGCCACACAAATCCCTCGCACAAGGATTGTACTATCTCTGGTCATGAATAAGTATTGTGTTACATATTAACCTCCCATCCACCCGAGTTCAGCCAACTTGGGTGCCCATCTCTTTTAGTGAATATGTCAGAGCTTTCGGCCAATGTTTTTTTTAAAAGATACTGTAATATAATTGTAAACCTAATACAGTTATATGTGGGCACCCGAGATTGCATGATCCGGACACTCTTGTGTTTTTCTATACTAGTCCCATGATCAATGGTACTACACATAGTTACTCATAGAACAACATCAATATCCATACATGAATTTAAATAAAAGGATACTTAGATAATATTAAACAGTCATACATAGACCATAATGGCAAGGTTTTTGAGGAATAAAAATCCCAGCTTGGCTGGTTGGAAGCATTCATTTCGAGAGTGAAAGAAGAACTTCATTCTATAATTTTTGGTTAGCTAGATTCTCATTAGTTTCTATCTGACTTTCTCTATAAATATTTTTAATTTATATCACAGTAGGAGCCTCTCCTATTGTTTTCCTAAAAAAGTTTACAAATGGGGCCATATAGGTAAAATAACATAAAGCAAAGTCTACAGTGCAAAATAAATAAAGATAGTCCCCACGCGGTTTGCCATAGGCCACAGGCAACCGACAGAGGTTTGTGCTCTAGTGTTTGGCCCCATCGTCGTCTCCGAATCCGGTGTCATAAAAGTAACCCAATGCTGGATCGTGTTCTTCAACTGGTAATTGTTCAACAAGTAGGGTGAGTATTTTTGTACTCCAAGAGACTTTCACATATGCTATTAACTATATGTAAGGTCATTCAAGGGAAGTTATATTGTCTTATTACACAAAGCCAATTTTCAGTTTAAATATGGATAATAGTAACTTCCAAAAAAATATTTGTAAAAGAAAGTAATTAATAACTGACAGGTATATAGCTAGTAACCATATTCATTAGTAAAGTAGAAGGTAGGTTCCAAGCACCTACTCTAGTGTTGTTGCATAGTTCGTTTAGGATGTGTTTGGTTGGAGAGATGGGGTGGGATGGGATGGGATGAGATAGTTCCACAAAAAAGTGGAATCACATGGTCCAGCATCTAAGAAGAATATTCTCTAAATTTGCACAGGCTCATCCCACTTTGGACCATTCCATCCCACCTCATCCCTCCAACCAAACACACAGATAGGCTTGGTCAAAGGAACCATCCCATCCCACCCCATCCCTCCAACCAAACACATCCTTAGTGCACCATATAATTCCATTGGGTCCCAAATCATTTCCTAGTGATCAACCTCTTGTAGAACTCCTCCTCCAGAAGCGGTGTAGACTCTTCTTCTCTAGGAACATAGTTGCGATTATAGCAAGGATGAGCATATGGAGTACTCAATAAATTGTGCACACAGAAATACTATTATAGATGATTGGCTTATTACAAAGGAAGTGGCTATCCTAGCTTGTTTGGCACAAAGCGACATTTGAATTTAACTATAGTAGATAGATTGAAAGAATTATTTTAAACAATAAAAATAATAAATAAACTTGAATAAACTTCTTCCACGTAGCCTATTCACTTAGACCACATAGCTTTCCTTCCCAGATTTGTTTTATGAAAATTTACCACTTATGTGAAATTCCCAAGCACGTCCATGACTGTGGACGTGGCTATTCTAATAGTTGTCATAACACTCTACAGAGGTTGTACAATTTTTCCCTACATAATATGATCAACTTGTAGTGTCTCCGGAATAACACGTCCCTACATATATGATCAACTTGTAGTGTCTCCGGAATAACAAGCATCCTTAGACATGCCAACCAAGAAGATCATAACTTCACCCCAACAATGACCCTCCCGATGATCCTAGTCCTCATCACCCCTCTCCACACACAACACAAGATATTCGACAAGGGGACTCATTGTTGGATTTGCTAATAGAAAATCACCTATGATGTAGCCCTCATAAGCAACTATATCCTCCATAATGAGCACAAAGCTCAACTACAACTAAGGTATCATGGTCAGAACTCGGTAACTTAATAAGTTAGGCTATTTCCATAGAGCATATGATTGTACGATGTGGATTAGTTCAATGGCATAAAAAGTTAAGTCCTTAACTAACCAGGGCAATACTACCCAATTTTACTAATTCACATAAATCTCACATGTTCACATAGCATCCATAGCCCCAGTCTAAATCATTTATCCACCAGTTGATTTTAAGGTGTAACATATGCCATCCAAGATAACACATAGTGCATACAGTTATTCACAAAGCAATTTCATACACCATTAATCAATTATAAGTTGGTAGTTCCAAAATGATGTTAATAAGCCAACATGGATAAGCAAGACTAAACCAACCCACGTTGGTTCTATAATATTTACCAACTAGTAATTAACCATCCTAGGGTGGAAAAGGATCATGGCATACAAATAAACAAGGTGGATCAATGCCAATTAGGGTTCATATGTATTTCCCAAGTAATTAACACTTATGGTAATATAGCAATGCATAGCAATTTAAAACGTAAAATAATTTTCATAAAACTAGATGCAACATTATTAAGGTAGCACAACTTGCCTTCAAAAAGGTCCCGGTATTGCACTAACTCTTCCTCTTCTACTGCGAAAGATTTCGGTGCATTGATGTCTACGCGAAACGAGAGAGAAAACACAAATAAATACAAAATAAAATAACAACAAAGTCCAAAAATTAAAGAAAAAATTACTGAAATATATGTCTTGATTTTAGAGGAATTTAGAGACTTGAACAAGCTCAATCGTATGTCGTATGAGAGAGAATAGGATTTCGGAAGTTGGTTCAACTGAGAATTTCGGAAAAAAAAGAGGAGAAAGAGAGAACATACACTGCCAGGTGGGGTTGGGGAATATTCTAGGCAATTTTTCTTTTTTTGGATTTTTTTTGGAAAAAAGGCAAATGCTGATGTGTGGGTCCCACGGTCTATAGACCGAGTCCACGGCTAGGGTTTGGGGTTCACGAAGAGCTAGGTCTTTGAAATAGGGTCTGACATGTGGTGTCTACACATCAGTGACTCAGTGCATAGTAGACCGGGTCCACATGAAATGACCTAGGGTGAGGGTTTTGCTTGCCATGCACATGCTGACGCCGCAAGTGATGAGAGGGCTGTGGCTAACGTTGCGCTAGCGTGGACGCTGACGAGGTAATGATATCGGCGGTGGCGCATGAAACCGAGGGTCGACGGTGAGTGGCAGCACATCTCCAGTGATGGTGAACGATGGCAGTTCTGGCGACTTTGAATAATGTATCTGGATGAGAAGACGATGATGAACTTGATGGTGTCATCGCTAAGGTCGATGGCAAACAGATGTGACTGGCGATGCCGAAAAAGTAGCAGCGAAGGCTCGGGTCACGGTGATGGTGTCGATTTGAGGGGCTCCAGCCAAATCCAAGTAGTGGGCGAGGTAGAGGATGATGATACGGTGCGGGAGGCAATGACGGCGAGGCTTAGAACCCACCCAGAGTGGCGAAATTCCTTGACGAAGACGATGGCAGTGATGAAACTTCGATCTTTGATTCCAGCGAAATGACGTCAGTTCTTGAGCAACAGCTAGGGTCTCGAGGATGGGAGCAGCTCGGGGTGTGCAAAATGAACACTACGGTCAAATTTTAAAGCCGAGAGAGGCAGCGAGAATCGGAGTCTGGCATGGGCTCTACCGTGTCCTATTCGAACACGGCGGGGATGACGATGGTACCAGGTGGGACGCGCAACGTGGAAGCGACTTGGTAGGCTAGCCCGGCAGAGCTAGGCTGGGCTACAGAGTAGGAGAAGAGAGAGAAAGGAGAGATGGCCCGACAAAGATTCGACCCACAAAAATTTTTAGGATTTAAATTTGTTTTTCCTTTTTAGGAAACACATGAAATTCAAATACGCCAAGAAAGAGTAGCAAGCAAGCTTAGAAAAAATTAAGAAAATTTAGGAAAATATTTTAGAATACTAGGAACTGAAGTAAAATATTTTTAGATTTAATCACTGTCTAGATTATTTACATTAAATTTATTTTTGGAAAATTCACTTTAAGCTTTCTTTAATTTCAGAAATTCATAAAAATTTTAGAAAATACTATTTTGACTAGAAGACTTTTGAAAACTAAAAAATTGGGATGCTCCACCCGGCCCATGATCTGGTATTCTGGTCTAGTCGCTGCATAGTGTACACCCAGGTTGGGTGAGTAGGTGACCCAGCTAAACTGATTATCGTTTTGATTTGTTATCGTTGGGCCACGCTTGCTGTACGAATACCACTAGAAAAAAGAAAGCACTGGCCAGTTGGCTGCTACGTGGAGTCCGTGATGCGCCGTGACACAAGCCACACTTGCGTCATTCGGCTGTCGTCTTGCGTGTGCGAGACAGCGCCATTGTGGCGCACCGGCTGACGACACCGCGAAGCATCATCAGAACGAACAGCTTGAAGATAACGGACAATTTCGTCCAATAGGCTTATAGAATAGGTAGCACTATTAAGAAAGATGACCTTCGAACTATCGCGTCTTTCAGAAGAAATTGCTATCCACTTATACATACCTTATGGATTCTTTATATTGTTTTTTACTAATTTCTTTATGATTGATATAAATGACTGATGAATAGTAGTGCATTATATAAGAAAGATGGCGTAACAAAATGCACTACAACATTTAGAGCGTCATACGACTTACAGAGTTGTAATATAATAAAATACAAAGTACGTTACAATATGTGAAAGTGAAAAATAGTGACTAATAAATAGTAGTAGCTGATAGAAACAGTTTATAGAAACTAGAGCATTCGTATTGGTTTCTGCTTCTAACAGTAGAAGTCAGAAGCAGAAACAAATATGAACACATCGTTAGACACATTAATAATACTGATCGAAAATATTTGTTAGAGTTAATGGCCTATTTAGAATGTAAGAGTTTTTATTAAAAAGAATTATATAGAAGCAGAGTTGTTCCTTTAAGGTTCCTAAATAAATCACTTATTTCGAATAAGCCCTTATTTGTTCTAGTATTTCTCAATGTGTTTTGACCACCTATTCGGTGACCCAAGGAGAGTTGAATGATACCATATTTTGTCAAATGTGGAGATTTCAAGGATGTCCTACCGCTAGTGTTATTTGTTTGTTTTTTTCAAAACGATTTTATTTACTTAAATTCATATGCATCCATTTTGGTTTGTACACTCGTATAATATATGTAGACAGTGATGAAGCCATAAATGTGGAGGTAGGGGAACATTGATCCCATGTGTTCAAGCAGGCGTGGAGGCTGCGGTCTACCAAAATATTCGAGACCAGTGGCCAGTGGAATAGCTCTGGTTGGCTGGTTCTCCGGCGAGGATCGCCGTCGTCGTCAACGAACCACCAATGTCGGAGTTCTCCGAATCATCTCCAGCTCCAAAAGTGCCTCGCCCGGAGCAAATGAGGCCTAATCTGGTTAGATTCCAGCAATATATTGTAACATATGCACTTGCAAAAATTAGTACAAAACAATGATTATGGATGAGTTCTTTTGAATTTATGGTTTAGATTTCTACAGTATCTAACTTTCAAACATAATATTTTTTTAATTGAAGTCTATAAATCGATTATAGTAAATACTGTCCCGAATCCATCTAAACCAAAATCGCATACAAGTATCTCTCCATACTTAAAATTTAAATGAAAAGCTATAAGCTACAATTCAAGAGGACCCATCCATATATGTGCATTATGTATAAATGACAAGCAAAACGAACTTGTTACAAAAGCTATGCATACAAACATGTCTTTTTTTATCGGACATATATGACAACATTTTTTTCATAAATTTTGACAAATACACATGTATTAGGTCTATGAATCTCTTCACGTAGTACTTCCTCACCGAATTTTTAGATAGTTTAGTGGTTCGTGTGGGAACGAACGAGGGGGACGCAGATAGGAAACGAATCAGGATTCAGGACCACCGTGTATTAGGCCGGTTCATATTAACTTATAAAAAAAATTTCTATAATAAATAATTTTTTAAGTATCTAATTTTCAAACGAGATATCTTCTTAAAATAGAATTTACTAATTGATTGTAGTATATATATTATAGTGACTTTATTTATATCAGCAAAAATTATATACAAGTTTTTTGCTATAAATTTCTTTGTAAACTGTTACTATTTATAAGTTAAAGTTAAAGTTTAATATGAACGGAACTTTAATGGCATCAATAATGACAGAACAATGAAACATTAGGCGTGCAATTTACGGAAAAAGAATGGATCATTGAAGTACTGTTGCGAAGCCAGCACGCGCGTTCCCCTTAACACAAGGCGCCGCTCTTTATTTAACTCCATGGCTCGCTGTTTTTCTCCTCTCAGACTGGTGTACCAGCAAACACAACGTACCTTGTTGTTCATAGTTGCCAGCCATATAGCCAGGAACAGATCACAGTTAGTGCTGGAGTACGCCCTAGTCAAGGGCAATGGAGGCCACCGCGCCGGGCAAGGGGAAGAAGGCGGCTCCTCCCCCGCCGCCGTCGTCGCCGGAGAGGACGAGCGAGGACGAGCAGATGGAGAGGTTCTACGCGCTGGTGGCCAACATCCGGGCCATGAGGGCCATGTTCAAGGCGGGTTCCAGCTGCGTCGACGTGAACGGAGGGCAACAGTGCAAGAAGCGGCCGAGGGAGGATCAGCGGCCGCCGTGGAGGCCGGCGTTCGAGATGGAGGACTTCGAGTACAAGAAAGGGAGGAGCGGCGTGAAGGCGGCCGCGGCGGAGGAGGAAGGCGAGGTCGTCGAGGGGAAAGCGGTCGCGGTCGCCGTCGTCACCGCACAGTTGATGCCCGATAAGAATTGACCGCCGGACTGACTAGAATGTTGTTGCACATCTGCCCCCTCCCTCCTTTTACTTGACGTAATAATATCTACGTCGTCAAACTTTTTAAATTAATAAGTTAAAATTATCGAGAGTTATCTAGATTGACTACATAAAATTTATATTATTAAAAATACTTTATAATATTATAATTTTACTAATAATTAACATTCAAAATCGTCTCTTCAAGACCGTTAAAAATAAATAATATCAAGGAAAAAAATAGCAGAGGGAGTATGTTTTTGTTTGGTGTGTGAATTATATTTCCGGCTATATGTATCGTTAGCTACTTAGGTTAGACTCCAAATCATGAGATCGCCTAATGCAGTTTAGAGCTTGGACATCAAAACGTGCGGCGCAACTGACGCCCCTGAATTAACTTTGTACACGTGAAAGTTGTTAATTACTCCATTGAAGTATCTGATCGAACGTCGAGTCTTATTGCTGTTCTCCAATAGAAACTGCTAGTTTCCCATCGTTGTAAACAAGTCACTGCACCACGACACAAGATCATTCAATCCCATGCTGCTGTTCTCCAATAGACTTTCTTTTTTCTTAAACCAGATTTTTACAGCTGTTACGACTATATCTGTTCCTTTTTACTTTCCCTTTTACCGATATGAAGTCAAATGCACACATTTGACTATTATTTTTCTCTAGCTACTTATATGTTAGTAAATATTAAAATATAGTGACACAAGTATTTTTGATGACAAATCTAGTTTTATCGGTTTCACATGACAAATCCAAATATTTTGTTGCACAGTTTTAATAGATTGACTGCACACATTCTAAATTGAGGTCTTAAAAATAAACAAGCGAGTATGAGTAGAGAAGTCAGTGTTTTGTCGAGCTGAATTATTTGTGGAGGTAGACCCTGTAAGTTTGTCTGTACTAGTGACAGCCCATACCATCACTACCTTAGAAAATGTCACTAGTCTTTTTATCGAATAATAAGCCACATCAGAGTGTTGCAGCAGAACAATAACTAGAGACGGTACAATATTATTACATTACCATTACCATGCAGGGCTTCAGTCTTTAATAGAGCTTAACAGGTTCTATCCGAATATTACAACGCTTGAAATAGAATGGTACCGACTAATATTTATCCAATTACAGAGAATAAGTGATAGCGACAAACTAATATACTCGGGTTCACATAAACGGCTATCGGCCGCGGCCTACTCATCCAAACCTCCATACAGGGCTATCGTATGCCGGGTCCCCTGCATTCCATTCAGTATGGTAGTTGTCCTCCACGTAGACTTTGCAAGAACCGAGTAAATCTTGAGACTTACTTGCCTCTAAACATGAAGGTTAATAACAAGGGTAAGTACAAAAGTATTTAGCAAGTATTAATAGCAACATGCTTTCATGCTAACAATTCATCAGCTCAGCAATCATACGTCATGCATCATCATTTCAAAAAGTAAGATTTTATGTTGTAACAAGTTCCAATTTAAGTTTATAAATCTATTAATCACTCGTATTTAGAGATAAGGCCACCGACAGGTTCCCATAGCCTCCAGTCCAAGAGACAGGCATGAATAAATTTTTAAACCTTGCGTAGGATCGTATCACTTTACTCATAACTACTCTGACTTTTAATTGCAATTGGTTTCTTTATATTTCCTTAGATGTGATGCTCAAATCATAGTACATAGTTGTTTCCCTTATTTTCATATACAATACCTCCACCCAACTAGTATATCCGTAGTCGTTGTGCTAGACCGGTCTCGCCTTCACCTGACACTCCACTGCACTACTTATAAGCGCATGGGTTTTGCTCTTTCTGGCCTTACCCAACCTCACAATCATATACTTCTTATTCATGTGTAGTGCATAGCAACTTGATAAGGTAATTGAACTCTGCCTGTCTTTAATGAGACCATGGTTGATATGATTAATACGACCCATTACACGAGTGAGAGTTGGTTTATTCACATATAATATTCATATGTAGAGGGCACTATACTTGCCACTATCTTTCCTTTCCAGGGCACCCTCCACCCACCGGATATTTATCTATAGATACTTGCTCCATCAACTGTATACCCTTTCATACTCATAATTATTCAAATCAATCACATGATTTATTCCAAAATTCATTTTATGCAGAAAATGATATTAATCTAGTACAAAATAATTTTTTACGTGAATTTACTCTAATCAAAATGAACAAAGCCATACTTGCCTGGGATTTGGTAGCAATTCCCAGTTTTGGGTACATTTAGGTTGAGTCCTTCTCCCTGACTCGGTTCATCGACTACAGTTAATTTGTAGGCTAGTATCTAATTTACAGGCATATAAAAATATGTTATATTGGTGCGGCTCATTGACAAACCTCACATCAATAAAAACTATTGCCGTGTTTACACTTGGATTTTATATCACACCTGTCATTCGTTGTTATTTTATTGATGCTAGAATAGTATGTATGTATGTATATGTATGTATGTATGTATGTATATGTGTGTGTGTGTGGATATATGTATACATACATATATATGTGTGTGTATGTACATATACATATGTACAAACACACACACACACACACACACACACATATATATATATACTTGTCCTCATATATATACATGCGTACATACTTTATATCCATTTTATCCTTTCCCCCGGCCAGCCCAGAGATTTGGCCCACAGCCGACACATCTCTCCCTCCCCTCCTTATCTCTATCCCTCTGTGTGTGTGTGTGTCTTCCCATGCGCTCGATCGTCCCTTCCTCTCTATCTCTCTCCGCCTCTCTCTTCCATTACTCCTGGCCTACCCTACCACCAGTGCTACCGCCCTTCCCGCTGGCTCTTGGCCGACTAGTAGCCGGTCTCCCTGTGGAGCGCTGCCACCACCCGAGTGCTCTCCCCTCCATCTCTCCACCATGTCTTCGGGTACATCCATGAACACCATTATGGCCACGAGCAACCAGACAAGCGGGACTTTTGGCTCTTGCAGGGACATGATGATGGCGTGATGATATCAGGGAGGCAGGGGTGGGCATTGGTGCACACTGGCGGTGATGGCGCAGCATCCTGAGGGCAAGCACACCAGTGAGGTCGTGACAAGAGATCACGAGCTCGGCAGGAATCCAAGGCGTGGCAGTGGTTCTTATAGTGCATGGTGATGCTTGCATGGGATGAGGTGAGCAACGCAAAGTCATGATGGCACGAGGTAGGCGGCAGCACCAGTTGTGCAGTGTCAAGCACATGGTGGCCATTGAGTTGCTAGCGTGGAGGAGAGGGGATGGGTGCAAGGAAAGGGGTTTGACGGACACATAGTTCAAGGTGGCTCAGTGCGCAAAGCTATGTGGTCCCATGGTGTGGTGAGGCGGCTGACGATGTTCCTGGCTATGACATGCTAGCACAACGAGTGGAGCAGGGCGGTGAGGAGGAAGAGTGGAGGCTGACGAGTGGGGTTGGCACATCATCGGCTGGGAGATAAGGAAGAGAGGGAGGCTAGCAGGTGGGACCAAAGTGTCAGCGATTGAGAGAGATGGAGAGAGGTTGACAGGTGGGGCCAGGTTGTTAGCGACTAAGAGAGAAGGAAGAGAGAGGCTAACCGGTGGGGCCATGAGAAAAAGGGTTTTTAAATAAAATGGATATCCCTTGTGATTTACATGTGGATTTCAAGTTTGGATTTCTAAAAATTGTAAAAGAACTCCAAAAATTCTAAAATTTTTTAGGGTAACTCCTGACATAATGCAAAACCTTCTATAAATTTTCTATGTCTCCATCTGTCTTGACTCTTTCTCAAAAATTCTTCAAAGATTACTATTTTATTTAGAAACACAATTTTGATTTGGGAAATTTTTGGGAAAATGCTCAAAGAATGTTCAAATTTCATTTCTAGCCCTATGAATCCATTTCTGATTTTTTTTTAACATGATTTTTGTTGTAACTGCCTTCATGCCACTTCATTGTTCATCTCCTTTGAATCAATTTTAAATAAATTTGAATCTTATCCATTGAATAATCTTTTCCAAATATTTTTCTAAGGAAACGTCAATCAAAAATCAAGGAAAAGACGATGCAAGCAATATAGTTTTAAATTTGGCTTCCTAGAAATCGTGATGCTATACACTTCTTGTATTTCTTTGAGAGAAGAAGTCAAGTCTTTGAACAAAATGTGCAATGATATGAGTATCAAGTCTTGTGACTCTTTTGGTTCTTCTTGTGTTGTCCAAAGGATTTCAAATGACAAGGGTGTTTCTTTCCTTCATGGTACTACATCTTCGAAGAAGAGTATCATTGCATCTTTTGTAAGAAAGATTGACACACATTTGAGTTTTGCTTTTGTCATGTCAAACATGAGCGTCGAGTGTGTCGTCAAGCTTCTAGGAACACATATCACCCATCTCCTGGCATATGTGCACCTAGTGTTGACACAAGCACTAGAAGTGGTGGTGGCTCTTTTTGTTTTTCGTAAGAGACTTTATTCTCCAAAACCATGTCTACCTCGAGACCTTTATACCATTACTCTTTTTGTGAGAAGGATGGACATCTTATGGAATTTTGCTTTCTATGTGCCAAACACATGTGTCGATCTTGTGCTTCTATGTCTCCAAATGTTCATAGTCTTTCCCATGATATGAACATTAAAGAGCCTAGCCCAAGGTCTCATTTTTTAATGGCTTCTTTGATCCATCTTCTAGTGGCTTTAGACGGCGTCATGAACTTGTTTTTCATGGATTTGGTTTTTGTCTACGCGTTGCCCGAAGAAAGGATTTTCATCATTTTAGTCCACAACATGGAGCTTTCAAGAATGGCATTCATTGCTTTCCTAGAGATGGCACTTGTCTTCTTCATCGAGTTGCCCCCCTCACGGTATGCCTCCAAGTTTGTTGTTGGATTTTCTCACTTGAACCTTCATGTGCATCATGCTAACCCTCATATTGGTTCTTTTGCATCTAGTGGTCGTGTGTCTTAGTACTATATATCTAAATATTGTTTCACTAATCTTAGTACTGAGGCACAGGCTTCTTCTATCTCTTTGATGTAGGCTTTATAGGTGAGGAGGAGATCATGTGGATCATGTCAGCTTTTTTAGGGTCACCTACCTCACTTTGGGCATCCAATGATGGCTTTCATTTTTCAGGATGTAGCTTTCTCAGCTTCGACTACTACAAGTACTCAGGGGGAGTTTTGGATGACCAAGACTACTCTTTAAGCTTCTTGCTTGGGATGGTCGTAGTAAGGCTTGAGATCTAGTACTTGGCTAAGAAAACAAAAATGCAAAAAAATGGTTGAAGCTTAAGAGGCAGTTATGGATGGCTCCTAATCCAGGACTTATTTTGCTAAGATAAGGCCTAAATGATTTCTAAACTTCAAGACTGCCTTTTATCTAGTACTTGAGCATAATTTATCTAGTACTTGAGCATAATTGGCTAAAATTAAACTTCTAGCACTTAAATGATTCAATTTGAACTTCTTGGTTTTATTTAGTCTTCTTGACATGACGTAGCTCATACTTAGATACATTTAGTTGGACTTATCAATTTTGAAGCCTTGAAACTAAATTGAATGCTCTAAATTATGCTATCTTGCCTAGATCATTTATACATGTCTTTTCATGATCTAGATAGCTTTGTATGCATTATATGGCTTTAAGTGGTATCCTTTTATTTCTAACCCCACTTTGGATAATTTTCAAAGATCTCTTTTAGGTTATGCATTTTCATTTATGCATACATGCTCTTTCTTGCTCTCTTGTTGTTTACAAGTATTTTCATATTATTTTTAGGGAAAGAATGAGTATTTGTGAGCTTGCATAGCCTCCTGACCCTTGATGACTATTTTGCCAAAAGGGGGAGAATGGTAAAGGTAAAATTTGGTATCAGTCTAAACAGAGTGAAATTGATGAGAATGAACTTAAAGGGGGAGAATGCTTTAAAAGGTGAAAAGGAGAGAATGAGCTTTGTGAGCTTGCATTAGAGCAAATTAAGCTTTTATGTGAGAAATATACATTTTGGGTTATATTTGATCTTTTGTTTTCAAGTGGTATTGCATTTGTTCTTATTTGCTCTTTTGTGTTTTATCTTGCTATGACAATAGTTAAGATGAACAATTATTCTTTTATTTGGACCATGAGCAAGATTATGCTATTAGAGGGATCTTAGGTGTGGATATAGCTTTTGATGATAACTTGCTCTTTCTTAGTCTTAGCATCATTCCACATTTTGCCACTATGGTCACTAGGGGCTCTTGCAACTTGATTGCTTTGAAAGTCCAAAATTCAAACTCAAATTCTTTCCTTTAGGGTACTTTGTGAAATTACTCATCAAAGGGGAGATTGTAAGACCATGTTGTAGTAGCCCCATGAAAGTGATGAGTATTTGACATTGGTGAGCAAATTGAGTTTGATTTTGTGAGAATTTGTTATCACCTATGCTATCTGCACCGATCAGATTGGCTTGGAATGGTGGTCTGACCGCTGATGGGATACAGTTAAACTGGCATTGGCCTGTGGTCTGACTTATTGCTGTTTGGGTAGTCTAACTGGCATGTGTGCCATAGTCAGACTGGCCCTACTGAGCTTATTTGCGTTGTGTTAGGTTCTGTGGTTTTGGTTGTTAGTCACGATGAGAGTCTGTGTAGGTGTTAGTCATGATGTGTCTATGCAAGGGTTAGCTATGGTGTGTGTCCATGCATTTGGTTTACTAATTGAGAGTCAAGTGCATGTCATTTATACTCGGATTGATTGCTTTGTTCTTTGGTGTGTAGTTGTTTTGATGATTGTTACGGCCAATGACAAGAACAAGGCTATAGAAGGGGTCCTGAGGCCATGACGTGTTGCGTAAGTCTGAGGAATTTTTTGCTTATGTGGCCAGTTGTGGGCTTTTTTGCAACTTTGGTCCCGGCTGACACTTTTTTGCATTTCTGGCTCCTACCCGAGCACGAAATCCCTAGGAGCCTCCACATGGAAAAGCTGTGCCCAAGGAGGTTAGATTCTAGCCAAAGCACGGAATCCCATGCGTAGGTGTGCGCAGGTGGCAGGGCCCACCAAATTCCAGCACCCATGGAGCACGAAAATGCTTCGACGTCATGCGTGCTGTTCGAGCGTGGGACTGCACTGGAATCCAATGGGCCCACCACCTACGTGTGCCCATGCACGGGATTGCGAGCTCTGGCCAGAATCCGTGCTCCTAGGTACAGCTTTTCCATGCGGCGGCTCCTAGGGATTCCATGCTCGAGCAGGGGCTAGAAACACAATAAAGGGTCGGCCAGGGCCAAAGTTGCAAAAAAAGCCCACAAATGCCACATAAACAAAACAATCAAGTCTGGGTGGAGCAACATCTCAAGCCAAGAAGCATGGGAGAAGACAAGGGTCGTAAAAAGGCAATGCGCGCATGTGGTGTGCCAATTGGATTTATGCGTTTCAAGTGGTGACGTTCCTCAGAGCAGATATACGATCTTGGTGGAAAGGTGTTGGGCATCACGGACTGTTGAGTGATGTTGGTGTGCCATGAGACTTGGGCATTTCAAGTGGTGACGGTCTCGATGCAGGTGTACAATCTTAGTGACAAGTCATAGACATTGCATCGTTTGTGAAGACCGGTGGATAGCAATTTGAGAATTTGTCTAATACCGAGTGGAGTGGTGATTTGCAAAACCGCGGCGTTGGCCTAAGTAGTTTAGGTCATGTCTTTATGGTTGGAGTGTCTTATCAGGCTTGTGGAGCCTTTTGAAGTCACGCTTTGAAAAGCATGCATGATTGTGTGAAAGTAAAACTCGTCTCTGTGTGGGTTACCAAGTTTTCCCATGTGTAAGTGATGTGATCCTCTAAGAGTGGCTGGTTGCTAGGGTTAAGTGAGACATGAGGAGCCTCCACTATATAATCTTGTGTGGAGTTGAGTCTAGTAAGAGACTTGAGTATTTAGGGTTAGGGTTTTCTTATGTTGGAGACTTGTATGTGTGTGATATAAGCTTAGAGATCTATTATTATGAGGGATTGGCTCTAAAACAATCCTCCCCAAGTGAAAATAAACATACAAAGTTTGCTCAAGTAAGTTGTGCAATGAATCCCCTTTTGTGCTTTTGATTTATTGGCTTTCTTGTGTGGATTTTTCTTCTCGTAAGCTTTTTTGGTGCCAAGGATATATAAGAGGTAGAGATGTCTCCTGAAGATAAGATCTCATTCATCTAGGAATGATTTAGAGGAAGTTCTTGAGTTTGCATGTTTTGCTACTGTGAGTGCTTTGGGTTGAATTTGGGCTATGTTCTAGCTTCCTATGACATGTAAGAATGTATCCCAGGTCACCTAGACTATCTAAGACTCACAAGCAAGAGCAGATTGAAGTTTTGCTCTTTTGCCCACTTTTGGTGCACCCTTCACTCAAATAGAAAAAAGGTCACAACTTTGGCAACAAATTTTTCGATCATGGAATGGAATTGATTTGTGTCGTCCTAGAGAAGGTTCATGTCAAGTTTCATGCCATTTGGATCATCAGATTAAAAGTTATGTGGATTTTTAGATTTGAAACAGTGCTGGAATTATTGTTCATTTGTCTATTTTACTTTTTATTCCGTTCTAATCGCTATTCACTAGAGGTCTGACCACTATTGAAATGATCTGACTGCTAGAGTTTTCGGTCTAACCACTAACCATTTTTGTTCTGACCACTTGAAATTTGAGGTCTAACTGATGAGGATTTGGATTTCTTGGTTTTTTGCTTCCTTGGCTTAAGGCTATGTTGAGGTTATGAATTTGGTTTTCCACTACATGTTGTTGTGTTTGGGAAAGATTTTGAAAGAGTTATTTACCCCTTCTGACTCGCTAAACTCGATTCTACACTATCCAAGAGCAATAATTTACCTAATAAAATAGGGCAATTTGGTCTATGTACATATGTTTTGGTTGAAGTGCAAAATCCTACAAATCTATTTAGGAACAGAGGGAGTAGATATGTATTACAATTTTGTTTGCAAACAAAATTATATAAAATTACAGCCATTGGGCGACTAGAGCCTATCGCTCAATGGCAGAGCAACAGGCAAGCAGTAGCTCTACTACTGGGCGACAAGTACATGGTCGACACAACGTGGTCGAAACAACGTAGTTGACCAACATGGTCAACTCAACGTGATCGACACAACATGGTCAAAGATTAGTGAGTGGTCGAAGAGAACAACGTCGTCGAAACATCATACATCGTGGTTGCGTGGTCGAAGTGAACAACATGATCGAAATATCATACATCGTGGCCGAAACACCATACAGCATGGTGGAAATTTCATACATCATGGTCGAAGTGAACAACGTGGCCGATAGCCCGTATCGTCAAACCGTTAACCGACTGCCTACGTGTCACTCGAGAGGGACCAGTCGCACAACGGTTGGGCGGCTGGAGGCTATTTCTATAAAAAAAAATTAAAATGATGGTATATTTTTATATTTTTGAATAAAAAAGGGTTATTTTTTTTAAAAAAATTCCTCTTGTGTGCACATATTGTAGAATACCCATCCGCTTGGCACGAAGTCCCACCTATCCCCGACTAGCAAGGACAAGACTGGCTTTGTGTGGATGTAAATTTAATTTAGGTGAATTAGTAAATTGCATGGAAATTAACACTCATTTAGTGTGCCGGTAGCATTCAGAAAACCTGAAACGTCCTTTTAATTTTTTGATCGCGAAGCACAGTTTTGAACCTTTTGAATACACACAACACACTTTAACAGGACCTACAGATTCCTTAATCGTCCCTGAGACAGGAAGCATTTTTGGCAGTTGTGTACAACAGTATAAATAAAAGAAAAATAAGAATCGAATCTTGGGTGAAATTTCTTTTCAAGGAAAATGAGCTCCAGAAATGACTATATCCCGACAAACAAATATCTACATCCCTCTCATGCTCTCTCTCCCCGTTGCCAACAATAGAACGTGGAAGTGAAATGGAAAACAAAAGGAAAGCGACTCTGGTCGTCCTCGCTACCGTCAAGACCATTCACACATGCCAACTTCCAGGCAAATAATGCCTCCGACAAACATCCCAGTTTATATGCAACTCTGAGCACAGAAACAGTCGCGCTCTTCGTTTCTCTCGCACTGCACCGCTAGCTTCAGAATTCAGATCCATCAATGGATAAGATATCAAGGGAGAAGCTACCACCACTGCCACCGGGCCGAACCGTCCCACAGTCGAAGACCGCGGGGCGTGACGACGACGGTGAAGACGAGCAGATGAAGAAGTTCTATGCGTTGCTCGACAACATCCGGGCTGAGAGGATATTGTTCAAGAGCCATAGCAGCAGCAACAGGAAAAGGCCGAGGACGGAGGAGCCGACATGGAAGCCGACGTTCATGCTCGAAGATTTCGAGGTAATGAAGGATGATCATGTCGGCAGTCTGCTGAAGCCGGGCGACAAGGCCAGCAGAAGAGAGGAGGCGGATGAAGAGGTTGTGGAAGAGGAGGTAGACCTCAATCTTTCTCTCAGTTGACTGGCTGGCTGGTTAGATTGTTTGGTTTTGTCATGTATATGTACGTTGGGCTCTTCTTCAATTGTAAGCTTTATTTTTTTGATAAACTAGTTACGTATCTGTGCGTTACAACAGAACTCATTAAATATATAGAGAATCGTGATATAGAAGAGAATTACTCTGATCGATTGAAGAATGATGAGAAGTTAAAGGAATAGAACAGTTGGAAGAGAATAGACATACAACCACCAACTCATTCTTTTATAATAGTAATGATTTTACGGTGAGCATTGAATGTCTCAAATAGAATACTGCAGTGGACAAGGGTGCATTGGACGCTACATCGTGCCAATTGTGGTGTTTCTGTGCAATTCCGACCGTGTAAAGGCCATGATTGTAGTACTTTATATGAATTGTAGCACTATTTTCGCACAAGAGTCGTTTCAGATCTCTATGGGCAAATAACACTATCAGTATTATGAAATTAGAGCTCTTTTACGGTACACCTTCTTACCAGTGTAGAGGTAAGGAGAGGTTTCAATCTCAACCGTCGATTTATCAGATTAGTTTTGGCTTAATGTAGATGAGATAAGCAAGGAAACAACTAAAATAGGAAAGCATTTAAATCGGCCTGTCCTTTCATACCATATAATGTGGAAACCTGTTAATGACCGTACCCTGATCAACTCGGCTTCGGCTTCGGCTTCTGGCTTATTTTTCACTATTCATAAGTTTCGTCTTTTTCTGAATTTTTGTCTTTTTGTTGAGTTTTTTGCCGGTTCTTTTTTCCCGTATTTGTTTGTATTATACGTAATGGGCTAACATATTTTTTTATTTTTAAATTTTTTTTAAATTTAATTATGCTAAATAAGCCTCTGTCAGCTACAGTGTTTTCAGCCATAAGCCACGAGCTTTTCAGCCGAACCGATCACCACCTAGGTATTTTGAAGTCCACCATAATACAATAAAATCTTAGCCATCTGGCGGCTTGAGTCATAAAGAGGAATGCCGGCACCATTAGCGTCCGCGTCGTAACACGGGAAGTCGGAAGTGGATTACCCGGCGGCGGGCCGGGGCACTGAGGCATTCGAGGCCTGAGACGGCGACACCGGAACAGGGTTCAGAAAATTGGCCTAGAATTGGGAATATTGGATTATTGGACGCATCCGGTAAAAACCGTACCAGACAAAAAATTTGGCCCACTTTAGATACAAACCGGGCTCATTCGGCCTCCTTTATTCTTTGTCCTAAGCCACAGCGCCAAAACATCGATCCTCTATATCCCTGGCGACTCGAAAGTTAAATCATTCTCTGTTTCTCTGGCAGTCTGCCCCTCATCCTGCTCCTTTCTGTTCTCCGCTCCTCACCCAAATCAGTGGCGTATGGAGGTAGCGGGCCGACCCCACTAGCTAGCGATGATCCATCCCAGCTTCTCCTCTGACTCCTTGTCAAATTCAGATTTAGTCAATCCAGAATTCTCTGTAAATATGACTACACTATTTTTGGATCAGTAGATAGTGCTCACAGATACATCACTGAAATATTTCATACAGAACGTAAACCGTACCATACAACAATATTATAACACTAGAGTTCAAATAGACTGTATTGGGTCAAATTTACAATAGAGCCAACTAGGCCAAATGATACATTACATAAGATGCGGAAGCGTAGCGGAAGAAAAAGGGAAAGACACATCTCGCCATAGACAAGCAACTAGAAAAGATTCGTGTACAACCAATATTAACCAGAGCCATGGATAATATTAATGTACGTGAACACTACCTTAATTAGCCAGACTAGGGTGAGACCTAGACTACTAGGGACTAATCTACTCTCCTCCATATTCTTCAACATCAGCTCTTGGAACATCGTAGTACTCGTAGTATCCTTGGTCCACAGGTTCTGAGGGATTTTCTAAGCGAGGATGAACACAAGCAACCATGCTCCATGAACCAACACACAGGATGCAATATTTAACATGCAAGGCTTAACAAGGATGGCTCAAGCTCTTTTATTTGCTAAAGACAGTATTTGTAAATTACTGATAAGAAAATCCTATGATTTAGCATTTTAACCAAACCATATTTTATTAAAGAGAGTGAAGGTGTGAAATATTAATAACGGTGTAGGTTCCATCCACCTATTACATAGTTCCATCCACCATATACTAGTTTTTATCACTAGAGTTACATCCACTCAATTACTAACTTGGATTACATCCACCCAGAAAAAAGACAAAATCAGGGTTACATTCACCTGATGAGTTTTCATCTCACCCACAAATGTTTTTCAAATAGAAACTAACCTGAGTAAGTTCCCATGCCCGCCCTTAACTGTGGGCACGGCTGTTCGAATTGTTTATACAATGCATTTACAATGTATCACTCACTGTAAGTTATAACTGGTAAGGTTTCATCTGAGAATAGTTATGTCCACCACACCCAGATTCCCTCTTGCACCACACGGCGGTTTACACCAGCGACACGACCGCGACACGACCCATGTCCACGATGGCTTAAAACCAGCTACACGACTTGTGGGTCACTCCAATGGTGCAACTCGTATTGGTGGATATAAATTATTTAGCTAGGTCGACGCCATTATAGACTTGTGGTTGTACTATTTTATATTAGGGTGTTATCAAAGAATTAAGTTCTTAAAGTAAGGATTTAGTTCTTAAAATTACCTGGGCGGTACATACCGCATACCACCATTTCTCATGCTATATCCATACCAATCACCATACCATCCGTCCAGATATGAAAACAGCAAGTTTTAGGGTTTTAGAGAGCACAAAACTATGTTATCTCAATTACACCATCATTTCCCTCCAATGACTGCCCAAAATAACTTTTATAATTAAAAGATGATGATATGGGCAAGTTAATGCCCTGGTACTTAAGTAAGACTAGCATGATGTTTAAGTACAACTATGGCTATAAGGTTACCATTTAATCATCTAGGTTGACAAGGATTAAGTGAATCAAGTGTCCAAAGGATGGTATAATACTACTACACTGTCAAGTAGGCATATAACTATCTTAAGTTTTAATATACATTTGCAAAATAAATAAAGCATGCAATTTGATAGTTTAAATAAATATAAATTTGTATAAAATATAGGTTTAATATGATCAAAGAATTAACTTGCCTGGCTCATAAGCTGGTTAGTCTTAAAACTCGTGAGTTTGCTCAAACTGGGGCTCTTTCGCATCCTTGTACTCTACTCAGACAATCGTGTCAGAAAACAAACAGAGAGATGAGCAAAACACATAAATACAAATAAAAATTCAAATGAACTCCAAATTGAACAAAACCACTTCCAATATGTAGGTCTTGAAATTAGAAGAAAAATTAGAATGAAATTTCATTAAATTTAGAGTTAAAATGAGTGAGAATGGAGCATTTGAAATTTAAGGGTTGGAATAAAGTCCAGAAAAAGAGAAGGGAGAGGAAAACTCTCTCACTGACAGGTGGGGCCTACTAACTAAATTTCTTTTCAGAATTTTTCATTAATTGGAAAAGGCTACTAAGACTGATGGATGGGATCCACAGGCTTTTAAGTTAAATTAGATTTATTTTCTAAAAGGAAAAGAATGAGAGATTGACATGTGGGACCTGTACACTGTGTAAACAGTAGCTCGGGACTACTTGTCAGTGGCTTATACTAAACTTAATTGTTTTAAAAGATTTTAAAAGGGTTGGGCCCGCATGTCATATAAACAAGTGCCCTAAATAGGCGGGGATGGCCCATAGTTCTGTGGCTATTTAGCCATGGCTAATGACAATCATTAATATGCTAATTGCAAATGTTTAACAAAAATGGAGTTGCTACAGTGCTTCATCTTTGTCCTATAAGAGGCGCTGCTTGTCACCGACAATGGTAATCTCGGCGGATGTTAGCATGGCCCAAAATTGAACCCTTGGCGCAAGGTGAATCCTTGGACGAGTTCGCATGGGGTAATTTGAAGCATAGGGCTATCGGCAGCGAGCTTGAGTGGTGGTGGAGGGTTGAGCATGGCATGGCGGTGCTACACAAGGCCAGGGCCCAATTCCTTGCTATGGTAGTCACTAAGGGTGACAGGAAGCTCACCCAAAATGACGCTGGGGCTTGTGGAAGCTCAGAGTGGCCTGGCGGTGGTGACCTAGTTGGCGGTGAGGTGGACGATGCGGAGAGCTCACCGGAGGGCTAGGGGTTGCTCGGCAATGGTCGGGTAGCTTCAGGGTCCTTGAGCGAAGCTTCAAGCATGACCAATTGGACCGAGGTGCTATGAAGCTCCAATGGTGTCTGCGGTGTCACTTTGATCGATGGGAGAGAAGTAGACCACTCAAGTGGCTCTCGGTTCAATTCATGGTGAGGGGGGATGAGACGGGATTGAAGGAAGATCATGTGCACCTCTATAGAGGAGGAGGGGCTCGGTGCTGTTGGTGCACCATGATGGCGGTGATGTGGCTGAGAGGGGTTATTGGTGGAGGATCGGGGCAGGGATGAAGGGGAGTAGCGAAACGTCATAGTAAGCGACATAATGGGCACACATCTCAAGGCGGTGTAGAGAGAAAGTGATGGGACAAGGCAGCTTGGACTGAGACATCACAACAGGGAGAAAGGAAGAGAGAGAAACGCTTCGATTAGGGGATGTGGTGGCGCAGCTGAGAGGAGGTGGTTCGGGCATGTCGCAACGTGAATCCAGGGATGCACGAGGTACGACGTGCATTGGTGTGGGTGCACACAGTGAGGCACTTCTGGTGTGCGGCCAGGGCACGTCCATGCATCGCAGGCCGTTCCAGGCCAGGCCAAGGGCCAAATGGGCTGGGCCTAAGAGAGGCAAGGAGAGGTGAGCTAGGTCAAGCCCAAGGTGAATTGAGAATTTGAAATTTTGTTTGAAAATTTGGAATTCGGCTAAAATTTGCTTGAATAATTTGAATTCAATTTGTTTTGAAAGAAAATTCAACAAGCCACATAACAAATTCTACCTCCCTTAAATAGAATCTCGACCTTGGGATTTGAGCTACTCAGATAATAGGAATAGGTAGTCTATCTTCAGTTGATTCTCGCGCTCCCAGGTGGTATCTCTCACCGAGTGGTTGCTCCACTAAACTTTGCAGAGGTAGATGATTTGGCATCTTGTTTGCTTCTCCATGACATCGATGATCTTGATCGGGCACTCTAGATACATCACGTCTTTCTGAAGCTCGATGGTCTCCACGGGGGTTTGATCTTTAGGTACTCTAAGACACCTCTTGTGTTGCGAGACGTGGAGCATGTTATGGACATCTTCTAGGCTTGCATGTAGCTCCAATTGGTAGGCTACTTCTCCATGCTTGGTGGTGATCGGGAATAGGCCTATATATCTTGGGGCATGCTTGCCTTTCACTTTAAACCTCCGAATTTGTCAGAGAGGGGATACTTTGAGTTAAATATGATTTCCAACTTCAAAGGTTAACTCCCTTCGACGATTGTTGGCATAACTCTTTTGTCTGGACTAGGCAGCTTGCAGTCGATCTCTGATTAAGTGATCTCTTCTGCCTACTTTAAGGTATCTAGTCCAAAGATATAACCTTCTCCTGCTTCTGACCAATGGAGAGGAGATCTGCACTTTCTGCCATTAAGTGTTTTCGAATGGGGACATCTTTAGACTAGAATGGAAACTATTGTTGTAGGAGAACTCAATGTAAGGTAGGTATCTTTCCCAATCCACAGTGAATTCTAAGGCACAAGCTTGAAGCTTGTCTTTAATAATTTGGTTCACTCTCTCTGTTTGTCCATCAGTCTGTGGGTGATATACTATGCTAAAATCCAAGTAGGTTCCAAGGGCTTCATGGAGACTTGACTAGAAGTGAGAGGTGAATTGGGAACCTTAGTCTCAGGCTATCCTATTGGGCACTCCATGTAAATATACAATGTGCGCCATGTATAACTCATCCAATCGGTCTCCCTTAAATGTGGTCTTAATAGGGATGACATGGGCAACTTTTGTCAATCTATCTACTATAATCCATATAGAGTCAAATCCAGCCTTAGTTTGGGGCCAAAACAGTAATAAAGTCTGTTCCAACTTCGTCGCACTTCCACTTGGGAATCTATAGGGGTTGAAGTTGTCATGTAGGTCTTTGGTGTTTGGCTTTAATTCATTGGAACACATCACAACATGCTACAAATTCGACAATGTCTCTCTTCATACAAGGCCACCAATATAAGGTCTTCATATCTTGATACATCTTGGTGCTTCCTGGGTGTAGGGAATATGCTAAGCTATGGGCTTATTTGTGTATTAGATACTTGAGTTCCTTCTGGTGGGGAACAAAGAGATGTTTCCCATACCAGAGGGTGCCTTGTTGAACTTTAACCATTTTAGGGGCCTTTCCCTTAGCCATAAGGTGCTTGAATCTCTAGACATTAGGATGTCCTTCTTGAGTGGCTTTGATCTCCTCTTCCAGGGTCAAGTGCACTTCCATGGTGGCTATGGTGCCATGCTCTACTATCTCCTGGTTGAGGGCTTCCAATTCCTTATAGAGCTCAGGTTGGAATTCCTAGACCATGATATTACTACAATAGAACTTGCGACTTAATGCATCAACCACTACATCAGCCTTTTTAGGATGATTAGGGACATCTAAGCCATAGTCCTTAATTAACCATCTTTTATGTCGTAGGTTGAGGTTGAGATCCATCTAAATGAAAATGAATTGAAGCTCTTATGGTTAGTGTAGATATCATAATGGTTTCCAATCAAGTAATGGCATCAAATTTTTAGAGCGTGCATTACTAATGCTAATTCCAAGTCATGAGTTAAATAGTTGTCTTCATGGGGATGAAGTTGTCTGGTGCATATGCCATGACTTTTCCTCCTTGCATGAACACATAGACAAGACTTTGGCACGAAGCATCACAACCACAAATTTATCTAAGTAACCATGAATACTTTATTCATGAGATTCATGAAGTAGGTTGGTGCATTAGTCAAGCCAAATGATATGATCGTGAACTCATATAGGCCATATCGGGTGGTAAAAGCCATTTTGGGGATATCTTTAGCCCTGATCATGAGTTGATGGTAACCTGCCCTTAGATCTATCTTGGAGAACACTATGGCTCCTGAAAGCTGGTCAAACAAATCATCGATGTGAGATTAGGGCTCTATAGCCCACACACATTCTAGTGGTGCCATCCTTCTTCACTTAAAGTACTGGCAAACCCCAGGGCGATGAGCCCAGTCTAATAAATCGTTTCTCTTGCAACTCCTTGATCTATGTCTTTAGCTCTTCAAGTTCATCGATAGCCATTCTATATGGTCTCTTGGCAATTAGGGCAGTCCCTGATTTTAGATTGATGATAAACTCTATGTCTCGATCTACTGGCATGCTAGGCAATTCTTTTGGCAATACTTCAGGGTATTCTTAGACTACCGGTGTTGCTTCTAGGGTTACGGCCACAAGGTGGTGGATTGCACGTCCCAAGCGGTAGGGTCGTTCTACATTAACCTTTATGTTAATCCTGGACGCTTTGCAAGTACTACCCTTCTACTGGCATAATCTATCATCTCTTGGTATTTTGCTAACCAATCCATTAGTAAGATGATGTTTAGTGTCTGGGTGGTAGCACCATGAGGTTTGCTAAGAATCCAAATCCTCCATGGTGGTTTCTACTTAGAACTCACTAACATAGCAGTTAATGGTCCCTAGGTGAACTAAGTACCACCAGTTTTTTCAACTTATATTGTTGGCAACTTGAGCCTTTTGACAAACTTCCTCGATACGAAGAAATAACAAGCCCCAAATCAAACTGGGAGCTGGAGCAAGAACATGAGCGGCTTTGGCTGATGGTCGAGGTATAGGAGCTAGAGCAAGAACAGGAGCAACTACGTCCTCTTTTGGTGCCTCCGATGTTGATGTCAATGACGAACGGCGGACATGGACATCACATGCTCTTATGCGTTGTGATCCTCAGGTGAGGTCCCAAGGGTTGAGTTGGCACTGTGTTGCTAGGGATGACAGCAGTGCAGGGATGGTGGGGATGATGGTGGGTTTTAGGGAAGCTGGAGTACTTGTGGTGGCTGCTGTCCTGACATGCTCAAGCTTGGTGATGTCTATGGTCCTCTCCCTCTCCACAATAGAGAGGTTCGTCTTGCACCTGATGAGCTGGCCTCGAAGGGTGTCAAAGAGGTGGTAGCTGGATGTGAGGAGCATGCGGAGCTGACCAATCTCCTCCAGGGCATGATGAAAGTAGCTGCCACAGCCCTAGTGAGCTGGACCTAGTGCATCAAAACTGGTCGTCCTCCCTGATATCGAAGATTGGTAGAAGTAGAATAGGGACCTCAGTAGTAGGCCCTCGTGCATCTCGCACAGCGAGTCATAGCCAGACGTGTTGCATCCTAGACGGCGTCTGAACAGTGGTCCTAGGATGCTTAATCCTGAAGGTGTGGGAGTTAAATTCCCCTTCCCTCGCATAGAGAAAAACCTCCATTGACCAAGAGTCGCGATCCATTATCTGGGTCTTCTGTCCCCAGAAATTAGGCTGTTGACGATAGCCTAGGTACCACATGAGCTTGAGGAGGATATCCACAAACTCACCATCATCCTCGCCGTGAGAGAACAAGTTCCATAGGCCCTCAGCAGATGATCTGGCCATCTACTGTTTTGAATAGGAAGGAGTAAGTAACAAAGTAAAAAACATAAAAAAGTAAAGGTAAGTAAAGAACTAAGAGGTAGGCATTTGTGCGCGCACAGACGGCATGTGCGCCGCAGCCGAGTTGGCCATGTGATGAGTGCTAGTGAAGCAAACAGAGAAGAGAGGGAAAAAGGAGAGGAAGAAAATGTGGGGCGAGGGAAAAAGGAGAGGAAGAAAATGTGGGGCCAAGCTGTCAGAGAGAGAAAGAAAAGAGGAAGAGGAAGGAAATGGTTGGCAAGATTTGGAATTGTTGACTTTTAATTTGAGTTTCCATTTTTGGTATTTGAATATTTGAATTCAAATTCAAAAAATCTTGGCTTGGATATTTGGATACAAATTTTAATATTGCTTTTGATTTTATTTAAGTTGATTTCAGATATCAACTTTTGATTTGAACTATAAATTCAAAATTTTGCTCAATTTGGTTTTCCAATCATTTTGGCTCTTGCTCTTAGATTTTATCTTCATTATTTGAATTGTTTAGCAAAACTAAATTGAAAATACAGGAAAGATTCAAATAACAACAAAAGAAATAACAAATTTTAGATTTTTTTTTTCATATTTTTGACAATTTCCAAATTTAGGATTTTACACTTTTTAGCATTCCCGAGCGAGATATACCTCCCTCTTTATCTCCATATGTCCTGTACAATCGCTAGTAGCCCCCACTATGATGATGGCTTAATGGAGTTTTTGGCTCTTTTGGTAGTTTTCAGACCTGTATTTGCAAGAATGGCGGTCGTTGCACAAACTTTGCAAAAATGGCGCATCAACCGCACGCCACTGTGTGGCAGCCCCATGGGGCGACACGTGCCCTCGGCCGCACAGCCATCATGTGGTGGCCCTCTGCCTAATTGTGCAATTTTTCAAGAATTTTATGCACTTTGAATTTCCCATGTTAATTTATGTTAATTTAATTGTAATTAGCGACATACAGTTCTCATTTAATTCATCTTTTAGTTTGTAAGCTGCATGGCCACTGTGCGGTGGCCATCTTTTGTAGTGCCTAGCCTCCCTTCTCTACACATATGTCGCCCCCTCATGGCTATCCCCCTTGCCCCTCTCTCTTTCGTACATATGTCGCCTCGTCCATGTTGTCCCCCTTGCCCCCTCCATCCTCCGCACATATGTCACCCCATCCATGTCATCCCCCTTGCCCACGGTGCGGCGTATCAACAATGACTCTGGAATTTCTGGTGGCAATGCAGCAGGTTCCCTTTTTATTCGGCTATAAATACCGAGCTCTCATAGTCACTCATCACTCATCTCAACTATGTTTCGCTTCTCATTCTCACGCTCATCGCTGAGAATTAAGAGAGCATAACATAATTAAGTTTTTTTGGAGTGTAAATATCGAAGCAGTCATCATGATCATAGCAGTACTGATTGCTTCCCCAAAAGGGCTGGTAATTTTTCTCGCATGCCTTCATTGTTATTCGTGTATTCATAATTAATCTCGTATGCCATTTACGAGAGGCCGATGGTGTACCTGAATTTCATACACAGTGTGCCAGAAAACCTTGATGATGCTGGGGCCTTTATAACCGGGCAAACACAGAGCGAGCTTGAAAGATGGTAGCACAGAATGTGCTATCTCAGAGGGAAGCCTCACGCATAATTTTGTGAAAACGAGAGGGCAAAATTGTGGTGGTTGTCTTGTATTGATTGCCATGAGTATCTATCAGACGAGCCTCTCGGGTCCCAACGAGGACGCCGACCTAGGCTCTGATGGTAGCGACGACGACGCACACTAGATAGATGGTCCAACTGGGGCAATTGTGTCATCGGAGGTGCCTTATGTAGCCTCTAGACTTGACAATATTATGGTGTGTTCCCTTGACGAGCAAAGATTTTTGGCTTACTCTTCATGGTCAAGGCATTGACCAACCACACTTGCGAGCTTTTGGCTTACTCTTCATGGTCAAGACATTGACCAACCACACTTGCGAGCTTAGCGAGTCCCTGCGATAGCATCGGAACGTGACTTCCGCATATGTGGCAAAACTCATCAGCCATCTAGTTGCGGCAGACATGTCTATCTCCCCAAGATGTTGATGTTGGAAGTTACCAATCTAGTTGGCTATCTAGTTAACTACAACAAGGTCTGATGAGTCAAGTAGAAAGTCATTGAGTCCATGTACTGGACGTATGAAGAGGCGTACAACCTTGTACCAAAATTGATTCACCATATTGCTGAATCAAACCCTAGCACGTACATAAACAAGCTTGAGTGTGATGATGCTGACGGAGGGCCCAACTGCTTCATACTGGACCAGTTGTTCTGGGCTTTCGCCCAGGCCATTGAGGTCTTCAAGTTCAGTCATCCTATGCTCACGATGAATGGCACTTTCCTCACACGAAGGTACAAGGGCATCATTCTCACCATAGTGGTGGCCAACGCGAATGACCAGCTTCTCCTGGTGGTATTTGCCATTGTGGAGAGTGAGAACACATCTAGTTGGCTCTGGTTCCTGGCGAACATGAAGCGGGTGGTGGTCAGAGAACGGCCCAACGTATGCCTTATCATGGACCACAATGCTGGGTTGTTGGCGGCGTCCAACACCATGCAGCATGGGACCGAATTCCCCATCAGTGGAATGACGTGCAAACCCAGTGGTGCATGAGACATCTTGCATCTAACTTGTTCACATGGTTTTATAGTCAAGAAGTTGTGAAGATGTTTAAGGCATTATGTCTGCAAAACCAGAGGCAGAAGTTTGAGTCTATCTGAGATACCTTGAAAGCTAGACTACAAGGCATACAAGGAAGGCCACCCCAGAGGTAACAGAGGGAGAGCAACCTAGCAGTGCCATAATTTTCTCAAAGTGGATTCGTTGGCACGCTCCAAAATTAGTGAAATGATCCCTTCTCTATGACACAGACAGTGCGAAGTACGAGATTATAATGACAAACATGTACGAGGTGTTCAACAGTGTCCTCAAAGGCGTGCGGTGCCTCTCTATCACCGTGATCGTCAAGGAGACATGGACTTGCACTGTTGGTTGTTTCATCAATAGAGTAACCGTAGCCAAGCAACGATGGAGGAAGGCATGTAGGCGCAGAGAGCGCGAGGCTTGCGAGTAGGAGCACGAGAGAAAGCGCGAAAGGGCAGCTAAGACTAGGGCTGCCGACGAAGACTACAACGCTGAACTCAGAAGGAAGGACAAATGGCCCCAGTGCACACAGTAGATCAGGCAATTCCGTAGTAGCCCTTAGTCATACCCGCCATATTTTTTGTATCTCCTAAAGGCTTGTGTTCGTACATGGTCCGAATACTTATGTCACTCTGTACCGTAGTAGTAGCGAGGTTGACAAAACTTGAAAGATTCATTGACAAAAGATTTATGTAACGCGTAAAGTAATAGTTTTAGGGTTATCTATTCCTTGCGTAGTTGAATTCAAATTAACTATTCCTTGCGTAATTGAATTCAAATTAACCATGAAACCCTAACTCAAATGGCTGCCGGAAGCGACGGGGCAACATAGAGTAGTCATGTTGTACTAAACTTCCCACATTCCAGGTCACATGAAATTATGAAACCCTAATTTCAAAAACTTGAAATCTTGTTTTCCCATACCAAAACCCTTCATTTTTTAGACAATTTTGAACATTTAAAACTCTAGAGAAATTACACAATCAAGTCAACTTCGCAAGGATCCTTTAAAAAATCTGTAATTTTTGGAGCTCACTTGTTATATTAAAAAATTCCTACAAACAATCTAATTAAACAATTTGTTGAGTGAAATTCAGGTTTGATAAAATTACAAAAAAAATACACAATCAAATACGCTACGTCGGGAGACTCTATGTAAAATTTCGTTATTTTTAAAAACCCATTTGCTATTTATAAAAAATTGAACAAGTAGTGCACCTAAATGAAATCCCTAATTACAATTACATTAGCATTAATTACCCTAACTAGATGGCCCTACACGGTACCGTGCAGTAGAGGAGGCAGCCATATGGTGGCCGTGCGGTAGCATGTGTCGCCTCTCGAGGCTTCCACATGGTGGCCATATGATGGGTGCGCTATTTTTATAAATTTCATACAATAACTATTATTTTTATAAATACAAGTTCAAAACCGCCAAAAAGAAACTCCGGCTTAAAGAAGGTCACTCCTTGGCGCCACCATGTGTTGCCATCGGACACAGGTGGTGATCGATTCGGCTGAAAAGCTCATGGCTTATGGCTGAAAACACTGTAGCTGGCTGAAAAAAGCACTGTAGCTGACAGAGGCTTATTTAGCATAATTAAATTTAAAAAATTAAAAATAAAAAAAATATGTTAGCCCATTACGTATAATACAAACAAATACGGGAAAAAAAGAACCGGCAAAAAAGCTCAACAAAAAGCCAAAAGTTCAGAAAAAGACGAAACTTATGAATAGTGAAAAATAAGCCAGAAGCCGAAGCCGAGTTAATCAGGGCAAGCTTGCTTGCGCCCTGGCGTGTCGAGTGTCCCAGGAGGCGTTATGTCATTCCATCTTATCTCCTTGGTCTATGTTTGCCACATCAACATACACCCAAATATCCACGTATGCACTACACGAATTAAAAAAAATAAGATAACGCGGAATAATTATGGGCACGAAAAAAAGGCTGACCCGTTCCTTGAAAAAAAAAGAAAAAATGGCTGAAGGGAATAGATTAAACAAGAAAAATTCGTTTTGGAGTAACACGAAACTGTGAGCTGCAGATGAGCAAGTAGGAATAAAGGTCACTACATGAGCAAGTAGAAAAATGTTTATACAACATTCGACTGTTTTTGATGACAAAAACAGTCAGATTTTGAGCTATTAGATGGAAATCCAACGTCCTAGATCATTTTTTTTGGAAGGGGTTTGTATGGGTGGATCCGTTGGATGGAGATCTAACGCCCCAGATCAATCTGACTGTTTTTATCCTAAAAAACAGTTGAATGTTGTATAGCAATACTCTTTTAAGTAAGCAAAGGCTCGCTACATGACAGGTTGACAACGTGAACGGTCAACTCCTCGGCGGTGACAGTGGTCGGCGTTGCCCGGTCGCCGCCGTCCACCACAATGCCCCTCCCCTCAATGGCGCGTTCCTCTCCGCTAGATTCTCTCCTCCAACGTACACTACCAACAACCCTCACGTGCCACCGACACGTTGACCCACCCGAAGCCAGCTAGTGCACCCCGTATCCCATGCTCTCACAGCCTCACGTAGTCACTCCCATATAACAAGGCACTGTCCACGATGCACTGCAGTGCGTAGCAGGGCACCTCAACTTAGGAACAATTTGCTAATACAGAAGTGAACCACCAATCTGATTCCCTCTGTTCTTCACAAGGTAAGAGAGATTATATTTTGCAGAGGAATCTGGCGGATTCTTTTAATGGCAGATCCACAGGGTTTCACCTTTCTAAGATACCCTTTTACTTGCCTTCTTTAACCGCGTTGCCAGCCTTTGCCGGCAGCCGGCCTGATCTTTCCCGTTATACGAACCTTGCCAGTCCCTGATAAATTCACCGGCCGTTTCTCCCATGCTCATACGTTCACCGTACGTTGCCCCCCAAAACGCATCCAGCGACGGTGCATTGCGATCATGGATGCGCATTGCAGTGTGCGCAACTACGGCGCGGTGGCGCGGGGACGAACCGAGGAGGCGGCGGCAGCGGTGGCGGCGGGGTCGTCGGTGCTGTTCCGGCCTGCGCCGCAGGTGCCAGCGCCGGCGACCGGCCTGCCGCATGCGCCGTCTCACTACGGCCTTGAAGGTTTCTACTGGTACGTACGCGAATCTCATGTGTCCTTTGTCATCACCTTTCCAGGCGTTTGCATTTTATTAAGCACCAGTACGCAACTACACGTATGCTCGTGAGTTGTGGCATCGTATTAACTGCTGCCGTCCTTGGTTTCGTCTTTGACGCCGCAGTGGCCCTATGGGATCTGACGCTGAACAGAGCATTTTGGAACATGAGGTACTGCTGCTGTTCTAATTCTTTGGATGTATCGAACTGTTCTGCTTCAGATCTTTCATTCATTCTGTTCTCAAAAAAGGTTTTCGAAAAGAATACTTAGTTCTGTTCCTCTGTTTGCTTCTTCGTACAAGCATCGCAATTCGACCTGTCTTCTTTTCTTTTTCTCAAGCATATTAAGGGAAAGACATATTTAGTCTAGTAAGAAATCACATCGTTCCAAATATCGATACAATCTGAAATATACACATTGACACATTAATTTATTACTTAGAAGTTAGTACTACTTATAATATTATGAAAGTAATCTTACAAATTTGAGTATTTATGAAACTAAAGGAAAAATTTGAGTGTTCTTTTACAAGTTATTTAAAGCCTGAAAAGCTTAATTGCAGATAATTCTGAAACTGACGTCTAATTGGTTTTAGTGGTGCCTTGATGGTCTGATGGAGGGTATATACGTTTACATCATGCTGGAGTAAGTAATGTAAGGATTAGGATCTTGGTCCCTGAAGATCAAGTATATTTGCAAGTAGGTCCTAACCGGCTAAGGCACATTCCTAACCCTAGTTACATAGTAACATTCAGATTTAAGCTAATGAGTGGATGACTCAAACAGAGATATTTGCCGCTGAACAACTGTTCCAAAATTACATGCTACTTGAAAGTACCACCAAAATGATCCAGCGTCGTGCTGGTGCTCAGGCAGTACCAAGAATCCCTAGTTACTCTGCACAGTACATTGTACTCCATCAAGATTCTTAACTGATTCTTCTTTTTAAAAAAAACATTCTCCACTGATGTTGTCCTTGAGTCCTGATCAACGAATCTCTCTACCAAGAAAACGCTGTTAACACGAAAGATTAATCTTGATTGTTTTGCAGATGGTCGATCCAAGATCGATGATCCATGATCCACTGTTCTCTGGACCACCTCCTGAACGTCCAGAGAACCCCATGATCCATGATCCGCTGTTCGGGAAGGCTCTCCCGATTGACGGCCTCATTCTCACTACCCTCTGTCCAGCATCAGCTTGGGCGAAAGGGAGAGATCCCGATTCCGGCGAGTTCTGCGCCGCGCCGCCTGTTATCCGGATGGAAGTTCTTGTTTGCCTGGATGGGGATCGCCGGAGGCGCCGGGTCGCTGCCAGTGCTTGAGCCTTGATGAAGGCATGGTATAGCGCCTGTACGTAGTCAACCTAGGCGTCCTAGGATAATTGAATGAAATAGGAGAATATGATGTAAATCTTTCCCGCAGAGATGATTTGATTGCAAAGATAGTTTAGGCATTGGATTCGTCTAGTTTTAGATTGGATTGATGATTTCTGGTGTCAAGTTTTTGTACATATCCATATATGGTTTCCATTGTAAAAAGTGGAACCTCTTATGAAGTGCTTTCGTTGCGGATCCAATTTGTTGTACGTTTATGGCTTTGTCCTAATCGGTAAGGGCCTGTTTGGAACAGAGGAATTTCACAGGAATTTTACAGGAATTTTGCAGGAAACAGTTCAATTCCCGCAGGAATCGGAAAAAATTCCCGTATTCCAAACAGGGCCTAACTCTTTTCGCTGTGCTTGTGAGAAAAGCTATGTGAAATTGCCTCTAGTATTTTGCTAACGAATGGGCCCTACAAGTCTATAATACAATGTGAGTATAAAGTATAAACCATTGTTAGGAATCTCTCGTGAAAGTTTTATCGATGCATTCTCGTCTCAAATTAAAAAAGTTTTGCACATATATAAACTATTGCTCCAAAAAAAAGTGGCCAAATTTCCTGAACATGACAAGGTCATCGACCTGACCTTATGTGACATGCAAAAAAGAAATTAATGAAGAAAAATAAAGACAAGAGATGAACTTGACGGCCCATGCCAGTCCCTGGCTGGCAACTGAACGGGTCCTGTTCATTCTAATAGCTGCTGAGTGCTGAACAGCTGGGCTTCCGGCTTAAGCTTCTGCCTTCCGGCTTATTTTTCACTATTCACAAATTTCGTCTTTTTCTGAATTTTTGGCTTTTTTGTGTTTTTTTTGCCGGTTCTTTTTTCCCGTATTTGTTTGTATTATACGTAATAGGCTAACATATTTTTAATTTTTTAAAATTTAATTATGCTAAATAAACCTCTATCAGCTACAGTGTTTTTTTCAACCAGCTACAGTGCTTTCAGCCATAAGCCAAAAAAAAAAAAGCCCAACTGATCACATCTCTCTATTCCGAACTCATCTCAACTCTGTCAATTGCTTCGATCCGCTCCGTGATTTGTCGGGAGTGTCACAGGATTATGACAGTGTTTGGACAGACTACTGGCCTACTCGCGAGGACACTGGACTTGGTGTTGAAGCATTCGCCCAACTGCAAGCAGTTAATCACCTACGAGTAAACTAATCCGTACAATAGCTTACAAAAAGCAAGGTTTTCGCTGAAAAAAAAAAGAGAAAACCTCTCCCGGTATTTCCCCCATCAACTTATACACCATATTGTTTCTGATTGCTTTTAGCATGTACCCAAACTTTAAATATGCAAAAGCCTTTAATTTCAAAAAAATCAAAAGGAAAAGATGACCGATTTTTGCAAAGAACACTAGAGGGAACATTCTATCCCTTTTGCCAAAGCAATTTATAAATCATACGCTGAAACCGATGAAATCAAGGGGCATTATTTTGAATGCGACTAAAGGTACATGCGAAGATATGATAATTAAGAGGACATGTTGACTGACCTAAGGGACAAAAGACATTTTTAGGTTCTTTTATGGTATCTTAAAACAAATATGAGCCGTTCAATCTTTGCGATCTAATGATTTTGATTAGTTAGGATTTAATTATACTACCATCCACACTACTAGCAGTAGAATCTTCAAAAGAGTAAAATGGTAAAAGAGTCGCCAACGGGAGGCAGACTTGTAGGCGGCTGAGGTGGCGTCAGAGGTATTGAAGGTGCCAAGCCACTACCTCATGCCAGTGAACAGGTTGCAGATCCCAGCCACCCACTTGTGGAGCCATACCTGTTAGACCATGTGGATGCTTGTAAATAAAGTGATGATGAATAATTAATATTTGGATTGCTTTGGATTTTGTGCTTGTGAAAGTTCTGGATGGTGCAGCGATTAGTTGATGATCAGTAGTCGTAGACTTAGCGCTAAGTACTCGATGATTTTGGTTGGTAGCGATACGTGGTATCCCTGAGTGTTTGGAGCGAAACGATAGTATTTCCCAAGTACTTGTGGTTTTCAAGTACTTGTTGAGCTAGCGGTCGTAAGAATGTGTGGTAAATGATGGAATGTGTGGTTGTAGACGACCTAGTTGTTGGTCGTGGATGGTTTTGTTCTTGTCTATGGATCAACAAGGGTGGTGTGAGTGTCCATGTGTGTGGATGATGGTCAAGTTATGGGGAACTTGTGCTGAAAAGCGTTTCTTTGGTCTTTGCATATGCAGGATGGTGTGGAGACGATCATGGTCGGTGATAAGAAGGACTAGGACCAGGATGAGGAGATTTGAGATCCAAACAGTTGAGGATGTCATGCGAGATGGTCGGGCTAACACTGGAGCACATGGAGATCAAAGGTGGTGATGCGTGGAGAAGCTACGGGCGGTGTGGTCCTGGAGGTTTCTACACGGAAGTTGTTGAGGTGTGATGAAGATACGAGAGGTGTGATCCTGGAGACTTCTTCACGTATTGAGTTAGGAGTTGTGGATAGAGTCGATAACTTGGACGAGGTAGAGTTTAGTTAAAACCCGTATTAGGAAGGATTTCGAGTCCCTTGATTTCAGGTAGATATAAGATTCTATATTCATGTTTGAGTCAAACATGGTTTAGGGCTCTAGCATATAAAAGTAGAGAGAGACCAACTATTTTGGGAGTGGTTTTGTGAGGCTATTTGTGCAAGAGTTTTTAGGAGTGCCGTGAGGGCACTTTGTAACCACAAATATGATACAGAAATAATAGATCAGATCTATTCCAAGAAAAGTTCATCGGTGGCATATTTTCCTGAGCTTTGGTTTTTTATGTTCTCGACGATGTGCTAACGCATCATGATCCAGCTTGCTACGAGCACGGTGTTGTCTTTGGTTCGTACTCATTTGAGCGGTCGAAATGTTCGAGCGACGAAGCGTTTGAGCTGTCAAAGCTTTTCAAGCAGAGGGGATTTTGACTACGTGAAAAAGCGATCGTAGCGAGTAGTCAAGCAAGCAGTCAAACAGCTCGCGGTTGAAATCTACATTCGGTAATTTAGATTGATTTTCTTTTGGTTTGAGATTTTTTTCAGATATAAAAAAGTGAAGGCAATCATTCACCCTCATTTGGTTGCACCATACGATTCTACAAGTGGTATCAAAGCCAAGTTACATTAGCGTCAGATCGTGATCGATTCTTAGGTAAGCCACCGTTTTTTTATGGATCAAACTATCCCTATTGGAAAGCACGCATGGAAATGTTTCTACAAGCACAAGGTAATACTATCTGGGAAAAAGTTGAAAATTCCTATGAAGTGCCTTCTGTTATTACCATTGAAAGTACTACCGATATAGAAGCGAATACTAAGGTTAGAAATATTTTATTGCAAGGTTTAAGTAGATAAGAGTTTGTCAGAATTACTCATCTTAAATATGCAAATAAAATTTAGACTACTCTAGCCGATTACCATGAAGGATCCAAGTGTGTTAAGGGTGTGCGTCAGAAACAATTCAGAAAGGAATATTCTAAATTTGAGATGAAACCTGGAGAATCAGTAGATGCTCTTTTCGATCGCTTCAATAAGATTATTAATGGTTTACAATCTGTTGGTGTCACATATACTGATTCTGACAATGTTTATCAAATTTTGAATTCTCTGGATATGACTGTTTGAAATATTTTAGTCACTACTATCAATCATTCTATTGGCATGAAAATACTTTGATAAACAAGATATTTTGGCCAGAATAAATAAGACTAATTTTTTGGGCTTAGTGACTAACCAAGGTAACAGTTCACCTAGTTCTTCTAGTGCCTCTTTGTCTACTTTGTGCACAATTTTAGATGAACAATCAGAGGAAATTCCTGAAGAGCAACTTGTACTTATGTCCAATCGGGTGACCAAGGCAATGAACAATATCAGAGTAAGGCAGAGAGGAGGTCCTTTCAGATGCTATGAATGTGGTGAGCTCAATCACATTAAGTTTAATTACCCCAAACTAAAGAGCAAGGAAGTTGATGATGAGAAGGCACCAACTCATCAACTTCGGATAAAGACTGCCTCACGCAGGAAGCAAAACTATCGCAAGGTGGTCAACAAGGTATTCTCAGTACTTGAGGAGATTGATTTGAGCGATGTCGAATCTGCAAGTGATGAGGATAATGGCAAGAAGGCAAATTTCACGAGGATGTGCTTTATGGCAAATAGTGAGGATTTTGACATGATGACCTCTACAGTGATCTAGATGAGGTAAAATCTTCTTACACCGATTTATCTCATGCTGTGCTTAGATTGACAGAGGAGCTCAGGAAATATAAAAAGAAAATTAAGAATCATGCTTTTATTGTTGAGAGCTTAAATTCTGAAATCAATAGATTTTGCTAAAAAAAAGGAGAAATTGTTCAGTATAGTGCCCCTAAGGAGATTTCGAATTAATCTGTAAATTGCTCATCTTGTTCCACACTATCTAAAGAGAACGAGTATCATAAGAATACTTTAGAGATGTTTTCTTTTGGCAATAAAATTTTGAATATGATCCTAGACAAGTCAAAAACGAGTGTGAAAAATCATAGTCTAGGATTTAATTTTATTAAGAATGCTAAGAATAACCCTCCTAAAGTTTTCAAGGTACTCGAATCAGGAAAATTTGTAGTCGGTTCTGAATCAAAATGAGTTGTTTCAGATCTGCTGGTTTTACAAAAGAATTCTATACCAAACTAAGTGCTGTTAAGTCAGCTGATACGGCCACTTGTCAAGTCAAATATCAATGCACTCTTTTTGGGAAAGATGGTCACTTGGTTCAATTCTATTTTAGAAAAGTGAAGAAAGAAAAGAAAGACAGGATAAATAAGCGTTTTCGACTAGCTGACTTTCACGGTCGAGCCAGAGCAGTCGAATAGGATTTTCAACCAGCTATTCCCCGCGGTCGGACTAGCTCCTCAAAAAACTTTCAACCAGTGTTTCTTTGCTCGTTCAAACCAGTCGATGGCCAGACCAGTTTCACGTGGTTGATCAGGTCACTTTTGACTAGTGACGTCCATGTGATTTGACCGATCGGCTATAAGACCACCTCTACTGAGAAGGTTAGACTACTCCGTAGTCGAACCTGCTTTTCAATGACCGATTGGTCGAAATGTGTTAAATGCTATTGCTTCACTTAAATCTTTGTCAGTGCATACTTTTGCTCCTATTCGTTGAGTATCTCAATACTGGATACCTAAATCTCTATTGTCTGACCCCAATACTAAGATATCGGCGTTTGTTTGTGCCCTGCAGCTCGTCGCAAGAGGAAGGAAAACATATGGTTCATTGACTCCGGTTGCTCTCAACACATGACCGAAGACTCACGATGGATCTCCTCCCTCACTCGTGCCCCCAGTGATGAGATGATCACTTTTGGGGACAACTCTGAAGGACGAGTTCTTGCTAAAGGTACTGTGCGCATCAACAACAAGTTCATCTTAAAGGATGTTGTTCTAGTCAGTAAGTTAAGCTATAACTTACTTTCAGTTTCACAGTTAGTAGATGATAATCTTGAGGTAAACTTTAAAAAGCATTAATACTATATCTTGGATTCATCTGGTGATCTTGTATGCAAAATCAGTCGAGTTGGTTGCTCGTTTAAGGGTGATTTTTTGTACTAAGTATCATGTGATCTTAAGTGTCTTACTTCATCCGATTCTAAGGATTTGTTCTTTTGGCACTGTAGATTACATCACATTGGCTTTAATCATCTAGCTCGACTCTGTAATATGAATCTGGTTAGAGGAATTCCTAGTCTTAAGATTGATAAGTCAAGGGATCTAGTGTGTTTACCTTGTTAACATGGTATGATAGTCGCATCGACTCATCCCCCACTCACACAAGTAATGACTGATTTCCCTAGACAATTATTGCATATGGACACTGTAAGTCCTTCTAGGGTTCAGTCTATTGGAGGTAAATGGTATATTCTTGTTACTATTGATGATTACTCTAGATACTCTTGGGTGTATTTTATGGCCTATAAGGATGAAGCTTTCGGTCACTTTTGAGAGCTTGCTATTAGACTTGCAAATCATTTTCCAGGAGCACTTAGAGTAATTAAAAGTGATAATAGAACTAAATTCAAGAACTCATCATTTGCTTCCTTTTGTGCTGAAAAGGGTTTAGACCATCAGTTTTCATCTACTCGAGTGCCGCAACAGAACGGTGTAGTTGAACAAAAGAGTAGAACCCTGGTTGAGATGGCTAAAATAATGCTAAACAAACATACTACTCCTAGGAAGTATTGGATTGAAGCCGTTTTGACTACTTTCTATAGTTTGACTAGAGTTTTCTTGCGAGCTAAATTGTATAAGACTTCGTATGAGCTTCGTTTTGGTTTTTCTCCCAATATTTCTCACTTTAAGGTGTTTGGATGCCGATGCTTCATTCTTAAATATGGAAATCTTAATACATTGGAATCTAGATCCTTAGATGGCATCTTTCTTAGGTATACAGTTAATACTCGGGGTTATCGGGTACTCAACTTAGAAACTAACAAAATTGTTGAGACTTGTGAGGTCACTTTTGATGAGGCTAATCCTAATATTAGACCCAACATATATAGGCCTCTGACGCATTTGATGACTTCTTCTATGACTTTGACGACGACAACTAGGAGTTCTTGAGCTACACTACGACACCTACGACAATGGCCGCTATGACCACTCCTACAACTACAGCTGCTATGACTGCACCTTCGACAACAGCTGCTATGACCACTCCTACGACTACAGCTGCTATGACTGCACCTTCGACAACAGCCGCTATGTCTACTCCTATGACTACAACTGCTACGACTGCACCTTCAACAATAGCCGCTACGACCACTCCTACGACTACAGCTGCTACGACTGCACCTTCGACAATAGTTGCTACGACCACTTCTATGAATTCAGCTACTGTGGCTGCACTACATCTAGTACAACGACTGCTTCAACGGCCATATTTATGACCACTCTGCAAGCTCCTTTGCACATTCAATGACGTCATCCCCTAGAACAAATGATTGGTGAGGTAAATGAGAGAACTCTTCACAGCAGGTATAACTCTAATGCTTCATATGCTCATTCTGCTTTTGTCTCGTCTTTTGAACCCCATGATCAGGTCACACTTTATATGATGAGTATTGGATTAATGCCATGCATGAGGAATTAGAAAATTTTGAGCGTAACAAAGTCTAGACTTTAGTGGCACCTCCTCTGATCACAATGTTATTGGAGCTAAATAGGTTTTTAAGAATAAACAAAGTGGTGATGGTGTTATTGTTCGAAATAAGGCTAGAGGCTCAAGGATTCACCTAGATAGAAGATCTTGACTTTGGTGAAATATTTGCTATTATTGCCCGATTAGAAAGCATTAGAATTTTGTTAGCATTTACTGCATCAAAGGGTTTTAGACTATAATAAATAGATGAAAAAGTGTTTTTCTTAACGGTTATATTGAGGAGGAGGTATACGTTAAACAACCAACTAGGTTTGAGAATCCTAAATTTTCTAATCATGTCTCCAAACTAAAACAAGCACCCAGAGCATGGTATGATAAGATTAAATCTTATTTGCTCAAAAATGACTTTCAAATTAAGACTTTGTTTTCTCGCAAGCATGGCAATGTCTTTTACTTGTTCAGATTTATGTGGATGATATCATCTTTGATGGTTCTCTTATACTCTTGAGCCCCGTTTGGCACAGCTCTAGCTCCGAGATCTATGCTGGATCTGTAGTTTGTTGACTAAATTAAAGTGATTTAAATATTTTTATTTAATATATAATATAAATGAAACGAGTCATGTAAATGCACTTAACATGCCTGCAACTCTAGATCCAGGATTTCCTAGAGCTACAGATGACCAGCTCTAGGAAATCTACAGATTTCCTAGAGCTAGAGCTCTGCCAAACGGGGCCTTGTTTCCAAGTTTCCAGATATTATGAGTAGGGAATTCAAGATGAACATGATGGGAGAGCTCACATTCTTCCTAGGTTTTTAGATCAAACAACGAAAGTTGTGTACTTTTGTGCATCAAACTAAGTACACCAATGATCTAATTCATCACTTTGACATGGGATCAGTCAAACCAATTTCTACACCCACAGGATCTACGGCTATGTTGGATCAGGACGAAGATGGTGAGCCTTCAAAAGGAATACAAAAGCATAATTGGCTCTCTCTTGTACCTCACCGCATCAAGACCAAAAATACACTTTGCTGTGTGTTTATGTGCCCGCTTCCAAGCTTCCCGTTGTACGTCACATTGTCAAGCGATAAAGCAAATTTTCAGGTATCTTTAATCAATCTTAGAATTTAGCTTATAGTAATCCTCTTCTTCTTATCTTACCCTTAGAGCTTATTTGGATGCGGATTTTGGGGTAGTAGAATTGATAGAAAGAGTACTTCTGGCACCAGTCACTTTTTAGGCACATCTTTTGTTTCATAGGCCTCTAGGAAAAAGATGTCTGTTGCTCTTTGCACTGTGAGACTGAATATGTAGCTGCTACTTCTTATTGCTCTCAATTGCTTTGGATGACAGCTACTCTTAAGGATTTTGGTTTAAATTTGTATAGTGTTCTGCTTTACTGTGATAACACTAGCATGATTAGCATTGCTAAAAATCATATGCAGCATTTAGGAACCAAACACATTAATATTTGCTATTATTTTCTTAGAGACCATGTGGAAAACGGAGATGTTGTCTTGCACTTTATTCATTCTGATTCTCAAGTTGCCGATATTTTCACCAAACCGCTTGATTATTCTCATTTTGCTCGTTTGTGGAATGCGTTGGGTGTAATGCATCCTATGGGATTATTCTGAGGGGGGAGCTTGTTGTTTGTAGTATCAAAAGTTTTGTTTATTATACTTATCAAATAATTCATCAAGACGAAGTCTTTGAAGTCAACTATATAAAAGATCTTTCTTTACCATATTTACTCATATATTGTGTAGTTTTGAACATGACTGGTTATAATTAATTTGCTACAATCGAACTAAAACATGACATGGCAGAACATTTTTGATTAGATTAATTATAGATAGTACTTTGTGATGTTCATCTAAAAGGATTAGCTTGATTATGAGTCTTATTTTAAATCTTGGCTATGAGGCTCGTATGTTTCATGTTGCAATTTTTTTATGATCACTGAAGTTGGCATGTTATACAAAAGAAAAGGCACAAATAGGTGTACAAATAAAAAGATGTACGCTTCAAGCATGCCACGGTTAAGCAAAAGAAAAAGCACAAAAATTGTGCTAGTGAAAAGAAGTATGCTTCAAGCATGCCACCATATAAAAAAATGCTTCAAGCATGGTATCATGAAAAGAAGTATGCTACAAGAATGCCATATGCCTAAGATTCGAGTGTAGAGCAATAGATTGCTACAAGAGATTGCTAGCTCGCCTATATTTAAAATCTGCTTTATTTTTAGGCTGTGACTTTTCGGTGTGATATTTCATTATGGTTTTTATAATTGGTTTGGTCATTGTTGACATGCCTGTCATTGACATAAATTGGTTAATTATGCTAAAAGACTTGTTTTGACAATGCTAAATGATATATGTCTTTATATGATCTAGGAAGCTCTACTCAAACAGATGGCTTGGTCAAACTATTAAATCAATACAAAATAACTTGAATAATCCTCAAAGCTTCTAGATATGTTGTCTTTTTGCTCCTTTTTAAGAATTATCCTCTCTTTGGTGCCCTTGATGATGTCATTGCCAAAGGGGAGAAATTAGAGAAAGAGGGAGAGAAATTGGGGGAGAAATTGGATAAAATTTGATAAAATTACTTCTCTTATGCTAAGGGGGAGTTTTATGAGGTTTGTCAAGTGTCTGTTGAGTTTCTTCTTTTGCTTTTATTTCAAAACACAATTCATTCGACAGTTTTTGAGGTGTTGTCAATGTATTAATCAAGGGGTAGATTGTTAGACCATGCGGATGGTTGTAAATAAAGTGATGATCAATAATTGACATTTGAATTGCTTTCGATTTTGCATTTGTGAAAGTTTTGGATGATGCGGTGATTGGTTGATGATCGGTAGTCATAGACTTAGCGCTCGGTACTCGATGGTTTTGGTCGATAGCGATGTGTAGTATCCCTGATTGTTTGGAGTGAAGTGACAGTATTTCCCAAGTAGTTGTGGTTTTCAAGTACTTGTTGAGCTAGCGGTTGTAAGAAGTTGTCTGGAGATGATTTGCGGTAAGCAATGGAATGTGTCATCATAGACAACCTGGTTGATGGTCGTGGATGGTTTTGTTCTTGTCTATGGATCGACAAGGGTGGTGTGTGTGTTGATGATGGTCAAGTTGTGGAGAACTTGTGCCGAGAAACGTTTCTTTGGTCTTTGCATGTACAGGATGGCGTGGAGACGATCATGGTTGGTACAAGGAGAACCAAGACTAGGATGGGGAGATCTAAGGTCCAGATGATTAAGGATGTCACGCGAGATGGTCGGGCTAATGCTAGAGTACATGGAGATCAAAGGTGGTGATGCGTGGACAAGCCACGGGCGGTGCGGTCCTGGAGGTTTCTACACAGAAGTTGTTGAGGTGTGATGAAGATACATGAGGTGTGATCCTATAGGCTTCGTCACATATTGAGTTAGGAATTGTGGATGGAGTCCATAACTTGGAAGAGGTATATTTTGGTTAAAACCCATGTTAGGAAGGATTTTGGGTCCCTTAATTTGAGGTAGAGATAAGATTTTGTTTTTGTGTTTAAGTCAAACATGGTTTAGGGCTCTAGCATATACAAGCAAAGAGAGGGCAAGTGTTTTGGCAGTGGCTTTGTGAGGCTTTTTGTGCGAGAGTTTTTAGGGGTGCCGTGAGGGCACTTTGCAGGCACAAATGTGATACACAAATAATCGATTAGATCTATTCCAAGAAAAGTTCATCGGTGGCCTGTTTTACTGATCTTTGCTTTTCTGTGTTCACGGCGGTGTGCTAACGCATCGTGATCCAATGTGCTACGAGCACGTTGTTGTCTTCGGCTCGTACTCATTCGAGCGGTTGAAACATTCGAGCGACGAAGCATTTGAGCGGTCGAAGCTTTTCAAGTGGAGGGGGATTTCGACTACGTGTAAAAGCATTCATAGTGAGCAAAAAGCGAGTGATCGAACAGCCTGCGGTCGAAATCTAAATTTGTTAATTTAGATTGCTTTTCTTTTTGTTTGAGATTTTTTAGGTATCAAAAAAACGGAGGCAATCATTCACCCCCCTCTGATTGTGCCATACGATCCTACAACACCCCACTGATAGTACTGCTTCATAATTGCAGTATTACCGTCAGCTTGTAGTACCGCATGCCTGCTGTGGTGCTACCAATTTTTCTGATAGATGTTTCTTAAGACTAATTTAAGATACATGAATGTCTCTTTGTTGAACAAGATGACACAAATTAAATTCTCAAGCTACTAGCCATGATCCTCTTTATTGTACGACATCTAGCCTACAAATCTGGTCTTTTCTCCAAACACTGAGACTGGCAAAATGATAAAAGGATCCTAAAACTATATTTCACTTTTATCTTGAGCCATGTCGATCTGTCATAGTCTTAGCTCCCACAATCAAACATGCTCAATCATTAACAGATTCGTAGACTCTTGAATTTGGTGACTAAAATTCCCACAATCAAACATGCTCAATCATTAACAATCACATGAAAACATATTTTCAACCTAATTATCTTTAGGAAGATTCTAACTCATGGAGGGTTACTCACTGAAGCCAAGTCATGCATGACAATAATTCAACAATCCCTACTATCCCAATAATTCCCATAGCGGTTAGACTTCTTCATAATTATAATCTCATTAACTACACCACCATAATCCTCCTACTAAACCTTGCAAAGTGCCCGATCACGATACTCTAATAAGATTGATCAAGATTCTCATACTTTTGATAATTCTAATGTTCCATCAAAACGATCGAAACCTTCTTGAACCACAATCTACTATAGGTTGTACTAATTGCAACCATGAAATCAGTTAGCTCCAAAGACAAACAGGGCCTGTTCTTTTAGGCTTTTGAAATCGGCTTTTGGCTTCTGCTACAGTACCTAACTTTCAAACGGAGTATTTTCTTAAGACGAGGTCTACAAGTTAAACAATCTACACGTTAAAAGCCCAACATCTGTATCAGCCAAAATCGTAAGTGAGTATCTATCTCTCCGTAATCTGTACCGTAAACAGCCAAAATTCAAAAATTTCAGCCAAAAGCTATAAGCCGCAGCCGAAAAGAACAGGCCCACATTCTATTTAAATCAAATCCTCACCGAGAATTATTCCAAGAAATCAATTTACACTCAATGAATCTCAAACAACTTGACACCTACAATCTCACCAGTCACCAAAATCGTCTACTTGACCACCACTATCAAGTTGCCATTATACAACCTAAAAGGCTTTGCAACACGGATTGGTTAATCCTTCCTCAAAAGAAGATATAGATAGAAACAATTCTTAGCACACAGAAAAACATTTACCACTCACCGGAGACACAAGACCAAGGAAAAAGTCAAATAGCCAATATCTTGAAAAAATAGAAGACGAGACCACAGTTGAGTGCACAAGTCCCACAAGAAGAGAATATCAAACTTTAGCCGAAGATAAATAAATAAATAAATAAAGCACTGCTTTTGGAAACTTGAGGAATTCCTTTGTGGCAAACCAACAAGGTTAACCATGCTTCAATAAGCTGCAAGGTACAAAACTTGAATCCAACCGCGAATACCTCTACTACACCCTTCAATTTAACAAAAGACATAATTTTCTTTAATGGAAACATCACTTTACCAACTTCAAGCAAATGATCCTTTAAGCTCAAATCACATGAATCACTTAAGAACCGATAGAACCTTCCAATACGTCACTCTGCGCAAACTAATTTCAGATACCACAATAATTCATAAACTCCCATAGGATCATGAATGCAAAACTCCAAACATTTCATTTAACTGACATCACGGAAGACGAACAAATTCCTTTACTTCTAAAAGAATCAACACTGCGCTCATCATCTCATACTCAGTTTTTACTAACCCCATCATTATATATTCTTAGCATGAATCATCATAGCCTACCAGCGCATCATAAACCTTTCCAAAAGAACACAATAACTTATTTCAAAATGTTGTTTTTCCCAATAAGATTGCAACAATCTTACTAACATCAAGAATAACACACTCTTAACAAGAATCGTTATCGTCTACCCTTCCATTATAAAGCCCTCCAAAATCTCATCAAATAGTTCCATGCTACTTTATCATCCCATCCTCAATTTGAAAGTATATCAAAAAACCTTACAACCTCACTACGACAACCGCTTTAAATTAGAGGAGATCTGCTACACAATTTTAATGATTCTACCAAAACTCTTTCATCAAAGACATAATATCATCTGACAATCCCACCATCATGTAAATATAGATCACATTTTAAACCCCAACCATTGCTCTCTTATTGATGGGCAACACCAAACTTCATTACACAACAGTTGCACTTAGCAATTACATACGAATTTAAATATCCACAAAGATAACTCCAAGATTAATATCCACTAATACAGTAATCCAACACCTTCTGAATTTAACTATCCTAAATTGTTAGATTAATCCGTTGAGACCCATTGATCCAATTTATCCCAAAAGTTTACTAATTTTGTCTCTCTTATTGATCAACCAGTTCATCAAAGTTCCACACCTCTTAGTAACTCTATTGATTCCATTAGGAATAGTCCTATTCATAAACACAGTTCATGAACAACTATAAGAAGACAACATCAACTTATCCGGTTTCACTTCCAAGGATACTCATACCATGTCAGTTTATTTGATTACAAACTCTGACTTAACCATAACAAGACTTCACAAAAGGATTTTTAACACCTCCCTTCAGAAAAGAGAGGTATTAAACTTCAACACTTAGAATAATCCAAAAGAATTACATAAAGCCGAAGTTTTCATATGTTAAAGAATTTGCAACATAAAACTTTCATTAACAAGAATACCAAGTGAACAAATGAGACATGTTTCACAACAAGACAAAACTCCCATGAAGGGACCAACCATGCAAATCCAAAATGCACACAAGTAGCAAAAGTGTCTCAATAGTCTAAAAAACAATAATTGTTTCAAAGAACAGGTAGAAATCAATTGAAAACCCTCAACTGCAATGAACCACGAGCCCAAGATAATTTATCCACCACCACAGGATAAGAATTGACCAAATACAACTCAAGAAAGAGAGAAACTTTTCTAAAGAACTCATTCCTAACCTCTGAAACTAAGTTGCTCAAGGAAAAATCCTTCACCATTTCAAATACCACGAATAGTGATATAACCTGGCCATGCCAATGGCCACACCGTGATCTCTATCTCTCGACATCAACTATCACCACACATAACAATCATATAATCAAATCGTAGGCACAAAAGATCATCTCATAACATGTACAAAGTCAAACATTAAGCACACATTCAGCTATGATAATCGACGGAAACGTAGATGCAATGCAAACCCTATTCCCACCTACAGTGATTAGTGTGTCAAAATTAATATTTCGTTAACCACGGACCTACAGCCCACTCTGATACCAACTGTAACACCCCAGCCAAACAATGACCTGAAATGCTACCCAACTAGAAGTAAAGCAATGTTAACTAATTACGTTATACAAAATTTCGGCAGAGCCTCCTTTGTTTATCTATCTAAATCAGAGATTTCACAAGCAGTATCAATTATAATAGACAATCCTCAAGTATTAAGTTCAATACTAAGCGAAAAGATTAAAGATTGCTAAACCATTCATGGATATAATACCTAGAGAAAGAACATGAGCATCATAAATATTCTAAACTCTTATTACAATTAGAATCCAAGGGTAATAATCAAATGGTACTTAAATAGTCCTTGCGTCTTATATTTAATTTTTCTTCCTTTATTTCCATTATGGGTGGAACGTGCAAGTGCAACAAGACTAATCCTTCCCTTTCCCCATGCATGCCGACCTCATAACGGTACCTAAAAAAACAACAACAACAAGAGTGAGTCCAACGACTCAGCAAATATAATAGATAGTAGCAAGAACATTCATGAACATCACTTCACACATTCATCCATCAACCATATAAATAAGCCATGCTATGCAAGATGATCAAAAATCTCTTTATCTCTTTCTCTTTTGCATTTTACCGGTAATGCAAAGTGTGCATCCGTCGATGCACACCCATGCCTGTACTACCTGGTACAGGGACCAATTGCCCATACTCCACAAGTATGGGGACCTTTAGCCCGTCATGTCATCAACATGACGGGGACCTCGGCGCTTAGTCATCTCGTGACCAAGACTTCAATAAAACAACATGATGCATATGCGTGAATGTCTCAATAAAATAAATCTTGCATTCACATTATCTATGCACCAGAAATACTCGTGAACACTGCAAATTGCAATCACCCATAAATAGCACCAATACATCCTTACCACAACCATGAACACATATATTCATATTATAGAACAAACATCGACATTCCACACTATCAATTTTAAACCATCATTATACTTACCTTAACCGCGAGAAAACGGGGGACGTGCAGAAGGTGCCGCCTCTGGGATCCGTCCTCCACCTGAATAATAATTATAATATTTGCTAAGATAACAGTAGCGGCCCTTTGCCCAAATAAAAACAATCACGAACTAATAAATTCGTCTAACTTGGTTCCAATTCCCAAATCCTACAGGTCATCCCGCCCCCTCTGTGGACAGTCAACTTCAAAAATTCATATCTATTGGTACAGGATTCTGAATAGGGTGTTCTTAGACTTTCTGGAAATATAAATACATTATCTAACTAAACCTACTTGGTGAGCCTCCCTGATTCTGCCATCTTCTACCTGCACCATCCAATTTTCTAAAACATCAATTTCACATCGGGTTCTCTGGACAGAGCACTAAACATGGCATAACTTCCAGCCCGAGTATCCGAATCATAATTTCTTGACCTTCCTGGAAATCTAAGACAATTATCTACAACTTTCATAATATGGAGATCCTCTGATTCTCCCTTTTTCTAATCACCCAATCCAATCTACCAAAATCTGACAGAAATCTCCCGATCTGCAGAACAGTCTTACAAGAAAAATCGTAACTTCTGGTACAAAGGTCTGATCGATGCGTTCTAGTACTTCATGGAAAGATAACGACGTCCTCTACAACTCTCTGGGAGAAGTCCAGATCTGAATCCCCACGAAACTACCCCAAAACATCCGTCCAACGAAATCTGTCCTAGCAGTCCAGAACACCGACATTGCTACCACAACTAAAAATATACATCTAATTGGGGGAAAACAGAGGTTACCCTTAACGAATCGCTGTAGAACATGACAAACAGCCCACGAATCTCCTTCTCTTTTCTTTTCCCCTTTTCCCCTTCCTCTTCCCTTCCTCCGGATCCAAACGCCTTGCTGCGATTGATCTCCTTCCTTCGCTCGACCGGCACGAATGGAGAACTTTTTCACCGGTAGGGGCTTCAATGGAGGAGAGGGGAGGGAGAGATGGTGCTGCTGGACAAGGGAGGCGCAAGGGGGAGAGGGAGGTGGCGGCTCAAGGGAGAAAGAGGAGGGGGCAAAGGGGGTGGCGGCTAGGGTTTGGGGGAGGCCCCCCCCTTTTTGGCCGGCCACCTCTTGGGCCAAGGCCCAGGCCCAGGTTGCCAGGAATTTTCAGAAATCCCCCTCTAAAAATCTATGTTTAACTCTTTTCTATTTGGTCCTTCCCTCCAATTAATCGATTATCTCTCGAATCACTTTTGGGATATTACACTAGGTCTTGAAATGAGTTGTATTTTCTTATTTTGAGTTTTGAATTGCAAATAATTCTTGAGAGAAGCTCAAAAAATATGAATTAGTTGCACTCAAGAGTCATTCAACAAATGGAGAAAACTCCCCCTAAATATGTGCATACGAGATTTTGAGATGTTTTACATGCACAAGATTAGTTTTTGGAAATTTTGATGGAGTTTCCTTTATTTGTTGAAATTTAAGAAATCTTTTCAAAGGTGATAAGCATGAGAAGTAACATAGTCGAATATAACCATAGCATTTAAAGCAACAAGATCATAAATGCAACAAGTTCGTGAGCATAAAGGATTCTAGCTATTACTAGTTATCATGCAACCAACCATAGTTGAAATAACAAATTATTCATATAACAAGTTCTTTTAGATAACTAGAGATAATATATAGATAGATACCGAAGATAAATTCTTCTTCTTCCAAGCTCTTCTCCTTTTCATCTTCTCCTCGTTTTCTCCCCCTTTGGCATCAAGTACCAAATAGTGCTACTCTTGAGGAGAGGGAACACGATGGTGATGACATTTATAACAAATTGGAGAAAGAGGCATCGTCGAGGAGGAGGGATGCTCAAGCATGCTCACATGCTGAGTCAAGGCAGGCAACTGATTGTTTGTATCAATATGAACATTGTGAATTTGAAACATTGTAGAGTATATTTGAGACAAAGTGACAGGGCTAGTTACTTGAGGAGCGTCCTCATGCTCTTGATCATGCTCTTCTTCTTGAGTGCAAGGAAGGATAGCAGAGGGCATTAGAGCACCTTCCCTTAGCTTGTAAGGCTTATGAGGTGCTGACTTTGCTCCTCAGTAATGTGTCTTCCTTATGATAAGGGCCATAATATATGGAGCAAAGTAAATCTGCTTGACCCTTTTATTTTTGGAGGATGTGACCCCCCTGATAATGAGATTGACAACATCAAACCAATGACCATTCATGATACAATGAATAATGTTCCATGCATGTCCTCAGATTGCATCAAAATTCTCACTCTTCAAAAAGAAGGTATGGTTGATGATGTGGTTGACAAGGCTTGGTAGGAGGAGTGAATCTTATAGTGGTGTCATAGAACTAACTCCAAGCCAGGGTTCTGAGAGAAGAAGCCAAGGTGTCCTAGGTGGGTTCTCAGAGCTGTCTCAAACTCAGGCTTGGTGGCCTCGCCTGTCATCCATGTCATGTAATCAAAGTCTAGGGATACATACACGGTGGCATAGAACTGTCTGATCATCTCATTATCATAATCACACCGAAGTGCAACTATGCCATGTAGTCCCACTACAAGAAAGAGATGTAAGCACCGACGTATCTGTAGTATCGAATAATGCAATCAAAGGGAGGTAAATAATTGTCGCTGTTTTTTGAAGTCTTTTGATGGTTGGTAACGCTTTTGATCGCTCGATGATCAACCTGATCCATCGCTTGCTTAAATCAACCAATTTGTTAAATCTCCTCGCCTGAGTACTTTGAACATGGTCGTAAGGTCCAAACACAAGCAATAAGTAGTGCACTTCAAGTAAATCAAGAACCAGATTGATTCAAGACTATCTTTATTGTTGGAATCTCATAGATTTATAAAGTGCATAGTTAGAGCACCAATTTCAATATTTAATTTAGAACAGTTAGAGCAAAAAAGATTTTTATAATAGAGCATTTTTTGAATAGATTCTTGAAATGAGTTAAGTCTAGCTTGTAGCAAATCACACTTAGAATGTGCCTTAGAAGAGTTAGACTTAAGGTTTTCAATTTCACCGTTAGCATGTTTAAGTTTTCCATCACAAGAATCATGTAGCATTCTTAGTTGATCAAGTTTATTAGTTACATCACTAAGTTGAGCCAAGTTCATTGCATTAGCAGATCTAACAGATTCCAACTCAGAATGTAAGATTTGACAAGCTTCACAAGAATTATCTTTCGAAATAGATGCTCTCAGTTTATTAATCTTATAATTCAATCTTTCAACTAAAAAATTATTCTCTTTTAATTTCTTTTTAGTCTTTTTCAATTCAATAGATAGTTTAATTAGACCATCTTCAAGCTCATCGTATGATGGTCTTACCTCATCAGGATCACTATAGTCGTCATCATTGTTGCCTGCCATGAAGCACATGCCCGTGAAGTCATCAAAGTCCTTCTTCTTGCCTTTGACATTCTCACCATCGTGGTCGTCATGGTCATAGGTCTCAGAATCTCCATCACTCAAGTCAATGCGCTCAATGGCTGATAGGACTTTTTCAGCAACCTTGCGACGGAAACTTCCACTTTTGGTATTATTCTTGGATGGTCAACAATAATAGTTCCAGTCTTCCTTGTCCCCTTTCCCTTTGAACTTGGGGTAATCCATCTTAATGTGGCCTAGCTCGCCACACTCAAAGCATCTTATCAGACCTAGAACTCCACCTCGCTTTCTTATCCTCGTATCGTTGAGAGCCTTGTATGCTCATGAGCAAATTAAGACCAAGTCCTCTTCAGGAAGCTGCTCAAACTGATCTTCTAAAAAAGAAGACAAAGGAGACAAGGATACACAAGACAAAGTGCTTAACGAAGTAGCCTACATGGGGTTAGTCACAAGTGCTAAAGATGAAGATTAATCAGTCTTAGATGGCAAAGCTTCTATAGTTCTATCTCATAGGTTTTCAATCTAGAGTATTGATCATCCATGGTAAGAGTATCTAGATCGATGATTTGATTAATAGTTGTGACGACCATCAACCACTTTGAACCTAAAGGCCTCAAAATTTTAATTAAATTATCTCCATCAGTAGGGATAACACTAACTCTGCGCAAGTTACTCAAAATCTTCTCAAAACGAGCACAAAGATCATCTATAGATTCACCAGGTTACATAGCAAAATCTGAGTACTCTTTTTTGATAAAGATTCTTATACACTTTCTTAATCTTGGACGTTCATGATAATCACAAAGAGTTTTCTAGATTAAGTGAGCAGAAGCAATATGAGCTACACGATCAAATTCTTTGCAACAAATTCCTTGAAAAAGAAAGTTATGAGCACGTGCATTCAAATCCACATGAGGTTCAAAAACTTTTTTACAGACATCATTACTATGAGCCTCAATGTAAGCTTGCATACGGCACTTCCAAAAAGCAAAATCAGTACCATCTAGCATGGGGAGACGATTCACATACCTCTGTGATTCCATTGTTATTTGCTCTGATACCACTTGTAGTATCAAATACTGCAATCAGAGGGGGGTGAATCATTGTTGCTGATTTTTGAAATCTTCTACCGATCAGTGACGCTTTCGACCGCTCGATGATCAACCTAATCAATCACTTCCTTCAATCGACCAATCTGTTAGATCGCTTCGCCCGAACTCTTTGAATGTGGCCGTAAGATCCAAACCACAAGCAATCGCCAGCGCACTTCAAGCAAATCAAGAACTAGATTGATTCAAGACTATCTTTATTGCTGGAATCTCTTAGATTTATAAAGTGCCCTCACAACGACCTCTTAAAACCCTAGCCAAAAGACTAAAGCCAAAACCTTCTCAAGATTCTTTCAGAACCGCACACAAGCCTTGCAAAAGGTGTATCAAAAACCCATCTCTTAACCCATAGCGTCTCCCTGCTTTTACAGGTTAACACCACAAACCATGTCTACCTCAAACACAGATTCAAACCTTATCTCTTTCAAAAACCAAGGGACCCGAAACCCTCCCGAACATGGGTTTATTCAAACTCTCAATCTTCTCAATTATGGACTCTATCCACAACTCCTAACTCACTATATAACGAAGCCCCCAGGACAGCACCTCATGTATCTTCATCACACGCCACCTCCTCATGACATCCTCGATCGCCTAGACCTCAGATTTTCCATCCTAGTCCTAATCCTCGTCACCAACCATGGTCCTCTCCATGCCCACCTACACATGCAAAGACCAAAGAAACATTTTTCTTGGCACAATTCTTTAAAACTTAATCAACATAAGTCCACACAATCTAAAAACACCTGTAATCATCCATCATTATCAAACAGGTCATCTACAACCTCACACCCCATCGCTATCCAGAAATTAGCAATTTTAGATCACTCATTATGACCAATTATGCTCTCCATACAAAGTCCGACCACTAACTCATCGAGTACACAAAAAACCACAAGTACTCAAGAAATACCATCGCTCCACTCAGAACACTTGGGAACCACAACCATCACTACTGACCACAAAACCATCAAGTACCGACTCAGAGTACCGAGTGCTTCCAACTAACAAGTATCGAGTCCTTTCGACTACCGAGTACCGTTCACTCCATGCACTATTAACATCTGACAACTGTTCATCCGATCATTGCTACAGTACTCTACTATCGACCACTGATCACCGACCACCATTCACAAATCAGTCAACTATTGACCCAACTTGAGTACTCGAGGTACTCGAAGATCACAAGAATTAAAGCACTGGAAAGCACTAGAAATATACGAGTACTAATCATGAAGCCTACATCAACTGATCGTAAAGCCAAGCCTATGATTATGATGCTAGTCTGCAAAGTCTATGACTGTGACAAAAGACTGTGAAATCTACAACAATTGATTACCGACCAGGTACTATAGCTATGACTATAGAAAAGCACTATAACTACGACAGTATAACTGACCATGGTCAAAGTCAACAAATTACCTACCAAGATCAAAATGCTATGATCGATTTACCGTAGTTGATACTTGATGTGGTTGAAAAACTGTGGTTGAATTTTTGTGGTCAACGGACCTTGATCATCTGCTGTGGTCGACAGTCGCCTTGAAAGCTTTAGTAACACAAGTGCAACGACCAGAACTTTTATAAATGTAAATTCCAATGAAACTCAAATGTCAATTATTCATCATCACTGAAGACATGACCACCACATGGTCTTACAGATCTTTGAACTTATGGTTGGTGAACTGCCAGTTGTGGTCATAAAGCTGAGTGAAAACATCTTGCTAGAACTTAGTGTGAAAGCAAGGATCAAAAGATGTTCTTAGCTTGGTGAACTGATTTAGGTGACAAAGTATGGTATACTCCTCACTTGTGATCAGTCTCAAATTGATATTCCGCTCTTCAACTTCTTCCATCTCTTCATCCTCATCCTCATCACTTTATTCATACTCTTCTTCCTCTTCCTTGATTTCAGTTTCCTCCTCATTCTACGTGGAGGCTTGTACCTTGTCTCTTGCCCTCATGGCCTGAAGGTAGGAGTCGGTCTCAAGATCGCTGTCCTCCCTAGAAGGAGCTTGAACTGAGGCCGCCTTCCGAGGAGCCACCTTGTGATGGGAAGGTCCAGCTTGATATAGTGAAGAGTTGTAGTAGTCAGCCAGTTCACCTTCAGACACGGGGCTCTTGCGAACAGAGGGATTTGACCTTAGCATCTTCAAAGGGAATAAAGAGGATAATTAGGATGAAGGAATAGGTTGGGACTAATATATAAAACTTAGTTGATATTATTTCAGCAAAATCGGTAGTACAGCCATGTCCCATCAGTACTATCGGCCTGTGGTAGTACTACATGGTAGGACAGTAGTACTACTTCTGTCAAAATTTTTAGGGCAATTTTCAAATCATGGTTTTAACAAGTGTTTGGCATGGATCAATCAATGGAACAGACATAACAAGTCACCAACACTAGTTACTACCTTTTTGCTGAAAAGATTTCAACTATTTTAGCCACATTATCCCCAAAACCTAGAAATTGATTTTGAGGCCCAAGAGGAGATAAGAGAGGATTTTGATGAGATTACCTTGAGGGATGGGGGAAACACTCCCAGGTGCTGAGAATTGATAGGGTTTCCACGAGTTCATTCAAAACTTGAAAGATTTGTGGAAGAATTTGAAATGTGGTTTGGAGGAGTCTGAGAGGGAGAGGGAGAGGGAGAGGGAGAGGGAGAGAGGGAGTTCTCTATTTATTGGAGTTGAGAAGCCTAAAGGGGTATTAGGGGAGAGAGAAGGCATCAGTTGCTATAGATTTGGGGCCACCCGACAGAGTGCGGTAGTACCATAGTTATAGGCTAGTATTACTATCGGGCGGTAGTACCACAAGGTAAGGGCGGTAGTACCGCTTTCCCTGATATTGCATGGGTAGATTAGGAAAATGCAAATGATCCTTATTTACACTCAACCAAACATCTTTCATGATCATTATGCATTGGATTTGCAAACAACACACAGATAAAATAATTTTTATTAACATAGAGATTTTTATGAAAATATTTTCAAATTAGATTTTTTTTATAAACTCCAAGAAGTCCAAATAAGAGTAAATGACAAGATGTAAAATCTCAAGCAACATTGGAATAATATATGACATTTAACTCATTTCTTAGTTTGCAAAAGTGGTTTTCATCTAAAGGTTTTGTGAAGATATCGGTTAACTGGTCTTTGGTCCATGTGTGACTAATAAGAATACCTCCCTTGCTCACATGACCACTCAAGAAATGGTGGTGAATATCTTTATGCTTGGTTCTTAAGTGTTGGACTAGATTATTGGTTATCTTCACGGTACTATCATTATCACACAAAAGAGGTATTTTCGAAATTGATCCCATAATCCATCAATGTTTGCCTCATCCATAGAAATTAAGCATAACAACTACCCACGGAAATACAATCGGCTTCGGTGATGGAAAGTGGTATGGAATTTTATTTTTTGGATGACCATGAAACTAGTAATCTTTCTAAAATTGACAACTACCTGAGGTGCTATTTCTATTCACCTTGTAAATCCACATAATCAAAATTCGAGTATCCAATTAAATCAAATTTAGCACCTTCGAGATACCATAAGCTAATGTTAGGGGAAGTTTTAAATATCTAAGAATTCTTTTTACGGCCACCAAATGGCATTCCTATGGTGTTGCTTGAAATTGTGCACACATGCAAACACTACATATAATATCGGGCCTAGATGCAGTAAGATATAGCAAACTATCAATCATTGATCTATAAAGCCTTGAATTTATTGGTTCATGTCCCTCATTAAGGTCGAGATGATCGTTTGTTTCCATGGGTGTCTTGATGGGCTTAGCGCCTTTCATGCCATATTTCTTCAATAAGTCATGTCAATGTTTTAGTATCAATCTTATGTATGACTATTTGGATCCGGGGGATCTCTCATCAACCTAGCTACAATCACACAGAGAAAGACACAGGGATTTTATACAGGTTCAAACCTTCTCTTGGGAGAATAATAACTCTACTCCTGTGTGGCTATTGCTTAGTGAACTGATTACAATTGGGCAAGAAAGTAATGTGGAATGTTTTGCACTACTTCTGTTGCCTCTCCCCCCTTCTTCTCCCTGACATCAACATTTAAATAATGTGCGAAGCGGTAGCAGTTGTTCCAAGCTAAGAGGTGTCTTAACCTTTCAGATGACAACCATCCGACAGAAGTTATTATCAGAGACGTGGTTCTTCCTTGTTGCCAGGCGGTTATCATCAAATGTAATGAGAAGTTTTGTGCAGTTATTCCAGAGAATAAGTGCGCACACTAACTACCATCTTAGACAGACCCACATGTAGTAAGTTCTCGTAGACAAGCTAGTCGAAGTCAGGCTAGCTACAGAAGAATTTACGACAACAAGGTGGTTGTAGCATGACTGACGACTATGTCATGCTCGTAAAAGGGCTTACGACTACCTAGTTAAGTTTCTCCTTCACATTTAAGGGGTATACTCAAGTAGTACAATTACATAAAAATATCATTTATGGATAGATAATAATTTGAGCATTATTATATCCTCATCATCTAGCCCCCCAACTTCAAGTAAAAATAACGTACTTGAGAGAGAGGTCATAGACAAGTGAAGATCAAAAGCAAAGCTTTTACAATTTAATTCGACCAGGACTAAACTTCGGTCAAGAAGGTAAATTCGCTTTAGTTGTAAAGACACACCAGTTTCGAACAAAGGAATTCAAGAATTCCAATCAAGTTTTGCCAGTCTATCTGTTGGAGCGATTCCCAAAGAGGTAGTAACCATTGAGTTTCTAAGATTAGTAACTGACTCATGTGAATATAAAAACTTACCGTGGGATAACCCTTGAGGTTCTTACTTTCCCCTTCAACTCCGTTGCTCTCTTCTTTCTTCGATTCCTTCCAAATCCAAATCAATCTCCAAGAGAAAATGACTAAGAGCTCTTCTAATTGGCTGGTGTTAGAGATGGATGCCACAAAGATGAATGCTTTGGTCGTAGTTGAGAAGATCCCTTCAAGGAAGTTTGTGAAATGGATCAAAGCTGCTAGACAGCACTAGCTGTCGAGAGAAATTGGGCAAATCCTGATTTTCAATCATACTGTGAGTGTGGTTTTCGACTTCCTGCTCACCCCTTTCTTGCACTCGTACTTGAACACTTTGGGTGGAATTGGTGAACTTGGTTCCCAATTCCATCACCATGTTAAGTGTGTTCATGTACTTATGTGAAGCTTATCTGGGAATTCCTACGGATCTCAAGCTCTTTCGATACTACTATGAGATGAGCAGATAAACTAGAATTGTTGGGAGCTGCAGTCTAAAGCTTCATGATGGAAAGATAGAGGAGTACATTCAGATTTTTACTTGGTCATCGTGGCCGAACTGAAAGAAGTGGTACGACTCAAATTAGAGACCCTAATTTGTATGTGAGTTTGCCCGATCTTTCACGGCACGTGTCAAAAGAAAACCCAAATCAATTCTCTAGATTCGTGAAACTACTACAACAACAACGAAAGTTTCTGTGCGGCTTCTCCTCAACGTTAACAGTAGAAATATTAGTTGATTGGTGGCTCTTCTTTGTCTATCAACTTCATTCACACATGCCTGCTGCAGTAGAAGTACTTCTCTCCACTCCGAACAAGCAGTAGTAGTAGCAGCAGTAATTGAACAGCTCCAACAACCCCTGGTTCTCTATGGCAACCGATCAGCACTTTCTAACAACTCCCTGCCTTCACCGATTAGAGACAACAACAGCAGAGCTCCAGCACTTCTTTGATCGATCCGAACAGCAACAAAGACACAACAGTAACTAAACAAAGCCCTCGATCGGCTCGATCTTATAGGTAGCAGCAAGAACACAACCCAAACAACAAGCAGCCGAAGAACTTGACTAGTAGAATAGTAGAAAGATAAGGAATTCGATGAGCACTTGGTAGCACACCTAAACTTTAAGCATAGTTCCTCCACCCATGGACGCCGCAGCCCACGACCAAAGGAAAAGATCCACAATGATCAGCACACAAGAATTGATAGAGATCAAATCCCGCACTGCATACATGAACTCCCAGATGGAATTCACAAGAACATGAGCGCCGTCATGGCCGCCGAAGACATGGCATTTTTCTGGATATATTCTCAATGCAAAACATTCTGAGTTTACATGGCCAAGGCCAAAACAAAATCTTGACTCCAAACCAAATACGCGTACACGGCGGCCGCATGCATACATGCAGATGTATAGTACATGCACACAGGCAGCATGCATGCACACTACCGGAATCAGCAGCTTTGCCGAGTGCCGGTGACACTCGGCAAAGCACAAGAAACACTCGGCAAAGGATTTGCCGAGTGCCACCCACGGCATAGCTCACACGCCAAAGTTTCTGACGGCAAAGAGCTCTTTGCCGAGAGCTTTTCATCGAGCACTCGGCAAAGCCTTTGCCGAGTGCCGAAACGACCCTCGGCAAAAAAAGGTCAGTGGACGGTGAGAACACGGTGACGGCGTCGTTTGCCGAGTGCCAGGACGGAATGGCACTTGGCAAATTATTAAAGTTTGCCGAGTGTCATGGTAACGACACTCGGCAAAGACGAAAAGTTTGCCGAGTGTCATGGTAAAAACACTCGGCAAAGACGAACACTTTGCCGAGTGTTTTTACCATGACACTCGGCAAACGTTTCACACTCGGCAAAGTATGTTCCCAGAATGCCCAGGAACATTACTTTGCCGAGTGTTTTTACCATGACACTCGGCAAAGCCTCCCTTTGCCGAGTGTAGCACACGGCAAAGTGGCAGAAAACTGCCTTTTTTAATTGTTTATTGCACCCCACTCAAACAAGTCACAATATATCACAGTATACTAACAATATATCACATACAAATGTCATTCACAATCATTCACCAAGTGCAACCATAATATATCACATATAATGCAAATCCAAGTATCATTCAGCAAGTATCAACCACAATATTCACAATAAACATCACAACCACAAGTATTCGAACCACAATCACCCCGACTGATGTGGTGGGTCATGAGGCACATTATTCGAAGCCGCCGATTGATTCTGCACAAAGGAGAAGAGATTGCATGTGTGAGACAAGATTTAAGGTAGGAACATACAAAATTAAACATTCATACTCCACTAGAAACTCACAGGAGTACTTGCAGGAGGAGGTGGAGGGAATAGCTCCGGTGGCAGAGGTTGACCCATCCTCTCGCCAAGACTTTGCATCCACTGATACATCTGCTCCATCCTCTGCCGCTCGGCCTCACTCCTCTGCCGATCGGCCTCCATCCTCGCCGTCATCTCCTCACGTAGCCTCTTCTCTTCTTCCAGCTCGGCCTACAATATTTCACACCAATGTTACAATGCAAAGCAAAGGTATGTAAAAATTAATGAACGACGAATAAAACAGAAATAACCTGGAGTGCCTCCATCCGGGACTGTGCAGTGTCCGGCCGTGGGCGTATGGCCGGGCTTGAGCTCGTGCTCCTTGCTCGAATCTGGGAGAGAGTGGGAGTAGTGGCCGTGTCGAGTGTGCTGTCGCCAATCCAGTACCGCCCATGCTTCTTGCCTCCTCCCACCCTCATGACGACTTCTCCATCAATGTCCTGGGTGCTCGGATCGTACTCTGGCCCATGGACCGCCCTTGCCATCGATGTGTACTCACTGAGGCGGCTGTGGACGGTCGCAATGCTGTACACCGAGGGCGGGTCCTCCGGGTTGTAGTCGACGTCGGACGTCGCCTTGCCCTTGTGGGCCAAAGCCCATGCCTTCAACTGGGAGCAAGGCTGGCCACCATGTGACGACGACTGCGAAAAAAATAGCAAGATGATTAGAAATTATGCAGAATTGAGCGTTATAATAAAGAAATGAATTCGCGTACCCATGTAGCCGCGAATTCATCGAGGCTACGGTTGCCTTGATGGTGTGGTGCACCTGGCATCATCAAACGCCGCTCCCGGCAAGCGTTGTGCGTCTCCTCCCACTCGGCGGCGCACCACTTGTCCACCATCTGTGCCCAGCACTGGAGATGCTGGGCGCACTACCACGGAGGCACCTACACGTCATCAAGTATATGACATATAAGAAGATCAAATTAAGCGTACTTAATCTCAGAAAAAATCAGTATTAATGTTCTATATTTACCTGCATGTATTCTTCCCGGGTCAGCCTCATGTTTCTTGCTTGCGTTTTGTTGATCTTCACTCCAAGGTAGGTAGCGTTGTATGTTACGATGGCCTGGACGCGCGCCTCGTAATGCATGTCCTTCACGAGTTTATAACAGGCTTTGTGAGCCACACTAGCCGCCTTGGCCTCATATCCCTCCTGGCATCTGAAGAAATCCTGCATATAGACGTGATGTATCCAGTCATTATTTCAAGAATGTCCAATGAATGCGATGTATTGAGCAATGTAGTGCGAGGAAGACTTACCCACAGCTCGGCCGTCACCCGCGCCGCCTTGTTGGCGAATACCCTGCCATCCCGATCTGGTAAATCGGGGAAGGCGACGTAGTGGCCCCACGTGTAGGCCGGCTCCTGCCCTCCGCCAAACGCAACCAGGCCAGGGAAGTGTAGCCTGCACAAAAGACCCAGGATGCCATTGACATGGCGTTTGTGATCACCTGCAGCCACAAGCGTCCAACCCCTGCCCAAGTGATTAAGATAAATTATTAGTTTCTATTGTGATTTTCAACATATCAAATGAAAAAGTAGTGATAACATCTAAAGTTACTTACCTAGCCCCAGTGGGTCGAATCAGCGGGCGTCTCTCACGAGGTATCGGTCGCCTCGGGAGGGTCGAGGGACCTCGCAACCAGACACCCGACAAACTAGAGGAAGCGGAACCCCCTGCCGCCTCCTCATCCTGCTCCTCCTCCTCCTCCTCCTCCTGCTCCTGCTCCCGCTCCCGCTCCTCCTCCCGCTCCTCCTCCCGCTCCCGCTCCTCCTCCCGCTCCTCCTCCCGCTCCCTCTCAAGAGTGCTCCTGCTCCTCCTGCTGCTCCTCCCGCTCCTCCTACTCCTGGTCCCCGACTGCTCAGCTGCATCGGGCCGTCTTTGGTAAAGCGACCTTACGTTCCTCATACCGCCCACCATCTTTGTTCAATCACCTGCAATTAAAAAGAGTAAACCAATAAGCACAGATAAACAAGACGTACTTAGAAAGAGATGAAAAATAAACAAAACATAATTAGAAAATAACAAAGTATTACATGTATTACAAATAATCATCATGATCGGGATTAGCTGGATCATAAGTCTCATCATCACTATCAGCCATGTCCATATAATCAACACTATTCGAAGCGGCAATGTTGGCATCACTGTCATTGCCTAAATGTAATCGCTGAAGTAATTCTAAGTCCTTCACATTTTGAACCTCATCTCCAGCGTCCTCGTCAACAACCCTTTCATTGTCTACTTCCATTCTGATCGCTTCGGTTAAGTCTATCTCAAAACTCCCTTCTAGCCCCTCTTCTTGAAAGAACTCTCCGTCATATGTGTTTGGGTCAAAGTTGTAATCTTCATTGTTTGGGACAGGTAGTTTACCGTGTGGCGATACCTTGTACACAACATCCCAACCCTTAAGACGGTCGTCTTTTTGGCACGAGTATGAGAGATAATAAACTTGCGTGGCCTGTTGAGCCACAATATACACATCGTCTCCTGGTAAGACGGATGGCTGTCGAATTTCGACTAGCCCAAGAATAGGGGTCCGTCTCGTTACTTCAGGATCAAACCAATGGCATTTGAATATGACAGGATTAAGAGGTTTGCAACCATGAAACGTTAGTTCGTATATTTCTTCAATTCTTCCATAATACTCGACCCCATCAAGGCCAGGCGTAAAAACTCCGGTATTTGTGGTTCTTCGATTGGGCCGACTCTGCTCATGTCTTGTTGTGTGAAAGCGATATCCATTCACATAGTAGATAAGTTCACTCCCCTCCTCAGATTCGCTGCATACCCATCAGGGAACTTTAACGTTTGGAACCATTCTAGTACTTCCCTCCTTTGGGGCCTGGTCAAGACGAATTCGGCCTTAGGCTTTCTCCATGTCCTGCCGCCTCTAGGAGGATTCATTTCTTGCTTTGGTCTATCGCATAACGTTGCCAGATCCACTCTAGCCTTAATGTTGTCCTTTGTCTTATCAGGAATGTCCATGATTGTTGCCCAAAGTGCCTCGGCGACATTCTTTTCAGTGTGCATTACATCAATGTTATGTGGAAGAAGAAGGTCATCAAAATAGGGGAGCCTCAACAAGCCCGACTTATGAGTCCATGCATGTTGCTCACCATATCCCACAAAACCACCTTCTTGATTGACCTCGAGAGCATCTATCTGAGCACGAACCGCGGCACCGGTCATCATCTGCGGTGCAGGGTCTATAACTACGACACCTTTCGTAAAGTTCTTGATGTCTCGTCTGAATGCATGGTCAAGAGGGAGGAATTGTCGATGTTTGTCGAACGAAGAATACTTGCCACCCTTCAGCAACCAAATGAACTTCAGAGCTGCCTTGCATACTGGGCATGGGAACTTCCCGTGAACACACCAGCTGCAGAATATCCCATACGCCGGGAAGTCATGTAGGGAGTAGTGGTACCAAACATGCATTTTGAAGTTTCTCTTTGTAGCTCGGTCGTATGTCCATACCCCTTCCTCCCAAGCACGGAACAATTCATCAATCACAGGCTCCATGAACACACCCATATTATTCCCCGGGTGTTCAGGAATTATCAACGATAAGAATATGTTCTCTCGTTGGAAGAGGACGCCGGGGGGGAGATTGAGGGGGATAACGAACACGGGCCAACAAGTGTATGGGGCGGCCATCATTCCATAAGGATTGAACCCATCTGTTGCCAGCACAACACGTACATTACGAGCCTCTAGAGCTTTCTCACGATGAATCACATCAAAGTGGGTCCATGCTTCACCATCGGATGGATGTACCAGCTTCTCAGGATTGTATCGACGTCCATTTTTGTGCCATGTCATCTGTTTCGCGGTTTCCTCGGTCATGTATAGCCGTTGGATCCTCGGTATGAACGGAAGGTACCGTAGGATTTTCACAGGGATCGCAAGCTGCCTCTTCTGACCATCACCAGAGTCCACCTCCAGGAACCTTGAGGATCCACACTTTCCACAGTACTTTGCTTCCGCGTGTTCTTTCCTAAATAGGATGCACCCCTTCGGACAAGCATGTATCTGCTCATATGGCATCTTAAGTGCACGAAGGAGTTTCTTTGACTCGTACATGCTCTTTGGCAGAATGTGACCCTCCGGAAGCATGCTGCCAAAAACTGTCAACATAGCATCGAAGGCGTCTCGACTCACGCTAAACTGGGACTTCAAGGCCATTACGCGTCCAATGCCATCCAGTTGAGAAACCTTCGTCTGGCCGTGAAGGGGTTTTTGTGCCGCAGACAACATGTCGTAATACGCCTTTGCGGTTGCCTCTGGCTCCTCCTCCCTACATCCTTCAGCGAAGTGTGCTTCATGATAGTCATTTAACATGTCTCCTACCCCGCCATCAGCATCATAATCCTCGACGCGTGGTCTCACGACCTCCTCTCTCATACGATCGGATTCACCGTGGTAGATCCACCGGGTATAGTCTGCCGTAAATCCAAACTTGCAAAGATGTTTACCCATGACCTCCTTTGTTTGTCGACGCGTGTTTGCACATCTGCTGCAAGGACACCAAGTGGCACGCGCTCCTTTAACCTTGGCAAATGCTAGTTCCAAGAAAGCATCGGTCTTCTCAATCCATTCATCGGACAACGAACCCTGACTTGAGCGGCCCGTGTACATCCACTCACGGTCATCCATCCTCTAACATATCAGAGAGTAATATAAGAATCAAATGCATCTACACGATCTTTCTCCTATCTAATAGGTGAAGATAGGTCCTAATCCCACCCGAGGATGCGTAGATGAGGTTAGTTTCCATGCTCTACTCCTATCCGAGACAGAATTTCGGCAGCACCTCCCCGCTGTTCTCCAAATACACGTCCTGGCAGGGAGATGGTGTATCCGGAGAACAACAGGGAGATGCTGCCGAAACTCTATCACGGATCGAAGTAGACCATGGAAACTAACCCCATCTACGCATCCTCGGGCTGTCCAAAAAACGTGGACAATTCGAAACAGATACGGTTATAGATATGCAAAGATCTGCATATTTCCAACCGTATCTCTTTCAAACGGGAGACGCCTAACTAGGTTACGCCTAACCAGAGAATAAACTGGGCCGACCAATCAGAGAATGGCATTCTATAAGAGATAAATGGTTATGGTGCCTCTCTGTATTAATGTCTTCTCAATTCATTTTTAGGTACGTTTTAGTATTCCTCAAAGAATTTACTTTAATTTATCATGTACATACTATTATTTTTGTTCTGAAAGTGAATCGTCTTATGGTGCAGGGAATTACAATTCCCATAGAGGAAAAGTGGAAAACTTTGCATTTATCTTGTTTCTGAAAGTGAATTACCTTATGATGAACATATTGTTGTAAATATTGCGCTATAAGCATATTTGCACATTTAATTCCAGCTAATAGAAGCATATAAACAATGTATTTCCAGCATAAGAAGAATGACATTAATTGCATATAAACATAAAATTCTAACTTGCCATTCAACTCCACATATATATTCAAAGAATATAACTTACATGCTTCTGAAAATAACATGATAAACAATCCTAAGAACAGTAAAACAACTAATTCCAGCATATAACAAATTAATTGTTTTATTATTGCTCTCAGAACAGAGTTGCGCAAAATCATAGATTTTGGCCTTCTCATGCACATGTCATAACTCTTCATAATTAATCCAACAACTAGAATCTAAGACTTGAGCTCTAATTATTTGATTCCCAACAGACTGAATAAACAGAGATTAAATCTCTATGCAGTTCTGTACCTCTACCAGATTACAAGCAATGATAGAAATGACAGTGATCTAGATATAATCAGATAACAACTGCAGACCGAATTAGACAAAGTGCAGAGAAATACAAGGTACAAACAGAACTGAACCACAAAGAATACTGCACTAACACTGTAATCTGACTAGGATAACAAATCACTGCAGCACTCTTAAATTCAATTGTAGGTAATCAGGTTCAGATTCATATACAGAACTACAATAAACTACAAAACAACCAGCAGAGATCAAAACCCTAGAGCTCAAGCCTAAATCAGTTATCTGGATTAACTTCAGTATATGACTAAAATCATCACAGAGCAAACTCATGCACCCACAATCATTCACAGCAACTCTTTAATACTTGAACAAATTACCAGATCAAGAATTACTGTTGTAAATGAAGAGAATCACAAATATACTCACAGAACAGACAGTCGGGGGCAGGGTCGGGCGGCGGGCGGCCGCGGGGGAGGCGGCGGGCGGCCGCGGGGGCGGGGGCAGTCGGGGGAGGCGTCGGGCGGCGGGCGGCCGCGGGGGCCGGGGCGGGGCGGCGCCGGAGCGGGCGGCCGCGGGGGCCGGGGCGGCGCCGGGCGGCCGCGGGGGCCGGGCCGGCCGCGGCAGTCGAAGCTGTGGCCGGGGCGGCGGGCGGGCGCAGCGGCGGGCGTGCGGGGCGCGTGGGGGCGCGGGCGCGCGGGGACGGGGCGGCGGGCGGCCGCGGGGGCCGGGGCAGTCGAAGCGGTGGCGGGCGGGGCGCGCGGGGGCGGGGCGGCGGCGGGTGTGCAGGGCGCGCGGGGGCTGTGTGTGTTGTTGCGTGTGTGAGCGCGGCCGCGGGGAATTAAAGTTTTGTTTGTGTTGTTTGCCGAGTGCCCCCCATCGGGCACTCGGCAAAGCCCTCTACTTTGCCGAGTGCCGCCGATCTAGCACTCGACAAAGCCCTCGTTTGCCGAGTGTCCCCACAAAGCACTCGGCATAACTGTGCCGAGTGTCGCCGATCTGGCACTCGGCATAGCTCGTTTGCCGAGTGTCACCCACAAAGCACTCGGCAAGGATTTTTTTTAATAACACTTCCTTTCCTCTCTTTCTTTTCCATAACGTGTTTTACAAATTTGTTCGAATGTACTTTGAAAATGCCTTGTCAAATTCAGTCAACAATGCATATTCGATGCTTCTACGAATATTAGACCATTATTTCATGCAGTTATAGCTCAAATTCAATTTTATATCAATTAAAATTCTATAATTGCAGTTTAAAAATTAAAATTATCAAACGGATCCGAAAAATTACCAAAATTTCACATGAAACAATCTCTGTTGTCTATTGCCTATACAAAACGTTTTGTAGTCAAACCACAATTCGACCGTCACTTTGACTCCAAATCTTACCGGATCCTTCTCAACTCTACGCTTCTTCTTCAGAAATGTTTCGGTTTGTAAGCATCGTACGTGACAACTTATGCGAAATCTTATCAATTTTTTACCACAGTCTCCACGTATGATATCATGACATCTTGACAAATCTCATGATTTTCAGACTTCGTTTGCTTTTTTCAAAATTTAAAAACCATTCGGCCACAAGTTCGTGGTCGTGTTTCCTGAACAAGGTGTTCGAAATTCCTTTTCATTTCACAGGTAAGGCCTCAAACCAGGCTGAATAATATGAATATCACTTTTCTACTCATTTTTTCCTATTATTTTAATCACTTGCAGTTCAAATTTGATTTGATTCAAAAAATTGCTTGAAATGCAATTAATTAATTAAATATAGCAAACAAATACAAAAATATACCAGATTTTAACATGGAGTACCATATGTTGTATGTGGAGAGTAGAAAAAGTTTGAAGGGTAGGAAAGGAAAAGGTTTTTATTGATTTGCCGAGTGCCGCCAAAAAACCACTCGGCAAATATCCTTTGCCGAGTGTCAGCACCAGACACTCGGCAAAGTTCTAACGGCGGCGTCTGCCCTCTAACGGACGGCAGTTGGTGCCGAGTGTTTTATGTTTGCCGAGTGTTTTCTTGTCAGCACTCGGCAAAGATCTTAGTTTGCCGAGTGTCTACTCTGCAACACTCGGTAAAGATATTTTTGCCGAGTGTTTTATTTTCGCCGAGTGTTCCCATGGAGGCACTCGGCAAAGGTGTTGGTTACCGAGTGCCCGATAGATTGCACTCGGCAAAACTCCAGACACTCGGCATATAGCAGCTTTCCGGTAGTGGCACAACGACAATGGCCCATGCATAGCATGCAATTGGCCATGTGAATAGGAATGACTAGAACTTAAACACTAGACATCTAAATAAACTCAACACTAGATTCTTGCACGTAAATATTTTATTGATTCTAAATTAAGAGACATGTGAAATCCAAATATCTCCTACCAAGAATATGGACATACGCACTGAGAGACCATGTGGTTATGACCCCAAGTTTTTAATGAGTAATTGACGAGTATTTTGAAAAGATTGAGTTTGGTTCGTTCGTTTCGTGCCATGGTGGCATTTGGCTCAGTCGGGTTTGGTTAGTCAGACTTGAGGCATATTCTTCTTCCCGATCGGTCATTTGGGCCATTTCATCCTTAAGTATGATTCATTGATGCTAATTGTGTTTACATGTGTCGAGTGGTGCTATGTAATGTGTTTCTTGTCTGTGATGGCTGCAGGACGTCGAGATGGAGTCGTGGTGAGGCACGGAGAACCGGACTAGGCGTAGGTGGTGCCGAGGTCAGAACAGTCGAGGTGTACCGAAGACGGCGAGGGCTCGAGGTAGCTGCGAGGCTTGGAAGGCAAGGAATGAGGAAGCTTCCCGGAAGGTGCAGGAGGGGCGTTTTGGTGAATACGCAAAGTTGCACTAAAGGAAGCGGGTTGTGGTTAAAGCACTAGAGTTAGTGGGTAAAACTCTAAAGTTTAATGGGCAAAGTAATTTGTGAACCTATTATGAAGGGCTATAAATAGATGGTTGTCTCCTGCATGGATCGTATGCTTGTGACAGAAGAATTGATGCATTGGGAGAGTGGTTAGAGTCTTTTGCTTTGTGATTTAGTTGGTGGTGAGAGCAGGAGGGATGCTTTGGTTGTTGCTCATGTCTCCTTCGTGAGAAAAGGCAGCAGCATGTGTTCCTGTCTCCCGTGCGTGTGTTGAGTTTTTTTATTTTTCTTGCAATCTTGTATGGGGACTTGGTGTGCTGTGTGTTCTTGATGTAAGAGTTGGCTATGATCAATCCCTTGTAAGCATTTTTGTCTCCGTATCAATATTCAATATGAGAACTTTGTGTTTCGGATCGTTCTTCAGTTGTTGCTTCTCTCTGACTGCTCTCAGTTCTAATTTGTTTTTGAGTTGATTTCTTGATCAAGTGGATGGTTCTTGTTTGCTCACCAATGGGAAGATGCCACAAGACCAATTGGTCATATAAATCCCCAAGAGCACAAGAGAAAAATCAAAGATTCCATTTTCACTAAATTCCTCTGTTTCCTCTCTCCTAGGGTTTGATGCCAGAGCATTCTTGGTTCTTCTTAATCCCTTCTTTAAGTGGCTTGAGATTTGGGCTTTTAAGTGCTTAGATCTTTGCTAGGATATTTGCAAAAGCTCATTAGCAGGAGATGTGTGTATGATAAGAAATTTGGAACTCAATCAATCTTCTGTAGTAATTTCAGAATTTTTGTCAAATTCTTGATTTGTGGCTCTCTTAGTGAAATTCTTGGATTCCAAAGGTCCCAGGGCTATTTGGAACACCTTCTTGAGCTTATGGTATGAGGAGAGCTTCTAATTTTCTCAAAATACATTGAAATCTGCTTATTTCATCCTTTCAGGTTTTTCAGTCTCGGGGCTACCAGAAAAATCAGGATAACCGGTCAGACCGGATTGATTTTGGCGGTCTGACCGCATGGTGGCCGGCAGTCAGACCGGCGGTAACTGGACGGTCTAACCGGCCCACTACCAGCGGTCAGACCGACCTCCTGCAGTGAGCAGTGTTTCTTCGGTTATGTTTTGTGTCTTGTTTTCTCCTCTGAGTTTTTGGGGTTCCAGTGAGCATTCGATGTCTTCCTCATAGTTTTGTAGCTATTGGAGAAGGATTCTTTTTGTGAAAACTTGTGGGGATATTTTTGTAAGCAACATTCACCCCCCCCCCCTCTGTTGCCGATTTTGATCCAACAATTGGTATGAGAGCTAGTTAGCTCTTCCTCATAGATCTTAACCGGTCTCTAGAGCCATGGCGATAGACAAGTACTCGACCAAGATCCCGGTCTTCGATGGGATCGATTATCCCTTCTGGAAGAGCCGGATGGAGACCTACATCCAGGCTCAGGGCTGTGCCATCTAGCGCAAGGTCAAGGTGCGATATGTTGTTCCTACCGATGAGAACATCAACGCTGGAAATATGCTTGATGTTGAGGCGAACGCTAAGGTGAGGATCATCATAATTTAGGGCCTGAGTAGAAGCGAGTTCGATCGCATCTCTCATTTGACGTCGGCCTTCGACATCTGGGAGACCCTCGATGCATACCATGAGAGCACCACCCAGATCAAGACGGTTCGATAGGACCAGTTCAAGCGAGATTACAACAAGTTTGAAATGCTCGCTGGTGAGTCCCTCGATGAGTGCTTTGCGCATTTTCATAAGATCTTGAGCAACGTCCGAGCGGTCGGTCTCACATACCCCGACTCGGAGAATGCTCGACAGATGCTCGTAGCTCTTGATTTACGTGTTTGGGAGATGAAGGTGACTACCATCAAGGACACCACCGATCTCTCGACCTTGACATAGTCTCTCGTAGGTCAAAGTCGCAGTTGATGGTTTTAGTCACCGATCCCAGTCTGGTTTCTGGACCTTCCTCCGAGTCAATTTGTGGATTCTCTCTAGCTGCTCTCTGTGACGTAACTGATTGTCAGTTAGAGCAGCTACCAGAGGATCAGTTAGCCCTTCTGGCCTGAAAGTTTTCCCACGCATACAAGAGGGTGAGAGATCGAAAGAGGAGTGGTCCGATCATTTGCTTCGAGTGTGGTGGCCCCAACCACATTCGGGCGAATTGCCCCAAGCTGGGGAAGGGCAAGAACAACTACAGCGGCGTAAGTAAGAACGATTACATCGACAAGAACCACAACAAGAAGCCCTCGGCTCATGACCAAGGCAAGAAGAAGTTCCGCGACCTTGGCAAAGCCAAGAGGCTCTTCCACCGCGTCCTCACAGCTTTTGACGACCTCAACCTCAGCGAGGTGGAAGGGTGGAGCGACGACGATGGGACGGGCGAGCAAGACCCCAAGGTGGCGATGACTTCTCCGGCATGTGCTTCATGGCCCTTGAGGGCGAGATCAGCGACAGCGAGCTCTATTCCGACTCCGATGAGGTATACCCTTCCTACGATCAGCTTAATGATACTTTTCTTATGCTAGGGAAATTCCATGCTAGATCTAGTGCTAGGGTTAGCGAGTAGAAAGCTTGTCACGGGAGCTTACTTCACTTAGATCTGCTCCCTCCTGTGATGATTGTGATGTATGTACTGCCTTGCTTGATGACATGGATAAATTAAGGACCTCTCATGATAGTTTGTCTTCTGAGCTTGACATACTTAAGGTGGAGAATGTTAGTCTTTTGGCTGAACTAGAGATGAGTAGGATTGTTACTCATTCATCTACTGTTGTTGAGACTACATCTTGCACCTCATATGAGGATAAGGACAATGCGTTTAGAGGTCTTTATACCATGCTCCTTGATCTGCCCGAGTCTTGTGAAAATTGCAATAATTTGAAATTGAACTTAAAAAGGGCAGATCATAAAATTGCTGAGTTACATGCCTCCTTGCTTGAACCAATTGCTTCATGTATGAACTGTCCCAAATTAACTGCTGAACTTGAATTTGTCTCAAAACAGTTTCAAGAAATGATTGACCACAATAAGAAAATGGCTCAATATGCTTCTAAGGATCATGTTAGCTCACCATGCAATAATTGTGAAAAACTAAAATCTGAATTGATTGCATTAGATGACAAATGTGTGAAGCTAACTAAGGACCTTCTAGAGAAGTCACAATCTCCTTGTGATGTGTGTGCTGATATCGGAGAGAAGCCCAAGGGTAAGTGTAACATCCTGAATTTCAGAGCCTTTTTGAAGTTTTTGAAATAAAAATTCACCATTTGTATTTTTCTGAAATTAACTAAAGCTTAATTGGAATATGTATCAATTAAAAAGATTTGTGTCTCAAGGAATTTATTGGTATTTTTCTGGATTTTTCTTGATTTATTTGCTATTTTCTAGAGCTCAAAATGATTTAATTAAATTTCTAGAAAAAGAAAAAGAAAAAGAAAAAGAAAAACCAGTCGGTCGAGCCGCAACCGCTTCCGCCCCCGCCGCGTGTCAGCCATCCGGAACCCCGCCCCTGCATCGCAGCCGCCCGCTTTTAGCAAGTCGTACTCGTATACGAGTGGGACTCTCAGGTCGTATCCCACCCGGACTCGTACTCGTGGCCGACCAGGACACCTCTACGACCGGGTATAAAAGGGCCCGAACCCCTGGTGTCTCCCTCGCCCCAAGTCAAGCCTCGCCTCCGAGTTGAGCCGCAAACCGAAGTCGTGCCGCCCGCCGCTGTGGTCGTGCACCTCGCCAAAGCCGTGGTCGTGCGCCTCGCCGAAGCTGTGGTCATACGCGTAGCCGCTGCCGTGGTCGTGCCGGAGCCCGAGGTCGTGTCGTCCTCGCCGTCGTTTCGCCTTCGCCGATCCGCCGTCGCCGGTGAGTCCCACCACCGTCCCTAGTCACCGCCGACCAGATCCTGCCGCCATCCGTGGTCGTAGATCCGTGTGGTCGTAAGGTTCTACGACTACGTTGTAGAGCCTTAGTCGTAAGTCGTAAAGCTACCGGTAAGTTCGATCATGTGGTCGTAAACGACTTCATGGTCGTAAGTCTGCCTGAGTAGTCGTAGCCGCTGTGCAGTCGTAGCCGCCCGTGTGGTCGTAGTCGTAGATTGTTCTGTGTGGTCGAAGTAGTAGGTTCGACTACGTAGTCGTAATCTCGACTGAGTGATCGTAGTCATGTGCTCGACTACGTGGTCGTAAGCCTGCCTAAGTGGTCATAATCGGCTTCGTAGTCTTAGATTCGGCTCTATGGTCGTAGTCGTAGGTTTCCTAGTGTAGTCGTAGTTATAGATTGGTTTGTGGTTGTAGTCGTAAAGTTCTTCGTGGTCGTAAAGTTCTTCGTGGTCGTAAATTTCTCTGCGTGGTCGTAGGGATCCTTTGTGGTCGTAACGACTACCCGTCTGTCTCTTTTTCTCTGAATTAAAACTTCCCAGAGCCCGTTCTCCTTCGTCCTAGCTCCGATTGACCCGATTCTTTTTCCTAAATTCCTCTAAAATTGAGCTCTATCTTTTGGTTAAAGTTTGAGAATTTTTGGAGTTCATTTAAATTTTATTTGATTTTATTTTGTGTTTCGATTTGCGTTCTCTCTCGTTAGATCACGCGTTCGAAGGAGCGGAAGTTGGATTTGAAGATCAAGAGCCGACAACTAAGCAAGGCCAAGGCAAGTCGTGTCCTTTGATCATGTTGAACCTAGTTTTCAATCTATTATGTATTATCTTGTTTCAAGTTATCATGCATCGCTATTTATTAATAAAACCTCGTATTGGTAGTTATCGACCTAATTGATTAACCCCTCATTGATATTTTGAATGCCATGATTCTATTGTCACTTTAGGATGGGTAAATATTTAGTGATACAATAATAGTTGTCACATGGGGAGTACGTTTATTCTGCTTAGCCATGCCTAAGATTAGAACGATGGGTTTATCATCACATGTGGTAATTAACTCTGACTTAATTATATACTTGAATGTGGTGATTAACCACAGTTGTAAAATTTGTTCGCCATGACATGGGTAGTGTCATTGGCATTGGTTAAACAAACTTGGTTTTCACTCGGGCGATTGATCGTGCAGTAAAGGGGGTGCTGAATGCACATGGGATGTGGATGCTTCGCCTGGGTAATACTTAAGGACTTAACTTTGTGCACCTTTGATCTGAGCTATATCGTGCAAACCACATGTCTAGTATGGGATAGACCTGGCATAATAATTTGTGAAGTCTCAACTTTGGTCTCGCTACCGATGTTGTTGTGGTGCAAGGGGGGGCAATTATCGACTAGGGGGGTTTACCCTACTCGATGGCGAAACCTTAGCGAGTGGGGCCGGGTTGAGATGGATCATTGTAAAAGCCTTGTTGTGATTATCTTTAACATGAGGATTATCACATCGTGTGGGTACAGTTGTGCAACCTCTGCAGAGTGTAAAACTATTCGAATAGCCGTGTCCTCGGTCATGGACAATGCTCGGTGATTTCACACGAGGGGTAGAGCTTCCATAAAATTTTGGTTGGGTTAAGTTGGAAAGTGAATGGTCAGTTCACTTGTGGTTGTCTTTAAATCCTTTGATTACTTATTTATGATCATCTGTTAAATCCTGCTTTTCAATCTATTTATTGTATTTACTTTAAATTGTTGCTTTATGCAAAATTAATCTTTCAGCCATCCTTTGGTAAGCCTTGCATACTATATTGCATTCTTTGTTACAAACGGCTTGCTGAGTACCAATGTACTCACGGCTTTATGCCCTGTTGCTCAGTTGAGGAGGAGGAGTATCACCAGCAGGAGGTTCCAGAAGGAGAGTACTTCGACGTCTTCGCGGATTAGGCTTCGTTCTCCACTCGATAGCCTGTGGGCGTGTCAATTGGCTGCTGCGCTTTCTTTTGGATTTCCGCTGCTAGTTTTTGTTAAGCCCTCCGGGCTAGTCTATTGTAAGCTTGGCCATAAGGTCGTACTCTGATAATTATTAATATAATTTGGATTTTCCTTAGAATATCGTGATGTGGATGATATTTATCTTTGTACATACTGTGTGCACTAGCGTGATCCTGGACTAGTGCAGAATACACAGGAGAGTTCGGATTTGCATATTCGGGTCTCGACAGTAAGGTAGAGACGCTTAGCGACGTGGACCAAAAGGCTAGCAGTAGGATTGTCCCTTCAGAGTCGGCTGTGCATGCACAAGCCATTCGCTCTTCTGCTGTTGGTTCTCCTTCTGCTCCCTTACCTTCTGTTGTCTCTTCTTCCCCTTGCTCTTCTTGCACCTCTCTCTTTCGGGAGTGTCAATACCTTATGAACACTCTCGAGAGGTTTGTAGGAGGCAAGAAGAAGCTGAATCTTATTATAGACTAGTAGTTGGATAAGCTGATTCTGATTGGCCATCATCTGAGCCCAATCAGGTCCATTGGCAAGAGGTGGTGGAGGGATATGTGCAGCCTAGTTGCCAGTAAGGTTGTTGTCGTGGACATTGTCGTTGTTGTTGCTTCTTGTGTTAACCATCTGTTGGGTGCTTTAAGAATTAGAAGAGAGGAGACTCAAGGCAAAGGGGGAATAGGGGATATTTTGCACAACCCAAGTAGAACTTTTTATTAAATAATAGTTATGGCTGCCGACAAAAGAGAAAACTGACAGCTCATAACAACGTTTTATTAACTAGCCTAACAACTTATCCTAAAGGGCTAAGGGTCGCCTTGGTGTCATCCTTCACGACTGTCGAGGTACAAAGCGCGATCCTTCAATGCGAAGACTGAAATGGCGGCAGAGGCAGAGAACTGCTTTACGAGCGGCTTCTTGTCTGGCTCTTTCAAACGAGTAATCATTTCCTGTGAAGCGGTAGCGAAGACCTCCATATCCAGTTTGCTAGTGATGAGTAAGGTGAAGTGATGTCCCATCGTCTGATCTCCATGGCTTTTTCTCGGTGTATGTAGATAGCTCGACGTTGAAAACCCAAACGGTGAAGCAGGTGATGAAGACCTCTACTCCACCCATCATCGAAGGTGTCCATCTATAATTTTTTGAACGAGAGGTAAGTTAGGAATAAGTTTTTGGAATGATAATACAAAGGTGAGAAAGAATTGAGAGATAAGAATGAGCAAAGATTTGAAAGGTAAGGTTTAAGCAAAACTTTTTGAAACTACTGATTATTAAAAAAAAGTCCTTATGGTCTGACCAATCTATTCTACCTACGGTCACGTCTTGGAGTCATTAAGGCTCTGATACCATCTCTGTCGGATCCCGGAGCAACGACTCCTGAATCCTCTGTGTAAATCGCACTAGTCCAGGATCAGCTAGTGCACACAGTGAACAACAAAGATAAATATCAACCATAATGACATTTATTTAATTTAAAGAGTACGGCCTTATGGCCAGCGTTTACATCATCGCACATTGGCAAATATAACTGCAAAAGAAACTGCGGAAGCGAAACTGAAAAGGCGAAGCCCAAGCCTGCCCACAGGCAAACAACTGCAAGATGTGGCCTACTCGTTCTGATCTTCTCCGTAGTCGAAGGCGTCTTCCTCTGTGTGGAGATAGCAAGGTGAGTACAAACTTGTACTCCGCAAGTCACATGGAGAAATGCAATATAATGATAAAGGCATCAATGGAAGGCTTATATTGCATAAACAGCATTTAACGAAATACAGTAGATAGATTGAAATTGCTGAACTTGATACAATATGTAAAAATAGTACTTGTAATTGAAAATATTACCGTCAGTGCAGGCTCCGACCAAACACCAACCTATCCACGGGGATCCCACCCGGACTATCTTTTCCCAAAAGATCACGTATGGATTTCATCCATCCACACACTTCCACTACGCAACTCTCTCACGGATTCCATCCATCCGCAAGGTTTTCATCACTCGTGGATTCCATCCACCCACAAGGTTTTCAAAAACCATTTCAAAAACAAAGTCTAATCCATGAAAAAACTTTTACTCAGCATGCCCATGACCGTGAGCATGGCTATCCAGAATAGATTATACACTCTGCAGAGGTTGTACAGCTTTACTCACAAGACATGATCATCCCGTTTTGCCACGCGAGTTACACACTTCCTTAGGTGTGCGGCGGGGAGATCACGACAAGGCCTTTACAATGCAAAGCCTTCAACTAGGCCAAGCCAACACTAAGGTTTTACCCCAATAAGGAATCCACCAGACCGGGACCCCCTCTTGAGCCGAGTGAGACTTCTCATGGCCTACGCCACGCTCACTTTCAACCTACGGAATGGCTCAGGTTGGGACCCGCAAATTATTCGGCCAGGGCTGTCCCATACCAGCCTTGTGGTAGTACGTTAGGGCTTTGCAACAGTAGCTCACAGACCGATCCTTAATTGACATAGGCCCAACCACATACCCCTGTGCACGACAATCAACCACTGCGGCTCCGACCAACAGGGCATGGCTGCACCCACCAATCTAACCAATTGCCTAAGTCTAAATCAGTTTTTATATTTTGTTTTCAAAATATTATATAAACCTCCTTGACTCACCAAAGTCAGGAGTAGCTTCGAAAAGCCTATCATTTTATGTGAAAAGGTTCGTCATTTCATGTGAAAAGGTATCCCAAAACAAATATTATAACTAAGCAAGTCTAAGCATTTGATATAATATCTCTCTAGTCAATACTAATGTACTAACTAGGGTTTGATCTAGGGGGACAAGGTAAGGAATTCAATATCAATGGAGGAATTTAACAAGTAGGCATTAACTATATTTAAAACCGAATTGAAATACGTTGAATAAAAATATGCATGCAGAATAATTTAAAATAACATGATTTTATTTTGAAAACTGGGATCAACATGATCAAGGAGTGTGACTTGCCTTGCCCTTGAATTTGGTTTGAATCTTCGTCGAAGAATTCTCCCGAATCGTCGAAGTCTACACGTGAAAATAACCCACCAAATTCAAATAAATTCAAATTAATTTCAAATTCACTTCAAATATTTGAATTGAGGCTATAAATGGACAGAGGGGAATTTTTGATGAATTTAGAAATTTGAATGGGCTAAATCGGAGTTAGCACGAATGACAACGGGCTCCGGGAAATTTGAAAAGAGGAAAAAAATGGAAAAAGAGGAATTTTGGAATTATTTTTCTACTGAAAAAGGGATTTATGGCGTCAGCATTGCATCAGCCCTGGAATTTTCTTTTTGGGCCGAATTGTTTTTGAACGAGAAAAGAGGGGGAGGGGCTGACATGTGGGCCTGGTCCATGTGGACCATGTCCATGGACCCGGGAAGATGCTGAGGTGGCACGGGAGGAAGACTTGCGCAGTGGTGCTGACGGGGCGGGATGGAACCCATGCGGCACTGGCGTGGCACCACGTCGGCTGCCACGCAAGCGCGGTCGAGCTGACGGGGCAGGCCGGCCGGAGGGCGCACGGGGGAGCGAGCCTCGCCGACGCTCCGGCGTGCGGCGACCGGCGGCGAGTGGTGCGGAAGGGAGAGGAGGTGCGGGGGAACCCGAGGGTGGGGCGCGGCTTACCGAGGGTGGCAGGCGGCGAGCGGGCAGAGGCGGCGATGGGCGGCTCTCGGTGCGGCAGCGATGGAGCGGCCGGGAGGGAAAGGGGAGTGGAGGGGGAGGTGGTGCGGAGAGTGGGGCCGAGGGGGGTTTTATAGGGGTCAGGGAGGGGGGAGGCGCGGTGAATTTTTCGCCGGAGATGCGCAGGGCGGCGGCGAAAATGGCGGGGATTAGGGTGGACATGGCGCGGAAACGGGGGAAATTCGGGCGCGGGGAAGAAGGAAAGGGCGCGGGTCGCACGGGCGACGGAAAAGGAAAGAAACCGAACGGGGCGAGGGGCGGCGGAGATGGCGGCAGGGATGGTGCGGGAGGAGAGAGAAGGGGCGCGGCCGGAGGTAGGAGGAGGACCCGACAGATGGGCCCAGGGCGCAGCGAGAGAGGGGGCGCGGGCGGCTGACGGGCGGGGCCCGCGGGTAGAGAGAGGCGGAGGGAGGGAAGAGGGGCGCCGACAAGTGGGGCCGGGCGGCCAGAGAAAGAGGGGGAGAAGGGAGAGGTGCGGGCGGCCGAGATGAGGGGGAAGGGGAGATCAGGCGGCCGAGAGCAAGGAAGGCGGACGGGTGGATGGGCCGAGGCGCGCGGGGGCCGGAGGATCCGGGCCGAACGTGTGGCAACCGAGGAGGGGAGGAAGGCGGGAGGCGCGGTGGATCCGGTGGGCGGCGTGGAAAGATCCCAGCCGTCCACGTGGAGGCCGGGGGGAGAAGGAGGAGATGATTTTATTTTCTGATTTTTGGGTTTTTCAGAAAAGCACAGAAAATCCATTAAGCCTCAGAAAAATACAAAATAAACTCCAACAATTCCAGAAAAATTCAGAGAACCTCCTGGATACTTTTTAGACTTATTAAAAATATTTCCAACTAATGTTGGTATTAACTTTTCATACTTAAAATATTGTTTATTTTCAAAATAGATTTTAAAACTCAGAAAATCCAAATACAACCAAATATTTAATTTTACATAAGATTTTTATAGAAAAAATCAAATATCATTTTATTTAATAATATTTTTAGGATTTACTTAAAATACTTTTCAAATCCAGCTTTTTCAAAAACAAATTCAAGGCAAATCTAAATTTAAAATTTAGGCAACAAAAATACTTATTTTAAATTTTAATTTAATTAATTATTATTTTTTATTTTTATTTAAAAAATACCTGGGCTGTTACACCGGAGACTCTCGTTGGTTCTTTTCCCTAGCCCGTACTCCAGGTGATGAGACGATCACCTTCGGAGATGCTTCGTCTGGCGCGTCATCGCCAAAGGTACAATGCGCGTTAATGAGTCTTTTATTTTAAAAGATGTTGCTTTGGTTAGTAAGCTGCAGTATAATTTGCTTTCTATTTCTCAGCTTACCATTGACGGCTTTGAGGTGAGCTTTAAGAAAAACGTTTGCAAAATTCTTGATTCTTGTTACGGGAGAATCTTTTGTTCTGATTTTTCTGAGTCTTCTGGTGATCCTCTCCTGTGTTTAGTTGCTTCTGAGTCCCGTGACCTTACTTTCTGGCATAGGAGACTTGGTCATATTGGATTTGACCATTTGACCCGAGTTAGCGGCCATGATCTCATTCGTGGTCTGCCGAAACTCAAGATGGTCAAAGATATTGTTTGCGCTCCTTGCCGGCACGGCAAGATGGTTGCCGCTTCTCACCCTCCGGTCACAGTGACTATGACCGATGCACCAGGACAGCTGCTCTACATGGACACAGTTGGACCAGCTCGAGTGCAGTCAGCAGGAGGGAAGAGATGTGTTCTTGTCGTGGTCGATGACTTCTCGAGGTTCTCTTGGGTGTTTTTCTTAGCCTCGAAGGATGAGACGTTTACACATTTTTGAGGTCTTTTCAGTAGGCTTTCTGTTGAGCTTCTGGGTGCCTTACAAGCGATCCGCATTGACAATGGCACAGAGTTCAAGAATTCCTACTTTGAGAGGTTCTGCGATGAGATAGGTGTAGAGCACCAGTTCTCTTCTCCACACGTCCCACAACAGAATGGCGTCGTGGAAAGGAAGAACCGTACCTTGGTCGAGATGGCCAGGACGATGCTTGATGGGTATTCTACACCTAGGAAGTTTGGGCTGAGGCTATAGCGACCGCGTACCATGTTTCGAACAGAGTTTTTCTTCGGGCACACTTGCATCGCACTTCTTATGAGTTGAGATATGGGCGAAAGCCTAGTGTCTCGTATTTTCGTGTATTTGGTTTCAAGTGTTTCATTCTGAAGTCTGGGAACCTAGACAAGTTCGAGTCACGATCTAGTGATGGTATCTTTCTAGGTTACTCGACTTCTTCGCGGGCGTATAGGGTCTGGAACTGCGAGTCTAGTAAGTTGGTAGAGACCTGTGAGGTGACGTTCGACGAGGCCAGTCCGGGGACTAGGCCCGATATCTCAGATTCTTTAGAGCAGTCCGACCCTATATTTGTGGATGATGGAGATGAGGGTTGTCTACCCGATCCAGTTCCTCATCCTCCCCTTGAGGTGCCTTCCTCCACTGCACCTCCAGGTGATCAGCCCATGCCTTCTGCTTCCTCTGGACCTAGTGGCTCTGTTCCTACCTCATCAACTCATGAGGTAGAGGCCACTTCTTCTTCTCATCCAGGACCTCCCCGACATATCCAGAAAGACCATCCTTCCAAGCAGATGATTGGAGACATCTTTGAGCGAGTCACACGCTCAAAGTCTGGCATGTCACATTTCTGTCTTCATTCTGCCTTTGTTGCCTCATTCGAGCCCAAGGACGTTTGTCATTCTCTTTCTGATGAGTCTTGGGTCAATGCCATGCATAAGGAGTTAGAACATTTCGAGAGAAATAAGGTCTGGTCGCTTGTTGAGCCCCCTCGAGGTCACAATATCAATGGGACTAAGTGGGTGTTCAAGAACAAGCAGAGTGAGGATGGGGTTGTCATTCGGAATAAGGCTAGACTGGTAGCTCAGGGCTTTTCCCAGGTTGAGGGTCTAGATTTTGAGGAGACCTTTGCCCCTGTAGCTAGACTTGAAGCCATTAGAATCCTGCTTGCTTTCGCAGCTTCTAAGGGTTTCAAGCTTTACCAGATGGATGTCAAGAGTGCCTTCCTCAATGGGTTCATTGAGGAAGAGGTCTATGTGAGACAACCTCCGGGTTTCGAGAACCCCAATACCCAAACCATGTCTACAAGCTTTCCAAAGCCTTGATGGGCTTAAGCAGGCCCCTAGAGCTTGGTATGAGAGGCTTAAGTCCTATCTGTTGAGTCATGATTTTGAGATGGGTAAAGTAGATAAGACCTTGTTCATTCGTAGGCATGGCACTGACCTACTGCTCGTCCAGATTTATGTGGATGACATTATCTTTGGCGGCTCTTCTCATACTCTTGTTTCACAGTTCTCGGATGTCATGAGCACCGAGTTTGACATGAGTATGATGGGCGAGTTGACCTTCTTCCTTAGCTTCCAGATCAAGCAGACTCGGGAGGGTACTTTCTTGCATCAGGGCAAGTACACTCGTGACCTCCTGAGACGCTTTGACATGAGTGATGGTAAGCCCGTGTCAACTCCCATGGCGTCCACAGCTTCTCTTGACCCGGACGAGGACGGTGAGCCAGTTGATCAGAAAGAGTATCGCAGCATGATTGGCTCCCTCTTGTACCTCACTGCCTCGAGACCGGACATACACTTCGCTGTGTGTCTTTGTGCTCGGTTTCAGGCTTCTCCTCGCGTATCTCACCGCCAGGCGGTGAAACGCATCCTTCGGTACCTTCGAGCTACCATTGACTATGGTATCTGGTACTCTTCCTCGTCCTGTCTTTTCTTGAGAGCCTACTCGGATGCAGACTTTGCTGGCTGTAGGATAGATAGGAAGAGCACTTCTGGCACCTGCCAATTCATTGGCACTTCTCTTGTTTCCTGATCTTCGAGGAAGCAGTCCGGTGTTGCACAGTCCACCGCAGAGGCCGAGTACGTTGCTGCTGCCAGTTGCTGTAGCTAGGTGCTTTGGATGGTCTCGACCCTACGGGACTTTGGGTTAGTTATAGATAGTGTTCCACTCTTTTGTGATAACACTTCTGCGATAACATTGCCAAGAACCCAATGCAACATTCTCGGACCAAGCACATTGATATCAGATATCACTTCCTTCGAGACCATGTGGAGAAGGGTGACATAGTGCTCCAATTTGTGGAGAGTGACCACCAGTTGGCTGATATCTTTACCAAGCCTTTGGATAGCTCTAGTTTTTCAGCTTTGCGGGGAGAGCTTAGGGTGGTTTGTCCTTATGGACTGTTGTGAGGGGGAGTTTTGTGCTTCAGGTTTTATCTTGTTTATTATGCTCTTACTCCTTTCTGTTGCATTGCATATGGGTGCATTGGGGTTAGTCCTTCTAACATAGATTAGAGTGTTTCTCTTGTTTAGTTGCTTAGACTTCTTCCTCTCATCTTGTGATTCTAGTATGCTGCTTATTAGCTGTTTCTCTTCTCACTAGGTTGAGCTCACTCACTTCTTATAGGTTCTAGCGAGGGTTGGGCCACCCTCGGGTAGACGGGGTACGTGTTTGCTCCTTAGTATGTTAGATGATCAGTTGATAGTCCTAGAGTCATATGGGTTAGATGAGAGTCAGTCTGAGCCATAGTTTCCTCTATATCTTATCTATGCTTTAAGGACTATCTTTTCTGATTTCTTTGCCAGCTTCTCATTTTTATTGCTTTGGTTTAGGGGGAGTTCATTTGGGAGCTTCCAAATCTTAATATTGTCATAACTCAACTTGAACTAAAATTGCATCTCATGTTGAGGGGGAGCTAGATTTTCTTGTATGTCATTCTACATTGTAATATAATTACATGGAGCCTTGATTATTATCATTTATGACATGTTTACAATGAATTACATCTTGCCATGATCTGTACTTATTTGCTAGATATATCATGATTTTATATGTGTAGTCTAGTCTTTGCCATGATAGGTTAATTAAAATGCTCAACTTGAATTAATTCATGTCATGTTAGTTCTTAAGACTAGTCTGACTTTAGTTATCCTCTTATGATTCATGCCATGTCAAATAAGCTGAGTTGAGTCTTGAATCTTTGTTGAGCTTTAGATTGAGCTATGCTAGTTTCTTGATGAAGCATGAGTTGGTACAATTTTTAACTAAGCAAAAAGATCTCTATTGTGCGGAAAAAATTGATCTCACCAATTCTTTCTCATGAGACGACTTGCCATTGCACTAGGCATGAACTCAGGGGAGTTTTGGATGACCAAGACTATCTTCTTAAGCTTCTAGCTTGGAGTAGTCGCATAAGGCTTGAAATCTAGAACATGACTAAAAATGTTGGTTGGAAACAATCATGAGCTTTAAAAGAAAAACCTATGTCAAATGTGCTCAATTTGCTTAATTACACAAAAAAAACCAAGTACTTGAACAAGTGATTCATTCTTGAGCTTGTAGCACTCTAAATTGATTCAATACTAGCTTCTTGGTTCCACTCAGATTATTGACATGGCTTGCATCATCTTTGGATACCTTTAGTTAGACTAGAATCATGGTTGACTTGACATGCTAAGAAATTCTACTAATTTTCAGATTGTGACTTATTTGGCTTAGCTCAATTATACATGTTTTGTCATGATCTTGATAGCATTTTTATATGATATGGCTTGATGTAATACTCCATGGTCATTTTGGATAATCTTCATGGATCTAAATGCTTAAAATAAACAAAATTTAGTCATTTCATCCATCATCATGTCTTATTCTCTCTTTTGCATCCTTGATTTTATTGCCAAAAGGGGGAGAATAGCGGAGAAAAAGCCAGTTTTAAGGAAAACTTGGAGCTTTTGAGGAAAACTTGCTCTTTCTGTTGTTGCTCCTTTGTCGACATGGTCATAAGCTTCTTTGATTTCTCTTGGACCATGATTGACTCTTGTTTATTTTCAAACTCAACTTTACGCTTTTTCTAGGTTTGTCAATATACTCATCAAGGGGGAGATTAAGAGACCATGTGGTTATGACCCCATGTTTGTGATGAGTAATTGATAAGTATTTTGAAAAGATTGAGTTTGGTTCGTTCGTTTCGTGCCATGGTGGTTAGTCAGGTTTGGTTAGTCAGACTTGAGGCATATTCTTCTTCTCGATCGGTCATTTGGGCTATTTCATGCTTAAGTATGATTCATTGATGCTAATTGTGTTTACATGTGTAGAGTAGTGCTATGTAATGTGTTTCTTGTCTGTGATGGCTGTAGGACATCGAGATGGAGTCGTGGCGAGGCACGGAGGACCGGACTAGGCGCAGGTGGTGCTGAGGTCAGAATGGTCGAGGTGTGCTGAAGATGGTGAGGGCTCGAGGTAGCTGAGAGGCTTGGAAGGCAAGGAATGAGGAAGCTTCCGGAAGATGCAGGAGGGGCGTTTTGGTGAATACGCAAAGCTGCACTAAAGGAAGTGGGTTGTGGTTAAAGCACTAGAGTTAGTGGTAAAGCTCTAAAGTTTAATGGGCAAAGTGATTTGTGAACCCATTATGGAGGGCTATAAATAGATGGTTGTCTCCTGCATGGATCGTATGCTTGTGAGAGAAGAATTGATGCATTGGGAGAGTGGTTAGAGTTTTTTGCTTTGTGCTTTAGTTGTTGCTCATGTCTCCTTCGTGAGAAAAGGCAGAAGCATGTGTTCCTGTCTCCCGTGCGTGTGTTGAGTTTTTTTATTTTTCTTGCAATCTTGTTTGGGGACTTGGTGTGTTGTGTGTTCTTGATGTAAGAGTTGGCTGTGTCAATCCCTTGTAAGCATTCTTGTCTCCGTATCAATATTCAATATGAGAACTTTGTGTTTTGGATCGTTCTTCAGTGGTTGCTTCTCTCTGACTGCTCTTAGTTCTAATTTGTTTTTGAGTTGATTTCTTGATCAAGTGGATGGTTCTTGTTTGCTCCGCAATGGGAAGATGCCACAAGACCAATTGGTCATATAAATCCCCAAGAGCACAAGAGAAAAATCAAAGATTCCATTTTCACTAAATTCCTCTGTTTCCTCTCTCCTAGGGTTTGATGCCAGAGCATTCTTCTTCTTAATCCCTTCTTTAAGTGGCTTGAGATTTGGGCTTTTAAGTGCTTAGATCTTTGCTAGGATATTTGCAAAAGCTCATTAGCAGGAGATGTGTGTATGATAAGAAATTTGGAAGTCAATCAATCTTCTGCAGTAATTTCAGAATTTTTATCAAATTCTTGATTTGTGGCTCTCTTAGTGAAATTCTTGGATTCCAAAGGTCCCAGCGCTATATGGAACGCCTTCTTGAGCTTATGGTCTGAGGAGAGCTTCTAATTTCTCAAAATACATTGAAATCTGCTTATTTCATCCTTTCAGGTTTTTCAGTCTCGGGGCTGCCAGAAAAATCAGGATAACCGGTCAGACCGGATTGATTTTGGCGGTCTGACCGCATGGTGGCCGGCGGTCAGACCGGGGTAGAGGCGGCGGTCAGACCGGCGGTAACTAGCCGGTCTGACCGGCCCACTACCAGCGGTCAGACCGGCCTCCTGCAGTGAGAAGTGTTTCTTCGGTTATGTTTTGTGTCTTGTTTTCTCCTCTGAGTTTTTGGGGTTCCAGTGAGCATTCGATGTCTTCCTCATAGCTTTGTAGCTATTGGAGAAGGATTCTTTTTGTGAAAACTTGTGGGGATATTTTTGTAAGCAACATTCACCCCCCTCCCCCCCTCTGTTGCCGATTTTGATCCAACACGCACATGCACTGATTCGCCTTGGCTTCCAGTTTGTCCTCTTTGGCTTCCCATGCTGTCCTCCCTCACCTCCCTCTCAGCACTCACAAGGACTTTTCCAACTAGAGAAGAATTAACACCACTTAAAGTGTATATGGTTTTTAGGCCCGTATCAAGAAGTGGTTCTACTAGAAGACGATCAGCGAAGACAGCCTTTCTTTTATAGGGAAGGCTGAGGAGAAGAACTCTTCCTAGAATTCGGTCCCCAAGAACCTTACTCGGATAGCTCCCAACATCCAAGCTAACAAAGACTTAAGAGACAAGGGGCTTACTAGTTGGCATGTGGTGAAGGACTTCATGATTCGTCATATCAACCCTCTAAAGAAATGAGCTCATCCTATGTGGATGTACTCGAGGGCCAAGGATATGACCAGGGACTACAAGGAAGGTAACAATTAGATCCTCCTTTTTGGTTAATTTTGAGTTCGATTACTGAGTGCTTTATTTGTCTATGCAGATCTTCCATAGGGGGAGATTGACATCCGATTCAAACTCCTTTGTGAGAAAGCTCCATCACTCCATGTGTTGGCCTCTCGTATCTTGGTGGACATATCTGCCGAGGAAAGGGAAGAACACCTAAAAGTAATCAAAAATTGATCTCATCTTTAGGATCCTGTAGTCATAGGAAATGACTAAGTAATGTCTCTCTTTATTGTAGAAAGTAGGCATGGAGAATCATCAGAATGATCGAGAGGTCGAACTGATGGTTATCGGATAAGGGTTGGAGGCCGCTAAGGCTCCTCCAGCAAAAAAGACATTGGCTAACAAAAGCTCCCGACAAGCAGGCTAGAAGCTCAAGTGCTGCTCCTCCTCCTGCTACACCAACTAGTCCCATCGAGAAGTTCTATGCAGACGTGGCTAACACAAAGGAAATAGGGGTAGTTGTACTAGAACAACAAGCTCCTAAGATCAAGGAACCCTACTATTACGATGACAAAACTTTTTTAGTCGACGCTTCTTAAAGCTTTGTTAAGCAACTCGAAAAGGAGAACTGAAAGAGTTTTATATCTTTTGGGAAGAAGACTGCTACAGTAGTAGAACCCATGATTGAGAAGGAAATTGCTCTTCATGTCGTCGAAACTAATCTTGACAAACAGGAGGGCCAAGAGGAAAAAGGAGCAGCAACACTTGCTCGAGATCTATGACCAAACGTGGTCGGAGATGATCCCATTCTTCAACAACCAAACATGATCGTGAAGAAGTTAAAGAAACCTTCCTTAGGAAAGATTTCTTCTAAATTCAAGATTAAGGCTAAAAAAGCAAGGTATGTAAATAAAAACATAAGAGTAACATTTTACCCTTTTATCTTCTTAAATGCCAATTCACTTCTCTTCTCATGACTTTAGCCCAACTCCCCCATTTTCCGAGGATGATTCTATCAGGAAGCCTCCTGCCATTCTTCCCACAGTCAAAGAGACAGTAGAGAAGATAGTCAAAGAATCAACCACTATGGCGATGGAAGCTGCTATCGAAACTGAAGGGACTATGACTACCAAGGTGGTCGAAGCAACAAAAGCAAACGCAGCTGAAGATAGGGTAGAAGTACCTGATTGAGAAGTGGAAAATCCCTCCGACTACCATGCCGAGGAGAAAATAATCAAGGAGGTTCCTCATCTCCAAGGAGGTACGGCTGAAGAAGAAGAAGAGCAACCCAACTTCTTCTCTAAGTTTTTTAACCTTGCTTTTGTAGTGGGATCTTCTTCGTGTCGATCTCGTAACTAAGTCCGTCACCCCAAAGATATTCCCAACATGGGGAATATCTTTAATGATGAGCACCTTGAAAAGGTATGGTAGGATAAGGTTGAAGAGCTCAATCAACTTGAGAATTCCTGTCGAGTACTTGCTAAGTTCACTCGTACAAGCATGAATAAAAGCATCTAATGCCTAATCATTCATAATTAGTTTTTCTAGCCTCTCACTGCCTTTCTCTATTTAGAGAGCTCTGGAAGGCATAGTTACTGTGGCTGAGTACCACAGACAACTTATGCTCTTAAGACAGGAAAATGTTGAACTCTGCGAGAAGGCGGAGAAATAGTAAGCCACTAGCGTGTGTAGTCTTTTTCTGTTTCAACCATTTGTCTAGTTCCTCACTTCTGTCTTCAACCTTTACAGGTCTAAGAGTGACAAAAAAATCCTTGGCTGACGCACTCGAGAACGAGAAGGTCGAGATGCAGAAGCTAAAGAAGGAAAATGTCGACTTAACAATAAGGCTTCTGAAAGCCAATTTTGCAACTAACAAGTTGCAAGGCAAAATAAACAGTAAGTTTTGAACCTTAGACTATTTATTTGGATGCCTTTCTTGTCTTTCGCTAACTCCTTTCTTTTGACAGATAAAGAGGTCAAAATGAATAAGCTCTACACTAAGGTCAAAGAAAAGGCCAAAGTGATCACTGAGCTTACTCGTATCGACAGGGAAAAAGACCAAAAGATCAAGTCACTGGAAGAGCAGAATAAAGATGAAGTCGAGAAGCTCGAGTCTCGACTAGCAGGTAAGGAAATATTTACCTTCAACCAGTTCTACTAACTAGTGCTTTGAAAAGTATTTTTCTAACTAAGTTTACTCTACTTGCAAATGTTGTAGTCGAAATAAAGTGACTCGTAGAAGCCTCGACTCGTAGCCAGAAGGAGATCAAGTTCATGAAGATCATTCTTCAAGACAACGTTTCACTTCTAAAAAACTTACTCGGTGAGCTTGGCGTTGAGAAGATTACTCCTTCTGAGGACACTATGACTACTCACACGAGTACCATTGGACAACAAGTCAGAGCTTTAGAGAAGTTTATAACCACTCTGAAGACCAACTAGGCTAACTCACTATAAGAGGTGATTAAAGGTGCAGTAAGTTATGCCTTAGCAAAACTCAAGGCATGTGACTAAAGCCTCAGTCTTCAACTAATCGAGTATGGCTTCAACTACTCTGAAGCAGAGGTAGCCCGCCTGATTGAAGAGATCGAGCCAGTTAGCTGGAAGGTCATGAAGGAGATGCAAATCGAATCTTCTTCGTCACAGTAATTTGTTATAGGAAACTTGTAAAGACAAGTCCTTTATTAACGAAATTTTAAATCATCCTTTTCCAGCAAATTATCTTGTTCAGTAGTTAGTACTCGTAAGACAAAACAAATGAAAGAAAGTGAAATTACGATTAAAAATTGAAGTTATATTAATAACTATATCCTAGCTCCAACTATTTACTTAGTTTATACGAAGAAACTAAGCAAATAGTACAAAATAGGGTTTGTGAAAATAGAGCATTTTAGCTGACTATCATTGCAACTTCTATTGTCATGTTCTGGTAGCAAAAGCTAGGAATGAGGTGACACTAGGAAGTTCCTTCTAGTGGATAGGACCACATGCAAAAAGAAAAGGTTTCGACTAGGTGATGTTACCTTTCTTCGACCAGGTTAATCAAATCGAAGGTACAAACAAGAACAGGACAAACACTTAAGAGTTCTTTCTTTAAAATTCATTCAACTTGTCTTAGTTAACTCAATTATTTTTGTGCTGATATCAAGAGTTGGAAACAGTACAACGTTAGGAAGTTCCTTCCAGTGGGTAGTACCACGTGCGGAGAGGAAAGACTTCGACAAGGGATGTTTCCTTCTCTGATTAGTTTGAACGAATCGAGTGAACCAAAAATGGTTGAACAAATATAAAGAAAGTCCTACTGAAAGTACAGCAATAAAGATTGAAAAGGCTGAAAACTTTATCGAGAAAACAGAAATGTTATACATAGAATTTACACAATTGGTCGATATTCCAAGAGTTTGAGAGAATCTGTCCATCTTCCATGGCGAGTCATACCAAACCCAGTCATGTAACTTCGACCACTGTGTAAGGACCTTCCTTCTTGGGGGAAGCTTGTTTCGATTAGACTGGGATTGATCTTCAACACCAAGTCACCTACAGCAAGGTTGCGAGGTTAGACCATACGATTGTAGTATTTGCGCATGTCTTGTTGGTAGACTACTGACTAGATTAAGGCTTGATTCCACTTTTCTTCAAGTATGTTGATGTCATCTACTCGAAGTTGCTCTTCATTGGAGTCATTGAAATTTTTGACCATTGTTGACTGAATCTTTAGTTCCAGAGGAAGCATGGTTTCAGCCCCCAAAAACTAGGGAAAAGGGAGTATCACCTGTTGCCCTACTGGGTGTCATGCAAATTACCCATAATACTAAAGGTAATTTTTGCACCCAAACCCCCAAGCACTTTACAAGCTGGTCGAAGACCCGAATCTTAATTTCTTGCATTATTGGCCATTTGCCCTTTCGACCACCCCGCTACTTTGGGGATGGGCAATAGATGCATAACACAACCTGGTGCCCAATTCTTCACAAAATTCTTGAAACTTTTCACTCGAGGATTGCTTACCGTTATCTATAATTTTTTGAATTAGCACTCCGAATCGAGTAATTACACTTCTCATGAACCTATTAGCGGCTTCCGTTGTTATCCCAATTGTAGGCTTAGCTTCAATCCATTTTGTGAAAATTTCAATAGCTACAAAAAGGAATTCAAAGCCCCGGTACTTTGTGAATGGTCCTAGGATGTCAAGACCCTAGGTCGCAAAAGGCCAAGATAGACCTATTGTTTGTAGAGCTTGAGCCGGTTGGTGTATTTGCCTACTATGAAACCAGCATTGTACTCATTTCTTAACTAACTCTTTAGCATTATGGAGGGCTGTTAGCCAGTAAAAACCTTATCGGAAGGCTTTTTCGACCAACGTTCTATAAGAAGTATGTGCTCCATAGATGCACCCATGTATGTTGTGAAGGAGTTGTAATTCTTCATTCTGCGACATGTATTGCATGAGAACCACTTGAGTACCCCGCTTATAGAGTACTCCTTCGACCAAAGTATACATTTTGGCCCTGTAGGATAAACGATCTGCTTCAAGATCATCCTCGTGCACAGTACACTTCTGAAGATTGTAGAGACCCGAATATGCAAATCCGGACTCTCCTATGTATTCTGCACTAGTCCAGGATCACGCTAGTGCACACAGTATAAACAAATATGAAATATCGACCATATCACGATTTACTAAGAAAAGACTCAAATATTATTGATAATTATCATAATATGACCTTATGGCCAAGCTTACAATTAATAACCTGAAAGGCTTAAAGAAACTAGCAGCGAAAAACAGAAATAAGCGTAGTAGCCATTCGACATGCCCACAGGCAATCGACTAGGGAGCGAAGTCCTAATCCACGAAGTCATCGACGTATCCTTCTTCTGGTACCTCTTGCTGATCTGGTCCTTCTTCCTCAACTGAGCAAATATGGATGAAGCCGTGAGTACATAGAGTACTCAGCAAGTCATTTGTAACAAAGAATGCAATATAATATGCAAGGCTTACCAATATATGACTGAAAGGTTAATTTTGCAGAAAGCGGCAATTTAAAGTAAATAAAATAAATAGATTGAAAAGCGAACTTTGAAAACGATAATAAATAAATACTCAAAGAAATTGAGACAAACCACAAGTAAACTGACCATTCACTCCAATGAATCACCCATGAACCAAGATTTACGAAATGAACCACCAATGAACTACCCATTCACTACCCAACTCAACCCAACCAGGTTTTTATGAAAACTCTACTCCTCATGTGAAATCACCGAGCATTGTCCATGACCAAGGACATGACTATTCGAATAGTTTTACACTCTGCAGAGGTTGTACAACTTTACCCACAAGACATGATATTCTCATATTGCCACCGATTGACACACTTCCTTTGGTGTGCGGTGAAGAAATCATGACAAGGCTTTTACAATGTTCAATTTCAACCCAGTTCCACCTCGCTAAGGTTTCGCCATCGAGTAGGCTACCACCTAGTCGATAATTGCCCCCTCTTGCGCCATTGTAGATCCATGGCTCCGAGCACACCACACTCATCCCAATGACGGAACCAAAATTGAAACATCACAAATTAATCAGCCAGGTCCATCACATACTAGATATGTGGTTGTACGGTAAGGCTCAGATCAATGGCGGCACAAAGTTAAGTCCTTAGATTTACCCAGGCGAAGCATCCACATCCCAATGTGCCAACAGCACCCCCTTTACTGCACGATCATTCGCCCAAGTAAAAACCATGTTTGTATAACCAACACCAATAACACCCCAATGTCATGGCACATAAATTTTATCACTGTGGCTACCACCACGATTCCATATCTCATTAAGTCAAAATTAATTAATTGATCACATGTAATGATAAACCCAGCGTACTAGTAATAAGTATGGCTAAGCAAATTAAACGTACAACCCATGTGACAACTAATATTGCATCACTAAATAATTACCCATCCTATGGTGACAATGGAATCATAGTATCCAAATTATCAAGGAGGACTAATCAAATTGGACAATAGCTACCAGATACAAAAGTTTGTAATAAAATAGCAATGCATGATAATTTAAAATAAATTAATACATAATAGATTTGAAAATTAGGTTCAACATTATCAAAGGTCACAAGTTTCCTTGGCCTTTCTCAGTTGATGGCTCTTGCTCTTCAAATCCTGCTTCAGCTCCTTCGAACGCGTGATCTAACAAGAGAGAAAAAACAAGATAAAACACAAAAAAATTCAAATAAACTCCACAAACTTCAAAACCAGAACCAAAAGATAGAGCTTAATTTTAGATGAATTTAGGAAAAAGAATCGGGTCAATCAGAGCTAGAACGAAGGAGAACGGGCTCTCAGAAAATCTAATCTGGAGAAAAAGACTGAAAATCAGAAAAGTTACTGTGCTGTGAACCCGGTGCACAGAATGGCTGGTCTACGGTGAACCCGGTGCATGAAACAGTGCAAGTGACTGGGCTTGCCGACGCGACAGTTAGGGCTGACGCGGCGAACACGTGGCCAACACGTGTGCACAAGGGGCTAACGTGACTCGGTGACGTGGCATAGGAACGGCTCAGTTTGCCGAAGTGGCATTGACGTGGCATGACACAACAGATCTAGGGCTAAGGTGGCAACGCTGATGAGGCTCGGTCCACGGTCTATGGAACGCTGACGTGTGGGACCTGGTTGTCAGTGGAACGGTTCACAGTGGTCGGGGTCTACAGGGAAATGAACCGACGAGGTGCGGTCTGGCGTCAGCGCTGACGCACGTGGGCGTGGGGCACGAGGCGTCAGCACGGGGACCAATGAGACGACGGTGCGTGCGTGCGGGAAACCGAAGGCGGACGGCGGTGGGGTCATCGGCTGCTAACCGGCGGCGAGGTTGACCGGCGAGCGAGGGGAGATGCAGCGGAGCTTGTCGGCGGTCTGGCCGATAGCAAGGATGGGATAGGATGATGACGGGAACTCACCGGCGAAGAGACGACGGCAAGCCAGTCGGCGCCGGAGAAGAAGAGGACGACGACAGCAAGAACGACAATGAGCTCGACGGCGCACGGGTTAGCGGCTCTGTGAGACCGGCGACGAGGTCGGTGGTGAGCGGTGGCTGAGGGATGGAGAGAAACAAGGGCAAGTGCGGCCTTAAATACCCAGAGCCCGAGGGGTCCACGGCGGGCACGGACGTCGAGTTAGGGAAGGAGACGACGCGGTGGCGGCGGGTTCGCAACAGACACGGCCACGACAGAGAACAAGACAGAGACAGTCTGATAGGTGGGCCCCATCGGTCAGTGGCACAGACCAGCGAGCGACCAGGATGAGCACGGGCGAAGCAGGCACTCCGGATGCGCAACGCGTGTCAGCCATTTGGTGGGCGACCACGAGCGCGGATGGGTGCCGCGTGGCGAGGGCGAGGTAGGCTAGGCTGGTAGGTTAGAGCGGGCCGGTTTGGACCAGGCTTCGGCCAGTTGGGTTTTGGGGTTTTAGGAAATTCATTTTCTTTTTCCAGAATTCAAATAAATCCTTTTAAGCTCTAGAAAATAGCAAATAAACCCAGAAAAATCCAAGAAAAATCCAAAAAATTCCTTGTGACTCAATGAACACAAATAAAATATTTTTGAAAAATTTTAATATTTAATTTAATCATATTAAATCTTTTTAATGAATGAAAATTCCAATTAAGCTTTAATTAATTCCAAAAAAATCCAAATGGTGAATTTTATTTTAAAAACTTCAAAAAGGCTCTACAAATTAGGATGTTACAAAGATACTCATAAATAGGCACCATTCAGGTATCCTCATATTCTAGAGAGACTATCTCATTAGGATTTATCTCAAGTGTTCGGACGAGAGACAACTTCTAGAGCTGTTCCAAGAAGACTACTTTTGGTACTGGTGATTGGGAAGAAGCAATTCAAGCCAACTAGTGAGTGAGAAAATTATCCTTTCGACGGATATATTGTATCTTGAAACCGAAAAAAGTGTTTTTTTAGGCTTCCTGACTTCTGATAAGTACTAAGACATGGTTGAATTAGAGCATTGGTACTTTTTTCCTATCTGATTCACGACTAGTTGAGAGTCTCCTCTCATAAATAGTCGTCGAATACCAAACACTTTTACGGCTCGTATGCCAACCAACAAACCTTCGTATTCGGCCACATTATTAGTGGCTAAAAAGTTTAATTGAATGACATACTTTAATGCCTCTCCTGTGGGAGATTCCAAGACCACTCTAGCCCTCGAGCCACTAAGCATGAGTGACCCATCAAAGTACATCATCCACTAGTCATGGGAGTTGTACTGAGGATCCTAAACAGGTTTAAGATTTGTCCATTCAGTGACAAAGTCTACCAAGATCTAGAATTTAATGGTCAATCAAGACATGAAATGGGGGTCGAATGCCCTAAGTTCAACCAACCATTTTGCCATGCGTCCCCCTATTTCCCTGTTCTGGAGGACCTCTCCTAAGAGAAACTCAAACGGCATAACAATTTTGTGTGCCTAAAAATAATGACTCAGTTTTCTTGAAGACATGAGGAGGGCATATAAAAGTTTTTGAACATGAGGGTAGCACTTCATAAGCCCATGTAAAACTTCACTTACGGAGTAGACTGGTCATTGAATGTTTTCACGTTCTACGACTAGTACTGCACTTACTGCTTGTGGCGTGGCATTTAGATATATTAAGAGTGTCTCTTCTAGCTTCAAAGAAACAAGGAATCCAAGCAATTTTCCTAAAGCAACTCCAACACACACTTCTCAGGATTGAGTTTCAAATGGTGTTTTCTGAGGTTGTCGAATGTTTATTGCGGGTCAAAAATATGATCAAGTTGTTTGATATTCTTTACAACTAGATCATCAATGTAGGCTTACAAATTTTGGCCTAGTTGAAGTGAAAAAAGTCAATTGCATCAACCATTGAAAAGTATGCCAGTATTTTCCAAATCAAATGGCATTTTGACATAGAAAAATATCCCAAATGGTGTAATAAATGCGGTCTTCGCTTCATCTTCTAGAGACATACTAATCTGATAGTAACCAGAGTACGCATCTAGAAAACTTAATACTTCACAACTAGCGGTAGACTCAACTAATTGATCAATACAACGAAGAGGGAAATTATCTTTTGGACAAGCTTTATTAAAATCAGTGTAATCTATACACATATGCCACTTACCATTAGACTTTTTAACTATTACAGTGTTAGCCAACCACTCTAAATGATTATCTTCTCTTATAAAGCTTGCTTTCAACAACTTGTCCAATTCTAATATAATGGCTTTCCGTATATCAAGTGTAAATCTCCATAACTTTTGTTTTATGAGTTTCTTGTCAAGTCGTAGAGCTAGCCTGTGCTCGATCACCTCCCTAGGGACGCCGTCATGTCAAATGGTTGTCACATGAAGAGATCTGTGTTTATCTAGAGGAAAGTGTCGAGGGCATATTCCTATACAGGGTCAGAAGTAACCCCGATGTGAACGGTATTTGAAGGCTCCAATGGATTCAACAGAACATCTTTGACTTGTTCATTCGGCTTTGGTACAACTTTAGGCTTTAAATGCTTGGTCGAAGGCTACACCTTACTCGCTTCTCAAGTTGGTAACTGGCCTACCATCACGAGGGACTTGCAGTCACATGAAAGTGTCGTCATTTTATCACAATGAACTATGATTACTCCTATGGGACCTGGCATGTTAAGACATCGATATGCATAGTGAGCAACAATCAAAAACCATGCCAGAGTTGATTGTCTGAGTATGGCATTATATGCCGTGTCGAAATTGACAACATCAAAAGAGATTTTCTTTGTCCAAAAGTTGCCTGGAGAACCAAATGTTACAGGTAGAAAAACTTGGCCAACTTGCTTGGCCAAAAATCCTGGTATAATTCCATGAAATGAAAATCGTACTGGTTTTATTCTAGTCTGAGGAACTTGCATCTCGTCTAGGGCACTCATAAATAAGATATTTACTGAACTACTACCATCAATCAGCACTCGATTTACCTGACAGTTATTGATGGTGCGCTTGACCATGATCAAAAATTGACCTAGTCGAGTTGATGGAATTAGAGAGTCACTTTTCTCGAAGGAGATGGTGACTTCTGACCACTTAAGAAAATTATTAACGAGAGAAGGGTCAATGGAGTTTACCTCATGTTCGACAACTTGTACTATCATTTTGACTCGTATGCCAAAGATCCTTCATAGATATGCTCAATGGTCTACTTTAGATCCTAGAATGGCATCTCCTCGTCATCATCTAACTGCTTCCGACCACTTGTCTGTCTAGGATATGCTCAAAGCTCGAGGACTGCTCCTCGAGTGTTGGAAGTGGTCCTTTGCTGGAGTAGTAGTCCTTGAGCTTTTGTTCGAAAACTCGGTGATTGAAAGGTCGTGTCCTTCCTTTTCATGGAGAGGAAACCACCTAGTCTTGTTGTCCTTCCGTACGGGAAGTTTGCCCTTGCCTCGATGTACTCCTTGTGTTCCATCTCACACTGCAGATTTCTTACTCGAACTGGAGAATGATCTCTACCTCTGGAAACTTGCCTATCCTGGGATGTTTGAACAACACTTCTCTGACCAGAGTTATGGTTAAGAGAACGACATGACATGTAATCATATTGGTTTCCACGGGGTGAATTATTAGAATTACTAGAGCCTATCGTAGTTGTACTTGTTTGGCTCCTAGAATTATATCGGTACGAATGCTCGAGCTTGGCCATCATGCTATGGAGTCTTCACGTGATTCCTTTAGCAAAATAGTTGCAGCCTGGTGCTCGAGCAAGCTTTTGAGTTGGGTTTTCGAGCAAGTCATTTATATGCTGAAGCTCCTAAACCTCCTCGGATTGGTACAGGATGCGCCCAGGCAAAGTCCTTCGGGCAGCCAACCTTCTCCTCCATCTGGTCTCAGGATCTTCAATATCTGAGATTGCTTAGGTCTACCTTAAAGGGGAGCAATTATTTCATGGATTTCTCCCATGCTCATCAGAGTACTGACCTCGTTCACTACCGCAGGTCTCCTCGCCATCACCACGAGGGGTCACAATGTGTAAGCGGCAGAGAGCATTGTTAGCCCTTTCTCTACGAGAGTGATCAGTATCTAAGGGGAGGGCAAAGAACTCCTGGATATAATCTCCACTTGCCTCAAATGGCTCCTGGCTTGAAAAGTCATCAAACGATAACGCATCACAACCTGGAATAAACCCATTCAAGAAGGGGAATTTTGGATTATAACCATCTTCGGTCGGAGTTGAGCCCTGCAATGGTATGGCCGGACTCGCAGGGAGCCCACCCACGTTGTCTGTAGGGACAACTGGAGAGTGACGACCACCAGATATCGATGGAGTCCCGGAATACGGGATTTTAGGACTCACCGAGCCTAATCGAGTAGCCACTAAGGGACTCGAATATTTAGAGGTAGGCCCCCACATATTCTGAGTCCCATTTATGGTCAGATTGACCCTTGCCCTTTGGGAAAACTGGTTCCTCCATTGAGCGTAACATTGTGGGGGATAAGGATCCCTCCTCCACCCCATCCGTGGTGCCATCTCCAAGGTCACATGCTAGATCTCTAGGGACAGGCTCACCATCGGATGAAAGCATGGTCACTCGTAGATGGAGCAAGCATCCATGTCAAGATCTGCGTAATCGGCCAAGTCAAACTAGCTCTCCTCATTCCATTCTCCTATCATGAAGACATCAAAAAATAAGAGAATTTGACAATGAGGGATTACCAGAGTTTAGAAGAAGATCCCCACAGACGACGCCAATTGTTGATGTTTTAATATCGATCGTATGTATAATTATTTGGATTTGGGGGATCTCTCACTGACCTAACTACGATCACATAGAAAAAGACACAAGGGTTTTATTGGACCTTCTCTTGGGAGAATAATAACACGACTCCTATGTGGCTATTGCTTAGTGAATTGATTACAATTAGGAAAGAAAGTAATGTGGAATGTCTTGTGCTACTTTTGTTGCCTCTCCGCCTTGTTCTCCCTGACATCAACCTTTAAATAGTATGCAAAGCATTGGCGATTGTTCCATGCTAAGAGGCATATTAACCTTTTGAGTGATCACCATTCGATGGAAGTTATTGTCAGAGATGTGGTTCTTCCTCGCCACCAAGCGGTTATCGTCAAGAGTGATGAGAAGTTATGTGCAGTTATTCCAGAGAATAAGTGTGCATGTTAACTACCTTGTTAGATAGACGCACAATGTAGTAGGTTGAAGTAGACAAGCCAGTCGAAGTCAGGCTAGTCGCAGAAGAATTTGTGGTTGTAGGATGACTTATGGCTATGTCATGCTCGTAGAAGGGCTTATGACCATGGGGTGGTCGTAGAAGGGCTTATGACCACCTGGTTACGTTTCTCCCTTATAGATAAGGGGTATACTCAAGAAGTATAATGACATAATAATATCAGTTGCAGATAGATAATAATTTGAGGATTATTATATCCTCGTCAATTCCTTTACGTACTTCATTTGACTTACGAACATCCCTTCCTTGAGTTGCTTGATTTGAAGTCCAAGGAAGTAGCTAAGCTCTCCGATCATGGACATATAAAATTCCTTAAATATCATATCACCAAATTCTTTATAAAAATCTTGATTAGTAGACCCAAATATAATATCATAAACATAAATTTGACAAATAAAGAATTCACCATCTATAATCTTTGTAAATATTGTTGTGTCAACCATCCCAATTTCAAATCCCTTTGAGAGTAAAAAAATCTCGAATGCGCTCATACCATACTCTAGAAGCTTGTTTAAGACCATATAGCGTCTTAGAGAGTTTGTACACATGATTTGGATTCTTAATATCCTCAAAACCAAGATGTTGTTCAACATAAACAAGTTCAATTAATTTTCCATTTAAGAAAGCATTTTAATATCTATTTAAAATAATTTTATATCAAAGCATGAGGCAAAGGTAAGTAATATGTGAATGGACTAATGTTTAGCTATGGGAGCAAAGATTTTATCGTAATCCAAACCTTTGACTTAAGTGTAACCTTAAGCGACCAACCTTACCTTATTTTTTACCATAACTCTACCCTCATCTTGTTTATTTCAGAAGGATTGTGCATGGCAGCGGAAGAAGAAGAGGATTAGGACCCGCGACAATCAGTCTCGAGCAGAAGAAGCAGATGAGGTGTTGGATCATGCATGGCGATGTCTGAAACATCTCACCGACAAGCGTTAGAAAATAAGGAGTTTTTGGCACTTTTAACGTTATTTGAATTGGTATTTATAAAAATAGTAGTGATTACACCAAATTAGCAAAAATATCGCGTTTAACATACGGTGGCCGAACGGCAGCCCCGAGAGATGACATGTGGCCTTTGCCGCATAGCCATCATGCGGCAGCGCGCAGGCTGCACGTGATTTTCCAGCTTTCTGATACAACATACTTGATTCTGTAATTTTGTCATAATTTTATCCATCCTGAATTTCATTTAAGTAAACTGTTTATAAAATTTTTTTAATATAGTAAATGTGCTTCAAAAATTATTTAAAAAATTACAAAATCAAGTATGCCACATTAGGAGGCTGCATATAAAATTTCGTAATTTTTAAAACTCATTTGTTATATCTAAAAATTTGTACAAGTAGTACACCTAAACAAACACCCTAATTAGGATTACATTCGCGCTAATGACCATACTAATTGGCTCATGCACTGTGGCTGTAAGGCCTTCGCGCTGCCACACGGTGGCCCTGTGACAGAGGCCACGTATTGTCCTCTTAGGGCTGCTGCACGACCATAGTGCGTTAGAAGCAACATTTTTGCTAATATGATGTGACTAGTGTTATTATAACGCTAAAAGTGCTAAAAACTCGAAAATAAGAAAAAGCTCGGTGTACATCCAACAAAGAATACTTCTTGACGGCGACGTGTCAATCCCGTGGCAGCGACGAACTCGAAGGAGAGCAGCGGGTGACGCGTGGATTAGATGAAGAAGAAGGTCGGGCTCGTGACTGCGTTGTTTTTAGACCGGCAGGAGATGAAGAGTAGTAGCTGCGTCCGATGAAGCAGATGTATTGCCTGGATGGATCAGGGTCGAGGAAGAAGACGCTGCGACCGTGGATCCGCGATAGAGGACAATCACACGGTGCAAGGCGTAGTATAACTAACCTCCACCAGCGCACAACACGGCAGCTTTTCGTGTGGAGAGAAGAACCAGCCAACTGGAGCAGCAATGCTCAATAGTAGCAGAGGAATTCTAGCATGGAGGTTAGAACGATTATGCTTCACAGAGGTTTGTAGTCCTGAAATTGCCTGTGATCTTCACAAAGGTTTGCACGGTCCTATGGCGCAAGAAATTGGTAGTGAAAAGAAGAGTAAGAAGAAGAAGAAACATGCGAAAGAGGAAGGCGAAACAGGCAATGTGCAGGAGAAGGATAAAAGGACGGCTCTTGAGAGTGCTCTGATAAAAGTAGGAGGAGAAAAGACACGTCTAGGGAAGTCCTTGATCAGGTATAAAGAGAGATATAGGTCCAAAATTTTAGTAGCATGAGCATTATTTAGTGTGCAAGATTTTTTTTTATGCAGTAGCTAAGTTAAAAGCTAAATTCTTTTGGATACTTGATCAATTTTAGATGCTATCCCTTTGGTGTATATTTTTGTCGCACTGTATATTGAATCTTGGTCCTGTTAGCAAAGCTCGGTAGATGTTACCTTTTTGTTTAAAATAAACAGAGGGAGAATCGTTGCTGCCCATGGATGAGGTTTTGTTTGTTTTGCCAGCCATATTACTATTCTGATGGTGAAGCCCTGTAAGCTCTGGGGATTTTGGCATAGGTCCAAAAAAGATTGACACTGTTTTGAAACTTTCTTGGAATAGGCAACATACATGGTGTTGCTCGATGCTGTTTAGGAATTTGTTGATCTATAATGTTTATGAAATCTTCGATATTTCAATTGGTGCGTCTTTGTATAGTATAATTTTAAATCGACAATGATTTAAGACGCTAAAGATGACCTAAGGATAGCATCGGCTAAATTCCAAGCATTCCAAAGTTGGATTGATAGTGATGAAACTTATTAACTACTTACAGCTTTGTGCCTGCAATAGCACTAAATGTTTTGACACCGATAGCAATGGTCTGAACAGGTACCTTCAATCAGTTAGATGCAACGTATGCTGATTTTAGGCATGGACAGACGTATGTTTTCAAACTCCATTGCTCCATCGTATTCTATTATCCTTTCTATGAAAATAAAAATACAATCCTTCTGCATTGTTTAAAAAAGGAAAAGGCCCCTTGTGTTCTTTTTTCCTTCTCTCTTACCTATAAATTTGCCCTAATAGTGCAACTTATTAGCAGCTGTCCTGCATTTTTCAGAAAAAAAAAAGAAAAGGAAGAAAGAGCTCTGATGGTTCATTCGGTATTTGGATGATATATATGAAGAAGGTTGTTCATACATACACACATATATGCAGCATATCTAGTGCTAATGCCCATTTGGGAGCTAACATGCTAACCAACGCCCAGGGCCGTCGGTTCCTAGCCGGACGGGTATGATCCAGGTGAAAACCACCAGATGACTTATGCTTATGTGCAAGAAACCCCCACCGCTCATTTACCTTCAGTCACAACTCACAAGAATTTGGCCTCTCTCTCCCCAGGCGCTGCCCCTCCCTGAGCGCCTCCCCACGTGCCGCCCCTAGCTCCTCCCCCGGCACCTACCCCCCAGCTCCCTCCTCGGTGCCACCCCCTCCGGCCTCCCTCGGCGTAGCCCTGCCCCTAACAAATGTCTTTAGTTTCTGGCTTTTTTAGCTTTAAGCTTATTTTAAGCTAGAAGCCACTTGGAACGTATTTGTTTCTAATTTTGGCTCTTTTTCAACTTTTCTTTTCCGGTATTCTTTTACATTATTCATGATGATATAATGGTTTTTCAGATTTTTCTCAATTTTTTCTATTTTATCCTTATTTTTTCTAAAAAAAACTAACAATCATTACAATATAATTTCAACACAAGCAAAAGCCAAAGACTTAAGCCGATTTAAGCATGTTGCCCAAGCAGAAGCACCGGTCTACCTAGATAGCGTGCGAAGCGATTCCCTCAATACGTCAGAGGAGTAACTGAACCACAAATATAGATGGATGGATGATCGTGTATGTCGTGCCTTTCTTTCCACTTGATGCTACTAGGTTGCTCCGGCGGCCAGGCCAGGCCCCAGTCGCGCCGTGCACATGGCAATCGTCCCTATTGAAATATGCGAGTAAAATATTGGGATACAGAAAAGCTACACTAGAATAATTAAGATTTTTTATCATGTAAATTAGAAAGTTATATGAGTAAAAGATCATAAATTGCTACCACTAGATGCATCATACAGTGGAAGTAGAGTTGAAATGTCTGATTCAACGTAGTGTACGTTAGTGTAGTGGAAGTAGTCGATCAGCCTTTGACCAATCATCTTCTCCTCGTGATTGTTCTGATCAGCGCCGCAGTCGTAGCAGAACCACCATCGAGGTCCACACGTTAAGGGATGAAACACCATATGTCGGTATGCTAGCACCAGCGCGCAGAGGCGGAGGGAGGGGGGCTGGGGGGCCTGGCACCCCCTAATGCTCTACTAGTCCCTCTATTAGATACTTAATATATGTATTCAATAGGTATTTAGCCCCTCCTAATCCAGCCCAAGCAATCAAGTATTGACTGTATTTGAGGCCCAGTTGGCTAGTACGTACAGCCCATTTAGATTTAGCCCTTTCCTGTCTGTTCGGCTGCTTCAGGTCTCACGAAGGGAATGCCAAGCGTGAAGCGTCGCTGTGCCCTGCTCGTCTCGCTCGTCTGTTCGTCTTCTTCGACTTTTGGCTTCGCCCTCCGCGGCTCCACGCCTCTGCTCTGTCCACTCGCCCGGAGACGGCCAGACAGGAGATTGCCGGACGGCGGACGCGACTATGCGTGTACGCGAGACGGCGACGCCGCCGCAGCCGACCTACCGATTGTCGTCTATTGATTATTAATCAGATCAGTTATCAGCACTCTGCATCGCACAGGAGGTAAGGTGCTACTCCCTTGTCATCTTATCTAATCAATAATCCTTATCTAAATTTCCAGTATCAACTGCAACCACCGAAAGATGCTTTTAAGCTATGAAACTTGCAAAGACACGTCTTAGATGTACAATGGGAGATGGATTTCTGCGAGATTATTTGGTAATTTATATTGAGAAGGAATTGGCTGCATCAATTAGTACTGATTATATTATTAAAGCCTATGATCTTGCTTCTGTCATAGAGCTAAATTTAAGCTGATAGATATGTAATTTTGTTTTGGTTAAGACTTGTGAAACATGCTACTATTATATGTGACTAAAACCAGCTGGCATGGCTATCAGTTCTACTTTGCTTTGTTCATTGCCCCCCCTATACTCAAATCCTGGCTCCGCCCCTGCCAGCGCGCACAACAAAGGTTTCGAGAGGTGGAGACTAGGTTCCGATGGGTATGTCTCGGAATACCTCTTTAGTCTCGCACCTCTCTTAATATATAATTTCCAATCGGATACTTATCTGATACGATTAAATCAAAAGTCTCTAACTGGATCTTTATCCAACATGAATAGAAATCGCATCCCACTCAGAGAGCCTTCAATCGGATCTAATACGAGTAAAGATCGTATCCCACTCAGAGTCTATCATCTAGACCATTATCGTTCCAACATGTTAAGTATGTGACCCTATAGGTTCATATATATTCACCCATATGCTGAAAACTCCTTTCTGGTCCTTAGGTCGGTAGCGATCCCTAGTAGGATATAATGACTCTCAAATATACAAAGATCATATCGAATAAACTTATATAATGTTTATGTACTGATCTATTTACTTCACGATACTTGATCGAACTCAAGGTGGGAAGCATATTCTCCTATGATAGCTTAATTCTTTATTTGAACCTGTAGTAGATTACTTAGTTTGTGATTGACTCCTCAACCACATTTAGCATGGCCATTCGCTTTCTTAATCCAACCACTTCAAGCGGCCCAGAGATATATCTCCCATTGTATAGAAGGGTCAAATTTCATCTTGATCATTCATATTTCTTTGCATGTTTCATAGTAAACCCGAAAGCTACCTTTATGATCACCCAATTACAGAGTATTATTTGACAACCTCTAAGTAAACTATTACATATGTGGAAAATTGTAACGATTTCAGCTATTAGGATCCTACATACACTATATATAAGACAAACTGATGATACTTAATAATATAATAGTTCCTGTAATGTCTCATGGTAGATCAACCCAACACCATGTTCTCTAACAATGTGTTCACATTATTGATTTGATATCCTCGTGTCCATGATCTGTGCTGATCTATAAATCATAATTGTCTCACATAATGATATATAAGATCAAAAATAATTTAGAATAACCTCAAAACATAAATAAAGAGTTCCACGAACAAGTCACATATTTGTTGATCAATATAAAAGACTGGGTGGGTCTTTTGGGCTGTGTCTTATGCCTTTTGGATTAAAATTTTGAATTCTGACTGTTCGCGAGAGAATACGGAGCGAGATACTCGTGTGTGATGTTCGCTGATATAAATGAAGGCAAGACAATGTTTATTACAATCGACTTATATACCATATCTTAAAAAGACATATCATTTAAAAACTAGTTACTGTAGAAAGCTATAAGCCTAAGAAAACTCACCATTTTATTAAAAGAACAAAACAATATATTAGTTAAAAAATCATACATCAATTTTTTCAAGGCGGGGTCTACAGGTAAATTATAGTACAAACTGTACCAAGTTCAGATGTACTGACTAAAACACATGTGACTATTTCCTCTACGTATTATCTCTCACGAACAGATCATAATTCAAAAACCACAACTAAAGACTATAGCCCAAAAATCCCCACTCGTAAATATAGAAACAATATATTTATCTTTATGATCACCGCTATAGCATATCAGTAACAAAAACTGGTCTTTTTTATTTAGAGGTAGAAGCGAAAAGCACACGCGTGCGCAAAACCGACAACCTTTTGAGGCCGGCCGGGCGGGCGGAAGCCGTCACGCCCCCAGACTCCCATCCGTCAATTCCATCAACATCGCCCGTCCCCTCCATCACTCGCATCGCAGCTGGGTCCGCGACTTTTCGGACATACGGATTACGTGCACATTTAATGCGGTGTCGATCGAGAGAACGGCAACAGAACAGCTTAGCCAGCCTGAGTGCCTCACCCTGAGTAGCAACAAGCCGTATACAGGGTAGAAGAATCAGAAATGGGGGGAATATCTCAAGAACAAGGGGGATCATGTAGAGTAGGTGGATGAACGAACGGAGACAGTTAGTACGATAAGTGATTCTTCTAGTCTGTAAGAATGTAGCCTTTCCACATCTAGTAGATCTTTTGATATCATTAATTTCTCAACAAAAAGTGGTGAGGCTGGCATGCGCGCAGTTAGGGCTTTTGTATGCCGAGAATCTCGATCCCCTCCTCAGGAAGCTAGGAGGATTGGATTGGGAGATTCTTCCAATACAAAGCCCTACCCAGCATCTACTAATTACAGGGCAAAAAAGAAGTAGAAGAAACACAAGAGAAGGAAGCAAGAAGACGACGGGGGATTTGTAGATTTGCCCCACTTAAAAATGTGCACTTTGTAGATTTGCCCCAGTTGTCTCGATGACATGTGGGTCCTGGACCCACATGTCATTGAGACATCAGTGGGGCAAATCTACAAAGCCACTCAACTGTGGGGCAAATCTACAATTTTTCCGAAGACAAAAGGTTGATCCATCCATGCGTGAGCCGCCGAAGGGCAGTCAAGAAGCCACACACATGGTCACCGGTTGTGGAGCGGATCCGGGCAGCTCGGGATCCGCCGCTTGCTCTCCTCCTCCGCGGACCCCGCCGGCGGCAGCCGCACGGGCAACGGCCGCGTCCCCACGAGCGGCATTGCGTCCCTCGGCATGGCCGCGCGGCCGCCGCCGTGGCTGCGGCGGTGGCCGTAACTCTGGTTCCTCGCGTCGCCTCGCGCCGCCCCGTGCGGCGCCGCGCGGATGGCCTCCGCGCCTCGGCAGCCGATCGCCACCACCAGCATCAGCAGTAGCAGGAGCGCCCGCGCCAAGGCACCCACACCCCCACCCCGGCGCACGGGCTTCATCAACGTGTACTCTTCCGCGCGCGCGCGCGCGCCACCAGAGCAAGGAAGATAGAGGGTGGCCTGCGTGACGCGCGGGTGCGTTTAATTTGCGCGTTGCGTGGCGAGGTAAGCTAGCGACGAGGCGCGCGCGGTGGGAAATGGACTGCGGGAGTGGCCAGCCCGTGACCGCGAGGAGAGGAGGAGCGAGCAGAGCAGGTGGTGGAGTGGCAGCGTGGGGCGGGGGTACGGGCCGCGGCGAAGGCGGGGGCGTGTCTGCCTGCGACGCGACGCGAGCGAGCCCAGCTGCGATTTTTTTAATACCCAGGACGGAGCGAGCCGCGGACGCGCGCTTGGCTTTGTGGCGTGGCTGTAGCCGTGGTGGTGGTGGTAGGGGGCTGCTGCCTTGGCATGCAGAGTGCGAGGGAGGTGAAGGGACGTGGCAATAGGGAAGGCTCATGGGGCGGTCAGGCCGCAGCGTTGCAGTGTAGTGCGGGGTCCAATGGAACCATCGCCGTGGACTGCGGACCCTGGCGTATCCACGTACGCACTCGCGTTCGGCCCTACCCTTTTTGCGTCCGCTCAATACGAGTTGAGTTCCTGGTCTACTTATTTTTCTTATTTTTTTTTTACTATTTTTCGTTTTTTATCTAAAAAATCTAACGGTCGCTAAAATGCATTTGCATTCAAAAGTCTATAGAAAAAGCTAAAAGTCACTTTTTTGAGGCCATTTAGAGCTAATTGGTATGGATGATTCATGCTAGCAAGTAGCCAGCAGGGGTATGAATCAGTGTTTACCAGTGTATTTTTAGTAAGCAAAATGATAGCGTTCATACTAGTGTGTGCGTATGCCTCCCTGTGATGCTCGTGTAACTGAGTTACATGACTCATGCTGTTTCGAGAATATATATGTATGTACGTATGCATATAATGGAATCTCTTCAGTACAATATTTGTTAATTCGCCGTTGAGAAGCCCGACGAGGGTTGCTCTCCTCCTCTAGGTCGAAACGGGAGAGTGCCACGACAAGGACCTTAATTTCCCCGCGGTTGACAACGCCCGCCCAATACGCCAACCTTGTTCTTCTCGCGGTCGCCATCCCAGAACAATCCGACGGCCCGTCCTACTTGGTCGAACAAAAAGATATGGACCTTTAGGAGAGCGAGGAGCACCTCATTATTGGAGCCTACCCTGGGGAGATCTGGGCTTCCGCTTGGGGATGGTAAAAATGCGACGCGTTTATAATAAGCGCGGCGAGGTGGTGTTGGGTGCTGGTCGCTTGGTTTGTTGCGCGCGTTTTCGGCCGCTTGCGTTCGTCTCCATCGCCACGTTTCCCTGCCGTGCCGTTTTTAGCACCGCGGCCTCCGGCCAACCGCGCAAAATGGGAGGGATGCTTGCCTTGTCGCTCACTTTTATGACGGTGGAATTGCTATCTCTTGAGAAACCGTCGCTGGCGACCAGTCCGAGCGATTCCTCTGTTTAGAACAAGAACGATTCAATCACAGAATCACAGAAGAATAGATTGAACACACAGAGAGATAGAGAGAACTCCTGATCTTTCTTTATTGCTTCTCTATTTATAGACTACAATGAGGTGCCCACCATGGGCCCTGGGCTGCCGGCCCAGGCCCAGGTTTCTTAACACTCCCCCTTGGGCACTCATCTGACACGTTCATGCCTCACTAAAACTCCATAAAAACCCAGTGAAAAAAATTTGGAGAAAGAGCACATGATATATGTGATGCTGCGATGCACGAATTGCCTCATTAAAAACCTTGGTCGAGAAACTTCATGGAAAACTCGTCAAGGGAAAAAGAGTATAATTCACCCAAATTCATTTGGTCTGCAGGACTTTATTTTTTGGGTACTTAATCTTCATGATCAAGATTTATTAGCGGGTTTGTGAGAATTCTCCCACTGAATTCTGCACTTCTCTAAGTCTCGTCATTCCAATTCCACGCACGCACCTTTCAAAGCTAGATGCGGGAGTGACTTAGTGAACAAGTCTACATGACTTAGTGTACAGTACTTTAATCTTGTCCATCTCTGCAATTCATGAGCATAGAGGAACTTGAGGTTGATATGCTTACATAGCCCGTCTGCACTTGTGCAACGCAAGCTGCATTATCTTCATGGATAATTGTGGGGGTTTGCACAATGTTCATTCCACATGACTGCTGGATGTGGTGAACCATTCGGCGGAGCCAAGCGCACTCTCGTGCGGCTTCATACAGTGCTATGATTTCTGAGTGGTTCGTCGAAGTAGCTACCAGGCTTTGCTTAGACGATTTCCATGAAATTGCAGTTCCACCATACAGAAATACATAACCTGTTTGTGACTTAGCGGTATGCGGGTCAGACAGGTACCCAGCATCTGCAGAGTCAATCAAGTTCAGATCTTGATTCTTTCTGTAAGACAATCTAAGGTCCTTACTTCCTTGGAGTTATCGGAAGATGTCCTTTATGCCCTGCCAATGCCTTTTGGTGGGCTCTGCACTGTACCTTGCTAAGAGGTTCACGGCAAATACAATGTCCGATCTAGTGCAGTTTACTAAGTACATGAATGCTACCACTGCACTCAAGTGTGGGAATTCTGGTCCCAGGACTTCCTCCCCCTCTTCCCTAGGTCGGAAAGGATCTTTTTCTTGATGTAAAGACCTACCGATCATCGGTACTTTCGAGGGAAATACCTTCTCAAAGCCAAACCTTTCAAGCACCTTCTGGGTGTAGGTTGACTGATGCACCAAGATTCCTTCATGGACATGCTCAAGCTGCAGGCCTAAGCAAAACTTGGTCTTGCCCAAATCTTTCATTTCAAATTCTAACTCCAAGTAGGAGTTTGCTTCTTTTATGTCTTCTGCTGTCCCGATGATATTCAGATCATCTACATACACAGAGATTATACAAAATCCATTCTGGGATCGCTGTATAAATACATAAGGACAGTCTTCATTATTCGTGTAGCCTTTCTTGCAGAGAAAGTCGCTTAAGCGATGATACCACATTCTTCCAGATTGTTTCAGTCCATACAGTGACTTTCTGAGTTTCACACTGTACAGATTTCTATTTGCTCTGTCTTGGTTCGGGAGAGATATTCCTTCAGGGGCTTTCATATAAATCTCCGAATCCAAGTTACCGTAAAGGTATGTAGTCACAACATCCATCAATTTCATTTCTAAGTTCAAGTTCACTGCCATTGAGATCAAATATCTAAAGGTAATTCCACTCATGACTTGGGAGTAGGTTTCTTCATAATCAACTTCGAGACGTTGAGTGAAAGCTTGGGCTACTAGCCTTGCTTTGTATCTCACTACTTCATTTCTTTCATTTCTCTTTCGAACAAATACCCACTTGTGCCCAACAGGGTATATGTGGGGAGGTGTGCGGCATACGGGCCCAAACACCTCTCTTTTGTTCAGAGATAGCAATTCAATTGCTATTGCCTTCTTCCAATCTTCTCAATCTTTTTCTTTTCTTACATTCAGCGAGCGATGCAGGCTCAGGATCAAGATCGATGATGATGACAATTTTCTTTGCGAAGTAGATATCGATATTAGCTGTTGTCCTATTCAGGGACTTTCCCGTGTGCACATAATTTATAGCTATTTCTTCATGAGTTGCTTCTTCTGGAGCGATTGCTTCTGCTGGAGCTTTACCTTGCACATCGCTTCTTTCAATTGCGGTGGCAAGTCCCTTTAGTTTTTCGGCTCCGATGTGTGCGCACACATCCATGCCGATGGGGATATTCAGATCCTGTATGCTCTTTTTCTGAAGGTGTCACACTTGTGCCAGGTCTCAACTGGCTCCCCTTTTCTTTCTGGGGGGCTTCAATGATCGGCTGTGATAAATCTCTCTTATCCTTCTTCACCAGGCGTCCCCGGTTACTAAGGATTCGAGGAACTGGAGTTCTCGTCCTCTTTTTTATTTTTCTGAGGCCTCTGGACGAGATTAGGGATACCTTCAATTTTCTTTGGTATTTCAAACCCTCTCCGGTGCAGTGCGTGCAGGCACATGCGATTTAGTCACGCACTTGAAATCACTAAAGTGATCAGGCAGTTGATTTGCTAATACTTGCAAATCTATTGTCTTTTAGACTTCTCTTGTCTTCTGGAATTCTCTATTCGCTTCACTAGTGCGTGGGTCATCTGCATGGATTACCGTGGCTTGCCACGTAATTTCCCGACATTCTTCATCAAAGGGTTGATTTCCTCCCCCTAATGTTGGAAAATTTTCGGTAGTGACCCTTGCGCTAGTTGCATAGGTGATTGGATGTTGTAGGCCGAAAGTCTAAGGTTGATGAGATTCGCTGCATGTAGGACTGCGTGTCCGCAATATGTAGCTGGCAAATTACTTTTATGCAAGAGGGGACCGGCAATAAATTTAATTCTTTTAATTAAAGCCTCTGCCAAACCATTCTGGGTATGGACATGCGGTACTGAATGCTCAACTGCAATTCCCATCGCCATGCAATAATCATCAAATGCCTTTTGAAGTAAATTCTCCGGCGTTGTCCATTCGGATGGACTTGATATGATGATCTGGAAACACATTTCTGATGCGAATGATCTGCGAGATCAATTTTGCAAAGGCGTGGTTTCTTGTGGATAATGAACCCACATACGACCACTTCGATGAAGCGTCGATGAGCACCATGAAATACTTAAACGGCCCTGAGATGGGGCTGAATGGGACCGCAAATGTATCTCTGGATGCGTTCCAGGAATGCAGGGACTTCATCCTTCACTTTCACAGTGGAGGGTCTAGTTATTAGTTTCCCGGTGGCACATGCAGGGCACACAAAATCTTCATGATTCGGGAAATTCTTCACATTAATATTATGCCCATGTGAGTTATTTATTATGTTTCTCATCATCCTAAGACTTGGGTGGCCTAATCTATCATGCCAGAGACAGAAGAGTTCAGAGCTTTTAAACACTGTTTTTAGAACAGTGTACGCTGCAGGCGCTTTAATTGTGGTATAATATAGCCTAGTTTCAAGTGAAGGAAGCTTTTCTAATATTATTTTGCCATTCTCTTCGCGCTTCGTGATGAGCAGGTATTCCTTACCGTACTCTTCGTCAGTCTCAACGTGAAAACCATTGGCGCGAATATCCTTAAAACTTAGGAGAGTTCTAGTCGATTCTGGGTACAATAAGGTTTCTTCAATGACCAAAGTTGTGCCCATTGTGGCTCTTCCCGAACCAATTATACATGCATCGCTTCTGGCGATTGTCGTAAGGCTGCCAGTGCTCTTACGAATCGACTGAAAATACTCAATCTCTCTTAAGATAGTATGCGTTGTGCCGCTGCTGGCTAAGCACACTCCCTCCATAGGGCGCTACACGCGTTCTAATATATGATATTTTATTAATATGAACTAGAAGGCATTCAACACATAAATAAAATATTCCAATATCAGAACATATCATGCCATCATAAACTGAATAAATGAATGAATTCTTCAAATATCATCCAACCATCACGAGAAGATAACAATTCTTAAGTACCATCCATGCAAATTCTAGCATATTCTTTCACACAAAATAAATGACAATTAAAGTTGAAATGCATTCAGTGCACTGGACTTCTTCTGCTATTTTCTCAGGGTGATATTCTCTTCAAAAGAAATCATGACGGTGGCTGCTTCGAGGTCGAGAGGGGTGTTGCTGTCGTAATGGCCTCAAACACCATCAGTGTAGGCAGCTGCTCAGAACGCTCCCCCTCAACCAATGTACAGTGGGCTTCATGTGCCCTTTGCCATCCCGTTTTGACTTGCTAGCCTTATTCTCACGTGGAGCATCTGATTTGCCTTTCTAGGCTGCGGTCTTACCCTTCCTTCCCCTTTTCTCTATCAAGGGCTTTCGCACCTTGTTGCTCCCGGCGTTGGCTTCACGGCCAGTGGAGCTACCAGATGGCTGAGTGACTTAGTTCTTGCGAAGAACTTCGTTCTGAGCTTTTGCAATTTGCATCATATCAATCAATTCGGCATATTCCTAATAGCCATCTTGACGATAATTGCGTGCGGATTATACTGCATTGGGGTGGAAGGATTTTCTCAATTTTTTGTTTTCGGGTACAAATCCTGTGCAAGGCATAATTGTATTTCTCGACCGTCTTAAAGTCGGCAAATCTTAGTCTGATCCACTCTTGCTCTGCTTGGGAAAGAATGGTGTACTTTAGCCTCTCAAACCGCTTCTGGAGTGCGGTCCAGAGTGCTAGCGCGCTTTCCTCTGCCATGTACTCATTCTTGAGAGTGAGACAGAGATGATGCCTGAGAAAATGAAGTGCCTGATCATTCTTCTCAGGTTTGGGTTGAGCGTTATTCAGTCCGCCAATCCCAATAGCAGCGCGGAGCTTCCTGGCTCAAAGCACAATCTCGACATCGGATGCCTACGTTAGATAGTTTTGGCCATGCTGGGCCAGCTCCTCGAACTCCCAGTTCGTGATGCTAGTCATCTAAATGTGTATAAGTCTACTGCTGGTAGACATGCACAAAATAATTCGCTACGGGTAAATAAATGGTACAAAAGGTTCTCATAATGTTTCATAATTTTCTGTGCATTTTCTATAATTTTACTGCTAATTTCAGTGATTAAAAGTAATTTTCAGTAATTACAATTAACCAAAACAGTAAATAAATATAGAAAACACAGAAATAATAATGGCGGAAATAAATAATCTTCAAATGCTAAAAATAATGCAAAATTCGGATTCCCGATGCCCTTTTATGCTAAAATATGAAATTTCAGCAAATTCTGCAATTCCAGGGCGTTTTTACGCAAATTTCCAGTTCAGAGAAAATTCGTGTAATTTTCTGATTTAAAGAGGGGTTTTTTGCAAAATTCTGGACCCGCTCGTAAATTTAAGGGCTTATTCGCAATTTTCGGAACTACGAGGCCTTATCTGCAAAATTCTGGACTCAAATTAAAGTTTTAAGGGCTTATTTGCATTATCCCGAAAAATGAAGGACTTTTTCGCAAAATCCCGCACCGGCCCACTTGCCCCCCGTTTTTTTTCTTCTTCCGGCCCACCACCCTTTGGCCCATATGGCTTTTCTTTTCCCCCACCCGCGGCCCACCTCCTTTTCTCCCTCCCCACCCGCGGCCCGCCTTCCCCAGGCCCATGCAGCCTGCCCCCCATACACAAACCGGGGCTAGGGTTTCCCTAGCCCGGTATTTGCAAGGTGGCGGCGGCTCATGAGGCGGCGGCGGAGCCCGGCGCGCTGGGCGGCGCACGGCGGGAGGCGTCAGCGTGCGGGCCGCGCTGCGGGAGGGCGCCGGCTGCGGGCGGCGCGCGGCGGATGGCCGGCTTGGGCGGCACGGGCACGCGGAAGGCGAGGGGGCGCGGCTGGTCGCGCATGCGGGCGCGCGGTAGGGCCGGTGGTGCGGGCGTGTGCGAGCTGCGGGCGGCGCCCGGGAGGAGGCGGCTTCGGGCCGAGGCGCGAGGCGGCAGAGGCGGCCCAGCCGGCTGAGGCGGGAAGAGCCCGAGCGGCGGCCGGCGCTCGCGCGTGCGGGTGCGAGTCGGCGGCGGGCTGCCGGCGCTGTGCGGGCAGGCGGGCCGGTGCAGGGGCGCGCGAGGAGGTGGCCGGCTGGTGGCGGCGCCAGCGCATGCAGGCGCAGCGGCCATGCGTGGCCATGAGCCAAATTCCTCCCCCCTTCTTTTTATTAGATCTACAATGCTGTGCAGAACTAAACATGAAACCCATGCATATATTTTTCGTTTCTACTTCTATGATGCAATCAACATCTACCCCGTTTCGTAATCCACCGATCGACATTGTGCCAGCGATTTCAAATCTGCTCGCGGTATATTTAGGGCGGATTTGCATCGTTCTACAGTGCAATCAACATCTACCCCGTTTCACAATCTACCGATCGGCATTGTGCCAGCGACTTCAAGTCTGCTCGCGGTAGATTAGGGCGGATTTGCACCGTAGAATTTCAATCTAGAACGCGAAAAGAAAATACAGATTCAAAAGCGATCTAGAAAATTCAATCTGTGCTTCGATGATTACCTCGTTCACCGGAGCAAAGTCGTGCTGATAACGTGTTGAGAAACCGTCGCTGGCGACCAGTCCGAGCGATTCCTCTGTTTAGAACAAGAACGAATCAATCACAGAAGAATAGATTGAACACACAGAAAGATAGAGAGAACTCCTGATCTTTCTTTATTGCTTTCATTCATGTGTACATAATGAGGAGGTATGGCTCTCTATTTATAGACTACAATGAGGTGCCCACCATGGGCCCTGGGCTGCCGGCCCAGGCCCAGGTTTCTCAACACTATTCAGTCGGGAGGAGGATTCTGCCAGCCTACGGAGGCCCGTTATTTTTAATTTATGATTTATAATTTCTTCCGAATAAATAAAAATGATAGTTTTGTGCTATTTTTTGAAGCGGTTTAACAGGATAGTCTTTTCGACTTGACTTATCAGCATTCGATTCATTCACACAAACGCTCACACTAAAACCAAAAGACATCGGGCCTGTTCTTTTTCAACTATTGGCTTTAGTTTTTGGTTTTTCTACAGTAACTAGCTTTTAAACGAAGTATTTTTCAAGATGGGGTCTACTAGTTAATTGTAGTACATACTATACCGACTTCATTTATATTAGCAAACACCAGACGCGAGTTTCTGTTACTCTGTAATCTCTCATATGAACAGCCTAAAAGGCACAAGCCACAACCAAAAGCCATAAAACTCAGCCAAAAAAACAGACCCATCGGCTATAGCCAAAAGAATGCAACTAATTCTTCGAATTTAACAGTAGCAATTGGACTATCCCACTGATACCTCCTTTAGAACACATAAATTTAACAAAAATTCATAGAAATTCATAGAAAACAGTTTAATTTCTATATGAATCGAAAAAACTCTCGCGTTCTAAACGCATTAGATCATTTTGTATTGATGGACGCTGCCAGTATTCGCTCGTTTAAAAAAATGCTACCTTCTATATATTCGTTAAGGTCCCGTTTAGAAATTTTTCCTAGGTTAGTTTCCTGTGTTGAAATTTCTGTGTTCAAATGAGGCTTAAATGAGTAGATAAAGATTGGTGTTCGCACGAAAACTTTGTTCAAAAATATCTTTTAAGAGGCGTTTGTGATTGTAATCTAAATTTAGTTATCAGTGACGTCCCATAGCAAAGGTAGATAACATTAGTAAAACTAGGGTGATCCGCGTATTTGCGCGGCTACATTTATTTTAAATTTTTTAGTATCAAATAGTATAACTTTAAGAATATGTTTACGTATCCTGTAGGTTATTTAGGATTTTACTACATCATAAATATTAAAAATGATAATAGAAGCTTGAAGAAAAATATAACTTGAGAAATATAATTAAAGTATAAGCTTGATAGATTGATATTCTTAAAAACATAAATACTCTTTATCATGCATAAATCATGTAGCTATATGTCTCTATCATTCTTCCATTAGTAACCATTTTTTAAAAAAATGTATACATGTGTATGTACTTTAATTTAATCTCAAAGCAATGCGTTGATTATATGTGTGATAATCTTATTATTGATTATATGTGCGATAATCTTATTAGCCTATATGGTATTACAGTATATTGCTCATGTATACACAGATGCATCATAGGCGGCTAACCTTAAACTTATAATTCCTTACACGTCGATGGCCCCTACCAAACTGTGTCTTCTATCTCTTCTCGTCATTACAACTTGTTTGCTTCAACCTCCAACAGCACGTCTAATTCTTGATCGATCCCTCTTAGCTGTTACTCATTCCAATATAATCTCTTAGCCGCTACTCATTCCAATATAATCTCTTAGCTGCTACTCATTCTAATACAATACTCCACCACATAGTTAGTTGTCTTCTGCTTCTCTCAATTATTACTTGATGCTGACTGTTGCAATATCAAACATGAATATACATGCAACCGTCGTTGATCCCTGCTGGTGACACCAGTCACGCTCTCTCAGGGTGGCCCTAAGCCTATTCTCTATGGCTAGACCATCTCTACTTCAAGCTCTTTGCTTTTTTGCTTCTGTACGTCCATGCTTCTATTTGTACAGATATATACATGGATATGCACATGTATGATTTTATATGTGCTTGATATCCCTCTTCTCCCGTGTTAATCACTCCTCTTCTTTAACATTGACCACTTCAATGCTATGGCTTCCTCACTAACCATGGTGATCTTGCTACTTCACTAATATTAGTATGTCTATTTTAATTGTTGTCTAACGATGTGGAGAATCTTCTTGCTATAGTAGGTGACGCCATACCCTTTACTAGCTATGGCACGCTCTTAGCTACCTGATGTTCCCATATCGTTACATCTCATATTCAATGCAAAAGCTCCATCTCCTCCTTGCCAAAACTATCCTATTGTAGAGCTTATTTGGATACTGATTTCTTCAACAATGCTGGCACTCATCACTCGTTATCGTGGCCCTTGGCTCCTATGACTCTGGTCTTTTTTCTTCAACGACTTTGGCGAGTAGCATGATATTATCCTAGTCGAATGGCTAAGGTGGTCAGCACGATATTGTCCTCATCTCTTCTACCATCACCTCGGTTCTTTGCTTCCTAGTGTGTCAATGTCTTCTTGTCGGACAAATCGATATTGCTACACTCTTTCGTGGTCTCCTTTAACACCATCCATATTATCCTTGTTATACATTTTATTTTTGTTAAGTGTTTCAGTTGCTTTTATTGGAGTTTGTATATAAACCAACTTGCTCATTTTATTTAATTTATATTGAATTTTAGTTATTTAAGTACTTTGCAATTGTATGTAAATTAAATTGTAAATTTTATTTTTACTCCCAAATTCAATTATGTTTTGTTAGAATTTGTATACAAATCTAACTACTAATTTTATTCAATTTTTGTTTGGAATTATAGTTATTTAGGGATTTCACTTTGGAATTCTATCGGAATCAAATTGCTAATTTCATTATATTTTTTTACTATTTAAATTATTTTTGGTTGGAATTCGTGTACAAATCTAGTTACTAATATTTTTTAATTTTTAATTTTAATTATTTAGGTATTTTACTTAAAAATCCCTATGAATATCAAGTTGATATTTTTATTTAATTATTTTCAATTTTTAGTTATTTAAGTGTTTTACTTTGGAATTGTAAGGAAATCAAATTGTAAACTTTCTTTTATTTTCTATTTCAATCTATAGGATGGAATTCATACACAATCTAATTGCTATTTTTGTTTCATTTTTGTTGCGATTACAATTATTTAGAGAATTTACTTTGGAATTTATATCATAATCATCTTGCTAATTTTGTTTTATTTTTTCAAATATCATTTTTTTGAATTCATATGCAAATTCAATTGTTATTTTTTGTTTTAATTTCTATTCTGTTAGACCATGTGGCTAGGTTTAGGATATTTTGGTGATGAATAATTGACAATGGTTAATTTGTTATGATGAATAATTGGTGATTTTGTTTAAGCGGTGTTATGCGAGTTGTGTTGCGTGTGTGCGGACTGATGTTGGTCAAGTTGAGACGAACTTGTACCGGAAGAATGTTCTTTGGTCTTTGCATGTGCAGGTTGAGCATTGAGGCGATCATGGTCGGTGACGAGATGGACTGGAACTAGGATGAGGAGATATGAGGTTCAGACAGTCAAGGAGGTCATGAGATGATCGGGCTCATGCTTGGGGCGCATGGAGATTAAAGGTGGATGATACGTGGAGAAGCTACGGGAGGTGCGGTCCTGTAGGCTTCGATACGTGACGCGTTAGAAAAGTCGTGAGTGTGAAAAACCTGTGTTAGGAAGGGTTTCGGGTCCCTTGAAAATTAGTGGGCCAAAAGTCTAGTTGAGGTAAACGAGGCCCAAGCCTAGTTGGAGTCGAATTAGGATTTTAAGGTCTTGTTGGAGTTGGATTAGGATTTTAAGGTCTAGTTGGAGTTGGATTAGGATTTTAAGGCCTTGTTGGAGTTGGATTAGGATTTTAAGGCCTAGTTGGAGTTGGATTAGGATTTTAAGGCCTTGTTGGAGTTGGATTAGGATTTTAAGGCCTAGTTGGAGTTGGATTAGGATTTTAAGGCCTAGTTGAAGTTGGGCTGTGTGTGTATATATATGCATGCGGCGTCATGGCAAGAGTTTGTACCAAGCAGCCGTGGAAGAAAAATATATATACGGCTTTTGGGGTGACCGAACATTTTCTTTGGCATGGCATCTCTTTGATCACGAAGCGCACGACATTGTTCGCCCATCGGTCAGGCAAGCGATCTCAGATTTTGCTTAGTTGCATAATTAGGGCTTAATTTATTTTCGTCACTATCTGCATCAGCGATCTTGTTTATTTTATATCTCAAGTTCTAGAGCTCCGATTGACGTAATTCCAGTTGGGTTAGTTCAATAACTGTCTCTAGTTTATTCTGAAAAAGTATGAGGTTAATCGGAGTTACGGATTTTTATCGAGATCAGTTTTAGTAAGGATACAGTGTTTTGTCCAAAACTTTAAATAAGGCTTAAATAGGTTTTGTGTTAAAAGGGGGTATTAAAATTTATTTTTAGCTTCCGCAATCATTCACCCCCTCTGATTGCCTATCTTAGTGTGAATCGATCCTACATATTCCAAATTCTTTTTATTTAATTTTACTTTGGAATTCATATGGAAATCAAATTGCTAATTTTATTATATCATTTATTTTGAATTTGGGTCATTTTTGGATTGTATTTGACATGAACTCTTGTTTTAATCTAAACCGTTATAATCTGAACCCACTACGATCAACGATGTAGATCTTTTTTTTCTTCAATTAACGAAGAATTTCTACCCTTTAGAGCGAATATGGTGTGTTTTTTTGCCTTTACTCTAATAGTATAATAGATGTACACCTATACGGAGACAGACAAAATATTAGAAATAGTAAGGGGTGTTCATGGGTTCAGCAATACATTACGCATGCATTGGTGTACTGCATGTTGGACGGAGAGATCAAGAATTTATATAAAAAGCTTCATAATTTTCCCAACACAACACAATCTTCTATCCTACGCGGAGCAGACGCGTTTGCCTCTCAACTACGTACGTAAAACATTTTAACAAAGTTCAAAAAAACGAACATTTCAACAAGGGCACCTTTTTTCTTTCGGCTACAGACGTAGGAGTACTACTGGTGGTAGAATAAAAAACGGTTCAACCACAAGGAAGCGAGACAGAGAGAGAGAGAAAAGTTCGGACTTCCAACGCAGGCGATGGGTCAGAAGGACGGAAGCGACGACTCCGAGAATGACGCTGTGTGAGCCTGCAAAGAGAGATTTGTCATCTAGCATTTGGAATTGTATCGCTGGTTTCTTGAATATATATTTTTTTCTTCCTTTATTTACTGCTGACGCCGGCATCCCAGAGTGCAGTTTGCTCTCCCCCAAGTCAGAGCATATGGACGGCCATGTGCACGTGGAGAAACCATTCTTGAAACAATTCATGGATTTATGCCAAGATGTTCGTGAATTGCAAACACAGAGACAAAACAAGATTAAAATGTGCAAAATAATGGAGAGAAACAGTAGAGGAACGCTTCGGAGGTTGCCTGCGGTGGTGGAGGCGGAAGGCTAAAGACCGTGGTGGCGGTGCCATCTCTTTCTTATCCTCTAGTGCAGAATATGTTAAGATAGCGAAGTAGCGAAAATTAGGGATGTCTACAATGATGGAAGGATTTACAAGAAGTCTTAATCTTTAATACACCATTTGAGCTAAAAAAACGTTGCGGTAAAACCCTAAAAACCTTATAAACAACTCTCCTCGTCAAGAGGCTTCGGTGTGAAATAAAATCTTGTGAAATGGGGTCCCTAGAAGAGTATTGGATCTTTGCCAGTGTAGCTCGTGTTCCAGGATGCTATAATTTTCTTCTCCAGAATCCAATTTAGGCGAATTATTTTGTACTACATCTGTTTTTTACTTGTTTTAGACCTTGAAAGTTCTGATAAACACATTTGACCATTATGTTTCTTATTTATATGTAATGAAAATTATTAAAAATATAATAATATGAAAATAGTTTGGTGACAAATCTAATAATATCATTTCCACATAACAAATCTAAATACTTTTTTGTATATTAATAGTCAAATATTAAAACAGTTGATTGCACATATTTAAAAATGACATGAAAAGAACGAAAGTTTTTAACGAGATCTACAATCTTGTAGGTGTGACTATTTCCATTTGAGCTCGTCTAGTTGCCCAAAATGCACCGAAGTGTGGACAACATTTTCAGTACTTGTTAGTTCTCTGGCTTCTTCGAAAGTTGATCTTTTTTTTGTCCTTTGCTCTTTAGAAGTTGTAAGCTACATTATTTCATGCGTGATAAGAAAAAATTGAACATGATTTTTTAAGTGACAATGTTTGTGTGCTAAGCAATCAAAATCAAGTTTTGGCAAAAGTAACAAATAAATTATATAAAGGATAACAAAATTAAGGTATTTTCTATCGCCAAGTGTTTTATGCACCATAGAGCTTAGTGTTGTATGTACCAAGGGCAAAAGGGTAACTTCCCATTTGATAAAAGGAAAAAAAGGAAAGAAGGGGCCCACCTGTCGGTGGGCCGGATGGAGACCAAAAGGAGGAGCCCTGCTCCTCCCCTTGACCAGAGCGAGTAGGGTTTTCTGGGGGCGATGGCGGCGGCGATCCAGGGGGCTGCGCGGCGGAGGCAGGCGGGCTTGGCGGGCCCGGCGGGTCGGCTCGGTGGTGGCCCGGTCTCCCCTGCGATCCTTCCTCCCGTGCGACTCGCGCATCCCCCTCTCTCCCGTGAGTTCGTCGCTCCTCTTCTTCCTGTGAGACTCGGTCCTCAGATCCGGCATGTGGGGTGGGAAGGAGCTGCGGTGGTGGCGCGTGAGACCCGGTCTCGGACGTTGGTGGCGCCGCTGAATGCTCAGCTCCTCCCCTCTCTCGGCTATAAATGGCGGCCGACTCTTTTGATTGGGTATCGGATGAACTGTGAGCTTCTCCTCTCTTTGTTTGAGTCTTTGCCTGTGGTGTTTGACGACTGTGGTTCCCTGGTGCTCTCCAGCGAGGTGCTTGGCCGGCTCCTCCCCTGCGCTTGTGCGGCATTCCTCTACCTCGACTCGCCGGCGTGGGCATCACTTCGGCGAGAGGGCTTTGTATCTCCGTGCCTACTGCTCTCTCTCACGGTGGTGTGAGGGCAATAGATTTTCTGGGACAGCGCGCAAGCGTGCCTAGCCCCTGTTCTTCTGGTGATTTCGAATATCACCGGCCTTGTGAGTGAATCTGTGATTTTTGTATGCAATCTGTGTGGGCTGTGCTAGTTTATTAATCTTCCATACATTATCTGGCACTGGGAGACATAGATTGCTTGTGGGATATATGGTTGCTCGATGATGATAAAATCATATACTGAGATTGGTTCAATCGGTCTTTGAGCTCTAATAACTGCCAACTCTGTTGTCACAATTAACTTTAAACCCCAGGAGACAATCTCTAGACATTGATATATTGTTCTTGTTCCTGTCGGTTCATGCGGTTTTCATATTATAGCATGTTCTTAAACTGATCTGTTAGGATTTAATTTTGACAAGTTAAAAGACTAAATTATTGAGCAAAGTTAACTTGTATGGTCTTGATCTATATGAATACTACTGTCTGAATATATGCATGCTAAATATATTTTGATCTTGAGATTGTAGAGTTTGTATCTAGAGCTCAAAAGACTGAGTTTATTATTTAACATAACCAATCAAGGAAGAGTATATGATTTAGTAGCGGGACAACCAAGATTAATCTTGTGCAACCCTACAATTTGAGAGCACAAATAATCAATTAAACTTGAGCTTATTGATAGTCTTGATTGATACATGTTTTATACCTTGACATACATATTCATGTTTAGAGTGTTATTGTTTCTATTATTGAATATGTGGTATATCATAAATGATATGTTCAATTCATATGATTATATACTTGTTATATCCTTTACATTTGAATTGATGTCATTGGTGTGCCTATATGATTATATTGGAATTATATTTATATCTTTGCTTATACCGCAAATATTACAACACTTAGTCATCTAAATCAATACACATTGATGTGATTTGAGATTCGTGATATTTGGTATGAGTATATTCACATACCCATAAAATATGTATTTGAGATATCACACTCCAAAAAAATTAAAATGATCTTGATTTAACTAGTTTGAGCTAGTTTCATCACACATAAATGTTGTCGTGGCATTAATTACAAAGTATATTAAATGAGTTTGAATTCAGTTTAGAACTCACTTTCTATAAAATATATCAAGGATATAAAACATTTCATACCGAACTCTGAATTTCATATCGATATCACGTCTATCAGATGGTTTATAGGGTGGATGCTTAGCTCCATGGAGCATTATGTAATTTACCCATTTTCTATTTTAAACATGTAGTCTAATAGTAGGCCACGCGATCCATGGGCACGAGCCAGGTTGTTCGCGCTCCAGCAAACAATAGAGATCCAATGCAGTTGGTAGAATGAGTGCGACCAGTGGTGACCAAATAGGCAGCATGGTCTAATAAGGCATGGGCTGTTACGACATAGACCTATTAGACACGACTCATTTAGCCTATCGGTCTAAACGGGTTGTGTCATACTGGCCCATGCACTTAATCGTAGATCCAAGCACGACCCATCTACTAGCCCCGACCTATTCAGCCTGACAGGCTAAGGAGGCCTGTCTAGCTTATTTCATCTCGAAAATCGTTAAAAACTTTGCCAAGTAAACTTGAGAAAATCTTAGCAAAGAAAAAAATTACAAACTATAGCTCACAGTACATGTAAAAAATGAGAAAATGTACAATGTATATAGATACTCTAAATGCCGTCATCTAGATAAAAATTGTTGAACATGTCTACCAACTCTGTATTCTCTATAGATTGTTGAGCTCGTGAATTAGCTTGTTTCCGGTCTTTCACTGTTAGAAGTATTTCCACCATATCACTTGTGAAACTTGTTCTTCTCCATCTAATATTCTTTCAGAAAGACTAAAGGAGACTCGGAAGAAACTGTTGAGACAGGAATAGTTAACACATCCCGTGCTAATATGGAATAGTTAGCACTCATGCCACCATCCCAAAATATTAAAGTCCTCTTCCTGGTGATCCACGGAATTGCTGTCTAGAAAGGCGGATAGTTCTCCACTAGTACGGATTACTCCAGCACTTGACATTGTAGAACTTGATCTTCTGAAGGAACCTGGCGCACCAAATATTTTTCCCCACATATTTTTGTTCTTACCTGTGGTGGGTACTGTTGGAGGTCATTGCAAGCGAACCTCTTGAAACTTTAATTTGTATTTTTGATAAACATCGAACAATTTAGTACAAACAACTAAAAATAGTTAGAATAATCTATCCTTGCAGTGTCACTCAGAAGTTTAAGAATATTAGTGAATCCTTGAATTTTAGCTCTTGGATCTAATATAAATGCAATATTTAGTTTTCATAGCACAAATAGCCTCTTGTAATACTATTTCATTTTCATTTGTTTTTAAGTGACCCACAATCATAAGAATATAACCTACAATTAAAAAAGATATTGAATAATACACTCCGGATAAATCAATAGAGGAATCATAAAATATTTCAAAAAAAAGCTAGTAACATACTAATGCTGCTCAGTAAATAGTGCGTTGTCATCATGGTTGTGATAGTTCGTGTGAATAAAAATAGAAAATGTGCTCTTTTAGGGTAAAAGATTATGTAGCATCATATAAGTTGAGTTCCACTGTACCGATATGTCCAAACAAAACTTTCTTATACGTACACTCATCGCAATACAAAAATTCTTATAGGATGCAATTTGTTGGTTATAATGATATACAAAAGATATCGCATCGCAAAAAGCTTGAATATACAGCTCCAACATCTTTAAACCACATTTAACTATAAGATTAATAATATGATAGGCACATTGCTGACGTAGTAAGAAAGATTAGATTCGGCATATGTATTAAATAACAAAGTGAGAATATCTATTGACCTACAGTTTGCTGTAGCACTGTCCAAAATATTGCAAAAATTTTATTTGTAAGGCCAAAATCTTCCACAATTTTGATAATACATTTTACAATTTCTCACCGTATGTGCTACGTCAATTTTATTTGTAGAGCCTGATGATGATACAGCTAGGGTCTATTCTCCCGTTTGAGGTAGGTGCGAAGACGTTTCATTCCCAAAGGTTGAAAGATCTTCCGGAGAAATTTCATAATCACTCATAGGAAAATTATGAAAATTTTTCATGGTGAAATGTATAAAAGTACAAAATACAAATAGAAAATTATACTATTATTTATTTTACATCATAACAAAGAAAAATAAGAATAAGAAAAATATATGAAAATTAGTATTGTTGTCTCTTTTCTTGACTGTAGTCAGAATTTGAAATTTTGAATTTTTAGCAAAAATATTTTGAATTTTGCCAAATTATCACAAAGTGTATCAAAATTTTCACAAACAGAATTAGGAGAAGAAAGTGGAGGTTGGATGGTGGCTGAATAAGGGGTTTGATACCAATTTATAGAAAAAAGTGAGATTTATTGAATCATTTTTTATATTTTTAAACTCCCAAATGGCTAGAAAGTTCAAAAAGTCTATCGTTACCAAACTAAACGGGCTGAAATCGTGCTAAATGAGTTGTGCCTACCGTGTCTAACAGACTAATCATGCCTAACGACCTGTTTTCATGCCTAACAGGTCACTATCATATCTAATGGGCTAAATGTGTCTAACAGACTAAATAAGCTAACGTGTCTAATCGGTCGTGTTTGGTTTGATACTATTCATATCGTACCAGACTGGTACGCTAGACCTAGATGACGTTCCAAACACAACTGTCACATCCCAAAAATTTGGCTTTTTGAAAAATTTAAATTCAAATAAATTATTTTAAGGTAATTGGATTTTACTTGGCTTTTATTTGCCTTTTTGGATTTTCTGGAATTTAAAAACTATTTTTAGAGCTTAAAATGTAATTCAAAATATAAAAATTAAAATATCAACAGTAGTTGGAAATAATTTTATTTAGTCCAAAATATGTCCAGGAGCTTCTGTGAATTTTTCTGGAATTTTTGGAGGTATTTTCCTATTTTTCTGAGGCCTAAATAATTTTCTAGCCTTTTCTGAAATTAGAAATCAAATTCTGAAAAATAAAAACCTCCCTTTTCCTCCGGCCGACGCGTGGACGGCCCAGGGCCGCCCACGTCGCCGCTCGGCCAATCCAGGCCGTTCCCTCCTCTCTCTCTCGCCGCCAAGCGGGCCAGGCCCGTCAGCGACCCCGCCTTCCCCTCCTCCGCGCCCGACGCGTGGACGGCTCGGATGAGCCGCGTCCCCGCGCCCGGCATCGATCCACCGTTCCCTCCCACTTAACTCGTCCCCGCCGCCCGATCCGCCCTCGGGCCACGCGGCTGCCATCCACACCCCGCTCCCTCATCTCTCTGACCCGCGGGCCCCGCCCGTCAGTGTCACGCGCCTCCGCTCCCGCTGCCACCCCGGCCCCGCACGTCAGAGCCGTCGTCTCCCCCGCGGAGACGCCTTCCTTTCTCTCCTCCCCTTTCCTTTCTTGCGCCGGCGACCGATTCCCCCGAGGATCCCTTCCTTCCTTCCTCGGCCCCCTCCGGTTTTGGAAACCCCGAGCGCCGCCGCGACCGAATCCCTTTAATCCCGTGCTTCCCTTCCTTCTCCGCCTCCCCTCTTTCCTTTCCCTCGCCTCCCCTTCCTTTTTCCGGCCGACCACCCCGGCGAGCAATTGCCTCGCCCCTGCTCCCCCTCAGCCCCTATAAATACCCCCTTGGCTCCGCCTTCTCCCACACCACCTCCCAGAGCACTCCACCGCAGCTCCTGAGCCCTCTAGAGCCCGATCACCGTGCCACTCCTCCCCTCGAGCTCCGCCCGACTCCGGCGAGCTTTCCTCGCCGCCTCGGTCATCCCCGAAGCCCGCCGTCGCCACTCCAAGCATCCCCACGCCCGGGCGATCCTCCCCGACCCCTCGGCCGCCCCTCCCCGCCCCCGGAGCGCCGTCGCGTCGGAGCTCCCGATCCGTCATCGCTGCCTCCTCGTCGCCGGCCACCTCCGTTCACCCCCGAGCCTCGCCGACCCCTCCAACCGGATCTCCTTCGCGCCAGGGTTACATTTCACGCGCCGCCCGAACCTCTCCGCCACTCTCTCGTCGCCGGCGCCGTCGCCTCCGACCATCTTCCCCGACCTCCCCTCCGGCAGGTACCTCAAAAGGTATGGTTGCCCTATATGGGTAGGCAAAGCCTCCCCCGCCCATCTGGTTAGCCGCGCTCTCTCTCAACTCCCCGGTGCGCGTTCGAGCCCTCGGCTCCGCGCGCTGGGTTGAGTTTTCGTTTAATTTTCGCGACTGACAAGCGGGCCACACCCGTCAGCGGCCGCCGGTCTGCGCTGCCACTGCCGCCTGGGCCCCACCCGTCTGCGTCAGCCTCTGACAAGTGGGTCCAGACCCCAGTGGGTCCCACCTGTCAGTGACCAAGCAGATAGGGTCACTGACAGAGGGGTCCCACATGTCAGCGACCGCCAGAGGGTCTACTGTTCAGTGGGTCCCACCTGTCAATCTCTCAGATTAAAATAAAGATTTAAAAATTAAATATTCCAGTGGGCCCCACCTGTCAGAAATTCCCGAATTTCTCGATTTATTCAAATCTGAGATTTTCAAATGAGCATAACTTTCTCATTTTAACTCCAAATCCAGCCATTCAAATTTCTAAATTCATCTAAAATCATAATCTATCCAATTATGGCCTCGGTTGAATTTTTTTTGGATTTTATTTGAATTTTCTTTTGTATTTATTGTTTTGTTGCTTCGTCTTTCCTCGCGTAGATACCAACGTTGTCGACGATCCCTCTTCACAGCAGCAAGAAGACCCAGAAACCCTGCAAGAAGGCAAGTCTCCTTTGATCATCTTGAACCTATGATTTTGAAATGTTTTAATTATTTTAAATGTTATGCATTGCTATTTACATAAAATGATAATTCAAATCTTAAGGTAGTAGTTAATCCAACTTTGTTATGCCCTCCATTGGAATTGATTGTCATGTACCCTTGTCACCATAGAATTTCCTTTGTCTCATTAATGAGAATATTATAATTACTTGTTGATGTTAGAATGGTAGTATAATGCTTAGTCATGCTATCTAATAACTTTGGAAACTCTTGAAAATTGGGAAATTATGATTTATTATTAAATCCTTGTGTTTGAAAGTGAAGTGGCAATTGGAGTTGTCACTGTGTTTTTAAAATAAAATAAAAATGTGAAAGTTGGTTTAGATTAGGGTGGATGGTTGTTTGGGTTGGTGCAGTAAGCACGAGAACTTGTTAAGTGTATGTTCCACCCTAGTCAATTAAGGACCGACGCTTGTGTTTGTCCAAACTGAGCATTAACCGTACAACCACAAGTCTATATGGGTACGACCTAGCTAACTAACCTATAAAGGTGTAGTTTAGATATCACCAGTGGTGTATTGAGTGCCAGGGTGTACTGGTTACTCATAGTGAGGGACAGGGTTTACTGTACTCATATGGCGCAAGAGGGGGCTTCAGATTGGGCGGATTTAACCCTTCTGCGGTGAAACCTCAGCGGGTGGTCTCTAGCTATACTGGAGTAGGTGAAAGGCTTTGTGATATTTTATCTGGGTCTCATGCCAAAGGAAGCATGATGACTATTAAGATAATTTATCTCTTGTGGGTAAAGTTGTACAACCTCTGCAGAGTGTAAAACTATTCGAATAGCCGTGCCCACGGTCAAGGGCGGGCAAGGAATGCATTCACATGGTAGATTTCTGGTTTTGTTTTAAAATCAAAAGTTTTGTATTCCGAGGGTGGAGGGAACTCTCGGAAGGGAATCCTGGCGGATGGAGCCAGAGAGGGTGGATGGAACCCGCAGTTTAAAACTTGACCAATGGTAATTTGGTTAGCTAGTGTTGGCAGTTGGAACCTTCACTAGAAAGTTAATTCTGTTAAAACATTTACTTCATTAAAATAATGCCTTCGAAAATAATTAGTAGTAATTGAATTTTAAAATGTTGCTTTGTGCAAAAGAACCATATGACCTCCTTTGTTAAGCCTTGCATCTATGCATTTTTCCCAAGACTTGCGGAGTACTTTATGTACTCACATGCTACACTTAAAAATAAAATCTCAGAGGAAGTTGAAGCTCAAGAAGGTGACTACGACTACTGCTTCGCTTGTGGCTGTGATGGATTCTTCCCGGAGGACTAGGTCGCGCTTCCCCAGTCAATTGCCTGTGGCGAATTGATGGGTCGTCCTCGAGTTTTATTTGCTTCCGCTGTGTTTGATTGTGCGAGGTCTTAAACCTCCCTTGTAATAATGAGACCATGTGGTCAGTACTCTAATTATTGTAATAAATCGTCGATGGTGATGTTTTCCATTCTGTTTAAACTGTGTGCACTAGCTTTGATCTGGGACTAGTGCAGTAATACACAGGGGGTCCGGGTTTGAGAATCCGGGGGCCCGACAGAGATGGTATCAGAGCCAATTTGACTGTAGGACGTGACCTAGATTAGGAATGGCAAACCATAAGGACTTATATTTAAAAAAAGAGTATATTAAAAATGTGTAAGCTTCTTTGCTTCTACTCTCTTCCTACCTAGAATCTCGTTCTTGTCTCCAACTCCAATTGTTAAAACTTTTACTAATCTTTTCTTTCTCTCAACTTTGTAGATGGCTGGTTCATCCTCCGCTGCCCCGTGGGACTACTACTCACATGGAGAGGATGCTGGAGCATTCGCTAGCCTTCTCCGGCAGCTGATGCAGTGTCTGGAGTACCGTCAGCCGCCCATCTTCAGGGGTCGGAAGACGCGGATCCTGGATCGAGACTCTTGGACGATGGAGGTATTCCTGTATGCACGGGAGGAGGAATTCAAGTCCCACACCTACCCCATCAAGTACCCTCGGTCCCGCTGTTTCGACGCTGTCCAGGACGCAGCACGCCTCGCCATTGACGAGTTGTGCCACCTGCACAAAGATGCTGTACATCAGTCCCCCTTTTGCTTCTTCATCAACCCTCGCCCAGGACAGAGGTATCCAGATCCCTTTGATATTCCCGCTGACGATCCTCGACTGTCACATCAGGTGCAGCTCACCCAGGCAATGGCCGTCACTTATGCTAGAGCTCAGGAGGAGATTGGACAACTTCGGATGCTTCTCACCTCCAGCTACCAGCATTCGGACACACTTCGCGCACAGCTTCTCCAGAGCCAGGCAGCTGAGTTTGAGCTGGGACGTCTCAGGGCCGCAGCTAACTACACGCCGTCTTCACCCGTAGTTGACTACACGCCGTCTTCTCCAGTACCAGCCGTCATTCCCAACAACCCGGCACCAGCTCGACTCTCGGGACTCCGCATCAGGATGACAGCACGCAAGAAGGTGCGACGCCCCAGTCCGCCACCTGTCATTACTCTCAAGAAGCGCAAGCCTTCTCCTTCCCGTTCTCGGTCGACTGCCTCCAGTCGTAACCGTGTCTCGGCCGAGTGTGACTGTTCACGTCACCACGTGAGAGAGCGCCAGGAAGACCCGGAGGAGGATCCAGAAGAGGACCCGGAAGAAGACCCTGAGGAGCGCGTCTTTGGAGAGGATTAGTAGTCTTTTGAGTCCGTAGTACCCAAATAAAATGTCCGCGTCCTTAGAACGCTTATTGTTATGTTTTGGTGTGCTAGATGGACTGTACCAGGCCTATGCGCACTTGTGGTACAGCCATCCTTGGAGTTATCTTGATTTTAATAAAAAGTTTCCCCTAAGTGGTTGCTAGTTCTTTCTTGTGTGTTGGCTTGGGATGTGGTTTAGTTCTCCTAATCTCTTACCTTTGCTATTTCCCTCTTACCTTCTGCTAACCTAAACCGCTTCAGATGGTGAACACGAGGAGCAACCCTGGCAGCAGCCGTGACGCCAACAACCAGCCGGAGGACAACATTCCACCACCTCCTGCTCAGGCCCCCAACTTGGAGCAAATGATGGCTATGCAGCTGCAGTTACTTCAAGCTCTCGCCCAGAACCAAGTGCAGCCAGCCCAGCAGGCACCCAACCAGGCACCCCAGTCTAAATTGGGGGAATTCATGAGGACAAGGCCTCCCACTTTTGCTGGATCAGTGGATCCCTTGGAGGCAGATGATTGGATCAAGGATGTGGAAAGAAAATTGGTCCTAGCTCAGTGCAACGATAATGAAAAGGTGTTGTATGCTGCTCATCAGCTCAAGGGAATGGCTGCCAACTGGTGGGAAAACTACCGCGCCGCCCATCAAAATGCACAAGCCATCACTTGGGAGGAGTTTGTCGAAGCTTTCCGCACTGCCCATATTCCTACTGGGATAATGGAAATGAAGAAGAGAGAATTCTACCAACTGCAGCAGGGAAACCTCAGTGTTTCCGAGTACCTGAACAAGTTCACCCAACTGTCCAGGTATGCATCTGAAGAGGTCACCTCAGAGGCGACCAAGATTTGGAGGTTCACGCAGGGACTTGACCCCAATCTCAAGGTGCAGCTGGTATCCAATGACTTCCCAACCTTCCAGCACCTAGTGAACAAGGCCTTTGTCCAAGAAGATGCTCAGCGCCAGCTGTACGAAAATCGGAAGAGGAAGTTTCAAGCCCAGCAAGGAGCAAGCAGCTCTCGATTCCGCCCCAACGCACCTCACTATCACAAGCTCTCAGAGTCAAGCGTGCCGAGGACTCCCTTTTCAGGACCCCGCCCAAATCCACAAACTCCCCGGGCAAACAATGGTGGCCAACCCCCGCAGAACAAGACTTCAGCAGCAGGAGTGCAGTGCTTTAACTGCAAGAACATGGGGCACTATGCCAGCAACTGTCCCCAGAAACGCCCAGCAATGACTCCAGTTCGTTTCAATCTGGGGACTACGCCAGCAAGAGCTCCGACTGCAGGTCAAGGCCGTGGGGCACCACAAACCCCAAGGACTCCACAAGTGGTGAGCAGAGGGCATCTCAACCATGTGACCGCGGAAGCAGCCCAGGATGCACCCGACGTAGTTCTGGGTAAGTTTCTTGTCAACTCAGTAATTGCATCAGCATTATTTGATTCTGGAGCTTCGCATTCTTTTGTGTCAAAAGATGTGGTTGAAAGGTATAATTGGGATGTGAGTAAACTACAGAACCCCATGCTAGTCCAGTCCCCTGGAAAGGAAATGAGGACTAACACAGTTTGCCTTGACGCAACTGTGGATATAAATGGAGTTAAGTTCTTAGCAAATCTTATTATAATAGACTCCAAGGGTTTAGATGTAATACTTGGAATGGATTGGTTAACCAAGTATAAAGGGCAGATAGATTGTGCTGATCGAGCTGTTACAATCACTAACTCTGATGGGATTCAAGTAAGGTATAAGTCAAACTCCCCTATCCAGAGCAGGTGTAGTTTGAACAGTGTAAAGGGAGTGACTCTGGAAAAAGTACCTATAGTGAGTGAGTACCCAGATGTATTCCCTGAAGATTTGCCCGGAATGCCGCCAGACAGGGAAGTAGAGTTTGTCATCAACCTAGTACCTGGAACAGCTCCAATTTCCAAGAGACCTTATCGGATGTCTGCAAATGATTTGGCGGAAGTTAAGAAACAAATTGAAGAGCTGCAGGATAAAGGATTTGTAAGGCCAAGCTCGTCACCTTGGGGAGCACCAGTACTGCTAGTAAAGAAGAAAGATGGTAGTCTTCGCATGTGTGTGGACTATCGATCATTGAATGATGTGACTATTAAGAACAAGTACCCTTTACCCAGAATAGATGATCTGTTTGATCAGTTGAAAGGATCATGTGTATTCTCTAAGATTGACCTTCGATCAGGATATCACCAATTGAAGTTAAGACCAGAGGACATACCCAAGACCGCATTTGCCACCCGTTATGGATTGTATGAGTATACAGTGATGTCTTTCGGTCTAACCAATGCCCCAGCATACTTCATGAATCTGATGAATAAGGTGTTCATGGAATATTTGGATAAGTTTGTGGTTGTATTCATCGATGACATTTTGATATATTCCAAGAATGAGGAAGAACATGCCGAACATTTGAGGATAGTTTTGGAAAAGCTCCGAGAAAATCAGTTGTACGCCAAGTTCAGTAAGTGTGAGTTTTGGTTGAAGAAAGTAGCTTTCTTGGGCCATGTGATTTCGGCGGGAGGAGTATCCGTAGACCCGGAGAAAGTTAATGATGTGCTCAATTGGACACAACCAAAGTCAGTATCCGAGATCAGGAGTTTTCTTGGATTGGCTGGTTACTATCGTCGATTTATTGAAGGATTCTCCAAGCTCGCAAGACCTCTGACCCAGTTGCTGAAGAAGGAAAAGAAGTTTGAATGGAGTAAACCATGTGAGGATAGTTTCCAAGAGTTGAAGAAGAGGTTAACTTCTGCACCAGTGTTGACGCTTCCGGACATTAGGAAGGATTTCGAAGTCTTCTGTGATGCGTCAAGGTAGGGACTAGGCTGTGTACTGATGCAAGAAAGAAAGGTAGTAGCATATGCCTCAAGGCAGCTGCGACCCCATGAAGGAAATTACCCAACGCATGATTTAGAGCTCGCTGCCGTAGTGCATGCACTGAAAATATGGAGGCATTACTTGATTGGTAACCGTTGTGAAATTTACACGGATCACAAGAGTTTGAAATATATATTCACTCAACCCGATCTCAACATGAGGCAAAGGAGATGGCTTGAGTTAATAAAGGATTATGATATTGGAATACATTATCATCCAGGAAAGGCTAATGTAGTAGCAGATGCCTTGAGCAGAAATAGTTATTGTGCCAAGCTATGGATTAAGGACAGTATGCCTGCCCTTCAAGAAGAGTTCCAACGGCTCAACCTAGAAGTAGTGGAGGAAGGATTTCTAGCCACTTTGGAAGTTCAACCAACCTTAGAAGATCAAATCAGAGCAGCTCAAAAGGAGGACAAGTATGTCCAGGAGATCAAGGATAATATGAAGAAAGGAAAAGCTTCGGGATTTTCAGAGGATGAAAAAGGTACCCTTTGGTTTGGGAAAAGAATTATTGTACCTGAAAAGAAAGAGGTAAAGGAGTTAATATTAAAGGAAGCCCATGAATCTGGATATTCAATTCACCCTGGGAGCACCAAGATGTACCAAGATCTCAAGGAAAGGTATTGGTGGTCAAGTATGAAACGAGAAATTGCAGAATACGTAGCCTTGTGCGATGTATGCCAACGGATTAAAGCTGAACACCAGAGACCTGCGGGACTTCTGCAGCCATTGCAGATCCCTGAGTGGAAATGGGAAGAAATTGGTATGGATTTTATAACTGGATTACCAAGAACCAAAACAGGGCACGATTCAATTTGGGTTATAGTGGATCGTTTGACAAAAGTCACCCATTTCATTCCAGTAAAGACCACATACTCCGGGGATAGACTTGCGGAGTTGTACATGTCAAGAATTGTGTGTTTGCATGGGATCCCAAAGAAAATTGTGTCAGATCGAGGAACCCAGTTCACTTCGAGATTTTGGCAAAAGCTACATGAACTTTTGGGCACAAACTTAAACTTCAGTACAGCTTATCATCCACAGACAGATGGTCAAACAGAAAGAGTAAATCAAATCCTGGAAGACATGTTGAGAGCTTGTGTACTGGCAAACAAGAGTAATTGGGATCAGAGTTTGCCCTATGCAGAGTTCTCCTACAACAATAGTTATCAATCCAGTTTGCAAATGTCTCCCTTCGAAGCCCTATACGGCAGAAAGTGTAGGACTCCATTGTATTGGAAGGAAACAGGAGAAGGACAAGTGTTTGGACCAGATGTGCTGAAGCAAGCAGAAGAACAAGTTCGTCTAATCCAGGACAGATTAAAAACAGCACAAACCAGACAGAAAAGTTATGCAGACAATCGACGTAGAAGCTTAGAATTCGTACCTGGGGATCATGTTTATTTGAAGGTGTCACCTCTCAAAGGAATGAGACGTTTTGGAGTCAGTGGAAAGCTAGCTCCCAGATTCATCGGACCTTTTCCTGTTGTGGCGAAACGAGGAGAAGTTGCTTACCAGTTGGAGCTTCCACCTCAGCTGTCAAAGGTGCATGACGTCTTCCATGTGTCTCAGCTAAGAAAGTGTCTTAGAGTTCCAGAAGAGCAGATGCCTCTAGATGAAATAAATGTAAAGGAGGACCTCACCTATCCAGAGTATCCAGTCAAGATATTGGAGGAAGCAGAGCGCCGTACGCGCAGCAAGGTTATCAAGTTCTGTAAAGTGCAGTGGAGTAACCATTCAGAATCGGAAGCAACTTGGGAGCGTGAAGAGGATCTAAAAGAAGAGTTCCCCGACCTTTTTCCCAGTCCATCCGAATCTCGGGGTCGAGATTCTTTCTAAGGGGGGTAGGTTTGTCACATCCCAAAAATTTGGCTTTTTGAAAAATTTAAATTCAAATAAATTATTTTAAGGTAATTGGATTTTACTTGGCTTTTATTTGCCTTTTTGGATTTTCTGGAATTTAAAAACTATTTTTAGAGCTTAAAATGTAATTCAAAATATAAAAATTAAAATATCAACAGTAGTTGGAAATAATTTTATTTAGTCCAAAATATGTCCAGGAGCTTCTGTGAATTTTTCTGGAATTTTTGGAGGTATTTTCCTATTTTTCTGAGGCCTAAATAATTTTCTAGCCTTTTCTGAAATTAGAAATCAAATTCTGAAAAATAAAAACCTCCCTTTTCCTCCGGCCGACGCGTGGACGGCCCAGGGCCGCCCACGTCGCCGCTCGGCCAATCCAGGCCGTTCCCTCCTCTCTCTCTCGCCGCCAAGCGGGCCAGGCCCGTCAGCGACCCCGCCTTCCCCTCCTCCGCGCCCGACGCGTGGACGGCTCGGATGAGCCGCGTCCCCGCGCCCGGCATCGATCCACCGTTCCCTCCCACTTAACTCGTCCCCGCCGCCCGATCCGCCCTCGGGCCACGCGGCTGCCATCCACACCCCGCTCCCTCATCTCTCTGACCCGCGGGCCCCGCCCGTCAGTGTCACGCGCCTCCGCTCCCGCTGCCACCCCGGCCCCGCACGTCAGAGCCGTCGTCTCCCCCGCGGAGACGCCTTCCTTTCTCTCCTCCCCTTTCCTTTCTTGCGCCGGCGACCGATTCCCCCGAGGATCCCTTCCTTCCTTCCTCGGCCCCCTCCGGTTTTGGAAACCCCGAGCGCCGCCGCGACCGAATCCCTTTAATCCCGTGCTTCCCTTCCTTCTCCGCCTCCCCTCTTTCCTTTCCCTCGCCTCCCCTTCCTTTTTCCGGCCGACCACCCCGGCGAGCAATTGCCTCGCCCCTGCTCCCCCTCAGCCCCTATAAATACCCCCTTGGCTCCGCCTTCTCCCACACCACCTCCCAGAGCACTCCACCGCAGCTCCCGAGCCCTCTAGAGCCCGATCACCGTGCCACTCCTCCCCTCGAGCTCCGCCCGACTCCGGCGAGCTTTCCTCGCCGCCTCGGTCATCCCCGAAGCCCGCCGTCGCCACTCCAAGCATCCCCACGCCCGGGCGATCCTCCCCGACCCCTCGGCCGCCCCTCCCCGCCCCCGGAGCGCCGTCGCGTCGGAGCTCCCGATCCGTCGTCGCTGCCTCCTCGTCGCCGGCCACCTCCGTTCACCCCCGAGTCTCGCCGACCCCTCCAACCGGATCTCCTTCGCGCCAGGGTTACATTTCACGCGCCGCCCGAACCTCTCCGCCACTCTCTCGTCGCCGGCGCCGTCGCCTCCGACCATCTTCCCCGACCTCCCCTCCGGCAGGTACCTCAAAAGGTATGGTTGCCCTATATGGGTAGGCAAAGCCTCCCCCGCCCATCTGGTTAGCCGCGCTCTCTCTCAACTCCCCGGTGCGCGTTCGAGCCCTCGGCTCCGCGCGCTGGGTTGAGTTTTCGTTTAATTTTCGCGACTGACAAGCGGGCCCCACCCGTCAGCGGCCGCCGGTCTGCGCTGCCACTGCCGCCTGGGCCCCACCCGTCTGCGTCAGCCTCTGACAAGTGGGTCCAGACCCCAGTGGGTCCCACCTGTCAGTGACCAAGCAGATAGGGTCACTGACAGAGGGGTCCCACATGTCAGCGACCGCCAGAGGGTCTACTGTTCAGTGGGTCCCACCTGTCAATCTCTCAGATTAAAATAAAGATTTAAAAATTAAATATTCCAGTGGGCCCCACCTGTCAGAAATTCCCGAATTTCTCGATTTATTCAAATCTGAGATTTTCAAATGAGCATAACTTTCTCATTTTAACTCCAAATCCAGCCATTCAAATTTCTAAATTCATCTAAAATCATAATCTATCCAATTATGGCCTCGGTTGAATTTTTTTTGGATTTTATTTGAATTTTCTTTTGTATTTATTGTTTTGTTGCTTCGTCTTTCCTCGCGTAGATACCAACGTTGTCGACGATCCCTCTTCACAGCAGCAAGAAGACCCAGAAACCCTGCAAGAAGGCAAGTCTCCTTTGATCATCTTGAACCTATGATTTTGAAATGTTTTAATTATTTTAAATGTTATGCATTGCTATTTACATAAAATGATAATTCAAATCTTAAGGTAGTAGTTAATCCAACTTTGTTATGCCCTCCATTGGAATTGATTGTCATGTACCCTTGTCACCATAGAATTTCCTTTGTCTCATTAATGAGAATATTATAATTACTTGTTGATGTTAGAATGGTAGTATAATGCTTAGTCATGCTATCTAATAACTTTGGAAACTCTTGAAAATTGGGAAATTATGATTTATTATTAAATCCTTGTGTTTGAAAGTGAAGTGGCAATTGGAGTTGTCACTGTGTTTTTAAAATAAAATAAAAATGTGAAAGTTGGTTTAGATTAGGGTGGATGGTTGTTTGGGTTGGTGCAGTAAGCACGAGAACTTGTTAAGTGTATGTTCCACCCTAGTCAATTAAGGACCGACGCTTGTGTTTGTCCAAACTGAGCATTAACCGTACAACCACAAGTCTATATGGGTACGACCTAGCTAACTAACCTATAAAGGTGTAGTTTAGATATCACCAGTGGTGTATTGAGTGCCAGGGTGTACTGGTTACTCATAGTGAGGGACAGGGTTTACTGTACTCATATGGCGCAAGAGGGGGCTTCAGATTGGGCGGATTTAACCCTTCTGCGGTGAAACCTCAGCGGGTGGTCTCTAGCTATACTGGAGTAGGTGAAAGGCTTTGTGATATTTTATCTGGGTCTCATGCCAAAGGAAGCATGATGACTATTAAGATAATTTATCTCTTGTGGGTAAAGTTGTACAACCTCTGCAGAGTGTAAAACTATTCGAATAGCCGTGCCCACGGTCAAGGGCGGGCAAGGAATGCATTCACATGGTAGATTTCTGGTTTTGTTTTAAAATCAAAAGTTTTGTATTCCGAGGGTGGAGGGAACTCTCGGAAGGGAATCCTGGCGGATGGAGCCAGAGAGGGTGGATGGAACCCGCAGTTTAAAACTTGACCAATGGTAATTTGGTTAGCTAGTGTTGGCAGTTGGAACCTTCACTAGAAAGTTAATTCTGTTAAAACATTTACTTCATTAAAATAATGCCTTCGAAAATAATTAGTAGTAATTGAATTTTAAAATGTTGCTTTGTGCAAAAGAACCATATGACCTCCTTTGTTAAGCCTTGCATCTATGCATTTTTCCCAAGACTTGCGGAGTACTTTATGTACTCACATGCTACACTTAAAAATAAAATCTCAGAGGAAATTGAAGCTCAAGAAGGTGACTACGACTACTGCTTCGCTTGTGGCTGTGATGGATTCTTCCCGGAGGACTAGGTCGCGCTTCCCCAGTCAATTGCCTGTGGCAAATTGATGGGTCGTCCTCGAGTTTTATTTGCTTCCGCTGTGTTTGATTGTGCGAGGTCTTAAACCTCCCTTGTAATAATGAGACCATGTGGTCAGTACTCTAATTATTGTAATAAATCGTCGATGGTGATGTTTTCCATTCTGTTTAAACTGTGTGCACTAGCTTTGATCTGGGACTAGTGCAGTAATACACAGGGGGTCCGGGTTTGAGAATCCGGGGGCCCGACAACAACCCATGTTATTATGCCATGTCGATCTAATCTATCGCTTTAGTGAAATATATGGTGTTTCGATCAAATCAATAGTGTCTGCTTCGGGACCATAGCAACAGTATCCCATTTGACAGCCATTAACTGCGACTTTAACAGTGTCCACTAAGAGCAAGGCTAATAATACAGTCTTCAGCTGACTGTATGGATACTTACAACCCACTTATCAGCTCATTCACATAGTAGTTTACAGCCAGCTGAAGGCTGTATAACCCACCCTTTTCTCTCACAAAGTTTCTTGGTTCTTGTACTTCAGCTGGCTGTAAACTTACAGCCCACCTCTCTTCTCTCTCCTCCACCTCAGCATATAGCCTACTAACAGCCTCTTATTATACTTGCTCTGACAGTTGGATCAAAAAGCAACAGCCCACATGTTCCATCGGGACTATTCCACAGGACTGTAGCAATAATGTAGTATATGTCCTGAATCAGGCACTACACCGTGTACCGTACCAAATATTGTACATTGGTACTGTAGCAGGATCTGAGCCGTTAGATTTTTGATGAACGGTACGGTCAGCTGGCTACTGCTAAAGTTGCAGTTACTACTGCAGCTGCACTACCATTGGGTGAGCATATTTTTACCGAACCGAGAGAAAATCGAAATGTTCGGTTTATTCGGTTTAAGGTGTTCGGCTCGGTTTTAAAATCCAATCTGCTCGGTGATGGGTGTTGCTGGAAAACTTGAGCCTAGGTTTGAGGTCTTAGTACATCTCACCATTTAGTCTATATATAGAGGTCCTAATCATTATTTTTATACTTGAAAGAGAAAGTAATAAAGAAAAGAGTTCCCCTCTCAACTCTTGTATTCAATCTTGTATTTTTTGTATTATTTTGTGATTGATCTATTTCTTTTATATAGAAGGAATCGCTCGGACTAGACTCGCCAGACGCCAGCGATGATTCCTCAACACGTTATCAACACGATTCGCTCCGGTGGATCGAAAGGTAATCATAGAAGCACTCGTAGATTGAATTGCCTATCTAGATCACTTTAAATTTCCACAATTTTTGATTTCTACATTATTATTCTACGGTGCAAATCCGCTCTAATCTATCGTGAGCTGAGTTGAAGTCGCCGGCCAAACCGATTGGTAGATTTGCACAAAGAATAGATGTTGATTGCACTATAGACTGAAAAAAATCGTCTCGCGCATGTTGCCCGTACACGTCGCACGAACTGCCGACCGGCTGCCCGTCCGCACCAGCCCGCACCCCGCACGGCCACCCGAGCCGCCGCACCGCCCATCAAAGATGCCCGTACAGGATCTAACGCACCGCCGAACGTCGTACTACCCATCCGCGCTGCTTGCACGCGGTCGACCGCATCACTCGAGAGCCGGAGCCCCGCATGGCCACAACCGCGCCACCCAAGCTGCCCAGTCGCCCTACATCGCTTGACTCCCAGGGCAAGGCCGCCGCTGCCTCGCGCACAAAGCGCTGCCATCCGCTATCGCTCGACTCCTAAGGCAAGGCTGCTGCTACTCCTTTAGCGCCGCCGACCTGAGCGCCGTCGACCCGCACGCTGCCGCTCCCACACACCACCGTCTCACGCCCGTATGGCGAGTCATCGTCGCCTTGTGGCAGCACAAGCCGTAGCTTAGGCCGTTGAATGGGGTCAGGGTTACCCCATGCACTGAGTTGGCCATGATGGGCCAAAGAAAAAGAGGAAGGGGGCCACCACTGGCATTTTGCAAAAAGGCCCCTAGGAAATCCAAAAATTACTCAAAAAAATTCCTCAGAATTGAAAATTAGCGAATAAGCCCTCGAAAATAGCAGAATTCCCTAAAAATTTAGATTCCACCATAAAAGGGCATCGGGAATTCAAAATTTGAATTTTTTTAATATTTGAAGCATGCTTGGCACTGTTATTATTACTTTCTTTGTTTTCCATATTTATTTACTATTTTGATTAATCATAATTATTTAAATTGCCTTTAATCACTAAAATTAATAGTAAAATTATAGAAATGCATAGAAAATTCTGAAACATTACAAGAATCTTTTTGTACCATTATCCAATTTATTTTATGCAAGTTTACCTATAGTAAACTTATATATTCCATTTATGCACAAGTAGATGAAAGGCATCATGAACTGGGAGTTTGAGGAGCTGGCCCAGCATGGCCAAAATTATTTGACTTGGGCTTCCGATGTCGAGATTGTACTTGGAACCAAGAAGCTTCGTGCTGCCATTGGGATTGGTGCATCGGAAGATGCCAAACCCACTCTTGAGAAAAATGATCAGGCACTTCATTTCCTTATACACCATCTCTACCTCACTCTCAAGAATAAGTACATGGCAGAGAAAAGCACACTAGCCTTATGGATTGCACTAAAGAAATGGTTCGAGAAGCTAAAATACACCATTCTTCTTTAGGTAGAGTCAGAATGGATCCGACTGAGTTTTGCTAGCTTTAAGACGGTTGGAGAGTACAATTCTGTTCTGCGTAGAATTTGTATCAATCTTCAACTTTGTGGCAGATAGGTCACAGATGAGCCAAAGATTGAGAAAGCCCTCTTTACCTTCCACCCTAATACAGTGCAGTCTGCGTGCAACTATCATCAAGATGGCTATAAGGAGTATGCTGAATTGATTGATATTATGCAGATTACAGAGGTTTAGGATGAAGTTGTCCGCAAGAACTTTGTCGCACAGCCACATAGGAGCTCGACTGGCCGTAAGGCCAACGCTGGGAGCTATACGGTGCGGAAGCCTATAATAAAGAAAAGGGGAAGAAAGGGCAAAGTCACAGCCTAGAAAGGCAAGCCAAATGCTCTACAGGAAAATAAGGCCAGCAAACCAAAATAGGATGACAAGCCCTATGGTCAGCAAGACCAAACCTACAATAAGTGTGGCAAGTGGGGGCATTGGTTGCTGATCTGTAAAGAGTCGCAACACATTGTCGATGCCTTCTAGGCCAAGAAGAAGAAGGCGGCAAAGGGTAGTATGAAACCCACTTTGCCTTCATTTAGGAGGGGATTCTAAGCAGCTACCTGCACCAATGAAAGTTGATTCCACGCCTGTAGTAGCACCCTCTCTTGACATTGCAGTTACCATCGCCGCCATGATTTCCTAAGAAGATCATCTCACCCCTGAGAAGATAGCAGCCGAAGTCTCTAGTTTCTTAGCAGATTCAGTCTTATGCACAGAATGCATTTAGACTTTAATTGTCATTTATTTCATGTGTGGGAGGAATAAGTTAGACTTTGCATTGATGGTACTCAAACAATTTTTTCGTAATGGTTGGATGATATTAACTAATTCATTCATTTATTCAGTTAATAATAGATGATTTGTTCTGATATTTGAATTATTTTATTTATTGATTATCTTCTACTAAATATTAATAAAGTACTTTATATTAGAATCTGTGTGGTGCCCAATAGAGGAAGTGTGCTTATCTAACAGTGGCACGACGAATACCATCTTGAGAGACCAAATTCTTTCAGTCAATTAGTAAGAATGTTGGCAGCCTTACAACAATCACCAGTAGCGATGCTTATATAATAGGCTCAGGAAGAGCTACAATTATACTCCAAATGGGCATAACGTTAGTCATTCAAGAAGCCTTATTGTATTTAGAATCGTCTAGAACTCTCCTAAATTTCAAGGATATTCGCACTGATGGTTTCATGTTGAAACTAAAGAAGAGTATGGTAAGGAATACCTGCTCATTACAAAGCATGAAGCAAGTGGAAAAGGGGTACTATAAAGACTTCCTTCATTTGAATCTGGGCTATACTGCACTAATATTAAGACACTCATAGCCTATACTGCCCTGAAAACCATATTTAGAAACTCTGAACTCTTCTGTTTTTGGCATGATAGATGAGGCCATCCAGGTATTAGGATGATGATAAATATAATTAATAATTCACAGGGATATAATATCGATGTAAAGAATTTTCTGAATCAAGTAGATTTTGTGTGCTCTACATGTGCCACTAGAAAATTAATACTAGACATTCTGCTCTAAAATTGAAGGATGAAGTCCCTGCATTCTTGGAGCACATCCAAGGAGACATTGTGGTCCCATACAGCAACTATCATGGGCATTTAAATATTTTGTGGTTTTCATCGATGCTTCCTCGAAATGGTCGCATATATGTTTATTATCTACGAGAAACCATTCTTTTGCAAAGCTGATCTTGTAGATAATTCAAATTAAAAATAATTTCCCTAATCATCATATTAAGTCCATCAGAATGGACAACTCTGGAGAATTTACTTCAAGGGAATTTGATGATTATTGCATGGTAATGGGAATTAAAGTTGAACATTTTGTACCACATGTCTACACCCAGAATGGACTAGCAGAAGCATTAATTAAGAGAATTAAATTTATTGCCCGGCCACTTTTGTAGAATTGTAATTTACCAACTACATATTGAGGACGCAGAGTCCTACATGCAGCAACTCTCATTAACATTAGACCATTGGCATACAATATCCACTCACCTATGCAACTAGCGCAAGGGTCAACACTGAAAATTTCTCATCTTCGTAGATTGGGTGTAAGATTTATGTACCTATACCCCCTCCACAACGTACTGCAATGGGCCCTCTTCAAAAGTATACGTTGGTTGTGAGACAGCATCCATAATAAGGTATTTGGACCCTATGATAAGAGATTTGCATACTACCCATTTCGTTGATAATATATTTGATGAGAATAATTTCCCAATATTAGAGGGAGAAAATTAATCCCTTGGTAAAAATATTGAAAAATTACATGGCAAGCCACGGGAATCCATGCACATAACCTGCGCACTAGTGAAGCAAATAGAGAAGTCCAAAAGATCATTAACTTGTAAGCATTAGCAAACCAACTACTTGACCAATTTAGTGATTTAAAGAGCATAATTAAGTCGCATATGTCTACATGAATGCACTGGAGAGGGTTGAAATACATAAAAAAGTTGAAGGTATCCCTAATCCTGTCCAGAGTCCTTAGAATAAAACGATGAGAACTCTGGCCCTTTGAATCCTAAGTAACCGGGAATGTCTGATGAAAAAGGATCAGAAGGACTTGATACATCCAATTACTGAAGTTCCCTAGAATTAGAAGGGAAGCCAGTTAAGACCTAGCACCAGTATGACACCTTCAAGGAAAGGCATACCAGATTTGAACATTCCCACGGAGGGAGAAATCAACATGGATGTGTGCACACATATCGGAGCTGAAAAACTAAAGGGACTTGCTCCCACAATTGGAAGGAGCAGTGAGCAAGTAGAAGCACTAGAAGAATCAACCCATGATGAAATAGGTATAAACTATGTGTACATGGGAGAATTGATGAGTAGGACAACAGCCAATGTTCATATTTATTTTGCAAAGAAAATTGCCACAATCATCGATCTTGATCTAGAGCCTGCATCGCTCGTCGAATGTAAGAAAAGATTAGATTGGGAGGATTGAAAAAAGACAATAGAAATTGAATGATTATCTATGAATAAAAAGATGTGTTTAGGACTGTAAGCCGCACGCCTCCCCATGTGCACCCCATAGGGAGAAATGAGAAAAATGAAGTTGTAAGATATAAAGTAAGGCTTGTTGCACAAGATTTCACTTAACGACCAGAAGTTGATTATGAAGAAATCTATGCCCCGGTCATGAGTGGTATTACCTTTAGATATTTAATCTCGATGGTAGTGAATCTAAATTTAGAAATAAAGTTAATGGATGTAGTAACAGTATACCTTTATGGAACATAGATTCGGATATTTATATAAAGGTACCTGAAGGTATCCCTGTCCCGAACCAAGACAGAGCAAATAGAAACCTGTACAGTGTGAAACTCAGAAAATTACTATATGGACTTAAGCAATCAGGCAGCATGTGGTATAATCGCTTAAGCGACTTTCTATGTAAGAAAGGCTACATGAACAATAAGCATTGTCCCAGTGTATTTATACAATGATCCTAGAATAAATTTTGTATAATCGTAGTATATGTAGATAATATGAATATCATCGGAACCTTGGAAGATATAAAAGAGGTGAGTTCCTACCTGGAGTCAGAATTCAAAATGAAAGATTTGGGTAAAACCAAATATTGCCTAGGCTTGCAGCTTGAGCATGTTCCTGAAGGGATATTAGTGTATCGGTCTGCATACACTCAAAAGGAGTTAGAAAGGTTCGGTTTTGAAAAGGCGTACTCATCAAAAGTACCGATGATCGAGATATCTTTACAGCAAGATAAACATCCGTACCGACCTAGAGAAGATGGGGAGGAAGTACTCGGACGGGAATTCCCATAGTTAAGTGAAGTAGGAGCACTTATGTATCTAATAAACTATACTAGACTGGACATTGTATTTGTCGTAAACCTATTAGCAAGATATAGTGCAGAATATACCAAAAGGCATTGGTAGGTGAGAGACCATGTGGAGGTATCCCCATATTTGTGATGAGTAATTGATGGTTGTGTTAGAGAGTTTGAGTTTGTTTTGGATATTCTAGGGTTGAGTACCTTTCATTAATGCTATTGTTGATTATGTTGTTTCGTGCGGTGCTATATGACGGTTTGCTTGTCTGTGTGACTGCAGGACTTTGGAGCTAGGACATGGTGAGGCGTGGGAGGACCGGGACTAGGCACAGGAGGTGTTGAGGTCCAGACGGTCGGAGATGCCGAAGATGATTGAGGTTGCTGAGGTGGTTGCGAGTCGGGAGACGAGGAATCGAAGCGGGAGCTATCAGTACTGGACACGACGGGCAACGACGGATGGACCGGGACTAGGCTTAGGGAGCAGTCGGAGGTCCAGACGGTTGGATGTCAGTTGCGGTCGTGTGCGACGAAACAGACCAGGACTAGACTCAGGTGGTGTCGGAGGTCCAGTCGGTCGGAGTCGGGTGGACACGACGGGCAGCGGCGAGGTGGACCAAGACAAGACTTAGGTGGAGTCGGAGGTCCAGATGGTCAGGATGCCGGGTGAGGTCGTGTGCAGCGAAGCGGACTGGGACTTGACTCAGGGAGGAGTTGAGGTTCAGACGGTCAAGATACCGGTTGCGGGAAGCTTCCGGGAAGCTGCTTGAGGGGCAATTTGGAGAATTGACTCAAGCATGAGTGGAGTGGCTGGTTTTCCCTCCAAAATTGAGTGCGTTGACTTTTGACTCATGGGGTGTGAGGCTTGTGAGTGGAAAGGGGCTGACCTTTCTTGATTTGCTATTAGAGGGTGAACTCTTGCCTTCATATGTGGTGTGGAGGAGGCTCTGGAGAAGGAAGTCAAGCGAGCAGTGTAGTGTTCTCAGTGTGTGTGTGCATGAGTTCATACTGAGAAGCATGTAGTGTGTATTTCCTGATTCCCAATTACGTATGGGGCCGCTGTAATCATTCATCTCCTTGTATGCATTTGAGAAGTCTTGAGATGGAAATGATCTGAGTGTTGGTCTCTCTGTGATGGATTTCTGTTTCTGGTTGCTCTTTGTTTCTCTCTGTTGTTCTTGTGTTTGAGCTAATCCTTTGAGCAATTGGTTGCTAAATCTTTGTGCTTTGAACTGGGAGTATCATCAAGCCCCTTGGCTAGCATTTCCCGAGAGCAAAAGATTTTAGCAGCTGGTCTCTCCCAAGAAATGAGCTAAATGCATTTCCTCTGTTTACCTGTTTCTAGGGTTTAGAGGCAGGGGATGCTTGGGTTCTTGGATTCTCAACGAGATATTTATTCTAGGTGTGTGCTTTAGTGTTGTGAGATCATTGCTTAGGTGAATGCAAAAGTTCATGAGCAAGAGATGTGAGAATAATGAGTAATTTGGAAATAAGCTCATTCTCTGTCAGTTTTTAGAATTGTGCTCAAAAGTTAATTTCTTGCTCTTTTGGCCATATCTTTTGGTTCCTAAGGCCCTCCTGCTATTTAGTTTAAAGTCCTCTTCTTTTGGCCTAAGGGGAACAGCAGAGGTTCGGCAATTTTCTTGTTTTTCTGAAGTATTCAGTTTTTACTGTCAAGTTTTCGGCTTGCGCTACTCTCAGAACCGAGGCCCGGTCAGACCGGTTTTATACCGGCGGTCTGACCGGATGGAGAGGGGTGGTCTGACTGCTAACCCTAGCGGTCAGACCGGAGGCATTGTGGCAGTTCGACCGGAATTGGCAGAGCTGTTAGACCGGGCTTTAGCCGGCGGTCAGACCGGTCATGTACCGGCGGTCTGACCGGCCGAGGCCGTGCGGTCAGACCGGCCCATGTCCTCCAGTCAAACCGGCTTTCAGGCAGTTTTCAGTGCAGCACTCTGATATGTTTTGTTTATCTTTGTTTCGTTCGCGTGTCATTTCATTTTAGATTTCCAGAGAGCATGAATCATCCTCATCATAGTTCTTATAGCTATTGGTGAGAAGAGAATTTTTGGAGTAGACACTTTGGGGGCAAATTTTAAAAGGCACCAGTCACCCCCCCTCTGTTGCCATTTTCGATCCTACAGTAGGGAATAAAGGACCTTTTCTGATGCCTCCAAGGAAGCAAAGATTTTGGACTATTCTAAAGAAAGAATCAAGACCTGAGTATGACTGGTTATACAGATGCCGGGTATCATCAGACCTGCATACAGCTAGGTCACAAATAGACTATGTATTTCTGTGTGATAGAACTGTAATTTTATGAAAATCGTTTAAGCATAGTCTTGTATCAACTTCGATGAACCACTTAGAAATCATAGCACTGTACGAGGCTGCACGAGAATGTGCTTGGCTTCGACGAATAATTCACCACATCCAGCAATCATGTGGTTTGAATATCGTGCAAGCTTCCATAATTAACTATGAAGATAATATAGCTTGTATTACACAAGTACAGATGAATTACGTGCAAAGTCATCTCACAAAGTATATCAACCCTAAGTTCTTCTACGCTCATGAATTGCAAAAGATGGATGAAATTAAGATATTGCATGCTAAGTCGTACAAAAATCTTGCAGATTTATTCATTAAGTCACTTTCATCATCTAACTTTGAAATATGTGTACGTGGAAATGGAATGATGAGATTTAGAGAAGTGCAGAACTCAGGGGGAGATTCTTCTCGAGCTCACTGTTAAAACTTGATCACAAAGATTGAATACACAAAGTATAAATCCTGCAGATTAAATAAAATTAGGTGAATTGTACTCTTTTTTCCATTAACGAGCTTTTCTGAAGTTTCTCGGATAAGGTTTTTAATGAGGCAATTTGTGCAACACAATATAACATATATCATGTACTATTTTTTCTAAATTTTTTCCACTGGGTTTTTATAGAGTTTTGATGAGACATGAATGTGTTGAATGAGTGCCCAAAGGAGAGTATTGGGAAACTTAGGCCTGAGGCTAAGACCTTGACCCATAGTAGGAATCTCACCACTTAGTCTATATAGGGGTCCTAATCATTGTTCTTGTATTTGAAAGAGAAAGTAATAATGAAATGAGTTCTCCTCTTATCTCTTGTGTTCAATCTTATATTTTTTACATTATTTTATAATTGATTCATCTCTTACCTAAGAGAAATCATTTTAATTAAACTCGCCAGGGAGGGATTTCTTCAACAGATGTATCGCTCGGTTTGCAAACGTCCAAAACGGAACAGGCCGAAGAAACCGAACTTTCCAGGCTCCCAGCAACCAGCGCGAGTCCCACCCAAACCCAACAGGCCGACACATTTTCCGAAGTCCCAAGGCCCATCTACTCCATCTTTCAAATCACAGGCTCACAACGATCCATCAGACCACCCGAGTCGAGCCCCACGGCCCCCCCGGGCGCCCCGCGACCAGGCGAAGGCGGCGTTGTGCTCGGGATCGTGGGCAGCTCGCGGCTGCCGACTAGACGACGGCAGGGGTGAGTGGAGTGCACGGCGGAGCAGCGGCACACTCGCGGGCGACTCTCGACTGGGCAGCGGCATTGTTGTCAGGTCTTGATCTTGTACAAAGTAGAAGTGTGTGTGTATGTGTCGTGTTAATAATCTGTAACCAGTTGTGTGCAATGTGTGCAGCGCACAAACTGGATCTGAACCGCTCAGTATCTGCATTGTCAAAGCAGTTGAGCTGAGGCGTGAGTAGTGGCGTGAGTTGCGGAAGGCATTGTTGTAGCTAACTGCAGTTTTTGGCAAAGAGTGATAATATTCAGAAAAGCTGGAACGACAATACGTTACGTCGGCCAGGCAAAATACTTGTGTGCATCTCTGGAAGATTGAGAGTTCTTTGCATCCCATCCAAGTTACGATCCTTTCATTTGGTATCAGAGCGCAGGAGCTTTGATTGGAGAGGATGTCAAAGGACGGCGAGGGGAATGCAGCGGCACAATCGGCGGCGGGAGCAGGCGATGATAACCGGGAGTCATTACCATTGGCCGTGCCGGTGGTGCAGGGCGCACTGCATAGCGCGCAGCAGCGGCCGCGGGGACCGATCGTGTATCCGCAGCTGACGCGCACCAATTATAACATCTGAGCGATGAAGATGAGAGTGGCGTTGCAATCACAGCGCATCTGGGAGGCCGTGGAGCGCACGAACGTCGATTTTGAGATCGACCGGGAGGCCCTGTACGCCATCTATCAGGCGGTGCCCGACTCCGTCATGTCCTCCCTCGCCGGCAAGGACTCTGCGAAGGCGGCCTGGGACACCATTAAGGCGGCGCATGTGGGGCATGATCGTGTGCAGCAGGCAAGTCTGAAGTCCATGCGGAAGGAATTCGAGGAACTCACGATGGGAGACCAGGAATCTGTTGATGATTCTGCAGGGCGAATGAACACGCTGGTGGCGGGGATGCGTGCTCTTGGCGATGTCATCAAGGAAGTGAGGATGGTGCAGAAGTTTCTCCAAGCAGCGCCTGTGAGGTACATGCAAATAGTGACTTCGATTGAACAGTGTGTACCACTTGAAACTCTGGCAGTGGAAGATCTGATTGGGAGATACAAGGCTTATGATGAACGTGTATGCACACGTTTTGGAGATCCAGAGAAAGGTGAGCACCTCATGCTGTCGAGATCCCAGTGGGAGAATCTCTCTAACAAGAAGAAAAGTGGAGAGGGGTCTAGCACTGGTAGTAAGGGGGGTGGAGATCAGAGCAGAAGTGATAGCCACTCCGGCGTTCTTGGCAAAAACGGAGACCAGCAGAAGAAGGAGTGGAAATTTGACATCAGGAAAGTCAAGTGCCACAATTGCGGTAGAAAGGGCCACTTCAAGAAGGATTGCACCAAGCCTAAGAAGGAGAGAGCAATGCTTGCCCAGAAAGACAAGAGAGATGATGAAGAACCTGCTCTGATGATGATGCAAATCTGTGAGCTAACTGAAGCTGCTGAAGAATTGGAAGGCAAAGTGTTCCTGAATGAGGAGAAAGTGCATCCTAGCAAGGCTGAAAGAAACAACAGTGATGAATGGTACTTAGATACGGGAGCAAGTAATCATATGACTGGAATTGAAGCAAAATTCACTGAACTTGACAAATCAGTGAAAGGAAAGGTAAAGTTTGGAGACAACTCCACTGTTGCAATTCTGGGCAGAGGTACTGTGCTGTTTCAGTGTCAGAATGGAGAACACCGAGCTTTGTCAAATGTTTACTTCATACCATCATTGAAAACCAACATCATTAGTTTGGGTCAATTATCTGAAAGAGGATGCAAAGTTGTCATTCAGGACGAGTTCCTTCGGATCTATGACAAGCAGCGTCAATTGCTAGTAAAAGTGAGGAGGTCATCAAACCGATTGTACCTACTGGACCTCAGTGTGACAAGCCCAGTTTGTTTGATGACAAATTACAGTGATGATGCGTGGATCTGGCACGCACGTTACGGCCATTTGAACTTCAAGGCACTCAGACAGCTGGAGAGGGAACAAATGGTGCATGGGCTCCCCCACATTGATCATATAGAGCAGATTTGTGATGCTTGTCTTGTCGGAAAACATCGCAGGCTGCCGTTTCCCGCTGCAGCAACATTCAGAGCATCTGAACCGCTGGAGCTTGTACACGCAGACCTCTGTGGACCGGTGTCGCCTGCAACTCCAGGGGTAAGAGATACTTCATGCTCGTGGTAGATGATTTTAGTAGATTCATGTGGTTAGTACTGCTGCGCACAAAGGATGAAGCTCTGCATACTTTCCAAAATATCGTCAAGAGAGCAGAAGTGGAAGCGGGACATGGAGTAAAGGCCTTCAGAACTGATAGAGGGGGTGAATTCACTTCACAACTGTTCACTGCATATTGTGAAGGGCGAGGCATTAAGCATTTTCTCACTGCTCCGTACACGCCGCAGCAGAACGGAGTAGTAGAGAGAAGGAATCAAACAGTGGTTGGAATGGCGCGCAGTTTGCTCAAGAGTAAAGGCATGCCCGACGCACTGTGGGGTGAAGCGGTGACAACAGCGGTGTACTTGCTAAATCGTGCACCCACGAAAAGCAATCCCGGAAAGACACCGTATGAGCTTTGGTATGGGAAGAAACCAAGCATACACCACCTTCGGGTTTTTGGGTGCGTTGCATATGCAAAAGTGACGACGCCAAATCTGCCGAAACTTGCAGACCGAAGCAAGCGGACTGTGATGCTTGGGTATGAACCGAATACAAAGGCTTACAGATTGTATCACCCAGCAAGCAGGAAGATTATTGTGTCAAGAGATGTGATTTTTGATGAAGGAAGTCAGTGGGACTGGAGCAAAGTGGAATCGGGAGATTCAGAAGCTTCAGGAGACATCTTTACTGTAGCATATCCAGATATTGTCCATGTTACTGAACCCGAGTCTGCAGTGCAGCGGCAGACGGAACCCGAGTCAGAAGAGGCTCATGAGGAAGTAAGAGATGCTACAGGCGATGCTACACCAGTATCCTCACCTCTGGCATCACTGGGAGAGCCAAGACAAGGTACCATGGCAACACCCATTCTTCCCAGTGCAGAAGGTAGCACTGGCAGGGGTGCAGGTGTGTCACCAAGCACTGAAGACTCAGTTGGGCCACAAGGATACAGGAAAATCCAGGATCTGCTGGATACCCTACCTCCATGTGAATTAGTGGATGAACCCGATGACTTTGAGGTATGTATGCTCGGAATTGAAGAACCCACTTCCTTCATTGATGCACAGAAGGAGGCATGCTGGCGTCGAGCCATGGATGAAGAGATGAGCTCCATACTTGACAATAACACCTGGATCATGACAGATCCACCTGCAGGTCAGCGGCCCATAGGGCTGAAATGGGTTTTCAAGTTGAAAAAGGATCCCTCCGGAGCAATTGTGAAGCACAAAGCTAGGCTTGTTGCCAAGGGATATGTGCAGAAAAGGGGGGTGGATTTTGATGAAGTATTTGCTCCGGTTGCCCGCATTGAGACCGTCAGATTGCTTGTCGCCTTGGCAGCTCAAGAGGGGTGGGAGCTACACCATATGGATGTAAAATCTGCTTTTCTGAATGGAGAGCTCGAGGAGGATGTATATGTTTGTCAGCCACCCGGTTATGAAGCACATGGGAATGAACACAAGGTCCTGAAACTGAAGAAGGCCTTGTATGGCTTGCGTCAAGCTCCAAGGGCGTGGTACGCAAAATTGGATGCTAGCCTAATTGCCCTTGGTTTCCAGAGGTGCCCTCTTGAACATGCTGTATACATGAGGTGCACTGGATCAGCTCGGTTGTTAGTAGGGGTGTATGTTGATGACTTGGTGATTACTGGAGCAGACAAAGAAGAAATTGTCAAGTTCAAAGAAGAGATGAAGGATCTTTTCAAGATGAGTGACTTGGGCCTATTGTCTTATTATTTGGGCATTGAGGTAGCTCAAACTGCAAATGGTATTTCACTTAGTCAAACTGGGTATGCACTGAAGATCTTGAAGAACACCGGATTGTCTGATTGCAATCCCTGCCAAATACCCATGGAGCCTCGACAGAAACTGACCAAGTCCGAACAAGGATCCAAGACCAAGGTAAATGCTACTCTCTATCGCAGTATTGTCGGGAGCTTGAGATATCTGGTGAATACTCGCCCCGATTTGGCACATTCTGTTGGCATTGTGAGTAGGTTTATGGAGGATCCTTCAGAGCAACATATGGCAGCAGTTAAGCAAGTGCTTCGATATGTGCGAGGTACAATTAATTTCGGCTGCCACTATGGGAGAAAGGTGGAAGAAAAACCGAGATTGGTTGGGTATAGTGACAGTGACTTTGCCGGGGATGTCAATGACAGGAAAAGCACAACAGGTATAGCTTTCTTCTTGGGATCAAACTTGGTGACATGGTTTTCTCAGAAGCAGAAAGTCGTAGCCTTATCTTCATGTGAGGCGGAGTATATGGCTGCAACCACAGCTGCTTGTCAGGGTATATGGTTGAGTCGTTTGCTTGGTGAGCTGAATTCAGAAGAACCGCAAGCAGTGAAGATTTTGGTGGACAACAAGTCGGCGATATCTCTCAGTAAGAATCCTGTACACCATGACCGTAGCAAGCACATAGACACGAGGTACCATTTCATCCGGGACTGCGTGGAAGAAAAGAAGATCAATGTCGAACACGTCAGGACTGAAGAACAGCTAGCAGACATATTGACGAAGTCCCTGGCTCGCCCCAAGTTCCTGGAGATGAGAGACAAGATTGGCCTCCGCGCTATGATGAAGTGAAGTACAAGATCGGGGGGGTGTTTGTCAGGTCTTGATCTTGTACAAAGTAGAAGTGTGTGTGTGTATGTGTCATGTTAATAATCTGTAACCAGTTGTGTGCAATGTGTGCAGCGCACAAACTGGATCTGAACCGCTCAGTATCTGCATTGTCAAAGCAGTTGAGCTGAGGCGTGAGTAGTGGCGTGAGTTGCGGAAGGCATTGTTGTAGCTAACTGCAGTTTTTGGCAAAGAGTGATAATATTCAGAAAAGCTGGAACGACAATACGTTACGTCGGCCAGGCAAAATACTTGTGTGCATCTCTGGAAGATTGAAAGTTCTTTGCATCCCATCCAAGTTACGATCCTTTCAATTGTGGGCGAGTGGAGCGCACCGCGGAGCGGCGGCGTGGGCGACTGTATGGCGGCAGCTGCAGCATAGTTTTCGATAGCCTCCTTGAACGAACTTGGCGTTTCTTCTAACTCCGTTTGCCATCCTGCTCATGTTCGTGGCTGAGAGTTTCATGGAAATGTGTTGAACAATGGGTATTTGTATTTGGGGGTGCTAGGGCTTGGTTTGTGGGTTGCACACGGAGAGTATGTCGGCCTCATTTAGACGTGGTGAGTCCCCATGGTGCTTCCTTAGCGTCTATGGCTTCCTCGGCTCCTACGGACTCCTCAATTCCTATGGCCTTGTCGGCTCCTATGGCCTCATCGGCTCCTACAGCCTCCTACTCAATTGCCGCCAACTTGGGTGCTCGGGGGTCCGGCTCAATTGTGGTCAAGCACCATGACTCTGGTCCCCCACAGCATGCTACGGTTCTGCCAGTTCACCACTTCTTCTTCTTCCTACCCAAGACGATCTGCCCTTTCTCCCCTTTACTACAAGCATTTTGATTTAGTTTCTATTTTCATCTTGCTTTACTTTCTAATTACGCACAGTCTCAGAAATGCCTATGATTGTCATCACGACAGGACTTGTTAGGGAGGGCATGCGCTTGGGAGCATGCTTTTCTTTCCAAGCACGTGTGGCGGCTTCTATGGGCTCGTCGCCGATGCGTTGAGGCCATGCTAGCTAATGTCCTCTATGTCAATCGTACTAATCAAGGAAAAGCTAGTGCACATAGTGACAACTGGGATACATATCATGCACAATGACAACTTTTGTTAAATAAAAAGTACGGGCCTTATGGCCAAGGTTTACATCAACACTGCTCATTGGCTAAATATAAAAAAGAAATAACAGTGGAAACAAATAAGTAAAGCAGTGAAGCCAAAAGCCTGCCATAGGCAAACGACAGTAAGACATAGCCTACTTGTCCTATCCTCACCGTAGTCGAAGTCGTCCTCCTCTGTACAACAGAATTAAGCAAGGGTGAGCACATAAAATATACTCTGCAAGTTACACGGGAAATGCAATGTTAATGCAAGGTTAACAAGTGAAGACATATAGTGTTATTTGAGCACAAAGAAAAATTTAAAGAAATATAATAAATAGATAGAAAATTGCTAAATTTAGTACAATAAGTAAATACAGTAATTTAAACAAATGAGTACCATTAGATGAATTTAGGGATTTGAATCACTTGATTTAGACTTCAAATGGCGGAGAATGGGTCATCTGAAGTTTGCCAGATGAAAAAATACTGAAAAAGGATAAACGAGGGAATATTTTGAATAATATTCCATTCGGTGGAATTGAAAAAAAAAACAAATGGATGACATGTGGGGCTGCCTTGACATTGGCTGGAGGGGAAAAATGAAGCAATGCTTCAGCAGAAACAAAGGAGCTTAAGCAGCCATGGGAGGCACATGGAGAGGGGCTTGGCGCCGACTAGATGAGACGTGGGAGGTGATGGCAACCATCAAAATGGGTTGCTAGGGACCCAAGAAACATGAAGGAAGTGGTGGCGCAGCAAATGGAGCATAGTGACGGCGTGGGTGGTGCTTGGGGTAGCGACTGCAGCGATTCCTTGAAGCAATCAAAAATCCGCTTGAATAGAAATATGGGGAATGAGGAGAGGGACATGTGGGTAGAAGAATTCTTAAAGATATCTAATGGATGAATAGATCGGGTTGAACGGAATTCTCGCCGGAGTTGAGGAAGAAAGTATCATCGGTGAGGTTCAACCAAAACTGCTAAAAGACATGTACATAATAGCATGGGGAATCTCTAGAAAACATTTGAGGACCAACAAAGTACGGGAGAGGGCGAGAGAGCTCACCGAAGGCTTCATCAGAGATGGGAAAGAAGAGCCGGTTGAGGGAGCTCTGTAGGGTTTTGAGCAAAACTGAGAGAAGACATTGTAGGGAATGGTGTGAGGCACCTGTGGCTCAATTGATAGGTGAAGTGGAGCTACAAAATGGGCAGAATTGGTTGCGAAAGTTATGGCCAGAAATAATGGTGGCAGTTTTCGCCGGAAAAACAAGAAACAGGCAGCTGTTTCGGGTCTGAGTTGACTAATGGGGCCTGCTGGAAATGGGCTAGTTGGAAATAGCCAAAATTTTGTGTTATTTGTTTGTTTTAATTAATTAACAAATTTTGAAATTTATTACTTTCCTTTAGAAAACTCACATAGATAACAAATAAATCGGTAGAAATAAAAAATACCAAACAATTAGCAAAAATACAAAAAAAATCCTTGCAATATAAGGAACCCAAATAAAACTAGTTTTAATTTAATTGATGTCTATTTTATTCATTTTAAATCATTTTAATTTTGGAAAATCTCAATTAAGATTTAATTAATGTGAGAAAATCCCAAATAGTTATATTTTTATTTTGAAAACTTCATTAGAGAGAGATGGTTATTTCTCAAAGCATGCAATTTATTTTGGTTGGAAGAATTGATTTTGGGCATGCATGGCTTTGGCTTTTGGGTGTTCGGTTTGAAGAACAGAGCAACATGTTGTTCGGCTGAAACAGACTATGGAGGAGAGAGACTAGCTGCAGCATAGCGTTCTGCGAGAGAAGGTAGTAGTGAACAGGAAAGAAAAGAGGAAGGGAGGAGAAGGAACAAAAAATAAAAAGGCAAAAAGGAAAAAGAGAGGTGGGCCAAGAAAAATGGGTTTGACCCAGGAACATTTTGAGTTTGACATTTGAATTTGAATTTTGGAATTTGTACTCAGAATTGGAAATTGGAATTTTAAATTCCAAGATTACACAGAAGAACCAAATAAACTTCAAATTTGAAAATAAATTTTTACAAAATCCAAATTATTATTATTATATTTTTATGCATAAATTATTATTTTAACTTTGGGAATAGAAAAGGCCTTTTTACATAAAATCGGGGAGAATAAATTTGAGCTTACGAAAACCAAATAACACTTATTTTTATTTTAAAATTGAATTAATTTTTATTATTTTATTTATTTTTACTATTATTTTTGAAATAAAATCCTAAGCTGTGACACTGACCAAGGTAGGGTGATCCCTTCTCCTCGGCCACCTTATTTGGCCAGTTGTGCTTGCGGTGTGTGGTGAGGTGTTTATGTGTGTTGTGCTGCTATCATAGACAAGGAAAAGAAAGGGTTAGGGAATGGGGGCTACGTGTTGTCGAGTTGAAAATGGAAAGATGTGGATGACACTCGCGGTGTCTATGTTGTGGTTCTCACGTGCATGGTGATGTGGATGGCCTCCTCTTATTGTTGTCAGTGGTGGTCTTGTTGTCCTCTTGTTGTCGTGGTAGGCCCAAGATGGTCACCCGTGGTCTTCACTCCTCTCCTTCGTCTTCCTCTACTTTCTTAACTCTTCTCCTCTGCTTATCTCTTCCTCACTTCCTCTTGATGGCTGGCTTTGTGGGTGGTGGAGTGCTCGGCTTGCTCTATGGATGGCTGAGTAATGCAAGGGAGTTGGCTCTCTCCTTGGCTTGGCTTTGGGAGTGCTCTCCATGGAGAAGTGAAATGGGTGTGAGTTGTGTGTGTGGATGCTGGTGTTTACTTATGAGGGAGAAGGCATTCGGCTGGGTTCTCTCTCTTGGCTTGTGCAAAGTCTTGGATGCCCCTCCTTTATACCCTTGGCTCTCTCAGCTGACTGTGTGCCTGGGTAAAGCCTTGGGACCTTTAGTCCATAGGGTGAGCTTGACACTATTCTTTGGTTTTTCTAATGCGGAAGGTAAGTCGATAAAAGCAAAGTGGGTGTGGGCTATGTTTTGTGCTGAATAATAAGGCCTACTTAAGTGAGAGATATCGGCTGGCCCAAGATGGTCCAGGTATCTCAATGAGCACTAATCGATTTAGAATTCTAAAGCCAAACAGGTTCTGATGGCAACACCTTTCATTTCTTTTATTCTTCCTTGGATTGTTTTTATTTTTCGCTTTTTGATTGCAAAAGAAAAGGTCGGTTTTGGTTGGTCTTCGGAGGGCTACTAATTCGTTAAGCAATATTACGAAGATGCAATACCAGGAAATGATGCAAATGTAATTTAATTTCTTTCCATTTTAATGCAATAATTATAATGCAGCTTATTTATTTCCTGGGTATATTATATTTTTGTAATTACTCAAGTGTTGTAATAGTTTTAGTTTGCTTTGTAAAGGCCAAATTTGCAAATTTTGTAATTTCCTGTGTTGTAATTACTTAATTACCTTTCTATTATTGTTAATTAAATTTAATTACAATGTCAGAGTTAATTAAGAGTTAGAGTTCTTTCAAATGAATTTATGATATTTGTTGTATTGGGAATTTGATTTTGAGTTTCAACTTGTACACTACCTCATCAACCACGCAGTTCTAATCTTGCTTAGCTACCCTATGTTGGGATATGGGATAGGCTACATGTAACATCCCAAAAATTTAAAATTTTAAAATATGAATTTCTTGAATTATTTTGCAATATATTCTATTTGAATTTGGATTTTACGATGTTTTTCTGAATTTGGTTGAGGTTCAAAAAAAAATTGAAGACTTCATAAAAGACAAAGACGTGGATTAATAATGCCCTAAAAAGGAATGCGCAAATAATGGAAAAACAAAAATTGGTAGATACGAATCTGAAAAGATGATCCATAAAAGTAAGAAAGAAATTGATTCAGGACATAAAATATTAGTTTTGAAAATAATGGCACGAAAAACAATGGAAGCAAGTAAAGTAAATACCAACATTAGTTGGAAATATTTTTATTAAGTCCAAAATGTCATCAGGAACTTCTGTGTATTTTTCTTGAATTTTTGGAGCTTATTTCATATTTCTCATAGCTTAATTGAATTTCCTATGCTTTTCAGAAAATAAAAATAAAAACAAAAACTTCCTCCCCTTCCATCCGACCGCCACATGGACGGCTCGGATCCGCCGCGAATCCCGCCTAACGCCTCCCCGCTCTCGCCACGCGTGCGGCCCGGATCTGCCGCGCATCCCGCCCGCGCCTCTTCTTCCGCCGCGTGGCCCAGGCGCCGCGCCCACTGCCCGGTGGCCCCGCACCCGCGCCCGTTTTCCCCTCTCTTCTTCCTCCGCCGCCCGCGCGCGCCCCGCTCAGAGTTTCTTCGCCCCGTGGCGGACATGCACTGCGGCGCTCAGCTCTCTGCCTCTCGTCCCGTCGCATCACCTCGCGGGCACGGCGCAAAAGCTGACCCTGCCATGAGTCGTCACCGCCCAAGCCCTGCTCCCGTCGCCTCGTGCCTGCGCTCAACCGCTCCCGCGCCATGCCCTGCTCTGCCCTACGCCAGCGCCCTGCTCCGTCGACTTCAATCCCCTCGCCATCCCGTCGTCTCGCGCTTCGGTGGCAGCTCGAGTGCACCCCCGTGACTCCCCTCCAGCCTTAAGTAGCCTCCCCGGCCTCCCTTTTTGCTCGGCGCTCTCCCCCACTTCTTCCCCCGTGCGCACCGGCCGCCGCGCCTCCACGCCGCCCTGGTCGCTCCGGGGAAGCCCCGGCCACGATTACCGCGTCATACCGTGCCACCACCCCTTAGCTACTCCCCGTCCAAAGGAATTGGATTTCGGTGCAACCAAGCTCGCCGGGACGGCCATCTACCCCAAGTCCGGTCGCCACCGCCATCCTCACCGTCGCCTCTCCCACGGTTCATGCCGGGACAATTCCCCTCGGTGGGAGCAACACCGGGGCACGCCGAAGCTATTCCAACCCGTGGCCAAGACTTTCCGCCGCCCGAGCTCTCCGGCCACGGTGACCTCCTCCGCGCCGCCGTCGTGCACGTCGCCGGCCCGCTGTGGGCGATCCCTGCCTCGGAAATTTGCATGGTGAGACTCCCCTTGACCCCGTGTAGCTTCTGCGCGCCCCACTTTCTTCCTTCTCCCCTCCGGTCACGGCCTCCCCATTTCACCTCTCCGCCGTCCGCGTCGGGCTGCAGCCCTCTCCCCTTGCCGCCGCTCCAGTCAAATGCGCCGCCTCCCCTAGGTTCCTAACCCCTTGCGCAACCAATTTTGGTGGTTCCCAACTTCCCTTCGGCCGCCGCTCGCCGCCGGCAAGACTGCCCTCCGCCGGCGCCGATTTACTCTGTTTTGGCCTCAGCCCCACTTCACGTCTTCTTGATTCGCTACGCCTCCTCAGTCAGCCCCGGCAATTGGCCCACTTGGCTAACTCAGCGCGTTTAAGAATCACAGCTCTCAGGTCGCGGTTCGATCCCTGCCGGCCGCACCCCTTTCCCCAATTTTTATTTTTAAGTTTTTGTGGTCCATTTCATGTAAGAAAATTTATGGAAAATTTGAGAATACTTTAGAGAAGCTATTAAATATTAAAGCATGGATCAATTATCATATGTTAGTAACTAATGTGCTTTGAATAATTGTTTTAAAGCTTAACTATTAATCAAGGGCACATTAATAAATTGAGTAAAAACTTGTTTAGATTATGCTCTCATGGAATAATGATTTAACAAGTAAAAATGTTCTAAAGAACAAATCACAAACCCATGTATTTCAGTAAAAGAGGTTATGTAAGATTTTGGTTAGTTCATATGTGATTAATTATAGGTTTTGAATAATTATCTAGAAGACTTATTATTAACTAAAGATATTGACAAAGGCATTATGATTTCGATTACATATCCAAATTTAATAGAGATTACCCATAGTTAAAATTTAGATATTGGCCTAATATTTAAAATGCTAACATTAGATAAACCCTAATGGTGGGTTTTGCTAGTAAGGGAATATTGAAAGATAACCTTGTGAGGCAAGCCTTGCTAGATAAATAAATTTTTAATTAAAGCTAATAACAACTAAAATGTAGAGACCTTCTAAGTAAATGCATATATAAGCCTCTATATGAGTATATAAATAAGAGGTCTTAATAATATACATGTGTTACAATAAAGCACCCTAGGTCATTTGTAATTAAAATAAGCTCACCATTCGGCATATTAAAGAACAAGGTAATGTTAGCACAACCTAAACTCATACATCTTGAATTGCTAAAAGTATAAACTATAAGATTAATTTGAATATAAACAAGCTCATTAGTTCAGACAAAGGATTAATTAATGGTTAATGATTTCATAAGTACTGAAATTGGATTACTAATTAGAAGGCCCTAATAAAACCCTCGCTATCCGCACGTCGTCAATAAATAAATCTACGTTATAATAAAGCTAATCCTAACAATAACCGAAGCATAGACAAAACGATAATGTGTCGTTAAATCTTAGCCTTAGGATTAGTTGGGCATGATTTAATGTAGCAAGTCAGGACCCATATGAGCGGATCCTAATTCAACTTAAATTTAGCCTAGCTATGAATGAAGGTACATAAAATATGATAATGGGATTATTAGAGATTTAAATTCTAATTAGTTACCATATAAAGAATAAATATTGAGCCCTTGCTATTTATCTTAACCTAATTAATAAGTAAAAGCCTATATCAGAGACTATTCTAAAAACTTAATAAAGATATCCAAGTGTGATAATACCTTTGACTAAAAGATTTATAGAATAAGTACAGATCTCATCCATCAGTCCAGTTTGCCTTTGCCATAACCTGAGTTGCAAGGAATGCATATCCTAAAGATAGAATGTGTCCACTAAACTCCTGCACCAGTCTATAGGTCTAACCTGACTCATGGAACTTCCTTGATAAATAACAAAATAATAAAAAGAGATTATTAATAAAAGGATCAAGTTATCGTATGCTATTACCAACCTTGCCTCAACTCACCGAATCACCCATTAACTCAAAGTAAAACTAAATTAAGTTTATTCGGATTTGTTTGGATCTTTTGAGTTATTTGCTTTTATTTGGATTCAGTTGTTTATCGCGTAATTAGAAATTGGAATTCGTGAAGACCCATTTGATCAAGTGAGGTCAGGCTCGAAGTGAAGATAAACGCCAACTCAGGAAAAAGCATCGTGTGAGCCCAAGACCGCGGTAAACCGCGCCAGGCGAGTCAATACTTTGATCATGTTGAACCTACATTTTCTGCAAATTACTTTGGTTTAAATTATCAAATTGCATGCTGTTATTTTATATGCAAATACATGTTTAATTTAAGATTTAGTTATATGCTCATTGCTTGCTTGGCTAATATTACTCCTCCTTTGGATTACTTGATTATGTGAACTTTGTCGCCCTAGCAAAATTACAATAATAACCTTTCGAAAGTAAGTCCGTAATTTATATGCCATGCTCAGTAATGTTTAGGTACTCATGGGCGCGAGAGCGCCCAAGCATCGCTTTTAATCCTGAGAAAAATTGGTTGGGCAGTCATGGTGTAATGACTGGTGTATGTTGAATATGGTTATTTTATATTCCCAAAAACCTCGAATTGCTTATTTATCTGGGCGGATGGTTCGGGGGTATGGTGCAGTGGTGCACGAGAGTGTGGTTTGTGGTAGAACCGTCCAGATATCACTAAGGACCGAATCTTGTCATGTCAACCCGTGTAAAACAGTACAACCACAAGTCTGTAAAATACAACTTGGCCCAGTAGATTTATCGAAATTCCCGGACTCATCTCACAGGTAGAGGATAGGGAGTGGATATGCGCGGGCAAGGAGGCCCTAAGGGACACCAGGTCGGGTGAAGTTTCTCAGTCTTGCGCTAGCGCAGAGGGGAGGGAAGCCCGTACGCTAGTAGCGGAGAGAAACATCCCGTGCAATAGATGGGACCCATCGCAAATGGGAGAAGCCCATAAAGTGAGATGAGAAAAGGGGACTAGATATTTTGAAAAGTCACTGTGATGGTCTGCTCAACCACATGTCTAAGGCATCATGTGGGGCAACGAGTTGACTGTCTCTTGTGGTGAAAGTGTACAAACTCTGCATAGTCAAAACTATTCGAATAGCCGTGCCCACGGTCATGGGCGGATATGGGAACTTAACCAGATATAGTTCTATTTCAAAATGTTTTGTGGGTGGGATTGGAAAAGTGAAGGGCGAAGGATTGCCCTGGTTTGGAATTGTCCTGGGTGTCGTCCCAGTGGTAAGTTAAGCGGCTATAACGCTGAAGAAATTGCTATATGGTGCAGATGCCATGTAACGGTGGATGGAATCTGAATCAATATTAATAATGCATTTCCTTGTACATTATGATTTGGTTCAAATTGCTAGGTCTTAGGGATTTTTAAGTAATTGTATTCAAAAGCACTCTACGCAAAAATAAAATAACCCGAGCCTTCCTTTGATAAGCCATGCATACTATTTAATTGCATTCTGTGTATTGGCTCGCGGAGCACGGGGTCGGAGTGCTCATGCTCGCTTTTGCGACAAAATTCAGAATCAAGAAATCAAATCACCTCGCCTCAGCAACAAGATTGGACAAGCTGGCCGAGAAGATGAAGATGTCAAGGGCTAGGTCGCGAACCTCCAGTTGGCTGCCTGTGGGCATGTCCTGAAGGTCCCACCTGTGTGCTTCGTTCTTCCGCTGCTGCAAGTTAATGATTTCGGCCTAATCGGCCCATGAGTAAGTTTACTATTACATTTACGCTTTCGCATGATATGTATTTTGATATTCAGAACTGTAAACTGTGAGCACTATCTACTGATCCAGGGAATAGTGCAGAAAATCACAGAGGAATCCGGATGTTAATATCTGGGCTCCTACAGCGATGGTATCAGAGCATATCGACTGCAGGTTGTGACCTAATTAGCCTGGCCGTTAGATTCATGACTAGAATTATTTCTTTAAAAATTTTATCTCCAAAAATATAAGTTATATTGCTCATTCTTATCTCCCCTAGATGATTTTCTCTCATCTATATGCTGCCTTAGCCGTTTTTACTCCTAGAGCTTTCTTTCCCCGAATTCAAAACAATAACACAAGAGTGAATGCTAATATCAACCAAATTACCTCAAATACTTCCCTCTTCTTTCTATTGATTTCAAAAAGAGAATTTTGTTCCTCTTCTCGTACCCTTACTCCAAAAATCTAAGGTTAGGAACGTCAAAGATGTACATGAAGATAAAGAGGTTCCATTTAAACGAACCATGCCGATGAATCCTATGCCCCCATATGTGTGTTTCCCCAAATAGACGTTGTCTTGTCGCGAGCTTTCAGTTTGGCCCTGTGCACTGCCTTATTGCCCTCGGACATCCTATTTTGTAGTCACGGGAAAAGCTTGCTTTTAAAATTTTGCGTGGTTCTGTATCACCCTAGCTTCCGGGGTATACTCTCTTAAAAATTTGAATGAGTTTAGACGTATCTTATCTCTACGATGTAACACTCATCTCATGCTGCTTCCTCTCATATTTTCTGGAAAACCCTACCAGGCCATGGATGGATACAAGACAACTACTACAACCAGAAGCAAGAGGGGAAGAATAATAATTGATGCTCGCAATAACCCCAACCATATGTATAGGCCATCACCTTGTTGGAAATATGCCCTAGAGGCAATCATAGAGATGATGATATTTCGTTGTATCCATGATTTAATAAATGTTCCTTGAATATTGCCTTTGTGTTGATTAACAAGTATGTGACTTGTTTGTGAAACTCTTTACTTATATGGTTATTCTAAAGTTGTCCCTAGTCGGAGTTCATGTGAGGACACACGTGAATAATGGATTAGCACATGTATCGGTTGATGACCATGATTCACAGGTCATAGACATGGAGATGTCAAACCAATAATGTGGACACATGTTTAGAACATGGGGTTGGACCGACCCAACATGAGACATAACAATTATACTTATGGTTCTCTCTCTACACAATGTGTACGCCTTGTCCTTAGACCTGAGATTGTCGCATGTACTTGAGATGTGAATCGACCTACTTAGGGGCTATCAAACGCTACTCCGTAACTGGGTAGTTATAAAGGTAGTTTTCGGGTTTGTCATGAAGCATGCTACGAGGCATGGTCAGTCGAGATGGGATTTTCCCCTCTCTACCTGAGAGAGATATCTCTGGGCCCCTCGAGTGATCGGATCCAGAAATGCATGGCCATGCTACTTAAGGTTAAGAGTTAACCTAGTAAGGGATTCCGGATCACAGGATCGAGAAAGAGTGGTCAGCTTGGAGCTCGACCCAATATCGTGAGGCAAAGGGATTGGCATGTACATAAAGTTGTGACGGTTCGTTCGATATGATCTTTGTGTATGTTTAGGAGTTGGCACGTCTTGCTAGAGGCCGCTACCAACTATTGACCGAGTAGGTAAACTCGTGTCATGTCTAAACATACGTGAACCCATAGGGTCACACACTTAAGGGCTGAAGCCTAATTCGGATTGGATCTGGGTTAGACTGGGTATTGAGTCCTAATGGGCCTCCATTCGCTGAAGCCCATTATAAGGACGTCTATAAAAGGAGGGCAAGGGCGCACAGGGTTGGGGAGATTTTCGTGACCTCCTCAAACCCTGGCCACCACACCTCCCACGCCCTGGGCGCTCGCGCGGATCTAGTAATCCGGCGTGCGTCGCTTCCTCCTGTACGTGTGGATACCTTTTGGCGGCGCTGCATCTGTAGCGTTTGGACGAACCGCAAGAGGAGCTGTACGTTGGACGCCGCGACGAGGACGAGGAAGTAGTACGACTACTCTGCCCCGACGTGCTGCATCGACGTAGTACGACTACTCTGCCCCGACGTGCTGCATCAATTCCGCATCTGCGCGTCTAGTGGTAATTCCATGATCTATAACTGCAGTGATCTTGGTTTACGGGTAGAATTTTTATTAATTTGCGCTAGCGTAGCCCACCCGTATCCCTACAGTGGTATCAGAGCCATTGCTGTCATGTTATAGGTTCGGGTGATTTGCATATGGCGATATGTAAGTAGGTATGATCGATGTGATCGATTGTATAGTTCTGATAATGGATTGATCTGATCTGGTTTCCGTGATCATGCTGCTAAGGTCGTGCCACAACATACCCCTACCGGTCGGTATCACCATCGGGGTAGACAGTGACACGTAAAACCGATTGCGGAATGCGAAGATCAATATGATTGGTCGAATCGGAACCTAGATTAATAATCGATATTCCGTGATTATGCTGCTAAGGTCGTGCCACAACATACCCCTACCGGTCGGTATCACCATCGGGGTAGACAGTGACACGTAAAACCGGCTGCGGCATGCGAAGATCAATGCAAATTGGTCGAATCGGAACAATGGTCGATTTGGGGTAAATATGATTTGCCGATCAAAATCCTAAGTAAAAATTGCATAGATTGGATCTCTGTTTTTTTACGAATGATCTGCCCCTTCGAACCCCGCGGGGGGAAACCCCCTCGACCCCCTTATCCGGTAGATTGCGAATCTATGCATAACTTGTTTTTGCAGGATATATGTGACCAGTATGGCCTAATGTGTATGTGATGCATGTTTGTAATATTTTCATGACCTGCGTGTCGTGGTTTCGGCAACACGGCTGGAGCCATTGTGTTGTCAAAGTATTGTATTAACGGCCTGCGTGCCGACTTGTGATGATGCCTTGTATCCATGTATTTTATTACTAGCTGTTATGAGTAATAGCTCATATTAGTACTTGGAGGACACATCACTTGTAGGGATGGCACACATTGACCATGGAGATGGAGATCATCATGGTGGACAGATTCTATGGCGATGGAGATCACCATGAGAAAATGGGCCATACTGAGTCACAACTGTGTGAATGCTATTCCTATTGTTTTACTCCTATGCATGTTTGAATGGTAGAAGTATAACGATCCCTCACAAAATGTTAAGTTGAACATATGCCCTCCCAACTAAACTCTGCACCATCCCATGTCTTGTAAATTGATGGTGGGTCTATAAAATTAGGGCACCATCGACTTTCCTTGACTAGATGGGTTTGTATCGGATACATACATGCATAAGGGTTGGTGAACTTAACAAGGTTATCATAAAGGTTATGGGCCTTGGGGCATAAAGGTTGGGCGTCGAGGCATAGAGATGTCACCCAACAACAAGAGTCATATAGAGATATGATTAGTAAGGTGTTACTTACCGAATTACCTTGTCTCCTAGCGGTGATGCAAAAGCTCACTAGTAGACTAGTTAATTGCGGATCTTGAATCGCTAAGAATCAATAGAGGGATATTGATTTTAGTGGGAGTACATTCTATTAAATTTGTTTAATACGGTTTACTCTATCATGGTTTTATTTGTCTTAGTATTTGCATTTTCTGTTGTAGATCAATGGCATCTAACAACCGCGCACACCCTTTTGCTTTGCGATCGATTCTTGAGAAAGAAAAAATTAAATGGAACAAACTATTCAGACTGGGTCCGTAACCTGAGAATTGTTCTCAGGGCAGATAAAAAGGAAAACGTTCTGGACACCCCAATCCCAGAAGAGCCTGCTGACAATGCGGCTGCTGCTGTTAAAAATGCCTACAAGAAAGCATGTGATGACTCTCTTGAGATTAGCTGTCTTATGCTTGCATGCATGGAACCTGACCTTCAAAAGCAGTTTGAGGATCAGGAAGCGTATGATATGATCATGGCGCTTAAGGACATGTTCCAGACACAGGCCAGGACTGAAAGGTTCAATGTCTCTAAGGCTTTTCTGGAATGCAAGTTAACAGAAGGTGCACCCGTAGGCCCACATGTGATCAAAATGGTTGGTTACAGTCAGACTTTGGATAAACTTGGTTTTCCAATTAGCCAAGAGTTGGCAATTGATTTCATTTTGGCGTCTCTACCACCTAGCTATGGACATTTCATTTCGAACTACCATATGCATGGGGTGGAAAAGGGCCTTAATGAGCTTTGTGGGATGCTCAAAACAGCAGAGAGTGACATTAAGAAGTGTGCAGGGCCTAGCCATGTGATGGCTGTGCAGAACAAGTCTAGCTTCAAGAAAAAGGGTAAGAAGTCATGGGCAAAGGATAAGGGCAAGGTTAAAGATATGATCTCGAAGCCAACGCCTAAGCCTAATGCTGGACCTGGAGCTGAGACGGTATGCTTCTATTGTAAAGAGACTGGCCACTGGAAGAGAAACTGCAAGAAGTACCTGGATTCCGAGGAATGCAAGAAGAAGGCTGGAAGTAAGACTTCCACCCATGGTACACTTGTCATAAATGTTTTAGACATTTTTCTTGCTGATTCTCCTATTAACTCTTGGGTATTTGATACCGGATCAGTTGCTCACATTTGCAACTCGATGCAGGGGCTAATAAGAAGTAGAGGAGTCGCAAGAGGTGAAGTTGATTTTCGCGTCGGAAATAAAGCAAGGGTTGCTGCGTTAACCGTCGGCACCATGCAACTTCAGCTTCCTTCAAGATTTATTATGGAATTGAATAATTGTTATTATGTTCCTAGTATGAGTCGAAACGTTTTATCTCCCTCATGTTTGATGAGAGATGGTTATTCATTTGCAAGTAAAGACAATGGTTGTTTGATCTCTAAAAATGAAATGTTTGTGGCTTTTGCGCCCATTGTGAATGGGTTATTTATTTTAAATCTTGATGATGCGCCCATCTTTAACATAAATGCTAAAAGACTTCGACCTAATGATTTGAATCCCACCTATGTTTGGCATTGTCGTTTGGGTCACATAAGTGAAAAGCGCATGAAGAAGCTCCATGATGATGGTCTTCTAACTTCGTTTGATTTTGAATCATACGAGACATGTGAAGCTTGTTTGCTTGGTAAGATGACCAAGTCACCTTTCAAAGGTTCTTTTGAGAGGGCATCAGACTTGTTGGAAATCATACATACTGATGTATGTGGACCAATGAGCACGACTGCTAGAGGTGGATTTCATTACTTCATAACTTTCACTGATGATTTTAGTAGATATGGCTATGTCTACTTAATGAAGCATAAGTCTGAAACTTTTGAAAAGTTCAAAGAGTTCCAGAATGAGGTTGAAAATCAACGTGCCAAGAAAATTAAGGCTCTGCGATCTGATCGTGGTGGCGAGTATTTGAGTCATGAATTTAGCAATCATCTGAAGAGTTGCGGAATTGTTCCACAGCTAACACCGCCCGAAACGCCTCAAAGAAACGGGGTATCCGAGCGGCGTAATCGGACCTTGTTGGACATGGTTCGATCGATGATGAGCCAGTCAGATCTACCATTATCATTTTGGGGTTACGCTCTAGAAACAGCAGCTTTCACACTTAATAGGGTACCGTCTAAATCCGTAGTTAAGACACCATATGAGATATGGACTGGGAAGAGTCACAGTTTGTCTTTTCTAAAGATTTGGGGATGTGAGGCGTTTGTCAAGCGACTACAGTCGGACAAGCTCACACCCAAGTCGGATAAATGCATTTTCGTGGGATATCCGAAGGAAACCTTTGGATATTACTTCTACAACCGACTAGAGGGCAAAGTGTTTGTCGCTCGAAGTGGTGTTTTCCTAGAGAAAGAGTTTCTCAACAGGGAGACAAGTGGAAGAACGGTGCAGCTTGAAGAGGTTCAAGATGAATCAATCGGGGAAGACTCGACGAATGATGCCCACGTGGCAGAACAAGTTGAGGAGCCCATGACAAAGGAAGCACCACCACCACGAAGGTCGGAAAGGCTCCGCAATGCGCGAGATATGTTATTGTTAGACAATGATGAGCCTACGACCTATGCGGAAGCAATGATGGACCCTGACTCTGAGAAATGGCAAAGTGCCATGAGATCCGAGATAGCATCCATGGGAGACAATCAAGTTTGGAACTTGGTTGACCCACCTGATGGTGTTAAAACCATAGAGTGCAAATGGATCTATAAAAAGAAGATTGATATGGATGGAAACGTTCATATCCATAAAGCTCGACTTGTCGCAAAAGGTTTTCGGCAAGTTCAAGGAGTTGACTACGATGAGACCTTCTCGCCTGTAGCGATGCTTAAATCTATACGGATCATTCTAGCTATTGCTGCATATTTCGACTATGAGATATGGCAGATGGATGTCAAAACGGCTTTCCTTAATGGAAATTTAACCGAGGACGTGTATATGATACAGCCCGAGGGTTTTGTCGATCCAATCAATGCTAGAAAAGTATGCAAACTTCAAAAATCCATTTATGGATTGAAGCAAGCATCTCGGAGTTGGAACATTCGTTTTGATGAAGTGGTCAAAGGGTTTGGCTTCATCAAAAACGAAGAAGAATCTTGCGTTTACAAGAAGGCAAGTGGGAGCTCGCTCGTATTTCTAATCTTATATGTAGATGACATATTACTGATTGGAAATGATATTCCTATGCTCGAGTCCGTTAAGACCTCACTGAAAAATAGTTTTTCAATGAAGGACTTAGGGGAAGCGGCATATATTTTGGGTATTAAGATCTATAGAGATAGATCAAAAAGGCTAATAGGATTAAGCCAGAGTACTTACATTGACAAAGTGTTGAAACGGTTCAACATGGAGGAGGCAAAGAAAGGGTTCTTGCCCATGTCTCATGGCATAAATCTTGGCAAGACTCAGTGTCCTTCGACAACTGATGAGCGAGATCGCATGAGTAAGATTCCATATGCTTCGGCCATTGGATCTATCATGTATGCTATGATATGTACTCGCCCAGATGTTTCCTATGCTCTAAGTGTTACGAGCAGATTCCAGGCTGATCCCGGTGAGAGTCACTGGACAGCGGTTAAAAACATCCTCAAGTATTTGAAAAGAACTAAGGATGTGTTCCTAGTCTACGGAGGTGAGGAAGAGCTCGTTGTAAATGGTTACACCGATGCAAGCTTCCAAACTGACAAAGACGATTACAAATCGCAATCGGGTTTTGTGTTCATTTTGAACGGTGGTGCGGTCAGTTGGAAGAGTTCCAAGCAGGAGACTGTTGCTGACTCTACAACGGAGGCCGAGTACATTGCAGCTTCTGAAGCAGCAAAGGAAGGTGTTTGGATAAGGAAGTTCATATCTGAACTAGGTGTGGTTCCTAGTGCATGCAGTCCTCTGGATCTTTACTGTGATAACAGTGGGGCCATTGCGCAAGCCAAGGAGCCAAGGAATCACCAAAAGAACAAACACATACTGCGGCGGTTTCATCTCATTCGAGAGATCCTCAATCGAGGAGATTTAAATATATGCAAAATACATACGGATTTGAATATTTCAGATCCTTTGACGAAGCCCCTCCCACAGCCTAAGCATGAGGCGCACACAAGAGCTATGGGTATTAGATATCTTCTAGATTGACTCTAGTGCAAGTGGGAGACTGTTGGAAATATGCCCTAGAGGCAATCATAGAGATGATGATATTTCGTTGTATCCATGATTTAATAAATGTTCCTTGAATATTGCCTTTGTGTTGATTAACAAGTATGTGACTTGTTTGTGAAACTCTTTACTTATATGGTTATTCTAAAGTTGTCCCTAGTCGGAGTTCATGTGAGGACACACGTGAATAATGGATTAGCACATGTATCGGTTGATGACCATGTTTCACAGGTCATAGACATGGAGATGTCAAACCAATAATGTGGACACATGTTTAGAACATGGGGTTGGACCGACCCAACATGAGACATAACAATTATACTTATGGTTCTCTCTCTACACAATGTGTACGCCTTGTCCTTAGACCTGAGATTGTCGCATGTACTTGAGATGTGAATCGACCTACTTAGGGGCTATCAAACGCTACTCCGTAACTGGGTAGTTATAAAGGTAGTTTTCGGGTTTGTCATGAAGCATGCTACGAGGCATGGTCAGTCGAGATGGGATTTTCCCCTCTCTACCTGAGAGAGATATCTCTGGGCCCCTCGAGTGATCGGATCCAGAAATGCATGGCCATGCTACTTAAGGTTAAGAGTTAACCTAGTAAGGGATTCCGGATCACAGGATCGAGAAAGAGTGGTCAGCTTGGAGCTCGACCCAATATCGTGAGGCAAAGGGATTGGCATGTACATAAAGTTGTGACGGTTCGTTCGATATGATCTTTGTGTATGTTTAGGAGTTGGCACGTCTTGCTAGAGGCCGCTACCAACTATTGACCGAGTAGGTAAACTCGTGTCATGTCTAAACATACGTGAACCCATAGGGTCACACACTTAAGGGCTGAAGCCTAATTCGGATTGGATCTGGGTTAGACTGGGTATTGAGTCCTAATGGGCCTCCATTCGCTGAAGCCCATTATAAGGACGTCTATAAAAGGAGGGCAAGGGCGCACAGGGTTGGGGAGATTTTCGTGACCTCCTCAAACCCTGGCCGCCACACCTCCCACGCCCTGGGCGCTCGCGCGGATCTAGTAATCCGGCGTGCGTCGCTTCCTCCCGTACGTGTGGATACCTTTTGGCGGCGCTGCATCTGTAGCGTTTGGACGAACCGCAAGAGGAGCTGTACGTTGGACGCCGCGACGAGGACGAGGAAGTAGTACGACTACTCTGCCCCGACGTGCTGCATCGACGTAGTACGACTACTCTGCCCCGACGTGCTGCATCAATTCCGCATCTGCGCGTCTAGTGGTAATTCCGTGATCTATAACTGCAGTGATCTTGGTTTACGGGTAGAATTTTTATTAATTTGCGCTAGCGTAGCCCACCCGTATCCCTACACACCTGACCTCACCCTACGAGGAAAGTCAAAGAGAAGCCATCATCATGAAGATAATAGTAGCCCTGCGCCAAGTAAACCTCGAAAGAAGGCCACTTGTTTCTATTGCAAGACTACTGGGCACCGTTCCCGAAAGTGTCCTCAGAACAAGCAAGACAAATGTTTCAACTGTGGCCACCCAGGACATTACGCGAGGAATTGCCCACTTCAAAAGCCAGAAGAACAAGGAGATGGTGCTGCCACCACCGGCTTCAACCCCAACGAAGAAAACCCTAGCAGCTCCAAAAAAGAACGGGGTACACCTACCATAGTTCTATCACCAGACCAAGAAGCTTCGTTAAGTGCTACATGTCTCGAGTGCGGTAAAACCGGACATGTCGCACAATCATGTCCTCCATTACGCCAAGATAAACGAGGGGCATGCTTCACCTGTGGGCAAACTGGTCATTACTGCTACAATTGCCCAGTCCCCTACTGCTTATACTGCAAGAAATATCACTACCCGGATGACTGCCTCACTAACCTAATAGCTTGTAGGCATTGTGGAGAAAAAGGACATGAGAAAAGTCAATGTACTGTTAACTGCCCCAACTGTGGGGGAGACCACCCGCCAGCAGAATGTCCAACAAGAAAGATGACATGTTTTCTCTATGAAGGACAAGACCACTGCCCCAAGGATTGCTACATGAGCCTGTTGCTGACCAAAGCAGCTGAGATACAACGGATGAGTCTCCAAGTCGCCATAGGACTTGTCATGCCTGGAGTTAGAAAGGATGACTGATGTCTGCTACCATTTATTTAAGGGGGGTAGCAAAGTGACAAAGAACACAAATCAACTTCCCTATCTCACTGTTCTGACCGCTGGCTAAAGGGTGGTGTTCCACCTCAGACCGATCTGACTGCTAACTTACTGGTCTGATCGAGATCGGCCAGTCTGACCGTCGTGACCTAACTGGTCAGACTGGCCGATCTCGATCAGACCAGTAAGTTAGCAGTCAGATCGGTCTGAGGTGGAACACCACCCTTTAGCCAGCGGTCAGAACAGTGAGATAGGGAAGTTGATTTGTGTTCTTTGGCACTTCACTTTGGTGAGCTTGTGAGTTTATGTTTCCACTGCATTGAGTTGATAATACTAGGGGAGAATTTTAAAGAAGTCATTCACCCCCGCCCCCTCCTGTTCTAACTTGCCATACTGATCCTATAACCTCCCACCCATTATGAGCTGCTAGAGAAAGTAACAAACTCACTATTTAAAGCCTAGTTAGGAAGCAAATACTTCTGAGAAGACAATTCCCTACTGCTACACATAGCGTTTTGCGTTGTGCTTCACAACATTCCCAATAGCATCTTTCTTCATCTTGTAAACCCATTTCAATTCAATGGGTTTGTGTCTAGCTAGTAATTTAGTTAGCCTCCAAGTTTTGTTCTTCTTAATGGATTCAAGCTCGTTCCTCATGGATTCTTCCCACTACTTCTCCTTTGCAGCTTCCCAGTAGTGTGCAGGTTCCTCAGCGGTCAATAGGTATAACTCATTAACTTCAATATTAACCTCTTCAATTTCTAAATAGATTTATGAAAGATCATGAAATGTCTCTGGCCCATCATTTGAACCTACACTAGAGCTTCTTGGCGATGTCGCTGGCAGCGATGCAGCTGGCATTTGAGGCGAGTTAGTGCTCATGCTTGACACCATCCCCCTCCCCGGCATGCTTGCACCAAGGCTCATCGGCCACATGGGACCAGCTACACTACCCAACAAGGCTGGACCAAGCAAGTACAGCATCACGGCCAAAAAGGTAGCCTCCAGCTGCCCATCCAAAAATGGTTCCAAGTCGCCAAGACTTGCATCATTCTCAACAGTGAAAGTCACCCAAGATTGTACATAACTGTTAGCATCTTCACTCCATTTCCACTCCTTTATCTCCTCAAACACCATGTCCCTACTGATGTATATGATCTTGCATCGGGGATCAAAGAGAATGTGTGCTTTGCTACCAGGTTCTACTCCAAGATACACCATAGCAATACTGTGGTAGTCGAGCTTCTTAACATGTGCAACACACCTGAACACACGCAAGTGCTCAACACGTGGTTTCTTGCCCGTCCAAGCTTAATATGGTGTCATTCTAGCTAGAGCTTTCGTTGTCACTCGGTTCAGAAGATAGACAGCATGCCTGACCGCCTCACCCGGCATTTCACCTAGCATTCATGTGTACTACCCAGGAGGCACGACTAGGTGGTTGCAGTGCCCAACTAAGGCAGCAAGCTCTTCTCCCTTCGACTGCACAAGGTAGCATGCTGGTTATGGTGCATGATGGAGCTAGGGCTCGGTAGTAGTGGCTTACACCAGCAAAGTTTGGAACTTGGGCTTCTGTGGCTAGGGTTTGGCTTGTGGAATTTAGGGTGGTGTGGTGCCCTCCTGGCCTTTCCTTATATGGGGTAGATATCGGGGCTGACATGGCTTAGGCCCGTACACCTGGGCCAAGGTGTAGAGGTGCAAATGAAGCGGATAATTTTTATCTGACCAACTGACTGAAGGCTCACAAAATGAATACAGAAGAGGTAAATGGGTATCTGACACTATCCATGTCTAACTTTGACTCCCAGGAAAAATACGAAATAGGATATGGGATGAGTGATATACATCTGTATAAATCCATATGTTGAGTGATATAAGAAAGTCTATTGTGACTTCACTTAGGAATAAAATAACAGATAGACAGATTACCGCATCTAAATAAGCGAGGAATATTGAGTGCTCTTCCTTTGATATCTCGATGATTAGTCTCTCCATGTTCGCTCTGATTGCACCCTTACTGTTTAATGTCCTGTGTAGAGGTTCAAAAGAAGTGGATAATTTTTGTTCGACCGACTGTCCGAAGGCTTATGGAATGAATACAAAATGGAGAAATGAATATCCAACACTATCAATGTCTGACTCCGACTATAAGACAAAATACAAAAGAGGATATAGAATGAGTGATATCCCATCGTATCCTCTCTAATTGCACCCCCTACCAGGTGGCCATGGCTTCAGCCTGGCTCTTCTCTTTCTCTCTCTTCTTTTGTCTCTCTTTTCCTCTCAATTGCTTGCACAAGAAATAGGGTGTTATAGATGAACACAGTGAGCTCATCCCCCTTCCCTTCTTTTCCTTTCTTCTCTGCCTTATTTCTCGATTCGTTCCTTATTCTTTCTATGGAAACACACAGGCATCGGTAGCAGCAGCCCCAATGGCATGCGAGGACACAGCAAGCAGCCCAAGCAGTTATGCAGCTAGTCCTATAATACATGTGTTTATTTGAAGAGAATCGTATTTGTTATGCAACCCTAATGTCAGGACCGGATTTCTGAATCTGAACCCTTTATGTATTACCACATTAGTCCTAGATCAAAGCTAGTGCACACAGTCAAACAGTAATAAATTGATAATTATATAGCCAACAATGATTTATTTCAATAATAAAGAGTATAGACCTTATGATCACTTATTACAAATGAGGTTACAAAATCTCACAAACTTGCAAACTCAAAGTGAAAGCAAATAAAATAAACTCCAAAGATAGCCCATCAAAATACTATAGGCAATGGACTAGAGAAGAGCAACCTAGAATTCCGGAAAGCCTTCATCGAAGCCACACGTGAAGTAGTCATAATCGCCTTCTGTGTCTTCATATTCCTCTAAGATGTTTTTGTAGATTGCGAGGTGAGTACATAAAGTACTCCGCATGTCTTGAAAAAAATACAATTATATGCAAGGCATAACAAAAAAAAGGATAATATTGTTCTTTTGCACAAAACAACATTTTATTTCAATTACCATTATATATTTTCCAAAACATCAATTTAATAAAATAATTGCAATAAATGAAACTAGATTAATTTTTTTAGTGAAAGTTCTAGCTGCCAACACTAGTATTAAAGCTCTAACAGCCAAGGTTCAATGAATCTAGTTTTGTTTACCTGACGATGCTATCTGCCAAAAGACACCTGAGAGCTCTAACCACTCCAAGATCCCAAAAGCTCATTTAAAAACAAAACCATAAATCTATCATGTGAAAGTGCATATTACCCACCCTTGACTATGGGCACGGCGATTCAAATAGTTTTACACTCTGTAGAGATTATACAACTTTACCCATAAGAGATGATCAACTTATGTTGTCGGCCATAACACGGTTCCTTTGGCGTGTGACTAAGTGATTATTACAAGTCCTTTATAATGCGCCAGCCTAACTAGAATTCACCCGCTAAGGTTTCACCACTAAATGAGTTCAATCTGCCCAAGTTAGAAGCCCCTCTTGCATCGCGTGGCAATGCCGCTATCTGATACCCACATTCAACCATCTGGCAGAATCTAAACTAAGCTATTACAAATTAATTAGCTAGGTCGCACCTATTTAGACTTGTAGTTGTACAGTAGTGCTCAGTTTGGACAATTATAAGTGTTGGACCTTAATTGACTAGGGTGGCACTTTCACGATACAAATTCTCGTGCTCAATATGCACCAATTTAATGTTGCCATCCGTCCAAGTCTAAAGTAGGTTTTTACCATTTTATTTTATAAACCAACGATAATACCTATTGGCAAACACTTGATAAAAACAATTGTTTAGAGATTTGATAACATTATTCCTACCCATATGGTTATAATAACTGAATAGCTTATCTAAACAATTCTACCATTCTAAAATTAATCAACCAATATTATAATCTCAATACTATGACAAGGGTAGCCCAAGGTGACAATAGTACATGGATATCAACATCAAATGAGGGTATAACAATATCGGGTTAACTAATAACCTTAAGACAAGTTATCATTTTATATGAAATAGCAATGCATGTAAATTTAAAATAGTAAATAACTTTGGTAAAACTAAGCTCAACATATTGAAGGAAGACTTGCCTTTGTTGACTGTGACTGGGGTTTCTTCCCACTGGTCGGGAAGTTTTTTATGACTTCGAACTACGTGCAAAATGAGAAAGCATTAATAAATAAATACAAATAAAATAACAATATATATTCAAAGCTATATTAGGATTTTAGATAAATTTAGAAACTCAAATAACTGGATTCAGAGTTTGAACGATGGAGAACAAGTGATCGGAAGATCGATCAAAAAGGAAAATCTTGAAATTCTAAAATTGAGGGAATATTCCTCAGCATCTTCCTTTTGCTATAATTTCATGAAATTATATGTGTATGGTAAGTGGGGCCCACTTGTCATAGATTGAAGTCAAATAAAGAAGAGAAGAATAGAGAGCATCTTCTGGAGAGAACAAAGGCAACGCATGCAGCAAGGGGCGGCAGCCATGGTGGCATGGCTTGCCGGTGAGGGGCGGGCAAAGGGAGACAAGGCAAGGGCAAAATGGAATGGTGGCTCATCGGGGAACAGCTAGCTGGCAGCAGCTCCAGCCAGCGTGGCCCACAGCGGCAACAACGACACAAAGAATGGTGAGCGGCAGAGCTTGACAAGGGCGATGAGGCTTTGGCGTGGAACACAGAGAGAAGCATGAACATGGGTATGCCCTCGGGCCAAGAAACCAATGGTGCGATTGGTTTGGTCAAAGGATGGTTGGATTGGGCTAGTCACGGTGATGATGTCCATGGAAACAAAGGGGTGCTCCGATGTGGGGTTTCCTCGATGATGCAAATAGAGAAACAAGGTATGAAATACATAAAGTAGATGGTTGTGATCATGCAGTAGCAAAGAATTAGGTTTTGGCTCACCGGAGGCGAGAAATCATCGTCGGAGAACGTAGTAGATTAGTTTTGGAAAAACTCAATTCCCATCAAACAGCTGCATGAAAATCAAATTAACTTCACATAAGAGTGCAAGATACTCAGGAATATAAAGTAACATGAAAGGAATTCAAAGAAATTCATCGGAGTGCTCAGAACGCGAGTTGGGGGCGACGAACAATTTTGGGAATGAAGGACTCTCAATGACGGTGGTGTTCTGGGGTTTGAGGAGGCTTGGCAAAGATTGAAAAGGGTTGAGAGAGGTCACGGAGTCGTATATAAGGGCCCGGAAGAGATACAAGTGGACTCGAATTCATAGGATTCGGTTTTGAGTTGGTTTAGGAAAGAATGAGAGAAAAGGCAAATGGATGAATGGATCGGGAAGAAACTAGAAGGAATGGATTCCACGTGTGATATGGCACAATTTTCATTTTGGCACGACGTAGAGCTAATGCTCGAATGAAGATTTGGCCTGGGTGGCCATGGTAGCTCATGGTTTTGTTTTGGTCGGTCTGCTGGTTCGGCTACAACTTGAAGATGGATAGTAAGCAAGGGGGAAATAGGAAAAAGAAAAGAAAATATGGGCCAAGAAAGATGGGTTTGACCCAAAAAATAGAACAAATATTTTTCTAGATATTTGGATTTTTGGAGACCTGAATTTGAATTCAGATTTGGAATTTTGGGTTGACTTTAGAATTTTGATATTTTCTTTCAAAATTACACATAAAATTCTAATGCCTGTGAATTTTTACAAAAGGTGAATTTTAGAATGTTACACCTAATGCCTGAGATTAAATGTGATTAAAATTATAGTTCTATATATTTGTTAGTCAATCGTAGCAGCTCTAATATCCATATTCGATTAATCTATACTATTAAAACATGTACCCATCAATTAAATGAAAAGCAGTGTAGATCTTTCTCATTTTTGTTCAATTAATACAGGAATTTCTAGTCTTTTAAGAGAAAGAAAGTGGCTCATTTTATGTAGTTTTAATTTTATGATAACAATATGCCATCAAATATATTACTATACTCTAGTAAGAAGACAATCTATCGTTACATATATGCCATGAGGCAATGCAATCTATAGTCTACTCTCGATGCCATGGTCATCAAGCCTAAAATTAGGTATCTCTGGCTGCAGTTGGTTAACGTGGCAATCAGATAGATGAAAGTCTTCTTTTGTTCTTATACTGCTTGCTAAGTATCACTCTGCCATGATTTCCTAGAATTTTTTGGCATATATAGCATTATTTACAATTGTAATTACAAAAATAACTATATACAGGACGTATTAGCAAAAATAGCATTGTTGCCACCTGGTGGTCGGGCGGCGATGTTGTAGAGCTGACACGTGCAACCTGCCGCCCGGCCACTGGACGGCGAATGTCTGCCACCTGGCCACTAGGCACCAGGTGGCCTACCGCCCCCACCACCGGATGGTATGTAATTAAGCTGGATAATTAGCTGGCTTAATTATCTGCCTTAACTATTTTTTATATACTATTTGTATGAATTTTTAAATATAGCAAATGAGCTTGAAAATTATGAAATTTTATATGTATCCACCTGACACAACATACTTGATTTTTTTTTAACAATTTTATCCGTTGTGAATGTTGCTCAAACATTTGTACAATTATGATAATTGTAGGAGTTATCATATGTAGCAAATGAAATCCAAAAATTATGAAATTTTATGTGCAACCTCCTGACATAGTCATAGTAATTGTCTATTTTTTTTGAGAATTTTATGCATTACAAATATTTATATGAGTGCATATAATAGTACAAAATACCATTGCTAATCACCTAGAGTCCTGCCACCAAGTGGCAAGCTTGGAACCATGCGGCAGGGATGGGTAGGGGTGGGTTTTGTTTGCTTTGTTTAGTCTACATGCGAAAGAATGGAGTGGGCCACAGGTATTTGGTTCATATGAAATTTGAGCACTCATGCAAGAAATAGACCACTGAAAGCATCATTTGCATCATGTCTGTCTCCACGCTATAAATTGTGCACTCTCCCACAGTCACTCTCGCTGTCTCTCGTTAGCAAACTCTCTTACAGTCACTCTTGGAGTCTTGCAATTCTTCGCAGCCAATTAGCAGTAGTATTAGCAGATACTTTCTATGTAATACCTATGTGTGTGCATACATATATATATGTGTATATTTATGTAATTATTTTTTCATCATAATTTTTAATTTGTAGTATTGTACTTGCATTATATATATTTATTTCATAGTATTTTTTAAGTAGTATTGCACTACCATGAAATAAATATTTATTTATATTAATGTGCCGCCCTGAAATAAATAACTATGTAATTATTTATTTGTAGTATTGTACTGCTATGTTCACCATTATTTTCTCCTTCAACTAAGAAGGAAACACACTTCTACAGATTGTTTTCTTCTGATGGCTTCGCCTCCCACTCCCATGCTTTATCTTCACAAAAGATCACGTTTCAACTTACCACAACTTTATCTTCATGGGGACTGTACAACCGACTAGCTTTGGTTCCTTACTCAACTCCCAAATAGATCAATTCATTTGATCTGTCATCTAATTTCTTTAGATGAGTGAGTACCTTTGCATATGCCAAGCAACTGAACACCCTCAAGTGTTTTAGACTTGGTTTTCTTCCACTTATTGCTTCATACGGAATTTTTCCTTCCAGAGCTTTTGTGGGTACTCGATTGAGAATGTAAATAGCATGTATTATAGCCTTAGCCCAAAATTTTCCTAGTAGCAGTCTGCTTTTGAGTAAACTTCTTGCCATATTCATTACTATCCGATTTCTCCGCTCGACTACTCCATTCTACTGTGAACTATAAGAAGCTATGAAGTACCTTCTGATTCCTTTCGTCTCACATATTGATTTGAATTCTTGTGACAAGTATTTACCTCCACGATCTGATCTCACCGCCTTGAGTTTGTGATTAGTCTCCTTTTCAACCAGTGTCACAAACTTTTGAAACATGTCTTTGGCTTCTGATTTCCTTTTGAGTATGTATACCCACATTACTCTAAAATAATCATCAATAAGAAGTAGAAATTATTTATTACCTCCATTTGACTCAGGGATAACAGGACCATAAATATCCACATGTAGCAGTTGTGTTTGCTGAGGGAATAGAAGTCTTGTTTGTTTTGCAATAATGCAACATTCACACACTTGAGATGGATGATTGATGGGCGGCAATCCATAAACCATCATTTTCTCTGTCATCAACTTCAAAGAGTGAAAATTGACATGACCAAGTCGATCGTGCCACAACCACGCCATATTGTCCACCCTGGCACTGAAACAAGCTATTTTGGCTGACTCAAGTTCAATCTTGTATAGCTAATTTGGTGTTCGTCTCACCTTCATCAGTAGTTATCCTTCACGATCATGCAGTAACAAGTATGGTCCACTTAGTGACAGATCGCAACCTTCTTCAGTTAGCTAACCCAGACTAATGATATTATTGTACAATCGTGGTATATAATAGATATCAGTCAAAACTCTTTGCTCTCCATTCTTGCTTTGCAACAAAATAGTGTTCTTTCCTTCTATATGAACAACTGACCCATCTCCAAATTTTACTTTGTCTCGAAAGCTCTCATTCAATTCACTGAGTTTCCCCTTTGTCCAGTTATGTGATTTGAAGCACCATTGTCGAGATACCAAATATTTGACTTCACCATCTCTTTTCCAACTTTCAACAGTTTCGACTAAACATGCTCTCCATTTAGCATCATAAGTGGTGTGTTTTTTCTTCACAGATGGACAACAGAAGTGCTGGCTCCTGCTCTGTTTTGGCTTAAACCAAATTTGCCCCCTCCTTCTTCTTGTATCAGCAGTTAGCAGAATAGTGCCCAAACTTTTGGCACCCAAAGCACTTAATATGACTTCTGCAGACTGTAGCATAATGACCTTCTTTGCCACAGGTAAAACATTTGACTTTTGGCTTGTCTCGGTTGTAACAGAACTCTCCTTGCATTGCTTTTTCTCCACGACCAGTAGTAAAACCACGGCCTCCTCAACCAAAATCATGACCACCTGGTCCACGACCACGTCCACGCCAATTACCAGATCCACAACCTCCTCCTTAGCTTGGATTTGATTCTCACCAAGTTTTATTTTCAACCCTCACTTCACTTTTTATTACAATGCTTGATCAGATATGGCCTTACACCCTTTGAGCAATCCCTCATGAGCATTGAGAGGCCCTGTTACCTCTTCTATTTTTATATTTTGGAGATCACTCGAATATAGAAGAGTTGTGACCACCGGCATGAACCTCTCGGGTATGACATGCAAGTACTTCTAGACCACTGTTGTTTCCTCCAGAGTGCCTCCAAGAGATCTAATTTCATTGATCACAATAGTTAATTTACCTACAAACTTATCTACTGACCGAGTTTCACCCATATGCAGCGCCTCATATTCTCCTCACAGAGTTTGTAGTTGAACCTTCTTCACTCGATCCATGCCTTCATGCATAGTCTGAATAGCAATCCAAGTTTCTCATGTTGTATCTTTTCCGACAAGTTGACTGAGCATTGAGTTAGGTACGTAAGCGTAGATGAGCACCAAGTTAGTTTGATCAATCTTCACGTCGACTTCCTTAGCCTTTCCTTTTGGATTGACATTTCCACTAGAGTCGACCAGATCAGCTATCGCATCCCAGACTCCATGGGCACACATATTCACCCGCATCTTCATAGACCATGCTGAGTAGTTCTCTGAATTGAGAACTGGATACGGAAGGGAATTTGGTCCTTCCTACATTGTCGACGAAGATCCGCTTCTTGCCATGTTCTGCTCCTTCTACGAGTTGATCGGCACCTGCTCTAATACCAGATGTTGAATACGATCACTTCGTAGATGTTACGAGAATGTTGATTGATTTTTACTATGACCACATCTTCTTCGGATATTGGCTTCGACCACTTGCTGGTAGACGACTTTGACTTAACTTCACCGACTGGACTGGTCCGATCAGTCGTGAGCAGTTGATCCACCCGATCGTAAATTAGTGGTTGAAAACAAGTAACTCTTCAAACTGCTCCGATCGCACGTGATGCCTTTCGGAGTGGTCCGAACGTTCCGACATCAATCAAATCATCAAAATGACTTAGATGAAAATCATATGGTCTGAGCGTCTTCGCTGATCGGACTGGTCCTATTAGCTTCTTCTTTGCGCCCCTAGTCAATTTTCATAAGTTACAAACAGAGACAATATGAGAACACAAAAACTTTCCTGGTGCTTAAATTTCTGCACCTTTTCTTTGGTTTTCTTCTCTATTTATACACAGCTCTATAAACTTAGACTCGGATACATAAATCGACTCTGAAACTAATTCGAATTCAACTCAATTCAGACTCAAAATCGGATTTAGCAGGATCATTTCCAACACTGTTTGGCACGGTGGTGTGGATAGCGGTGGTGGGTAGGAGACCCCCGAAGCTATGACGGAGGCAGAGAGATGGTGGGAGGAGCACGGGGCAACTAGGTGGTGGTAGCGAGAAACCGAGCACAAGGAGGCGACGGAGCAGGTAGAGTAGGTAAAGGCAGGGGGACAAACAAAGTGACTATGGCCACACACAGTGAGGAACCACAGCCCAAGGCTGGGAAGACCATAAGCAACGCACAACTGGCCACACATAGTGAGGAAACACAGTCTGTTGCTTCTGGTCTGCAATGGATAGCTATCTGGGCCAAACGAACGCAAAGACAGGGGCATGACCGCGAAGTCAAAGCCCACAGCAGGCCAGGGCAATCCGGAGGAAACGAGGGACAAGCAAACGAGCCACGCGGCGCATAAGGAGAAGCGATGGGGACGTGGATAGGATGAGAGCGGCAGAATTCCTTCACTCATAAGAGTTTTATTATGATAATTGGGCATTTTTGTGAGAATTTGTAATATATTTATTTTTTTCTTAGAGACAGTAAAACACCTTCACTAGATTTTATTATATAACGGAATTTCTTATTTCCACATGTGCGTATCTTGGACGAACGGAACACACACTTGTAGAAGCTGTTAGATCAAAAAGTAGTATCATCGCGAGCCATCAGCGCGTGGCCAGGCAAAAAATGACGTGGCCTCCTTTTCTTGTGGTGCAATGTGGCTAGACAAAAAAACATGGTGTGGCCTCCTTTTCTTGTGGCGTAGTATGTATAGATAGAAATCATATGCACATACATATGGGGTGTAGCCATGATAGGTGAGTCCTAATGCATAGGTTGTACTATTGCCAGTCTATAGGGACACAAACACCATGTTTGAGAAGCCAATTCAGAACTCTCTCTCCTATTAATACTCTGCCCTCTAATCATCTTCTCTCACTTTCTCCACTCAGATTTGCTATTCATGCTATGGTTTCCCAAGGTAGATGACACACTTTTGCAGGTGTAATTAAAGGTTAGTATAGCGGCGGGAGGTGGAGGCAGTGGGAATCGACGCGTCGCGGCGAGGTAAGCTAAGGATTTTTTGTGATTTTTTTGTGGAGCAGCTCGGCATGAGCTAATACCTCTTATATAAAATTTTGGGGCTTTTCTTCATAAGATATTTATGTTGTCTTTTGCTTTCAAAATTATCTTGAATTTGCTCTCAAACTTGTTATGAATTTGCTTTGAATTTTGTATTGATTTACTCTCAAAATTATACTGAACTTGCTTTCAAAATTATTGTAGATTTGCACTCAGATTTGTGCTGATTTGCTTACAAACTTATACCAATTTGCGCTAAACATGATCCTGAATTTGTTTTGATATTTATATTTATTTGTTCTCAAGATTATGCTGACTTTGATTTGTTCTAAATATGATGTGGCCAAGAGTGTGAATACTACATTGATTTGTGCTTTATCTATGCAATCTGAAGTTATAAGGCTTAGTAGTGCTGAATTACGCAAGGAGAAAGAAGCCATCGGTTATAGGAGAGAGAAGAATATCCTAGTTCTTGCGGATGCTTATGTGATTCCTCCTTTGCGCAGTGCAAATAAGACAACAATGCATGGAATTAGATGTGTGGATGGAAAAGAAAGAAAGTTAGTTTGCTAAAGAGGAAGACACAAGATCAATCAAGTTCTCGTGATTGCAATTTCTGTCCACAAAGTTCATGAAGTTTTCAATGCCAATTCTAAGGTTTCTAATGCACACAAAACACATATTTGGAAAGCTAATGAAGTCTACTTTCCAACTAATCAAACGGTGCTTGATTAGAGCTTCCTACACAAAGTTATGGCAACTTCATTGGATGTTGCACGAGCTGTTCAGAAAGACGCGCGAGACCTGCCAAACATAAAGAGTCCAAGTATTGCAATGCAAGTAAGGGTAAAATCCGACCACACCATGGTTTTTCAAAGGTTGAGAAGGATACCTTTTCAGGTTCCAAACGGATTTGGAATCCCCTTGAACAAGGAAAGAAAATATATACAGACTTGAATTAAGTTCGGATTCGGTTCGGGTCAGATAGGGAGTCCAACACTAAAACGCCCATAACTTTCACAAATGGAGTCCGATTTGGGCGTTCTTGGACTCATTGGAAAGCTATTTCGAAGCACCATACAATGGATAAGGTGCCAGCCACGAAATCCTCATGGTCACATCACAAATTGAGAGAGAATCTGATGATAGTAGTTTAGATATTTCCTTTTTAGTTCGTAATGGAGTTTGTTTCGGCCAGGGCCAGGACCTTGTAGTCAAGGTGGATAAGGTGTGAGTTTTAGTCAAGACCGTGCATTGTGCACCAATATAAGGCCAGGGCCTTAGCCCCATTGTAACATAGGCTATGATATGATAAGTTTTGATGCTTGTGAAATAAAGGAGAAAACTGTCATGATGGTTGTTGGCGGCCAGATTGCATGATTGCAAGGTTTTCTCGTTTGAAGTTTGCTGAGTTGGTGCAAGGCAAGAATAGGAGATTCTTGAGATTGCCCATCGAATCTACAAGATTCATCTCTTCTAATTCGTGTCTTCTTGCTGAATTTACGGTTTGGGGAGTTCGGTAAATTGTTTCTAGTGTGCGCCTTGCATACTAGTGCAAATTGCTCTTATCAATATTGTTTGCTGCATCAAGACAAGGTGAAGACTCTATCCAAGGAGAAGGAACCTCGCTGATCGTACCGGGAAAGATCGGGCCATCCCTACTGATGTGACGATGGCCCGATCTTCCGAGAGGTACTGATAAGTCGATTGTGGAGATCTCGACGTTGATGATCCAAAGGCTCCGACCAAAACAGATCGAACCCCTCGCAATCACTACACCACTGCTCCGTTGGTTATCAACCGTGCCGAACACGATTGACCTCGCCAAGAAGGCTATCTCCTGCAAGCGAATCGAGAACACAAGCAAGAGAGTAAAAGATGCAATCTGAAATTGCGAATAATATTTAAGTTCACAAGTTGGGGTTCCTCAAACCGAACATGCGGCGAAACTGCTAAGCAGAATAAACTCTTAAGAAAAACCCGAGGAAAACTAAAGGGATGTGGCCTCCTTAAATAGGGGAGGGGGAAGCCACACTTATCTAATGAAAAGGGATGTGGTACTATTCCTAGTTACTGTTCACGCGCGTGTACTGTTCATGTGAACAGTACCGGCCCAAATAGCCCAAGTTACAAGGCCCTCGGCCCACTTTGAGTCGGACTGGAAAAGTGACGTGACTTGTTTCGCAGTTTCTGATCTGCTCGAGTGGAGTTTGGAGGTGAGACTAGATCCATCTGAAAGTAGACTCCAAGATCTTTCCAACGAGTACTCACGGGCCCCGAGAAGCCTTCTGGATCAAAAGTTATGGCCGTTTGAAGTTGGCTTGTCAAGCTGAATCCGAATTGATCTGGAGGCCGAATTGGATTTCAAAACCTGTCCAAGTTGAACCCTTGCTTCAATTGGTTCCAAAGTGATGTGGTGCTACAAATATATATATTTTCATCATTAGGTAGCATCATATTCTCATTTAAAATATGTTGAAGTTGAAGAAACGAATTCACCTTTAGTTCATTCTTGATATTGGCCGCTATGGTCGTACGTGTTGGTGGCGTGGTCACATCATCCTCCCCTTCTTGATGGAAAACCGTCCTCGGTTTTAACATATGTGTAGTGTCACGTATTGCATGATCTTGATCATAAATCTTGGTGTATGATAACAAACGCAACAAACTCTCATTATGTAATATCATAAGTTCTTTATCAAATAAAGTAAAATCTCTTTGAAACGAGCTCACCTCATAATTTAAGGGATGCGTAGGAGCTCTTGTAATTGTAACAACAAGTAGAGCAAATATGGTTGTATCCATAGGGTTCATGTTCTTATCATCCTCCCCTTCTTGCAAACAAAGCCGTCCTCGGCTCTTGATAAGCTGAAAATATGATAACAAAGAAGCCAAGGTGTATGCATGGTATATGTATATGTCATCCATTTTAACAGTTTTTCGTTGTTGCACAATTAAGGTTATAAAACAGCAGCAATCATAAAAGCTAATTGTATTATTAACCCAAGAGTAATCATATAAGTTAATGAGCAATTCAAAATTTGTCACACAGTAATTGTTGCAACTTGTTTTGCAAATGTAAGTGAGGAACAATCCAGCTATATAATCATATCTCAATCGAACAATAGCAAATTCATCTAGCCAGGGTGAAAAGATTTGTATGTTCTGCCATAATTCATCATCTTTATTCAGATTGTCTATACTAGATGGTGTAAAAAGAGTTGAATACATAGGCATTGGATGAGTACTAAATTTTACTTCCCTCTCACTTTGAACATGATTCAGCATACAAGAATTGTTGTTCCAAATAGCAAGTTTCAATTCATCCATGTGATCGCAAGTTATGCATATTCGATATACAAGAAATTGAGTTCCCACATCATAAGCTCCAATCAAATTAAACTTATATCCAGGGGTGTAGGTACTAAATAAGAATTTCGAACATGCAAGTTCAGAAACTTTCTCCATAGCATGTGACAATTTCATAGGTAGATCCAACATGATGTAACACAATGAATTAGCAGGAGAAATTCTAGTCAAAACTTCTTTATGTGTTATTAATTTAACATGTGCAAAATTATGAGAATTTAGATCAGCACATGGTTTATTTAAGTCAACACAAGGAATATCAAAAGATTGCACTACAACAGGTATATACTCACAAGGTTGCTCTATGTCTTGTTGTAGCACCAAATCAATACCGTGAGCGATGATAGTACCATGTTCTTTACCTTTTTGGGTCTCCTCAGATGATGTAAGTGCATCCATCTCCTTATCTTCATTCTCAACCAATGGGGTCAGTGATTCAATCAGCTCATGCTCTTCTTTGGCATGGTTCTCAACTACCTGCAAGTTGTTAGTCACAGAAAATGGCACAAACACATGTTTGTTCTCATGTTCATCACCACTACCTGCAAGGTTAGCTGCAAGAGCATATTCATCCTCAACATCACTAGCACTTACATAACCACCATCTTCTGTCGCAATGTACGCCCGCTAACTTGGGCAATCTCTCATGACGTGGCCCATCCCTTTACAACGGTGGCACACAATGCCCGTCGTACGGCCCGTGGAAGCAACCGATGAAGAGCTCTTTGCTGGTGCTTGCACACTAGTAGATTTGCTCGCCTCGGGTGCTCGTGATGGTGGTGGCAGTGCTGCTGAACGCGCCCTACTCACAGAGGGGGCAACAGCTCGAAAAACAGGAGGTGGGGCTGTCTTGGGTTGCTCCTGTGTTGGTCTCGATGTAGACGTACCTCCAAAATTGCTCCTTGTCCTTTGTTGTCTACCCTGCAATTCTTTCTCTGCCAAACAAGCAAGCTGGAACAATCTATTGATATCATTATACTCTTTGTAATCAATTATGTCCTGAATTTCACGCCTTAATCCCCCATAAAAACGAGTCATCTTATCTTCCTCATCCTCTTCAACATTACAACGCAGCATGCCTATTTGCAGTTCTTGATAATATTCCTCAACAGATCTATTACCTTGGTCTAAGCGCTGCAATTTCTTACGCATTTCACGTTTAAAAGCAGGAGGAACAAATCTAGCACGCATAGCTACCTTCAATCTATCCCATGTATCAGGGGCTAAGCCAGAATTAACTACTTGAGTCCACCAAATGATAGCAAAATCTTTAAATTCACTAGTAGCTTGTCTGACTCTATGCACTTCAGGAACTAGATGGACATTAAATTTTTGTTCAACTGTCATCTCCCAATCTAGATAAGTTTCAGCATCATAGGTACCCGCAAAAGATGGTATGGAAAATTTAACTTTAACAAACGGGTCATCATGAACATGAGCATTGTGATACTGAAAATTATTGTTACCTCCCATACCATGACGGTTCTGATGAGGATGGTGTCGTGGCCGTGCAGCACCGGCGTCACGGTTTTGTCTCTCATTATCATCTCCCTCCTCATGATCTTGGCCTCCATTGTTTGGTGGCCGATTCACCATTCTTTCAAGGCGTGTAGTGAGTGTTGCAATGCTCTCATTGATAGAAAGTTGCATTGTATCCATCTTCCTATCGATGTCATCAGTAATGGCAGCGCGTTGTTCATCCAAAAGCGTCATGAGCTCTCCCTTTAAAACACACTCTTGCGCATCAGACGTCTCACCTGCCATGGTTAGTAGCAAACAAAAGACAACACAAAGGTATTATCCCTATCAACTACTAGGTGGCGAGAAGTAGAATCACACACTCTCAAGCGTCTTATCACACTCTTACAAGTGTTCTTACCAATGTAGCAGGTGGTACAACCGGTGGCTGGTTCGTGACACCGTGTCGAGCGTGGGTACGATTGCAAGAGGGAACCTGTTCTGATCAAGAGTAGGTGTAGCTTGGAAGGCACAATATGGTAGCAATGGAGAACAATCAGTTCATTTCAGAATTGCATAGAATTGAATTATAGTTCGTATCTAGCACTTAGCCTATGTTGCTGATCAACCAAGGATGGAAGAAGGCTAAGAATAAGTGTATAGCAAAGTGTAGGAGTGGTAAATACAAGATAATTCAATCCAATTCAATCTGGAATTGAAGAACACAAGGATTGACCCAAAACTGAAAACTTCAGATTTCTGTCCACTGGACAGCACGTTGGTAATTCGGCCGTAACTTTTTGTCAGATGCCTCTTTTTCACTGATTCTTTTTTTTACTGTTTTCTGACGGTTTTTTCTACAGATTTTGCTTTGGGGCCAACTTCTGAATCCCAACACAGAAATTCGCACAAAAATCACAACTGCTGACTGTTGCAGATTCAGAACAGATAATTGGGTCAACTTTCACCGCACATATCTCTTAACTGCCTGGCTGGAATGACGTGAAATTTTACAGATAGATGGATAAGGAATTATTGAATCTAATGGAGGTGGTCCCACTCAAAAATAATCTCGGAATCAAAAGATATGATGTTTTTGGTGGCGGCTGCAGAGGAAGGAAAAATCAGCCGAAATTGGAAATTAGGGTTTGGGGTGGGGAATTTTTTTTGTTTGGATTTTCAATGGAACAAAGATATGACCAGCAACTAGACAATACTATGACGGACACAAATTCAATTTAGCAAACCAAAACTAACAGATTGAAAGGCACAACGGGGTTTGGACAGCGGAAATTAACTCTTTTTGTGGGGCAATTTTTTTTTCTGGACTATAGGAAATAAAAAACCAATCTACTAACTAGGGATACAAGAATTACCTCACGGGCAACCGTTGCTCTGATACCAACTGATGTGACGATGGCCCGATCTTCCGAGAGGTACTGATAAGTCGATTGTGGAGATCTCGACGTTGATGATCCAAAGGCTCCGACCAAAACAGATCGAACCCCTCGCAATCACTACACCACTGCTCCGTTGGTTATCAACCGTGCCGAACACGATTGACCTCGCCAAGAAGGCTATCTCCTGCAAGCGAATCGAGAACACAAGCAAGAGAGTAAAAGATGCAATCTGAAATTGCGAATAATATTTAAGTTCACAAGTTGGGGTTCCTCAAACCGAACATGCGGCGAAACTGCTAAGCAGAATAAACTCTTAAGAAAAACCCGAGGAAAACTAAAGGGGTGTGGCCTCCTTAAATAGGGGAGGGGGAAGCCACACTTATCTAATGAAAAGGGATGTGGTACTATTCCTAGTTACTGTTCACGCGCGTGTACTGTTCATGTGAACAGTACCGGCCCAAATAGCCCAAGTTACAAGGCCCTCGGCCCACTTTGAGTCGGACTGGAAAAGTGACGTGACTTGTTTCGCAGTTTCTGATCTGCTCGAGTGGAGTTTGGAGGTGAGACTAGATCCATCTGAAAGTAGACTCCAAGATCTTTCCAACGAGTACTCACGGGCCCCGAGAAGCCTTCTGGATCAAAAGTTATGGCCGTTTGAAGTTGGCTTGTCAAGCTGAATCCGAATTGATCTGGAGGCCGAATTGGATTTCAAAACCTGTCCAAGTTGAACCCTTGCTTCAATTGGTTCCAAAGTGATGTGGTGCTACAAATATATATATTTTCATCATTAGGTAGCATCATATTCTCATTTAAAATATGTTGAAGTTGAAGAAACGAATTCACCTTTAGTTCATTCTTGATATTGGCCGCTATGGTCGTACGTGTTGGTGGCGTGGTCACATCACCTACGTATCAACTAATTCTTAGTTGGTCCGCATCAAAATATTGTACTAAATTTGCTTTGAAATTTATTTTTATTTGCTCTCAAAATTACGCTAAGTTTGCTTTCATATTATCACATACTTTATAGTTTTTGATTTCCTGTTGATGAAAAACTAAGAATTTTTTGTACGGATAATCTATTTTTTATTCAAAATTACATAAATATACCCGCGGGAAATTTTTTTACAAAAATAGGCTCCAGTCGCCCCCCCCCCCATTGGGCGACTGCCGCCTTTCGCCCAACCGGGAGGCGACAAAATTTGTGTCGCTTTACATTCGAGCAACTGCAATTAGTCGCCTTCCTATTGGGCGACTAATTGCAGTCGCCCAATGGATGGGCGACTAGTAGTGCAGTCGCCCAATAGGGGGCGACTTTACTCAGTCCCCCGTGATTTTTTATAGTTTTGTCAATTTTGTAGTTTTAAACTGGGAAAAAATGTGGTGTAGTTATAATAAAAGTTTATGTTCACTGGATGTTGTAGGTGCATAAAAAATTTTGGGAAATTTTTTTTAAGAACGATTGATCGTAGAACGTTCAATACATACAGTGGTAAGTGATATTTTAATGTTACTGAGAATTAGTGTACGGAGAGAACTGGTGTGTTAATATTGTTAAATGACTTGCTATCTGAATCATTGAATGCGAACAGACGAGATAATAACCTTATGTGAAATAGAAATAAACTTCATAATACAGTTGGGAATAACATGCCGCGTACATTTTTATTACATGCATAACATATAGCATGATATGCGACTAACCCACCCAACTGCTCGTACGACCTACTGTGTGGACCGGGGCCACTTTCCCTTCCTTGCCCGCTTGGCGTTGAACTCCTCCGCGGCCTCTTTTGCCTTAGCCGCCATTTCCCTCTTTCTCTCGCGCTCCATCTCGCGAGCCTCCCGCTCCCTACGCGTGCACGCTTCGAGATGAGCTTGCGTCTCGCGTTGTATACGCATGGTGTGCTCGTTCTTGCGGCGCTCCTCCTCCAGCAACTCCTTGTCTCGTGTGACATTCCACTCCTCGAAGTCGAGGGTCCATTGGTCCGCAGGGTGGATCTTGTAACACCCCAAAAATTCGAATCTAGAAAATGTGAAGCTTTTGAATTAGTTGGCGATGTATTTTCTTGAAAGTTTGAGTTCTTTTTGGAGTTCTTTAAATTTTTTGTTAAGATTCCAAAACATTGAAGAAATTCAAGGAAAATAAAACAAGAATTTAAAAATGCCATAAGAGAAAATATGGAAGTCAAAGAAATCTGTAATCTTGAATTCAAAACCACAAATACGATCCAACATAAGGAGGAAGAATTTAAATTAAAGTATAAAAATTTCATATTGGAAATAGTATTATAAAAGGGCAACCAAAAATAAATAAACAGAACATATGCAAATGTATATACCAAAAGGACTAGCAAGGTAAACAAAAGTATAACAGAAAAATGGGTATATATATGAATACCAAAAATAGACAAAAAGAAATATATATACATGTATATAAAATGAATGTACAAATAAATAAAATAAATATATGGGTGCCTATACAAAAATAGAAATGAGTAAAAATATGTATATATTATATATATGTATATATATAAAAGTTATATATATACATATGTATATATGTGCACTAAATAAAAAAAAGGAAAAGAAAAGAGAGTGCATCTGGCCGGCCGAACGGCCCGGCCCATTGCTTCCCCTCTGTGCCCCCTTTTTCCCTGCGCGCGGGCCCTCCCCGCTCTCGCCGGTTCCTCCCTGGCCTCTGGGCCCAGCCCCACACCTCCCCTTCCTTCCTTCTTTTCCTCCCAGAGCGCCTGCTCCTTTCTTTTCTCCATTTCCTCCTCCTTCCTTCTTCCGTGGCCAAGCTCCATCCACGTCGCCCATCCTCTCTCTCTGCTCTGCGCGAATCCCGCCGAATCTTTGTCGTGCCGCCTCCTCTCTACTCTGCACGCGCCGCTCGACCGTCGCTTCCACCGCACCGAGCCCCGCGCCAAGTCCTTGCCCGTCGAATCTTCCCTGCCGCCTGGTCCTCCGCCCGATTCTCCGCGCTTCCCCGCCCCTCAGCGACCTTAAGAAGCCCTGGTCATGCCCATAGCCCGTGCCTTCCCTCCTCTTTCTCCCCCTCTATCTTTTCCCCTCCGCATGTGAGCAAGCGGTCACCACCGTGCGCCGCGCAATTCCGGCAGATTAGAGCCGCCGCCGGCCAATTCCTTTGAGCCACAGCATCCTTGGGGCGTCGCCTAGCTCCTCCTGCTCTCGGCTGAGTCTTCCTCCACCTCCACGTCGCCGGCGGCGTAAGCCCTTCTGCGCCACCGCAGGCCGTCACCGCTCGCCCGCCACGGCCATCTTTCCCGCTCGGCCAACCTATGGTGAGCTTCCCCCTCCCTTGCTATTGCTTCAGCGTCGCCCATTTTCCCTCCCCATCCTCCCGGCCGCCAGCGCCCCTTCTCACCTCGTCACCGGCCGCATTGCGCCACCGCTCGCCGCCTCGCCGTCGCTCCGGCCACCGTGCCACCCCATAGCTACTTCTTGCTCCCGAGAACCCATTTTAGCGAACGTCGGTGCCTCCCTCTAGCCGTCCCCTCACCGGCGACACCAATCTTTGCCCCGCACGGCCGTTCCCCTGTTCGGCCGGTGGTTTTCTTGTGAGTCCTCCGCTCTGATGCTTTATTGGTTCACTTGTTTCCCAGAGAATCAGGAAACACCCGTGCCCACTTGGCCAGCCGAGGCAACGCTAATGCGCCAACAGTCATGTCCCCAGTTCGAACCCCGTTCCTTGCACATTTATTTCCCCATTTATTTTTATTAATTTTTAAATCAATTTAATTAGGAAAATTTTAGGGATAAATCTAGGGAGGTTAATAGAATTTAATTAAGGTATAAACGAGATTATTTGAAGATTTAAATTTAGAATAGTTCTCGTGTGATTAACTAATTTGGTTTGAAAATTTTCTAAAAAACTAAATACCAAATTAATGACTTTGATAGAGAAAAACAACTTATGGTAAATGATCAAATAAAGATTACCATTAATTAAAATCAAGATTTATACTCAATGTTTGAGATGCCACCATTAAATAAATCCTAAGGGTAGGCTGTACTAATTAGCAAGTATTGGGAATATAACCTTGTAGAACAAGCCTTATTAGATAGATAAATTCTAATTAAAACTAAAATGTAGAGACTTTCTAAGTAGATGTATATGTATAAACATCTATATGTATATAAGTAAATCAGTGGTTAGAGAAGTACGGATAGCATGAATACAGCCCGCTAGTAAATATGACAGTACAATTCTTGCGTTCACCGTAGACCTTATTAAAAATACACATACATGTAAACATTAACATTAAAATACTGCCAATCATGAAATCTTAAAGGGTAGCTTTAGTTAACAATGTTGACAAAATACCATCATGTATAGCAGGCTCGTGTTACAAAGGGATAAAATATCGGTACCAGTAGTTTTCGGGGAGCACTCGAATTAAGAGGTCATAATAATATACAAGTGTTAAGATATAGTAGCCCTAGGTCATCAAATACCAAAGTAATCTCATAGACCTATATATACTCTAAAGTAAACGTCTAGCCATTAACACGAGTAATTAGGGTCACATAAAATGATACATGTCAAGCCTTGCTTAGATTGCTAAGTTTAAACTAAAATTTGAAATAAGATTAAACCTATTAGTAGCTAAAGTATGAGCAACATAGTAGTAGTGCCACCAATTAAAACTTAATACTAGCTTTAGTGCCTATTCGTATGAAGTATAAATGTAGATATATATAGCAAGCCGGGGCCCGTATAAATAAATCCTAATTTGAATTAAACCGTAGCCTAGTGATAAATGGAGGTACATGAAATATCATACCGCAAAATGTTATAAACATAGACCACAAGATTAACAAGGTAAGCTAGGAGATGCAAACATTACTTATATGTGTATATCATATAGCACTCGACAAAATACACCAATATATAGGTTTAACCTAGCTCGTGAAACTTCCTTGATAAATACCAAAAATAATAAAAGAGATTATTAGTAGAAAGATCAAGCCATCATATTCTATTACCGACCCTGTCTCAAATCACTCGAATCACTCCTTAACTCATAATAGAACTAAATTAAGTTCATTCGGATTTATTGGGATCTTTTGAGTTATTTGCTTCTATTTGGATTCAGTCGTTTATCGCGTAATTAGAAACTGGAGTCCTGAAGCTTCTATGGACCAGGCAAGACCAAGATTGATGAAAACCAGGAATTAAAGATCATCGCATGAGCCGACTTTGTGTGAGCTCAAGATCGTGGTAAACCGCGCTAGGCGAGTCAATACTTTGATCATGTTGAACCTACATTTTCTGCAAATTACTTTGATTTAAATTATCAAATTGCATGCTGTTATTTTATATGTGAATACATGTTTAATTTAAGATTCTAGTTATATGCCCATTGTTTGCCTTGAATAATATTACACCTCCTTTGGAATACTTGAATATGTGAACCTTGTTGCCCTAGCAAAATTATAATAATAACATTTTAAAAGTAAGTCTGTAATTATACGATATGCTTAGCACTGCATAGATACACGGGGCGCTAAAATGCCCCAAACATCATTGTCATTTTAATCATGAGAAACTGGTTTGGACAGTCATGGTGGGAATGACTGGTATATATGTTGGTATGATTATTTTATGTTCCCAAAAACCCCAACTTGCTTAAATATCTGGGCGGATGGTTCGAGGGTGTGCGTGTGGTGCAGTGGATGCACAAAGTGGGTTAGTGGTAGACCGCCCAGATACCACTAAGGACTGAATCTTGTCATGACCTCCTGTGTAAAACAGTACAACCACAAGTCTGTAAAGTACAACTTGGCTAAGTAAACTTATCGAAACCCTGGACTCATATCACTGGTAGTGGATAGAAGTGGATACGCACGGGTAAGGGGGCCCTAAGGGACACTGGTGTAGGGTGAAGTTTCCCAGCTGTTCTAACATTGCGGGAAGTGGCTGCGTTAGTAACTGTGGGGAACATCCCGCGCATAGATGGGACCCACCGCAAGTGGGCAGTTTCCCATAAGGTGAGATGACAAAAGGGACTAGATACTTTGAAAAGTCACTGTGATGGTCTGCTCAACCACATAACTAAGGAATCGTGTGGGGCAACGAGTTGACTGTCTCTTGTGGTGAAAGTGTACAAACTCTGTAGAGTCAAAACTATTCGAATAGTCGTGCCCACGGTCAAAGGCGGACATGGGAACTTAACCAGATATAATTCTATTTCAAAATGCTTTATGGGTGGGATTGGAAAAGTGAAGGGCAGTGGAAAGCCCTGGTTTGAATTGTCCTGGGTGTCGTCCCAGTGGTAAGTTAAGCGGTTATAACGCTGAAAGATGCTATATGGTGCAGATGCCATATAACGGTGGATGGAATCTGGATCGCTATTATTATTGCAATCTCTACACATTATGTTTTTGTTCTAAAACTGCTAGGTCTCAGGAAATTTTTATGTATCATATTTCAAAAGTAAAATATTTTCCCTTCGTACAAAATAAAATGTCAAGAAGAATAAATAGAGCCGTGAGTAAAAGAAGATGGATGTTTGTGGTAAATACATAAAGTTGTTGGTGGATTCACGTCGATCATAAAAAGGAAACGATAGTGTGGATTTTGGGAGAAATAAGTTAGCAGAATCTAAATGAGTAGATAGGCTAGATAGATGATTTAAATGATTTTTGGAGAATTAGGGAGTGCAAAGGTAATTGCTGGACTAATTTTTGGGAGATAGTGGCGATAATGGGATTAATAGGATTTGATCGATTACTAGACGAGTCAATTGAATTTTTGGGAATTTGGAGATATGATAATTGGAGTATAGATTGGATCAATGATATTCTTGGTGGATGTATACTAGCAAATCGTAAACTTGATCAATGATATTCTTGGTGGAGGTATACCAGTGGATTAGTTAGAGGTAGATAATGGGAAATAAGGTTGATTTTTGTAAGAGCAAATTATGGTTGTGGATCAGTAGCAAAAGGAATGGGTTGTTAGGAATTTAGAGTACAAAAGATATTGGTGGATTGTATAATTGATGATATTCACTGTTTGGAGTTTTAGATAGCACCCAATATAGAAAGTGTGTGTTCGGTGGATTCAATAAATGATTACATTAGCTGTTTGGAGTTTTAGACAGCAAACAATATAGCAAGTATATGATCGGTGGATTAACTAAATGATGTCAGTCGCTGTTTGGAGTTAGACAGCAATCAATATAGAAAGAATATGATTGGTGGATTAATTAAATGATGTCACTCGCTGTTTGAAGTCTTAGACAGCAATCAATTTGGGAAGAGTATATTCGGTGGATTAAGTAAATGATATCACTCGCTGTTTGAAGTCTTAGACAGCAATCAATTTGGGAAGAGTATATTCAGTGGATTAAGTAAATGATGTCACTCGCTGTTTGGAGTCTTAGACAGCAATCAGTAAGGAAAGTGTGTCTTTGGTGGATTAAGTCAATTATGGCAATCATCGTGTGGAGTTTAGGTAGAATTAATAACACTATGATTTAATAAAATAGTAATGCTACTAAAAGCAATTTTTGGCAAATAAAATAGCCCGAACCTCTTCTTTGATAAGCCATGCATACTATTTATTTGCATTCTGTGTATTGGCTCGCGGAGCACAGTGGTTAGTGTGCTCACACTCGCTCTCATAACAAATCCAGAAGCAGGAATCAAATTACTGCACTTCAGCAATACTTTTGGGTATGATGGAAGAGAAGATGAAGTCGTCAAAGGCTAGGTCGCGAACCTCCAGTTGGCTGCCTGTGGGCATGTCCTGAAGGTCCCACCTGTGTGCTTCGTTCTTCTGCTACTGCAATTTAATGATTTTGGCCTAATCGGCCCATGAGTAAGTCTACTATTATATTTACGCTTCCGCATGATATGTACTTTGATATTCAGAACTGTAATCTGTGAGCACTATCTACTGATCCAGGGAATAGTGCAGTGGAATCACAGAGGAATCCGGATTGTAAAATCTGGGTCCCTACAGATCTCAAGATTGATCCATTTGTGGTAGCCACACAGGGGCTCCGGAGACTGTAAATACAGGGGAGAGATTGTTAGTGCGTGCTGTGAAGGAGAAAAGGTAGGGAAAAATGGTGCATGTGGTCGTTACCGGCTGCCGATAGGTTGAGGTGTCAAAACGGCGGTTGGGGTAGTCACTGGAGTAGTTTGCGCAACCCCAGTAACGCATACCTAGGTTTATGCGTTCCTTGGATTTGAAGAACTTGCACGTGTCCCCGCACCAACAAAGGGGGGTGTCTCCCCCTCAGGTGGGAGTTGCGGTGAACGCTCGGTGGGGACGTCCGGGATAAGGTTGTTGCTACGCGGCCGCTCATTGCGGGGAGCTGACCTCGTAGCCGCAGCAGCCCTTGCTTGTCCCTCGTGAGCTGCAGCAGCCCTTGCTTGTTCCTCGCGAGCCGCAGCAGCCCTTGCTATCTTGCGGATCTCCTCCTATTGTGCCTTCTTGCGGGACTCCTCCCTATTCTTCGTAATTTTCTCCTGTATGTTGTCCGCGAATTTCTGCCATTCCTTTAGCTGCTTGTTGTTCATCTCGACGTGGAGAAGGAAGGTATGATGTAGTGTTAGATTGTGTAGTGTTCTCTTGCAGATGCATTGCACCTCAATTTATAAGGCAAAGGGTAGGCATGTGATTTATTTTTGGTCGCTGCGCAAAGCTGCCCTCTTTTGTCATGTCACTGGGCAAAGCTGCCCTCTTTTGTCATCTCACTGGGCAAAGCTGCCCTCTTTTGTCATCTCACTGAGCAAGGCTGCCCCGTTTTGTCATGTCACTGGGCAAAGCTGCCCTCTTTTGTCATCTCACTGGGCAAAACTGCCCTCTTTTGTCATCTCACTGAGCAAAGCTGCCCCGTTATGTCATGTCACTGGGCAAAGCTGGCCTCTTTTGTCATCTCACTCAGCAAATACATATTAAGCATGTCATGGATTGGTTGTTATCACATTTTAACGAACAGCAAATACATCTAGTAACTAAGTAAACAGAGCAATACTAAGCTACCAGCACAACACCAACTACATTACAGAAAACGGATGTAGTCTCCAACAACTACTAATCAGGACATGAGTTGCATCATCTAGCTGTGTGCCCCTCCTGACCGCATCGCCCACAACGTGCACCAGATGTTCCAGCTTGTGATTCGTCCATTCATTTCTAATACGTCGGCTCTGTCGCCGACCCTTCCCACCCTTCAACATGTTAATATCCGGAACCCAGATCCTCGCTGAAATGTCCAAATTGGCGAAGTTTCCCACCACCCTGAACCCCCGGAGCTCCCCACACCAAGCTTGCAGTATTCTCTCCTTAAAGAAGTACTCAGACATGAAGTTGGAAGGATCCATGCCCACGGTCCCGCATGCAGCGAGGACTTGAGAGCATGGCTTGTGTAACAACTTAAGCTTGTTGCATGTGCAGCTAGGTTCGTTTGCATGATCTCTAAGGCATACCTCGTGAGTAATAAGTGAACGAGCCGTCCCAAATCTGGCTCTATCACGGAGTATCACCTCGAAACGATGCTCCCTGTTGCCCATGACATGCACTATGTGCAATTGACCCTTCTGTGCCTTTGTCTCCATATACGCCGTAATTTTTGACGAATACAGGGCTCCGGGATTGGCCGCATGAAGTGCGGCACTCGCGTGCCTCTCCCTGAAGTAGCGGATTGTGCTGTGAAGAACACCTTCCATGATGGCGACAAGGGGCTGAGAACGGAAACCCCTGAGAACCCAATTGTAGACCTCGGCAAGGTTAGTTGTCATTATTCTGTACCTTGCGCCATCCGTGTCGTGCAACAGCGATCACTTCTCCAATGGTTCCCCCTCGATCCACTGCGAGAAGCACTTGATACTTCGTGAGCTTCGCCTTCTTGGACCACTTGGGTTAGCCTCATCGATTGCTGCCAAGCATTGCGGTTGTGCCGCCCCAGGAGTGACCGGCCCCTTGCTCCTCTGTTCGACGTTCTTCCTGGTGTGCTCATCCAACAACCCCCATAAAGCATCAAATTTCCTTTGCTGGTTCTGCCTAGCCAGCCTCTTGAATAGCTTCATCAAAGATTGTTTCGGGAATTACTTGAAAAAATTTGCCCCTAAGTGACGACTGCACCACCGGTTCGTCATATCCGGCCAAGGAAAGGTCTCCTTAGGGTCTTCTTGAAGTTTTCTTATAGCCTTTATAATATCGACGTGGCGATCATGGATTACGCACACACAAGGACAGGTGTCTACAACTCCAGCCTTCACATGTCTGAGAAACCACAGCCAGCTCTCATAATTCTCACTCTCCACAAATGCAATGGCCAGCGGCAATATTTGATTGTAACCGTCAACGCCTATGGCCGTCAGGATCTGCCCTTTGTATTTGCCTGTCAAGAAGGTCCCGTCAACTGAGATCACTGGCAGCATGTGCCTGAATTCTTCAATGCTAGCACCAAATGCAAACAATGCTCTATACAACACTGCAAATCCTGGTGGACTTATGGACGGCTTGTCGTGCACGGGTTCCTTTGATGCGACACCTTAAGCATACGAGGAAGGTTGTCGTACGCCACCTCGAAAGTGCCAAAACGTTTTTCCAACGCCTTTTGCTTGGCATGCCACGCCTTCGCGTAGCTAATCTTATACTTGAATTTATTCTCGATAGCTACCACAATATGCGTGGCCGCAATATTTTTCTTCTCCACTATCTCCCCATACATCAAATTGGCTATAAATCCGGACGTCAGGTTACGATGCCTCGCTAAGACAGTGTTTAGAATGCAGGAGTGCGGCTCCACCTTGGACACAATCCAGTGAGTCTCATACTTGGGTCTACGTGCGTGCACCCTCCAAGGACAACCAGCCTGCTCGCACTTCACAGTGTACTGTTCCTGGCTTGATTTGACGACGCGAAATGTCCGCTGCATTGAAAGGGCCCAAAGCTTGATGGCATCCTGCAGCGCTTCCTTGTCAGCAAACATAGCATGCAACCAAACCTCTGTCTCATGATACTCCCATGGTGATTCATGCTCATCATGTGCGGAAACACCCTCCGCATTAAACCGGTTCCATTCCTGGGGGATAGGAACTTCTTCATCATCGGAACTGTCCTCCTCGTCCTCCTCTACAGCTTCCTCTTCATCCCATGCCCTCTGGTCATCAGAGTCCATCTGCTGCACGATATACTCATTGTACTCTCCTGCATCGGCTTGCCCAGTTCCCTCTATATGGCTTGACAGCTATAACTCTCCTCCATGTACCGCATCGGTTTGCCCAGTTCCCTCTCTATGACTTGACGGATGTAACTCTCGTCCATGTACCGCATCGGCTTCATCACGAGCAACTTCATCATCGTCGCCAACGTGCGGCCCGCCCGAGCTACTAGCACCTCCCGAAGCATGGGCGGACGCACGAGTTTGCGCAGCTGCTTGTAGTGAGCATGGTTGCACAAGCAGGACACACTCGTATCCACGGCGCCGGCACCCTTGCACAAAACCCTTCCACGAAGCAGAGCGCATCAAAGTCTTCAACTCCCATCTTATGTCCGTGGGAGACCGGCTCCAAAGCCCTTGCACGACGACGCTGCACACCTCGGGGTCCAATGAAAAACTCTGGGTCAGCCAATGCTGCACATCTGTCATTCGAGCATTCTCGTCATCCGGAAGTACGAGAGTGACTTGCGGAAAATCGCTCAAATCCACACCATTCGGACCTTCACAAATAATTCCAGCACCGTAATACACTCTCAATGTAGTGGCCATTGATGATGTAGGCCTGCATGTATGATTGAAATTTACGACATGTCAAATAACATCGTACAACACTAAACTACACTTTCTATACTAAAAAGGGTGCTAATATTTCTATACTACAAAATGTTCCATACTACAAAATGTATACTACAACTTTTGACACTAATATTTTCAAACTAAAATTGTACTACATTTTCTACATCTAAAATTTTTACTAACACCAACATTTCATATAACTAATAGTGCAAATACAACATAATCAAAAAATACCTGGATCCAAATGGATGGAATAGCTTCTACTCCTCCTTCCTCCCTCACCTCCTCCTCCAACCCTGTCCTCCTCTCCTCTTCTCCCCTCCTTTTCTTCCCCTCCTTCCTCTCTTCTCCCCCTCCTTTTCTTCCCCCTTCCTCCTCTCCTCTTCTTCTCTCGTTTCTTCTCTGTGCGCAGAATGAGTGCAAAAGGTGGTAGGTGTTACTGGGCGGCCGAGTGTGCTGTCTTAAAACCCCCTGTCGCCCTGCCGTTGGGCGACTGCAATTCCAGTCACCCAACCGTACAGCGATTGGAAGAAGTCGCCCAACGCTCAGGCGACAGCATTGATTCGCTCAACGATTCCCACATTCCTTAAATGTCGCCTCCCGGTTGGGCGAAAAGCGGCAGTCGCTCAATAAGGGGGCGATTGGAGCCTATTTTTGTAAAAAAAAATTCCCGCTGGTATATTTATGTAATTTCGAATAAAAATGAATTATCCGTACAAAAAATTCGAAAAACTAACTTAGAGCAAGGCTAATAATACAGCCTTCAGCTGGCTGTATGGACACTTACAGCCCACTTATCAGCACATTCATATAGTAGTTTACAGCCAGCTGAAGGCTGTATGACCCACCCCTTTCTCTCACAAAGTTTCTTGGTTCTTGTGCTTCAGCTGGCTGTAAACTTACAGCCCACCTATCTTCTCTCTCCTCCTCTCTCTCCTCCACCTCAACATACAGTCTACTAACAGCCTTTTATTATACTTGCTCTTATAGCATCTAAAAATTATTTGGAAGTTGAAAAAAAAGAAACAGCGATGAAAACACATATTTTATCGTTTAGTTATTTCGGTACTCACGCCGTCACGCGGATGACCTTTGAGATATATGACCAGATTGTACTCACATCCATTATACAATAGATAAATCAGAGGTTTTTCAAGAAAGAACAAAAAAAAGGGAAATGACGTCTTAAACAGAAGATAAGAAAAAAAAAAGACCTGCGTGACCTCACGGTTCACCAATGGCCAGTTCACTACGATGGTACGACCGTGCTTCACTCCTATCTCCAGATCTACCCAGCCGCTGGGGCTCACCGGCCCGCGCCACTCCCATCTCCTCCGACTCTGCTCTCGGCCGCCATCTACCACCACCGCCACCACCTCCGGACGGCCTCTAGCACCCTGCCGCCGTCCATATCCGGATGGCAATGCAGCCCTTCAAGAGTGCCATTACCATCGCCTCCCTCACCGACGACCTCCTCGCCGAGATCCTGCTCCGCCTCCCTTCTCCGGCCTCCCTCGCGCGCGCCGCGCTCGCCTCCAAGCGCTGGCGCGGCGTCGCCTCCACCCCCGACTTCCTCAGCCGCTTCCGCGCCCGACACACCACGTCGCCCCTCCTTGGCCTCTTCGTCTCCCACGCGAACTCCGGCCTCCCCGTGTTCCACCCTGCGGCCCCCGTCCGCTCCGACCCCGACCTCGCGGCAGCCGTACGCGGGGGCGACTTCTCGCTCACCCGCCTCGAGGAAGATCCGGAGTGGTGCCTCCGGGACTGCCGCAACGGCCGCCTCCTCCTCTCCAGAGGTAATTCGGTCAACATCTACGATCCCATCTTCCGCCGGCGCGTCCCCGTATGCCGTCCACAGAATGACCCCTTCCCGGACACCTACATCGCCGACTGCTTGCTCCACGGCCGTGGCGACGACGGCGCAGCGTCCTTCCGCGTCGTCTCCGTGCAGCAACACGGCCGAAGGATGCGAGCCGGCGAGTACGACTTCGGTACACTCCGGTGGCGCTTCCACCCGTGGATGGAGATCATTAAGAGGCCTCAACGGGGCCACGCAATGCACGCGGCTGGGCTTATCTTTTGGAAATGTGAGGAGAATTCGTCGCTCTTGCTTGATACCAGCACAATGGAATTCTCCATGCTCCGTCTCCCCGTTAGCTTCTTCCAGCCATCAAAGTACGCCATAGGAGAGATTGAGGACGGTGTGTGCTGCCTTGTGTGCCTTAATGGCACCATGGACAACCTCCACTTGCAAGTGTGGCTGCTCATGGAGAAAGGTGGTGGCAAGACGTGGGAGTTGGAGAAGGAAATGCCAGTCAGCAAGGTGCTTGGCAGGCATGCGCGAGTGCGTCAAGTCCGTACGGTGGCCACTGGACTAGTTCTTGTTTGCTGGGATGAGCGCTATCCCCAATTTGCCATCGACCTGAAGAACCTGAGTCTTAATTCAGAGTTTATGTGCGGCGGATTGGCTTATCCTTTCCAAATGCCGTGGCCACCCGCTGTGTTGGTGTCTACTGGTAAGCAAACCACACCTCAGATAGATGTGGGTGAATTGCTTCTTTTTTTTTTTTTGCAACTTACTGAAAGCTTGCTAAGAAATGGGATGATCATGACTTGCGCTGGGGGTGTTGGGGTTAGCATGCAGTAGGGGTGAACATTCCAATCACTGTAACATAAAATTTTCGATTAAACTAAATTATAACTCTTAGTTGTATTTGGTACGGTTTCATTTCCGAGCTAATGTGCGTCAACTCGAGGCTGCTGATCAAATACACCTTAGACCACAATGAATGTTTTTCATGATCACAGAAAAGTTGCAGTTTGCGTGAACCAAAATGTATAAACACCAAAAACAGCAATGATTTGTCATCGATACCTAAAATTTGCCAAAGTTCAAGTCTTAAGGACCACTATCCAAATCAGTGATACCACCTTGAAATGGTTCATTATCCTAACAAAGAAATAGACAATAATTAGCTATCTAACATTGATATTTTTGTGTGACTTAGGTCTTTTTGGTGTTCACATTTTAAAATCAAACTAGTCCAAATAAACTGGAATAACCAAACTGAATTGCAAATATTTGTTGGTTCAGTTGGTTATTCAGTAGTTGATATTCTTGCTCAACCCTAGGACCTAGTCACAGGGGTAACACAGTTGCCGGGGGAATTGGGGGTTGTGTTGACGCAGGTATGGAAGGAAAGGATGGTGAATGAGGGCTAGCAGGTACAGTAACCTCATGGGCTATATTATCAAAAGAATCTGAGAGTCCATGGACACTGTTCTGGGCTGTTTAATGGAGTTTTCGGCAGTGCTGTTGGGATTCACAGGGTGATGCCGTTAGAGGAGGGTAAGAGCATTTAGAGATGTAGTGATGTTAGTGCCAAGTTCAGCATGGATGCAGTCGACAAAAGTGGATGTGGAACTGGGGCTGTAGGAAGGAGCTATGATTAGGGGTGTAGTACGGAGAGGTAAGAACTGGATGGAAGGACAAAATGGAGTTGATGTTCCTTATTGGTGTTGGGCATGAGATGGGTCCACCATGCTGAGTATGGTGTATAACATTTCATAGCTCTTCCGACATTACTAAATGGGATAGCTATTATTAATTGGCCCCTTACTACATAAGGTTTATGATTCATTTGAGACAGAATTTACTTTTTGGTACCAGATTTGTTCCATTAATAGGAGTGACAAGTGTAACATGACTAAAATATACAAAAAGGAAACGTGCAAAATAGACTACTCCCTCCGTTGATTTTTATAAGGCGCTGTTTGACTTGGTGCGGTCTCCAAAACTAAACTTTGACTGTTGATTTCTTTTACAATATGTTGTTCATAACTACAAAATCATGATCGTAAGAAAGTGCTATCAACTACGAATCCTATGGTATCACTTTTATGTCACATAACCTATATATTATTGGGCAAATTGTTGGTCAGAATTTGCAAAATTGGAATCTAAAAATGCATGGGCACCTTATAAAAATTAAAGGAGGGAGTATTATTCAGTTATTCGGGTTCACATACCAGGATAGGCCTCCTTATATTGTTCTAGAAGAGTCTTTTCAAAATGGAACCATTATAATTACTTTCTTACGAAGGACTTAAGTGCATAGTCTCTGTAATCTGTTGCCACCCTCTTGCCCCCTTCCTTCCCATTTGATCATGATAGTGAAGATGATATGCCGTATTTCATTATTCTTGATACTCGACCTTACAACAATCAACATCAGTCCCCCATGTCCATGCACACTGGTTCTTGTTGCTCATCTTCCACTTTATCCATCATAGAAGAGGTGCAGCCGGTGCAATTGGTGCACCCCGCGGAGTTTGTGCCACCGCTTCAGATGAGTACCCGGATGGTGAGTTTGGATACACTGGTCCATCATGTTGACCTTGCTGCAGAGAGGATTAATGCCGTGGCATACACGGAGGTAACAATCGGCTTCAACTTTTCCTTTGTGAAGTTGGTGTTGTTTTCATTGTTCTGTAACTACATTTTCTCACAGGGGCCATTGAATCTGATTATGGGACCACATGATCCATTTGACACAGAACATGTCATGGCTGCTGAAGCCGAGAACTTGGTGGCAACTGCAGACATGGAACAAGTCATGGCTGCTGAAGCACAAAGCTTGTTTGCAATCGAAAAAACTGAGGTATTTAACAATGTTTACCCGATTTCTATTTCTATTGAAAGTATTACTCAAAACAACGCAGCACTGTATATTTCCCAATCACAGGAGCAGACCAGTAAGGGGCCTGATGTCCCAATTCTGCGGAGGAGTTCGCGTGTGGTGGAAAGAAGTGGAGGACGATATGAGAATGTTGTCCGCAAGGCAATGGAGAGGAAAGCAAGTTGCAGGGATGATGTGGAACTGCTTAGTGCTTTGCTTGGGAGAAGCTGCACCAGATCAGAAAACCCAAGGTATTCATTCTGCCGATCGATGCTTTAGAGTTCTGATCGAAAGTTGGTGTATGGTGCCAATGCTTAATTGGTCTTTTGTTGGTTGTTTACTTGCTAGGCTCGCAAAAAGGTTTTATCAATTTGGATCTTTTGCCGTTTGCTATGTTGTCGTATTTGGTTATGTCTGGCCTTTTCGTACAGTGATCATCTCATGTATCATTAAGAAGTTTCAGATTATTAAATTGTCTATTTGTTTCCTGTATTAAAATTTAAAGCTCCAGCCTTTCCGAAAATCACTGAACTCTGGATATCCAATCTTTTCACTTCTTATGAACTTGGTGCTATTTCCTTTTGATCCGCAACTACATGTGGTGTACACAGGGGCCACTGGATCTTGTTTTGGGACCACATGTCTCCTTTGACACAAAACAAGTCATGGCTGCTGAAGAAGAGAACTTGTCAGCAACTGCAGACACGAAACAAATCACAGCTGCTGAAGCAGACAACCTATTGGCAATTGAAAAAACTGAGGTAGCTAGCAGTTTCCCCCCTGTTTCTAGTTCTATTGATAGCATTACTCAAAACATTGCTATTCTGTATATTTCTCAACCTGCAGGAGTAGATTGGGAAGAGGCGGAGAGGAAAGAAATGGTGGAAGATACGAAAATGTTGTCCGCAATGCATTGGAGAGCAAAGCGCATTGCAGGGATCATGAGGAACTGCTCACCAGGGAAACACTTGAGAGTATGAGTTCATCTTCTTGCTTCTTCAGTCTCCTCTCTCCTCCCTTTTTCCCCCAATCTGACATCACCACTCCCTGCTAGTGCGTGACTTGGCAAGAGGCGAGAGCAGGGTTGGTGGCATCTCCAAACCTCCGGCAATGGAGGGCAGCAAGTCGGCTGCTGCTTCAAGGGGAGCAGAAGCAGCAGGAGGCAACACTCCAGCTGCCTCGAGTGGAGCTGTACCAGGAGGAGGTAAGATGCCAAGAGCTTGATTTATGGGGCTTTTTGCTGCTAGTTGTAAGGGTTTTTTAGGGATTTTCTTTTGTTCCTTTCTGGTTGTATGAATAGTTTTGTTCTGTAGCTAAGAATACATGCAAAGCATAAAAATTGAGAAAGACTCTTGTTGTTTTACAAATCTGTTACTTTTCGTAGCTATTCAAAGGTTCATGCGAGTTATCAAAATATTCATGCATCTACGAATTTCAGAACTTATATTTATTTGCCCAGGACTTAGCTGAGTGCCATTGAAAAGTCTTTATTTGTTTGGTTGGCAGTAGCAGCAACCACAGAAGTTCAGGAGGAAATGGAAGCGCTTGTGGCATCTATCCCTGTTGGTGCTGGGGCGGCATTCAGCGCGATGCAACTGCAGGAGCTAGAAAAGCAGTCTCTGGTGTACCAGTATATGGCTGCTTGCGTACGAGTGCCTACCCATCTCGTCTTCCCCATTTGGAAGAGTGTTACTAGTGCATCCTCTGAAGGCACCCAGAATTTCCCTACTTGTATGCCCTTCTAACCTGTGTCATCATATGCATGTTACTCATGTGAAAATTAGTTGTACCATTAGTAGATTCATGGTTGTCATGGCGCTCTAGCAAGTCGCGGTGAGCGCAGGGCGCCAGGACGCCTAAGCGCTCACCATGGCGAGAGTTAGACGGTGGTAATAACAAATAACAAATAATACCATAAGCAGAGAGCAAAAGAAGGGAACAAAAAGCAGAGCAGAGAGCAGAAAGAAGAAAGCAAAAGAAGCAGCAAGCAAGAAGCAGAGCAGAGAGCAGAAGAAGGGAGCAGGAAACAGAGCAGAGAGCACAAAGAACAAAGCAAGAAGCAGCGAGCAAGAAGCAGAGTAGAGTAGAGAGCAAGAAGCAGAGTAGAGTAGAGAGCAAGAAGCAGTGCAAGAGCAGAGCAGAGAACAAGAAGCAGCTGAGGTAAATCAGAGCAGAGAGTAAATAAGAGTAAAGGGAGAAAAAGAAAGCAGAGCAAAGGGGGAAGAAGGAAGGAGGGAGGAGATTGACCAATGGTGGCGGCAGCGGTGGGGAGTGGCAATTAGCCAGAGAGGGGCGGTGGTGGCAATTAGCCGGAGAGGAGCAGCGGCAGTGGCGGCAATGAGTCGGAGAGGGGTGGCGGTGGTGGAAGTGAGCTAGAGAGAGTTGGAGAGGGGCGGCAGCGGCAGAAGTGAGCTAGAGAGAGTTGGAGAGGGGCGGCAGCGGCGGAAATGAGCTAGAGAGAGCTGGAGAGGGGTGGCGGCCCTGGCAGCTTGTCCCAGCCTTACTGGAAGCCTCCCTCAGCCCGGATCTTTTCTCTTCTCTCCACACCTTTCACGTGAAACCCTACCATTCAAGGGGTTTTCTCCCCTCCAGGCACTCGCCAGACTTGCCTAGACGACAGCCAGGAGACCATGGCATTGCCCAGCTTGCCCAAGCGCTTGCCAAAGTCCTGTGGTCTGGGCGAACAGCCTCGGCATCTGCCTCCAGCCAACAGGACGCCTAGTTGTCGACTAGACAGAGCCATGACAACCTTAGGTAGATTTCACCAAGCATTGTACAAGATTTTCATGTTAACTGTTTGCATTATGTGGGGCAGTAAAATAAAGTCCTTAATGCCATCTCAAGTTCATTGTATTACTCATGTTAACTGTTTGCATTATGTAGGGCAGTAAAATAAAGTCATTAATGCCATCTCAAGTTCATTGTATTACCAGCAAAGCAAAAGGTCGATGAAATGCAAAGTGATGCATCTAACTACTAAGGGATGATGAATGAACCTGATTAAATCAGACTTGCAACATCATATATTAAATGCATAGAACCTGGAAATTCTTCCATATGTATTGCTTAGAGTTATTTGAGGTGTTCTAACCGATCTGTAATGCTTGACTGAGCAGTGATGGGGTTGCAAACACTGTGCTTGGACTTCGGGAAGAACCCAGAGCTGGAACCAGGGAGATGCCGGCGGACAGATGGCAAGAAATGGCGATGCTGCAGAAATGTTATCCCAAATGAGAAATACTGTGAACGACATATGCACCGTGGTCGCAAGCGTCCCGTACAACTTGTTGTCGAGGATGATGAACCCGATTCTGCATCAGGTTCCAAGTCTGCTTCTAGCAAAGCCACCGAAGGGGTCAAGAAGACTGATGACAAGAGCTCAATTAGCAAGAATCTTGCGGTGGAAGCACCAGCTGCTGTGTAGTCTACATAATTGATGCGGGATTAGCAGCTACAAAAATGAACCTAACAGTGTGTGGCTGCTAACCTAGTAATATAGCTTTCATTATCTAATGTTTTGTTTTGTTTCAGCTGAGATGTCACCAAATTGCTCCAAGCATTTCTAGAAGCATGGTTAATACTAATTTAGTGCATTTGATGATGCCATGCTTTTGTCAAGGTAGTGGGTGTTCTTACATCGTTGATGGTTCCCTTGCTATTAATAAACAATATCATTCGACTTTTGTAACCCTGGTATATGTACAATGTACTTATGCAGAAAAACTTCTTTTTTAGAAGTATTCTTCCGGGAGCCATCACATTTGTCCCTCAAAATCAACTTGATCATAGTGGTGTTTGATCTATAGATTGAACGTTGCAATTAGCTGCGGGATAATGACACCTTCCCTGTCTTAATTGGTAGCTGCAGTGAAGTTACCCGAGGCACAGAGATCGGATTGGATTGTCTTTGTTGGTTGTGTCAAGGCGCAGGATTGTGAGCAAGTGAGCAGCAGAAGCATGAATCGGAGCAGCAAGTGAGCCAATGGGCCGTCTGTGTTACCCTAACTGACACCGCGGCCCGCGATCGTTGGACCAGGTGGTCAGCGCACGGCAAGATGCGTGGTCACGAACCAGTTAAAACCTAGCAGTGCCCTACTTCCGGCGGCAAGAAAAGTCAATACTGAAACAAATTTCCCAACAACTCTTGTTGTCTTCTTTCTTTCTCCTCTCAAACTCCAATCCGAGATCAGAAACCCCTCGGTGTGCTGCCCAGAACGTGTCAACGGTCGCCAAAGTTAGCTTTACAAATGATGTTGTTTTTGTTTGACTTGACGGATGGCTTGAGATTAGGTTTTGACTTATGGTTTTTGATTTCTATCTATTTGCGAAAAAGAGTACGATAAAAGATAATCGCTTGTGATTTTTACCAGTGTAGCTGAAACTAATATAGTGTGTACTACAATCGACTTATAAATCTCGCCTTCCCTTCACATCAATGAAAATTAGTTACTGTAACATAAATAAAAAACCATAAGCAGCAGACTAGAACCCACCTGGGCCGCACTTTCCCCTCACATCCGTCGTTCACCTCTTCCAACGGTCGTTCTATCATGGCCCCGCCATCCATCTCTTCACACATTTCCATCTAACTCCTGTCTTCTTCCTCAATGAAAATGTCCAAGGCCGAGGAGGCGAAGATGTGGAGTCGGTAGGTATAGTGGCATAGTGCAGCCACCACGGTGGTGGTGGAATCGAGCCGGAACTCATCGAGGGGAAGCACACGATTCACCGCAAGGATGACATGAAAATGTGAGAGCTTTGGGAGCGATCATTGTTGAGAAGTGCAGAAAGCGGGGGAACCCGATGGATCACTCGAAGGCATGGCACGGTGCATCTCTGCCTTTATGTATGCATAGGGAAAACGATTCCACGTTGTGGATGCTCTTATTTGTTTGGAAGTAACTATTGCATAAACGATTGTTTTTTCTTCATCTTCAATCATTTTTTTATCCATCTTCAATCACTTTTTTATTCATTGGATAGGCATCCTCCAACGGCCCTTTTTTTAGGGAAAAATTAGTACACTACAACTTTAGGTGACTGGGAGATAAAATAATTTCAGTCAACTGTACAATAGTAAAACCATATTTGTTTTTTCTTCCTTCCAAATGTTACGATATGAGTAGATGAAGATCCCGACGCGTAAAGTTTCTTGTTCCGTTTTCAGATGCCCTTATTTGTTAAGTTACTACGCATAGCCACTCTTATCCCCTGAAGCGGCCGCATTCGCTTCCGTTCAAAGCATAAAACGTTGCTGATAATAATAATGCAAGCGTACGAATCCAATCATTTTAATTTGCTCAACGAAGTAATATTTTTGTTGTATTTAAGCCACAAATAATCTCTCTTTACAAATTGGCAATCATCCTAACATAAAGAAGAAAGCTAATAGTACATTGCGATCAATGAAAGCATGAGCTCTCGGACAGAACAACCAAAATGCTAGCGACGGTCTGTCGGGGTATAATGTTCCGGGCACTCTATCGCTCTGTTCTTTAGATTGTGGTTGATGTTTTTTATGGTTGATTGTTTTATATGATTTTGTTTTTGAGACGGTAGGAAATGACGAACTCGGATGATGTACACAGTTTTAGACTTCGGTAACTGTATTGGAGAAACGGCTTTAAAAAAGCCATTTGAAAAAGGCTTTATTTCGATTTCTGGTGGAGCTAATACCATAAATAAATAAATAAACAGAAATGAACAGGGCGTATGGCGGCCAGCTGATGTTGTATAGCCAGAGCAGGGTATGTGTCGTGACGCGGCGCGGTGGCACGCTGGCATGCAACGCTGTCCAGATCAACTCATCGCGTTGCTTCTAAGACACTAGCCTCGTTTGCGTGGTGAGACGCCACGCAGGCTAGTTTGTGTAAAAAGCTAATTAGTATTAGTATATTTATATTGGTGTTGTGTTGCTGTTTAATTTAGTGAATGTTATATAGAGAGATAATATATATTTCTTAGAGTACTGTATTTTTTTATTTTAGTGTAGTTAAGTAGTAATATATCTAATAGTAGAAAATGGTTTTTTTGGGAGAACATACAGCGCATTGTATTTGAGTCTGCATCAGTAAACATGATAATAAATAGAACGACGACTGATGTATGGCGGTAAGTAGCAAGCGTTTGTATGGGATGAAATATTGTAGTACAATGATTTGCTAATGATATGGCTGTTGTTTGGTTGTAATCTGTATGATCGTCGATGGCAATCAGAGGGGGGTGAATGATTGCAGTCCTTAGCAAAAGCTTTTTCAAAATTTATTAATATTTTTAAACCTGCAAATCACAGAAGCACACACAAAAGCAAAAGACAGCCAAAGATAATAATAATAATAATAATAATCTTCAAATATTTGATCACAGAAAAACCAAGACAAAAGAAACGCTAATTACGTAGCATCTAACCTTCTAATACCTCTCTCCCCTAATCATGTCTAATCACAAGAGGACAAAATAGCTAATTTAATGATAGCTCACGGCTAGAACATGCATGCTCACTTTTTCAATTCATCTCACGTACGGCCATGCAAAACCAACCAAACTCTAATTAGCACAGTAATTAATTCTCTAATGATTCTGTCCGGCCAGCCGCTAATTAAATGCCAACCCAATGTAATCACGAGAACACACACAAAAGAAAAACACAAAAGAAACAAAACAAAATTGAAAAGAAACTCACGTACGTAAGTGTTCTGGCTGATTCATTGCACTCGTTTTGGATTCTTGGATTTCTCTCTCCTCAATATGACGCTGCTTTGACCTCTCGGGCAGCACAGGAATTTTGGAGGATGCCTGCGTGGATGAATCTAGGCCTCGTCTTTACAGCGTGCTGGGGAAGTCTACGACGCACGCATACAAGAAAAGGAGGAAGCGACGAGACGCCGCAAATCGCGCTTCAAGATAGACAGATCAGAACACGCAGTTGCAATCTTTCTCTGGAAACCAAAAAGTGTTTTGTCCCCCAAAAAGCCGCTCCGATGTCTCGGCCAGCCCCCGCCTTTTATTACGAGATACAATCCGTTTCTTTTACAACTCGGTTTCATCTCCTATTCCAAAACAGCGAGACCTCCGAAACTAAATACAAATCTCAGCTTTTAATCCTAATACCACTAGTCCAACTGGGCCTAGATTTTTTTTCCTCAACCAGACTTTTGGCCCACTAATTTTTAAGGGACCCGAAACCCTTCCTAACACGAGTTTTCACACTTTCGATTTTTCAACTCATCGCGCGTCGAAGCCTCCAGGACCGCACCTCCTGTATCTTCTCCACGCATCATCCACCTTTGATCTCCATATGCTCCAGCGTGAGCCCGACCACCTCGTGACATCCTCGACCGCCTGGACCTCAGATTTCCCCCTCCTAGTCCCGGTCTTCCTCGTCACCGACCATGATCGTCTCCACGCCCAACCTGCACATGCAAAGACCAAAGAACGTTTTTCCCGGCACAAGTTCTCACCAACTTGACCGATATTAATCCACGCACACACGCACACGCCTCGAATAACAACACTAAGTCATGTTGTCAATTATTCATCATTATAAAAATCGTAGACCTAGCCACATGGTCTTACAATCTCCCCCTTGATGAATACATTGACAACACTGTAAAATAGTATGATGAATTAGCTTCAAATAGATATAAGTGAAGAACTGAAGCCGAAAAAAAAATTTTAAACCACAAATCTCAAATTTCTCCCCCTCAACACAAGAGAGCAAATTTCTTCAATATCTCACAAAGCACACCAAATCTCTCCCCCTTTGGCAATGTAATCATCAAGAACTTTCAAAGAAGAACTATCTTTAAAGGAGCAATGAGAATAAAAATCTAGAAGCTTTGCAAATTATCCAAGTCACTTTGAATTGATTTAGTAATTTAACCAAGCCATATTTTTTAGTAGAGCTATCTAGATCATATAAATTCATATATCATATAGCAATATCAAAATAAAGTTTTCAATATGATTAGGTGATTTATATCAATGACAGGCATCTCAACAATGACTAGACCAATTAAAAAGAGCACAATGAGATATCACAACAAAAAGTAAAAGCCTAAAAGTGAAGCAAATATTAAATCTAGACGAGCTAACAGTCTCATATAGCAACCTATTGCTCCACATTCAATTCTTACGCATGTGGTATGCTTGTAACATACTTGTTTTCATAATAGCTTACTTCTTGTAAATGGTGGCATGCTTGAAGCATACTTCTTTTCATTTTGTGCACTTTTTGTGCCTTTTTTTGTTTACCATGGCATGCTTGAAGCATACATCTTTTCAAATATTTCTTCATGGCATGCTTGAAGCATACATCTTTTCAAATATCTATTTTCTATTTTTTTATAACATGCCAAATTGAATGATCATAAAAAGATTGCAATATGAAACATGTGAGCCTCATAGCCTAGAATTAAAATAAGACTCACAATTAAGCTAAACCTTTTTGATGAACATCGCAAAGTACTATTTGTAATCAATCTAGTCAAAATATTCTGTCATGTCATATTTTAGTTCAAGTGTAACAAATTAATTATAACTAGTCATGATCTACACAGCATATGAATAAATATGATAAAGAGAGCTCCACAACTCATTTAAATTTGATGGCTTGGACTTGTTAATTTAATTGACAAGTAAAATAAACAAAGCTTCCTAAATTCTTAAACATCAAACTCCCCCTCAAAATAATCCCATAGGATGCAACACGCCCAACCCACTTTGCAAAAGAGCAAAATAAGAGAAAATCAAGTGGTTTTGAAAGAATATCATCAACATGAGAATCCAACTCAATAGCGTGTAAGACAACATCACATTTTCCACATGGTCTCTCAAGAAGTGAAATCTCTTGCAAACCATCAAAAAGTGAAGAACCATCAAGTGTTCCAATCAAGCGATGATGAAAAAAAAAATCGGAACCCAATTTAGCTTATGTTCTCTATCCTTGTCAGCTGTTCTTACATGACGGGAAACATCGGTCTCGCAGTACTGGGGTTAGTGAAATAAGATCTAGGAATCCAGTACTGAGACACACGAACTGGAGCAACAAAGCTAGAACCAAAATCACGTGCATGTGAATGATCGGAATGCTGAAAAGAACGTGAATTATTTGAATTAAATCCCAATCTAGCATGTGAAGAAAATTTAAAGCCATCATAAAAGTTCTCTAAAATCATAGCTTTCGCATTTGATCTAGGAGCAAAAGACAATGCACGTTTTTGTCTTAAAGCATTCAACCTTTCCTTCCTTTCTTTCTTAGCCCGCCTAAAACAAAATTCATGCAAGTGTCCATCTCTTCCACAGTAGGTGCAATGAAATTTAACATAACCAGAACTCTTTTGAGATGATGAGCTAGCACCTATATTATTGTTTGATGAACTTTTCACAAAGCCAGCAGATTTAAACGCAGTTTGTTTTGGTTCAGATTTTACTTCAATCATTCCAGGTTCAAGAACCTTAACAACCTTAGGAGGATTATTTTTGGCATGCTCAACAAAATTAAATCCTAGACCACGATTTTTCACACTTGTTTTTGACTTGTCTAGAATCATATTCAGATTTTTCTTGCCAAAAGAGAATCTCTCTAAAGTGTCCTTAAGATACTCATTTTCCTTAGCCAAAGTGGAACAAGCAGTGCATTTAACAGGTTCATTCGCAAAATTCTTGGAAGCACTAGATTGAGCAAATCTTTCTTTTTCAACGAAATCATTCAATTGCCTAGTCAAAGCATCAATTTCAATATTTAACTTAGGACAATTTGAGCAAGACATGTTCTCGTGATAAAGCATTTGTTGAATAGATTCTTGAGATGAATTAAGTCTAGCTTCTAGCAATTCACAATTAGAGCAAGCTTTAGATTGAGCATTTAAAGTACTTGACTCTAAACATGTAGAAGAATTAGATTTGAGCTTTTCAATTTCATCATTAGCAAATTTTAATTTTTCATCACAAGAAACATGTATCAATTTTAATTCATCAAATTTGTCAGTTATATCTCTAAGTTGAACCAAATTTGTTGCACTAATAGATCTAACAGCCTCCAACTCAGAATGTAAAACTTGACAAGACTCACATGATTCATCATCAGGAATTAAAGCTCTAAGTCTATTAATTTCAGAATTTAGACTTTCAACAACACAATTATTTTCTTTCAATTTCTGTTTCGTCTTTTTTAATTCAATAGCAAGTTTAATCAAACCATCTTCAAGCTCATCATATGAAGGTCTTACCTCATCGGGATCACTATCGCCATCACTGTTGTTGCCTGCCATGAAGCACATGCCTGTGAAGTCATCGTTCTTCTTCTTCTTGCCTTTAGCATCATCATCGTGGTCCTCGTCGTTGCAGCTCTCATACTCCACATCGCTCAAATCAAGACGCTCAATGGCCGATATGATCTTTTCAGCGAGCTTGCGACGGAAAATGCCACCCTTGCTGTTGTTGTTCTTGGATGGCCGACGACGATAATTCTTTTCTTCCTTCACCACCTTTTCCTTGAGCTTGGGACAATCCATCTTAATGTGGCCTGGCTCGCCACACTCAAAGCATCTGATCGGTCCTGACACGCCACCTCGCTTCCTCATCCTCACATTGTTGAGTGTCTTGTATGCTCGTGAGGAAATCAAAACCAAGTCCTCTTCAGGAAGCTCCTCGAACTGTTCCTCTGAAAAAGAAGACAAGGCAGACAAAGAAACACAAGACAAAGCACTCGACGAAGTCGCCTGCACGGGGTTAGTCATAAGTGTTAAAGATGAAGATTTATCAATCTTAGATGGCAAAGCTTCCATCTCATAGGTTTTCAATCTAGAATAAAGATCATCCATGGTTAAAGTATCTAAATCAACAGTTTGATTAATAGTTGTAACAACCATCAACCACTCAGAACCTAAAGATCTCAAAATTTTAGTTGCATTATCTTCATCAGCAGGAATAACACCAACACCGCGCAGATCACTCAATATTTTCTCAAACCGAGCAAAGAGATCATCAATGGATTCATTAGGTTTCATAGCAAAATCAGAATATTCTTTTTGATAAAGATTTTTACGCACCTTCTTGATTTTAGTGGTTCCTTCATGATAATCGCAAAGAGTTTTCCAAATTAAATGAGCAGAATTAATATGAGCTACACGATCAAATTCTTTACGAGAAATTCCTTGAAACAGCAAATTACGAGCTTGAGCATTTAAATTAACATCTGCTTTATTTAAATCAGTAACAACAGCAGGAACCTCATATGGAGTAGAAACTTTATTCCAAACATCACTACCTTGAGCCTCAATATAAGCTTGCATCCGACACTTCCAAAAAGCAAAATCAGTACCATCTAGCATGGGGGGACGATTCACATACCTCTCTGACGCCATAGCAACCTGCTCTGATACCACTTGTAGGATCGTCGATGGCAATCAGAGGGGGGGTGAATGATTGCAGTCCTTAGCAAAAGCTTTTTCAAAATTTATTAATATTTTTAAACCTGCAAATCACAGAAGCACACACAAAAGCAAAAGACAGCCAAAGATAATAATAATAATAATAATAATAATAATAATCTTCAAATATTTGATCACAGAAAAACCAAGACAAAAGAAACGCTAATTACGTAGCATCTAACCTTCTAATACCTCTCTCCCCTAATCATGTCTAATCACAAGAGGACAAAATAGCTAATTTAATGATAGCTCACGGCTAGAACATGCATGCTCACTTTTTCAATTCATCTCACGTACGGCCATGCAAAACCAACCAAACTCTAATTAGCACAGTAATTAATTCTCTAATGATTCTGTCCGGCCAGCCGCTAATTAAATGCCAACCCAATGTAATCACGAGAACACACACAAAAGAAAAACACAAAAGAAACAAAACAAAATTGAAAAGAAACTCACATACGTAAGTGTTCTGGCTGATTCATTGCACTCGTTTTGGATTCTTGGATTTCTCTCTCCTCAATATGACGCTGCTTTGACCTCTCGGGCAGCACAGGAATTTTGGAGGATGCCTGCGTGGATGAATCTAGGCCTCGTCTTTACAGCGTGCTGGGGAAGTCTACGACGCACGCATACAAGAAAAGGAGGAAGCGACGAGACGCCGCAAATCGCGCTTCAAGATAGACAGATCAGAACACGCAGTTGCAATCTTTCTCTGGAAACCAAAAAGTGTTTTGTCCCCCAAAAAGCCGCTCCGATGTCTCGGCCAGCCCCCGCCTTTTATTACGAGATACAATCCGTTTCTTTTACAACTCGGTTTCATCTCCTATTCCAAAACAGCGAGACCTCCGAAACTAAATACAAATCTCAGCTTTTAATCCTAATACCACTAGTCCAACTGGGCCTAGATTTTTTTTCCTCAACCAGACTTTTGGCCCACTAATTTTTAAGGGACCCGAAACCCTTCCTAACACGAGTTTTCACACTTTCGATTTTTCAACTCATCGCGCGTCGAAGCCTCCAGGACCGCACCTCCTGTATCTTCTCCACGTATCATCCACCTTTGATCTCCATATGCTCCAGCGTGAGCCCGACCACCTCGTGACATCCTCGACCGCCTGGACCTCAGATTTCCCCCTCCTAGTCCCGGTCTTCCTCGTCACCGACCATGATCGTCTCCACGCCCAACCTGCACATGCAAAGACCAAAGAACGTTTTTCCCGGCACAAGTTCTCACCAACTTGACCGATATTAATCCACGCACACACGCACACGCCTCGAATAACAACACTAAGTCATGTTGTCAATTATTCATCATTATAAAAATCGTAGACCTAGCCACATGGTCTTACAATCTCCCCCTTGATGAATACATTGACAACACTGTAAAATAGTATGATGAATTAGCTTCAAATAGATATAAGTGAAGAACTGAAGCCGAAAAAAAAATTTTAAACCACAAATCTCAAATTTCTCCCCCTCAACACAAGAGAGCAAATTTCTTCAATATCTCACAAAGCACACCAAATCTCTCCCCCTTTGGCAATGTAATCATCAAGAACTTTCAAAGAAGAACTATCTTTAAAGGAGCAATGAGAATGAAAATCTAGAAGCTTTGCAAATTATCCAAGTCACTTTGAATTGATTTAGTAATTTAACCAAGCCATATTTTTTAGTAGAGCTATCTAGATCATATAAATTCATATATCATATAGCAATATCAAAATAAAGTTTTCAATATGATTAGGTGATTTATATCAATGACAGGCATCTCAACAATGACTAGACCAATTAAAAAGAGCACAATGAGATATCACAACAAAAAGTAAAAGCCTAAAAGTGAAGCAAATATTAAATCTAGACGAGCTAACAGTCTCATATAGCAACCTATTGCTCCACATTCAATTCTTACGCATGTGGTATGCTTGTAACATACTTGTTTTCATAATAGCTTACTTCTTGTAAATGGTGGCATGCTTGAAGCATACTTCTTTTCATTTTGTGCACTTTTTGTGCCTTTTTTTGTTTACCATGGCATGCTTGAAGCATACATCTTTTCAAATATTTCTTCATGGCATGCTTGAAGCATACATCTTTTCAAATATCTATTTTCTATTTTTTTATAACATGCCAAATTGAATGATCATAAAAAGATTGCAATATGAAACATGTGAGCCTCATAGCCTAGAATTAAAATAAGACTCACAATTAAGCTAAACCTTTTTGATGAACATCGCAAAGTACTATTTGTAATCAATCTAGTCAAAATATTCTGTCATGTCATATTTTAGTTCAAGTGTAACAAATTAATTATAACTAGTCATGATCTACACAGCATATGAATAAATATGATAAAGAGAGCTCCACAACTCATTTAAATTTGATGGCTTGGACTTGTTAATTTAATTGACAAGTAAAATAAACAAAGCTTCCTAAATTTTTAAACATCAAACTCCCCCTCAAAATAATCCCATAGGATGCAACACGCCCAACCCACTTTGCAAAAGAGCAAAATAAGAGAAAATCAAGTGGTTTTGAAAGAATATCATCAACATGAGAATCCAACTCAATAGCGTGTAAGACAACATCACCTTTTCCACATGGTCTCTCAAGAAGTGAAATCTCTTGCAAACCATCAAAAAGTGAAGAACCATCAAGTGTTCCAATCAAGCGATGATGAAAAAAAAAATCGGAACCCAATTTAGCTTATGTTCTCTATCCTTGTCAGCTGTTCTTACATGACGGGAAACATCGGTCTCGCAGTACTGGGGTTAGTGAAATAAGATCTAGGAATCCAGTACTGAGACACACGAACTGGAGCAACAAAGCTAGAACCAAAATCACGTGCATGTGAATGATCGGAATGCTGAAAAGAACGTGAATTATTTGAATTAAATCCCAATCTAGCATGTGAAGAAAATTTAAAGCCATCATAAAAGTTCTCTAAAATCATAGCTTTCGCATTTGATCTAGGAGCAAAAGACAATGCACGTTTTTGTCTTAAAGCATTCAACCTTTCCTTCCTTTCTTTCTTAGCCCGCCTAAAACAAAATTCATGCAAGTGTCCATCTCTTCCACAGTAGGTGCAATGAAATTTAACATAACCAGAACTCTTTTGAGATGATGAGCTAGCACCTATATTATTGTTTGATGAACTTTTCACAAAGCCAGCAGATTTAAACGCAGTTTGTTTTGGTTCAGATTTTACTTCAATCATTCCAGGTTCAAGAACCTTAACAACCTTAGGAGGATTATTTTTGGCATGCTCAACAAAATTAAATCCTAGACCACGATTTTTCACACTTGTTTTTGACTTGTCTAGAATCATATTCAGATTTTTCTTGCCAAAAGAGAATCTCTCTAAAGTGTCCTTAAGATACTCATTTTCCTTAGCCAAAGTGGAACAAGCAGTGCATTTAACAGGTTCATTCGCAAAATTCTTGGAAGCACTAGATTGAGCAAATCTTTCTTTTTCAACGAAATCATTCAATTGCCTAGTCAAAGCATCAATTTCAATATTTAACTTAGGACAATTTGAGCAAGACATGTTCTCGTGATAAAGCATTTGTTGAATAGATTCTTGAGATGAATTAAGTCTAGCTTCTAGCAATTCACAATTAGAGCAAGCTTTAGATTGAGCATTTAAAGTACTTGACTCTAAACATGTAGAAGAATTAGATTTGAGCTTTTCAATTTCATCATTAGCAAATTTTAATTTTTCATCACAAGAAACATGTATCAATTTTAATTCATCAAATTTGTCAGTTATATCTCTAAGTTGAACCAAATTTGTTGCACTAATAGATTTAACAGCCTCCAACTCAGAATGTAAAACTTGACAAGACTCACATGATTCATCATCATGAATTAAAGCTCTAAGTCTATTAATTTCAGAATTTAGACTTTCAACAACACAATTATTTTCTTTCAATTTCTGTTTCGTCTTTTTTAATTCAATAGCAAGTTTAATCAAACCATCTTCAAGCTCATCATATGAAGGTCTTACCTCATCGGGATCACTATCGCCATCACTGTTGTTGCCTGCCATGAAGCACATGCCTGTGAAGTCATCGTTCTTCTTCTTCTTGCCTTTAGCATCATCATCGTGGTCCTCGTCGTTGCAGCTCTCATACTCCACATCGCTCAAATCAAGACGCTCAATGGCCGATATGATCTTTTCAGCGAGCTTGCGACGGAAAATGCCACCCTTGCTGTTGTTGTTCTTGGATGGCCGACGACGATAATTCTTTTCTTCCTTCACCACCTTTTCCTTGAGCTTGGGACAATCCATCTTAATGTGGCCTGGCTCGCCACACTCAAAGCATCTGATCGGTCCTGACACGCCACCTCGCTTCCTCATCCTCACATTGTTGAGTGTCTTGTATGCTCGTGAGGAAATCAAAACCAAGTCCTCTTCAGGAAGCTCCTCGAACTGTTCCTCTGAAAAAGAAGACAAGGCAGACAAAGAAACACAAGACAAAGCACTCGACGAAGTCGCCTGCACGGGGTTAGTCATAAGTGTTAAAGATGAAGATTTATCAATCTTAGATGGCAAAGCTTCCATCTCATAGGTTTTCAATCTAGAATAAAGATCATCCATGGTTAAAGTATCTAAATCAACAGTTTGATTAATAGTTGTAACAACCATCAACCACTCAGAACCTAAAGATCTCAAAATTTTAGTTGCATTATCTTCATCAGCAGGAATAACACCAACACCGCGCAGATCACTCAATATTTTCTCAAACCGAGCAAAGAGATCATCAATGGATTCATTAGGTTTCATAGCAAAATCAGAATATTCTTTTTGATAAAGATTTTTACGCACCTTCTTGATTTTAGTGGTTCCTTCATGATAATCGCAAAGAGTTTTCCAAATTAAATGAGCAGAATTAATATGAGCTACACGATCAAATTCTTTACGAGAAATTCCTTGAAACAGCAAATTACGAGCTTGAGCATTTAAATTAACATCTGCTTTATTTAAATCAGTAACAACAGCAGGAACCTCATATGGAGTAGAAACTTTATTCCAAACATCACTACCTTGAGCCTCAATATAAGCTTGCATCCGACACTTCCAAAAAGCAAAATCAGTACCATCTAGCATGGGGGGACGATTCACATACCTCTCTGACGCCATAGCAATCTGCTCTGATACCACTTGTAGGATCGTCGATGGCAATCAGAGGGGGGTGAATGATTGCAGTCCTTAGCAAAAGCTTTTTCAAAATTTATTAATATTTTTAAACCTGCAAATCACAGAAGCACACACAAAAGCAAAAGACAGCCAAAGATAATAATAATAATAATAATAATAATAATAATAATAATAATAATAATAATAATCTTCAAATATTTGATCACAGAAAAACCAAGACAAAAGAAACGCTAATTACGTAGCATCTAACCTTCTAATACCTCTCTCCCCTAATCATGTCTAATCACAAGAGGACAAAATAGCTAATTTAATGATAGCTCACGGCTAGAACATGCATGCTCACTTTTTCAATTCATCTCACGTACGGCCATGCAAAACCAACCAAACTCTAATTAGCACAGTAATTAATTCTCTAATGATTCTGTCCGGCCAGCCGCTAATTAAATGCCAACCCAATGTAATCACGAGAACACACACAAAAGAAAAACACAAAAGAAACAAAACAAAATTGAAAAGAAACTCACGTACGTAAGTGTTCTGGCTGATTCATTGCACTCGTTTTGGATTCTTGGATTTCTCTCTCCTCAATATGACGCTGCTTTGACCTCTCGGGCAGCACAGGAATTTTGGAGGATGCCTGCGTGGATGAATCTAGGCCTCGTCTTTACAGCGTGCTGGGGAAGTCTACGACGCACGCATACAAGAAAAGGAGGAAGCGACGAGACGCCGCAAATCGCGCTTCAAGATAGACAGATCAGAACACGCAGTTGCAATCTTTCTCTGGAAACCAAAAAGTGTTTTGTCCCCCAAAAAGCCGCTCCGATGTCTCGGCCAGCCCCCGCCTTTTATTACGAGATACAATCCGTTTCTTTTACAACTCGGTTTCATCTCCTATTCCAAAACAGCGAGACCTCCGAAACTAAATACAAATCTCAGCTTTTAATCCTAATACCACTAGTCCAACTGGGCCTAGATTTTTTTTCCTCAACCAGACTTTTGGCCCACTAATTTTTAAGGGACCCGAAACCCTTCCTAACACGAGTTTTCACACTTTCGATTTTTCAACTCATCGCGCGTCGAAGCCTCCAGGACCGCACCTCCTGTATCTTCTCCACGCATCATCCACCTTTGATCTCCATATGCTCCAGCGTGAGCCCGACCACCTCGTGACATCCTCGACCGCCTGGACCTCATATTTCCCCCTCCTAGTCCCGGTCTTCCTCGTCACCGACCATGATCGTCTCCACGCCCAACCTGCACATGCAAAGACCAAAGAACGTTTTTCCCGGCACAAGTTCTCACCAACTTGACCGATATTAATCCACGCACACACGCACACGCCTCGAATAACAACACTAAGTCATGTTGTCAATTATTCATCATTATAAAAATCGTAGACCTAGCCACATGGTCTTACATAATCATAGAAGTTGTAAGCGAATAGACAAAAGTTTCAAAGCTGTTAGGTATCATGGTGTAGATTGAAGAAGCTAACAGGAGCTCGAGAAGAAGCATGTCGTAAGAACAAACAGACAAGGAACTAAAAAGCACAAACCAAGTAATGTAGGGGTGGTAGCATCATAAGTCCGTAATTTCATAGTCTTAAGCATGATAATGGAGAAGAAGCGTTTTCCTTACTACGACTATGAAAAATCAAAAGCGTAATCAAAAATTTGTTGTTTCTAGTTGTTGTAGCGTGGTGGTGGCAGCAGCGCTGTTCAGAGTGTGAACGGATGGAATTTGCTGGTAGAAGGAACATTGGGAGATTCTGCAGTAGCTGACATTTCGCCTGCCTCAATCATGCGAAAACGTTGAAGTTCTGCTGTTAAGCGCTGCAACTTTTGTTGAGCTGTGTGAAGCTCGTAGTGCAGAATGTCGTTCTCATCTAGTGTTCTTGAATATAATTCCTCTTGGTCAGCAATATACTGGGTTGCTACTTTGAGGCGTGGATCATTGTGCTCTGGTGGTTGCTGAATAGATAGATAAATTGCTTGGTTTGTTCTTTGAGGAATAACATCATATGGGGATTGGTTGAATTCCTCGTTGTAGTATCGTCGGAGGTAATGAATTGCTTTTCTTGCTGCGTCTTGTATAGTGTCTCTCTCTTCGATTTTGTTGCCATAGAAGCGTTGGGGTTCATCTGGGCGGACTGGTAACGGTTTTAAGGTTACCCATGTTTTCCACTCATATCTTTCACCGTCTATATATTGAATAACTGAGTGGAAAATGGGTCTTTGTTTTTTAGTAGCTCCAAGGTATTGTTGCATTTTCCATAAATGCATGGGTAAACCTGGCAGTTCTTCTGGCTTTGAGTGCACGATATGAACCATCTGTTTAGGAACAAAAAATTCAGGGAAAGCACAAAAACAACGGTAAACATAAAAGAGTATTTGGCACAAACGGGATAGCTAATGAGGACGAAATCGAGTATATAAAGAAGATAGATATGAGAGAAAAGACTAAGGAAAATCGCGTAAAGATAGAGTGCTGGAAGGGTGAACTAAGAGAGCGCTTTCTTAATGATATATAGTGTGGTTGGTAGTAATCGTGCAGAAAGGTGTGCTAGCTCATAATAATGTCTGCATTTAGGAGAGAATAAGAAAACATTACTAAAAGAAGATGTAATTAGTTGATGGAAGCAGATAAAAAGCACTAGTATAATATGAAAGAACATCTGTTAATAACAGGATGCAGAAAATACCGTGAGAGTTAGCTGAGTGGAGAGGCGTAGGATCGTGAAGCTTCTTGCAAGCACTGCTGTAAAGCACTAAAAAAGGTAAGCATACAAATTTGTTTAGAAGTATGCAAAAAAACATAATCAAAGAAAAAGCAAACCAGAGAGGGACTGCATGTATGTATATCAAAAAATATTTCGTTATTCTAAACAAATTGGGTTCTCAGTATATCAATGGTAAGAGAACAGTAAGCAATACCTGGTGTATGAAGAAAGATCAAAATACAAACCAGTAGCTATAGATAGGAACGGAGAGAAAAGAGTTGGAGGAACGCTTACGGTTGGGCGAAACGAAGAACAGCTAGAGGAAGAGCCGGATTGAGGGCGTGAACAATCCAAAAAGTAAAGTATGGGAGACGAAGAGGTTAGATGAAAACGTAACCGGACGTGTGAACTGTGAAACGTAAAATCTAAATTTGTCTGACAAAATCCGGTCTTCATTTAATCAAATAGCGCAAAAAATGATGAGCGAAGGGAACTAAAGGAGAGGAATGTGAAGCGAACTGGTTCCATTTTGTCAGTGAGTGCGTAGCGAGGAGCGGTATGTGTGTAAAGAAAAATCTTTTTGAGCAGATTTCTGTTGGGAAGCGGCCTTCGATATACATTTTTGTGGTAAATACTTAGATGAGAGGATCAATGAGGTGGGCTGATTTATTTGGTGGACACCAACGTTTATGCAGGCAGTTTGTGTGCGTGACTGTATAGCCGACAATTCTGTTTTATGTTGTTATGTAATAGTTTATATGTATGAATTGCTGAGCGTAATTTGTTGTGTGTCAATATAGGAACTCAATATTTTTTTGTACCGTGCATGTTTTGTTTAGGCATTGGCTACGTTATCGAAGGCAAAGTAAGCAAAGAGTGTTGCGGGCACGCTCAGGTAATCAATATAGTATCTATTACATTATAACACTATTTAACCATGGCGAGTTTGTTCGGAGGGCAGTATGACTGGACAGTTTATACAACAAAATGTGTTTGTCTACGTGACAGAAATTTTGCTTCTAACAACGAGCCTAGCGATATTAGTGCAGTATGTAGTAACATACATACACCGTTGTTGATGTGAGGACGAAATGCAGACCATGCCGCCAATAAAATACGGGACCTCTCTGAAAGAAACAAACGATGCAAAATAAGTAACATGTATTTTGTCCTTTTTTGTTTTAAGTAGGAAGTAGGCGTAGTAAAGAACACATGAGTATGTACCTAGGATCATGCCTTACTGTTTTCCACCTGGGAATAACTCTTTTGCAGCTCTGCTTTTTTTGGCAGATCGAGTTACTCTGCAAAACGACATTGAGAAGAACAATTATAGAGCTAGAATATTTTTTTATTATTTGTTTGATAATAGCGTTAATAACAATGTGTTATGTTAAAGGGAAATACTTTTTGTTTTCTTCTGTGGATGAGGTCGGTAAGTCAGTTCTAGTAGGCATACGTGCTGGACACGGTACTTTCTGACAGTGCACCGGGGATGGTATCTTGTAATGGATATGTAAATGGTTAGGGATGGATAAATATATATAAGAAGCATGATGTATATAAACTGTTGGAAAGCAAACAGTTATGTATTTTTTACCTGTGGGGTATGAGTAGTCGCTGCTGTCAGCGGAATAGGTATCTCTGCATACGTAGTAACAGGAGGCGGTGGCGTTGCTGGAAGCGGAACAAGGTGCTGCTCATGATGTCCATAGCTTTGTGTCTCTGCAGATGGTAATAGTGTATGCTCTGGCTTGTTTGTCAACAATAACGTCCCTTGATCTGGTCGAGCCGTTATTGATCGTACATGGAATGTTGGAGCATCATTTTGTAAGGATCCTTGTGACATCTGAACAATAAGTTCATACTGTTGGCCAATAACTGTTTTGATCTCAGCTGGAATTTGGTTTGGTTGGCCTTCAGTTGCCGCAACTAAAAGCATAGGGGGTTTTCCAATTAGTTGCTGGCCTATGTCACAAAAAAATATAAACTCTACATAAACGTGTGTGTTTTCCTCACTGGTATCAGGATCAGTACCGTATACGTTTATTTTGTACCTATTGCAAAATTTAAAAAAATATGTTATGTACTATATGTTTTTGATTAGGTAACTACAAATAACAATAACAATTTGAAGTGCGCAGGTGTGTGAATATCTGTATACCTTGGTTCTGCTGCTGTGCCATCGCATCTTCGACATTTGTATCCATCTCCGTCTGGGAAGTCTTTTTCCAACATGCAGAGCATGATATATACCACCACGATTGTGTTTGTTGGAAATATGCCCTAGAGGCAATCATAGAGATGATGATATTTCGTTGTATCCATGATTTAATAAATGTTCCTTGAATATTGCCTTTGTATTGATTAACAAGTATGTGACTTGTTTGTGAAACTCTTTACTTGTATGGTTATTCTAAAGTTGTCCCTAGTCGAAGTTCATATGTGGTCACACGTGAATAATGGATTAGCACATGTATTGGTTGATGACCATGTTTCACAGGTCATAGACATGGAGATGTCAAACCAATAATGTGGACACATGTTTAGAACATGGGGTTGGACCGACCCAACATGAGACATAACAATTATACTTATGGTTCTCTCTCTACACAATGTGTACGCCTTGTCCTTAGACCTGAGATTGTCGCATGTACTTGAGATGTGAATCGACCTACTTAGGGGCTATCAAACGCTGCTCCGTAACTGGGTAGTTATAAAGGTAGCTTTCGGGTTTGTCATGAAGCATGCTGCGAGGCATGGTCAGTCGAGATGGGATTTGCCCCTCTCTACCTGAGAGAGATATCTCTGGGCCCCTCGAGTGATCGGATCCAGAAATGCATGGCCATGCTACTTAAGGTTAAGAGTTAACCTAGTAAGGGATTCCGGATCACAGGATCGAGAAAGAGTGGTCAGCTTGGAGCTCGACCAAATATCGTGAGGCAAAGGGATTGGCATGTACATAAAGTTGTGATGGTTCGTTCGATATGATCTTTATGTATGTTTAGGAGTTGGCACGTCTTGCTAGAGGCCGCTACCAACTATTGACCGAGTAGGTAAACTCGTGTCATGTCTAAACATACGTGAACCCATAGGGTCACACACTTAAGGGCTGAAGCCTAATTCGGATTGGATCCGGGTTGGACTGGGTATTGAGTCCTAATGGGCCTCCATTCGCTGAAGCCCATTATAAGGACGTCTATAAAAGGAGGGCTAGGGCGCACAGGGTTGGGAGAATTTTTTCGTGACCTCCTCAAACCCTGGCCGCCACCCCTCCCACGCCCTGGGCGCTCGCTCGGATCTAGTAATCCGGCGTGCGTCGCTTCCTCCCGTACGTGTGGATACCTTTTGGCGGCGCTGCATCTGTAGCGTTTGGACGAACCGCAAGAGAGGAGTTGTACGTTGGACGCCGCGACGAGGACAAGGAAGTAGTACGACTACTCTGCCCCGACGTGCTGCATCGACGTAGTACGACTACTCTGCCCCGACGTGCTGCATCAATTCCGCACCTGCGCGTCTAGTGGTAATTCCGTGATCTATAACTGCAGTGATCTTGGTTTACGGGCATAATTTTTATTAATTTGCGCTAGCGTAGCCTACCCGTAGTCCTTCAGTGTTGGCACTAAGTCGGTGATAAGGATGGTAACTTTGTATCGCTGGCCCTGTATGTAATATGTTTGAAAGGCATAAGTTTACAGTGTACGAAAAGCTTGGGCTTTAAACATATGTTTGAACTATAGTTTTTGTTTCGTACCAAAACTTCGTGAGGTATGAGGTCTATTAGCTCACACATTGTGATGAAAATTGGAGCGTTATGGTTATGAGCATCTCCTTGCCATTCAATCTCGTGTGAATGACTGGTGATTTTGCACAGCACATTATTAATGAAAGGAAAAAGAATGTAGAAAGAGTATTTTAAGTGTTTTGTTTATTCAATAACTGGCTAATTGATTGGAGAAAGGCTGATGAGTAGTACATGTTTTGTAGGGCGTGGATTTCTGGTATTGGTATATTTATATACCACTTCGATGCTGAACTGATCTGTAATGCAAGCTGACCTGATAATACATATAAAATAAATAATATGTGTTAGCAATGTAGGGGGTAGGAAAAGCAGAAAAGCTAGTATCTACTTGTGTATAACTGATAAATGAAAGAAAGCATAATATAAACCTGAGTATGTGCCAACAGACATGCCTACAAACAAAGCAATGATTGCTGTGGTCTGAGAATTGGTGAAAAGGAGTTCAGCGTTGAACAATTCAGCATGCTTGCCCCATAATGTTATAGTTGTTGTCTCACTGTGAATGAAATATAAGGCAAATTGTTTTGCGAAAGGTGATGCGCTAAGAGTACTGGTATAGATTATCAATAGCGAGAAAATCATCAAGAAGCAAAACGCTGCAGGAAGTTTCTGTACCTTCCATCTGTTATTTTAATAGTGCATTTAACCGTTGGACCTAGCTTTGTTGTTGTTTGCATAATTGGTGAGACAGCAGTTATGAGGACAACGATATCTAACAGATATGGAAACAAAATGAGTAGACAAAAAAGCAATGAATGTAAATGTATAAAAATAATATGTTAGCTGTATAACTATAGACGTATCTGTATTTGATAGCAAATCTTTTTTTGCCAACACGACTGTTTAAAACAGAAAAGGCACCGCATCGTATGCGTAAAGGGGAAAATCATCTGGTTCTGGTAATATTTGGTTAACTCTAGTATACTTTGAAAACTGAGCAGAAATGGTATTGTCAACTGCCTTATATGTCTGCTTTGCTTCAAGAACTTCGAAATATTCGAATTCGTAGATACATCCTTCGTTTAGCAAAGATGAAAATTTATCAAGCCATCTTTGGGGGACCACTCCTTCCATAAGATGTCCCTAGAAAGTATCATAATTGTTTTTAAATAATAAGAAGTAACCCTATAGCATGTATAAGAAAATGCAAAGAGAAATACCATTTCGATAATAACACTATGTATATTAAGAAGAGAATCACTGTAAAAGAAAAAGAGATATAGTTTGTACACAAGTAATAGGTAAACGAGTTGAGAAGTAAAAACCTGATCATCAAGCATAACGAAGTCTAGATGGTATACATTTGTTGGATCCTGTGGGTTGCAAAATTCCGAAAGACGTGCTAGACGAACAAGGATTTTCCACTTGTGCAAATTTCGATTGATACGATTCAATGGTGTATAATGGTGGAAAATCTGCAGAAGAGATGAGGTCATAGAGCAAATACTATACAAACAGATGTGTACTACAAAATGGTAAAACACATGTTTATAACAGACTGATCAACAATAAGGTGAAGAAAGCACTTATGTTATGTATGGGCAAATAAGTATGCATATCTTGTGTTTTTCAGTAAAAGACACAACTTTGTAACCACTAAAGCCCACCTGTGTTGAATTCTTTTAAGAACACACTGAAGTAGCAGGAAAGTCCAAAGAGCAGGAAACAGGGAGCATGTAGTTTATATGTATGATAAAGTATGAATATCTAGACTGATATATGGAGTACATAAGGAGAAATTTACTTGTGTATAACTGGTTTGGTTATTCTATATGAAGGCATCTGGGATAGTTTTTTGAAGGACCAAGATTAAATAAGAAGGGGAATAAATACTAATAGCAAAAAGTATTATATAGAAGTGAGCACTTCTTCGTATACTATATTTTTGGTTTCAGCACAAGCAGCACCGCTCTGGTCTTCAATGAGCATCTTTAAACCTGAACGTGATGTAACACGGGATACTGCCACATATAACTGTCCATGACAAAAGACTGGGTTTCTTAAATATATGCCAACTTTGTTTAAGGTCTGCCCTTGGCTTTTGTTTATAGTCATCGCATATGAAAGCCTGATTGGAAACTGTCGCCACTGAAGAGTAAAAGGCCAACGAGGACTTCTTGCATTTAAAACGATTCTAGGAATACATATAGACTGACCAATGTTACTGCCAGTAATTATACGTCCTTCAAGCACTCGATCACCAAGCTTTGTTATGATCAACCGTGTTCCATTGCAAAGACCCATAGATTGATTTATATTTCTTAGCAGCATTACTGGAACACCTATTTTCAAGGAGATAAGATGATGTGGAAAACCAGTGAGTGTTATAGAATTCAAAAATTCAGGCGGGTATAACAGATCAGCATCACCAATATGGTCGTCAGACTGAGAAATAGAATCAAAACTAAGATATTCTCTTGTATGCCCAGGAGTTTTGGCAAAAACAACCATGTTTAATTCATCAGCAACAGCATTAGTTGGGCAAATAATTGCACGCTCTGCAAGGTACAAACTATTTTGGTAGTTGGTGGAGAATGAATTATAGGTAGTGTTGACAAGTGCATCTAGATTGTTATTAATTGGCAATAACAAAAGATCTTCTGGAATAGTTATCCAAGATGGCTAAATTTCTCCTTGTTTTTTTGTCATTGGTATTTGACCGTTTCCAATGTCAAGTATCCACTGAGCAAAAGCAGAAAGAGCATTACGTTCTGCAACTGAAAGATTTGGATTATGAAGCCTCATATTTGTAGTTAGTTTTAGTATTTCAACATGCTGCCAGAGTGAAGATCTAGTAAGCGATGCTTCGATAATTTCTGTTCTGGTACCATTTTCAATGACAGGTAAGATTTGTCGAAAATCTCCACCAAGAACAATAAGCTTTCCACCAAAGGGTATAGTCATGTAGGTAGTATCTTTAGCGGACATAAGATCACGTAATGTTCTATCAACTGCTTCAAAACAATGTCTATGTGTCATAGGAGCTTCATCCCAGAGAATTAGAGAAGTCTTCAAAATAAGTTCAGCTAGCATTGTTCCACGTGGTATACTGCATAAACTTCTTTCATTAATATCAAGAGGTATTCTAAAACGGGAATGAGCTGTGCGACCACCTGGAAGTAAGAGTGAAGCAATTCCAGACGAAGCTACAGCAAGCACTATTTGAGCTCTTGCTCTTAGAGTTGCTATAATGGCATTCCAAAGAAATGTTTTCCCAGTACCTCCATGCCCTGACACAAAATAAAATCCACCTTTACCATCAGCAACAGACGATAGAATTTTGTTATATATAGCAGATTGTTCAGCATTTAGCTTAGCATACATCGTTTCGGCTTCTGCTACCAAAACAGTACGGTCATATGCTAACTCTTCAGTTACAAGCCGATTACCAGAAGTAGGATTACCATGTGCTAATTCACTGACTATATTATATGTACCAAAGTTAAGACCATTCTTTGAGAACATAAGAAACAAATCCTTTATCAGCTGGCACTGTACGTAATTATCTTGTATTGAATATGTTCGATTCTGTAATCCTTCCCGTATTCTGTATGCTATATCGTCAGCAAGAAAGGTCCAATATTTGTCAAATAGGTTATGAGGACTAATTACAGTGCAGAAAGAGAGCACCACCATAAAAAGATGTCTAAGCTGATGTGGTGTAGCCCAAACAACTGCTTCATCAAATAGCATATACCATTCTGTATCATCACCAACTAAACCACGAGCTCTACAAGCTTCTTTGAAAGTAGGATAGCATACACCATTGAAAACTCTAACATCTTCATAACTTTGTGCTCCACAGGCAACCATCAAAAGCATTCTCAATAGAATAGCTCACCAGTAGTTGGATGCACATTATATATTCGACCAATATTTGAGGTTGCCCGTTTTCTTTTTTTCCATTTTCTGCTAGTAACGTCCCATGTCCATCTTGATGGAAACTGATAATAAGTATAAGATCTTGCCTCTTCAAATTGTTGATTAGCAGTAAACCATTCAGTTAGTGTAGTTTTGTAGGCCCTTGAATCAGCAACAATTTGTTCCAGATTTGTCTGTTCATGATACATAACCTTGTTCATACCGGGCATATGCACAGCTAATCGTTCAACAGAAGGCATTCAACCATGTATCTCAAATTCAAGTAATCGCCAAATTGCTTCACACGAAGACAAATATCTATATTTTTAAATAGAGAAACATTAGTTTTCAGTAAAAAAATATGTGCGTGAAAATAAATCTATATAGTTTCATGTAACAAAGCAACACCACAACATGAGAAAACAGAAGCGGGGAAAACTAAAATCTATACAAGCAAACATGTATGGATTCATATAAGAAAGCACTAACAACAGGTGCAAAAAAAAAAGGAATCCTAAATAAGTTTTTGTGGCAGAGCAAACTCTGTTGAATGCATAAATTTTTACCTGCATTTAATATAATCAGTGATTTCATCTATTCCTTGTTTAATTTCTGAATTAGGTAAGTTCGATGTCTGGTTAGCACAGGAGAAATTCATCTTTGCTCTATCTTGACCTTTAGTAAGGTATTTAAACAAATACTTCACAAGATTTGTTTTATTGCACCATTCAACATTGATATGAGCCTGGCATTTTTTTAGCAAAGTAATATTGTATGGAACTACCCATCTGTTGTCCAATTTGATTCCATTCTTGATAATGAAATGACCATCATCTCGTCGACGATACACTGGAAAACCAGATTTATCAATCGTTGTTTCTAGGTTGAATTTTTTAGGATATCGTTTTGAGCACAAGCCATCTTTCATACATGGACATTTCTTGTTTAAATCTCCACATGGACCGTGCATCATAAATTCATCAACAAGAGCATATCCAAGTGGGTCAATGGCTGGATCAGGATTTCAGCACATATAAGGCTATCTATGTACTCAGCAGTTAGGTCTGTGTCATGATGAGCGAGCCATATAAGAGTATGAACATGAGGTAATCCTCTTTTCTGGAATTCAATAGTGTATAAAACTATCATACACAAAAAAAGGTACTTAGAGCAAAAAAAGGTATTACTTTTAAAATGGCAAAAAACTATATATGTATATAGAAAAGAACAGACTAACCTGCTCATACAGGACCAAAAGTGTGGCCAGCTTTAATGTCAGAAATATACTCGGTAAGCTTCATATGGAACACTCGAGTTACAATATCAGAACGATCAATATATTTCTAACCAGGCTCGTATTTCAATGCGTCAATAATTTCTGGCCATCGTGCATTGCACGTAAAAGTAGAAAACAAATCAGGAGCACCATATTCACGGCAGATAGCCATAGCGTCTTGATAATTGAGTGTGTTATATCGAGCTCCACCAGTGAAACTTGCAGGCAGCAAAATTTTAACTCCAATGTTTTTGCCCTGTGATGTGCCTTCACCAAGTGCGTCTGAAATACCTTGATATGTTTCTAACCTTAACACATCTTGGTTGAAAAAGTTAAACGAAAGCTGGCTTGCTTCAACACATAAATAACATTCAACCTCTATCTGATTTGAAAGTCGACCATAACATGTATAAGGATTTGGTTCATTTCTTCGGTAATGACATTCATAGCAATAGTATTCAAGCATACATACTTCATTTCTTGCTGAAGATACAGTCTCATCAGTCTCCTTATATTTGATACCAAGATGAAATCCTTTTTCTCCATATGGAAATAGCAACGGATATTGAAGAGACATAAGACTGGGATTCAGAGACGAAATATGCTTTAGTTCACTGTACTGAGTCTCAACAAGTATGTCAAATCTGTTATTCTCTAAAGATAGGTCACCTACGATTAAAGCAGCTAGTTCAGGAACAGTTGGCAAAGAATATCTATCATCGTGACTATCAAATGAGCCAATAAGCCGAATGTAAATCTCTGGGTTTTCTTCAGAAAACAATTGATCACGTGCTAGTCTGAATTTTTTGACCAACACATTGCAACAGTCAAGCATGCTAATCAAGGCAGCAACCATATTAGGATCTGCTTCATCCTGTGCATTATCTTCTTTATTGAACAAAGATAATCTGTTCTCAATTTCGTTAAACGTATCATAGATATATAGCTGAGCATACTGAGGTTTTCGTCCTTGAACTGGCATCAATGAACCAATACGATGATGAACAACACCGTTTATACGGAAAACATAAGGACCTTCACCAGTGTTAATAGTTCTATCAACATCTACGCCTAAAGAGGTGAATGCGAACAAGGAATTGTAATGGCGTATCAAACGCATAAACTCATTTGAACGGGGACCTTTATTAAAACCAATAAGTTCTCGAAGTGGATGTGGCAATTCTTTATGTGGTGGAAGGGAGACTTTTCCACCTCGGCAACACTTATTATAAATAATTCGATGATGTCTAGAGGAACTCCTATGCTGAGACCTTTCTTGAAACCAAAAAACAGCACCACACCTATTACATTCGTAATCCGGACCGCCATAATATGATCGATTCACATACGTGGCTGAAACAATGGAAGAAAAAGTCTACTGAAAGAAGGAAAACAAAAAGATGATATAGCAATGCAAAACACACAGAGGGCATGCAGGAGGGAAAATCCGGAAAACAGCATAGGTAAAGCATGTTGTCAAACCTTTCAGATTAGAAATCTGTTCCTTAAAAAGAGAAACGCCTCCCTCTCTAGGCGAAATTCGATTAAAAGCGTACATGCTACCTCAAATGAGAACAAAATGCAATAGAAACTATAGAAGAAAACATGCTGAAATCTTTATGCTTACAACAAAGAACAAAATAAAGAACACAACGATTAATCAAAAAGAAAAACAAATTATGAAACAAATTACTATCAAATCTTTATGATTGCAACTAAGAATAGAACAGAAAACAAAAAAGTAATTTTGGGAAAACTGTAATAAAGCATGCTTAAATCCCTATGATTCAAAGAAAAAAAAGCACATGCTCTAGCAACACCGCGCAACAAATTGGATAACCTTCTTTTTTCTATTATTGGTTGCATCGACAGAACTAACCAATGGCAACAGATGGTCTCCTGCCATGTTGACAGGCAGGAAAACAAATTGGTAAAAAACAAGAATACAAAGCACAGACTTTGAAAAAACAGAAAGCAAATAGCTATGAAGATGGACATAACCATGTTGACGCCTCCATGGAAAAAGCGTATTAACATCTGTGGAAAGCACTGTAGCGCAGTAAATCAAACCAAAAAAGCAATAAGAAACAAGAAGCGTTTAAAAAACTCAAAAAACAGAAAGCATTTGGAGTACACAGGCTACGCAATGGTAATGATAAACATACATGAATCACATGTTGTCTGCAAAGGCGTCGGCGTAAAGCCATCAGACAAAATATCTACAGAACGGAATGATGAAATTGTGGAGACAACTGGCTATTTTCCACGTAAAATTTCTTCACGGTGGGCTTTAGCAGAGGCTGACGAATCCATAAAATAAAATAGCAAGAACTAACAGACAAATAATGCAACCAAAACCCAATGAGAACAACACAATTATAGAAAGATCTATAGATACAATAATGATAAAAACAAATATGTACATCGCATACTACTTATATATGGAACGGTAATAGGTGAGCAATCAGTAAATCTCAAATAATACGTCCAAATATACTATATAACAGAATATGTACCAACTTAAACATCAAGTTTTTTCTAAACAGCGCATAAATAATGCTAAATGCTATATACGAACCACAACACGAATGGCATATTCAGACACCACACATAAAAAATATGCATATTTTATTATAAACAACATGCTAACATGTTCAAATATCTTATATGAGAAAATATGTATGCTCTATTGTAGGCTACACGTAAATCACAACACAAGCAACATATTAACATGTTCAGATATGTTCCATGAGAAAGTATACATGTTCTATCGTAGGATATATGTAAACCACAATATGAACAACATATTTAAACATCCTATATATAAGAAACAAAAGCGTATCAAAAGTCACACTCACAGAGAGCACAATGGAGCGTTGTTCTTCTGGACAATAAAGTGCTATGTTTCAGCAGCACTCGATACCAGCAAACAAGAACACTTCCGTAATCTACTCTCAGTTAGGCAATAACAGACGAAAACAGAAAAGCACAAAGCGCCTGCAAAAGTATGTAGACAATGTCATAAAACCAAACTGGAAGTACGCGAAGCCAAGTATTCTAATCTAAACCAACAATAATATCGCAAAAACAAACTGCAAGCCTGTAAAAACAACTATTGTAATCTAAAAAAACCGAAACTACGTAAGATTCTGTAAATGTACGAATAAAAACATTCTATATAAGGCAATATGCATTTTCTATTGTAGACTAAAATAAACAACGGTAAAAACTATAGGCCAAAACGTATGCTGGTCCAATCTAAATACCATATCATAAAAACAAAATAGGAGTATAGAAAAACAAGTACTCTAGTCTAAATACATAAACCGTAAACCAAATGTTAGTCGAGACTAAATAAAATAATAGAAACCGTAAATCGAAAAACCGTTGTACAACCATCAGAAAACATAAATCCAAAGACCGGACTGAACCATCACAGAACAAAACCTTTAGCAAGAACCAAAACGAAAGAACAAAACAAGCACTCTAGCCTAAATACGTAATACGTAAATCATGAGCCGACATGCTAGCCGAGACCAAACACAACAACACTAATCGCAACGCAAAAAGCATTTTACAACCATCAGAAATAAGAGCACGTAAAATGTGAGAACACATTTTAATCGCAGCTAAATACAACAAAATACGACAATAGGAACCGTAAATCCAAAAAGCACAACATAACTATCAGAAGCAAGCACCAACAGAAAACGTAAACACAAAAAGCGGACTACAAACATCACAAAACAAAACACCTAGCAAGAACAAAACCGAAAGAACACGCTGGAAGCTCTCAGCAGTAAAATAACAAACACGAAACAAGAACACTAACGAAAACCGCAAAAACAACAAGGATCCTAAAAACAACACTCACAGATCGCAAACCCAAAAAGCGTTTTACAAGCGTGAGAAATAAGAGCACATAAAACGCGAGGGCACATTTTAATCACAATTAAATACAACACAAATACGACAATAGAAACCATAAATACAAAAAGCACAACATAACTATCAGAAACAAGCAGCAATAAAAAACGTAAATCCAAAAAGCGCAGTACAAACACCACAAAACAAAACACCTAGCAAGAACGAAACAAACATCTAGTAAGAATGAAACCGAAACAACACACTGGAAGCTCCCAGCACCAAAACACCGAACACAAAACAAGAACACCAAGGAAAAGCGTAAAAACAAAACAGAAACCGAAAAAACAACAAGGATCCTAAAAACAACGCTAGACCGCCTAAAAAAAGAGCCCACAAAATGCGCTAACCGGCTCGCTCATCCTACCTTCAACAAACAAAATCCATTCAGTACACGAAGAACACCGTCGAAAAGGGCAACAAGGAAACAAGGACCAAGAACAAACGTTAGTAAGAACGAAACCGAAAGAACACAGTTTCAAAAGAGCCGATGAAATGCAGCAATCGGCTAGCTGACCTTACCTTCAACGACCAAAATCCACCCAGCACACGAGGAACAGCGGCGACAAGCGCAGGAACGAAACAAGAAGCAAGAACAAACGGACGCACCATAGCAAATGAAAAGCGAAACGAAGAGGCTCCTGACAAAATCCGCACCCCGTGCGCAGCATAGTAGCTAGCACTAAAAATAAGAGCGAAACGAGTTGCACACCGCGAAAGCCGACCACAACAAAAACCAAAAAAGCGGGACCCATACAACATACACTGGGATGTCGCTAAACCACGTAACAAACAAAACCAGCTCGCAGCGAAGCCAGCTCGCCCTTCGCTTGGAAGCTTTCAGCAGCACTGTTTCTCTAGCGCCGGAGCGAAGACAACACGTGAGCGCAACGAAGCCGCGCGTCGCTACTAGTGCGCAGCGAGCGCAACCGGTCCGCACGCACAGCGCGCACCCACGCGGCCACGCGTCACACAACGAGCGCAGCGTGCATACGTGGACAGTCTCGGAGGCCAGGAAGTCCCCCAACTTTAATATACGGTAGATTTGGAATGACAGTGGCATGGCATCTAGGAGCAGCCGGCAAAATCCATTCTTATGGTTTTGCTTTTATTTTCTATTTAAAAAACAAAAAATTAATATAAATACTTGACTTTTTAAGTGGCTTATTTACTTCTCTCGCTACCGTATCACTCTGAAGATAAAATAGAAGGTCATAGATACATCGCTTATCTCACTCTTCTTTCTCCCTTCACGCATATATATTCTTTCCCTCACTTTTTATACTGCTCGTCTTCTCCTTTTAAAAACACTTATTTTAGTCACAACTATTTATTTTTAACCAGCTAAAATTTATTAAGTAAAAGTTAATACGAATGCGTAAAAGACGACTTGGCATTCTAGGGAGAAGCTTTGTAACTACTCTACTTGACAAGTTGAAGGGATAAGATGGGTGGTCGGACCATGGGGCTTAGCAATCCAGGACGTTGATTTGGTTTTGTGTGGCAAGGATCATAGCTACTCTGCCAAAGTTGCAGTTGCTGGTTGCTACAGGAGTCTACGACCACGGTGTGCCAAGTCCCCCACTCCCCCCTCACCCCGCCGGCTGCTGCTCTCCCTCTTCGCCGCCACGCCGTGTCAAGGTCCGGCCGGATCCGGGCTCCGTAGCTCCGCAGCGGTTCATCCGGTCTGCTTCCTCCTCCCCGACTAAGCCTTTGGCCACTTCCGTCCCCATCTCCCACCCGAGAAACCCTAACCGTAGAGGAGGAGGCCATGAGGGGGAAGAAGCCGCTCAAGGAGCTCAAACTCGCCGTGCCGGCGCAGGAGACGCCCGTCGACAAATTCCTGTAGGTCTCCCTTAGCCTCCCGTCGACAAATTCCTTAGCCTAAACAGCTCATTTTTATCCCTGGTTTTTTGTTCTTTTTAAAACTTTTCCCCATTGGAGCGACCGAAGGATTCAGCTTTTGAATGATTATGTGCCTTTCTGTCTGAAAGGCTGTCGATAGAGTTGTTTTCCATACTGTGATGGAGATAGGATTGCGTTTTGATGAGCTCGTTAGCCGATCCGTGAGTTGCTGGAATAGACAGCAGCTCACCTTTACGTCGTATGCAAGTGATCTACTGATCTCGTGCTTGATTTGAAGTTGGTGTGGTTTGCGTTGCTAAGCTGGCTTCGCAATTCGTGACTTTTGTTGTTTGTATTTGTATGTCGACGTTTGAGTGATCTTGATGCTATCTGTGGTTCCAGATCGTGTGTTGTTTTGGTTATCCTTCGATTTGATCGTGGATTCGACGATTGATTTTCAGAAGTCAATTGTAAACTGAATCGTTGTCTTTGATCGCTGGTGCTCTTTTAGGACGGCGAGCGGTACATTCAAGGATGGTGAATTGCGACTTAATCAAAGAGGCTTGCGGCTTATCTCCGAGGAAACTGGAGATGAAGATGTGAGTTCCTGGTTCGGTAATGACTACTTTTATTGTTTGTTGATCTGTCCAGTTGTGTTCTTGCAGTATTGTACTTCGTATGGTGACATGTAGGTTTGTATTGAAGCACATGTACCAGTTCAGTCGCAAACCTTATCAAACGTTTTGTTGATTCCCCTTGGTTGATTGAATGTAATAGACCCTTTGAATGCATGGAATCCATGCTACTCACACGCTCTTGCTGTTTGTTTACCACTATGGTGCAGATGAAACCTTGTGTTTCAAACTTGGTAGAGGTTTTATCCATAGATGTAGCATATGTGCACATTTCTCAATTTTTGTTTCATGTTTATCTTGACAGATGTTGATTTTTCATGCATAGGATTGAAATTCTGTGCTCTGTTACTTGCTGTTGGCTATCAGTTTTTCAAGTTAGTGAGAATTGCATCTTGATTTGTTTATTTTCTCAAGCAATCAACAAAGTTGAAGGTGGAAGATGTGCAGTTATCAATGGATGATCTCGAGATGATTCAAGTCATTGGTAAGGGAAGTGGTGGTGTTGTCCAACTAGTGCGGCATAAGTGGGTGGGGACATTGTATGCCTTGAAGGTAATTTCCAGTACACCAAGTTCATCTAGTGGGCCACACTAACGCCGAGATGGAAAATATATATTTTACGTAAGTTAGAGCAATGCATTAGACTGCTGGTTTTCTCCTTCCTTTGTACAGTTTTCCATTTTTTATTTTACTTGACATGGAAATCAATCTGTTCATACCTGTTTGAACATATTCACTACATGTTATGTCTTTCTGACAAACGGATTATTCTGCAACTTAGCATTTGGTTACTTTGTTTAGTCAACTTGGTAATGGCATGGCAGCATTCAGTTAAGTTCACACCGATGCACACTACTAAAATGAGGTGGGGAATGCTAAATGAATGATGTAGCAATAGCATATAGTACCATCTTATGTTTACATGCAATCTCTACTAAATGCTAATTTTTAATGAATACCGATGCAAATGAATGAGGATACATCAGGTAATGATATTCAGGTCAATGAAAAATTTCAAGCATTGCCCCTGGTGTTCGTACTCCTTTGTCATTTCTTCACGTATATGATCTATCGGTTAATTGATTTGTATTGCAATTCCTTCCGTAGGGCATTCAAATGAACATTCAGGAGTCAGTTCGCAAACAAATAGTACAGGAGCTCAAAATAAATCAAGCAACACAGAACCCACATATTGTTCTTTGCCATCAATCTTTTTACCACAATGGTGTAATATATCTTGTTCTGGAATACATGAATCGTGGATCCCTTGCGGACATCATTAAACAAGTGAAAACGATTCTGGAGCCATACCTTGCAGTACTTTGCAAGCAGGTATGCAGAAACTTGGCCTTTGTTTTCTGCTTTTGGAATAAGCTTGAAATTTTGTCACATCTGTTGAAAGTTGAAACTACATTCTAACACAGCTAACATTGATAATATTATGATAATTCAGGTTTTGGAGGGGTTGTTATATCTTCATCATGAAAGGCATGTGATTCACAGGGACATAAAGCCATCTAACTTGTTAGTCAACCATAATGGTGAAGTAAAGATTACCGATTTTGGGGTAAGTGCAGTGCTAGCAAGTTCAATGGGTCAGAGGGATACGTTTGTTGGAACCTACAACTATATGGCGGTATGTTGAATTAATGATCTGCTTTGTCTATGTTTAATTATAGTGATCTGGAATGCATAATTTTGCTGTCATAGTTATCTACTTTTCTTCCTTGTTCAGCCTGAGCGGATTAGTGGAAGCTCCTATGACTACAAGAGTGACATATGGAGTTTGGGCTTAGTAATACTTGAGTGTGCCATCGGCCGGTTCCCCTATATACCTTCAGAAGGAGAAGGTTGGTTAAGCTTCTATGAACTATTAGAAGCAATTGTTGAGCAGCCACCACCTTCTGCACCTGCAGATCAGTTCTCCCCAGAATTCTGCTCATTTATCTCCTCCTGGTATGCCAAACATTCTTCTCAGAAGTTACACATGAAAATTAGCTCAGTTACTGCCTTCCTGCTTATTCTCTTTCTCAGTAAACTTGAATGAACTTTTTGCCCTGTTTTAAAGTATTCTTAGTATTTTGTGTGTGATTCCAAAAACCTAGGACAAGTGAAAAGGAAATATTTGAAGTTGCTGATAAAGCTATTTATCACATACTTTAATATGTAGTGATTTCCTCGTTTGTCACAGCTACTGGAATTTCTCTACTTTAATATTATTTTCCCCTTTGAACAAGCGTGTTTTTCATGAGGACAGTTTTATTGTGACTTTGTGAAAATTTGAGCTTCTTTAGATATGGAAAATAACAATTCTTTAATCTGCACAGAAGTCTTAGATAATAACTAGTGAAATCGACAGAAGTCCATATTTTATTTTATTTTTGTTAAAACCTTTTATACTATAGTTGATCTTCCATTGTTATCTACTGGAAAGTGTAAGTACCCTGCAATTGTGTCACAAAGTGCTTGATGTTGCAAGAGTAACTTTGCAGCCAATGGCTCAGTGGGTAAACTTTTACAATATATTTTTTCTTGTTATTGGTAAGAATTTTTGGAGACTTATCTTGACTCTGGAATTGTAGTTGGTGCCTTGGTGGATATTGAGGAAGGAAGGTTAGGCTTGTATGCTAGTTGTGTTGCACTGTGTTCCTTATGCTTGGTGCTTCTGTAGGCCATAGTTCTTAGCATTTTAATGTGATACCTATATGACATGACCATATTGTAAACCTATCTTAATATTCAACAAAATAGGTTAAAGGCAGGCTGCGGCTATGGCTTTTGGCTATAGCTGTTGGCTTTTGGCTGAAATGGGCACTCTGGTGGCTATTAGCTTTTGGTTGAGGCATTCAATTAAAAGGAAAATGAGGGGTAATGAACTATATCTCCACGGTTAAGAAGGAAAAAAAGAAAAAGATATCGAAAAAAACACATTAAAAAATCAACACGTTGAAAACAGAAACTAGAAGCCAAAAGCCGTTTTGAACAGAACTTCAAAAAACTTCAAGCAGTAACAATATTACTTCAGCTAAAATCTGAAGTTTGAGTTATCAACAGTTTCATGAAGCTCAAGCCTTCAACGGCCCTGACCGAAAGGTTTGATGACAGAAGGTACTTATTGATTTAAATCAGCTACGTCAGTATCTAAATTGTTTCCCAAATTAATAAAACCTTGGCTGTGAGGTTGTGACTGACTACACTAATACACATGTATTCTGCGACTCTGTCCTCACTTCTCACATCATGTTTGACCTGTAGCAATTGGCTTTGTTGTCACATCCAAAAATACTTTTTGAACTTTCATTGTTGTACCATGCTTGTACTGACTGTATGTCTTATGTTTTCCATCTTTAATTTCATTAATAATTCCTAAGGAAACATGCACATCTTGAGGGCAACCAATGATTTCTGCCAACAATCATTTGAGATTCTTGTCATCCGTGTATATCATACTGTAGTTTTATATATTGCTATATTGCTTTTCAGCATACAAAAGGATCCCGCAGAGCGGATGTCTGCTTCAGAACTCTTGGTCAGCATTTCCTTTTACTTATTAGTTTTCCTTTTACTTATTAGTTTTTGTAGTGAATCTAACTGTGATTCTATCTATTGACTACCTTCTGCTGAATTGTCATTCATGTTCTTGCAGAATCATCCTTTCATCAAGAAGTTTGAGGATAAGGATTTAGACCTGCGAATTCTTGTCGGGAGCCTCGAACCTCCAATGAATATACCCGAGTAGCTTGTCATTAGAGGGGATGAGGCTTACAGTGTTTTCAGGGTTGCCCTCGTAATAGCAGCACATATTTGTCCTGAACCGCAGCATCTTCCCTATATGCGATGATGTATGTTGTCCCTATATGCTATGATGTATGATGTTCAAAATTCCAAGGAGTCGCATTATTGTGTGTCCTAAGGCCCTTCTATTGCGTCTCTACATATGATATGATCCTGTGACTAGTTAAGCATGAGAATAGAAGGAATCGTGATGTTGCCTCGGCTATTCTTGCATGTAGTTCCTGTTGCGAGTAGGGTAAATGGACCTTATGTCCGTTTGCTTATTGTTGGCTCTAGTTGCGGATTCTGAAGAATGAAGAGTCAAATATTACATGCTATATATTAATATATGATATGTGAAGAATAGCACCGTCTTTTACTGCAACTGCAAGCAAGAATACTGTTTGATGCGGCACAAGCTACTGATTTATCACTTGGAATTAGGCGAGACGGAGGCTGTGTGTGCCTGCATGTGTGCCCAGCTATGCATGCATGAGGAACAGAAAGAGGACTCGTCCTTCCTGGAGTTCTTCGGATTGTGTACAAGGAAACTCACGTGCATAAGGAAATTAGACTTGGTTTCCTTTTTTTTTGCAAGAAAATAGGAAAGCGAGTCCTGCACAAAAACCCATCCGAATTGATCTCCAATTCTGCATGCATGAATGCATGAAGCTTTGCTAGGAGATAAAAGGGAAATCAATCCCATGCATGCGTGCATGGAAAATTACAAATGGAAGGAGATTTGTATGCATAAGAAAGTAGGAAGGATGTGGCGGCTGGTTAATTTATGTCCATGGCTCCAATCTGCATGCACGCAACCAGGCCATGTGCTAAACAAGGAAGCAGCCGACGAGGCTATCTACCTCATTACGCCCCGATCAACTCGGCTTCGGCTTCTGGCTTATTTTTCACTATTCATAAGTTTCGTCTTTTTCTGAACTTTTGGCTTTTTGTTGAGCTTTTTTGCCGGTTCTTTTTTCCCATATTTGTTTGTATTATACGTAATAGGCTAACATATTTTTTTATTTTTAAATTTTTTAAATTTAATTATGCTAAATAAGTCTCTGTCAGCTACAGTGCTTTTTTCAACCAGCTACAGTGTTTTCAGCCATAAGCCACGAGCTTTTCAGCCGAACCGATCACCACCGTACGTTCCATGGAGATTTTCCTGGAGGAAGGCTGCAAAAAATTTGGTGTGCTAACCCATGGATTCCTCCATGAAATCGTACACCTTCAGATCAGGTTTTGCACGCTAGTATTAGTCAATTATTTTATTTCCTTTCCTCTAGGAAAGCAGTAGTTTATAGGCCTGTTCTTTTCAGCTTCTAAAAGCTGCTTCTCGGCTTTTCTACAGTAACTAGTTTTTAAATGGAGTATTTTTTCAAAATAGGGTCTACTAGTTAATTATGGTACATACTTTATTGACTTCATTTATATTGGCAAAAACCGCATGTGAGTTTCTGTTACTCTGTAATCTCTCGTACAAACAGCCCAAAAGCCATAAGCCACAGCCAAAAGCCACAAGCCGCAGCCAAAAAGAACAGGCCCATAAGTCAATCTGCTTTTGTTTCTTATCTCCATAGGTTTGTTTGCGTCGCCTATATAAAGGCATGTAATGCGTCCATGTAAAGGGAGTTGAATTTTGAGTTTTGTCTCCAATAGAAATTAACCATAATGGCTTGTTAAGATCTACCTCTACTATCGAGTTTGATGAGAGCTTGTCAAAAATCACTAGATTGTTGAAGGCTCTTTAAAGTTACTTCTTGTTGCGCGAAATCAAGAACTTCATTCTTCGAGCATGCAATTTATCTAGCGAGTCCATTCTTGTTGTGCCTCCTATGAACCTGGAGTGGATGGTGGGCTTTCACGGCGCCCCGATGAACCCGTCATAGGCCGTCGGCCTCGCCATGGCATGCACCGCACGATACTTGCTCTCCAGGTCGAGTGGTCGACCAGGTCGTGGTCATACGCGCACACCCACCCATGCTGCCGTCCCTCGCGATGGATCGTTTCTCACTTCTGGGTTTGCTCTTGGTTGTGCGGCGATATGGGGGCTACTGGTGGGTGGGGTTTTTTTGGCTACGTCTGATAGTTTATGCTTATGGCTGAGGGTTTTTGACTCTAATATGAATATTTGTGTGAATAAATCGAATATCAATAAGGCGATAATCTATTTTTAAAAGACTGTTTCAATAAATCACTTTAAAAAGATGATAGAGATTATTTTTTTTATTTATTTAGAAGAATCTATAAATGAAAAAAATAGACATAGACTGCGAGTTGGAGCGCTCGGCGCGCACGGTTCCATGGTTGGTCGGAGGCAACTTGGGGCGTGTTTGGTTCCCTGCACCCGCCTTAACCAGGCTGGCGGGATGCAGGGTGCCTGTGTTTGGTTGCCTGGCTCCTTGCTTCGGCCAGGCCCTGCTCGTGCAAAATGCCCCCCTCGGCCAGGCTCCGTGGAAAAGCAGAAATCTGGCGTTTCTCCCCGGCCTGGCTCTCACGCTGCAGCCGCGGACGCGCGCGCGGGGCGAAACCTGGCTGCCGGGAGATGGCGCGAACTCGCTAGGGTTCGCTCCCCCTTTCGCGCCACTCACCGCGTATATATCCCCCTCCCCCGCCGCCATCCCCTCGGTTCGCTCCCTGTCGACTCCGGAAGTAGGTCATCCACCTTCGAACTCTCGGTCTCCTCTACTTTGTACTCTTGTTTACTGATTCATGGCGAGCTGATCCTTCCCCTCTCTGTCTCGTTGTCTTCGAGGTGCTCTGGATCTAAGTCATACACAGGCAAGTTTTCATTTTCCCCTTCCCTGTCTCTCTTCTCTTGATCTCGTAACCCTAATGCTTGGTGATGACACCATCACTCACCTTTTGTAGCAATCTCGCCTCAGGCTCACCAGATCTGAGTTCTTGGTTGCCAATCAGGTACGGATCCAACTTGTTCTGCGTTCTTTGTGTTTTTTTGGTCTCTATGACCTAACCTAACATCTGTATGCAAAATTTCGGTTGTTTGTGTTTGTAGAGTTGCAGATCTGTCCTCCCGTACTTCTTCTTGCACTTTTGCTAGGGATCCTACAAGTTCGCGTTTGGTACATATGAGACATCCCATCCCCTCTCTCGTCCCCACTTTACTCTGTATATGTTGCGGTAGCCAAAATTTCGTGTTGCATCTTCCATTTCCTTTGATTACCCGTGAATTAGAAAGCGAGATCAGTCTCTGAGAATGTCTATGGTTATTTTCTGAGCATATGTCGATGGCTATGTTGATGGCTACTATAATCTGAGCATGTGTCCAACTCTATGATCATTGCTATTATAATCTGAGCATATGTCCAAGTCAATGATGATGGCTATTATAATCTGAGCATATGTCCAAGTCTATGATGATGGCTATTATAATCTGAGCATTTTTTCCATTGCACTCAAATGTTGTGGTCCTGTTATTTTTTAGAAAAAATTATGCTGTTCTTGAGTTCGTGGTTACCCAGTCCTGTCAAATACCTTTCTTTGTATAGATGGATTTGCAAGAGAAGAGACGCTTGCTTTTTGCTCGGGCTGCCGCTCTTATCACAGCCATGTACGCATTCATTTTTACTAGGTTTAGACTGCATCATTGTTCACGGCCTCAGCTCACTTATGGGCCACTTAGCAAGATGGATGAAGAGCGCCAAAACAATCTGGACTTGATTTACAACTGTAATGATGTAGAGTGTGTAAACATGCTTCGCATGAGAAGGGCTCCCTTTTTCCGGCTATGCAGTTTGCTTAGGGAAAGAAATTTGCTCAGAGACACCATACATAGTTGTGTAGAAGAGCAAGTTGCAATGTTCCTTCATATAGTCGGCCATAACCAACGATTTAGAGTGATACATCAAAACTGGAGGAGGTATATAGAGACAGTCCACCGCCATTTCAAAGAGGTGTTGTACGCTATTGGTGAACTTAGACCAGAGATGATTAGACCTCCATCTAATGAGACACCAGCTAAGATTAGCAATAGCCCAAGTCAGAGGGGGTGTGGGATCCAAGAGGAAGAGGTCCTTGCTGTCAGAGGACATGATTTTGTTCACTGGCATGGCAGATGCAGTGAATAATGTTGCAGATGCTATTCGCTCTACCAAGGTTGAGGATTCTCATCCAGACTTGTATGGTGCTGTCATGTTTGTGCCAGGCTTCAGTGAGGAAGCACTGATGGTTGCATATGGGCATCTGCTGGACAATAAGGCCTTGGGTTTTGCATTTGTGCACATGTCTGACTCCCATCGTGTGCTGTGGCTGAGGACCTTCTTGGCTAAGCACTACATATGAGGTGCATGGGAGCTGCAGGTTGGGCTTTTGTGCAGTGCCTGCCCTCCTAAAGTGGACTTTTGTTGCTTAGCTTGGCCTTGGATCATGTCCTGCTTCAGTGGTTGGGCTCGAGGAAAGTGAGGTGCAATGCCTGCCCCTATCAAGGTGGAGGCTTCTGTTGTGCAGTGGTGGCTTCTTTTGTGCATAATTTGCTCCTTTTGGGTTGTGCAGTGGGTTTACCAAAATTTTGTGCAGTTCACATGATCCTGCTTTCTTACTGACACTAACATATAGTTAGTGACTTCAATGTGCCACTATTACTTCTGCAACCTTAGGCATATGTAGTGACAAGCCAGACTCTTCTTATTCATCTGAACCTTGATGCTGTTAACCTAAACTGAGCATGGGCCTGCTTGCCTATGACTAGATGATTTGATTCTGAGCATATGCCTCAAGCCACTGATGTTGTTTTTTGAATTCTGAGCATATGCCTCCAGCCAATGATGTTGTTTTCTTAATTCTGAGCATGTATGCCTCAAGCCACTGATGTTGTGTTTTTTTAATACTGAGCATACTATGCCTCAAGCCACCGATGTTGTTTTTTGAATTCTGAGCATATGCCTCCAGCCAGTGATGTTGTTTTCTTAATTTTGAGCATGTGTGCCTCAAGCCACTGATGTTGTGCTTTTTTAATACTGAGCATATTTTGCCTCAAGCCACTGTCGTTGTATGATTTGATACTGAGCACATGTCTCATGTACAATGTTGGTCTTGGTTCTGTTTTTTCAACTATCTGAGCATATGCCTCTTGCTAATGTATGGTTTTTTTCTACTGAGCACATGTCCCGGCCACTGATGGTTTTTAATTATGTGTTTGTAATGTTTTCAAACACTTTAGGAAGCTATGTCCTGGTACGTAGTGCATGCTGGCGGCAAAACAGGTGTGTTTTCCACATGGGAGGCATGCCATGAGCAAGTAATCGGCTTCAAAGGAGCTTGCTACAGGAAATATAAGACAAGAGAAGAAGCCTTTACGGCATTCAATGGTGCACAACTTCAAAAAAAATACAGCCTGGACCAAAGGACATGGCTTTAGTAGTAGACAAAGTGTGTACCTTTCACCACGTGTAACATGTACAATTATCACTTCAGCACCTACCGGCTTGTTAGTGACTTTGCCATATACAATTCTTCTAAATTTTTCCATAATTTTATTCGGTGAATTTCCTTGATCACCAAGTATTTTACTTCATCAAAACAAATATAGATAGATTATACTGGCAGCGTTCCGCTCTACCACCTTCTAATCTTCATCGGACATCTTTACTGGTTTATTCCCTTTAAGAGTATCGATTAGCCCTTGCTGAATAAAGACATCCTTACCACATATTACCACATATTGAAATTTTCTTTGCTTCTTTGCTGTCAAATTTTCCTACTTGATTCCATATCGTCGACATCAACCTTGATTTTGTACCACCTGATGCTTTACCGATATTGTCACAAATCAGATTAATTCGGTCTTGACTTTAATATCACTTGTTACACTCTGATACCCCTTCTTATGTGCATCTGCCTCCGGATCAGATCAGAATTTGTTAGATATGGCATGAACACATACAGTATCAAGAACGAGGAAGATGAATCTAATAGAGAACCAAAATGATGACGTTGAAGTAACCACGACGAGAGAGAAAAGATTTGGCATGCTGACCATAAATGCTTTAAGCACAACCTCAAAAGAGTATAAAAGATTGTCGCTTACTCACAACCCTCTCGAATATTTTAGGACTCTCGAATCATCGTCTTATACGAAAATCTAGTGCTAAAGAATATCCTACCCTCTAATTATCTCGTGCGTCCTCCACTTTGGATGAGTACGAATAATTGTTTGGTTGCTTTCCATGGTCACACGATAGTTTATATAGTGCTTTTTAACCCTTCTCTAATTTAATGTAGAAATTTTAAGTCAAATAGAAGTAGGAGTTCGAATCTTATTAGAATTTATTTAGGACCGTTTATAATATATCTTTTCTAATCTAAAAAACTAGATACGAATCCCTAGAACTCGACAGCTTCAATATAACTTGAGCTGGATTTGAATACAAATATGCATATTCACGGATTCTTATACGAATTGGACGTGTGCTGGATACAAATTCGAATAGAAAATTGACATACCTCGATCGGATTTGGACATCCACGTAAATTGGTACATCAACTAGACATTAATAACCATGTACACATACACGAGACACAATAAAAAGATTGTCATATGTTAAGTTAAGGAATAATAATCGGCACTAAATTGAATAGTGTTATTTAATTATTCATAATACTACAATTGAATTTTGTGAAGAATTTCGTTGAATTTGAATTCAGATGTGGATTTATATAGATAAAAAATTATTCGAATGTAAAAATCAAAACCATGTACATCGCTCATTACAGCTTCATCTTTTAACTTCTTAATTTCGTCTTTATAACTTTTGAATTTTTAAAAGCTTTTTTGTTTTTTTCTTATTGGTTTGCATTGTCAGTGATATCATTTTTTATTTTTAATTTAATTAAGATAAAAAAAGCTAATAACAGCTAGTACAAAAAAACCACTACAATATAAAAAAACTAGAAGCTCAAACTTAAAACCCAAATATGCAACACCTTAAGCTGGATTCGAAATAAGAACATATTATTAATTGGATGAAAAAAAATTAAACCATATTCATGATTTCTTCACATCAGAGCTTTGGATTGTTCGATTTCCGCCACAGCCGAACCTCCCAAAGTTTGTAATGTTGTACAGGTGACATGACATGACAGAGGAAAGGTGGAAACAAAGAAATCCTAGAAATCTAGACGCTGAGCAGTTCTCCTGCGCAAGAAAGAGGAGGGGAGGAACGTAAAAAGAAAAAAAAAAGGAACCTAGGAACTGTATTCCTGAGTTCCTGTTTCCCTTCTGACACGATCTCAAAACTGTGCGCTATTAGCTAAGAAAGCCACTATCACCGCTTCTCTCACGCCGGCAGCTCAAGCCGCAGGCCGACGTGGCTCGACTGTGCGCTCAGGTCGCAGCGCGCCTCCGCCACCGACCGCGGCCTCGAGACGCGCGTGACTGGCTCGAACCCGAACCCCAGCGTCAGCTCCAGCCCAACCTCCTCTTCCCCTTCCTCCTCCTCCGCCACCGGCGGCACATGGCTCTGCTCGGCCTGGCTCACGTGGGAGCCCGCCTCCACCTCCGTGTCCTCCGACCCCTCCTCCCGCGCTTCCTCGACCGCCATGTCGTCGTCCTCCACTAGGCCGTGATCGTGGCTGCCGGCCGACTCCTCGTGGCTCGGCGCGCGGTCGTGGTCATCATCGTGCGCGCCGACGACCACCTGCTCCGGTTCTTGTCTTGGGGTGGGGGACGCGCGCTTGGCACCGGCGCCCTTGGGCTTGGACGTCGAGGACGACGCGCGCTTGAAACGGGTGCGCCCGCCGCGCGCTACCCGGAGCAGGTCGGCTGCGGCGGCGGCGTCCGGGTCCTTGGCGACATGGCGGATGTCGTACGCCCTGAGCGGCGGGGTGGCCTGCGCGGCGGCCGCGGCCTCGGACGAGACCTGCACGACGGGGTCCCCCTTGAGCACGGCCTCGACGGCGGCCTGGCACGCCTGCCACTGGCCCGACCAGAGCAGCCCGACGGAGCCGTAGATCGGGTTGACGATCCGGCCGCAGGCCTCGTAGAGCAGCGAGCGGAAGACGGCCGGGCGGAGGTGGTCGGGGCCCCCGGCGAGGAGGTTGAGGAGCCCGGCGCGGCCGTAGAACTTGGCGAGGAAGACGGTGGCGTTGGCCTGCGCCTCGGGGGTCTTGATCCACTGAAGGCACGGCCGGATGGTGCACCCCTCGCTGCACCCCTTGCGCAGCACCCGGCACCCGTTGCAGCTCATCCGCATCGTGGGTTATCAGCTAGGCACCGCACTTGTTGGAGATCGAGGTGGGACTAATCTCCTCCTCCCGGAACTTGGAAATGCTTTTGGTTCGTTTGGTGGTGGTGGGAATGTGAGGCGAAGATGGTATGGGCAGAGGAGGAGAGAGGGGGTGGTTTTATAAGTGGGTTGGGCGCCGCGCCAGTGGTTTCGGAAAGCTGGGTGAGGCGGGTTCGGCGCCCGGGCCAAAACAAACGGGACGATGCGGGGCCTACCGCGTGATTACTGGGGACTTACGAAGCCGCGTCCGAGGAATGCATGCATTCTTGGTGTGCAAACCAGAGGCCGGCTGGGAATGGACTCGTCTCTTCTCCAGTGTAGTTCGGCTGGGAATGGATTCGTCCCTCCTCCGACCTCCAGTGTAGTCCTCAGGTAAAATCTTATACAGGGAAGAAAATGAAATTAGGAAGAGATAATGTATTATCTTTTATATAAGAAACGATTTAAATTCATAAACTAACATAAATAATGAGAAAATATGAGACAAAAGGTTATGATAAAAAATAGTATAAAATAGTTGAGAAATAATTTACTATTAAAAGGATTATCTTTACTATTTGTATTTAGATAAGGTAAAAGTTTTAGCGACAAGTTGCACTCCTCCGGTTTGCTTGCAGTGCTACAACTCCGTTCGAGAAACAGGCAGCCCATTCGTGGCTTCACGACCACGTGGTAAACGGAACCGCAGGCTGTCCTGACGTGGCAAGTGTTGCGTTCTGCAGGGAATCAAAGTGCCCCGGGTTTTGGGCCTTTTGGTGGGACGCAATGGCGAGATTATGAGAAAAATTGAAGATGGTTCAAAGACTAAGTTAAAATTTAGGCAAAATCATAAAATACAAATAGTAAGTATAATAAATAATTGTATCATGCAGATCACTTACAGAGAGCATAATGATATAACACAATAGTACATAAAATAAAAGGATTATTAAGAAATGCACTCAAATTGAGGTGCTGCTTACCTTTCTAGCTTGACGACGAGGAACCGAGGATGAAATAGGCTGAGTATCTTGAGCCACAGAGATTTTTCTAGTTGAATGATTGAAAGAAAAGTGCAATTCAGTATTTCAGTTAATAAAATATGCTCAGACTGCAACCATTAACTATGAATGAAATAGCTAAACTATAGAACTATAAATTCCAAGATTTGCTTTTAAAAAATTTGAAGTATATGATTTGATAACTTTATACTCTTGAAAAACTGAGAAACTCTGCACAAGTTCTTCTAATCTATATGGCACTTCACAATAAAAATACAAGTGGTTAATATACAGACTATCACAAAAATACAAGTGGTTAACATATACACTATCACATTGATGTCATCAGTTGAAAATAATCAAAATTAGGAAGATTTTAGATCAATCTAGGGTCTCGCTCATTTTGGCTTGAGCTTTCTGACTTCGGACTTATTTTTCACTATTTCTAACTTTCGTCTTTTTCTGGTTTTTGGCTTTTTTAAGCTTTTTTGCCAGTTCCTTTTTCCCCGTATTCGTTTGCATTATCCGAAATGGGCTAACTTATTTTTTTTCTATTTTTAATTTTTAAAATTTAATTACGCCAAATAAGACACCATCATCTATAGTGTAATTTGAGCCAGCTACAGTGAAATTTTAGCCATAAGCCACTTTTTTTTAGCCCAAATGAATGGCACCTAGAATAGTTAGGACTTTTAACTCTCATTATTCTTTGAATTGAATAATTCACATAAAGTTTACTTGGGATTATGTTGCAAGCTATGCAAAATGCATATTTGGTGGCATACAGAACCAAAGACCTACAGTATTTGAGAAGAGTGATTTCTTGCTAGTTATTGAGAATTGCCCGTCCCTATTTAAGGCTATTCTAGGTGAATACAAACCAAGATGTTGAAAGATCAAACTCTATTTAAGGCTCCATTTAAGTTAGTTTTGGTGATAATAACAAATACATTTATGAGATTTTGGTGATAATGACAAATGTATTTGAGAGACTAACTTTGTTCATTGATTATAATATTACTTAGTCTCTCATGGATAAAAAGGTGAAATCATTAAGGTATGCATTCGAAATTACATTGTCACATATTAATGTATTCCTTGGATCCAAATATAGATTGAACTTCACAAATAGTCCAAATTGAGTATGTGCATATGTATTCATTATACATACCTGTATTCACACATTTAGGGGGAGCTCTCTTTATATTTTGAGGTTTCATAAGTATTGATCTATGCTTCCTTTTAATATGCAACTCTAGGATCTTTACTCTGAGATACACCTTGAGTATATATAGCATGTGTAGTTTATATATACTCATAATCAGGTTGTCATTTAACCTCTCTATTATGAGTTAGTGGTTAGATGATTAATAACAACCAAATAAGTAAGTTTTGCTTAAAAAGCTTATCTTAGAGTATACATTTGTTGTGTATATGTTGTATACTCAAAAACTAATTTTTACCTCATTGGTTGTTGAGATTGTCATCAATTACCAAAAGGGAAAATTGTTGAATTTAATCCCTCCATTATGTGTTAATGGTGAAGTTTGGTAATTGATGGCAAATTATTTTATGAAATAACATTTTCTATGAGTTGGATGAATAGGTTAGGTGCCACAAAATGAGGATAACTTGGAATGACTTCATGTATTGAAGATCATCAAGTCTAGATGGAAGATTGTGTTGAAGGCCATTAAGAGAAGAACACATCATGAGTTGATGCATATTCAAGAGGAGATGATCATGTATTGATCATTAAGTCAAGTGAAGACCATCATGTGTTGATGGAGTTAAAGAAGTAGATGCATATGAGTTGATGCATATCAAAACAATGACCTAAGGCAAAGGTATGACTAGCTAGGGCTAAGAATATGTTCCTAGTCTTTTACCGGTCTTGGTGTTTGGTTGGAAGACCGGATTACTAGTATAGGTTGTCGTACTATTAAGAGGGGTCATGTCTAGTAGTTTGAGTCTCATTATGTATCGATAGCTCGACCTCACCTTCTATAGATCATCTTGCACGAGGCTTGTATTTGCAAATAGTTGAAGCTCATGTGTTGAATCCTTGTAACATGGGACTATGCATTGCAAATGCGTTTTGCAAGCGCTTGAAGTCCATGTTTCCATTCTTTGTGATATGAGACTTATATTTGCAAATGTGTTTTGCAGATGGTTGAAGCTCATATTTAATTCTTGTGTCATGATTCCAAAAGTATGCAAATGTGTTTTGAAATTTGTTGGGAATCATGTTTGGAACTTGTATGCATGATACTAAAGTTAGCAAATGTGTTTTGCAAAATATAGTAAAGTATCTGCATTCTCAGGACGATCGAAACTACCGTAATGTACCTGGCGGTTCTACCGCGAACCAGAACTACCACATGCGTTGGTGGTCGAAGACCTGTGTGGTCGAAGTTCAAGTGGTCAAGAACCAGAGCGGTAGAGCTCAGGTGGTCGAAGACCTTTGTAATCAAATATCAGAGTGGTCGAAGACCTAAGTGGTCGAACCGACTTGATCAAACCAACGTGGTCGAAACCGACATGATTAAGATCTATGCGATCGAAACCAGTGTGGTCGGAATCAATATGGTCATAGGCCTGTGTGGTCATAAACCAACATGGTCGTAAACCAGCGTGGTCGAACCAATGTTGTCGTACGCCTTCATGATCGTAAACCAGCGTGGTCAAACCAACGTTCTCGAGACCTGTGTGGTCGTAAATTGACGTGGTTGAAACAACATGATTAAAACAATGTGGTCAAAGATTGACGGAGTGGTCGGAGATCTGTGTGATCGAAGATTGATGTGGTCAAAGATCGACTTGGTCAACTTGGTCGAGACCTAAATGGTCGAAACCAACGTGGTTGTAGACCAGCGCAGTCGGAGGCATGTGTGATCGATTCGAACAATGTGGTCAGAGACCAACGTGGTCATGGACTAGGGTAATCGACAATCGGAGGTTCCGACCGGCTCTGTGTGAGTGATCCGATCAGCTCTATGTGAGTGGTCCGATCGGTGAGTGGAAGTACCGGCTTTATGTGAGCGGTACTATCGGTGAGCAGAAGTGCCAGCTTGTGTAGCGATACATTTTTTCCAGAGAGACACCTATGTGGAGTCTTCTCGTCCCCGAGGAGATCGGTAGTACCGGAAAATGAACGGTGGAACATCTGATTTTGACTGCAATGGCTAGTTTTTTGACCATTGGCGGGGCGAGCAGAAGTACCAACTTTTGGTCGGTGGTACTTTAGATTTTCTAGATTTTTCAGGGGTTTGGCTCCAACATCTAGTTTTCTTGTGTAAGGTATAAATACCTCCTTGTTGCCTATTGGAGAAGATGTTGATTGACTCATTTCTGTTATATTGAGCTAGTGTGAGACTCTCCGCTCAATAGTGCATATGTTGCACTTTGTGAGCAAGGAGAAGGGATTTAGATTGCATATGTTGCATCTAGAGGTGAACTTAGTGTCCATTTGAGCTTGTGATTTGTTGCATGTGGTGAGTGTCAGGCGAGGGGCTTGATTTGTTACTCTTGGAGGTGTCAGCGTGGTGATCTTCTCAAGAAGGTTACGAGAAGATCCGACAAAGTTATGAAGGTTGAAGCTCACCTACCTAGAGCGGGAAAGAATTACCACTAGTGGATTGAGGTGGAAGGCTTAATTCGTGGAGCCAATCCAATTAGTTTGGGCTTACCTCAATGTAAACTAGGGGAGACCGGCAAGTCTCCAAACACCACAGCAAAAAGAGACGTGCGGCTTGTAGGCCCAAACACCTCTCTTTTATTTAGAGATAACAATTCCGTTTTTATTGACTTTTTCAATCCTCCCAATCTGATCTTTTATTACATTCAGCGAGCGATGCAGCCTCTGGATCAAGATCGATGATTGTGGTAATTTTCTTTGTAAAATAAATATCAACATTGGCTATTGTCCTGTTCATAGATTCTCCCGTGTGCATATAGTTTATAGTTATTTCATCATGGATTGATTCTTCTAGTAATTCTACTTGCTCACCACTCCTTCTAGTTGCGGGGGCAAGTCCCTTTAGTTTTTCAGCTCTGATATGTGCACACATTGCCATGCTGATTTCTTCCTCCATGGGAATGTTTAGATCCAGTATGCCTATTTCTAATGGTGCCATACTGGTGCCAGGTCTCAACTAGCTCCCCTTCTGGTTCTGGGAATTTCAGTGATTGGTTGTGTCTAGTCCTTATCCTTTTTCACCAGGCGTCCCTGGTTACATGGAATTCGAGGGCCGGAGTTTTCGTCCTTTTATTCTAAGGCATCTGGACGGGATTATGAATACCTTCAACTTTCTTTGGTATTTCAACTCTCTCTAGTGCATGCATGTAGGCACATGCGATTTGATCATACTCTTTAAATCACTAAAGTGGTCCGGCAGTTGGTTTCTAATACTTGCAAGTCAATAATCTTTTGGACTTCTCTATTTGCTTCACTAGTGCGCGGGTCATGTACATGGATTCCCGTGGCTTACCACATAATTTTCCATCATTTTTCATCAAGGGGTTGATTTATTTCTCCTAATGTCGAGAAACTATCCACATCTAATATACTATCAGCGAAATGGGCAGTATGCAAATCTCCTATCATGGGGTCCAAATACCTGATTATGGATGATGTCTCATAACCAATGTATATCTCAGACTTTTGGAGAGGGCCCATTGCTGTACACTGTGGAGAAGGTATAGGTACATAAACCTTGCACTCAAACCTCCGAAGATAAGAAATTTTTGGTACTGACCCTTGTGCTAGTTGCATTGGTGAATGGATGTTATATGCCGATGGTTTAAAGTTGATGAGAGTTGCTGTGTGTAGAACTGTGTGTCCTCAACATGTAGTTGATAAATACCAATTCTGCAAAAGTGGTCGGGCAATAAATTTAATTCTGTTAATTAAGGGCATGTTTGATATGGCTGCTTCTTGTGGCTTTTGGTTGAAATTTTTGAATTTTAGCTATTTGCGACAGAGATTACGGAGAGAAAGATACTCGCTTGTGATTTTGGTTAATACAGATGTTGAGCTTTTAACGTGTACTACAATTAACTTGTAGACCTCGTCTTGAGAAAATACTCCGTTTAAAAGTTGGGTACTGTAGCAAATGCCAAAAGCCACTTTCAGAAGCCGAAAGGAACAGGGCCTAATGCTTCTGTTAGTCCATTCTAGGTGTGCACATGCGGTACAGAATGCTCAACTTTAATTCCTACTGCCATGTAATAATCATTAAATGCATTTGAAGTAAATTTTTTGGTATTGTTCATTTTGATGGACTTTATATGATGATCAAGAAAATTATTTTTAATTTGAATTATCTGTGAGATTAGCTTTGTAAAAGTATGGTTTCTCGTAGATAATAAACATACGCGCGACCAGTTTGAGAAAGTATCGATGAGCACCATAAAATATTTAAATGGCCCTGATAGTGGCTGTATAGGACCACAAATGTCCCTTTGAGTGCATTTCAGGAACGCAGAGACTTCATCCTTCACTTTCGAAGTAGAAGGACTAATAATTAATTTTCTGGTGGCACATACAGGACATATAAAATCTTCTTAATTAGGGAAATTCTTACATCAATATTTTGTCCCTGTGAATTATTAATTATATTTCTCGTTATCCTAAGACCAGGGTGGACTAGTCTATCATACTAGAGACAAAAGGGTTTAGAACTTCTAAATATTATTTTTAGTGTAGTGTAGGCTGCAGGTGCCTTAATATAGGTGTAGTATAGCCCAGTCTCAAATGAAGGAAGTCTTTGTAATACCCTTTTTTATTTGCTTTATGCTTCGTCATGAGCAGGTATTCTTTACCATACTCTTCTTCAGTCACAACATGGAAATCGATTCTAGGTACAATAAGGCTTCCTAGATGACCAAAGTTGTGTCCATTGGGAGTATAATTGTGGCTCTTCCTGAGCCTATTATACAAGCATTGCTATTGGCGATTGTTGTAAGACTGTCAGCATTCTTGCTAATTAACTAAAAGAATTTTGTCTCGCTCAATATGGTATTTGTTGTACCACTGTCAGCTAAGCATACTTCCTCCATAAGGCGTCACACACGTTCTAATATAAAATACTTTATTAATATGTAGTAGAAGACAATCAACACATAAATAAAATACTTCAAATATCAGAATATATCATGACATTATTAACTAAATAAATGAATGAATTATTCAATATCATCCAACCATCACGAGAAAATGAATTGTTTTGAGCACCGACAATGCAAAATCTAGCTTATTCCTTCCACACAGTAAATAAATGACAATTAAAGTCTAAATGCATTTTGTGCATTAGATTGATGCTCTTCCTAGGAAATCACAACAGTGGCAGCTGTAATGCCAAAAGGGGGTGCTACTATAGGAGTGGAGCCAACCTCCATCGGCACAGGCAGCTGCTCAGAACTTTCTCCCTTAACGAAAGCAAAGTGGTTTTATGCAACCCTTTGCCACCCTTCTTCTTAGCCTGGAAGGCATCGACGACGTGTTGCGTCTCTTTACAGATCCACGACCAATGCCTCTAGTTGCCACACTTATAGCAGGTTTGGTCTTACTGACCATAGGGCTTGTTGTCCCGCTTTAGTTTGCTGGCCTTATTCTCCTGTGGAGAATTTGACTTGCCTTTCTAGCTTGCGGCTTTGTCCTTCCCCTTTTCTTCATTATAAGTTTTCGCACCTTGTAGCTTCCAGCGTTGGTCTCACGGCCAGGGGAGCTCCCAGGTGGTTGTGTGATAAAGTTCTTATAGAGAACTTCATCTTGAGCCTCGATAACCTGCATAATATTAATCAATTCAGCATACACCTTGTAGCCGTCTTGACGATAATTGTGCGTAAACTACATTACATTGGGGTGGAAGGTGGAGAGGGTCTGCTCAATCTTCTATTCATCTGTGATCTGCTTGCCACAAAGTTGAAGATTGGTACAAATTCTGTGCAGAGTAGGGTTGTACTTTCCAACCGTCTTAAAGTCAGCGAATCTCAATCGGAGCCACTCTTGTTCGGCCTAAGGAAGAATAGTGTACTTTAGCTTCTCGAACCATTTCTTCATTGCAGTCCATAATGCTAGTGCGCTCTTCTTTGCCATGTACTCATTCTTAAGAGTGAGACAGGGGTGATGCATGAGGAAGTGAAGTGTCTGCTCATTTTCTTCAGGTGTGGGTTTAGCATCCTATAGTGCGCCAATCCCAATAGCAGCGCGGAGTATCTTGACTCTAGGTACGATCTCGACATCAGAAGCCTAAGCCAAGTAATTTTGGCTATGCTGGGTCAGCTCCTAGAACTCCTGGTTCATGATGCCTGTCATGTACATGTGGATGAAAGGAATATATAAATTTACAGCAGGTAAATATGCATGAAATAAATTGGACAATGGTGCAAAAGGCTCTCGTAATGTTTCAAATTTTTTGTGCATTTTCTATAATTTTACTGTTAATTGCTGTGATTAAAGTCAACTTAAATAATTATGATTAATAAAAATAGTAAGTAAATACAAGAAAGCATATAAAGTAATAATAACAGTCTAAACATACTTCAAATATTAAAAACAATTCAAAATTTGAATTCCTGGGGTCTTTTTATGCGGGAATATGAATTTTCAGTGAATTTCGCAATTTCTGAGGGTTTATCCACTAATTTTTAATTCTGAGAAAATTTTCGCATGATTTTCTGATTTCCCGAGGGTCCATTTGCAAAAATCTGGGCACCAGCCCGCCTTTCCCCTTTTCTTTTCTTTCCCCTTCCCGGGCTGGTCCCGTTGCTTTGGCCCACTCTGGCCCATTTGGCCAACTCAAAGAGGGAGGGGTAGGGTCCCCTACCCCTGTTCTCCTTATGGCGGTGTGTGCAGGGGAAAGGCCGGCGACGCGGTGCGGCTGGGGCAGCGAGTGCGGTGCGAGTCCGTCCGGGGCAGCGTCAGTAGGGAGCCTGTGCGGGGGCAGCGCAGCGTGGTCCAAGGCCGACGACACGGCGGCGACCATCCAGGCCAACACCGATGCACACAACGGTGCGACCGGCCGTATGTAGGCGGCGGCTGCTCAGGTCGGTAGTGGAATGCAGTGGCACAGCTTTGGGCTAGGAGTGGCGCGCAGCTGCGGGGCTCAGGCCATCAGCGACGTGCGGCGTTTAGGTCGGCAGCGGCCCATGGTGGTTCCGCATGGGGCCAAGCAGTGGCATTTGGTTTCACTCAGAGCCAGGTGGCGTTCGGGCCGCATCAGCGCGTGTGCGTGGCGTGCGGCGGTTGGGAGCTGGTGGTCGTGTGGGCCTCGATCGAAAACGAGCGGCGACCGGCGTCTCGAGTGGCACGACGGCGGCTCACTGTGTGGGGGCGAGTGGCTGCAGTGGCAGTGCGGGGCCAGCTGCTCGGGCGGTGCGGCTGTGGGCCGGTGGTGTGATCGTGTTTGGGCGATGTGCATAGTGTGGTGGCCATCGGCGCGTTCGGCCGCATACGAATTTTCCTCTTTTTTCAATCTACAATGCAATCAACATCTACTCTTTCATGTAGTCTACCGATGCCAGCGACTTCAAGTATGCTCGCGGTAGAGTAGAGTAGATTTGCACTGCAGAAAATAATCTAGAAAGCGAATTTGCGGAATTAAAGCGATCAAGATAGGTAAATTATTCTACGAATAATTACCTTGCGGTCCATCAGAGTGATTCGTACTGATGATGTGTTGAGGAATTGTCGCTGGCGAGTCCAGTCCGATTGATCCCTCCTATGCAAAAAAAAAATAGATCAAACACATAAAATACAAATAATAGTTTGAACACATAAAAAGATAGAGAAAGAACTCTTATCTTTTTTTTACTTTACAAAGATACAATTGATAGTCAATGAAATTCTTTATATATAGAATAGTAGTGAGATATAGGGCATATTCTTTTCAGCTTCCAAAAGTTGGTTTCGGCTTTTTCTACAGTAACTAACTTTTAAACGGAGTATCTTTTTATGATATGGTCTACTAGTTAATTATAGTACATAATGTACCAACTTTATTTATATCGGCAAAAACCGCATATGAGTTTCTCTTACTCTGTAATCTCTCCCACAAATAGCTTAAAAGTTACAAATCATAATAAAAAATTATAAGTTTTAGCTAAAAAGAATATGTAGTGCTGAGGGTCAGGCCTAGGTACCCCAAGACGAATCGCGCGGGCAGCGCGTGGCGTCCACGTCCCGCGAGAGACCCGCGGCGCGACCACCGTGGAATCTGGAAAGCAGCAGCGAAAGAGAGGAAAACCGACGTCTGCGAGTCGGTTGGAGCGGGCTCCCGGTTTTGTGGAAATCTTACAGCGACGGCATCTGTGGGCGCCCGCCAATACCATGGGCGGTTTTGGATTATCTGTCTTCCCTTCCTAGTCACCAGATCAACCCACCGCACGTTTGTCCTTCTCCAAACTGTTCAGCTTTTGGCTATGTAGCCATTTTTTTATTTTAAAATTGATTTTTAGATATTTATTTTATAAAAATAGCCCTGAAGCTTAGAAAGCATGGTAGACGATATCTATCACCTGTTGCGCTTGGCCGACCGTGATGACGTGGCAACGCGATGCGACATATGCTTCCTATTTTATTCAGCTAGGGATTCCTCACGAACGCTTTCCCGCGCTTATAAAATAAGAGGTTTCGGTCTGCCCTCTCATCTGAACCACACTTGATTAATTTTCTGCCAAACGAGAGAGTAACGAGCGAGGGAGGGAAAGGGAGATTAAAAAATAAGTTTGTAATATATTTTTGAGGTGATTTAGCTATGATTTACAATCTTTCACAATTGAAAGGATTGTAGATGGATAAAGACATGCAAGAAAAGGTATGCTTCATTTGTATACGAGTAATACGCTTAATATATCGTTAGCATTTCATTAGTGTAACAGTGGTTTGGTACTGTGAAATACGCTTGGTAATCGTGTTTAGTTGACGGATGTGTTTCTGTAATCCATATTAAGGACGTATTAGTGATGAGAATTATTATTTATTGTAAAATAGCTGGAAAAATATAAGCTAAAAAAATAGCTAAAATATTTTTTATGTAACTCGACATGTATATATTTATTGCTCTCGTACAATTACAGGAAGTTGTAGAAAATAATGGTTTGGAACTCACTTTAGTAGTAGTGTCTATGTGTACATATTGTTTGCATATACGTTTGTACCTGTATACATGCATTTAGGCATATTGCCAGTGCATTTATCGAGTAAAAATACATACTTAACTACCCGGTGACGCTGAAGAGATTCACATGCTGGAAATTTTACATCCTAGATGACAACGAAAAGGCCAGGATGGCGGAGGATAGGGGTAAGACATCGATGATCTCCAATGCCCCTGCTAAATGTCAGGTTATTTCTGACTAGGACAAACCTACATAAGATGTGAAAGCCAAGTACTAGACACAGGTCGCAAACGCTAAAGCCCACAAAGGAGAGAAGAAAAAAGCATCGATGGACTCAAATGTATACAGGGTGTGTTTGGTTGCCTGAATCTCCTTCGTCCTGGCTGGGTGGATCCGTACAATCTGAGAAAGAGCCTGTTTGGTTGCCTGTATGAGTGGATGCAGCCTGCATGAGCGGATGCAAAAATACGCCCTCATCCTGGATGGGTGGATACGCTCAAAATGAGCTTCACTGGCCATCCTGGATGGGTTGATGCAGTGTATCTTATGCGGTCCCACGTGTCAGCCTCTCAGGTTTGGTAGACTGCATCCGCTCATACAGGCAACCAAACAGCATCTCAGTTTTTTTGCATCCGCTCATGCAACCTCACCAAACATCTTCTTTTTCTGAAATACGATTCCACTCAGCCTGCATCCACTCAGTCAGGATATACGATACAACCTCCATCCACGAACCAAACAAACCCACAATGAATTATTGCAACCACGACTTTCGAAAGACACATGTAACTTAACTATAGTTGGGATTGACAGTTCGCGCATGTTGCCATTTGTATTATATGATTAATGAGGCAAACATACGCACCTAACCAAATTCCACGCGCTATGTAATTCACATCTTCATTGCGAGGTACTTTGTCAGCTTACACATGGTTTATTACGATAATTTTTTGCAATAACGTATCTCTACAACTTAGCACGGGGAGTTGGTGATAGTGATTCATCTGCCCCTCCGAACCCCACTTGCACCTTCGTAAAAAATTTCTATGTAGGCACGAACAAAATAGTAACTGGATAATATGATTTCTTAATGTGTATCAAAGAATGTGTTTTTTACTAGTTTGCACTGGTATTCACCTAATTACAAAAAACTAAATTGACCGCGTAGCGTTGCTGAGCTGGTGCTGCAACCGAGCGCCCTGGCACCTGAGGCCCCCCACCCCTGCACACCTACCCATGGCCATCTGTCAAGCTCGGCCTGCTCGACAACGCCCTACCAAGCAAGGGTGGCTCGGCAGGCAACTACCAAGTAGAGGGAGCTCCATAGTGCCCTAGGCCCACTTGTTGCCGCTCTATGCCAAGGCCTACTCGTCCTTGCCGAGCTCCCCAGGTGCGGTAGGTGATAGGTGTCGCTTGCCGCACCTTTCGAGCTTAGGGATGAGACTATTTTTTTTTTTACAAAAATAGATGTTCAGTGACTAAATTTGAAATAAAAAGTGGCAACGGTGCCAAAAGTGTGAACAATTCGTCCTTCTCCCTGGTTTTTCACCGTGTTCTTTTGGGGTTTTGATTTTTGGTTTATTTGAAAGTCAATAAACGAAACACTTCTTAAGGTATGTTCTTTGCGGCTTCTGAAAACGTCTTTTGGCTTTTACTATAATACCTAACTTTCAAATGGAGTATTTCACAAGACGGGATCTACAAGCTAATTGTAGTACATGTTAATAGCCCAATATTTGTATCAGCTAAAATCGTAATCGAGTATCTCTCTGTAATCTCTGTCACAAATAGTCCAAAATTCACAAATTTTAGCCAAAAATCATAGGGTATGTTCTTTTTGGCTGAGACTTATTACTTTTGGCTACGGCTTTAGCTTTTGGGCTGTTTATATAAGAGATTATAGAGTAACAGAAACTTACGTGCGGTTTTTGCCAATATAAATGAAATCGGTACAGTATGTACTACAATTAACTTAGTAGATCCTATTTTAAAAAAATATTTCGTTTAAAACTTAGTTACTATAGAAAAGTCAAAAACTAAAATTAAAAGCCGAAAGGAATAGGACCATAAGTCATAACCATAAATGAAAAAAATTCTAAAACGAATTATGTAAACAGCTTACTTAATCTAAAACAGTATAAGTTGTCCGCCACGTCTCAAGAAGAGGAGAGTTGGCGCAGCATACTTGTGCCCCCGCTTTCTCTGTCCTCCCATGCTTATCTGTTCCCGGGGTCAATCAACGCTAAATGAGGTTGGCAATAAGTTAACGATTGGTTTTGGTTATAGTAGCATTTTGCTCAGTCGTACTTTTTTAGGGGGGAAAACGATAGTAGTGCCTTTGATATCTTATCTTTCTGTTTTGCCTGTCGACAAGTATCAACATGGTCAAACTTTGATTACTATCATACAATACATTTGATTACTATCATACAATACGCTGTTAGTCTATGAATGGATATGAAATGCTCAATCTACTTATTCCGGTCTAAATTATTTGTCCTTCTAGCTTCATATACATTTTTGCCCATGTTGATTTGTATAGTCAATAAATAGGGCATATGCTGCATTTGAAACCCAAAGCGACTTATATTTGCGAACTAATCAAGTTTCGCATATATCATCTATTTGAATTAGAGGTGGTAATATCCGAAATAGTCAAGATTTGGACTATCTAGTGGTGAAATGGGACAGAAGTTTTCGTACAAAAAGAAATGGGACAGGAGTATATAGTACGATTTATCATAACTAATAAAGTAACTAAAACTTTCTGTGATATGCTTTTAAATTCTATTGACCTAGTACCCGTGCAATTAGAACAGTTGACACAATAGGATCTGTTTTTGTCTTCGGTTTTTGACTTTTAGCTGCAGTTTAGAGTTTTTGAGCTATTTATGATAGAGAATACGGAGTAATAGAAATTTGTATGCGGTTTTGGTCAATATAAATAAAATTGCTACAGTATATAGTATTAACTTGTAAATTACATCTTGAAAAAACACTCTATTTAAAAATTAGTTACTGTAGAAAAGTTAAAAACAGATTTTAGAAGCTGATAAGAAGAGGCTCGTATACAGCTATTTTCTCAAGGAAGTTACCGAGTTAACATGAGAAGTAGCGTAAAAAGTTATGGATTGAAACCCATCTCGGTTAATCAATCATCTAATTATCAATGTCGAAAAAAATTGTGGTTGCTTGTAGCTACAACATTGTGCTTCCCGGACCCGGGAGTATCTAGGATAATGGCACCGGGTCTTTGAAACCAAGGCCAGGTTCGCCTAATCTGAGTAGAGTAGTAGACAAACTGCGAGCAAATGCTTCAGTTGAGCACTATTTAACCAAGTTCTGTATGTATGAATACTAGTACTACCGTACGATACCACTTGCCGTTCTGAGTCGTCTGACTCGTTAAATTTCTTTTTATTTTGAGGAGAACCGAAAGCAAAATAGTACTACTACTGCCCCCACGCGCTGTACAATGACGCCGACCGCCGAACGCATCATGATTCCATTCGTTCCTGGGAGCTTTTAGTATTGTTTCCCTCTGTGTAGGAGTTAATTGTGAGGAGGGTAACATTTAGGCCCTGTTTGGAATGCGGGAATTTTTCTCGATTCCTGCGGGAATTGAACTGTTTTCTGTAAAATTCTTGCAAAATTCCTGTGAAATTCCTCTGTTCCAAACAGGCCCTTACTCGAAAATATTCGCTATTCTATTTTTTTCCCTCTCGGGTACGAGTTAATTGTGAAAGGGTACGTTTACTCGAAAGTATTCACTAGAAATGAGGTATTGCACCTCCCGGAAGTGGACAGGTAACATTATACCTGTCGTCATGCATATGATAACTAGAAGAAACAATCCATCCTTAAATTTTATTTAAAAGTCTGTCTAACATCTCAAACTATAAAGTTAGATATTTAACTTAAAAACTTTGCAATCCAGTTCAAATAACACTCTGATCCGGTTTTGGACGATGGTATTACAAACTTTACGTGGAGTCTATAAGAACTTTTCTCCCAAATCGAAACAAAGAGGGAGAACTACATGGGACGGTAGTCATAGAAGCACTACTGGGAGCTCAGTAGGGAAGAAGCCTTTGTGGGCCCTATATACCATTGACTTGACTAGCGTGTCATTTTATGTGGTAAAATTGTCTACTCATCGTGCCACGTGGGTAATACCACTATGCGAAATCATGTTAGGATATTATTTGAACCGGATTGCAAAGCCCAGGGACCAAATATCTATTTTTATAGTTTAAGATACTAGACAGAGTTTCGAGTAAAGTTTAGAATGCTACATGTTTGGCAAATTTCACATGCGTATGAAGCAAAATTATCTGGCCAAACCAACACACTCATCATTCAGGGTCCTCCAAAAAATGCAGAAGCAACAGCCAACAACTGTGCCGGCCATGCTGCCCACTGATTGGAGATCCCAGCATATAGCAGCACGCATCGAAATCACGGAGCCCAACTTCCTTGAATATTAGCCGCAATCCCAGAGTCCAAGGAAGATTAGATGGATCGATCCACCGTCTCTCCTCTCCACCGTCCTTTTTTATGCAGACGAACGTGACTTTGGGCGGTGCAGCGGTTTGCGCGGCTTCCCAACGGCTCCCACTTCCGCGGTTTTTCCCACGCCTGTTTCCGTGCAACTTGGAATGGAATGGAAGCGAAGGGAGGAGGACCCAGCCATTGTTACGCTGATTTACAATTAAATGACGACTGGTCTTGTCTTTATCAGTTTATGATTTATAATTTATAATCTTTTAAATAAATAGATAATATAATTTTTTTTATCGTCTTTTCAAAATACTATCAAAATGGCTTTATTAAAACAATTTATTGATCTATTGCTATTTAGTATATTCATACAAACACTCACAGTAGTATTAAAAACTATCAGCCTTAGCTCAAAGAACCTAACCTATATAAGATAATTTAAGCGGATCATCAGCCAGTTGCCTGTCTAGTTGCCCACTTGCCGGAGCCACTTATAAAATCCACGGGCTGGACGTGCGCCTGGTTACATCCCCCATAGCCCCCCGTCTCACGGTTGGATTAGTAGTGCCTGAATACCTAACCATTGCAAGTAAAATATTTGCCTAGGGTAAATTCGTCAAAGTCTGTGGTTTGGTGAGAGAATCTAGTGGCGAATGGTGACATGTTGTGGGACGTCCGAAGAAGTGGGCGTGCAGCATCAGAGACGAGCCGTCCAAATTTGTTTATCGAGAATTTTCGTAGAAATTGTTTTCGTCAGCGGAAATTCCTCCAGCAACTTGCTCCGCTTCAGTTTGGAATTCTGACTTGTTTGTTAGCTGTTGTGGAATTAATACGTTTTGGCTACTCTATCTATCTATCACATAAAGAAAATGTTTTGCCAGACTTAACGTACCATACTTCTCACCATTCCAATTCGCGTATGTAGCTTTGAATCCAAGCATTTACTGCGTGTGCTAGCACTTATAAGAGCAAGTCCAATAATAGAGCCAAGTGCTTGGCTATAAGTCAAGTTATAAGAGCCAAGTTATACAATAATTTGTCTTCTATTTGTCTACAAAAGGTTTTTTATTATTATGTGGTACCATGTCTCACATTCTCTTTCCTATTCCTCCTCACATACATTTATTATCTTGGCCCACCACTGCATATGCTCCCGTGCCCAGCTTGTTGCTTGCATGAGAGCCAAGCTCTCATCTCTCTCCTCTCTTCTCTCCTCCACATCAGCAAAAATGCTGACTAGCTTGGCTATAAGACCATTATTGTACTTGCTCTAAGTCTATCCTTGGTAAGTTACCATCTTTTGGATTCCTTGTAAGAGAAAAATTAAAGAACGGTATATTTCTTTACCAACAGGATATAGTTCGATTATGTTCGCGATGTCTCCCCTTCCTCCTCTTCTGTCGGTGCCGCTATCTCCCCTTCCTCCTCTGCTGCTCCGGATCTAGTGACAGGGGAATGCTACTGCAATAACGGGTTTACCACGTCCCTGGATATAGAGGGAGGTCAAGGAGACGATGGTCCGATGGTGGGCTGTGGCGGAGAGTGTTAGGTGGTGGACGGCGGTGGGCAACGACGGAGAGAGGAAAGGGCGAGGCGGCGGCGCTGTGAATATTAGGTTGGGCGGGGTGGTGACAATGGGGGAGGGAGAGACAGTAGCGCGATGAGGCGGCAAGGTCTCCGTCGACAACCGGTGGTGGAGGACGGGGTGGGGGGAGGCGGAGGAGGGGTGCAGAGCTGCTCGCACCGGAGAAAAGGGGAAGGGAGGGGGAGTGGCAGCGGAGAACAATTGGGGGCGACGAGCAGGGAGGTGAGGAGAGCACCAAACTTGGGAGTGGCGGGGAGGGTGGCGCTAAGAAGAGAGATGAAGGGGAGGGAAGCGGCGGAGACTCGGCGCTGAGAAGAGAGAGGCGGGAAGGGATGTTATACTGTTTGGATTGATGCGAACGGTGTAGCGTAGTGTAGTAACTCTTTTCCTGTAAATTAACAGCTGTATACTTGACGGAATAATTTATTTTGATCTAAGGTGGTAAGTATGTGGGCTATCTGGACATAAATATGTGGGATATCTACACAGAATGTTTTGGCGAGAATGTAATTGTGCCACTATGACAAGTAGTTCATGGGCGTACGACAAGTTATGGTCGCAAACCAAACACGAGCTATTCAAATCTATCCTTCACATAAATTCGAAGCAAGAGACCATTTTGTACTTAGGAGGCCGAAGCTATTTCATTGGCATTAGAAGCTGACGTGGAGAGGAAAGCCAAAATTGTCCTGCCAACCGCTAGAGTGACAAATTAAGGGCCCGTTTGGCACGGCTCCACTTCACAAGTGGAGCTGTTTTTTTTACTTCACAAGTGAAGCTGGGTGAAGCTACTTTTTTCAGCTCCACCCAAGGAGCTACTTTTGTCTCAGCAGGTTTTAAGGGACTCCTTGGGTGGAGCTATTTTGTTATACCCCGTTTGGCACAAAACAGCTCCAAACAGCTCCAGGAGCCGGTGGTGGAGCTGTGCCAAACGGGGCCTAAACTGCCTAAGGTGGCCTCTACTAGTTCCATGCTGTCGCATTGGTAAAGGCTCAAAAATTTGACAGAGTGAGAACAACAGATAACGAGAACAAGTTATGATTCTACCCATTATAACATTATTTCTTATTTAATAATTCTGTAAGCTGAGCGTTTTAGGACATGAGTTGGTTTCAAGCCAAATAAAATTGCATTATAGTAGAAGTATGATTCCAATATATTGCTAGAAGCATTTGAGTTGATTTAAAGCAAATGCAAGAACCACACGCTATCACTCAAAAATTTTATGGTTGGCGTGAAAATAGGAAGGAATTTGGGCATACGATGTAAACTGATATGAAGAGGCATAAGGAAAATATGAAAAACAAATATCCATGATAGGCACAATAGAATATCATTGGTCAAAGCCAGAAGCAAAATAAGCATGCAACAATTAGTAATCTATTTATTTGAGAGATATTTAAACTTTATTGCATGACATTCGTATTATTTAGGGCATGTACAATAGTATAGAAGATGGTTGTCTGTAATACACATCTATATCAGTTATAGATAGGATTAAAGATAGTTTATACAATAGGTTGTCTATATAATTATTTATAGTGGCCTTATACAATTAATGAGTTATTTATACAATGATATATGCATTAGAAAGTTGTCTATAAGATTGTCTGTTAAACAATAAACAACATCTTTCGCTCTCTCCTCTACATTATCCAAAATCTTATGTGGCATAGGCTTACATATAGCAAACATATATCATTGTACATGTCCTTATTGGTAATGGGGTCGTGGCTAGCCTCTGACCCACCGGTTTCTTGACTTCCAAGAAGTCGTAGATGTATACCAAAAGAACTTTGCACTATAAATATGTGGAGATGGTATCTATCAGTACATATCAAATGATATCAATATAGAAGATTGCCGGATTGCTCTCTCTCTCTCATCTCTTGTGTTTATTTGTTTATCTACTTTTGCATGGTTTAATTGTGAGATTGATCTTATTCTAGTTGTGATGATTGGTTGTTTGGATTGCCCAATGACACAAGTTATTTCACACGTTACGACTATTCTATAGGCTATGACATGTTGTCAAATTCGATCACCATTTTGCCTTATAGTAGTGAGATTAATTTTGTAGATGGTTGGCCTCTAGTTGCTTTAATTTTCGTTTGCACGAATCGACATTCTTGGGTGCGAGGTCCCAAATATAAGTTATGCTTATTATAATGCCTAGTCCTAGTTGTAGCTCGAAAAATGCTAGGAAAATTATGTACTAAGTAGATTTAATCAATATTTACTATTTTGCACTCATTTCATGCATTTAAAATTATTTACCAACAGTAAACTTGTAGAAAATTGCATGAAAATTGTTGGATATGTTAGACACACTAAGAGGAATCTTGACTGCTCTGGATGGTAGCACCCACCTTACTTGGATAGTGAATATTAATATTAATATTATAGTCTTATCTCTTGGTTAAGCTGTGGTGCTAGGAGTGCCACCGTTTGCTGTCGCACAGGAAGTGCAGCTGTACGTGCAATCACGCAAAAGTCAATTGTGCTCATGTAGGCATAACACAACTAGATTAAATTGTCATTTTTGGGATAGGTAGTCTAACATAATATAATCATGTCATGCACCATATTTGGACTATGTAAGCAGGAAGTTTACAAAGGGGGAAGAAAGTAGGCACATGTGGATTATGGATACTGGGGAGAGATATATAGACCTACAGTAGTCCCGTTGTTACCCCTTAGCAATGATTAGATATGACTTGTCTACATAAGTTACATTATTAGTTTAGATATAGTTCATGAAGGACTTGATTATGCTCATGTAAAGCAAGTTCTTATCTTTTGCTTTAGGCTGAAAAAAGTTTGCATTAGAATAATGTCTTTTCCTAGAAAAATAGGGCAAATTGCTAAAAAGGGTAGAACTTATCTGTTGTATAGGTTTTTTTACCTTATCTAACTTGTCCTCTCCTAGTAGCACATCTTCTCTATAGTAAATACTTGCCAATAGCACCTCTTACCTGTAGTGAAATCTTTAATCTTGCACGTAATAAAATTGTGAATTTTAAGCCTAATGTTGTAAATAATATGTCATCCTCTCTATTATAAATAATTGTTGAAAATGTGCTCTTGATATCCACTAAGACTCAAGATAAACAATTCAAACCATGTAGGTCATTTATCCACTAGTATTTTGTGCATTCATGCCTAATAGGCAAAAAAAATGGCAACACATGAACAAATGGAATTTATTGGTTTTATGTCGATCTCTGAAGAATCATTTTTGTTAAGAAAATAGCATAATCCTTGAACAAGTATAGAATAACTTACACATGGAGATTTGAAGTCTAGATAATTCTACCCATTATAACATTATTTCTTATTTAATAATTCTGTAAGTTGAACGCTATAGGATATTAGTTGGTTTCAAGCTAAATAAAAATTGCATTATAGTAGAAGTATGATTCCAATATATTGCTAGAAGCATTTGAGTTGATTTAAAGCAAATGCAGGAACCACACGCTATTACTCAGAATTTTTATGGTTGGCGTGAAAATAGCAAGGAATTTGGGCATAATATGTAAATTGATATGAAGAGGCATAAGAAAAATATGAAAAACAAAGATCTATGATAGGCATAATAGAATATCCTTGGTCAAAACCAGAAGCAAAATAAGCCTGCAACAATTAGTAATCTATTTATTTGAGAGATATTTAAACTTTATTGTTGTACATCCATATCTAGTAGACATGATATTTGTATTATGTTGTTTATGGCCATAACCTTTGTAGCCCATGGTAAGGCGACTTATTTGTACACTCAACAATACACCAACTACTAGCACATAGGTGCATACATGGCTATGCCGCTGGTGTCGCTGAATCGTCACTGCTACTAGGAAGGGCAGTTGCTCACAGCAGCATGAGAAGTGTCATCACCTGTTATACATTGCACACACTGATTATTTTTAAATAAGATGCTAATTATAGGTAATTGATGATCATGATAAATTTATAAGAGAACATCACCAAAACACATCCAATTAACCAATGATTATTTTTATAGGTGTAGTTGTGGCTTTTATTTGTTGGCCTAAAGATGTTCTGGTTCAACACCCATTTATTTCATGTCACCCACCAAAATGTGTTTTGTTATTAGGTTTTCATGTAATTGGGCTTTTGTTATTAGGTTTTCACGTAACTGGGCTAATCCAGCCATAATTTGAGTACCAGAAATCGACGGTGAGTATAAAAGGTTAGCGGATTTGAACAACTCACCAATGCAATCTATCTTTATCTTAGGTTACTCAAGAGAAATTATTGTGTTATATTGCTTGTTCATGCAGTTCAATCTTCATTAGTGTGAGAGGCATATCTATAATTAGCATGATCTTGTTGCTAGTCGTAACACCCCGACTTAACAAAAGCCTAAGATGTCACCTACAACGACTATCACCATCAATTTTAATTGACATCTACAACGACTATCACCATCAATTTTAATCAGTAATCTAGCATTATCAACATCTAGACTTCAATAATAAATATTCAACAAGATAGTAAACATAAATTTCAGCAACATTGTAAACCATAATTCTTCTTGTACATAAACCTCTTTTTTATATATTTTAATTACACCCTACGGGCCTCCCATCGGGTTTCTTGAAAAAAAACACTGTAAACCATAAGCTGAACTTAAAGATGAAACAACAATAACCAAGATGAATCATAAACAAGTCTAAATTGAGTAAAGTATTAAGTAGCAATACTAGGAGCTATGGAGACTAAGGGGAACTATAAATAGTCTAATCAATACTATGAAAATTACTAAATTGTTCCGTCCATAAGTGATAAATAGCTAGGTGAAGTGAAGAGCAACAAGTGTGTAATAATCTATGTTCTACATCCACCCATGCATGACGTCTTCAACGTTCACCTAAAAATAATAAATAAGGAAGGGTGAGTCCATAACTCGGTAAGTACAAAGCAGAATACTAGACGAGGCATCATCTTATTAGCAATTCATAATCATTTATCATTGTTCAATTCCTCATATTCATTCTCATCAATTTTCAATCACATATCTCACTAACTCAAATCACTTTTCATTTTTCAAGAATGCAATGCAATACTCATGCACATGTCTCAACACTTCTTCTGCATATACTAGTATAGCTAAGAGTTCACCCATCAACACACCCTTGCCCTGTCATTTTTCATACAGGGTTGTCCTGTCCTTTTTCATACAGGATCATAACTCTGACTCTTGCCCTATCTATTTTCATACAGGGTTACAATTCAGACTCTCGCCATGTCCTTTTCATACAGGGTCTCACCTCCACTCCCGTGGAGTGCCTATCGAAGTAGGTATTTACACCTTTGACGCTCACATGCAATGCGATATTTACTTTTCATTAATTAATTAGCAATACTAAACAATTGTCAACAACATCATTTTAAACATAAACATCATCATTCTACCATAAGCGATTGTGCACTATAAAAACAAGTCCATTTATATGAACCATCATGGCGCGGGGCTGAGAGGTGTATCCCGAAATACATCCAACGAAACCCTAGTTGTCACCTCTCAAAAGCCTACCGTGCGTGCTAGTGCTAGCACATCGACGCACGACGTTCTATTCTTGTATATGTGGACTTTGGTAGAGAAGCTGCTGCGACTGTGGTGCTGATTGGGACGATCACGAGAGAGAGAGACAGTTGGCCAGAGGATGATCGACTACTTCAACTACATCGATGCGTGCTATGTTGAACCGGGTGCTTCAACTCTACTTCCGCCGCACTACGTGTCTAGTAATAATGATATATGATCTCTTACTCGTATGGTTTTTTGGTTTACGCAATAGAAATTATAATCTACGCTAGCATAGGCTACCTATATCCCAACACTGTGTGTCTCATGGCAAGCAGTCATAAGCATTAGGGGATACACTGTGTGGCTCGTGGCAAGCGGTCACAAGCATTAGGTAACCTGTTTTTCCTGTTTTGGATCACATGTGCAATGCTTTCAAAACATTATAGCATCTTGAGATCTTTGTGTGTATTCGTATGAAGGCTATGAGTGAAGATAAATACAATCCACTGAGTTGATGAATCAAGAAAAGAACACTTTACGAAACATTGCAACATATGAGACCATACCTTTGTACGGGTCCACGACTGTGACTCCCACGGATCAGTAAATCAACATTTGATTTCTCAGCTGCTTCACATATCATCTCCTTGGGATCTCCTACCTCGACAATTGTCACCACTGCTACCTGCAATGCAGAAAGGAGTAAGTTGGTAATCATTTTACAACTGCAGAGATTAAGACGGTAGAAAACCTACCCATCCAGTATTACTGATAGAATTGCGGAGTACATGTATGACAATATTTGTTATATCTGGAACACACTCTATTGGCTATTGCAGAAGCTCAAGATCTCCTGCCTGATCCATATGAACACCTCACCTTCATTTCTTTCTGTTGGTTAGTATCTTCTCAAAACTACAACATGGTCCTATCCTATGTATGTTTTTAAAATAAATTGAGATCAGTTTAAAGCAATTAGAGGAATTATCACTGTTCTATAATTCCGTAAAATGTGTATCATTCAGAAAATTTGAATCTAGGCCATCTGATCAAGAGCAGGGGCTAGCAGAGTATGTGATCAGACATATACTGTGAGCCAGCCTTGAATCCAATGTGATAAGCTAGTGGCTCATATTTGAATTTATGTTATTAAATATTCCCAATAGATAGTCTTTTGGTGAAATGAAATTAGGATAGGCAAATATCAGGTAGAAACACCCACACTCCATGTAAACTCCGCGGAATCCATTTATAAATGTTTCCAAAAATTCTCAAAAAATTCTAAATGCAGGGGATATCTTGATACGGGGTCGCCCGATCTTCTCGACGTAGGATCTGGATACTCACGTGGAATTGATGAATCGTAGTGATCCCCCATTGCCAATGCAAGAGTTAGCACTCTATAATTCGCCCAATCACACGTGTTGAACTTCACGACCACCAGATGAAGTTCTATCGCGCTCCCAATTCCCAGCGGAAAGGTTGAACAATCTTGATTTTCGACTAACTCCCAATTCCTTCAATGTTGTTCGGCCAACAGAAAGAACAAGAGTATTTTTAATATCAAAAGTGGTTCCCTTTACAATGGGGGGTCTACCCCTCAATATATAGTCTCAGCCTAAGGCTATTCAACACTAAATTTTCCATGTGGTACTATTCACGCGCAAGCTACTGTAGCGCGGTACTGTTCACGGGCATGGTACTGTAGCATGGTACTGTTCACGGCCCAGTATTGTAGCACGGTACTGTTCACGGCCTGGTACTGTAGCGCGGAACTATTCTTGGGCTGGATACTGTAGCGCGTACTGTTCATGCGTGGCACTATTGATGGACCGATCATTGTTCATGCCGTGGACTTGTGCTTCCTTGGATGATGGCCACATATTCTTGATCTCCATCCATCGCTGACTCTTCAAAACTGAGATTGTAGTTTCTTGGCTCGTGCTCTTGTTATTGGTCATGTTATTGAAGTCTCATTACTAGCTTTGGCATTACTATCGATGCCCTTATCATATCCGCATCATCCTCCCCTTCTTCAAGAAAAGCCGTCATCGGCTTTTGATAGCCTGAAATTGTACTAAACAAAGAATACAGTGTGTATGCATGGTATATGTATTGGTCAGTTACAACCCTTCCATCTTTCACATTAGTATTACCTGGGGTGTAGTAAGCAAAAAGAACAACACATATGCGTGGTATATGTATGAATCAATTATTGTGTCATTCTCATTCTCATTGTTTTGCACAAACCAATTGATACTACAATAGCTATCAAATGCATACATTGCAATGTTTTCATTCACACCATTCTCCCTCCCATAAGAAAAAGTCGTCCTCGACTTTGTGAAGTACGTGGACAAGTCATTAATGGGCAAAACCAAATCAAACGGTTCAAATATGGAAGAGAAAATCTTTAATGCCTTCCATGCTTCAACTGCGCTACTCTGATTAATTGTACATGATCGATAATGAAAGGATGAACAGGTAGAATTATAAAATCTTCCTAAACATGAAGCATTGTTGTTGAAGCTTATCTCATTGTGATCATGACATGGTATAAAACGTTATTTATCCAAAATATGCAATTTCAATTCAGCAGGCTTATCACATGTAATGCATATTCGAAACACATTAAACTTATAGGTGTAGGCATAAACACTAACTAGTGATTTTAAACATGAAATTTCAGCAAGATTCTCAAGCACACTAGATAGCTCTCTAGGATCATCAAACATGATATAGTACAAAGAATCACTAGGAGATATTTGAGTAAGGACTTCCTTTTGAGTAATCAATTCCACATTATGTAAATTGAGCAAAGAAATTTCAGAACATGGAATTTTCATTCGCACATATGAGTTCTCACAAGTACTCACCGTTTCACAATTAATTTCAGCACCAATATTGTTACCTTTGTTGTTCTCCTCAGTTGATGTAGGTGTTGTAGGTATTAAATCATCATGATGTATCAACGGGACAGCAAGTACTTCATCTTCAACCGTGGTTTTCTCCTCATCTTTAACTTCCAATGATGTCGGTTGTTGAATGTTTAATTCCTCATCTTCAATTTCAACCTGCACAATGTGAGAAACAACACTAGAAATAGATATTAATGTGTTAGTTTCAAAATCAACCTTACTTTATCTATCTTCTACTTCTCTCTTTTCTTTTGGTGTATCTCTCACACTCTCAATTTGGATGCTCTCAAATTCACATATGGTGGAATCACACAGCTGCTCTTTTTAACACTTTCACTCAATTTGGCTATGTGGCTCTCATTCTCACATGGGTTTTGATGCATCTCAATTGTTGCATGTGTCGTTAGAGCAGCACAAGATGTCTCCTTTACCGAAGGGAAAGTCCCATGCTCGGTCATCTTCTCATGTGTCACAGTAGTAGAGGCATAAGAACTGAAGTATGGATATGGATAGAACTGTGGTATATGCCTCTCCAAAAGTCACTTCTCCTGCTCAGTAGCGCAATTCAAAAGGTCATGCATGCTAATAAAATATTTACCTTGAAGTGTAGTGGCGATCTCAGAATTCAAGCCTTCTTTGAAATATGCCTTCTCCCTTAATGCACTTGTGACACCGGCACGACGTAATGCATGCTTCAACTCATAATAGTAATCTTGAACAGTGTTACTCCCTTGTGTGATGCTCTCCACATGGTGAAGCAATTCCCGCTCATAATAGGTTGGCACAAATTTAATTCTCATGATCACCTTCAAATTTGACCAAGATCTAATGAATCGTTTTCCATAAAATTGTTGCCACCAACTATAAGCATAGTCTTTAAACTGCATAGTGGCTTGCATCACTTCTTGGTCTTTGGGAAGCTTCTGAAATCTAAACTCTTTCTCCAATCGCCATTCCCACTCAAGATACTCCTCTGGATCTTCACTTCCACAGAACGGAAGAGACAAATTGTTGGTATTGGAATCGCACCATGAGGAACAAAATACTGAAGATTCATTCCTATTTTGTTCACACCAAGAGGAACGAATTGTTGAATATCCTGTCATGGTTAGTTATGCAACATATATATATGTGGAAATCACTCAATCCCACTATTTTATCTCCCAAGTAAAGTTCTTACCCTTCCGAAGTGAATTAAGGCCAATAAAAACTTACACCTGGTAGAAGTGACAACAACAACGTGATGATTAAGCGAATTCAAGAGTGTTCACTACTTGCACAACAACGGTTATATGGTGGAGCTTGGCATGGGAGTGTATATCCTAGCAATCTGAAATTCTTGATGTTGTAAAGTTAAGTAATAATCCAAGCTAGAATACTTTGCCTAAGTGCTGATCCAAAAGATTTAAGTGAAGTATATGAACGCACACGCAAAGATTAATGTGACTCGATGCAAACAAAGGAATGAGCTAACTATAGGTAATCTGAAATTAAAGATTAGATAGCTCGTTTTGCACCAAGTACTAGGAGAGACGCTAGCCAATTGCAATGATATGAATGTAAGGGCACGAGATTGCTCAAGAGATTAAATTAGACAATCTGAATTTATGGATTAAGAACTCACCCAAATTCGGCCAATGTTTTTATTTTTTTTTTCTTTCTTTCCTTCACTGTTTTTTTGCTCAACTTCTTTTTTTTCTTTCAAAGGCCAAACTAGGTTTAATTGTTCTTTTGGTTTTGCACAGGTCACAAATATTCAGCAAGGTGTAAAGTACTCAAGAGCAGCCCTAGATGCAATATTCAACAGCTAGTCTCAACTGATGAAAAGAATATCAGCAAGATTTTTTTTGATTTTGGATTGGACACAAAGATTAGGCTACGCAAATAAACACGTACGATCAGCACCTAAACAAAAATTCTAATGGATCAAAACCTAACAAAACTCACAAAATTAACAGATGCAAAAACTAGGGTTTGGTTAATTTTTGTTGCAATTTTCAGTTTAATGGACTATAGGACAAAAAATAAATCAATCTAAAAGTAAGGGTAAATAATCCTACCGAGTAAACCGCGCTCTGATACCAAGATGATACGGGGTCGCCCGATCTTCTCGACGTAGGATCTGGATACTCACGTGGAATTGATGAATCGTAGTGATCCCCCGTTGCCAATGCAAGAGTTAGCACTCTATAATTTGCCCAATCACACATGTTGAACTTCACGACCACCAGATGAAGTTCTATCGCGCTCCGAATTCCCAGCGGAAAGGTTGAACGATCTTGATTTTCGACTAACTCCCAATTCCTTCAATGTTGTTCGGCCAACAGAAAGAACAAGAGTATTTTTAATATCAAAAGTGGTTCTCTTTACAATGGGGGGTCTACCCCTCAATATATAGTCTCAGCCTAAGACTATTCAACACTAAATTTTTCATGTGGTACTATTCACGCGCAAGCTACTGTAGCGCGGTACTGTTCACGGGCATGGTACTGTAGCATGGTACTGTTCACGGCCCAGTATTGTAGCACGGTACTGTTCACGGCCTGGTACTGTAGCGCGGAACTATTCTTGGGCTGGATACTGTAGCGCGTACTGTTCATGCGTGGCACTATTGATGGACCGATCATTGTTCATGCCGTGGACTTGTGCTTCCTTGGATGATGGCCACATATTCTTGATCTCCATCCATCGCTGACTCTTCAAAACTGAGATTGTAGTTTCTTGGCTCGTGCTCTTGTTATTGGTCATGTTATTGAAGTCTCATTACTAGCTTTGGCATTACTATCGATGCCCTTATCATATCCGCATCATCCTCCCCTTCTTCAAGAAAAGCCGTCATCGGCTTTTGATAGCCTGAAATTGTACTAAACAAAGAATACAGTGTGTATGCATGGTATATGTATTGGTCAGTTACAACCCTTCCATCTTTCACATTAGTATTACCTGGGGTGTAGTAAGCAAAAAGAACAACACATATGCGTGGTATATGTATGAATCAATTATTGTGTCATTCTCATTCTCATTGTTTTGCACAAACCAATTGATACTACAATAGCTATCAAATGCATACATTGCAATGTTTTCATTCACACCATATCTATAGCCATGTAAAGCTTTAAGATCAAACTCAGTCGCATTTGGAAAATCGTATGACAAGTGCAACTGATTTTAATCTTGAAATTGTGCAAGGATATACAACATCTTGTAATCTATGTGTGGTTACATTTTGAGAATTTTTTTGAAAATTTTCACGCCTAATTTCCACGGAGTTTCTGCGACAAGCATGTTTTCCACTAATATTTTCACCGATGAGAACACAACATGTAGATGGAAGACGGGAAGTTGGGTTGAAATTATTGATATGACCAAACTAAGTAGATGATTGAATTGATCATTTTAGCCGCAACTAAATACTCCGTCTCGTCAAAAAAGAGTGACCCATAATGCGTGCAGTCAGACTATATAAATTTTGACCGAAGATATTATCTAGGACATATAATTTGAATAGATGAAAGTGATATAACTAATTTGCCATGTAAAATACTTTCATAGTGTTACACTTTTATAAGTCTTTCCGAAATAATGAAATTTAGTGGTCAAATGGCGTCCAGACTTTGAAAAGCGAAAAAATGCCACCATTTTGTGACGAAGTTGTTGTTTGGAACGCTGGAATTTTGCAAGAATTTCAGGGTAAACTGTTCAGGGAAAATTCCAGCGTTAAAAGTAAAATCAAAACGGTGAACATCTGGGCCAGCACTAGCACAACTTACGCAAAGCTTAGGAAGCCTAAAAGAAGAGGTGTCGCTGGAACTGAAATATGTGGAGCGCGCTCATTTTAAGGTATAGGTACCTCTACTTGTTCTGTAATGATCTAGGAATCTCGTTTGTTCTCACTCTCTCTCTCACACACTACTGATGCATGCCTAGCTAACATCAAGATTCAAGAGTAAAGAAGAAGTCGTGCACCGGCCAATTGTATACATCATCACGATCGAGATACTCCTATAGACAAGGAGAGAAGACGGAATTATTTGTATGGATGGGCACATACCCCATGCTCTGCGCAGATGGCCTTGGCCTTGTGAAGGAGTGTGCCTGCGTGAGCTGCTGCTGCTGCTCCTGCATGGACTTGATCGGCTCCGGAGCTACAACGGTGCATGGTACCCACTAACACACATCAACCATCCCAGTTATCAACAAACGTGTAGTATTAGCCGACTGATAAGAAAAACACAGAAGAGAACAAAATTGGGCGCCGAAGGCGGCGGCGGAGAGGTAGCCAAGCGGGACGAGCGGCTGCATGGTGAGCACGAGCAGCGGCGTCGCGAGCACGGTTTCCGCAGCGCCCACCGCAGCGCGTAGTGGCTGCACTCGCTTGCGTCCACCGCCACCATCACCTTCTGCCACCTCCGCTCCCCCTGCTGCGGCGGCGTCGGCCATCGTCCCCCTGCTGCTACAGGTTTTGTCCCGACTGCTCGACGGATCGGTCCGTCAATGTGCTTGCTGTGGGTGGCAAGTCGGCTATGAATGGGTTCTTTTGTGTCGTCATTTATAGCTTTTGCTTTATAACCTTTGAATTATGTCTGTTCACGAGAAAGATTATAAAAATGATAGTTGCATGTGATTTTAATCGGTACAGTGTCTACTACAATCAATTTATACGCCCTGCTTTGAAAAGACGCACAATTTAAAAACGAGTTACTATAGTGTTGTGCAAAAGCCAATAAACCTAAGCTCAACCAAACCTAGTCTATGACAACTCATCCGGCTGCCTAAGGCCCTGCTCCGACGAGTTTCTGCTTCTGGCTTGTAGCTTTTTAATTTCGTCTTTTTCGATTTTTGGCTTTTTTAGGTTTTTTTTTTCCTTTTTCCCTTTATTCATTTGCATTGTCCATTATGATTTTTCATTCTTAAAATTTAATTATGGTGAAAAAGTTAACAGCAGATACGATATATTTTCAGCCGTTACAATATATAAAAAAAAACAGAAGTCCGGGCTTATAAGCCTAAATAAGTAAATTGGCGCCGGTCGGTATCATATCATGTCGTGGGTTCCTTTGCGGGAGTTTCTCCAATTTGGTGGATGCACAAGCCAGCGGCAAAGTTCGCTGCACCGCATTGCAGCATGCTGAGGTGTCGTTTGCTGCTCAGGGACTAGACGCTTCAACAGCGGTGTTGGCCGATGCTCTTATTATGACCTGTTCAAAAGTGATGTACCTTTTATATTTTTGTTGTGGCTTTTAGCTTTTGATTAATTATGAGAGATTAAAAAAGTAAGGAATATTCATGTTAAGATGTTACTCCATTCAAAATAATTCCTACAATGACTCCTACAAACGATCTATAGAAACCACCTTTAAAAAACACTCTATTTAAAAATCGGATTCTAAAAGATAAAAGCTAGAATCTGATTGAAATAGCGCGTACATACACATTTTCTTATTATACTCAACAGCGTATTTTCTAGTTTTTTTATTAATCTAATTAAAATTTGGCATCGATACTGTCAGTAAGCAATTAACGATGATTATTGAAAAAAAGGACAATATTCTTTGAAGGAAATGGACGAAGACATGATGCACGAGAAGACAATACGACTTGTGATATGGCCAGGCGAACCGTTCACCTGCCAAACAGAGCTCCGAAATGGTGGTCCCTCCCGTCCCATAATTTCGAAACGACGCTTCACGAAAACTAGAAGGGCATGTACAATGGTATGAGCTAGTTACTAACTCTAAGATAACTTCTTCAATGATATTAACTTTTAGCACATAGCTCATAATATGAATAGTCCCACATGACATCTTCATATAATCTTGGAATGTGTGTATGAGACTAGCTCTTGATCAAAAGCTAGCTTTTCTCTCTCTTCTATTAAAATATGAAATAATATGTTTAGAGCTAGCTCATAAATCACCATTGGACATGCCCTAAGAACCAATCTACAGAGGGCAGAAAGGGCAAAAAAAGTATATCTAAAATTTATAAAATTCAACCAAATGTGTCATAGGCTGGGTTTTTTTAATTTAAAATTAACTTATACTATCTACAGTAACTAGATTTTAAACGATGTGTTTTTAAGACGGGGTTAATAGGAAATTTTTAGTTAAAAGTGTACTAAGTTCAGCTATACCGACTAAAATCATATGCGATTATTTTTCTCTACGTATTGTCTCTCACAAACAGTCAGAATTTAAATAGTTAAATTATAAGCTATAAACTACACAGTCAAAATACCCAGCCATAGGTACTCGTGCGAAGGAAAAAAAATAAAACTCGAATGAACCATTCCGGCTGCTAATCATCTGTTCTGGGTTTACGCTTCAAGCATGGGCCGGGCCATACAACCCACAGATGGGCTGGCTGTTCCGCCATGTGTTTTTTAAGCATTCATTTCCATGTCAGATTAGTGGTCATTTACATGGCCTACGTTTGGATATTTGCATTTTTATTTGGTTTAACAAAAGATGATTTCGTTCAACGTTAATAAAAACAAGCTTTTTTTAAACAATTAGTATATGCTCGGAGTAAGGGTCTGTTTGGTAGAGCTCCACCAACTCCAGATCCACCAAAAATAGCTCCACTTCACGAATTTTTACCCAAACGCTCCAGCTCCACGAAATCTGGATCCACCAAAGGGCCTGTTTGGCAGAGCTCCACCAGCTCCAGATCCACCTAAAAGGTGAATCTGGAGCTGGATTCACCGTGGAGCAGCTCCATCGTGGATCTGAGATTCGTCAAAGTGTTTGGTACAACTCCACCTCCCTCTCTATCTCACTTACACCTGGGCCCCACGCGTCAGTGGAGCAGCTCCATTCTTCTTCCTCCCGCTGAGAAGCACGCGCGCAGAGGAGGAGGCGGAGCGGCGGCTGGGGGGCGGGCGCGGCCGGGGGCGGCGCGGCGGCCGACCAGGGGGGAGGCGGACGCGGGGGAGGCGGCGCCGGCCCGGGAGGAGGCGGAGGCGGGGGAGGCGGCGGAGGCCAGGAGGAGACCGCGGCGGTGGAGGAAGAAATCGGCCCGGGAGGAGACGAGGGGAGGCGGGGAAGGCGACGGCCAGGCGGTGGAGAAGGCGGATGGCCGGAGGCGGCAGCGGCCGGCCAAGGGGCGGGCGTGGCCGGCCAGGGGGCGGCGCGACGGCCGGCCAGGGGCAGAGGAAGAGGACGGGAAAAAGAGGAAGAGGCCAGGGGCAGCGGCGTGCAGCGAGGGAAGAGGACGGGAAAAAGAAAGAACGAACCGTTTTTTGTGTAATCAGTGGCATGGTGGGTAATTTTTCCTAACTCCACGAATCTCTGAGTTTTCAGAGCACCCCTTGAGGTGCTCCATGGATTTGGTGGATCTGGAGCCAGATCTATGGTTTTTGTGGAGTAGATCCACGGTGGAGCTGCTGGAGCTGGAGGTGTTTGGCTTGGAAAAGTGGATCCGGATCTGTTTTTCGTGGATCTGGAGCTGGTGGAGCTCTGCCAAATAGGCCCAAAATACTGAATCTAGCTCCAGATTCATGAAATCCATGGAGCACCTCAAGGGGTGCTCCACGAAACCTTGTTTCGTATCTACTCGTGGAGTTGGGTGGTAATTACCCACCTTTTGCCACTGGTTACACACTCCATCCCATACCACCATAAAACCCATGGGCAAAACAGATTATTCCCATCAAAAACTCAGTTTCGTGGATCTGGAGCTGCTGTGCAAGTCAAACAGTTTTGTCCAGCTCCATGGTGGGATCCCAGATTCACAGTGAAGCTATTTTTGATGAATCTACTGCTCCAAATTTATTTTTTCAGTGGCTCTGCCAAACAAACCCTAAAACATACAGAAATTAGCGCACGCCACTCCAGACTCCGAACCTTGACAAATTCAAAACAGCAAGGCAGGAAAGAGACAAGAAAAACCTCAGTACCGTGACGCGAAAGGAAAAGAAGCCCTCCTCCTCAAAGCTGCAGCAGCCTGCCCATCGCGTCGTCTCCTTGCAGGAGCTTCGAATCCAAGGTCGAGGCGAAGGCCCCCAAGAGGGAAAAAAAAATCAGGAAAACGCGGAAATATCCTTGCGGCTCGTGCTCGTACTCCCCCGAGGCCAATCCTTCTTCCTCTTTATCTCGCCGGCTCGTATCTTCTCTCGGGAGGCGGCGAGATCTGGCCGCGCCCGCGCCGAGGTGAGGTGAGCCCACTCCCCCGATCTCACGCCGATTTTGGCCGAATTTGGGCAGGATGTAAGAATGATTTGGTGTTCCGTTTGTTAGGGTTTTGTACCGGGATGGCGTCGTCGGGGAAGATGGAGGGGCCGTCGGCGCCGGCTTTGCGGCGCGACCCGTACGAGGTGCTCTGCGTGCCCAGGGACTCCTCCGACCAGGAGATCAAGTCCGCCTACCGCAAGCTCGCGCTCAAGTCCGTGCTGCCCCCCCCCCCCCCCCCTTCTCTCTCATTTCGTTCTTGTTCACGCTGTTTAGATTGTGCTATTCGGAAGGGAAAGATGGTAGCGTAGTAGAGTGCGTTTCCTGGCTTCATTTTGTTATGGGCGGAGTTGTATGGTTTTTGTATGCCAATGCTGTCACGATGGTAGAGACGTACTGATGAGTTTATACTAAGATTCTTTGTACTTGGAGATGGCCAATTTGGTCATCATCGAGTAGGCAAGTTAGCATGTCCGCTATGGTGTTGCTCAATGCAGTAGGGGGGAAATTCCATTCTCTCACAATCACTATACTCTTTTTATCCAGCCGTTGCAGTGCTGAAGTTTATATTGATGTGTAAATGACTACTCATGTCATGTGTAATTCGCTACTATAATGTAGTTTCCGCCACTTCTTCTTTATAAGAAAACTGCAGGATACATAGCAACTGCAATGTTTTCAAGGCAATGCATAGAATTGTGTTCAGAACCATACATTGCATAGAATTCAATAGTGGCACTCTTACTTTATTGTGTCGAATAAGGTCTGCATTGTTGCAGAGATATCTCTTTAACCCTTTTCTCCTTTTTTTAGTTAAATTTTAATTGAGTGTTTTCAATTTGAGAGATGGGATGTTTTTTGAGAACGCGCAAAAGATCTTGCATGTCGTTTCATTATAAAGAGCAGGATATATGAGTTATAGTTCTTCTAGGTCCGAGTCAAACAGGCATACTCATTGTCCATTTGAATAAGGAGAATACAAAGCGTGGGATGATAACAAACGTTTCTTGTATTTGCCATCCATTTTGCATCTCCACCATTTTGTATGCTTTTACTTTTTTAGACACTGTTAGCCTATTACCACGAAATCAAGAGCTTGATTCTTTTACTTTATTATGATAAATACTTTATTCTAGGAAAATTAAAATACATAAATACTTTTATTTTTTCCCACTGTTTCATGGTAGCACAGCACACCTTTTTTTTGCGTGATGAAATCATTAATCATTCGACAGAAGAAATCGTTAAGATGGTTTCTACTATGACAATTAGTTATATATGTGGGCATAGAAATGGTCTGTTCATATTAGGTTAGAAAAACATGCTCTTTATGAGCTAATTCCATGGCAGTAATGATTTGTGGGCATTTCTTGCAAGATTTTAAATTTCACTATTCTGTAATGCCACATGATTCTTCTGTGGCATTTTAAATACTGTTGGCCCATTACACCCAGCTTAATACTGAATCAGTTTGTTATTTGCAATTTTGCATGATGCTTTTGGAAGCAGTGTTGATGAAGTCCTATTGTAGAATGATCTTATTTGTAGTTCCTATTGTATCTAACAGGTATCACCCGGACAAGAATGCTAGCAATCCAGAAGCGTCAGAGCTCTTCAAAGAAGTTGCATATTCATATAGTATCTTGTCAGATCCTGAGAAACGAAGGCAGTATGATACTTCTGGTTTCGAGGTGTGTTCTCTTGTTGAATCTGCCAGACTAATTTCAACTAGCATTTCTTTGTCTTGTATATTTTGTTATCATTGCAATGTTTGTGCATTCCGTCAACTTTTCTGTTCAATAAGGAGTTTTATTAAATACTCTCTAGATGCAAAAATACCTGTTTGGTTACTGTATTTTAATCTCCAGTATGTCAAAGTGGTTACATTTTACTGAAGTCAAGATTGTTCTTTAAATGCACTCCACCATATTATGGTAATGGGACTCCTTTTGTCTTTTTATGGCCCCGTTTAGCAGAGCTCTAGCTCTAGGAAATCTGTAGATTTCCTAGAGCTGATCATCTGTAGCTCTAGGAAATCCTGGATCTAGAGTTGCAGGCATGTTAAGTGCATTTACATGACTCATTTCATTTATATTATATATTAAATAAAAATATTTAAATCACTTTAATTTAGTCAACAAACTACAGATCCAGCATAGATCTCAGAGCTAGAGCTGTGCCAAACGGGGCCTATATATTATGCTTTGGTGGTCTTTTGTGGGAAAAATTCTTTGTATGAAATTATAAAAATGCTTTTATTCTGGTGTATTATTTGTTCTTTGTGTAACTTGATTGGTTTTGTTGATACTAGCTAAGCTGTTTATTCATGCGCGTCTGTATGTAAACTGGATGTAATGTTAAAATAGGGACTAGGGAGAGTGTGGATGTTGTCTATGCAAGTTATATCATAACCAGTTATTGGTTTAACAATGAGAAATGCCAGCTACAGTTCAACTGTGGTGTCTAATATATTCAGCCTCTTAGTGGATCAACAAATTCTACATTTTACTGGAAGCTTTGGTTTGGCGCAAATATTTTTATATGCTTTGGCGCAACTTTAGCATGAGCAGAATGCATGTATTGTCTACCAAATTATTAGTTTAACAATAAGAAATATAAACTAAAAGTCAAGACTGTTCAACTGAGGCTCTGATAACTTTTGAATTTTACTTGAGGCTTGGGGTTGGCACAAATGTTTTCCTTGGTGATACCGCTGGCATGTCAGTTATACTGACCACTATGCCTGCTGCCATCAACGGATTTTCATGCTTGTTATTTTTGACAGGCAATATTCATGTCATGGTGGAAAAATATTTGCATATATAATTCCTGAGGAACCTATTGCATTAAGACATATGTAAACCGATTTATTTTGAAAAAATCTCCAATTATTGAGTATCTATTGTTAAACTTTTACTAATTCCGTGGAATAGTAGGTGTATCCAAAATCATACATAGAACAGCTTCCTTATTTGCCAGTAAAATGCCTTGTATATACAATATATGCTTTTCATCTACAGTTTTATTTTAGTATTTTTTGATATATGTTAACTAATGGTAGGTCCCTTTTCTTGAGATACAACATAAATATTTTACTAGAATTGGTAAAGATTCTCTTAACTATCTAGGGGCATGTTCTTTTGTGGCTACGGCTTGTGGCTTTTGGCTGTTCGTGTGAGAGATTAAAGAGTAACTGAAATTCACGTGTGGCTTTTGCCGATATAAATGAAGTCGGTACAGTATGTACTACAATTAACTAGTAGACCTTATCTTGTTATTGTAGAAAAGCCAAAAGATGAAGCTAAAAGCCACAAAAAAAACAGGCCCTAGGTTCCGCAGCATAGTACAGCACATCAATGGCAAATTGGGCCTTAGGCAGCTGCTACTCTGTCTATAGGAAGGAACCCCTGAATGACCATTTATCTTCATGCTTTTTTGGGGATGGTTCTTGAGTGATATCGTCATACAGCTAAAAGGCTATCATACGAAGGTGACGTTTGGCTGGGCTGTATCTGCGGTGCATCCTGGTGTTGATTTATCAGAAAATGTGAACAAGATTTAGGCCACATTTACAAGGCGGGTATTTTGTAGGAAAGGAAATATCGACTCTTACTGGATGTGGGTTTCCTATGAAATTCCTGTGTTCCAAAGGGCGCTTTAGTTGGTTATATCCAAGCCTTTCTTCTGCTACAACTTATATATGAAGATTACCTGTGGAGATTACCGGAGTACTGAGTGTCATAGAGAAAGAGGTTGACCCCTCAAAATCGCTGAAGAGGCAAATGAGCACCTCTCTTCCTAACATAACGAACCAGAGGAAGCACTTCTACTTTGTCTGGCTGTTTGATTAGAAGGCTATCTGACCAAATCCTTTTCATTTCTGGATAATTAATGTAAGACGATGATTATACCATGTAGCTGTGCTCAGAGCCTCAGATTTTCCTTAAACAAGTAGAAATCCAGGGCACCATTATTAAATTGAATTATGTTTTGGCACCTTGATGGTGGATTGCACACATGAAAATTGAAATTGATGCCTATTATTTTGATGGCAAGTAAATTTAAGATGTGTTCTCTAAATTTCAGGCGTTCAGCAGTGGAACGAGTCTCTTGTTGAAAACGAAAAAAATAAGTTGATATGAGTTATAACCTTGTAATATTTTTTGGTCAGGCGTTAGAAAATGAAGGAATGGACATGGAGATTGATTTGTCCAATCTTGGAACTGTCAACACAATGTTTGCTGCACTTTTTAGGTAATTGTAGAATAAGTGAGAATTATTTGTAGAAACAATTGAAGATTATTAATTGCCTACTGATATTCTTGTACATATTACTACTTTAAGCAAGCTCGGAGTTCCAATCAAGACGACAATATCTCCTACTGTTCTTGAAGACGCTATGAATGGAACAGTTACAGTGAGACCACTCCCCATTGGAACATCAGCTGTGGGAAAGGTTCTGCCACTGCCATTCTTATGGTACTATTTATAATGGGATGGCTGTCATATGTCTTGTTTATTTCTAGGTTGACAAGCAATGTGCCCATTTTTTTGGTGTAACAATAAGTGAAGAGCAAGCTCAGTCAGGAATAGTAGTCAGAGTCACCTCAGCTGCACAAAGTAAATTTAAGGTACGAGGTTAATTATTCTTTCTTCCTTTTCTCTGGACATGAAGCTTTACTGTGTTGGGTTTCTTTTGAATTTGAAACATTATTCACTTTTTTACTTGTACAATATTTGTGTACAGCTTCTTTTCTTTGAACAAGAAGTTAATGGAGGTTATGGATTAGCTCTGCAGGTAATTTCTGCTTTATATCTTTGCATGGTTTATAGGCTTCATTATTTGTCAATTGTATGCCACGAATTATATCCAATGGCCCATAATCGTCATTTTATGACTTCTGTGTATGAATGTGGAAGTAATTTGAAACAAAGCTTTAGAGAACTTGACCGCTACCATCATCACCAGTGTAATTTTTGAACATGTAGATGGGTTGAAGCAAGTGCTAACAATAACCTGTCGTCTCCAAAGTAATTAATCCCATCATTGAATTTCCAACGAGACCCAAAGCCATAGTTTAAAAAATCAGACAGGACAGGCGGTTAAACCAGAAAAAAAGGGAACTGGTGACCTCGTCGGCTTGGTTTGCTTCAAAGACTGTCCATGCAATCAGACCCAAAAAACCGGATGAACAGGTGGTTTTCCTAGAAACCGGCTAGCCGGACTGTTTTAAAAGAACCAAGTGGTCTCCCTTACAGCTTTCCAGACCAACAAAGAAAGGAGGAGTGCTGCAACTTGGGCTGGCCCGGCCCAAACAACCTGCCCCTGCATATTCAGACTAAAGAGTGGAGCATTAGCTCCCCTACAGCCTCCTCCCCCCCCCCCCCCCCCCCCCCCAAAAAAAAAAAGCTTCCCTACAGCTGCCACCCTCTCTCTCTCACCCTCACACTCGAATCCGCACAGTGTGGGAGCTCTTTCTGTGACGCCTGAGGCTCAAGGTGGCGATGACAATAGGATCTATGACGACGTGCGGCTCTGGCGAAAGCGGCAGCAGCTTGGGTGGTGGCTGTGTCGTGATGGCTGTAGCTCCATTGCTTCAGATCCACAACGAGCAAGTCTTGGATAGTTGGATGGGAGCGGTGGCAGCTATTGGCATCTTGTGATTTGTATTCTTAATTGGTTGAGAGCAATTTGTCTTCATTTCTCATGGATCTTTTCGGCTTCTTTGAGTTACATGTGTTCGTGTGTGGTCTTGATTTTCTCATCCTCTTGTACAATTGAGTAAAAATGATAGTTTATATCATCTTTCCTTTGTTGTGTGCCCAACATCCAACTGCATGCAAAGGCTAATTTTTTTACAAGTATTCACATTATCATTTTTGGAATTTTAATAATCCTAATTTGTTAAAATATTACTATTTTGTAAACCGACGGTCCGGCCAGTGAACCGATAGGTCAGCCGGTGAACTCACCGGTCTAGCTTTTAAAACTATGTCCAAAGTGTATTACCGTATTATGTCAACCTTTTTGAACACTATTACAAATATAGTAGTTTGACACCTGTTTTAGACCATAATTAATGTAATCCTTTATCCAATTGTAGAAATGGAGAAACTTAGCTAAAGAGGAGGAATTGTACAATATTTCATTTCTCACTGGGAAAGTGACTGAATAAACTGCTATCTGTGGTACCCACTTCGAAGTCTTCTATTCGAATCCTGTTGGCTATGTAGAGCACAGCTAATTGTAGTGTATTACAACAGGGGCTTCCCAGTGTCTTCTATTTGATCCCTTGGCTTAACTGCATCTTATGGTTTATAACTTAACCTTGTAAAAAATATATGCTCATCGGACAGAAGAATACTTCCGAACGTTTAATTGTTATGCAACCAATTAACTGAAAGTTAATGAACAATTTTGTGTTCATAACAATATATCCATTTATATTTGAAATTGATTAAACATATTTTTTTCGCTATTATAATAAGTTTTCACTATATAAAATGACATTCTTAGCCTTTTGGGGGATCTTTTCAAATGTATCTTGTACATTATTGCTACCGATAGTGAGAAATACATGCTCGATAGCACAATCTATTTTATAAGGACTGTCTTTTTCTAGTTCTATTCATAATTTTGCATCCATATTTCTAGTATCAGTGTAAATTTATATAGTATAAATGGATAATTGAATAACTGGGACTTGTTTGGTAAGTGGCTGTGAACATGGTCATCATCATTTAATTTAACCTGTAATACTTCTCAGATAAGAATTTAGATGAGATAAAGATTTAGAGGTCTAGTTTAATATTATCTCCAGTTTGCCCTCTTACCTCCAGGAAGATAGTCAGAAGACTGCCAAGGTGACATCTGCAGGCATGTATTTTTTGCATTTTCAAGTTTACCGTATGGACTCAACAGTGAATGCGGTACGTATATTCTATTTTGTGGCTTTAGTTTTTATTCTCATCGGAACTGATGTGAGGATTTGTTGCTTACTACTACAGCTGGCTATGGCCAAAGATCCTGAGGCTGCATTCTTTAAAAGATTGGAAGGTCTCCAACCTTGCGAAGTGTCGACTCTTAAACCTGGAACTCATATTTTTGCTGTATATGGTCTGCATACTTACCGTCTCTCTTTATATTGATGCCATTCCTCTGCTCTGAGCCATCCTAATTGAAATGTTCAGGTGACAATTTTTTCAAGTCAGCTAGCTATACAATTGAAGCAATGTGTGCAAAGAGTTATGAAGACACAACAGGGAGGCTAAAGGAAATAGAGTCTAAAATTCTAGAGAAGAGAAATGATTTGCGCCAATTTGAAACTGAGTACAGAAAAGTCAGTCACCATATTTTGTTATATATCAACTAATGTAGTATTAAGTGATTTTTTTTCCATCTGGAGAAAGCATTGACCAAGTAAAATGGTTATGCAGGCTTTGGCACGGTTTCAAGAAGTGACAAACAGATATACGCAAGAAAAAGAAGCGGTATGCACATCTTTTTCTTCCCTGTAGATATGTACTCTCAAATTGACATGAATATTGTGGTGACAAGAAAGAGACATCCTATTGTTGCACTCAAATCGTGCAGTACTGCCCTGTAATCTGGGTCGCAGCAGACATGTAGGGTATAGAATTGCTAGTTCTTACCTACATCTTTGTAGATGCAGTAACATATTCACGAAAGCAGATTTAGCATGCTTCTTTTTAGGTAGGGAGGTGTCAGGCTAGCTTTCAAACAATTTATGTAGAAACAGCTATCTAAATTCCCAGACGTCCCTATTTTCTAGGTCTTCTACTTGCACCAGGCTTCCTTTGCTTACCTAGGAAACAAGTCAAAATAGCACATGATTTCAAACAGGCCTGTGTAACAGTACAAGGGACTTTCAAAATCTGTCACTGCATTGTAGTACTCTACAAAAAGGCACATTTTGCTACAGAAAGGTGTTTATAACTCATAGCGTTTTCAACATTCATATGTTATTTTTTTGTTGCATTATCTCTTGTCATGTTTTATGAGTTTAGCCATTTAAATGTTGACAATAAACTGTGTGATTCCATATCTACTGTTCTCATTTTCATTGTTGTATTCGCAAGTGCTTGGTTCCATGCTGTGTTCAAATGCCAACTAGTTGCAGCTAATATTTGATCGCCAGCACTAATGTTGGATTATATGAAACGTTCTTGCCCATATTTGAAATAATTTAAAATGAGGCATGCTTAGTGAATGTGTGTATGAAGAATGCGCTTACTTGAATGGAGCACAATAAAATTGAAATATCATCCTTAAGAATTGGCTTGTTAAATCATTTTAGAATTTGACGTACATTTACTGTTGAACTGTTCACTAACTTCATAATACGGTTGTCATAGACGTGGGCCTTGGGCTAGCCGGGTTATTATTAGGAATTAGAGATTGATTTCATTTGAGTTAGAGATTGGTTTCCTTGTATTAGAGATATAGTTAGAGATATGATATTAGTTAGAGATATGATTGGAGTTAGATTCGATCTGTTAGGGGGGAGCCATCTATATAAGAGGGCTACCGCATGCTATTGTAATCAAGCAGAGTAATAACAAAGTCTTCCTCGTCTATCGTCTCTCTCTCTTTCTACGCCGACGCCATCCGGCCATCCTCTCGGTGGTATTTATCCCTCATGAACTAAGGTTCATGACAACTTGGTATCAGAGCAGTCGATCCCTTCCCACGATTTCTGCTACCATGGTTTCCGGCAAGGAGGCCAGTTCCGTGAGCGCAATGTTTAAAGCAATCCAAGAGCAGATGGCTGGCATCGTGCAGCAGAATGCCGAGATAAAGTCCAAGATTGCAGATTTGACGCGGCAGAGCATCACAACCGACGCCAGGATTGCAGTACTTAAATCCAGGGGGAGTTTAGCCGCCGGCTACGCCCCACCGGCTGCATCAGCTCCAAGCCAGGAGGATTCCACCGCCTCAGCGTCACCGTCGGGCCCATCTCGTGTCGCAATCGCCGCTCCGCTGGCCACCAGTTCGCCGGCCGCCGCCACACCGGCCGCTTGCTCCGTCGGTCACCGGCCCGTGCGGCATCTGAGTTCGTGACCAAGAGCCGTCTCCGCCCGAGGCGTCGCAAAGTCGCCCAGATCCATTGCCAGACTCGGCCGTTGGCGGATCCGCCGCTACCCGAGCCGTCTCCGGCCAAGCCGCCGTCTGGTCTGGCCGTGTCGCCGCTCGCCGAATTCACGCTGGCGCCGGAGGTCTCTCATGGGCGCCTCAATCCGCAGATCCCCGCCGCCGCCGCTCGGGTTAACTCCGCCTGGGAAGTCGCCGTCAATACCTGGGCCACCCCGCCAGATCCGCCGCCATTGGAGCCGTCCCGAAGCCGCCCTTGTCCGGATCCGCCGCCGCCGACCGGTCCGCTCCGGCTGCCGCTCTTCGCCGCCGCCGTTCCGCTTCCGTTCGCAGCTGCCGGCGCCACCTCAGCCGTGTCGCAGCAGCTGCCGGCCGCGTCGCAGCCGCCGCCACCGGTCCACCGAGCGGTCGCCAGTCTGCCCGAAGCCGCCTTCCACGCGCCTCACACACGCCCGAGAGCCGCCGCCGGGGCCGCCCGGAGCCGCCACCACCGCCGCTGTCGGATTTGTAGGAGTCTGGCTTGATGATGCGTCGGTAGGTCTCGGTCGGTTCTTTAAACCGACCGGTTAGTAGGGCCAAAAATAATAATAATAATAAATTCAAAATAAAATTAAAAAATTAAAAAAATCAGAAAAAACAGGAGCAAAAAAAACTTATTTTGCAGGCATTATATACCGAAAGGCGCTACACTTCGTCTAGCCTTGCGCCGTAGCCGCCACCGTTCGTCTTCTACACCGGCGTCGGAGGTCTTCCATTGGTGCCAAGACCGCTGCCTAGCAGCTCTAGGATGAGCTGCATGTCCGGGAGGGGTGTAATGCCATAAACGTGGGCCTTGGGCCAGTCAGGTTATTATTAGGAATTAGAGATTGGTTTCTATTTGAGTTAGAGATTGGTTTCCTTGTATTAGAGATATGATTGGAGTTAGATTCGATCTATTAGGGGGAGCCATCTATATAAGCGGGCTACCGCATGCTATTGTAATCAACCAGAGTAATAACAAAGTCTTCCTCGTCTATCGTCTCTCTCCTACGCCGATGCCATCCGGCCATCCTCTCGGTGGTATTTATCCCTCATGAACTAAGGTTCATGACAACGGTAGCTATTCATCGGCACAGAATATGTAGTACTTTAGCTTGCAAAACTGTAGAAAGTAGGGGGGGATGGCGTCAATGTATTCCTCACACAAGAGGTCCATCTAAGAGAGTCGTGCATATACATTATACCTAATCCTAAAGTTTTTTAAAATCATAATTTGTCTGACTGTTGAACCTTGATGATTGCAATATGTTCTCTATGGCATTTAATATGCACATTTGTTAAACAAATTCCTAAAGAGCTGTAATGTCTGCAGGTTGATGATATGTTGAGGGAGAGGGATGACATCCATTCTTCATTCACGACCGAACGAACTATCGTGAACTCGGTTGGAGCTGGTAGCAGCAGCAGTAGATATCCCACTGAGCAGAGCAGAACTGAGTCCCCCGAGAACGGTAACATAGATGGCAAAGACAAATCGGGTAAAAAGAAATGGTTTAATCTAAATAGATCTGACAAAAAAGCCTGAGTGATCTCTCTTTCATCAAAGCCAGCATCTGCACTTCCATTGTGTTGTACATTTCAGAAGCCCTATTGTATTTGTGCCATGTGAGTCGTACGGTTACCAATTCTTTGGATTTTTGTAGGATAGCAGTTTTGGGTATACCATTTTCAAGTCATGTATTATCCTTCCTCCACAACCCCATCTCCCTCAACAGTTTTCTACCCTCATTACCATCGGAAAATTGCAATAGTAATAGGAACTGGTGTCGGAAGTCGGACCTTGAGTATCGGTTTGCCAATTCCCCATATAATTAATTTATTTATTGCATTATTTTCAACGGTAATTATCCGTGTGGTGGAACGTACTTTGCAAATGCTACATGTTAAGTCGTAAAAAAATAAAAATCGGTCACGAGTTATTTCTTGATTGCATTGTGTTGCGTGCGATGCTTCTGGAGTGAGTTGAGAACCGGCAATGAGATATAACGCGTTGCAGGTGGTGCGCCAATCTGTACCATTCAGATGGCCTAGGCATTTGTGATGTAGCTTGTCTTACGCACCGTATTTCTCCAATTTGGTCATTTCTATCATGTCTGGTATTCGTCAGATTCCATAGGCCCTCGCAGCTAGGCTGGAGCGTAGATAGTGGGAGAGAGATGGAATCTTGTCAGTGCTGAAAACTGGAGCTGAAAAATCTGTCAGGCCTAACATACTGTACAACACATTAGGGACAGGAAGTACTTTTTTGTTGTGTGGGTGCGCATCGCACAAGAGAAGTTTTTGGCTGCATCGGCAGTTTTGGTTGTATTTTTGCAATAAGAATATGGCTCGTGGAGCGGTGGTCATATTTATCACTGTTTATCATGTAAATATCAAATTTAGTCTCTGAATTATCGTAATTTTATTTGTAGCCCTCTCCTTGAGCGTGGGACTATGCGAGTGCGACACATGTGCAGTTGGAGAGTGCATAACTCAAACCGTGGTCGTGAGTGTGATCATAAACCATGGCTCACGACCATCCCTTACGACCACGACCATAGATTATCCGACCAAGGCTTACGATCACGCTCGTGAACACAGCTTACGATCACGATCACACTTTACGACTATGACCACACCATACGATTATGACCATGCTTTACGACCACGACCACGGCTTATACGACCACGCTCACGACCAATACACGGTTTGAGTCATGTGCTCCCCGACTATACCACTGCAGACGTGTCGCACTCGCGTAGTCCCACGCTCGGGGAGGGGGCTACAAATGGAATTACGGTGATTCGGAGGCTAAATTTGGTATTTGCATGACAAACAGTGCTAAATTTAACCAAAGTTCAGGCTCGTGCGGAAATGGCAGATTTGACGCTTTTACTGTACAACCCCTGTACGGTAGCAACATGCGGGTGGCATGTCGTGCGGCCCTCCCTCACCGCATGGCCATCGTGCGGTGGCCTACATGCCCGCACGGTCAACGTGCAGTGGTCAATTAGTCCAGGGTAATTAAGGTTCTTAATTACGATTAGCGAATTTATTTCGGTTTACCGCTTGTACGAATTCTTAGATATAGCAAATGAGTTCAAAAAATTATGAATTTTTTTGTAGAGCCTTCTAACACAGCGTATTTCATTGTGTAATTTTTTTCACAATTTTATCAATTCCGAATTTTACTCAAAAATTCATTTAAATGTACTGATCGTAAGAATTTTTAATATTGAAAATGAGTTCGAAAAATTATGATTTTTTTAAGGATCAACACACAGTAGAATTGATTTTGTAATTTTTTCCAAAATTTTTTGTGGAGCCTTTGGTTTTTGGACCAGCTCACCCTTGGATGGCTACTTTTCTGTGAAAGGGGCCGACTGGGTGTGGGGGTGGCAGCTTTCCCACGCAACCGAGGCGCAGGAACTGGCTTTCTATGCTACTGGGGCATAGGAACCAGCTTTTCGCACTACCAGGGGGCAGGAAGTACCTAGCCACTTCACGGGGCGGTACCGCCAGCCGGTAAGGATCGGTTATAGTATATTCTCCTTGCATTTCTCTTTGAAAGCATGCATAACTACCTCTCTAATCTACTCGTAGTCTCCGGATCCACTATGTGTGTTCCACAAATAGATCGACCAATAGATCAACCCACATGACCAGTGGCATCTTGTCTGCGAGGAGTGGGATGCTGAGACAAACCGTGAGAGGAGGGAGAATGGCGGCACAACGAAGAGCACAGCGATCGTATCCGATGGGATATGCAAGCTTAGTTGGAGGCCTGTAGGCACAGGGAGCATGAGAGAAAGCGCGAAAGGGTGGCAAGGCCAGGGCGGCCAGCGAGGACTATGCCAAACTCGAAAGAAAGGGCAAATGGCCCAGGTCCATGCAGTAGATTGGGCAATTCCGTAGTAGCGCCTAATCGGACCCGCCATATTTTTCGCTTCTCCTAAAAGCATGTGTTCGTACGTGGTCTGGATTCTTCTGTCACTCTGTACTATAGTACTAGCGAGGTTGATAAAACTTGAAAGATTCATGTATGAAAGATTCATATAATGTACCGCCAAAAACGCCTGTCATTTCATGTGTCTCAGCCAAAAATGCCGGTCATTTCATGTGCATGGGTGTCATTTCATGCACACGTGGGATTCTCGCTTAATGCGGTCTGGCCACACGCGAAGATTCGGCATACTCTCGACCACCTTAAGGCCCCCCTAACCGCATCACGTGCAACAAACCCTAAAACCCTAACTCAAACGGTTGCCCGCATCACGTGCAACAAACCCTGAAACTCTAAGTCAAAGGATGCCGAAGTGACGGGCGACAAATATGCGGAGGAGGGAGTCCAGGTGGCCTAAACCCTTCATGGGTGCCTCTTACATAGAGTAGCCATGTTGTGCTAAACTTACTGCAATCCAAGTTATATGAAATCATAAAACCCTACTACATTGCATTCCAACCCGCGAATCACAACAACACTCACAACATTACACCTTCCAGATAACGACCAACACAAGAAACAAACAATACACAACATTAAGTTCGTCTTGCTCTCCAATCTGTGAACACAATGCCTCATCTCCACCATTCCCCTACCCCGTATCACAACTTCCTTCTCCAGAATAATGCCATGTCTAGTGCTCATTTTATCTTCCCATACTCAGAATTGGCAACCGCTTGGGCCATCTTGCAATTGAATCAACAAAAAAGTTTTCTAACATCTGGAGAATAATTGAAAGCAACCCAACCCAAACTAGCTCACCGAGTAAAAGTGGCACTTGTAGTAGTGGCGTCCAGGATTCTTGACCGTCCCTAAGATCTTCCGTTTTCACTAGCGTGTTGCATTTTGGGCAAAACTCTGCGCGTGCTGATGAAGAGGCTCTCACTTGGCTCATCTCAACATCTTGGGAACCTTAGAATAAATAACGCAAACTGGACAACCTCCCTTTGGTCACTCTCTCGGTCTCTTAGACTGCCTCTTGTGGGTTCGAACATATGTGGCCTCAACTACCTCCCAGGACTGTTTTATTGCAAACTATGCGCATGGGGGGTGCCAACGCATAGGGGGCCAGCCATGCACACGCGCGCGAGGCGGTGGGTGGCCGAGCTTCCCACACTACCAAAAACGATTGTCATTTTATGTGCCTCAGCCAAAAACACTCATCATTTCATACGCATGGGTGTCATTTCATGCGAGTGGCTAGGAAAGCGGGATTTCTACTTAATGTAGTTGGAGGCGTGCTGAATCTTCATGCGTGGGTGGGGCCACCCACTTCGTGTGGTCGGGGAGTGCGGGTGGTGGCAAGTTCACGCGCACGGGCATCGTGCAAGTAGCCAGGTACTTCCTAGCCCCTGGTTGCGCAGAAAGCCAGTTTCTACACTCTCGTAGCTCGGAAAGCTGGTTTTTGCACCTCGATAGCGTGCAAAGCCGCCACCCCTTTATAAGTTCAAGTTCTATTAAGTTGGTTTTGGTGATAATGGTAAATACAATTGTGAGACTAATATGTTTATTGATTATGATATTGCTTAGTCTCATTATGATGAAAAGGTGAAAAACATAAGTGGTATGCATTCAATATCACATTCTTATCTATTGCATTCCTCGGATCGGAAATATAGAATGAATTTCACCAAATAAGTCAAACTTGAATATGTACATATGCTTTATGTAGCTTGTGTAGTTCATATATACTCATAATCAGGTTGTCATCTAGTTTTTCTATTATATATTAATGGTTGGATGATTAATGACAACTAGATAAGTAAGCTTTGCTTTAAATGCTACCTTAGAGTATACAAGTGTTGTGTACATGTTGTATACTCGCAGTGCAATTTTTATCTCATTATTTGTTGAGGTTGTCATGAATAACAAAAAAGAGAAGATTGTAGAATCTAGTCCCTCTATTATGTGTTAACGGTAAAGTTTGGTAAGTGATGACAATTATTTTGTGTACTAACATCTTCTATGAGTTGGATGAATATGTTATGTTGCAAAAATGAGGAAGACTTGGGATAACTTCATGTGTTGAAAATCATCAAGTCAAGAACAAGATGCAACATGAGTTGATATATATTCAAGAGGAAATGATCATTTGTTGATCATCAAGTCAAGTAAAGATTCATCATGTGTTGATGGAGTTGAAGTAAAGGATGCATCATGCGTTGATGTATATCAAGAATATGATTTAAGACAAAGGTTTGGCTAGCTTGGGCTAAGGATGTGTTCCTAGTCTTTTATCGGTCTTGGTGTTTGGTTAGAAGACCAGATTGCTAGTATAGGTTGTCGTACTATTAAGAGGGGTCACGTCTAGCAGCTTCAGTCTCATTATGTGTTAACAACGTGGTCGGAGACCTGAGTGGTTGAATAATCTGATGTAGTTAGGTACCAGTGTAGTCGATGATCGGTACTTTCGACCAACTCTATGTGAGAGGTCCGATCTGCTCTGTGTGGGCGGTCCAATCTGCTCTGTGTGAGCAGTCTGATCTGCGAGCGATACTACTAGCTCTGTGTGAGTAGTACTTCTGATTTGTGGAACGTCCGGCTTATGTAGTGGTACGTTATTTCCAGAGAGACACCTATGTGGTGTCTTCTCGTCTCTGAGAAAATCGATAGTTCCGCACGAGTGAGGTGGTACTTCTGATGATCGGTAGTACTTGACTTTGTACGTCAGAACTACTGGATTTGCCTACAATGGCTAGTTTTCTAGCCGTTGCTGAGGGGAGCAGAAGTACCAATCGTTTGCCTGCGGTTCTTCCGGAAATCTTGATTTTCTGTCTCAACGGTTAGTTTCGAGGTCTGGGGTATATATACCTGCTTGTGGCTGGTTGGAGAAGGTAATGCTTCACTCTATTTCATTCTCTTGAGCTAGTGTGAGGTCCTCCTCTCAATTGTGCATGTGTTGCACCTTGTGAGTAAGGAAAAATGCTCTAGATTGCATGTGTTGCATCTAGAGGTGGATTGTATATCCATTTGAGCGGTGTGCATTCGTTGCATATGGTGAGAGTCAAGCAAGGGGCTTGACTTATTACTCTTGCAGTTTGTCGACTCCTAAACGGCGTTGGAAGCATCGTGCGCGATGATCTTCTCAAAGAAGGTTGTGAGAAGACTCAGCAAAGTTACGAAGATTGGAGCTTACCAACCCGAAGCGAGAAAGAGCTACAACTAGTGGATTGAGGTGTTTCGGCTTAATTCATGGAGCCGGTCCAATTCGTTTGGGCTAATCTCAACATGGACTAGGGGAGACCGGTAAGTCTTCGAACACCACAGTAAAAGCAACCCTGTTAATTGTGATTTGTTTTCTTGTGCTCAATTTACATTCAAATAATTTATATTCATAGAATTAAATTAGTTGCTTATCATCCTAGGATTATAAACCATGACATATGCTTATCTTATTGGTGCACTTAGGTGAACCTAGTTGTTTTAGGCGTTATTTGTGCTAAACCTTTTTGTGTTAAGCTTTCGTATTATTTGCTTGGTTTAGCCAAATAGAAATTGATAATTAATTAGAGAAGAATTTTTTAGATCATCTATTCACCCCCTCTAGTTGGTCTCCTTGATCTAACACCCTCATGCCTGGCCGTGGTTCCCGTGCCCAGCCCACCCTTTTCGCAGAAAAGTAGCCATCCAAGGGTGAGCTAGATCGAAAACTGAAGGCTCCACAAAAAATTCTAGAAAAATTATAAAATCAAGTCCACTGTGTGAGGATCCTTCAAAAAAATTTATATTTTTTGGTGCTCATTTTCAATACTAAAAAATTCCTACAAACAATACACTAAAATAATTTTTTGAGTAAAATTCAGAATGGATAAAGTTATGAAATAATTACACAGTCAGTCGGGAGGCTCCACAAAATTTTTTGTAATGTTTTGAGCTAATTTGCTATATCTAAAAATTCATACAAATGGTAAACCGAAATAAATTCGCTGGTCACAATTAAGAACCTTAACTACTTAGCCTAATTTAATAGATATATGCCATGTATAGATTCTAATCCTTGCATAACATCTAAAGCTAGTGTATCCACATCTTGTGAGGATTTAATTGATATATCTTGTTGCTAATGAATAGATACTTCTACTTCCTCTATGCATTGTGAGACCAACCTTATAGAGGAGAATAATGAGCTCAATACCCAAGTCATAATTTTGAGAGTTCACAACGTTCTTGGCACAACAAGATCACGAGAGGGAAAGAAGAGAGATCAAAACCAACCAAAAGTCAAGCACATCAATCAAAAACAAGAGAGACACAAGATATGCAAAACGATTGATGTATTGCTTACTTAAGAAGGTATGTTTTACAACCACTCTACTTTGAAGGATAAATAGCACACAAGACACTCACTCTCAAATCCTAACCCTAGAGATGAGAGCACATGAGATGGATTGGATGGTTAACCTTATATGTCTCCATCCCAACCCCCATTTTATAGGTGGACAACCAACCATCTATATCCCTTAATGGATCTTATCCACTATTGCAATAGGAGAAACCCTTAACTTCACACACGTGGGTTTTACTCTCACAAGTTCACTTATGCACGCTTTTCAAAGTGCATAAATGTGCATCCGCTGAATCCTTAGCCTTGATCCGACCAGCTCCACCTTGACCTAAACCGCTCCCCAATGTATCAACCATGCACTGCGGTTTTGATACAAGATGGTTTCTGGTAGTTTGGTCAAGATTACCAAAATACCATTTCTTAACCCGGTCATCACCAACCACTGCAAGAAATCGTCATGCTTGTCACGTGTAGGTGCACCACTAGCTTGCCACACGTCGCTAAGTCTCTCCTGTCCCGGTTCTACCGAACCATGGCTCACTTCGCCCGTGCAAGTTACATGGCACCATCCTGCTGTTCGAACTCGCCTTCAATTTTTTCTGCCTTACTCGTGCCATGTTTGAGCTCACCGTTTCACTCGGCATCCTCGATCATTCTAGGCCTCAACTCCTCCATGTGCCTAGCCCCGATCCTCGCCATTGACCATGGTTAACTCCAAGCGACCCTGCACATCCAAAGACAAAGAAACCATTTCCAGGCTCAAGTTCTTCACAACTTAACCTACATTAGTCAAGACATGTATCATGCAACCTTTATCCATTGACCTAGGTCATCACAACTCAATCCATGACTCAATTCCTAAAACACTTTTTTCTAGCGATCTTTACCTCCTCAGGCACTCGGTGTAGTAGAGGAGGCATGTGCCATTGAGTAGGTGTACGGCGATCCCTGAGTGAGCTATGCCTCCTACTCCTCTTCGTCATCTAGTTCACGTCGGCCATCCCTAGTATCTCCGGCAGTTTCAGGTTAGGTCCCTTGCCGGCCACATACTTTACCACCGGCAATCACAAGAGAAGGTTCAAACCAGTCACTTTCTGTATCACTAGCAAAGAGGTGGATTCAAGGTTGTTGCCGACCTGCTACAACAACTTCGGTGATGTGCTCCAACATTCTTTACTAACTAGTGAAGTTAGATACTATGCCATGGAAGAAAGATATGGTTATAATTTTGTTAATTTCTCATTCTTCTATATAAAAATCTGGGACTTGTACTGTTACTACTATAATGAAACAGGGTTAGGGTCTTGGGGGCGTATTTCCTTCGCGAAAAAGAAACCTATAGTAATTTTCCCATTTTTAGCCTTAACCCATTAAACAGCTAAAATGAAAATGCCGGCCCGCCCGGTCGTCGTCCAGCCCTAACCCACTACTGCGGCGCGAGCCATCCATCTCGGGCGCGCCGGCACGCCCCTCGAATCCGAACCAGCCCCCAAAACCACACAGATCCACCGCTTCCCACCTCCGATGGCTTCCGCCCCGCCGGCCCCGGCGCCGGCGCCGTCGCTGGTGGACACCCTCTTCCAGCGCTCCCTCGACGACCTCGTCAAGTCCCTCCGCGCTGACCCGTCCGCCGCCGGCGAGTCCGCTGCCGTCGCCCGCGCGCTCTCCGAGATCCACCGCGAGATCCGCGCCCCCGACGCGGCCACCAAGGCCGCCGCGCTCCAGAAGCTGACCTACCTCTCCTCCCTCCACTTCGCCCCCGTCGCCTCCCACCCACTCGCCTTCCCCGCCATCGAGCTCCTCGCCTCGCCGCACCTCCCCCACAAGCGCCTCGCGTACCTCGCCGCCTCGCTCTCGCTGCACCCGGCCTCGCTCTCCCTCCTTCCGCTCGCCACACACCAGCTCCACAAGGACCTCTCCCCCTCCGCCTCCGCCGTCGCCTCCCACCATGTCTCCGCCCTCGCTCTCCAGCTCCTCGCCTCCCCCGCCGCGGCCTCCGCGCCCGACCTCGCCGTCCACCTCGCGCACGATCTCGTGCCCCACCTCTCCCGCGGCAGCCCCCGCGCTATCGCGGCCGCCGCGCGCGTCATAGCCGCCTCGCCGTCCGCGGCCGTGCCGGTCCTCTTCAAGCCGCTGGCCGCGTGCCTCGCGTCGCCTGACCCGCGGGCGTCGACTGCCGCTGCGTCTGCCTTCTGTGAGCTCTCGGCGCCGCCAGCTGACGCGTCTCCTTTCCTGCCGCTCGCGCCCGACCTCTACAATCTGCTCACCACGTCCCGCTCCAACTGGGCTATCATCAAGGTGCTCAAGGTGTTTGCCCGGCTGGCTCCTCTGGAATCGCGTCTAGCTGCACGAATTGTTGACCCAGTCTGCCAGCTCCTCGCCCGCTCCGCAGCCATGTCCCTGACGTTTGAGTGCATCCGCATGGTGCTAACTGCTCTGCCAGCGCATGATGCCGCTGTGCGCCTTGCTGTTGGGAAAACTAAGGAGTTCCTTGCTGCTGATGATGATCCCAACCTGCGGTACCTTGGGCTCCTGGCGCTTGGTATGCTTGGCCCGGCATATGCATCGACTGTGCATGAATACCGTGATGTGATTGCGCAGTCACTGGGTGATGCTGACTCGAACATCCGCAGGGAGGCATTGCATCTTATGATGGGGATGGTCGGTGACAACAATGTCATGGACATTGCTGGCATGCTGGTCAGTCATGCCGCAAAGTCAGACCCAGAGTTTGCAAATGACATTCTTGGGGCTGTTCTAGCAGCATGTGGGCGCAACGTGTATGAGCTGGTGTCAGACTTCGATTGGTATGTCTCACTCCTCGCGGATATGGCAAGGAGCCTGCATTGTGCCCAGGGGGATGAGATTGCTCGGCAGCTTGTTGATGTGGGACTGAGGGTGCAGGATGCACGGCGAGAGCTTGTCTATTCAGCTCGAACTCTCCTAATTGACCCTGCTTTGCTTGGGAACCACCTCCTCTGCCCTGTTCTTTCTGCTGCTGCATGGGTCTCTGGTGAGTATGTTAACTTCTGCAAGGACCCTGTTGAGCTTGTCGAGGCACTCTTGCAGCCAAGGACTAGCCTCCTGCCAATGTCAGTAAGAGCAGTCTACATCCAGGCAGTACTTAAAGTGATCACGTTCTGTTGCACTTTGTATGTCAGGAGGTTGAATGATTCAAACAAGGAAGTGGATGTAGTGTTGGATGGGATTGCTACCGATCAAACTGTTAGCAGGGTAAGCGACACTGCAATTGGGGAAGAACAAATTGTTATGCCAAGCACAGTTGAAAAGGACCCTTTTTCGCACAAATCAATAGTTTACATGATTAACTTGATTGAAACAACAGTTGGCCCACTTGTTGAGTGCCATGAAGTTGAGGTCCTGGAGAGGGCACGTAACCTGATCAATTTGGTCCAATTGCTAAAAGAAATTCAAGAGTTGAAGGAAAGGAATGTTGGTGATGATGACAAGCATAGCCGGGTCAAGGATTATGTTAAGAATATCCAAACAGTATTCTCTCAAGAACTAGGCCCTGTTTCTGCGAATGCACAGAAGAAGGTGTCTCCACCAGATGATCTTGTCCTGAATGAAAATCTTGCCGAACTTGCTGACATTGTAAGTGAAGATGACACTACTCCCTCAACTTCAATCATCTTCTACCCTCGCAGCCGTTGTTCTGTAGAGACTAGAGATGAGTCTGCAGTGTCAGTTGGTTCATCTGCTCTTCTTTCTGAGCACCGTAAACGGCATGGGCTCTACTATCTCCCAACAGGAAAAGTTGAGGATGAGCCAAACGATTACCCTCATGCCAATGATCCTCTGCTGTCTGCTAGCAATGAAAGTGCTATGGATGATAAATTGAAGACTGTCGAGCCTGTATCTGCTGGGAAAAAGCCAAAGGCCACGAGGTCCAGACCAAAAGTAGTGAAACTGGATGGTGAGGATTTCCTAAGTTCTATGATGGCTAGTGCAAATGTTCCAAAAGAAGATGCCTTGTCTGGTGCTGTACGTGGTGTGCTCTTGGGTAGAGATGCCAAGCCATCATCTTCACAAAAGGCTTCAGATAGGACCTCTGAAGGAATGCTAAACAAAAGGGACACCGGTGAATCTAGTTCTCCGTGGATAGAGAACATAGATGCTGATTTAGTAGGCCACCCTACTTGGAGTTCTGGGACAAGTAAGCAACGAAATCATGATAAAGAGAAGAGCACGAAACCTCCTGAAAGTGATAGGAAAGAATCGAGAAAGCACAGAAGCTCTGGCAGGAGTGGGCATCGTCAAGGAAAACATAAGCATAGAGAAAGTGATGTTGTACCTCAAGCCCCAGTAATCCAAGATTTCCTTCTGTAGCTGCCAAAAGATTTTCTTGTTTGGTACATTTCTATTACCAAATACATGTTGATTTTTGTTCCTTCACATTTTTCGCATTTTCATTTCTCATTTATTCTGTGGTGTTGTTTAATTGGTTGATCAGTGATGGTGTTTTAATTATCACTGTTGTATCATGTATATCTTCTTGGGCATAAAACTTGATGTTCTTGAATAGCTCCATTGCAATATATTGGTTCATATTGTACAAAGCCAGACTCAATATTTTATCCACTGATGTAAAAAATTGTTGAAATCTTGTAAATTAATTATGCACCAATACTAAAAGGCCATGAGAACTTCTGATACGCATGGACTTACCGCCGGGGAACATATGTTCAGTCATTTATGTACAATCTACATTGAAAAATGCAAGCGTTTTCTGCAGCTGCTAAGTAAGATGACCCGAAATTAAAATGAAAAAAATGTTTTAAGTAAGGCACTCGAATTCCTCAATTAAAATGGAGAAATATTTTAATTAGTGACTTTCATGGGCGTGGACCCACTGCGAGTAAATGTAGCGCAGCAGATTTGGTTGTTACCTCCTAGTTAGTTGAGATAAGTCAGTAGTAGTTGCATTAGAGATCATGTGTGTTTAGCCCAGATTATATTAGTTGCATTAGATGGCATCTTATCCCCCTTAGATTAAATTGTTAGGGGCTTAGGGCCTTCTCCATATAAGAGGGAAGGCAGATTGGATTTTTTTCAAAGGCAGATTGGATTTTTTTCAAGCAAAGAAGATGAATTTGTTCTCAAGGCCCTCAAGTTCCTCTCTCTCTCTCTCTCTCTCTCTCTGTGTAGCCGAGTTCTCCCATACCCCAACTGTGCTCTCTCTCCTCAAAGTGCCATTCTACTTTAAGCTGTTGCCTTCGTACCCTCTTTCTACAGTGTTTAACCCTTTTATGGACCATGGTTCATAACAGTGACGTAAAATTTTGGCACAAGATGCTTAATGATTGCACACTAGAAACATGGCAGGCATTAAAGTTTAATTTGCTTTTTAAAAGCTATTGAAATTTTAAAGCAGAAAACATTGCAGGATATAAAAACTAAGAAATTATGAGAGATCGCTCCTTGGTAGACATATATAGAGGGAGATGCTTGTCTAATATATAAAACGAATTACAGATTCTTTGCTAGGCATGGTATTTGCTTATTTTCACTTCATAAAGCTAAAGTTACTATTACTTCTTTTTTTTTTTGCCTTCTAACTACTATTGCAGTTATTGAAGTGTTTCACATCCATGTGTGATCAATGTATATTCATCAAAATATCAAATGTAAGATATATTTCCCTTCAGTAACCATTGTTGGGTCCTCTAGCTAAAACTACTTATTTGTTACCTTTGGAATAATTTTATGTATGTTCTATGCAACTATTAGAGTTTCCTGTGTAATTTTTTTTGAAAACACAGAAGAGCTGCATTTCATTTCATTAGAGGGGAGGGGGGTCCCCTACAGGATCCTCACTCATACGGGGACCAAATATGAGCGAGGCTTTTACACAGCCTCAAGAAACAAACACAAAGCGACCAAACACAACTCGACCTAGCCCTAACAGACAAATGTTGCAAACGCAAGACCTAGCCCTTGCAGATTCTTCGCCCCAGCCATGCACCAAAGGCTATGCTCGTCCTTCAGCTCACTCCAAATCGTGTTAACCGAAGGAGAGTTTCCTGTGTAATTACACGACTTGTTCTAGTATATATGTAAATAGGTGGACGTGAAATGTTTGGATCAATCAGGAAAGCATTCTATTATATTTGCTTATTAGAGTCCATGTAGATCACATCCTTTCACACTTTTCTTTTTTCCGGTTAATGTAGGGTTTTCTAGTTTTTTTCTAACTAATGAGGGGATTTCTAGAATTTTTCTCCTCAGGTTAACATGGTGCCTCTAATATCACTAGTTGTTTTTGCATATTAAGATAAGATTAAGATGTTCCAAATAGTTAGCGACTGCTGACTGGTCACCCAACTTTCAGAGCTTTTGGGGGTTAGAGGCCTCGGTTATTCAGTATGAAGCAATGTTCCAAATAGCGGTTAGTGAGTGGTCACCCACCTTTAAACACTTATACAGGTTAGTGGCCTTGATATGTGGATTAGAATTGTTGATATGCAGTGTTTGTGCTACCTTGAACACTTTCGTAGGCACATATGTGGCTATAGTGGCTAGCTGGCTGCTATTTAGAATGCTAGTTCTGTGCACAAATTGCTGATTTCCTGGTTTCCATGGAACTCTGGCATGAATGAGTGAGCTGAAACGACATGTTCTTTACAAGATGTTCAGATTGCAATTATGAACTGAGAAACCAAACAAGCTTCATGTCCCAAACTAGAATGAATTCGATATGGCCTTAATTTCATCCCCACTTATTGCATAAAGTTTTAGCCTTATATTCCACAGTAGAAGTATGTGCATCAGAATCATTTCCCCATTTGTCTTGAACTGCTCAGTGATGGATGATTGGTTGAATACAAAATCATTTCCCCATTTGTCTTGAACTCAGGCTACAATTTTCAGTGCTACAATTCGAACCTCTTGATATGTAATGTATGTTATGTCTGCTGCTATGTTGTTCTGAAATAAATTTTATTATGTCCCAAGTAGTATGATGTGCATCATCCTTACGTTTCAGAAATATTTGAAATTTAGCTTCAATCTGGTCTGCAGTCTTCCTTGCTCAGACTTTTTGTTGGTCCAGATGTCTGATGACATACTTATCCATTATTTTCTGATCCAACTGACCTTGTCTTTTGTCTTCCTATAGTTTCTCCTTGTTGGCTTTTTTTTTTTTGCTTTTATGGTGCTTCGTATAGGTTTATTGATCTGTTTTCATTTTGACATGCTACCACTGGTCAGGACTATTATGAAATCCGAGGATTTTTTTTTATTTGGACTGCGTTATTCAACTGCCGTTTGCCACATGCTATACTGATTTGTTTTCCTGATACTTAGCTTTTGTATGTAGTGTGGTTACTGTTAATGTTTTTATTGTGTGTGTTCTCAAAAACAATATATAATGGTTTTTTTTGGAAGTGTTCTTTTTCTTGGAGAGGATTTGAAGTTGTGACTATGGCAAAGCCTGCGCAGTTACTCCCAGAAGCCTTCGCTGTGAATAACGCAGTAACGTTGGCGTTGTGCACTTGTGCAGTTGTCACCGCTTTCAGGACCGAGTTCTCATTGCTTCATCGCTGCTGCCCGTAAAAATTACTTTCTTCAAATTCTACTTGTTTAAGTTTCACTTTTTACATGGAAATTGACTTACATACAATTAGTTTATTCTAGCTATGAATAATTTCCATGAGAATGAACTCTTTATCTGATGGCCATGAGCACTGCAGATAAAAAGAATCAGAAAAGAAGTTGATCAATTAGTAAAATAGGTTACGACATTGCCATTCATTTAGATGCACCTGCATCACGAGACTCATCAACTGCTGCATTTGGAAATATAAAATTTGTTCGACAACAAATTTTTCATCTGATGCCTCTGCTTTTTGCAGCGTAGCTGATCATGTTAGGTGGAGTAATTGTTGCCAAAGTCGAGAGGCTGGTGCCACACTGCACTGATTTTGTCAGAACTCAGAACTATCGTGTTTCTCCGGTTCACGAGTCCAGTGGCAGATCCGCCCTACGAGAGGCTAGGCATTGAGTGGATTTTAGGCAAGTGTTACACATCAGTTCCTGGAGTGATTGAGTACACTGAGATAGGACTCTTCTTTTCAGATTCTAAAATCTATTTTCAGTTTTTTTATATTAACTAGTTTTTAAACAATGTGTTTTTAAGACAGGATTTACAAATTAATTATAATATATATACTGTACCGACTTTATTTATATTGGCTAAAACCACATGTGGGTTTTTCTGTAACTTTGTATTCTCTCTCACAAACGAACAGACCAAAAGTCAAAACCTGAAACTAAAAAAGAACAGGCCGTTTTCTGCAGCTTTTGTATTTGCAGGAACGGTTGGCACCTCTTAGAATGATCTCAGGGGCATTTGGCCCAACGGCCAAATGCCCCCCTCTCACCATGACCGCGCCCTGATCGGGGGCGACCAGCCCAATAGGCTGGTGGGCCCCTGTCGCCAGCGCCATATAAAACAGAGGTGGGGGCCGGGGCGGCACGCACAACGAGGTTCACCGTGCCGCCACCTTCCCCACCGACAAACCCTAGATCCGATCTAAGAGGGGGCGCTCCGGCGACGGGAAGCACCACTGCCAGATCGCCGCCGCCAGGGAGATCGCCGCCGCCCGGGACACGCCGCCGCCGAGGAGCCCCGCACCTCTTCCCCGACCGTCGCTGCCCGTGCGCAGAGCTTCATCAAGCGTACCCGCGATGGCCGGCTCTTCATCCTCTACACCGGACGGTTGGTACCCCTCTCTCCCTCTCAGTGTATCACTCAGAACCCGAACGCAATAGCAACCCCGCTAGATCTAACCTAGGAGATCCTAAAAGCTAAAGAACTAAAACCTTTCAATGGTATCAGAGCAATCTAGAGGTAGATCTAGATGGGGAAAAGAAAAGAAAGAAAAGAGGGAAAGGACGAACCCTAACCCTAACCCGAACCCTAGAAAAGAAACGGCTGGGCTTACCTGGCCGTCGTCGTCGTCGTTGGCGTGCGGGAGATCGGTCGAGCCGCAGGCTCGCCGGCGCTCCATGTACGGGCCACCGTCGACGCGCGGGACAGATCCGAGCGCGCGCGCTCGGAGGGGCGCCGACACGGAGCCGCTCGACGGCGGCGCGCTCCCTCTCAGGGGAGCGCGCATGCCGGCGAGAGGGCCCATGGCGGCGCCGGTCTTCTTCCCCTTCTCCGGCGGCGACCGCCGCCGCCGCCGTCGCTTCGCTCGCTCGGGTGCGGAGAGAGAGAGAGGGGAGAGGCAGAATGATTTAGGGTTACGGGGAATCCGCCGTGCGCCGGTTTTGATCGGGCGAAATCACCGCGCAGCCGTCGGATGCGATCGGGCGGCTGAGATCGCGCGGGCTGCCTTTCGGCCCAGGCGGGCGAGAGAAATCACGGCCCAGGCCCAGGTTGCGCGCGAGAGAGCGCCGCCGTGGGGAATGAGAGCCGTCGGATGCGAATCCGACGGCTGAAAGGATTGCGCGGAGGTGCAAAAGGACGCGGCCGCGCGGGATTGAAGCCGTTGGATTCGCATCCAACGGCTGAGACCGCTGCGGCGCGGGGGAGCGGGCGCGCGCGCGCGCGAGGCAGGCCGAGCAGGCCGCCGAGGCCGCGGGCGGGCAGGCCGAGCGGGCCGCCGTGGGCCGTGGCCGGGCTGAGCAGGCCAAAATGGCCAAATGAACAGTAAATCCGAAAATTGATGTTTAATTAATTTCAGAAGCATTTTTTGATTGAAATTTGATCCGAATCTCTGTAAATTTTTTGCACCAACGTGTTAATTTTTCAGAGATTAAATGTGTACTGTATAATGCTTCTGAATATTGAATTAATTTTAGAATAATTACAGTTTCCGCTGCAAAAGTTAATGTTAATTGTTTTTCATTATTAAATTCGAACCAACGTGAGAATTTAATTTTGGAAAAATAGAGATAAATCCCAGATAATTATGATATTGTTATTTTCTGACCAACGTTGATAATAACAATATTATAATTTTTAATTGATGATTTTATGCATTATTTCTATTTCTGCCCAACGGTGATGTAGATTTAATGTATAGATAAAATTGATTTAATTGTATGTCGTATTTTTGACCAACGTTGGAAATAAGGCATATAATTTTGCTGTTAAGTTCTCACTTTGTTTGAACTAAATTTTCAGGCGGATACAACTTGATGGGTTGTATCAGAGAGATCCCCACTCTCAAAGGAGATAATTATGGAGAGTGGAAGAAAAAGATAGACTTAGCGTTTATCTTAGCTGAGGTGGACTGGGTCCTCACTACAGCACGTCCCACTGAGCCTTTGGCACCAGTGAGGGATCAAAATGAGGATGATACTGCTTGGCAGAAAAGACAGAGGGATCATGCTCCCTTACAGATGTCTTATGATCTTGATCATAAGAAATGGACCGCAGCCAACAAGAAATGTATGGCTGTGATAAAGAACACAATTGAGCCTGCAATTGTGGGCTCAATTGCAGAGTGTGACACTGTCACAGAGTACCTTGATAAAATAAAGAGTCAGTTTACTGGCTTTTCAAAGACTTATGCTACACAGCTGATTAAACAGCTTGTGACAGAGAGGTACTCTGGTGGTGGCAGTGGCATAAGAGAGCACATACTGAGGATGAGCAACTTGGCATCCAAGCTTAAACCAATGGATTTGGCTCTCAAGGATGAGTTCCTTATTCATTTGGTTTTTGCTTACTTGCCTAAAGAGTTTGACACATTTGTTGTCAACTACAATATGCAGCCCGAGAAATGTGACCTGGAAAAGTGCATAGCTATGTGTGTGCAAGAGGAGGAAAGAATTAAATCCTCACATGGTGGATCTATCAACTATGTGAAGGATAACAAGAAAAAGAACTTCAACAGTACCTCCTTCTCAAAGAACAAGGGAAAAGCCTTTGTCCATCAGCCTCAACAGAATAAATTTGCTGTAGACAAAGATCAGTGTCTTCACTGCAAGAAGACGGGACACTACAAGAAGAACTGTCCTGATTATTTAAAGATGATAATGGCAAAGAAAGGTGAGAACGTTATTACCTTTATAAATGAATGCCTGTATGTGCAATATTCGAAATCCACTTGGTGGATTGACTCAGGAGCAACTGTTCATGTTGCTAATTCCTTACAGGGATTCCGTTCGACGAGGACTACGCAAAGAAACGAAAGATGCATTAAAGTTGCAAATGGAGTCCAAGCTCAAGTTGAAGCCGTTGGCGATCTTTCATTAGAGTTAGCTAATGGCTCCAATCTTTTACTTAGAGATGTCCTTTTTGTTCCCTCTTTACAGAGGAATTTGATTAGTGTTTCAAATTTGGACAAAGATGGTTATGATTGTAATTTTGGAAATGGCAAGTGTGAAATAATGTTTAATAAAGAATGTGTTGGTCTTGCCATCTTACAGAATGAGCTTTATTTATTGTCACTTCGTGAAAATGTGAATTCCGTATGTGATGTGAATGAGCGTATATCCTCGCCTGTGAATGCGAACAGAAAACGAAAGAGAACTCATAATGAATCGTCGAAATTATGGCACTGTCGTTTAGGCCATATTTCGAGGGGGAGAATAGAAAGACTAGTTAAGAATGAAATTCTTCCTCTATTAGAGTTCTCAGACCTAGAACAATGCAAAGAATGCATTAAAGGAAAATATGTAAAGCAAATTAAGAAAGACGCCAAAAGAAGCACAGGAGTTCTACAAATTGTTCACACAGACATTTGTGGTCCTTTTCCTGTGAAAAGTGTGGATGGTTATGATTTGTTCATAACATTCACGGATGATTACTCCCGTTATGGATATATTTATCCAATCAAAGAAAGAAATGAAGCCTTGGATAAATTCAAGATATTTAAGGCTGAAGTTGAAACCAACACGATTTAAAGATTAATATAGTCCGATCTGATCGTGGGGGAGTACTACGGTCGACATACCCCATATGGACAAGTTCCTGGACCTTTTGCAAGGTTTTTACAGGAAAATGGCATAGTGGTCCAGTATTCTACACCGGGCGAACCTCAACAAAATGGAGTAGCTGAAAGACGCAACCGTACCCTGATGGATATGGTGCGAAGCATGATGAGCTATTCCACACTACCATTGAGTTTATGGATGGAGGCGTTGAAAACCGCCATTCATATTCTCAACAGAGTGCCTAGTAAGTCGGTGCCCAAAACACCGTACGAGTTGTGGACAGGAAGAGTTCCCTCACTAAACCACTTGCGTGTGTGGGGGAGTCCTGCTGAGGCTAAAGTATTTAACCCAAACCTTGGGAAGCTTGATCCCAAAACAGTAAGTTGCCATTTCATTGGCTACCCTGAAAAGTCAAAAGGGTTTCGTTTCTACTGTCCAGATAGATATACAAAGTTTGTAGAAACGAGACACGCTGTCTTCTTAGAGGATGAAATGATGAGAGGGAGCATGGTAGCTCGAGAGATTGACCTTGAAGAGAAGCGGGTGTATGCGCCCACTCCGATGATTCAAGAGCCATTCTTCACACTACCTGCTGTCGCTGCACCGACGGTGCAAGACACTGTGGTGCCAGCACCTGTTATTGTTCCTCCTGTGGCAACAATGAATGATAATGAGGAACCTGTTCTTCAGGATCCTATAGAACCTATTGCCACAGATGAGGGGGAGCAACAGCAGCCTCAAACAGAAGATATACCAAATGAGGAGGCCCTGAGGAGGTCTCAAAGAGTAAGAAGATCGGCTATTTCTGATGATTATCAGATTTATCATACAGAGGATTTTCAAATGGAGGAGGATCCCACCTCATTTGAAGAAGCCATGAGAAGCGAAAATTTCTCAAAATGGCTTGAGGCCATGGAAGAGGAAATGAGGTCCATGAAGACTAATAAAGTCTGGGACTTGGAAATTATTCCTAAAGGAGCCAAAACAGTAGGCTGTAAATGGGTCTACAAGACAAAGCTTGACTCCCAAGGGAATATAGAAAGATACAAAGCGCGACTTGTGGCAAAAGGCTTTACGCAAAGAGAAGGGATTGATTACAATGAGACCTTTTCTCCAGTCTCATGTAAAGATTCCTTCAGAATCATAATGGCATTAGTAGCACATTATGATTTAGAGTTACATCAGATGGATGTAAAGACGGCATTTCTTAATGGGGATTTGGAGGAAAATGTTTACATGGCACAACCGAAAGGTTTTGTCGTGGAAGGAAATGAAAGAATGGGATGCCGCCTAAAGAAATCAATATATGGGTTAAAGCAAGCTTCAAGACAGTAGTACTTGAAGTTTGACAGTACAATAAGAAAATTTGGGTTTAAAGAAAATGTAGAGGACAACTGTGTTTATGCAAAGTTTAAAGATGGGAAGTTTATCTTCCTAATCTTGTATGTGGATGATATCCTACTAGCTAGTAGTGATGTCAGTCTACTACTGCAGACAAAGAAGTTTTTGTCCTCAAACTTTGATATGAAAGATCTTGGTGAAGCTTCGTTCGTTCTAGGGATCGAAATTCACTGGGATAGAAACAAGGGGATATTGGGACTGTCACAAAAGGCATACATAGAGAAAGTCTTAAAGAAATTTGGTATACATAAATGTAGTCCTTCACCTGCACCTATAGTCAAGGGCGACAGATATGGGGATTTTCAATGCCCCAGGAACCAGTATGAGATCGATCAAATGAAAGCGGTTCCATATGCTTCAGCTGTCGGAAGCTTACAGTATGCTCAAGTGTGCACACGCCCTGACTTAGCATTTGTTACCGGGTTACTTGGCAGATTCCAGAGCAATCCTGGAATAGAACATTAGAAATTGATAAAGAAAGTCTTGCGTTATTTGCAAGGAACAAAAGACCTCATGATGACATACAGAAGATCAGATTTACTCCATATAGTGGGGTATACAGATTCTGATTTTGCGGGAGATGATAGAAAGTCTACATCCGGATATGTATTCACTCTCGCAGGAGGAGCTATATCGTGGAAAAGCTCAAAGCAAACCGTCACTACATCGTCCACAATGTATGCCGAGTTTGTAGCATGTTATGAGGCTACGGGGCAGGTGAACTGGCTAAAGAAGTTCATACCCGGTTTAAAAGTGGTTGACGACATCAATAGACCACTTAAGTTGTACTGCGATAATGAACCCGCAGTAACGTATGCCCACAACAATAAGTCAAGTGGTGCTGCCAAACACATTGACATAAAAGTACTATGTTGTGAAAGATAAAGTTCGGGATCAAATTATAAGTCTTGAGCACATAAGTACCGCAAAGATGTTAGCGGATCCGCTTACTAAAGGCTTACCACCCAACGTGTTCAGAGAACATGTAGCCGGCATGGGTTTAAGGGAAAGCCTATGATTCCTGGACTAAAAGATGGCCCAAAAGATTAAAGTAACTATTTCAGAACAGAGAGGTGTATTGTAGCTGTTGAATCTATCGGCGATTGACCGTGACGATGAGACATGTTCTATGCACTAATCTGTGATGGAATGTGTAAAGGCAAAAGTAATTAAAGATAAAGTATAGATTGAGATCAAGGCGGAGAATGTTATAATGATCTCAGGGGCATTTGGCCCAACGGCCAAATGCCCCCCTCTTACCTTGACCGCGCCCTGATCGGGGGCGCCCAGCCCAATAGGCTGGTGGGCCCCTGTCGACAGCGCCATATAAAACAGAGGTGGGGGCCGGGGCGGCACGCACAACGAGGTTCACCGTGCCGCCACCTTCCCCACCGACAAACCCTAGATCCGATCTAAGAGGGGGCGCTCCGGCGACGGGAAGCACCACTGCCAGATCGCCGCCGCCCGGGACACGCCGCCGCCGAGGAGCCCCGCACCTCTTCCCCGACCGTCGCTGCCCGTGCGCAGAGCTTCATCGAGCGTACCCGCGATGACCGACTCTTCATCCTCTACACCGGACGGTTGGTACCCCTCTCTCCCTCTCAGTGTATCACTCAGAACCCGAACGCAATATCAACCCCGCTAGATCTAACCTAGGAGATCCTAAAAGCTAAAGAACTAAAACCTTTCAGCACCAAGGCGCGTCAATTGTGGGTGTTTCATATATTGATCGAAAGTGGAGACAGCATTGTGTTCTTCTCAGTTTGAACCAAGAATTTTGATTCTCTTGTTTCTCCCACCTAAATAAATTTGAAACCATCTCTGCATCTTTCCTTACCTCACAGTGACTATATTATCAATCTTCAATGTCATTCAACACACTCGCAAGCTAGCGTGATGACTCTTGTGCTCGCTAGCAAGGGTTGCACAACGTTTCCTCACATTGATGCTAGCATTCTTCTCACCCTTGGCATGCCGATTCCTCAACTCTTGACAATGGAGATTGGAGTGAGCCCAGCATTCTCAGCCAATGTGTAAGGGGTGACCTCAAGTAACTCAGCAAACTCCGTGATGCAATAACTCTCCGTCCTCTCAAGTGCCAGTTGCATTGACATCTAGTTCTGGTGCAGGGTTCGAAATACCAGGCTCCTTTTTCGGTACCCAAGTTTCGGTTCATCTGGTTGACCATCCCCTAAGCCCCTCTTTTAAATTCAACTTATATACCAACAGGCTTATAGCTGCGTTTAGTTTATATCCCAAACTTCAAATTTCAAACAAAAAGAAATTAAATAGTAATTCAAAAAATGAAAATCGGCGAGTTTTTTTTACCGGCTGATTTTCGCCTGAAAACAGGAAACCGGCCCCGGGGCCGGTTTTGATATCCTAAATCCTGAGTAGTAGTTAACTTGGAACTGGGAGCTGCTTTGTTGCCTTGGCTATTCTGGGCACTTTTGAAATCGTTCTATCCTAATCCTACTTAAAGTGACCTAACGAAGATTCTACAAGCACACGCGCTCTAGAAGAGGTGAATTGAATAAAACTTGTTTTGCCCAATTGTACAATTAATCGAACTAACACAGTCGATCAGTGGTTGTAAGAGAGAGAACTTGCTCGGAAGAAAGCAGCCTTTTTTTCCAGCAGCTCACCGGCCTGATTCTCTGGTGGCCCCGAGTTTCCTGGGCAGCTGCACTGATATTAGTACTTTACTATGGTTAAGGGGTATTTGACATGCTCTCTCAACTTTGCTCAGGAGGTTCTTAAATGTATGTCCAGTTAGACTGGAAACGATGGAGCGCCTACCATGCAGCTAACCATTCCAACTTTCGATCACGAGAGATCAACCTTCAACTCGGGATTCTGAACCTTCACCAAAAAGTTCAACTCAAAATTCAAAAATCATCTTTTGACTAAAAATAGTAAATTTATAGCGAGCAGTGACGAAGCCAGCAACAAAATCCAGGATGGGCTAGAGTGCTAAGCTAGATTGTTACAAACACAATATTTTACTCTTATTCAATGCAATTCATTCATGAATACAAGAGAAACAAAGGTAAAAGTGAGAAATACAACAAAAGTACATCAGTAATAGAAAGCGCATCAATTATAGCAAATCTACCAACAAAATGTGACATATCAATTCTAATCGGAACACATAAATCATAAATTTACTTTTAATCTCTGACTCTAGTAATTCAAGTTTGTCAATAGCAATAGTAGTATGATACAACGTACATATAATCTCTATTCTATAGCTATAAGAATTTAGGTCGCTCAATATCAATAACTCAGTACAATTGTACAAATTATAAAGATTAAAGAGTAATAGAAAGTTTTACCCTATCCCTATAGCAGTGTGCCATGTAGGCTGTGGCTTTGGCCTTCTTGGTCACTCCGGTGTCGTCGTGTGCCCGTGTCACTCCCGAGTGGCTGAACCGAATGCCCGATTGACTGATTCAAAATATCAATCCTCCACATGGCCAGATCCACGGGCCACTCGGCGCCTCGGCCTCGACCATTCGCCAATCCCCACTTCCTCAACTTAGTAGCTCACAGACCTCAATCTTCAAACAAGATGCCAACCAACCAACATGACACCTCCCCTGCTCGGCTACTCCCTAGTGGCCCAGCCCCCAGCCGGCTAGGCGGCTAGCCCAGCTCCTCGACCTCGACCACCGTCCGCCCTCCCGAATATGGCTGTTGGCCTTAGCTCCTTGGCCGCCGCTCGCCCGCCCGAACTCGACGTCTCAACCTTGGCTGTTGGCTCCTCCTCGGCCGCTGCCCACCCCGATCTGCGTGGTGCCACCCGGATTGGCCCGGCCGACGTCGGGCTTTGCTATCTGCCGGGTCTTCTCTCCACCTTGCCGCCAGCCACACACCGCTGCCGCAAGGGCCTAGGTGCATGCGCAGCACCTTGTCTCTCCGGCTATCCCTGTCTCCCGTGCGTGTGGTGTGCCATGGCCTATGTGCATCTGGAATGTGGTCTTTGCGTGTGCGTGGTGCCGTGGATGGACTGTGGTGGCTCCATGGCTAGCATGTCTTGTTGCGTGTGCGTTCTGCTGGCCTAGGCCCTGGGGTGAGCCGGCCCAGCTTGAGGGGTGTCTTTGGGGTGGGCCGGAGGGTGGACTGAAGCCTCACGAAACCCACCAGGTAGCTCCACCCCTGTTAGCGGGTAAAGAAAAGGGGTATAGCCACCGTCGGGGTTAGGCTCGAGCACAGGTTCCAGCCAGACGACCCTTTGGACCCCTAGCACCGATAGTGGACAGTGATGCATATTTATGACTATTTTGGGTGCACTATCCATTAGTAAGGTATTATATTTATTGTACTTTACATTTTCACTTTGTAGTGATACATATTTATGATTATTTTGGGTGTACTATCCATTAGCGAGGTATTATATTTATTGTACTTTACATTTTCACTTTGTTTTCTTATTTACGTGTGAATTCAGATTGCACACGATCATTAGATGTATCTTTAGTGCGCTTGTCTTATGTTAACTTCGATCCTTTGGCTTGGCCCCGCTCGTTTCAGTTTCTGGCTTCTGACTTTTAATTCATTATTCCTTTATTTCGTTTTTTTGGCCTTTTGATTTTTTTTAGTTTTTTTTGTCTTTTTTCTGTATTCTTTCGCATTGTCCGTGATGGACTAATCTGTTTTTTATTTTTAAAATTTTTTAAATTTAATTATGCCAAATAAGTCACTATTAGCTATAGTAAAATATAAGTCAACTATAATGATAAAAATCATAAACCATCATCAAACTAAGCACCACATAAGAAACACCGGCTATCCAGCAAGACTGCAGAGCGCAGGACGGTGGCGGGGTTGGTTACGTTTTTGGATGCGAGACAGCGCGTTCAAGATAGAGAAACCGCGACGTGTCACATGACACCGTCAGAGAGAGAAGCGTCGCTGAGAAGGGGAAGGCAATGCACCTACGCTGATTGAATCCAACAGCTGGGAGCAAGGACATGCGCGGGAGCAGCGGCGGCGCGGGCGCCTATTGCCAAGGTTTGCACAGGGCGCATGTAGATTTCAGATGTTGGGAATCAACTGCTTCTCATAAGGTGTGTTTGATTTGAAGGATGGGGTGGGATGGAATGGGATGGTTCCTTTGACCAAACCTATCCATGTGTTTGGTTTGAGGGATATGGTGGGATGGAATGGTCCAAAGTGACGAGCCTGTGCAAATTTAGAGAATATTTTTCTTAGATGCTGAACCATGTGGTTTCACCTTTTTTGTGGAACCATCTCATCCTATTCCATCCCATCTCATTCCACTTTCATCACTCCAACCAAACACATCCATATTCACCTTAACTTTCCCGGCCAGCACAAGAGAGATAACATAAATCAAGTCCCCAAAAAATCAACAAATAACCTATCAACGTGCGGTTGGTGGAAAATCGACTCTAGCCATTGGCTACAACACCTGACAGCTTCAATATGTCCAATTTGTGTTAAATTAGATCCTTAAAAATAAATTTTAGCTTGGCAAATCCCTAGACCCTAGACTTAGTCTATGGCAGTTGGTTTCATTTGTTGGTTACAGGAAATTACTCCGTGGCAGAGACCAAAGTGTCATAATTAACCAAGCCTATGAGCTCCTATACCGTGGCTTGTCAAAGTGTGTTTAAGGATCTGCCAAAACAAAAATTAGACTTTAAGGATCATCTAAATGATACAACGGAGCAAGTTCAAGGATCTCTAGTCTAATTTCACGATGATAAGTAACCTTGATTTCCTATTATTCTGTGCTGCGTTCCCTTCCAGAACTCAGTAGATATCACAAGGTTCAGTGGCTATTACAAGCTTCAGCAGCAGAATCGAACAGGATTGGGAGACCGGGAAGGGAGAATTAGACCGGGAAGTAGAGAAGAACAAGGTGGGGGAAAGTAACAGAGCCAAATAGATAATGCAAGTTCGATGCCCGTGGACACACACTTGCTGCCCTAAGTAGCCTTCCTCTCGGCGGCATGACATGTGGTCCCCACCTGGAAGTCACACGTAGCCTGAGCCTATTCACAAGACCCATTCTCCTTGTTGTGGCTACAGACCAAACAGAGAGAGATGGTAGTGGAGAGTTGGGAGAGAGTGATGAGTGATGGCCTGGCTTCTCCCTATGGCCTGTATTCCATATATATATACACATGGAGTGCTTTTACAATTATACACTTACATCTGATTATCCCCTTCAGGGGCACTTATGTCATTACACATGGCCTATTCTGGGCCTTATAACCTTCTACCAGGCCTGCTGGGTTTAGGTGGGGCCACCCCTACAACAGGAGCCTCTCATGGAGAAGGGCTTCACAGAGCCGAAGCCATGTTGCCGAGTCCTTTGGCCCCCTCCGTCCCTGTGGCCTGTGAACTTTTCCGAACTTGACCAGGGGATGAGGCCGTAGCCGAACCCGACGCCTGGATTGGCGGTTGGGGTAAACGCGCGAGCGCTCCGTCCCGAGCTGGCGCCTGGTCGAAGTAGGCGCGCGCGCTCCGTCCCCTACCCTTCGAGCGGGTGGCAGCGGAGCTGGCGCCTGGTCGAAGTAGGCACGCGCGCGCGCTCCGTCCCCTACCCTTCGAACGGGTGGCAGCGGAGCTGGCGCCTAGCCGAATTAGACGCGCGCGCGCTCTGTTCCCCTGCTGTGACGGGATCGGGGTTGCCCGGGCCGAGTCGGAGGCGTTGCGCCGGCATAGGTAGGCGTAGCGGGCCCCTGAGTCATTGCACATGCGTCAAGTGATAGCGGACGCGCTGCGACGCTCCTTCTGGCCGTCCACGTGGCGAAGTGTGCTTGGCGCGGTGCGGGCCTTGAGGCGTCGTGGCCATTTAATGTGGCGACGGACTTCCGGCGGTTGGACTTCCGCCGGTTGGACTCCTGCCGATTGGACTTCCGCCGGTTGGCTCCCCCGCTGATGGGGTATATATACGGCGCTGGTGCGGCGTTGTTCCTGCATCGTGTCCTTGGATAGAAGCTGCTCCCCTAAAATGGGCCCCTTCCGTGCATCGACATTCCCTAGCGACGCTAAGCGGCTTGAGGGATGTTGATATACAGATGGAGGTCCATTTTTCTTGGGAGCTTGGTTAGCGTCTGTTGTCGATAGCCGGTCACGCTTCCTGCCCTCGTGCTACGTTTCTGCATACGACGGCAAGGTTTGCCCTATTCTCCTAAACAGACCTACCTTCAGTCGGGGTTCCTGATGGAGCCCGTCCGCATTAGTTTGAAAAAATGTTGATGCACTGAAGGTGGCCTGTTAAGGAGAACAAGCCAAACTTTACGCGACATGACCTTCGCTTTTGCCATGTGCGGGAGGTGCCATCGAGCGGGTTCGTGCGCGCGGGTCCGCTCCTTGAAGTCAAGGTCCAGGCTGAAGCCGTGGCTACGGCCAGGTGGGAGCGGCGATTGCAAAGACGGCCTCCTACGCGCGCAGCATGCTCCTGTACGAAGATGGCAAGGTTTGACCCTCCAAAAATACAGGAGACCCAGGCGCCTGGATCCCCGCTGGTTTAGGCCATGAGGCTATCACGTAGGCTCTGATGCCGAAGTGGCGGCCTGCGCTGCCCCCCGGAAGCAGAGCTCCTGTCGAGGCTGCCACCGGGGTTGCTTGGCTCGTGGCGGCTCGGTGTTATACCTCGGCGCAGGGCCAAGGCGGGTGGCAGAGTTTTCTTCGGTAAGGCGGAGACCCACCTGTCTTAAGCTGCCGAAGTAGCCGAAGTAGCCGAAGTAAACGCGCGCGCTCTGTCCCCTGCCCATCGAACGGGTGGTAGCGGAGCTTGCGCCTAGCCGAAGTAGGCGCGCGCGCTCCGTGCCTTACCCTTCGAACGGGTGGCGGCGAAGCTGGCGCCTAGCCGAAGTAGACGCGCGCGCTCCGTCCCCTACCCTTCGAATGGGTGGCGGCGGCGCTGGCGCCTAGCCGAAGTAGACGCGCGCGCTGCGTGCCCTACCCTTCGAACGGGTGGCAGCGGAGCTGGCGCCTAGCCGCAGTAGACGTGCGCGCTCCGTCCCCTACCCTTCGAACGGGTGGCAGCGGAGCTGGCGCCTAGGTGAAGTAGACGCGCGCGCTCCGTCCCCTACCCTTCGAACGGGTGGCGGCGGAGCTGGCGCCTAGCCGAAGTAGACGCGCGCGCTCCGTCCCCTACCCTTCGAACGGGTGGCGGCGGAGCTGGCGCCTAGCCGAAGTAGACGCGCGCGCTCCGTCCCCTACCCTTCGAACGGGTGGCGGCGGAGCTGGCGCCTAGCCGAAGTAGACGCGCGCGCTCCGTCCCCTACCCTTCGAACGGGTGGCGGCGGAGCTGGCGCCTAGCCGAAGTAGACGCGCGCGCTCCGTCCCCTACCCTTCGAACGGGTGGCGGCGGAGCTGGCGCCTAGCCGAAGTAGACGCGCGCGCGCTCCGTCCCCTACCCTTCGAACGGGTGGCGGCGGAGCTGGCGCCTAGCCGAAGTAGGCGCGCGCGCTCCGTCCCCTACCCTTCGAACGGGTGGCAGCGGAGCTGGCGCCTAGCCGAAGTAGACGCGCACCACGAATACCGCCACGCCTGCGGTGACCGCGATCTCATGATGCGGTAATGCGCTGTAAAGGTCCCTGGAATCGTGCCGGCCCCCGGTTTGCCAGAGCTAGGTTGTCATACCGTGCGACTCGCCTCGGCGCGTGTAGGGCACGCGGCGGCTTGTAACTGGTGTGCGGCGGGATGTGAGCGGTTGCGTGACCGCTGCTATTCGCCTCTTCCCCTGGGAAGGGGGACACGTGTCGGGCGAGGAATGGCGCATCTTCGAAGCTGTTATGATCCCATGGTCCGGTATTGCGCTTTTAATGGCGGCTGGAGTCGTGCCGACACCTGGCCTCGTGTGCTCCAGCTATCTCGTGTGGGGGTTGCCACGCGGCGGGAGGCCATTGGAGCGTCGTGCTCTGACGGTCCTTACCGCCGTGGCCGCGCCTCTTCGTCTTCGGTTATGGGGGATTGTGCGGGACGGGCCTCTTCGTCTTCGTACGTCTTCGGTTATCGGGGCGAGGTGGCTTGAAATAGCCCTCGTAACCGCGCCCCCGCAGTTCTACGCCCCCTTCTCGCTTGCATCGCCTTCTATACTCCCGTAGTACTCTCGCCGCTATACTCCTTTTGCGAGAAGCGATGGCATCTGGTGGCAAGCGTAGCCAGGCGGCTGGTGCCTGCGGCATCCGCCGGTGGTCTTCACCGCTAGAGGTGAAATACTCGCTCAGCGAACGCGACCCGGCGGCGGCGGAGAAGTGGTGGCTGGCGGCGGAGAAGGAAGGCTCGTTTTCCGGCGAGTTGGGCCCCTCGCTCATGACCGAGAAGACGATCCAGGCGCTGTTGCGCACGGGGAAGCTGTCCGAGCGCCAGGCGGTACGATTGCCCGCCGCCGATGAGACGGAACCGCGCCCCGAGAGGTTGGAGGCGCTCATATTCGTCGCCTTTTTTGACGTGGGGCTCCGCATCCCGGCGGCGGCGATCGTGGGCGATGTGCTGCGGACCTTCGGGCTGGAGCTGGCGCAACTGACTCCGAACGCCGTGGCCCGGCTCGCGGTGTACAGCTGGGCATTGCGTTCGGGAGCGTGCTGGCCCAGTGCTTCATTGTTCGCCTACCTGCACGAGGCACGGTGCCAGCCCAAGGAGCGGAAGGACGGGACGCTGTCGAGCTTCGGCAGCGTCACCTTTATTCTTCAACTTGCAGCAAGCTCTTCCCTGCGAACTCCACTCGCGGGAAGTGGGAGTCTCACTTGATGAAGCGGTGGTTCTACCACCGTGTGGAGAGCGGGAGCGGCCTTGAGTGCATGGGCCGGCCGATCGCGTTCAAGACCTCGCCCGGCCGGACGCTCGACGACGAGGACAGGCGGAGGGCCCGACGGCTCGTAGGCGTGGCCGCCCGCTTTAACATGCGTGACCTCGCCGAAGAGTACGTGATGTACGGCGTGGCGCCGCTCGCCCGTGACTGGCGCCTTGCCGCCGAGAAGCGTCGAGATGACAACGTTTCGCCGTGGGTCTGCTCGTTGCCGGCACCCTCCGGTCTTCGTAAGCCTCGACCGTATCTCCCCTTTGTTCATGCGAAATGCGTTACATGTTATTCTTATCTCCTGCTTTGCTTTAGGGATTCGCTTGGAGGATGCGGAGCAGGCTGCGCGCGTATTCCTGGGGCCGTATACCGGCAGGGAGCACGAGCAGCGCGCGTCCGCTACCGCCGAGGCGGATAAACCGCGTGTGCGAGGCCCTGGGCCTTGCCGTGCCGGATCATGCTGCTCCGGCCCCGCAACACCAAGACGACGGCGCAACAAGGGGGAAGGCGCCGTCTCGCAAGAGGGGCCGAGGCGGAGCGTCCGCCGCGCTTGGTGTAGCGGCTGCCACTGCTGCTGCCAGCGCTCCCGAGGGTGCGGCAGACGTGGAGTCTGATTCGACGAGGTACGTCGGCTCGGGCTTGGATGGCACAGACGCCGGGGGCGAAGGATCTTCGGCGGGTGCCCTGTACGGCGGGCTCGCCACGAGCAACCGGAGAGGGGAAGTCTCGTCACCCGCGGCGGTCGTCGAGACAGGATCCGTGCGGACCGGCGGTGCTGAGGTGGAGCCTTCGGCCGTGGCTGCTATGAAGCCGGGGACGCCCTCCGCGGGGGTGCACGGAGCTGAGCCTTCATCGACAGCAGCGGCCGAAACCGAGGTGCCCCCCGCAGAGGCTGCCATTGCGGGGCCTTCGCCCACGGGTGCTGCAGCCGCGGGGGCGTCTTCGGCAGCAGCTGCTGGGGCATTGTCGTCGCCACTCGCTCCGGCTAAGCGGCCGTCGAGGGGATTCGTCGTGGCGACGAGCATCGGGAGCTTGTGGGACTCCGATGCATATGCCAAAGTCCCTGCGGCGCGCGCCCCCTCTGCCCCCCAGGCCACGCCGCCCGTTGTGCAGGAACAGTCGGCGCCGGCCCCGAACGCGGAGGCTTCTGTCCGTTGCGGGACCACGCTTTCCGCGGGGACTTGCGCCACCGCGACCCCGCCTGGGAGTAGGGGGTGGGTCCCCGAAGCCCTCCTTCTGCTACCGAAGGTAGGGTGGCTTAGTTTACCTTGGTGTATTCTTCGTTACGCCTTGCGGTGCTCACTTGCGTCCCCGTTTGCAGCGTCGCTCATTCCGGAGGAGGAGCGCTTGGCGGAACATGGGGGCCCTTGTGCCGGCAGGGTGACCACCGCGCGCCCGAGCCCAGCGGACTTCGTGCCTCCGCCGGAGACGCTGAGGGCGTGGCGCGGGATTGTGGAAGACGCGGCTGCCAGTGTCGGTCAGCAAGCGCTGCAGGCCTTCGAGGCGGGGCGTCTCGGGCACGCCTTAGAGGTGTCGGGAGTGAGGGTAAGCATTTGCTTGTATGACAATGCCTGGCTATGTTGAGCTTGCTAAACCTTCGTATTGTGCAGACACTTGTGCTGGGGCAGGCCCTGCAAGCGGCCTATATTCGCGGCCAAAGGGCGCTTGAGGATAGGCTGCGGGTCGCCGAGGAGGCGCTACGCGAAGCCGTGGGAGCCCGCTCTGCCCAGGATGACCGCGTCCGCCAGCTGGAAGCGGAGTGCGCTGAGGCGAAGGCGCACGCCGAGGGACTTGCCGCGTCGGTGCGGGAGTCGGCCGCGGAGGCGGTGCAGCGGGAGTTTGCAGCGGAGCGGGACGGCCTTCTGCAACATGTCGCCTCGCTAGAGAAGGAAAAAGGCGAACTTGCCTCAACTCTAGCGGAGCGTGACCAGACGCTTGGCGACGCCTCGGTGATTGTGTGGGATGCCATGCAAGCACTGGAAAGCCATCTCCAAAGGCTTGTGGCTAAGGTGCCGGACCGCACCTTTGGCTCGGAGGAGTTGTCTCGGACCCTCCGCTGGATCGGAGATGCCGCCAACATCGCGCGCGGCGCCGCGACGACCTTTGGCAACCACTGTGCGTACGTATCGGCATGCATGGTGTGCGCGCTCCTACGGCACCGCGGTTGCACGCACGTCGCCGGGCTGGAGGACCCCCAGCTGGAGATGCCCGGCGGGGCCGAAGTAATGTCCGGTGCCGTCCGCTCCGTTTGCCGCGCCATCAAGCACTTCCATGAGCGGATCTGGGATTATGTTGGGGAAGCTGCCGCGCGGGTCGAGCTCCAGAAGTCCCTTTACGGGGAGGGAAGCCTCAGCCGATTCCTGGACGAGGTCCCGCGGCGCGACGAGGGTGGCGCTGAGGCCTCCGAAAGCGCTGGGAACCCACAGGTGTGACGCCAAGGTGGCTAGGTGTAGGCGTGCGTTTTAATGCTCCCTCCTTTTTTGTGAATAAAGCACGTACTGGCTTTACCGATTCTGACTTTCACCTGTCCCGGGCAGCTTCCTTGCTGGGGCCGACTACTTGCATCGGACCTTGCGACCCAGCGGCGCCTTCGACGCTGGCAAAGGGCCGAGGAGTCGCTGAACTTTTGGGCGGGCCGATCTTCTTCCGGTGGAACCTCGGCCTTAGTGCGTGCTAAGGACGAGCCTGCCGAATAGCTACTTAGAGCGGCAGGGATGTTGACTGGCCTCTGTACTTGTAGATATTTCCAATATATAGACCTCCTGGTAACCAGGGTATGCACTGCATGCTGTGGTCTGAGCGGTCATATTGTGCGGGGACGGGACCCCACATTCAAAGTGCGTCGTTAGTGGAATAGTCGTTGACACTACGGCCTGTTTAAAGTTCATAGACTGGCGTGTGCGAAGGCGGGCCTCCGCAGTATGACCTGTTTAGAGTCCGTAGACTGGCGTGTGCGAAGGCGGACCTCCGCACTACGACCTTTTTAAAGTCCGTAGACTGGCGCGTGCGAAGGCGGACCTCCGCACTACGACCTGTTTAAAGTCCGTAGACTGGCGCGTGCGAAAGCGGACCTCCGCACTACGACCTGTTTAAAGTCTGTAGACTGACGCGTGCGAAGGCGGACCTTCGCACTACGACCTGTTTAAAGTCCGTAGACTGGCGCGTGCGAAGGCGGACCTCCGTCCCCGTACCCCGAGGTGGGGATAGCCTCTGGTGCACCCTGTACTCTGCGTGCGCGCCGTCGCTGGGGCCAGCCTCTGGCGCGCTATGTCGGTACTTCTTGAAGCTCTCGAAGTTGATTTCCACAGTACGCCTTGCGTACACCTCCCGTGGTGTGCGAAGGCGAGCCTCGACGCGCTGAGGAGGTGCGCGATTGACAGCCACGCAAGATTCGCGCCGCGTTTGCGCACAGACGACGTCTGTGGCATGCGCGGGATTCGCGTCTTGTTTATATTCCATAGAGTGTGCAGGGAGAACATCCGCGACTTATTTATACTCCGTAGAGTGCGTGGGATCGGCGTCCACGTCTTATTTATACTCCGGGAAGTATGCGCACGGACAACGTCCGTGGCATGCGCAGGATTCGCGTCTTGTTTATACTCCGTAGAGTGTGCAGGGAGAACATCCGCGACTTATTTATACTCCGTAGAGTGCGTGGGATCAGCGTCCATGTCTTATTTATACTCCGGGGAGTATGCGCACGGACGACGTCCGTGGCATGCGCGGGATTTGCGTCTTGTTTATACTCCGTAGAGTGCGCAGGGAGAACATCCGCGTCTTATTTATACTCCGTAGAGTGCGTGGGATCGGCGTCCACGTCTTATTTATAATCCGGGGAGTATGCGCACGGACGACGTCCGTGGCATGCGTGGGATTCGCGTCTTGTTTATACTCCGTAGAGTGCGCAGGGAAAACATCCGCGTCTTATTTATACTCCGTAGAGTGCGCAGGGAGAACATCCGCGTCTTATTTATACTCAGTAGAGTGCGTGCAGAGGCGTCCCCCCACACGTCTTTGTTTATACTCATGCCCGTGTCTTCGACGGAGAGTGCACACGCGAACGTGCGTGTTCGTTTATACTCATACCCGTGTCTTTGATGGAGAGTGCACACGCGAACGTGCGTCTTCGTTTATACTCATACCTGTGTCTTTGACGGAGAGTGCACATGCGAACATGCGTCTTTGGTTTATACTCCGGGAGCACGCGCGTAGGCGAAACCTCCGCGCGCTCTCGCCGCGTACTTTTGCACAATGATAATAGGTTGGTGACAAACAGAACTTTATTACATTCCCGTTTGCGCGGGTGAGCGAATACATATGGCAGAGGCACTAACCACTTGTCTTCGGCGCGGCCGGAGCCTCTAGTAATTGCACTATCTGTAGGGCTTGCCGAGCCGTCCCTGGATGACGCCGTGGGTCCCCGCGCCACGGTGCCGATTCTAAGTGTGCCGTTGATCGTCGCGACGAGGATATCTGGTGTCGTGCTCAATGCGCCGGGCCATGTCCTGGTCGCCATGAATGGTAATGATGGCTCGCGGCCCCGGGAGCTTCATGCATAAATAGCCGTGATGCGGTACCGCCCCGAAGGAGTTAAGGATTGGACGCCCCAATATGGCATTGTAGGGGTATGGGAGATCGACGACGTCAAATGTAGCGCCTTCGACCCTTTCATTGTCGCCCTGGCCGAAGGAGACCTGCAGGCATATTTGGCCGAGCGCCCGTAGAGGTTGTCCTCCGAAGCCTTGCAGTGGGACCCCCGATGGGTCGAGGCAGCTTCGGGGGATCCCCATCTGGTCGAAGGCTGTCGCGAACAGAATGTTCGCGGAGCTGCCGCCGTCGATTAGGGCGCGTCCCACGTCGCATCTCGCTATAACGACCCGGACGACCAGGGGGTCCTGGTGAGGAAGCTCCACGCCTTGGGCATCGGTAGGTGTGAACGTGACCTCGGCTGTGCCCAGTCCGGTGGTGTATGCGCTGGGTACGCCGCCACGTGGTGTAGCCTCCGTACGTAGGCCTTCCGCTGCCGTGCCGAGGCGAATCCCAGCGAGGAGCCTCCGGAGATGACGTTGATAACCCTGCGGTGGGCGGCCTCCGGAGCCTGCAGCTGCAGGAGGCCCTCCCGAGGCTGCAGCACATGGGCCTGAATCCGCAGAGGGCCCTCGTGGGGCTGCATCCCTTGTGCCTGGATGTGCATGGGGGCTTCGTATGGGTGTTGTACGTGGGCCACCACGGGCGGGCGTGCTTCCAGGTTCCTGTTCCTGGTGACGCTCTGGCGGAGCGCCACGATAGAGGTGCACGTGCGCGTGTCGTGGGTGCCGCGACCGTGGACTTCGCACCACAGCCCCTGGTGCTGGTCGTCGTAATCTCCACGGCCTCTATCGTCGCGACCCCGGCCACGGCCGCGTCCCCGGCCTCAGCGCCCCCGATCGCCCCGACCCGCGGGAGCGCTTTCTTCGGAACCGCCTTCGATGTCGAGGACGTACCGGCCTCGCCGCGACTTCTGCTGGCCGCGTTTGGGCTTATCGGACAGCTCCTTGTGCGGGGCGTCCTTGCGCTCAGGCGCGTCCTTGGACGGCTCCTGCTTGCGTTTTCCCTTCGAGGAACCGTCTTTCGACGGATCTTCGGTTTTCGCCGAGGCACCAGCCTGGTTGGTGTCGGAGTCGTCGCCTTGTCTTCGCCGTGCGTCCTCTTCCGCCCTGGCGTATTCCTCCATTTTGTCAAAGAGCTTCGTTACTGTCTTGATTGGCTTCCGTGCGTTATATTCGGCCATCGGGCCCGGGCGAAGGCCCTGTATGGCTGCATTGACAACGGTGATTTCGTTAACATCTTTGACTTGACAACGTATCTTCGCGAAGCGTTTGAAATAGTCCCAGAGCTTCTCCGAGGGTTTCTGCTTCACGGCGAAGAGCTGGTCCGTGTCGACCCGCTCAACATAATTTCCTTGAAAGTTGTTGTGAAGGCGGTCGCGGATCTGCTCCCACGCGTAGATGGAGTTTGGCTCTATGGTAAAAAACCAGGAGAGCGCCACCCCTTGCAACGCGAGGGGGAGTCCTTTCGCCTTTGTGGTGTCATCTCCGCCCGCGGCCTCGATTGCGGTTTCGTACACGCGCACGAATTCGCGGGGGTCCGTGTCGCCTTTGTAGGGCTCGATGACACTGGGGAATTTGAAGTCTTCGGGCCACGCCGCCTACTGTAGTCCTGCCGAAAGCGGGGATCCTGGATCGACACGTCGCAGCGGCACGCGGCTGGATGTGGGGGCGTCGCGGCTGTCCGCTCTTTCCAGTGTGGGTTCTGGCGCGACCACTGGCGCGGCCTGCTGGCTCCAAGCCTCTTGTATGTCTCGGACAGCCCCGCGAAGATCCCCTAGCTCCTGCTGGAACGCTTTGAGGGCCGCCAGCAGGGCGCTTTCCACCGCCGGCGCGCCCAGCGGACGGGTCGGCACGGGTACGATTGCCTCGCGAGCTCCCGAGCTGCCGGTCGCTCCGTTGTGGCTACCTCCAACCGCCCGGTCCGTGCTGCCGGCGAGCGTTGCGGCGAGGGCGGCGAGGTTGGTTGCTGTCGCGTCGGCGGGGTCGATCGTCGCAGCGCCGGTGACGGGGTGGGCCGTCGCAGCGCCGGTGGCGGGGTGGGCCGTCGCAGCGCCGGTGGCGGGGTCGGTCGTCGCAGCGCCAGTGGCGGGGTCGGTCGTCGCAGCGTGAGCGTCGACGTCCTCGACCACCGTGCCCGCGCCGTCACCCGCGCCCGCAACCGCCGATGCCGAAGCCCTGGTGCTCACGCGATGCTCCATCCCAGCCGACTTCTTCCCCTTCGCCGCCGTCGACGAAGTTTTTTTCGGTGCCATCCTTCTTCTGGTTTTTGGGCTTACTCCTGTCTTCCCCACAGACGGCGCCAGCTGTTGTGGCAGACCAAACAGAGAGAGATGGTAGTGGAGAGTTGGGAGAGAGTGATGAGTGATGGCCTGGCTTCTCCCCATGGCCTGTATTCCATATATATATACACATGGGGAGTGCTTTTACAATTATACCCTTACATCTGATTATCCCCTTCAGGGGCACTTATATCATTACACATAGCCTATTCTGAGTCTTATAACCTTCTTCCAGGCCTGCTGAATTTATGTGGTGGCCACCCCTACAACACTCCTCCTGTTAGCTTACAGCTGGGCCTTCCGGCCGATGAACAGACGCCGGCGGTGCAGGTGATGCCGTGGCATTCTGGTGATTGCTCCAGTGTACTGTTGATGGAGCACAGCACGGTAGCTGATATCACGATGCCATTTTTCTTGCGAGTCGTAGCAGAAATGGAAGCCTTCGCTTGGTTTGAGGTTCCTGCCAGTTCTAACAGTCTCCAAGCCCACTTCATTTATTTTGTCTTGTGGACAAAGAAAGCTAGCTAGAAGGGAGGAAAAGAAGCAAACAAGAACTATATGTGCATGTACCGTAAGGTCCGAAACCATTCTCCAAGGGTTTGTTAAACATAGGTTCTCAAGAAAAGAGAAAGAAAATGCTTAGTTCCAACTTGGTGCGAACTGCCGAGATGGAGTAGGCTCGAGCTCAAATCTAGAAGTTTTCGGTGTGCATGATTAATATAAGACCGACAGCTTTATGCATGGATGCAAGCTTTTGCAACGAAGTTGTTCTGAAAAACCTTGATTGATGGTCCCCCAATTTTCATTAATGAAAGGGTGTTGATAAATATCAATTGGATGTTTTCTTCCTAACTATTATTTAGATTTACGACCTATTGGATGAGAGATCCAACGGCCACGAATTCCCACCTCTCCCTCAAAAAAAAATCTCCCCCCTCCAAATAAAAGTGTCAATTGAATCTCTAATCCAACGGTCCTAAATTTGGATGATTGTTAAGAAGAAAATATCTAGTTCCAAACATGACAAGAAAGGGAAAGAAAGAAAGAAAAAAGCACCCGCATAGCATCCTATGAGAGGTGATTACAGACAAGCATTCTGAATTTTTTACATCAACTAAGATGCAGAGAATAAAGCAGAGGCAGGGGTTCTTTCCTAGCCACTCAGAGCAAAACAAAAAGATCACACTACTCTTCTCTTCATCCAGTCGAAGAACCAAACTGCACATCTTCAATCCTTCTTGTCATCGGCGCCCATCCTTTGTTTGCCTTGAAGATCTCGGCTACCAGCAGCTTCATGACCTTAGGGGCAATTCTAGTGTTCTATCATCGTAACTCACGCGAAGTAATGTTGAAAAAGAAGGTAGTATAATGCACCAAAAATAAGAGATAAGATTGAATCTGTATACATCTATTACGTATTTGGAAATATTTCCTTTAGAAGTGATGGATGACTTTGTGTTGGAAAATTAAGCACATGTAGGTTCAATTTATTCCATAAATTAATCATGACATCATACACGCAAAATAACAGAACCATCACAGGCATAACAGATCTAGACATGTAAACCAGAAAACTGTACATGAACAGATCTAATGCGGAGAACATGACTATTACGTACCGATGATTCTGCTCTGATCGGTTTCCCGATGTTGACGCTGCAGGTACGGTGTGGATGACACGAGGTCGATGACGATTCGCCGAAGCCGAACGACGAGGAAGACGAGCCAGAGCTACACCAAGCAGTCGCGCAGAGCGCTTCCTAAAAACCTTATTCGCCCTCTCCCGGTGCAGGACTTCGAAGGCGACGGTTCCGGAGACCTGCTCTCCCGAACGACAGTGCACGCCGGCGGACGGACGGAGTAGACTACGTGGGACGGCGCAGTACAAGGAGGAGGCAAAAAACCCTAGATTGATTCGCGTATTCTGTATGGAGTCGGCGGCTCAGTATTTATGGAGAAAACAGGACGTGTGATCAAGACGCCTGCACGTTCTCCATAACTCGTAACCGAAACGGATTAGTTGCGCGTAACCGATCCGAATTCACCGCTACTCAAAACAGCAAAAATAAAACTGCAAAAGGAAGCCGCGTCTGCGCAAGCATCTGGAGCAGATTTTGGCGGACCATTCACGCAGGTGCCGTGCACGCGCGCCCCCCAACCCCCCCCCCCCCCCCCCCGCCCCGCCCGGCCCGGCGAGGCGAGGCGAGCGAGCGCGCGCGTGTGATCCTCTAGTTCTCTCCCACACATGCCTCAAGTGGCTAGGAGTGCACCATCCCTTTTAAGGTGGTCTTCCTCTCCTAGAACTAGCAATATGGTACTAAAGTGCACATGCATTGCTCCTTTGCATGAGTGGGCCTTTGAGATTTAGGAATTATTCTTATGGGCTTGGCCCACATAATTCAACAATCCCCCACCAGATCTCAAAGTCCCACAGAGATTTACCTGAATTCCAATGTACTGTTTATATATCAGTATTTCGATGGAGACCGATTAAGGTTGAACATCCATCTAGAACTCCAAGCTACACTTACTCACAACTTGAACAATGGACTATGCCTTGAATTGCAAGTTTGGTGCAAGCAAGCTTCACTTAAAGACTTAACTAATACTAGGCCGCCAGTAGGCTACCCCTCGGTTGGAGCGTATAAGTCATACTCCTTGGTCTCTTCATGAGCTTAGTAGGAGATTACCCAAGATCTCCATAGACTGCGACTAACAGTCGGGCTCATATAGGTGTGTTCTTTCAAGAACGCTCTGCAGGATAGCGTCTTCGCTTCTAAAAGCCAATGGAACACATTAAGACCTTAGTCAACCTGCCTTGCAGTTTCTGAGAGTATTGCATCTTCACATAGAGAGGGTTGAAATTACTCTCCTCCAGTTAACTAATGACTTGTTTTTCCCAGATCCTAATTCACGGGATCTCCGATCACATAGGTTGGGTTACTACCATAGATAACTCACATGGGCCTCATACCCATCTCCTTCGATGCACTATCAATCACATTCCGTGATAGTCCCTTTGTAAAGGGATCTGCCAGGTTTTTATCTGTTTGGATGTAATCCAAGGTTATAACTCCGGAGTTTCTCAATTTCCTGACAGACTTCAATCGTCTCTTGACATGCCTAGACGATTTCATATTATCCTTAGAACTGTTCACTTTAGCGATAACGGTTTGATTATCACAGTTCATAAGGATAGCTGGCACTGGCTTTTCCACCGTAGGTAGATCCATCAATAGATCCCGTAGCCATTCTGCCTCAACAGTAGCAGTGTCTAGTGCTGCAAGCTCTGCTTCCATGGTTGACCTCGTCAAAATGGTCTGTTTGCAAGACCTCCATGAAACAGCACCACCACCAATAGTGAAAACATATCCACTAGTGGCTTTGATCTCATCAGCATCAGAGATCCAGTTGGAATCACTATAACCCTCCAGTACCGACGGGTACCCAGTATAGTGAAGTCCAAAGTTCGAGGTACCTTTCAGATAGCGCAACACTCGCTCAAGCGCCTTCCAGTGATCATCTCCTGGGTTAGATGTAAACCGGCTTAACTTGCTCACAGCAAAGGAGATGTCTGGCCTTGTTGCACTAGCTAGGTACATAAGTGAGACAATTATCTGAGAATATTCCAGCTGATTCCTAGCAATTTTCTTATTCTTACGAAGTAACACGCTAGGATCATAAGGTGTTGGAGAAGGCTTGCTATCAGAAAAACCAAAACGGCTCAAGACCTTTTCCACATAATGAGATTGCAAAAGTGTAATCCCATCCTCACCTCTAACCAATTTAATGTTTAGAATAACATCAGCCACTCCCAGATCTTTCATATCAAAGTTTTGAGACAAGAATGATTTGACCTCATTTATCACATTGATGTTTGTCCCAAAAATCAGGATGTCATCCACATACAAACATAGAATAACTCCCTCACCCCCACCATAGCGATAGTATACACATTTATCTGCCTCATTGACAGCAAAGCCTGCAGATGTCAGTGTTCTATCGAACTTCTCATGCCACTGCTTAGGGGCTTGTTTCAGACCATACAAAGATTTCAACAGTTTTAACACCTTGCCTTTTTGACCTTCTACTACAAATCCATCAGGTGTTCCATGTAAATTTCCTCATCCAGCTCTCCGTTAAGAAAAGCTGTCTTAACGTCCATTTGATGAACGAGAAGACCATGTGAGGCAGCCAAAGCAAGTAGTACTCGAATTGTGGTCAGTCTAGCAACAGGTGAGTAAGTGTCAAAGAAATCTTCGCCTTCTTTCTGAGTATAGCCCTTGGCAACAAGCCGAGCCTTGTACTTTTCAATAGTACCATCAGGCCTAAGCTTATTTTTGAACACCCACTTGCACCCTACAGGTTTGCACCCATAAGGTTTATCTGTCAGCTCCCAGGTTCCATTAGCGATAATGGAATCCATTTCACTACGGACAGCCTCCTTCCAGTAGTCTGCATCAGGGGATGCATACGCTTCTGAAATAGATTTGGGAGTGTCGTCCACAAGGTACACAGTGAAATCATCACCAAAGGATTTGAATATCCTTTGTCTCTTGCTCCTTCTAGGAGCTCCACTGTCATCCTCCTCATTGACAAGTTCATGTGTATGTTCAAAAGGTTCATGTGATGTGATTGAACTGAGAATTATTTCAGAAGGTTGACTAGTAGTGTTATGTGTATCCTTCATTGGAAAAATATTCTCAAAGAATGTTGCATCTCGAGACTCCATAATTGTACCAACATGCATGTCAGGTACCTCAGTTTTAACTATCAAAAATCTATAAGCAATGCTATGATTAGCATATCCTAGAAAGACACAGTCCACAGTTTTAGGTCCAAGCTTGCATTTCTTAGTTATTGGCACATTAACTTTCGCCAAGCACCCCCATGTACGCAAGTAAGAAAGTGATGGTTTTCTCCCAATCCATACCTCGTATGGTGTTTTGTCCTTATTTCTGTTAGGAACTCTATTTAATACATGATTAGACGTTAGCAAAGCCTCCCCCCACCATGCCTTAGGTAAGCCCGCAGTATCTAACATGGCATTCACCAAGTCAGTCAACGTGCGATTTTTCCTTTCGGCAATCCCATTTGACTCGGGAGAATAAGGAGGCGTCCTCTCATGTATAATACCATGTTCCTCACAAAATAAGTCAAATTCGTTTGAGAAATACTCTCCACCACGATCTGACCTAAGTCTTTTTATCTTTCTATTTAACTGGTTTTCAACTTCTGCCTTATAGATTTTAAAATAGTCTAAAGCCTCGTCTTTCGTTTTCAATAAATACACATAACAGAACCTAGTTGCATCATCAATCAATGTCATGAAATATCGTTTTCCACCCTTCGTCAACACGCCATTCATCTCAGAAAGATCTGAATGCAGGAGTTCTAGTGGTGCCAAGTTTCTCTCCTCAGCAGCCTTGTGAGGCTTACGAGGTTGCTTTGATTGCACACAGCTATGGCATTTAGAACCTTTGGTGATGGAAACGTTTGGAATTAAATTCATACTGGAAAGCCGAGACATCAAACCAAAATTAATATGACATAGACGTGAGTGCCAAACATTAGCCTCATCATCCACACTACCACAAATATGGTTCACAGTCTTATTGCAGAAATCTGAAAGGGAAAAACGGAACAAGCCTCCACACTCATAGCCTTTACCAATAAAATATCCATGTTTAGACACGACTACTTTATTAGACTCAAATACCAACTTAAGCCCGTCTCTACATAAACGGGAGCCACTAACGAGATTCTTGTCTATAGAAGGGACATGCTGCACGTTCTTCAGCTGCACGATCTTTCCCGAAGTAAACTTCAGATCTACCGTGCCAACACCATGAACAGTAGCATGTGACCCATTCCCCATTAGGACGGAGGAATCTCGGGCGACCTGATAAGAAGAAAACAACGAAATATCAGCACACACATGTACATTAGCTCCTGTATCAATCCACCAATTGGTAGATTGACTAACTGAAAGAACAGTAGGTAAATTACCATACCCAGTTCCATCTCCAGTCTTGCCAATGGTCACGTTGACAGACTTAGAAGTCTGTCCTACAGGTGCCTTCTTTCCTTTGCGTTGTGGGCACTTCTTGGCCATGTGACCAGGCTCACCGCACACAAAGCAAGTTCTATCATCCTGATTGTTGTTGTTCTTCTTCTTCTTGAAGTTGGTTGTCTGTTGGGCTTTGACAAATTTCCCTTTGTTCTTACTTGAGGGTTTCTGTACCACATTGGCACTAGACTGCCCTCCATCACCCTTAGACACAGCGTCCTTTTCCCGAGCTTTCTCCTCAATTTCAAGAGACCCAATCAGATTCTCAACAGAGTACTCTTGTCTCTTGTGTTTGAGTGCTGTTCCGAAATTCCTCCATGAAGAAGGTAATATCGCAATGATACATCCAGCCACAAACTTGTCGGGTAAGGCACACTTCAGGAGTTCAAGTTCCTTGGCAATGGCCTGTATCTCATGAGCCTGATCTACTACAGAACGGTTATCAACCATCTTGTAGTCATGAAATTGCTCCATGACATACATGTCATTGCTGGCATCAGTAGCATCGTATTTGGAATTCAGTGCATCCCACAACTCCTTCGCGTCTGTCATGTGCATATACACCTCGCACAGACGATCAGCAAGAACACTAAGAATGCATCGAACAAAGAGAGTAGTGGCAGTCTCGAATTCTTTCTGCTTTTCAGCATCAAGAACACCTTCAGGCTTGCCATTACTAACCCAGAATACATTCATAGCAGTAAGCCACAGAGTGACCTTGATCTGCCATCTCTTAAAGTGCACACCGGAGAACTTATCCGGCCTCTGTGCATCGGCAAATCCAGCCATAGTAAAACCACAGTGCCTACAATAAGGTTTTTGGATTGTTGGAAAATTAAGCACATGTAGGTTCAATTTATTCCATAAATTAATCATGACATCATACACGCAAAATAACAGAACCATCACAGGCATAACAGATCTAGACATGTAAACCAGAAAACTGTACATGAACAGATCTAATGCGGAGAACATGACTATTATGTACCGATGATTCTGCTCTGATCGGTTTCCCGATGTTGACGCTGCAGGTACGGTGTGGATGACACGAGGTCGATGACGATTCGCCGAAGCCGAACGACGAGGAAGACGAGCCAGAGCTACAGCAAGCAGTCGCGCAGAGCGCTTCCCAAAAACCTTATTCGCCCTCTCCCGGTGCAGGACTTCGAAGGCGACGGTTCCGGAGACCTGCTCTCCCGAACGACAGTGCACGCTGGCGGACGGGACGGAGTAGACTACGTGGGACGGCGCAGTACAAGGAGGAGGCAAAAAACCCTAGATTGATTCGCGTATTCTGTATGGAGTCGGCGGCTCAGTATTTATGGAGAAAACAGGACGTGTGATCAAGACGCCTGCACGTTCTCCATAACTCGTAACCGAAACGGATTAGTTGCGCGTAACCGATCCGAATTCACCGCTACTCAAAACAGCAAAAATAAAACTGCAAAAGGAAGCCGCGTCTGCGCAAGCATCTGGAGCCGATTTTGGCGGACCATTCACGCAGGTGCCGTGCACGCGCGCCCCCCAACCCCCCCCCCCCCCCCCGCCCCGCCCGGCCCGGCGAGGCGAGCGAGCGCGCGTGTGTGATCCTCTAGTTCTCTCCCACACATGCCTCAAGTGGCTAGGAGTGCACCATCCCTTTTAAGGTGGTCTTCCTCTCCTAGAACTAGCAATATGGTACTAAAGTGCACATGCATTGCTCCTTTGCATGAGTGGGCCTTTGAGATTTAGGAATTATTCTTATGGGCTTGGCCCACATAATTCAACACTTTGTGCTGTAAATCCATCTTTAATAGGAGGAAAGAAAATAAATGGAACTAAATTAAGTTTATTAGAGAACGTGAGCTGACCACTACAGCAATGAACGGACTGTACTTTTGTACATAGCTGGACGCCTGTTCCTATCGTGGAATATTTCTCTCTGGTTGGCGTTGGCCTTACCACTCCTGTCTGCAAGAAAATTATGTCCCCATGTAAACCATGTTGAAAATACTGTTGGTTCATTTGGCAATCGTCTCGATTTGATATTTGAATTTACGTGGCAAGTTTACATTCATGCTATCAGGATTTAGACGGTAATGCTAGCCTGACAGTGGCGGTAGTATCAACCTGATAACAGTGGTAGTACCCAACGTGAGGAGCGGTACTATCGTAGATGTGGTACACTCAGTCTATAGACAGTAGCAACTATTTTCCAGAGAGGATCGTTTTGGATGGTTTTGGGCTATGGCCAAGTCCGGTAGTACTGGTGTAAAACCACGGTACTACTAGACAATAGTATGACTAGACTTTGTAAAACTGCGGTAGTACTGGTCTTGTGCTAGCAGTTATACCGCTCCCTTGTTATCAGGGTAGTACTGGTCTCGGTTTGACTGGCGCAGTCCGACCAACCAGTCAATGGCGGTCAAACTAACTTTGTCTGAAAATATTAGAAGGGTTTTGGATATTTGTGGGAAATAGTCATGGTTGAGTTTTGAGGTTTTGGGCATGTTCTTTACCTCACAAGCTGACGGCTTTTGGCTTTTGCTACAGTACCTAACTTTCAAACGGAGTATTTTCTCAAGACAGGGTCTACAAGTTAAACGATCTACACGTTAAAAGCCCAACATCTGTATCAGTCAAAATCGCAAGTGTGTGTCTGTCTCTCCTAATCTGTACCGTAAACAGCCAAAATTCAAAATTTTCAACCAAAAGCCATAAGCCGCAGCTGAAAAGAACAGGCCCTTTGGGTCATTGCATTCATGATACATGAATCATGTTTAAATTAATGTGGGGTCAAATTGTGAAGAACTTGTGTCCAAAAATGACTAATTGGTCTTTGATGTATAGGGAGTTTGGAGGCAACCATGGTCAACAGCATGGATCGGGACTTGTTGATGTGTGAGCCATTGATGAATCTACACATTGCAAGCATGGGAATTGCTTGCAAAGGAAGAGATAATCATGGACTAGGCTTTAGGAAGAGATATGGTCCACGATCAAACCAACAGTGTTTTGGTGGGGAAGCCAAAATACAGAAATGGTGATGGGCCAAAACCGTGGTGCTTGGAATACGTTTGGAGAGCGGTTTAGGCTAAGGAGGCACTGAGGAGACCAAGTGGATAGAAGCTTACTCCTTAGCGGGTTTATGTTTATGCACTTTGAGAAGTGTACATAAGTCATGTGTTGAGTGTAAAACTCGGTGTGTGGGATTAACGGGTTTCCCTGGTTGTACTAATGGATTGTATCCATTAGGATTAGATATGGATTAGTTGCTCCATCTATATGAGTAGATGGGGTTAGTGCAAGGCGATGGGGAAATCGAGCAAGACTAACCAACTACTCATTCGGGTTTGGTAAAGAGGCTTTCTTAGAGGGGAAGTTTTTAGGTGAGTGTTTTTGGGAGAGAGAGCTCTGTCCTTCATAGTGGAGTAGCTATAAAACTTTCATCTACAAGTTATAATAGATCAATCTTGTTCATCTTGTATAGTGTGTTCTTAATCTTATTGGTTTTGCACTTGTTTTAGTTGGTGTTTATGCTCTCTCTCTTCTTCCCTCTTGATCTTGCTAGTTTTAAAGACATGTAATTGATTGAGATACCTCAGGATGATCATATGTCATCTATCTAGAGACTAGCTATAGTAGGACCTTGGATGTTGTCCAATTTGGTTCGATTTGAAGCCCTTCTAGTGATATCTTGATCCTAGTGTTTTAGCTCGAATCTTTGGGTGCTTATGCTTAATGTGACATGTGAGAACTCATCTACAACCATCTTGATCATCCTTAACCCACAAGCAAGTCATATATCAGATTCTTGAGTTTTTCCTAGATTTGTTGCAAAGTTGTTTGTCTTGAGGAAAGGTTGAAATTTTGGCAAAGATCCTATGATCCTTAGATGGATTAGATTTCCAAGATACTCAGTAAGATGTTTACAAAGTTCCATATCATTTGGAGATGTATTTTGGTGGTTACACTTTTTTGTATTTTGACTCGGACTAATTTCCTGCTCTGAAATCAGGGGTGCGGTCAGACCGCCCCAGGCCTGTGGTACAACCGGACTTCGGTCAGATCAGCCCCTCCCAGCGGTTAGACCGCTCAGTCCGATACTTCCTCTCCACAGCCGTCAGACCAGCCCTGAGGAGTTGAACTCTATTTGCTTCCACGGTTGTGTGAGTTCTTTGTTGGTAGCTTAAATTAATCTTCTAAGCTTTTAGTAGCTAGTGGAGTGAGAGTTTTAAAATACTTTTGGAAGATTAAATTTGAAAGCATCAATCACTCCCTTCTGATTGCCATATTGGTCCTTAATTATATCACAACTCAGAAATGACAACATGACATTAACATTTTACATATGGATGGGTTCTTTTGGGTTGTAGCTTATGGCTTAAATTTTTTTAATTTTGGCTATTCGTAAGAGACAGTACGTAAAGAAAAATAGTCGCATGCAATTTTAGCCGGTATAGCTGAATTCAGTACACTTTTTACTACAATCTTTTATTGATCTTACCTTGAAAAAACACGTCATTTAAAAGCTAGTTACTATAGTATAAATTATAAGTCACAAACCAAAAAGTAAGAACTGAGCCATAAGCGTACAAGTAGATGTACTTGCATGATTGTCATAATCCATTTCTGGAACGACCAATTGGGTTGGAATTTGGAAGCTTGCGTGTGAACATTTTGCTCAATGCTTTACCTCCAGTCTTGCTAGATATGCAAACCCCTCGATTCTTCCCATCCGTGCCCCCGTTTTCTCCATGCAGGTATGACTTCGCTCCGCTCCCCACGCGCTACATATACTCGTCACTTCACCACATGCATTACCAAGACACCAACACATCAACAGCGACGACGACAACCCAAACACCATCGAGAAGTGCTAGCTAGCTCGTCCATGGCGGACACACAATGCGACCAGCCCAAGCTGACGCCAAGCCCGTCGTCGCCCCTGAGGATCTTCGGCTACGACGTGGCCGGCAGCGGCGCCACCGGCGTCGGCACGCCCGCGGCTGACGGGCGCAGGTTCGAGTGCCAGTACTGCTGCCGCGAGTTCGCCAACTCGCAGGCGCTGGGCGGGCACCAGAACGCGCACAAGAAGGAGCGGCAGCAGCTGAAGCGCGCGCGCCAGCTCGCCGGCGCCCGCGTCGACGGCTTTCCGGCTGGCATGGACTACTGCTCGGCCGGCTTCGCCCCGCCGTCGGGGCACGTGATCGCCGTGGGCCACGCCGGGTCATCTGCCTACACGCCGGGCGCCGTCCCCAGCTGGGTCTACCTCGCGCACCAACCGACCGTGGGCCTGCCGTTCCATGCTGTTCCCGCCGGCGCGTGCCACGTAGAGCCGCGGCTGCTCCACATGGCTGCAGGCAGCGGCGCCGGCAGCAGCGCTCGTTCGTACGAGGCGTGTGCTCCGGCGGATGAAGGTGCCGAGGAAGCCTCGGCGATGGGGCTGAACCTCCATCTCAGCCTTGCTCCGGCCAGCTCATCGTGACTCGGAGTAAATAGTCGCCTCGTCAATTTAACCATGGAACTCCCAAGGCTTATGTTCGTGTCCATTTGTTTCGTTCGTTTCCTTTACTTTTTTCGAGGGGAGTCCCTTTCCTTTTCGCTGTTCATATCTCCTTTGATCTTGCAGAAATGCGCTAAGGATACATATATGCTCGATCAATTATCAAACTAGTAATTGATACTTTAAGAGTAATTGATACCTTAAGTGTCATTGTCAACAATTAACATGTTTTTTCTTTACCTATGTGGGGAAAACAATTATTTCTTAGCTAGGTGATCCGGCCAAATCACTGGCTACTAAGTGGCATAGAAAGTCCATAAACTCAACAAACCATCGACTGGATGCTTGATTCTCCATTTGGGCACCAAACCGCGCACTCGTTAGTCACGAGGGGCAGGCCAGGCCAGACGTGGCACGGGCGCGAGAGCGCCACACACGGCAGGGCAGGGCAAACCAGGCGGGGCAGGGGCGACCAGAGTTTTCAATATCGGCCAATTTTCGAAATTACCAACTTAACCGTCCCCGCCGGTAAAATGGGCTGCCGGGCAAATTCTTTTCGCCCATTTTGAATCGCTGGCAGCCCAGCTGGCCCAACTGACGTCGGAAGTGTTGCCCTAACGCGTAAATTAGCCGTGCACACTTTGGTTCGCTGTTCGTCTCCGGTCTTCCACTCTTCCTGAGTTCGTTGCTCACTCGCTCCTCATTGAATCGCCGTTGGATCTTTACTTGGTAAGCCGCCCAGGTCCCATCTTATTAGCACATAAATAACTTTTAGAATTTTTTCAAATCTGCCTTTGGAACTAAGGAAATTTATTTTAAAGTTTAAATTCAAGCAAGGCTTTTAATTTTTTTAGATGCACCAAAAGTTTTAAAAATCGTACAAGTTTTATTTGGAAGCCAAATTTGAGTTATTACAACATTTGTCCTCTAATCTCCAGTTTTATTGCTTCCAGATCAACAATTGAGTTGCCTCTTATCTTCTAATGGTGAGTGAGTGAACGCGTAAGCTTTGTCAGAATCATGCTACATGCCTGCATCTCGCTGTTTTGTGTCTTTTTCAAAAGGTTAAAACACTCTGTTTTATTAGATATTAAGGCTCTGTCCATATTGGTTTTTACTTCTGACTTCTGTTTAGAAAAGCCAATACAAGCATCTAGTTTCTTGAAGTGACTTCTTCACTACTCTCGCTAGCTACTATCTCGCTTCGGGGATAAGACAGGGGGTCATAGATGCATCACACATCCTACTCCTCGCACTCCTCTTTTCCTTATTTTCCGCACCGTTCACGCCCTCCTTCCTAAAGTCACTTCTTTCAGCCATTATTATTCATTTTCAGCTAAAATCTATAAGGTACAGTCAAAAGCCATCAGCAAAACCAATACGAATGTCCCTCAGGATTGCAATGAACTCCGATCACTTGGTATCTTGAACAAATATTCTTAAGTTAGGGTTCAAGAGGGGAGAAGAAGAGGAGCACCATGTGCATGGAAAACAAGGGCGTGTAGACGTGGATGTAGAGCAAGCCAACGGTGGTAGGGTGTGTACCAAATTGTTGAGAGGAGTTGGATGGGGATTTTCGTGAGAGGTCCAAACTCATGGACACCAAATCTATGCGAGACATTGGGTAGGATGGATTTCACATGCGAGGTAGATGTCGGATGAGTTTTCCATGGTCTTTTGCAACATTTGTATTTTTACATTGCCTCGCAATAATGAAGTTTTCTTCTTTTTTCCAATGGAATATAGATCTCTTCTTAGACTCGGTAAAAGAACAGTGTGTTTCTCCTCGTCTGCTAACACACATAGTTAAGTCTTAAACAAACACACGGTTATAATGCGGGCCAAATGTTTTTTACCTGTGCGGATAGGAAAATGTTTGCACCAAAAGCTCGTGGTAAATCACGTGGTTTATGTTAGGAAACTTGGACTCTATCCAAGAGTCCTGATCTAATTGGGCACCCCACCGTAGACTATAAATAGAGAGTCATACCCCCCTCATTATGTACGCATGAAAGAAAAGCAATAAAGAAAGACCGGGAGTTCTCTCTACCTCTCTGTGTGTTCAATCTATTCTCTCTGTGGTTCTGTGATTGATTCGTTCTTATTCTAAACAGGGGAATCGTTCGGACTGGTCGCCAGCGACGGTTCCTCAACACGTTATCAGCACGACTTCGCTCCGGTGAACGAGGTAATCATCGAAGCACAGATTGATTTCTAGATCGCTTTTGAATCTGTATTTTCTTTTCGCGTTCTAGATTGAAATTCTACGGTGCAAATCCGCCCTAAATCTACCGCGAGCAGACTTGAAGTCGCCGGCACAATGCCGATCGGTAGATTGAGAAACGGGGTAGATGTTGATTGCACTGTAGAATGGTGCAAATCCGCCCTAATCTACCGCGAGCAGACTTGAAGTCGCCGACACAATGTCGATCGGTAGATTGCAAAACGGGGTAGATGTTGATTGCATCCTAGACTGAAAAAACGAAACCAGAAAAATATATGCATGATTCCGTTTGATCCTGCATGATCAATGCATAAAGAATTTTGCATCTTCCTTTCTCTGTTCTGACCCTGCATGTCAATCACACACACAAGAAAAAAAAAGGGCATGGCCGCAGGCCGCCACCGCTGCCGCGCCAGCATGCGCGCTGCTGGCCGCTGGCCGGCAGCCAGTCGTGGAGCCCAATTGCCGCCGCCTCCCGGCCACTTCGCCGCGCCCTGCATGGCGCGACGACTCGCGCCGCCGTCGGTGCCCGCTCGGGGGGAGCCGCCGTCGCTGAACTGGCCCGCGGCCGCCTCCTCGCCTTCGCCGTTGCCTCGGCTTCCCCGCCCCGCACGGCCGGCCGCCGCACCGCATCCCCATCACCGACGCCGTGGCCTCGCAAGGCGCCGCCTCCGGCCCTCGCAGCCCCGCATGGCGCCCGGCCCCGACGCCTCGGGCTTCCCACCGCGTGCACGCGCTCCGCACGGCGCCGCTTCCACCTCGGTATCGGCCTGAAGCCGCTCGCCTTGGCTGCCGCCCGAAGCTGGCGCCCCCTCCACCGCCTTGGTCCCCGCGTCGCTGCCGTGGCCCCTCGGCTTCCGAGCCCGTAGCCGGCTGCTCGCCCCGCACGGCGGCTGCCCGCATGCGTGTGTGCGCCACCGCCCGAAGCGCCGCCCGCACCCACCTCGGTCGCCGCTTGCCTGGACGGACTGAAGCCGGCCTCCACCGCGCTCACAAGCGCCCGCCGGCGCTGCCTCACCGCCCCTTTTGCTCGCCCGACCGCCGCCCCAAACGGCGCCGTCGCCGCCACCGGCCCGAATGCCGCTTCGGCCCCCCCTGCGCACGCGAGCGCCGCCGCAGTTGCTCGCCTGGTCACCGCCGCCTTGCACCGTCCGGCCCGCCGCCGGCTCTGCCGTCTTGAGCCGCCCGGTCCGCCGCTGGCTCCGGCTGTGCCCCCCGCATGTAGCGCCCGCCTTCCGCAGCTCCCAGGTGCAGCCGCCGCCGCCGCCACAGGGGGAAACCCTAGCGGGAGGTGTTAAACCGGACCGGATGGGCCAGCCGGCCAATGGGCCGTATCGGGCCAAGGGGAAGGCCGCGTGGGCCAAAAAGAGATGGGCTGGCCGGGGGGAGAGAAAAAGAAGAATGGGCCAGGGGAGAAAGTGGCCCGTCCGGGGGGGCATTGGGATTTTGCAGAAAAGCCCTTGTATTGGACAGAAATAACCAACCAGCCCTTAAATTTTAATTTAAGCCCAGAATTTTGCAGAAAAGGCCTCGCAGTTCCGAAAATTGCGAATAAGCCCTTAAATTTACGAGCGGGTCCAGAATTTTGTGGAAAACCCCCTCGGTAAATCAGAAAATTGCGCGAATTTTTCTCTGAATTGAATAATTTGTATAAAAAACCCCCTGGAATTGCATATTTTGCTGAAATTTCATATTTTAGCATAAAAGGGCCTCGGAAATCCGAATTTTGCATCAATTTTAGCATTTGAAGCTTATTTATTTATGCCATTATTATTCTTTGTATTTTCTGTATTTATTTACTGTTTTTGGTTAATTGTAATTGTTTAAATTGCTTTTAATCACTAAAATTAGCAGTAAAATTATAGAAAATGCATAGAAAATTATGAAACATTGCGAGAACCTTTTGTACCATTTATTTACCCGTAGTGAATTATTCCGTGCATGTCTACCAGCAGTAGACTTATACACATATAGATGACTAGCATCACGAACTGGGAGTTCGAGGAGCTGGCTCAGCATGGTCAAAACTATCTGATGTTGGCATCTGATGTCGAGATTGTGCTTGGAGCCAGGAAGCTCCGCGCGACTATTGGGATTGGCGGACTGAATGACGCCTAACCCACGCCTAAAGAGAATGATCAGGCACTTCATTTTCTCAGGCACCACTTCTGTCTCACTCTCAAGAATGAGTACATGGTAGAGAATAGCGCGCTAGCACTCTGGACCGCACCCAAGAAGCAGGTTCAAGAGGCTAAAGTACGCCATTCTTCCTCAAACAGAGTAGGAGTGGATCAGACTGAGGTTTGCCGACTTTAAGACGGTCGGGGAATACAATTCTGCCTTACATAGGATTTGTACCCCAATACAGAAAATTGAGAAAATCCTTCCACCCTAATGCAGTATAATCCGCACGCAATTATCGTCAAGACGACTATGAGGAATATGCCGAATTGGTTGATATGATGCAAATTGCGGAAGCTCAGGACGAAGTTCTCCGCAAGAACTAAGTCACTCAGCCATCTGAGAGCTCCACTGGCCGTGAAGCCAACGCCGAGAGCAACAAGGTGCGAAAGCCCTTGATAGAGAAAAGGGGAAGGAAGGGTAAGACCGTAGCCCAGAAAGGCAAATCAGACGCTCCACATGAGAATAAGGCTAACAAGCCAAAACGGGATGGCAAAGGGCAGCATGAAGCCCACTTTACATCGGTTGAGGGGGAGAGTTCCGAGCAGCTGCCCGCGCTAATGGAGGTTGAGACCATCCAAGCAGCAGCACCCCCTCTCGGCCTAGCAGCAGCCAATGCCATGATTTCTCTTGAAGAGAATGTCACCCCTGAGAAAATAGCAGAAGAAGTCTAGTGCACTGAATGCATTTTGACTTTAAATGTCATTTATTTTGTGTGGAAGAATATGTTAGAATTTGCATGGATGGTACTTAAGAATTGTTATCTTCTCGTGATGGTTGGATGATATTTGAAGAATTCATTCATTTATTCAGTTTATGATGGCATGATATGTTCTGATATTGGAGTATTTTATTTATGTGTTGATTGCCTTCTCATACATGTTAATAAATACCCTACATTAGAACACGTGTAGCGCCCTATGAAGGAAGTGTGTTTAGCTAGCAGCGGCACAATGCATACCATCTTAAAAGAGACTAATATTTCCAGTCGATCCGTAAGAGCACTAGAAGCCTTGCGACAATCGCCGGAAGCGATGTATGTATAATTGGTTCGGGAAGAGCCACAATGGGCACAACTTTGGTCATTGAAGAAGCCTTATTGTACCCAAAATCGACTGGAACTCTCCTAAGTTTTAAGAATATCCGCGCAAATGGTTTCCACGTTGAGACTGAAGAAGAGTACGGTAAGAAATACCTGCTCATTATGAAGCGCGAAGAGAATGGTAAAAGAATATTAGAAAAACTTCCTTCACTGGGCTATATTATACCAACATTAAAGCGCCTGCAGCGTACACTGTTCTGAAAACAGTGTTTAGAAGCTCTTCTGTCTCTGGCATGACAGATTAGGCCACCCAAGTCTTAGGATGATGAGAAACATAATAACTCGCATGGGCATAATATTAATGTGAAGAATTCCCGAATCATGAAGATTTTGTGTGCCCTGCATGTGCCACCGGGAAACTAATTACAAGACCCTACACTCTGAAAGTGAAGGATGAAGTCCCTGCATTCCTGGAACGTATCCAGGGAGATATTTGCGGTCCCATTCAGCCCATCTTAGGGTTATTTAAGAATTTTATGGTGCTCATTGACGCTTCCTCGAAGTTGTCATATGTGGGTTTTGTTGTCCACAAGGAACCTCGCCTTTGAAAAATTGATCTCGCAGATCATTCGCATCAGAAATGTGTTTCCAGATCATCATATCAAGTCGATCCGAATGGACAACGCCGGAGAATTTACTTCAAAGGCATTTGATGATTATTGCATGGCGATGGGAATTGCAGTTGAGCATTTGGTACCGCATGTCCATACCCAGAACGGTTTGGCAGAGGTTTTAATCAAAATAATTAAATTTATTGCCCAACCCTTCTTGCATAATTGTAATCTGCCAGCTACATGTTGGGGACACGCAGTCCTTCATGCAGCGAATCTCATCAACTTTAGACCTTCGGCCTACAAACATCCATTCACCTATGCAACTAGCGCAAGGGTCACCACCGAAAATTTCCCAACATTAGGGGGAGGAAATCAACCCCTTGATGAAGAATGTCGGGAAATTACGTGGCAAACTTGGGGAATCCATGCAGATGACCCGCGCACAAGAGAAGTCTAGAAGACAATAGAAGTCCAGAAGACAAGAAAAGTCCAGAAGACAAAATAGATTTGCAAGCATTAGCAAATCAACTGCCTGATCACTTCAGTGATTTGAAGAGCGTGACTAAGTCGCATGTGTCTGCACGCACTGCACCGGAGAGGGTTGAAATACCAAAGAAATCAGAAGGTATCCCTAATCTCGTCCAGAGGCCTCAGAAAAATAATAAAGGACGAGAACTCCGGTTCCTCGAATCCTTAGTAACCGGGGACGCCTGGCGAAAAAGGATAAGCGGGATTTATCACAGCCGATCATTGAAGTCCCCTAGAATGAGAAGGGGAGCCAGTTGAGACCTAGCACAAGTATGACACCTTCAGAAAAGGGCATACCGGATCTGAATATCCCTATCGGCATGGATGTGTGCGCACACATCGGAGCCGAAAAACTAAAGGGACTTGCCACCGCAATTGAAAGAAGCGATGCGCAAGGTGAAGCTCCAGAAGAAGCAACTCATGAAGAAATAGCTATAAATTATGTGTGCACGGGAGAGTCCCTGAATAGGACAACAGCTAATATCGATATCTACTTCGCAAAGAAAATTGCCACCATCATCGATCTTGATCCCGAGCCTGCATCGCTCGCTGAATGTAAGAAAAGATCAGATTGGGAAGATTGGAAGAAGGCAATAGCAACCAAATTGCTATCTCTGAATAAAAGAGAGGTGTTTGGGCCCGTATGCCGCACACCTCCCCACATACACCCCGTTGGGCACAAGTGGGTATTTGTTCGAAAGAGAAATGAAAGAAATGAAGTAGTAAGATACAAAGCAAGGCTGATAGCCCAAGGTTTCACTCAACGTCCTGGAGTTGATTATGAAGAAACCTACTCCCCGGTCATGAGTGGAATTACCTTTAGATATTTGATCTCAATGGCAGTGAACTTGAATTTGGAAATGAAATTGATGGATGTTGTGACTGCATACCTTTACGGTAACTTGGATTCGGAGATTTACATGAAAGTCCCTGAAGGAATTCCTCTCCCGAACCAAGACAGAGCAAATAGAAATCTGTACAGTGTGAAACTCAGAAAGTCACTGTATGGACTGAAACAATCTGGAAGAATGTGGTATAATCGGTTGAGCAACTTTCTCTGCAAGAAAGGCTACACGAACAATGAAGACTGTCCTTGTGTATTTATACGGTGATCCCAGAATGGATTCTGTATAATCTCTGTGTATGTAGATGATCTGAATATCATCGGGACAGCCGAAGACATAAAAGAAGCAAGCTCTTACTTTGAGTCAGAATTTGAAATGAAAGATTTGGGCAAGACCAAGTTTTGTTTAGGCTTGCAGCTTGAGCATGTCCCTGAAGGAGTCTTGGTACATCAGTCGACCTACACCCAGAAGGTGCTTGAAAGGTTTGGCTTCGAGAAGGCATTTCCCTCGAAAGTACCGATGATCGGTAGGTCTTTACAGCAAGAAAAAGATCCTTTCCGACCAAGGGAAGAGGGGGAGGAAGTCCTGGGACCGGAATTCCCATACTTGAGTGCATTGGGAGCACTCATGTATTTAGCAAACTGCACTAGATCGGACATTGCATTTGCCGTGAACCTGTTAGCAAGGTACAGTGCAGAGCCCACCAAAAGGCATTGGCAAGGCATAAAGGACATTTTCCGATACCTCCAAGGTAGCAAGGACCTCGGATTGTTTTACAGAAAGAATCAAGATCTGAACTTGATTGGTTATGCAGATGCTGGGTATCTGTCAGACCCGCATACCGCTAAGTCACAAATAGGCTATGTATTCCTGTGTGGTGGAACTGTAATTTTATGAAAATCGTCTAAGCAAAGCTATGTAGCTACTTCGACGAACCACTCAGAAATTATAGCACTGTATGAAGTCGCACGAGAGTGCACTTAGTTCCGCTGAACGGATCACCACATCCAACAGTCATGTGGAATGAACATTGTGCAAACCCCCACAATTATCCATGAAGATAATGCAGCTTGCGTTGCACAAGTGCAGACGGACTATGTAAGCATATCAACCCCAAGTTCCTCTATGCTCATGAATTGCAAAGATGGACAAGATTAGAATACTGCACACTAAGACTTGTTCACTAAGTCACTCCTCGCATCTAGCTTTGAAGGGTGCGTGTGAGGGATTGAAATGATGAGACTTAGAAAAGTGCAGAATTCAGGGGGAGAATTCTCTCAAGCCCGTTAATAAATCTTGATCATGAAGATTAAGTACCCAAAAATAAAGTCTTGCAGACCAAATGAATTTGGGTGAATTGTACTCTTTTTCCCTTGACGAGTTTTCCATGAAGTTTCTCGACCAAGGTTTTTAATGAGGCAATTCGTGCATCGCAGCATCACATGTATCATGTACTCTTTCTCCAAATTTTTCCCACTGGGTTTTTATGGAGTTTTGACGAGGCATGAGCATGTTGGGTGAGTGCCCAAGGGGGAGTGTTAGGAAACTTGGACTCTATCCAAGAGTCCTGATCTAATTGGGCACCCCACCGTAGACTATAAATAGAGAGTCATACCCCCCTCATTATGTACGCATGAAAGAAAAGCAATAAAGAAAGACCGGGAGTTCTCTCTACCTCTCTGTGTGTTCAATCTATTCTCTCTGTGGTTCTGTGATTGATTCGTTCTTATTCTAAACAGGGGAATCGTTCGGACTGGTCGCCAGCGACGGTTCCTCAACAGTTTAACCCCTACCTTCCCCGAATAGAGAAATATCAACCGCCCAAGGACATGTGGTAAACAACGGCTCGTCCGAACACCACGCCGACCGTGCTGTATGCCTCTCACTGACAAACGGAACCACGCACAGCCCCGTCCACCTGTCAGCGGGTGAACCCAACACGCCGCATGCGATTGCGCGCCACCGTCCGACGCAGGAAACATCCGACACGATCAAGATGCACCCCCGTGGCGCCACGACGCGATCCGGAGGCGGCCGACCCGCGCCTGTGCTGCAGGCCCACCCACTCCCCGCTGTCCACGTGCTCCCCATCCGCACACGCGGCGTCCCGTGCGCCCCCGCTCCCCGCCACCACTGCAATGCCGGCTGTACCGTGGGCCCCGACATTTTCTGACCCACAAGTCATCCAAGCTTTACAACTGCGTGCGGCGGATTCGCGCGCGTGCCTGCCGAATCCGGGCTCAATCTGGGGAGTCCAGCGGCTGCGGCTGACCAATCACGAGCGGGGAAACCCGCAATCGTGCCCCTCTCCTCCCGCCTCACCATCACTGACAGGTGGATCTCAGCGAAAACCTGGGGCCCGCACGCCAGCGTGGCTCGGGATGCCATGGCTCGATCCCCCACCCCCGCGAAATACCCTTCTTGCCCTTCTCGTCTTCCCCCTCCTTTCCCTTCACATCCCGCCTTCCCCTATAAATACACCTACCCGTCACGCGGTTGCTTCCTCTTCCTTTACATTTCCTCCCTCCTTCCTTGCCTTGGCGTCTCCTCCAATCGAATTGGTTCCCCAAATCTTAGGGTTAGGGTTTCGTCTATTCCTTCCCTTCGTCGCCAGTTTAGCGCGTCCCTCAGCGTAAGAGCTAGCGTCGCGCGTGGGGTGATGGGCACCGCCGTGGAGCTCGGCCGGAGGCAGGTCGACGACCGCTTCTACGACGCCGCGAGGGCCCACCGAGGCCACCAGCACGGCCTCCCCAAGTCGCGATGGGCCCCCGCCGCCCCCCAGGAGAAGTCGACGGAGGAGCTGTCGCCGTCGCCGGCGCCGCCACCCTGCGTCGTGGGCAACCTGAAGCGGTTCGTGGCCGCCGTGACGCCATCCGTGCGGGCTCAGTACCCCCCCAAGGTTCGCCTCTTGACCCCCCCGCACCGTATGATTACATCGGTATGACTTGTGATAGTGTGACTGTTTCGGAATCGGTGGTGGATTTGGGATGCAGAGAGCGTTGAGGAGGTGGAGGGGCTGCCGCATGGATGGCGAGCGGGAGAGGCCGTACTTCGTTCTTGGCGACGTATGGGAGGCGTACAGGGAATGGAGCGCATATGGTGCCGGTGTCCCGCTCATGCTTGATGAGTGCGACGGGGTCGTGCAATACTATGTGCCGTACTTGTCCGCCATCCAGCTCTACGGAGATCCCGCAATCCTGCACGCATCTTCTAGCCCAAGGTAATTGGGGTTTGTTCTAATCTTGCCCGTAACCGTTGGTTGCTATTGGTTTCGGTTCTATGGTTCCATTTAGAAGTTTTAAATGAGGGTGCCTTGGATGATTGCTATCAGCTTAATAGCCCCATAAGTAGTGAATGTTCCCTTGTGAAGTTCTTAGGTCTTTCTTCACATCAAAGAGGATGGACCTGAAAATTAATATGAAAATACGTATTGTGCTCATTTTTGCTCAATGGATACGAATATAGTATATGAACACCGAACTTCAGGAGGTTTTAATCCGGCGGCATGTGTTTTTACGTTCCAAACTTTAGTAAAATTTGTAAGACTGACCTTCTTCAAAGTGTACTTGGTGCTTGGGTAAACTCTCTGCCCTGGATCGACTTCTGAAATGCGACATTGTAAAGTGTTTTGACCACATTCCACATGATAGACTAAGTTAATTTTCATTAAAAGGAAGTTAACTCACAACTCTTGCTGTTACGATTGCAGCTTAAAATGCTATTTTAGTATTGCTTATTATCAACACTAGTTTGGCCTGTGGTAGCATTGTGCTAGCATTTTGTAGTAGTACCTTAGAATAATAGCTGCAAGCTTTGAATTGTGCACCACTTTATCTTTGTAACCATTTCATGAAGTTTTGTTTTGCTTATAGTCACCATATTTCTTATATATTCTTAGACATTTCCTTTATCGATTCCATTAGAATCCTTTCATGTGATATGATTACATATTTATAGAAATATTAAAAAATGCCAATTAGCCTCTCACATAGGTCTGGTCTACAGAAAAAATCTTCTATGTTCGTTTAGATTAGTAGTTTGCTGAAGCGATTTAAGTTGTTGTTCTTTTGTGGCTTTGCCACTTTGGATTTAATGGGCTTAAGTTGATTCTACATGTGCTCTCATATGTTTTTTACACTTAAGATTGTTTTACATGTGCCCACTAGTTGATTCCATAGGCTAATGTAATCTAATCACTTGAAATTGTTTTACATGTGCCCACATGTATGTATGCATTGCAATCTTTTGCTTTCCTGTAGTAATTGTGCAACAATCTTTCTGTTTCTGATAAATATTGACACACAATGTTTAGAAATGGTAACAAGAATCCCCAATTCTACTCATTATGTTCTGTGAGATATCCCTTCGTCCACTTGGATTGGCAGTGCAATGGAGCCATTCAAGTTGCTGATGCTCCTTCACTGTTCATTTTATGATGTCATTTGAAGAGAGTTTTCTGTGTTTAGGATGATGGACTGGAAATTTATATGTAGCAGGCTACCAAGATAAAAATGCTAATAAAAATTTCTAATCATTTAAGATTGCCTTAGACACAACCACATGTTTGTGTGTTGCACAAGGTTCTAAAAATCAATAACTGGTACTCGACATGTCACCCAACTAGTTAATTGGCCTAATTATACGGCATAATCGGCCCAATTTTGTGGCATAACCGGCAATTACACGGTAATAGGTAGGGGCACCCGTTACTTGTATACGGTCTAGTAGACCCATTTTTAGAACATTGGTGTTGCAAGCTTGTGCGATCTACACACTTATGTACAAGTGCACATGTGCATATGTCCATGATGACATGTTTCTGTTTGTAACTTGGTTTATATATTTTTTTTACCTCTTGTTTTTTCACCTTTGCTAGATCCACACACTTATGTACAAGTGCACAAGCGCATATGTCTCTACATGATGACATATTTCTGTTTGTAACTCGGTTTTTTTTTTACCTTTTGTTTTTCCACCTTTGCTAGAGATTATTTTCACCAATCATTAGTTTGTACTTCAAAATGTCCTTGTCTAGCTAGTTTCATGCAATGTCTAGCTAGTTTCATGCAATATTTCAGTTCTTAACTATTTGCGGATAAACTTTTTGAAGCAGACATATGATGGGTGACAGTGATGGGGATTGCCATGATTCCAGTATTGATGGTAGCAGCGATTACGAACATGGAAGGGTAAAACATCTAACTCAGGAAGGCTTCTCAAATGATGACGGTGAATCAGGAGATTCACAGGGCTGCTTGCTCTTTCAATACCTAGAGTTTGATTATCCATTTTGTCGTGAACCATTGACTGATAAGGCAAGAATTAACTCGATTGAGTTTCGATGGTCTTTTGTGGCATTTTCATGTTCTAACTTCTAACATGCTTTCTTCTTTCAGATCTATAGTCTTTCAGCTAGATTTCCCAGACTGAGGACCCTCAAAAGTTGTGATTTATCACCACGAAGTTGGATATCTGTTGCTTGGTGTGTGTTTTTTTTGTAAGTACACAATCTGTTCTGCTTATAAGATAGCATTAACTAATAAATCAAGTTGCTTGAATTTATCAGGTATCCAATTTACCGTATCCCTACTGGCCCAACATTAAGAGATCTGGATGCTTGCTTTCTCACCTTCCATCGGCTTTCAACTTGCTCAGAAGGAGGTAATTACATTCAGAATGTGTTTTTCTTTATAGAGGATCATAAGTTGAAATTGTCTTATAATGCTAGCCTCACTATCCTCTTGTAGTGTTCAAAATTGGTGTCAAGTACTATTCTTTTATATACAATACCAGCTTACATCTGTACTCTGTTCATTGTACATTCAGTTGTCCAATTTAGCAAACACCTAGGGATACATATATTGTTGACATGCAAGAAAGATTCTACATCTACTTAAGTATGCTTTGTGGTTTTTTTTTCTAGTGCCCATTCTGTAAATTAGCTGGGATTTGAAGTCAGTGAACTTCAGGATATTCAGTTGAATCTATCGTAGCATTTGGATTGTAAACTTTGTTAGTCTTATTCTGAAATGCATGCGACACTTAGATGGTTGACAATGTACTTTCTTTCCTGATGCTAACGCTAAAGGCATCATTAAACAAGTGCCAGTTGCATGTGACATCTATATAGAAAAGGCTTGTATAGTTATGGAAAGTGGACTTTAATGATTTAATTTCCTTACTTTTTGGGGTGCTGAACTGCTGATTTTACTGATTGTTGAATTTTTTTCCTGCATGTACATACATATTTTGGATTACGTTTTCAGAAAACTGGAAAAGATAATAAATAGGCAGTAGCACAGTTATCTGATTTAGTTGAAACCAATCAGTTATCGGCTGGTTCCTAGCTGCCATGGTAACTAATCTGTTTGGTGCATTGTGGTTTACCAACTGAGAGCTGTCATTTCTGGGAAAAAGAAAGAAAAAGGACTGTTATGCTTTTTTTGGTTCTCGCCCATCCGTCCTTTAGTTTCATGTTAATGAACCTTGTTCTTAAGCGCTGAGATTACAGTTTGCTGTTGTAGGACTATTGAAACTAACTGTGGCCTACTTGCCTGATTGGTATTATCTGAGATCTTGTGTGTGCTTTTGTCCAGATCATGGTGGTGCTGTAAAATATCCATGGGGTCCTGATAGCACACCAACGATACCACTTCCAGTTTTTGGTATGGCTTCTTACAAGTTCAACAAGTCAGTATGGTCTTCAACTGATGGAGATTGGCAACTGGCTAACTACTTACTGCAAGCTGCCTCGAATTGGCTGCGAGATAGCCATGCCAGCCATCCAGACTATCAGTTCTTTGTCTCACGTGGTGTGCACCACAGGTAGTGGCACCAAATATACGCCTTCGGCAGAATTTGCAACAAATGGCTGGATGTTTTTTCGTTGTAAACATAATTGGGAGGCGAGCGACTGACTGCTTTCATACTCTGATGCATGTCAAGACAGGGTTTTGAGCTCCCATGGTGGGAAGCAAGCGATGTTGTTCTGCTCTGTAAATTGCACTAATTGGAGTATTTGATCGGCGGTGTTTTCATGCTTATAGTCGGTCGGTGATCCTCCTTAGGAAACTTGGGATCAAAAATTTAAAAAAAAAAGAGAGGGAAAACAGACAGTGAAGAACGGGGGTAAAAAGACTTGTTGCACTTGTTTGTTGAATTTGCATGCCTGCCGAGTAGCTGTTGAACTTTCTTATGTAATACAAAAAGTACGAGGGGCAAGTTTTGATGAGATCCCCCTAAATGTCTGTAAACATGTGGAAACTTGTCGACACTACAGAAATTTGTAGTTAGCATCATCTGCATCACTCTTGTGGATTGTAATGTTAACATATATGCATCCTGTGCTTAACTCTTACCTGCAATATGCTGGTTCTGACCTGCTGTGTGTAAATATTGGTTAGATGGTGGTCCTGCAAGTGTTTTTACCTTTTGTTTTTTTGTTGCAAGTCGATCTGTACAGCAGAAAGCGGTCATGTTTCTTGAGTAACCACGATAAAGCGAGTGGAAAACGCTCAAATGAAGGTCCAGTGCAGTTCGTGCTAGACACCCGTGCAAGTGTTGGGTGTCTGCAGAAAGTCTTACCGACTGCTGCGTTATTTCGCATTACATTATATTGAAGTAGTAATAACGAGCAACTTGTGTCCAAATACATTGTCTCAGATGCATCATGTCCTACGATTCACAAGATTGTGACGATCATAAAACCGTAGAATCCAGTGAAGTTCAATGCACACCTAAAACGCTGTAAACGTGCAGTAAAGGTTCATCTCAGAATCATGTGCAACCTATCTTTTCGTGCAATTGTCGTAGGCCAGTTTTGTGCACTGCAATCCTGATCTCTGCAAGAATCCTGGCGTATCTATGCAAATGGTAACCGGACCGAACTGGTGTGAGGGTAATTCATAATGAAAGGATAATGTGATCGCCATTTTGAACATTGAGGATATCCATCATAATCAATAAGTAATTTACAGAACTGTTTGAAGAGTATGTAGCCCCAAAACGTTTTGAAGCCAACACACACAGTGTCAGCAGTTTTGTGCCGTTCATCTGATATAATGTGCAATTGTACAATGCACAACAAAAACAAGAGACTGTTTGCACTTGAAATGTCTGTAGCATCCCTGAGGAACACTAATCTTCTCAACGTAGTTATAATCATATCAAATAACACACTGATACCACTACAGCAAACTGTCTTTTATACCAGGGTCGCCCAAAATATATGAAATTTAACCTTTTTAGCACCACCAGAATCTGCAAGGAGAAACTATAATGTGATACTGGTAAGAAAAATATGTGGAGAGCAGTAGGCAGCTCGGTGTGCATCCTTTATTTGCCATGTGAGCACTAACAAACCTACCATATCAGCTGACAAATTAAACACAACAGATCAAAGGTGATGGCATGATGCAATCGTCCAAAGATAATAAAGACACCTTTCATCTAAAAAGTCAGTTTAGATGGGGTGACGGCGGAGGCAACGGCTAGGGTTCGGAGTCGAAAACGTGGGGTTCAGAGTGGAGGACACGGGCGAAATGGGTGATGCATAGGCTGTGGCTCGGTGCGACCCAGCGGCTTATGCGGGCCGCCCTGCTTAAAATGCTAACAGCCTGGTGGATTTTTGTGGATACATAAGTGGGCTGTTTTTGCGGGATGGGCTAGCAGTTTAGCGGACAAGCCCGCCCCACTTACACCCCTAGATGATGCACGTCCAAAGATAATAAAGACACCTTTCATATAAAAAGTCAGAGCCAAGAGAAAAACAAAGCAGGTTATTGGTCTTCCAAAACGGAAAATGAGAAAAATAATTACATATCAGATTAGGTTAGCATTCCTGGCTTCATGTTTAATCACTGGCTGACACAGAGGTGCCTGTATTTCTAAAATTCTTTATGCCTCAAGTTTTCTTGTGAAACAAACATCTAAAGTTTATTATTTATATTAACAATAACACTCATGGGAAAATAATCTGAAATCCTATCGACCAGATAATTCTTGTCAATTAAAAGGCTGTTAACCAACAAACCTGTATATAGCTGAGGACAAAACTCAATATTGTTGAGAAATAATTGGGTATGTACCATCAACATATACCCAATATTGTTGAGCAACCACATAAAATAGTGAAAGCAACATTGAACAGAATACAAACATGGAGTAACAAAACAGATATATAGGACATTACCTCAATGGGATCAAATCAATGTTTTCACATATTGATCAAGATGTTTATTGAAAAGGTCGTACCTGCAATAGGAAACGTTTCAAAAGCTAGTGATTAAGCTAAACAAGGACAAACATTTGATAATAAGCCACTTTTGTTCTGTATGCATATTATCACAGAATTAAAAAATATTTAGTTAAAAAGATCTGAAAGGGTACTTCAAGTTACGGAAGAAATTAAAATTTACACAGCAGACCATTGATAGTTTGTATGGTCTGCCATAACACAAAGATAATGAGGATCATTTCATGAAAACACCCACTCTTGTGCAAAATCACCAATAGAAAAGTATGCTGGTAGGACTGTGTAGAATTTTTGGGAATAATCGTGTGTTGTCCTATAGGACCTCACACCCTTTATTTATATTGCCAAGATTACAACCGGACCCACACAGGCTCTAATTAGACTATGGGCTCTATTGGACCCTAATATTCTTATTGGACCCAAATTCTAACCCCGATGCTCCCCCTTAAGATGGGCATGAGATACAATCGTGGTCATTTGTTACATAAAGTAATACCTCACTAGAATCTAACAATTTGTCAAACCTATTACCAACACCATGGCAAATACCACCACCATGACATCCACATTTATCAAAGCTGCCTCCAAGTCCGTCATCCTTGTCGTTCGCACCAACACCACGTCACACCACCACACTAGACGCAACCTCCGAGCACCATCACCTACACCACCATCGGCCATAGTACCCACCATGATCATCACCTTGACCATCTCCAACCTAGCCTCAATCAACATCAAGTCCTTCGCCTTCTTCGTCACACCTTCAGTTTTGGTTTCCTCCACCTTGACCCACACGCATCAAGCCTTGGTCTCCATCGTCTCCACCTCTAGCCCCCAGCCACCCTGACCTCTACCACCTTTTCCAACACGCCCCCAACCACCTCGGCTTCCACCACCTCTCCCAACACACCCCCAACCACTTTGACCTCCGCCTTCTACCAACACATCTACCCAAGGTTGTCACGGCGCTCTGGCAAGTCGAGGCGAGCTCGGAGCGCCTGGACGCCTAGTCGACTAGGCGCCCGCCATGGCGATAGTTAGACGATAGTAGTTAGACGATAAATAATACCTTATACGACCGAAAATAGCACAAATAATTCAAATAACCATGTCTCAGGAGGTCTAAATCGGAAGAAATACATTAAAGAAGAGGTCAATTCGTAATTTTCAGGAATTTTGAGGACCTAATCGCAAAATGACCAAACAAATGTCTAACCCTACCCCAGGCGCCGCCAGACTTACGATGCCTCTCCCCCATCTCATCTCTCCCGCTCCTCCTGCCTGGCGCCTCCCCTCCTCGCCGCCTCCTCCCCCCTCCCGGCGCCTCCCCCCCCCCCCCCCCCGCCGCCTCCTCCCCCCGCCCGCGCCTCCTCTCCCCGCGCCGGATCCGCCGCCTCCCCTCCCCGCGCCGGCCTTCCCCTCCCCGCGCCCGATCCGCCGCCTCCCCGCGTCCGGTCCTCCTCTCCCCACCGGAGGGGGACGTCGGCGGCAGAAGGAGGCTGGAGATCCACGCCAGCGGCGGGAGCAGGCGAAGATTGGCGTCAACGACGGGAGCAGGCTAGGCGAACAGCCTCGGCGTCCCCCTCCGGCCGCCAGGACGACTTGGCGTCGCCTAGGCGACGCCGTGACAACCATGCATCTACCATCTCCACCTCGAGCCCCCGGCCACCCTAGCCTCCACCATAGTCACCACCAACACCAATACCTGCACACTGCACCATCAGAGATGCTACAAACTCTACACATCCAACACCAAATACAACCAAAGCAAACAATACACCTCCTCTGCTCCACTAGCACCACTGAGCACACACTTCACCGACTCCTCCAAAACCACCAAAACCAACTACCTGACCAGTCTTCTCCCCCTATTTCAGTGTATCTACCTTGTCCTGAACCTTCACCATTAGCATCATAACTTCCTCCATAACCTCTACCACGATCACTAAAGCCACACAACAGCAACAACTATCCAATCCAGATGCAAAACCTCCTCTCCTCCTTTCACCAGCAAAGCATCTCTAGACCCAACACCCTCTACAACACCTAATCTCCTCTCCTCTCTGGATCTACACACCCAGTCACCAACCTCACCTCTTCATGCATCAAAAGATTGCATCTCCACAGTCACAAACACACTTGCTGACACCTCCTAAACCATCATCCAAACAAACAGCCACACCAAGGCGCACAAAAAAATAATTGCACACTGAATCCCATGAACTCACAGCCACACCAATTGATCTCACACCAACGCATCCACTTCTTTCCTTCCCTTTCTTCTTCCTGCCTGTTTAGCTGCTTGCTCCCTTCCTTCTGTCTTCCATGGCTCACCCAGCTGCATAGAAAATCAAATCTCTCACCTTCTCTTCTCCTTGCGGCAAGCCAACAGCAGCAGCGCCTCCTTCCTTCCTTCTTCACAGCAACTCAAAGCAACAGCCGCCCGCCTCCTCTTCCTCCCCATCTGCATCATCTTCCTCCTATGTCATCCAAGTCAGGCCAAATCCGGGCGTGGGCCGCCGGATCCCATCGCCGGCCAGCGCTGGCGACCTTGTGCCACCCTCGCATGGCGGTACTCAGCCACCACCTCCCTTGGCCGTCGCCTCTTGAGCTGCTCGCCTCAAGCCACCGCCCTACTCCCACACTGCACCGCCATCTCCGCTCTTTCACCCACCAGTCAAGCGGGGGTCCGCACGCAACCCGGCTGGCCATGGTCCGCTCCCGAGTGATGCGGCTGTGGAGGACCACGCGCAATGGGACAACGACAGCCAGTGGATCAACTGATGATGGTGGCAGTGGTTCTGAGGTAAGGGCCTGGGTTAGGGTTTGAGATGGATTGGCTCTGATACCATGTAGAATTTTTTGGAATAATCGTGTGTTATCCTATCCCGTGTGACAAAAAGTCCCTCAAAAGTTCTATAGAATGGCGATTAGACCCGCGATGCTATATGGAGCAGAATATTGGGCGACTAAAAGACAACATGTACAGAAAATGAGTGTAGCAGAGATGAGGATGTTGCGGTGGATCTGTGGTCATACAAGGCGGGACCGCATCCGCAATGATGATATACATGATAGGGTGGGAGTAGCACCAATTGAAGAGAAATTTGTCCAACATCGCTTGAGATGGTTCGGACATCTCCAACGACATCCTGAGGCACCGGTATGTAGTGGAATTTTAAAACATACTGAAAATGTAAGAAGAGACAGAGGTTGACCAAAATTGAAGCGGGAGGAAGCAGTTAAAAGAGACTTGATGGATTGGAATGTATCTAAAGAATTAGCTTTGGATAGGAGCGTATGAAAATTAGCGATCCACGTACCAGAACCATAAGAAAGTTAGGAGCAATATTTTAGGCTCTTGGCTTAGATAGTAGGTTGTACGGCTTAGAGTTTTTAGCATCGTAGGTTTTATTTCAAGGCTCTCATCTCTTTAATCTTGAGAAGATTTCATTCCTAGCTTACCCCAACTTGTTTCGGACAAAAGACTTTGTTGTTGTTGTTGTTGTAATCGTGTGTTATCCTATAGGACCCTCACACCCTTATTTATAGTGCCAAGATTACAACCAAACCCTAACACAAACTCTAATTAGACTACAGGCCCGAACGCTATTGGACCCTAATTATAACTCACACCAACATGATTATCACTATTTAGTCTTCCTTTCTAATTCGTAATCTCAGCTTGAAATTCCTAATTCAATCGGTAGGAAGTTCCGGTATGTTTTGGAGCGTGGCATGGTGTCAGGGGTGTGGGCCTTGGGCCCAAGGCCCAGTCGGGTTATTATTAGGAATTAGAGATTGGTTTCTATTTGAGTTAGAGATTGGTTTCCTTGTATTAGAGATATAGTTAGAGATATGATATTAGTTACTATATCTGTTAGAGTTATAATTGGAATTAGATTCGATCTGTTAGGGGGAGCCATCTATATAAGGGAGCTACCGCATGCTATTGTAATCAACCAGAGAATTATCATAGTCTTCCTCGCCTAAACATCTAGTCTCTCTCCCTCTCGTTCTACGCCAACGCCATCCGGCCATCTTCTTGGTGGTGTTTACCCCGGTTCATGACACATGGCTAGGTGTGAGAAGAGATATGCCTAGCTCTCAGATATATATTTCTCAAAATCTCATTTTTACTTCCATCCTATGTGCAACACCCATATGCTTCCCTAAATTGGTTGAAAAGATCATATTCGTCTTTCATGAATTATCTGATAACAAGATTCTGCATGCCATCCTTTTATACATGATTCTGATACTAGCAGCAATGTTATACCTAATTGTGTTGACAAACCAAAACAGCGAAGAAATTTTCATTAACATAAGAAACTCACTTGATTGGGGTGCCAGGATCATATAAAGGATTTTTTACAACATATTCCACATATAGGTTGTAGATATGCTTAAGTGAATCTCGTTGATCACCAGTCCTTGGATGGGTAATGAGAATAAGCTACATAAAAATGGTACTGTTAGTGATTGAATATGTTTTTGAAGAAAGGAGTATTACATACCTACATGCTCAACAGATACATAAATATGCCAAAGGTGGGCATGTTACATACATGTTCAATAGCTACATACCTACATAAATATGCTAAAGGTGAGGTCGATGACCATATTTCAAAACATATATCAAATGGAACAGGTGTGCATGAAAACAAGGTTGCAATGAGGCTTCTACTATGTGGTGTCAAACATGGCTTTCACTGGTATGATACTATTGCTGGAAATGACAGTAGTTTGAAGCCACCAGAACCTAACCTAAGTTTTATATTCATCCGATCCGAATACTTATAAGTTTTGTTATCCAGGAAAAAACACCTTCAATCTTAACGGAGTAACCAGTTCACCAGCCAAAATAATAAAACTATGATAAATTTAAGAATGAAAAACAGCAAGGGAAGAGAATAAATAATACATTGACTAACCTTTATACCAGAAGGGCTCTCCATGAAGCTCAATTTGTATGTGTTTGTCTTGAAGCTATAAAATGAGCAGCCCTGGCCCGGCAGTAGTGGCACCCCAAGATTTCCCTTTTCGGCCCTGCATATGATATGTAAAATGACCATGAGGCAAGTACTAGTGAATCAAGGGAATTAAATGCCAAAAGAGATTCATCTATTGGTACCCAGTTATCCCAGGTTGTCCAGACATTTCCTGAGTTCAAAATGACTTTAGTTTTACCAATATAATCCTATGGCCATGCAAAGGTAAGCAGATGCACAGCTTGGGAAAGAGATAGTAGAAGAACAATGTGCTGTGATTCTGTGAATGAAGATACAAAAGTTCTGAAGCAGTGATGTAAGTAATTTTCGATGGCTGAATTTTTAAGCAGTTTACCCATTTCATCTTCTGCATTTTGTCATTGTCAGGTTAAAGTACCTCAGGTGTGTGCATTGAGTTTTGCAGAAAAGTGACTAGAGTATATAAAGAATTAAATGTTCAATATTTCAATACTTCCGGACCTCATTACCGGCTCACAGAGCTCTTTTTATACAGGGGTGAAGAGCGAGATCAAAGGTCAGCCCTATTGTCATTTTCATGTTAAAGTCCCGCACATGTATATGAGATAGAGATTAATTCCGAAATTAAGGAGATATGAGCGCCGGTTCTTTACTGTCTCTCTTACCGTTCACCCCTTCCATCTGCCACATTTTCTCATCATAATTTCTACTGCAATTTCTGTCAAATTGGTCATACTGTGAATTACTCCTACTGAATCAAGTCGTGGATTGGCAAATACCCCCAACCAACTCAATGAATCAATAATTCCATCAACACTGACCAATTTTAAACAACAGACCATTTGCACTAATGCACGCTTCAAGCATAGAAAGCCGAAAACCATTCCGACAGCTACTACTTAGCAGCCAGTGAATATCGCAAGAACGGTTCTTCGCCCCACCAGCATCCACCCACCAATTAGTATGGTTTCGTGGACAGATCCGGAAAGAGAAAGAAGCGTACGTGGTCGGGTCGATCTTGGCGGTGAAGGACCGGAGGGAGAAGAGGAGGCCGAACATGAGCTTGTGGTCCTGGGTGGGATCGAGCGTGCGGACCGGGCGGTGCCACTCGCGGTACAGCAGGCAGACGCCGCTGCGGTTGAAGACGTAGAGCACCTGCGCGTTGGCGCCCGTGCCCGTGCCCGGCGGCGCCGCCGGCGCGGGGCTGGCCTCCGGCGCGACCGACGTCAGCGACGAGCCGCCGCCGAAGAACTGCATCGTGGAAGCTCGACGTCGAGGAGGGCGGAGCGCCGGGCTGGATCTCCGAGATCGGGATTCACCAGCCAGGTTTCGTTCCCTCGGTGATGATGTGTCCTCTAGATTCATGGGCCGGCTCGGCCCATATAAACCTACAGCCCAGCCCAGAAAAGAGTAGTAGCCTTGCTGCTTGGCTTCGCTTCAGCTGGGATGCTGGCTCCCCTTCAGGAACGATTGCTTCGGCCGCCGCAGCCATTGATTTCGGAAGTCATTTTAGATTTTCTTAGTTTGTGTTCTGGTCGTGTTCTTCTTCCATAAGTTCTGGAGTTTCACCGGACCGCTTCACCTGGATACTGACGGCGACGTCGCCGGAGATTGACACTGGTCGAGTTGGTTATGAATAGAACTTGTCTGGTTTTCTCCTGGCTAACAACAACGCTAACGAGGCTAGGTCATATACTTCCATGGAGAGGTCCTTCACGATCTACTTTCCGCCAAGGGTGAAGCTAGGATTTGGGCAAAGAGGAGGGCGAACAAATAACATTTTTTGCTAGGAAAATAGCAATCACATAAAAATATAACATAACAATACAAAAGAAAGTTATATTTCTATTAATTTAAATTTAGTTCTATATCAATAATTTAATCAAAAGTGAACTTTAGTCACTTATGAGAGAATAAAATAAATATTTTATAACATAATTACTAAAATAGTTAATAGCTACTCAAAGAAAACAAAAATATCAGGAAGGGCCATGCCCCTGCTCCCCCTGTCTCCACCCCTGCTTTCCGCTACCATTATTGCTGGCAATCATGTCGTGATTGCAAAATTCGGAGTTTCTGATGAGAGGAAGATGAAAAAGTCCATCATGTACATTGAGTCAAGGACTAGTTACTTGTTGTTCACGATCGGTCTTCAATATAAAATTTGGATAATTATGAACGTTAAACTTAACCTTGTGTTATTAACCCGTTTATTTTTGCTTCAGCTTTTGGTTTCTAACTTGTTTTTCAGTGTTCCTAAATTTCGTCTTTTTCTAGCTTTTTTAGGCTTTTTTGCCGGTTGTTATTTTCCCGTATTCGTTTGCATTGTCCGTGATGAATTAACTTGTTTTTTCTATTTTAAAATTTTTAATTTTAGTTACGCCAATAAGCCACCATTAGTTACAGTATAATTTCAATCAGCTACCATACAATTTTAATCATAAATCAGTTTATTTCAGCCCAATCAAGCGGCACCAAATATAAGCCACTACCATGACGTGGGCAATCATGTTGTGGTTGTACGTAAGGGTGCAAACGGATCGGATACGGACGGATATTGCTCATCCCATATCATTTTCCATATTTTTTGTCGGAGTCGGATACGGATAGTGCCGGATACGAATACGAATGCGGATATTCTCGGTCACAAATACGGATCGAATACATGCCGCTCCGGATACGGTTAGCCTCGGTCACGAATATTTAGTCGGATAATGCGCGGAAGCAAATTTTACATGATGACAGATACAAATTAAGCAACTAGTAAATTCTAGCTACCTAAGTAGCAACTAGCAAGTAAATTATAGAGGCTAGTTAAACAAATAATAGGCTAGTAGCTAACTAGCTATTTGAGGGGAATGGTTTATTGGAGTGTCGGCAATGTGTAAGCATCAAGTTAAAAATAGTAAGTGTGTTACACATTTGATGTGCACTGCATAGTTGCAGAGTTCAAATAAGAGGCTATTTTACCTCAAGCAGCGGACGCAGCCATTCTTTGCATTTGTAAGAGCTGTGCAATAATACGATAACTGGTTTTCTTCTAGAAGCAGTGTCACTAAGCCTCAGTAGAAGTACAGGTACACGTCCCTGTTCACCTGACTGTTGGGGAAAAATTATACTGAATTCTACTGTTTAGGAAATGAGAGGCAAAATAAAGCAAGTGTGCGTTGACTCTAGATTTATATAATGTAGATGCATAAGAGTACATGTGAGCCTGGATCTCAGAAACAAAAATAATACCAACTATGAAGCTCTCCACAAGTGGGTCTTCCAGACACAGTCCTACGTGGCAAAATGGAGGCAATTTGTTGGGTAAAGCTCATGCCTTTCATCAATATTGTCCCATTAAAGTTGATCCCGATTCCTGAAAGGCCCAACTTGAGGTAATATCTAATACTATCAACCTATATATGCTGACCACACTGACAGTAATTTTAAGCAATATCAGCCCAAGTGACATGTAACAGCCACATCTGCACTAAAGGGCAAAGGCACACTATTATTGCTCTTGAACTACCTTTTGAGGCTGCTCAGATGTAACTGGCTTCCATCCATAGGTCTCAATTTTCAGTGCAAAGAAGCAATCAAAGCACAGTGCAACATTCCCTTGCAACAAAATAACGATCGACAGAATAGCATGGCCACGTACCAAGTAGAAATTTTCTTCAACCATCTTCTCCTTGAAGTTCTCCACCTCCTTCCTCGGGCACGACTCCATCGCCTGAAAATTTCCAGATACAACTAACAATCAGCACCAATCACCTCAGTCTTACACAAGATCTTTGTTCCAATCAAGGATCCTGACCTCCCTGGACCCCGCCCAGAGGCCCGTTCCCTTGGTACAGCGGGTCCTGCACCGGACTCCCTTGCTCCACCGAGAGCGGCACTGGCACGAACAAATCCAAAGCCAGGCATTGATCAGCACACTCGAAACAGTATTGATTTCACATATGAGACATCCTCTGAACAATCTAGCCAGTAGCATGCACAGTAATAACCAAGCACGCAGTTGGCGCATCTCAAATCCAAGTGCTAACTTTGTATACAAACAAAGCACGCTTCATGCCTGCAGCTCTCCTCTGAACATTCAGACTCCCAACTCAAAACTTCAATTTTGCTCACGCCGCTCCACACACACGATAGACGGAGGGAGATGAGGCTGACCTTGTAGGTCGCGGCGGCGGCTGAGCAGGACCTGGAAATACTCCGACCTGAGATCGCCGGCGGCGGCGGCCATTTTTCTCCCCTCGCCGGCTGCGACCGCGACCCTGGTGCTATCGGAGCTGGAACTGGGCGTGCACTTGGATGAGCTGTGGCAGCCCAGCTACACGAGGGGCTTGAAGTGGCCGCTTCCACTCGCCCGCAGGCGCTGCTCCCTCCTCCTCGCCACGGGCGGCACGTGCGCGGCGCGGCCAGCGGCGGGGCACGCGAGGCGCGGGCACCACATGGCAGCCAGCGTGAGCACGAGCGAGAGCGCCCTGGCCCTCCTCCTGCTCACCGGCGATCCTCTGCTCACCTGGCCCTCCTCCTCGCTGCCGCTGGTCGCTACTCGATTGTTAGGGTTAACCGGTTAAGTGGGCTGTGGGGCATCGCTCGGTCAGTCGGATGGATTGGGCCATTCCATTGGGCAGTTAGGTTATCCGGATAGTTACCGGATAATAATCCGGTAACTATCCGGAAAAATATCCGGAAAATTTCGTATCCGTCGGATAATGTATTTTTCGAATCCGTATCCGACAAAACATATCCGAATCCGTATCCGTAAAAAATTTCGGATATCCGTGAATATGCTCCGAATTATATCCGAATTAAAACGGATGGACGGTCAATCGGGAAATATCTGCTCCGTTTGCACCCCTATTTGTAAGATTCAAAGCTTTCGGCGTGAAGGTAAAAGATTCGGACACGCTCTTTCGCTAAAGGAATTGACATTAACATGGTGTTTACCTAGCAGTCTACAATGTAAAATTTGGATATTTGTGTACTTTCAACCTTGTTTTATTAATACACGTTACATGATCTATCTAAAGGCCCTGATCAACTCGGCTTCGGCTTCTGGCTTATTTTTCACTATTCATAAGTTTTGTCTTTTTCTGAACTTTTGGCTTTTTGTTGAGCTTTTTTGCCGGTTCTTTTTTTCCCGTATTTGTTTGTATTATACGTAATGGGCTAACATATTTTTAAAATTTTTAAATTTAATTATGCTAAATAAGCCTCTGCCAGCTACAGTGCTTTTTTCAGCCAGTTACAGTGCTTTCAGCCATAAGCCATGAGCTTTTCAGCCGAACCGATCACCACCAAAAAATGCTTCACCTCCTCCTTACAAGTCTTCGGTACGGTATGGTTAATTCTGTTTATCATGGCGTTATGTTTGCAATAGAGTTAGGCAAATTTGATGGAGTTAAGTGTTCGTTTGGTATGTAGCCACACCTGTGACAAGATTTCTTTTCTACTACTCGGGTACTACACGTCAGTGCCTAAAAAACTATGGTAATATTTCTTTTGCTAGCTAAAGTGTGACTTTAATTTTGATGGCCTAGTTTTATGCAAGTTTGGCAAAAAAAAAAGTACAATAAATTTTGACAACTTTAGTATTAGAACTAAGCAAGCCCTAATATTGTGTACATCTACCACACTACACAAGTCAAGCTCTTCCATAGCCTTTTTGTGAATTATCGCCTTTTAAAGACAAGATGGGGAGAAACTCCCCCTAAACATGTGCGTGCCTACGTAGGGGAGCGAAACCTGAGAAGTGGTTCGTTCATTTAATTCGGTCTATTCAATTTCTGGGAGTTAGAAGCCAAACCAAATACTAAACATCATCTAATATTACAGAATAAAGGTTGTCTAACAACAAAAAACGAATAAACTGGTATATTCAGTTTGGTTTGGTTTGGTAATTCAGTTTCGATGTAAAAATGCTCACCCCAAGGCGCACATAATGGATGCATGGGTTGGGATGATTTGGATCATGGAATTGGTGCTAATTAATTATAGTGTCCTTTTCATCCTAAATATTTCATGTGGTTGTAACTTATTCCCATTGCTTGCATACAACTTGTGTCATTATGGCACCATTTATACATTACAGCTATCAGTGGCAGAGCCAATTTTTCCAGTGTTGTCCTTCTTTGTAATAAAATGGAAGATTTTGGGTTTGTTCAATAAATACCATACATTTGAAGGGCTTAAGAGAAAAAGGTCATATGAGTCTTATGACACGTGTGACACAAGGTGAATCACCGATTGACAAATGTATCAACATATGAGCATCCATTAGGATCTGGCTAGGTGCATGGTTGCATTTCGACCAAATGATTGGAATAGATGATTTGGATTAGGGAGAGGGTTGAGTTTGCACTTGCAAGTCCAATTTACATGGGTTTGGTGTACGTTACTTATGTTGAATTCAATTCATCGAGCTGACTATGTTCATAACACAAAAAATGGATGAATAGGTTGGGACCATATGGATGATGGAACTGGTGCTAATTAATGTTTCTAAATATTTCTTATGATTATAACTTTTATTTATTGATTATGGACGAAGTGTTTTGTTATAGTACCATTTATGCATTGCGGCTATTAGTGGCAGAGCCAATGTTTATGTTCATTGGCATCCCTCGAATGTAGTTTTTCTTTTTTATGTTGTCCTTCTCTATAGTAAAATAGAATAACATGCATTTGAAGGGCTTAAGAGAAAAAATCTTGTGAGTCATATGACTCATATGCCACATGGTGGATCAATGATTGACAAATGTATCAACAAATGAGGATATATTAGGATCTGGGGTGCATGGTTGCATTTCGACCAAATTTGACTAGATCTTTCGCTAGAGGTAAGCTATGGGTATATGATGCTAAAATTAGACATCTAAGATCTCAATCCTAACTAGGTCATGAACCTTAACTCAAGCTAGATGTTGGGTGTCACCTTCTACCATTTTCCCAAACATAACTGTAAAATATTTTGTACTAGGCTTGGTGGTCTATCACTGTGTTGGGTGAGGCCTTCTCCAGTTGTCCTAACTAACTTCAAACTATTTTGTAGTAGAAAAGCTTATGACCATTCTGCCGTATTTAATCCTTATCAATAAGGGGCATATTCAAGGAATATAATGATGTAATAATTTAAGAATTATTCTATCCTCGTCAAGTACATATCACATATTAAAGATCTATAATATATAAACAAAATAATATTTTTATTCTTACCAGGTCTCCACGGGAGCCGTGGATGGAGTTTGACCCGCACATCCCTATCTCCTCGCGAGGAGGGGGGTGTAGTTCAGCCCCTGCCCCTGTTGGGGAATATCTTAGCGGGTCCCCACCCCTGCGAGGTGAATTGCCATCTCTAGCTATGGAAGAGCTTGACTTGTGTAGTGTGGTAGATGTACACAGTATTAGGGCTTCCTTAGTTCTAATACTAAAGTTGTCAAAATTTGTTGTACTTTTTTCCCAAACTTGCATAAAATTAGGCCATCAAAATTAAAGCCACACTTTAGCTAGCAAAAGGAATATTACCATAGTTTTTTAGTCACTGACGTGTAGGACCCGAGTAGCAGAAAAGAAATCTTGTCATGAGTGTGGCTACATACCAAACGGATGTCTATGTCGGTCAAACATAACTGTAAAATATTTTGTACTAGGCTTGGTAGTCCATCATCATGTTGGGTGAAGCCTTCTTTAGTTGTCCTAAACTAACTTCAAACTATTTTGTAGTAGCATGATTGTTCCACAAGGCTTAACCCAATGCCAATTATTCCAGCTTCAACTAGCTAAAGCAGCAGAGTCTTCAATTAGGAGTTCCGTGAGTGGACGAGTTGTCTTCTCTCTTCTGTTGTGGATAGGGCTGGCAACAGGACCAGGGTCCCGGGGGCTTGCCCACATCCTCATCTCGATACTCATTAAGGACCCCTAGCCCCATCCCCGATAGAACAAACGGGGCACAAACCTCCCCCGTTAATGTCCCTGTGGGGATGCGAGCCCTGCCTTATCCTTGCCAGGTACCCCTCGCCCTGTCCCCGCTAGACCAAACGAGGCACAAACCTCCCACATTAGTGCCCCATGGGGATCCCTATCATTTATGGGCCCGTGGGGATGAGAAAAAATAGTTTAAATATAGATTTCAAATTCATGTGACTTTATTAATTAATTTAGGAAAAAGTTCATATGACACCTCAGACTTTATTTGAAAGTCTGTCTAGCACCGCAAACTATGAAATCGGATATTTTACCCTTCAAACTTTGCAATCCAATTCAAATAACACTCTGGCCCAGTTTCGAATGGTGGTATTACCGCATGGTGTGATGAGTGGGTGATTTTATCACGTAGGATGACAAGCTAATCAAGTTTAGTGAATGTCACATGGGGCCCACAGGGACTTCTCTTCCAAATCGAAACAGAGAGGAAGGGAACTACATGGGGCGGTGGTCATGGAAGCACGGCTGGGAGCTCGATGGGGGAGAAGCCCTTATGGACTCCACATGTCATTGACCAACTTAGCTAGTGTGTCATTCTACGTGGCAAAATTACCCACTCATCGTGTCATGCGGGTAATACCATCATGTGAAACTAGATAAAAGTGTTATTTAAATCAAATTGCAAAGTCTGGGGGTCAAATATTTGATTTCATAGTTCGAGGTACTGAACGAACTTTCAAACAAAGTTGAAGGTGTTATATGGACTTATTCCATTAATTTATAAGTATTTAGGTATATTTTCTCCAAATATAGCTTCTAAGGTTATATCCTAACATATAAACTAAAGTTTTAGTCTAAATATCTATGAAAAGAGTACATATCACATATTAAAGATCTATAATATATGAGCAAAATAATATTTTTATTTTTACCAGGTCTCCACGGGAGCTGCAGAGGGGGTTCAACCCGCCCATCCTCGTCTCCTCGCGCGGGGGGGGGGGGAGTTCGGCCCGTGCCCCTGTTGGGGAATATCTCGGCGGGTCCCCACCCCTACGAGTGAAAGCATCTAGGCCCCTAAAAATGATTTTGGTTATTTGATGCTAAAGGGGGAGAAGACTTGAAGAGGGAGATGAAGCTAGAAGATGATGAAGCTCAATTTATCTTTTTTTTAATATGATCTTTTATTGTAATGACTTTTATGGGTTGTATTGAACATTATGGTTGAGATGTAATGAACTCCTGTGTTTACGCTTATGCCTTGATAAATTTTGAGTTGTATGCATCTTGTGCCATTTTTTTAACCATTCCTTGTGATGAAGTGATATATATATATATATATATATATATATATATATATATATATATATATATATATATATATATATATATATATATATATATGCACATGTTTAGGGGGAGTTTCTCCCCATCTTGTTTTTAAAAGGAGATAATTCACCAAAAGGCTATGGAAGAGCTTGACTTGTGTAGTGTGGTAGATGTACACAATATTAGGGCTTGCTTAGTTCTAATACTAAAGTTGTCAAAATTTATTGTAATTTTTTCATAAAACTAGGCCATCAAAATTAAAGTCACACTTTAGCTAGCAAAAGAAATATTACCATAGAAGGACAACACTGGAAAAATTGGCTCTGCCACTGATAGCTGTAATGTATAAATGGTGCCATAATGGCACAAGTTGTATGCAAGCAATGGGAATAAGTTACAACCACATGAAATATTTAGGATGAAAAGGACACTATAAATTAATTAGCACCAATTCCATGATCCAAATCATCCCAACCCATGCATCCATTATGTGCGCCTTGGGGTGAGCATTTTTACATCAAAACTGAATTACCAAACCAAACCAAACTGAATATATCAGTTTATTCGGTTTTTGTTGTTAGACAACCTTTATTCTGTAATATTAGATGATGTTTAGTATTTGGTTTGGCTTCTAACTCCCAGAAACTGAATAGACCGAATTAAATGAACGAACCACTTCTCAGGTTTCGCTCCCCTACGTAGGCACGCAACCCAACCAAAACCCAAGGACCAACTTGCCAACTCCCGGTCCAAGTGTCCAACCCTAACTCTCTTACCCAACACATTCAGTTCCCAACTTCACATTCTATTCCCTATTTGAGTCTAACTCCTAACCCTAGCCATCACCATCCAAGCGTGAGGCATCCATTGAGGCGAGCAGCCTATGCAGGGCGGTGAGAGGGAGGAGCTGTAGGTGGTGGTGAGGGGAGGGGGAGGTGGCGGCAAGAAGAACGAGGTAGCAATAGGGGCGGAGCTAGCATGGGTGTCCGGTATGCACTGTGTAACGCCCCGATTTCTGGGGTCATTGGGATTTCCTCGTAACTGCCTAGGATTGTTCTGCTACGAGTACTTTAGATGAGTGCACATCATTTCCATCACAAGTTTAAGCATAAAAACAAAATATTATTACAAAATTAAGGCTTAGCAGCTAAGTTTTACATAGCGGGGAGAGCGCGCAAAGTTATATTACAATACAAAATAACTCCACAGGCGTGCCTGAGTGTAGAATAAACTCTAATATCAGGCGTCATCTACATCATAGGGATCTTCAAAGCCTTCCTTAATGGTTCCTTCATTATTTTCCCAAGCATCTTCGTTAATAGTTTAGTAAGGGTGAGTACAACCAACGTACTTAACAAGTCACATGGGAAATACTATATAGCTACTTGCCAGAATTTTTAAGAGATGGGAATATAGTGGTTTTATTAAAGTATTTATGGATACAATTTTATTTATAAACATTTTGTTTTTAAACAGAAAATAACAAATCATAAACTTATTAAGGAATTTGCGGTTTCAACATCTCAATTACCAAACTTCAATATTTCCAAATCATTTCAAAATCTACTCATGCTTCACTATTGGAATCACCCATTAACACAGTTTCATTTACCAGAAGCATAGCGTATTCGAATACCACATATTATGAGTCTACAGAATTGCCTAACTTTACCCACAAGATTTCTTAACCCGTGTGGCTGAGTTAAGAAAACAAGATTGCTTCACTTCTCATCTCTTTATGTAGTCTCTATCTGATAGACTAGATACCCCTATCACAGGATACGGCGGCCTAACAGGGTGAAACCTACCGTTGTGAAAGTATGGTTTTGCCGTTTCCATACCACATTCTTACGCCTATTGTACCCTTTTTTGGAATGGTATATTATATCCTTATAGTATATATTCAATCGATTTGAGCAAGTCAACACTTGTGATTGAGTGATCACTATGTTCTTTACTTAGCATAAGGTTCTACTCCTTACTTTTTATCAACCAAGTAACCATTCACAAATAAATATCCCAGTGCATTGCAGCACTGTCACTACTAGTGTAAAGTAGTTGAATTTTCTAACCTACCATAGTATATTTTATAGTAATTTATTATTACTAGGGGCTTGTCAAGGTGAATATGGCCATCAAATAAAACAAAGATTTTTCATGTGGTAGGACATAACTAAATAACATGTCATTCTAAATATTTATTGTACAAGAAATAAGTGCGTAAATAAGATAATAAAAATACTGGTAATTAAATAATTAAAGGAATATAGGTTCAGTATGATCAAAAACATGTGACTTGCCTTGCAGACCAATGTACTCTATTGATTCGTAATCTTTTGATTCTTGAGCTTGAACTTAATCTTCTCCTCCCTGGGTTGGCTGGTCTACGACGTCATGTGCTAGCGCAAAGCAAAAGAAACAAATCAATTCTGTGCTCGAAGGATTGAGCTAGGAATAAAAAGAAAGAAAATAAAGAAGTAAAATCAAATAAAATATGTTTAAGGATTACATGAGGGTTGGTATGAGAAAACAGAGTTGAGAAATGGGTAGATGGGTTCGAAATGATCGAAATGGATGCATATATGTATTTTAGGGTTCTGTGAACAGTAACAGTCTGGTACTGTTCATCGCGGGTTTAGTCCTTATCAGGTTGATGCTGTATAGTTAGAGAACAGAGGAGTTATGAGTACTTGGGTGGTCTTGAGTACGACTATGTAGTCGGCTGGATGGTTGAGGTTCGACTTCAAGCGTGAAGTCGGGGAGGTCAGACGGTGTACGAGTTGCTATGGAGATTGGATGATGTTCGAGTAGTTGCGGAGATTGGGCGATGTCCAAGTGGCTTAAAAGATTGGACGGTGTTCGAGCGATTTAAGAGCATCAGACGGCGTACAAGTGATGTTTGTTCAGGACTCAGACCAGAGCGGTCGAAGCTCCTCTCGATTACAAGGTGGTCGGAGAGTTCAAGCGATGGAGCATTTGGAGAGTTCAAGCGGTGGAGCGGTCGAAGATTTCAAGCAGTGGAGCGGTCGGAGATTTCAAGCGATGGAGTGGTCAAAGAATCCGTGGTCAATACAACAATTGGTGACCATGGGTGAGTTCCTGGGGCCACAAGGATTCCATTTCTAGGCTCAGGAGCTACTGGAAGTTAAGCGAGCGTCGGCAGTGAGGTCTTCTCTTTTTGGGACTTTTGAATGGCACAAGGGTTAATGGCAGGTTAAAGGACAATAGCATTCGCAATTCTAGAGTATTGCTAGGTGCTTGAGGAAGCTACGAACAAGGGTAATCGAAATGTAATAGGCCAAATCGATAGATTGAATTCAGGGCTTACTTTGGATTTTTCAGTGATCACTGTGTTGGTGATATGCCCTAGTGGCAACATGGAGATGTTGAATATATCACATACTATGTTTATGATACATTGCTTTGTTCCTTGAAATAGACATTATCATTATTGATCAATGAGTATGTGACTTATTCATGAGACTCTTAATGCCAAAATGTTGCTATTTCTAAATGATCCCTATTATATATCATATGAGGAACAAATATGATTCAAAGATCAGCATATGTATTGATTGATGATCATGTCTCATGGATCATGGTATGGAGATACCAAATCAATAATATGGACATGTGTTAGTGAACATATGTTGGATAGACCGGCCATGAGACACTGCAGAGATTCCATGTGTCATCAGTTGGTCTCAAGTAGTGTTTATGTAGAATCCTTAGAGTTGAGATCATCATGGTTCCCAACATGCGTAGTAGCCTATTTTGGGACTACTAACCACTACTCCGTAACTGGGTAGTCATAAAAGTAGTCTTCGGGTTTGCTATGAAACATGTAGTGGGATGTGAATGATCAAGATAGAATTTACCCCTCCTTATGGGAGAGATATCTCTGGGCCCCTCGATGTAATGGATTATGAAAGTGCATGGTCATGACAAGGTGATTGAGGAGTCAATCACGAGTTTATAATCCATCACGGAATCGAGAGAGTGATTGAGCTATTAAGAGGATGACACAGGTCTCGCCTTGAGCTCAATCTATATCGTGAGGCAAAGGGATTCGTACATGAGAACATTACAGGTTCAGCCGATATGATCTTTACGTATACTTTGGGGTTAATATGTCTTACTAGAGGCCGCTATTAACAGGGTGACCGGAAAGGCATTTCCGGGTCGCGACCAAGTATACGTGAACCTACAGGGTCGCACACTTAACGGGTTGGAACACTAATTCGAATGTGATTCAGATGTGGGCTCAATTCGGATAGAGATCCGGATAGACTCCTATTTGGGCCTCGGTCCACGAGGCCCAAGTGAGGAGGTCTATATATATGGAGGCGAGGGGCTGAGGGGTGCATGATTTTGTTAATCCCGAGCCAAACCCTAGCCGCCACCTCTCGAGCCAAACCCTAGCCACTTGCGAGTGCTGGTACACTCGCGATCGGCGTTCCAGCCCCAGACGTGTGGATACCGGTGGAGGCGCTGCTCGTTGCGGCGTTGATCGGCATCAACAATCTGCAGATTAGATCCTGCACGTGGTGTGGTTGATCGTGTGGAGGAGACGATCTGTTCGGGACGATTGGCTACTTCCACTACTACCTCGACGCGCGTGGTTGGATCGGCTTCTCCAACTCTTCTTCCGCTGCGCTGTGCGTCTAGTGGTAACGATCCATGATCCCTCCTTAGCATGATGTCCTGGTGTGCGCGGTAGAAAAGTTTTGTTTTCTGCTATCGTAGCCTACGCGCATTCCTTCACACTGGCGGAGCTTTGGTCGCCAGAGCAATTGAGGGTGGGCGGCTCACCTCGGGTACCGGTGCTTTCAAATGGAGGGGTTTGGGGGTTTAAATAGCATGAGGAAGGTGGTTTGGCACAGGACATGGGTCATGGTGGTGTGGCACGTGGCAGGGTCAAGAAGGCGCGGGAAGGCACGGCGCGGCTGGCGGTGCAGATATTTGGCGCTTCCTTGGGCATGACATTGCGGCGGTCAAAAGCTAAGGGGAATATCAAGTCAACTATGAGAAGGTGAGAGTAGAGAGGTCGGTGAGATGGTGAGTAGCGGGGAGGTGAGGTGGCCACAGTGCTTGTTCAAGAGAGATGGCGGGTGCGTATGGAGGCTAAAAGTGTTAGGAGCCGTGGCCAAATATTACGGCTTGGGGTGGTCGGCCGTGAGAGGAAGCAGTGAGGCGGCGGTGGCAAAGTCTAGCCCGGGAGCTTCGGTGCAAGCCAAGGGAAATTAATCAGGTGTCAGAGGCTCAGGGAAAGATGGTATGATCGACTGACCAGGTTTCTACGATGATTGGCCGAGGATCAAGAGAGAGGCGGTGGCAAAAATCACGGCAGTGCATCGTCCTTCGACATTTATCGAACGGTAAATAGTAGCGACAACCAGGGCTTGGCACAAGTGGACAGAGGAGGCGCATGACCAGTGAGGGTAGGCACCAAGGAGTGAAGAAGATGTAGAATTGGGTAAGGATTCGCGTGAAATCAAAGATTCGATGAAATTCATTTTTTTTTTCAAAATTCAGGTTGTTTCTTACTGGCACACCCAAAAAAATTAGAAAATCAGTAGGGAGTATATATGAATCAAGTCGTGGGAGATGTCCAACGGCCAGATTAAACAAGCTGCCAACCATGAAGGATGACTCATCGAGTAGGAGAACGACGAGACGATGAACAAAGCGATTCAATGGGAACATGGGCTGGCTTAGCTAGCACCCACATAACTAAGGCCCACTAGCCCACAGCTTACTTAATCAAAAACCCCTAACACGGGGATGATTAGTGCTGATGCTATGTGGATTCAAGGCACTTGAGTGGGCACGGGCACGCAGCGAGGCATGGCAAGGGCACGGACTATGGGTGGAGCAGCGAGTTCACAGCCAGGGGCGTACGGAGAAGCATGGGATGCAAAATTCCATGCTCTAGAATTGACTTACTTTTTATTACTAACTTGTCCCTTTTTTTCATGGTTTACCTTTGCTAATTTTTTTGCCCAGTGTCACCTAATGTTTTGCCTTCGAAGTATGAAATCACATTGTGTGGTATTGTAATTTTTATTACATATTTTGTAATATTATATACGTGTAGGATCTTATTTGTATTGTACTTTTGCCAACTTTTGAATTTATTCGTAATATTATAGTTATGCTATTATAAATCTATTTTGTGTAAAAGTGTGCACATCCACTCGAGGTTTTCTAGCTCCGCCATTGAACGGCAAAAGTGTGCACATCCATTCAAGGTTTTCTAACTCCGCCACAGGGCGGCAAACCAATGAGTGGTGGAGACGAGCGACGCTGCAACGGGAGGAGGTTAGGAGGCGACGAGCCCAAGGCCAAGAAGAAAGCTGCCATATTATTGTTAGTTTGTTTGTGTTTGCCTTTATTGTGCTTTGCTGGCATATTGCTGTTTAACTTCAAAATTTCGGAAATTGGTGATGTCAAGTACTTAAATAACTATTGGCTATGTATTACAGTATTAGACTAGGCTATCACTGTTGAGTGTTGGTCATGTACTGCTGTCCTGCTACGGTTTGCGTTTGACCCTGTTGTTTCTACTTTGTATTGCTGCCCTGTTTCTAGTTTGTATTGCTACCCTGTTGATATCAGCATTCTGAAGTGCTGCTGAGTGTGAGTGCTGACCAATATATTTTGGTTAACTGAATTTATTGAAAAACCAAATCAAAATATTTTAGTCTATTAGGTTCGGTGTCTTATTTCAGCATGGTTAACTCAGTTGCCATCTTAAAAAAACTGAAATATTTTTTACCGAATAAACCGAATTGGTTTTACCAAATACTAAATGCTCACCCCTATTTGTGCCGATCCTTCACCAATTATGTAGACGTAGCCAACTTAGTAGATTGAATTCAACATAATTAACAGACACTGAATCCACGTGAATTAGGGTGTATTTTTTTGGGCTGTGGCTGATGGCTTTGGATATAGCACGGGTGTTTGTGCGAATGAACCGAATGCTGATAAGTTGTTTCAAAAAGACTGTCCTGATAAGCCGTTTTAAAATGACAACAGAAAAATCATTCTATTTATTTATTACGAAAAGCTATATCTATAAACTGAAAAGAACATGGCTTAGACTGCAAAATCAACCCCTCTTCCTAATCCAGCCAGCCATACGTATCCCCTGTGTAACCTACCGGTGGCACCTAGCAGCGAGCAAGCCCCGTTTCAAACACCTGAATCAAAACCTACCATAAAACTCCAGCAACCGACAGGTAGGTCCAGGCGCCGAACAGTGCCCCATGGCCCACAGCCCAGCAGGACAGCCACACGCCCCCATCAAGAAGCGGCGGCGAGCTGAGTGGCCTTTGATTGAGAAACGCTTTCCAAAACTAGCCGTTGCAGCCTCGCTTCCTCACTCGCCCCACGCCACGCCACACCGCCCGCTCCGCTCCTCCCGAATTCTTTTTCTCCCCTCTCTCCGAACGCACCGAGCCGGAGAATTCAAACGGTACAGGTAGAGAGCACCGTATCGCACGAGAGCGAAAGGCTCCTCCTCCTCTCCTCTCGTCGCGCGCACACCGGCGGCTGCGGCGGCGCGGCATCCGGCTTTCGATCTCTCCGCCCGCTGCTCGCTGCGCGCGCCCGCGGTTGCCGAGAGATTGCTTGGTCGGATCCCCTCCCCGCCTGTGCTGGTGAGTGATTTCTCTGCCCCTTCCTTCCGCCTCCTCGAATCCTTCTTTCTCGCGGTGGTCGCCGAGCCGCAACCCGCGGCCGGGGTCGCACTCCCGCCGCGCCCCCACCCCGCCCGCGGGGGTTCGCGTCCGGGAAGGTGAATCCCCAAGGGAAGCAGCTGCCGCTGGCGCCGCCGTCAGATCTGCCGCGGTGGCACCGCTCGCTACCGCTGGCGCCGCGCGCCGGATGGAGAAGTGCCCGCTGGTTTGGAAATTGGTTGGGTTAGCGCTCGGAGGTTTTGGGTGGTTTTGTCTTGGGAAGGAAGGTAGTTTATTTGCTGCTCGCTTGTGGGTTTTTGGTAAGCGCTGTTGTTAGATTGTGCTTTCCATGTACTAATCAGCTTACCAGCATGCATCTCCGAGATAAATTTAGCTTCTCTTTCTTTCTTTTTTCTTAACAATTCTTGCGGTGTTTTTGGCTCGTGGATTTTGTGTCGACGAATTTTTTTTAAGGAGATGGTGTGATTAGGACATAATCTGGAATATGAAATCGGATTTTTTTTTTTGGAATTGGTGCCTTTTCGTAATAGATTGGGCGGCATCTGATTGTGACCTGTGCGATGCAGCTAGCACAGATTTCTTATAAGGAAATTAGTTTGTTCTTAATGGCAACTCTATTTTTATATTTAGGTAATTATTTTTTTCTCTTGCTATCATTTGAACAAAAACAAAAAAAAAAGGATTTGTGCTTGCATTATTTATTGGAAATTGGATCTGCCGTTTGCTTGTTTTTTAGAATAGAATTGGGGATAACGATTATACAAATTTCGAAAACTTGAGTTGTTGCTGGCTAGATCGCTGTGTAATATTACTTATAAATGGTGGAGTAAAATCTTTAAATTACATTTATGTTGCTGCAGTGCTACCTTTCCTGCATTAGGATACATGATTTGTTTTTATGATGGATGATGATGAGCTGTTACTTTGTTTTATATTCGTGTAATTTTATAAGAATTTGAACTTGAAAATTGTTGCATTGTGGCAGATCTCGGTGTCCCTTTCTGCAAGAATTTTGTGAGAAGGCTGGGTTCTTGCGGTTTTTCCCAGCCTTCTGGGTGCTGTTCGAATTCAAGGAACTTTGTAGTTTATATCAGACAACGAGGGTAAACAAATGGGTGCATCAAGACCTCCAAGCACCCCTGCATCAAAGATTGAGCGCACACCGATGTCGACCCCAACCCCTGGTGGAAGCTCAAGGGCCAAGGAGGAGAAGATCTTTGTCACAGTGAGGGTGCGACCGTTGAGCAAGAAGGAGCTGGTTGCGAAGGATCAGGTGGCGTGGGAGTGCGCTGATAGCCAGACAATCTTGTTCAAGGCCCCCCCACAGGACCGGGCTGCACCCACCTCTTACACTTTTGGTACACTGTCCAGTGACCAATTCTTGACTGCGTAGCTCAAGCAGTTCTGTTTGTAGTGACAGAAGTGACCTTCTAATTAACTAATTAATGCCCTTGTATCCCTCCCAGATAAGGTGTTTGGGCCGGCGTGCCATACAGAGGTGGTGTATGAAGAGGGAGCCAAGGATGTTGCTATGTCTGCATTGACAGGCATTAATGGTAGATTAATACTCATTTTGTAGCTTGGTGCTAGTGGAATGATGATCTGTAAGTGATCCATTTCATTATCTTTGTTCTGCAGCCACCATTTTTGCCTATGGCCAGACCAGCAGTGGCAAGACATTCACAATGAGAGGCGTTACTGAGAGCGCCGTTAGTGATATTTACAGGCACATAGAAAATGTGAGTTTTATGCATCTGTTGATGCAACAATTTTGTGCAATTATGGAAGTTTGCTTTCTAACATGTCATAATTGTTTCTTGCTTTTGTGGATTGTTTAGACTCCTGAGAGGGAATTTATTATCAGAATTTCTGCCATGGAAATTTACAATGAGATTGTGAAGGATCTTCTACGACCTGACTCTGGCCCCCTTCGCTTGTTAGATGATCCTGAGGTTTGTTTGCAATTTGGCTCAGTCTATACACTGCCCCTACACGATTCTCTTTCATGTTGTAATGATCTTATAAAAAATTATTTTGGTTTGACAGAAAGGAACCATTGTGGAGAAATTGGCTGAAGAGGTTGCCAAGGACAGCAAACATCTTAGGCATCTAATCAGCATTTGTGAAGGTAACTGCTATCATCTGTACAGTCTTCCATCTAAAAAAGGGAAGAAGAAATGGACAGTGATAATTACTTAATAATGTTTAATGACCTTCCAAATAACTGCAGAACAAAGACAGGTGGGGGAGACTGCACTAAATGACACCAGTTCACGTTCTCACCAAATCATTAGGCTGGTATATATAAGAAGAATCATTCCTGTTTACATTGAATCTTTCCAAGAAAACATAGCGAGGAAAGAACTAATTTTTTTTATTGTGTATATCTCTATCCAGACAGTGGAGAGCAGGCTCCGTGAAGTATCAGGATGTGTTAAATCTTTTGTGGCTAGCCTGGTAAGCGTACTGTCCTAATTTTGGAACGTGGTATGCTGACTTTTATTTAATCTTGATTTGGCTTGCTTTTGTTTGCAGAATTTTGTTGACCTTGCTGGAAGTGAACGGGCTGCACAAACACATGCAATTGGCGCAAGATTGAAAGAGGGATGCCATATAAATCGCAGCTTGTTGACTTTGACTACTGTCATCAGAAAACTAAGGTCTGAGTTTCTCAGAAATAAAAAATTCTACTTACACATAAGAAGTTTGGATTAGATGTTATTTAATGGGTTAACCTGTTCTATCTTCTATGCATTCATCTTGAAGGTAGTCCCCAAGTTACTTAGATTCACTGTTGCACTAGTCTTAATTCTAGTTGTTATTGTTGGTTGTTTAACGATCTCAGAATGTTAGTGTTGTACCTCAGTCCTACCAAATTTTATAGATAAGTGCACGGAGAAAGTGCTAATGAAATGCATCAGATGAGCAGATAAAGAGCACTTAATAAAGTACATTGGTCTGTACTTCTAATTAATTGCTACAATTTTGAGTGGGTCATTTTGCATATTTAAAACCAACTTCTGTTTTGTTAATATCTCGTAGTAATGAGGTCTTCAATTGGCTGGTAAAAAAAGTAATTCCTTTATGTGTTGATAAATGACTGAAAGTCAAAACTTGGGGATGAGGTTTTTTGGTACGTGAGTAGCTTTGGTATGTGAGGAACAATAATTAGTAGTTACATATTGCAGGGGCATGAACTCATCACGTTATCTTCAACTCATTTAATTCAACTCAGTTACTGTTTATCTTCATTTGTTTTGTTCTAGTTTGTAACTTTAGAATTAATAGACAGATAAACAATGCAAATATATTCTATATGGGAATATCTTGCAGGTTACCAACATGTGCCATGTTAAATAACTGCTAAACGGATATGGTTATTGCATTAACTTCACTTTGCTCCTTTAATTATTTGACTAAGTGGACTTGTCAACAATCTAGAAACAAGTTCCAATTTAGAATAAACAAAATTTAGGCATGAGTTAGATGTGGAATCAATGGCTAGATAAACAATGTAAATAAATTTGTACAATGCAAAATCGGCTATCCAAGTTGCAGAAATTGCCGTCTTCTTTTGCAATGCATACAATTGCTGAAATGTCTAAGTGTACCAGCAGTTAGCATTCAGATTATGTGAGCAAGAAAATACATGGTATTTGTATTGGCTTCTTGGTTTGAAAAGGCAAGACTCATGAAAAAATTCCATATTTATTTGGAACTTTGAACAAACTAATTGTAAATTTCCATTGCAGCTCTGAGAAAAGAACTGGACATGTACCCTATCGAGATTCGAAGCTCACACGTATTTTGCAACTTTCTTTGGGTGGAAATGCAAGAACAGCCATCATTTGTACCATGAGCCCAGCCCTAACACATGTAGAGCAATCTAGAAATACTCTATTCTTTGCAACCTGCGCCAAGGAGGTTACAAATACTGCAAAAGTTAATATGGTAAGAGTTGTAACTGTGAGACAGTATTTCTTTGTCTTACCGTTAGTTGTTGAAATCAATTACGTTCATCAACATGTAACTCAACATTCCATGGTCCATACAGGTTGTATCAGATAAGCAATTGGTGAGGAACCTTCAAATGGAAGTGGCCAGACTGGAAGCTGAACTGAGGACCCCTGATCGTGCCTCCTCTTCTGAGATCATCATAATGGAAAGGGACAGGAAGATTCGACAGGTAATGTCTTTGACCAAGGATGAAATGGATGCTAGGAATCATTGTCATTTTGCAATTGGTCTAATCAAGTGAACCTTGCAGATGGAATTGGAATTGGAAGAACTCAAGAAGCAGAGAGATAATGCGCAGTCACAACTTGAAGAACTACGAAAGAAGATGGGTGATAACCAGCCAGTAAGAATTTGACCTTTTCTCATCCAGAACTTCTCTTTTACTGTTAACTAAATCTTTTCCAATTCCATGCTTTTCTTCTAGGGGTGGAATCCCTTTGACTCACCACAAAATGCCCGAAAGTGCCTCACATTTTCTGGATCACTACAGCCAAGTAACAAGTTTAAGATGAGAAGCTCAATTAGGCAATCATCCACAGCTCCATTTATGCTCAAGCATGAAATCCGCAAGCTTGAGCAGCTACAACAGCAGCTTGAGGTTGAAGCGAACCGGGCTATTGAAGTACTGCACAAGGAAGTTGAATGCCACAAACATGGCAACCAAGATGCAGCAGAAACTATAGCCAAGCTTCAGGCAGAAATCAGGGAGATGCAAGCTGTCAGATCGGACAGCAGAGATGTTGAAATGATTGCAGATGATGGAAATGGATCTGATTTAAAAGAAGATATTACTAGACTTCATATGCAAGACAATGATATTGCCAAACTTGAGCTGAAACTAGAAAATGTACAGAGGTCTATTGATAGATTGGTGATGTCACTTCCGAATGTTAGCACACAGTGCAATGATACTACCCCAAAGTCCAACAGATCAAAGAAGAAGAAGAAATTGCTTCTTCCACTGGGCGTGAGCAACATAAACAGATCAAATCTAATAAGAGCACCTTGCAATCCCCACTCCTCTAGTACGCCTTTGGAGGCAGAAGTTGAGAACAAGGCTCCAGAGAGTGACACCGTGTCTCATGAGGGTTCAGAAACAGCTACTCCCACCAAGAGTGAAGATATATCATCACGTGATGAAACGCCACGCTATAGGCGATCCAGCTCTGTAAATATGAAAAAAATGCAGAAGATGTTCCAAAATGCTGCCGAAGAGAACGTTAGAAGCATCAGAGATTACGTCACTGAACTGAAGGAGCGAGTTGCGAAGCTTCAGTACCAAAAGCAGCTGCTTGTGTGTCAGGTTCTGACCTCACTTGATCTTGCACACGTATTCAATTGTTGATGTTCTTGAAAAAAGTATTTTGTTTTCCTGCTAAAGTATGTTCTCTTACAACACTTTACAGGTCTTGGAGTTGGAATCCAATGAGGGCAAACCAAATGACATGGAAGAAGATCCAGAGGAAAATGGTGGATCTCTACAAGACGGTCCCGACTCATGGGACAGATTATTTAAGGAGCAGATGCATAACATTATCCAACTGTGGGACCTCTGTCATGTATCGATCATACACAGGACCCAGTTCTACCTGTTATTCAGGGGGGATAGGGCTGATCAGATATACATCGAAGTTGAAGTTAGAAGACTGTCATGGTTGCAACAGCATCTTGCTGAGGTCGGTGATGCAAGCCCTGCAGCTGGTGATGACCCTGCAGTTTCTCTAGCCTCAAGGTAAATATGATAATAAGCAAACATGCTGCCTTCCATTTCACAGATTATGTTAATTAATTCCAGCAGCAAAAAAATAGTGTTGAAAAGTCTCAAAGAAGGAGAGAAAATATGTTAATGCCTTACATTGACGATCTTTATACATAGTGAGTGGCACCCTGCTGTATTAGCCATTATTCAACTTCCACCAACATGTTTATAATTTAAATACAATTAGACTCTTCCCAAGTCAAAATGTTTTATTATTCATAACTGAATGTGCAATCATCACATAGGTACCAAATATTTATTTTCACATTGTAAATTTGCAGTATTAAGGCGTTGAGGAATGAGCGAGAATTTTTAGCCAGAAGGATGGGCTCAAGGTTGACGGAAGAAGAGCGAGAGCGCCTCTTCATCAAATGGCAAGTCCCCCTCGAGGCGAAGCAAAGGAAGCTTCAGCTTGTGAACAAGCTCTGGACGGACCCCAACGACCAAGCCCACATCGAGGAAAGCGCTGATATAGTGGCTCGGCTGGTCGGTTTCTGTGAGGGTGGTAACATCAGCAAGGAGATGTTTGAGCTCAATTTTGCGGTCCCTGCAAGTAGGAAGCCATGGCTCGTGGGTTGGCAGCCGATTTCAAACATGATCAGGGAGAGAACACAACTTTGGTAAGTAAGTGGTGTTCAACTCCCTTGCAAAGGAAAAGGATCATACATTTCACAATATTCGCAATCTGGACTGGTTGACCTAGGAGAAGCGGCTGAGCTTCTGGGTCAAGGGCAGAAGTGATGGTGAATTGATGTAGGTGCCTACATTCTTCTGTGCAGAATCAGCATTTCTCTTTAACCAGTATTCTTTCTTCTCCAGTGTAGAGAATTTGAATGTTTTGACATTCTTTTGTGTAGACCTATGTAAGTGTTAAGGGAAGATTCTGCTCCCTCTTTCCCCTAGTTATCGTTGTCTTGTCCGTTTTGGTTTATGATTTAGTTCTGAATTATTAAGCCTATTTTTGTATGAGATGATAACCGCCGTGATTATGTGCAAAACATGTCTGCTATCCTATCCTAGACAGGTAAGAACTGTAATTTGTAAATTCTTCATAGGAAACAAACGGGAATTTAGAGGGAATAGGTGTTTGTTTCCCTTCAACATATGATGAAGGAACGCAAGTGTTTTTTCGTGAATTAAGATGAGCATTCTTTTGGCCTGTTCTTTTTTGTTGTAGCTTGTGACTTTTAGCTGCGGCTTGTGGCTTTTGAGCTGTTTGTGCGAGAGATTACAGAGAAACAGAAACTTGCGTGCGGTTTTTGACGATATAAATGAAGTTAGTAAAGTATGTACTACAATTAACTAGTAGACTATCTTGAAAAGGTACTCCGTTTAAAAGCTAAGCCGAAAATTAGTTTTTAGAAGCTGAAAAGAACAGGGCCAAACAAAGAAAACACTTCATATAAATCCTATTCATTCGTGCCCAACATCGACGTAAGCAATATCCCATAGCATCAAATCCTCCAACATTCGTCAGTTCCCTAAGTACTGTAACACGCTTCATGCAGTAGTGTGACACCTCAGCCTCTGTAGAATTAAGTCCATATATATGTGTGCATATGAGGGTGTGGGTTAGTCTCACATTTCTAATTTAACTTGAGAAGTACTAACATATAAACATACAACTTCCAATGGTAGTAACCTCCGGTTAACTATTTTGCGCGAGGCGAGGATGAAAGTGCAAGTGAGTTGCTATGTATGCTGACCTATCCAGAATGGGGTTATGCCTAAGCCGGTTTGGACCCTATGGCGTTACAAATGGTATTAGAGCTGACTCTCGTGGTTACATAATCGCATGCGAGTCAGGGGGCACGGGCATATGGTGCATGGCCTGTGTGGGCTCGGAGTGGATACACGACATGGCATATGTACTGGCACTGAACGCACGAACATGTGCCAAGAGGGGATATCCTAATCATTTGCCCCAATGTGGGTATGTTGGGCCGACGAGAACGTCGGGGTCCTTCAAAGAGGGGTGTATGTGACACCTCGACCCTGCAAAATTAGGCCCATCATGGCTCATATGTATGTACACCAACATATAAGCTTAGGACTTCCAATGGTAGTAACCTCTGGTTAACCATTTTGTGCGAAACGAGAACAAAAGTGCAAGCGGGTTGCTATGTGTGCATGACCTATCCAGAATGGGGTTAGGCCTAAGCTGGTTTGGGCTGATTTGGACCCTAGGACGTTACAGGTAGCTTGATCTGACTTTTTGATACCATTATAAAACAATGAGAGTTAGTTTTAGAAAACCCCATGTATTGGGGCACATACAACACTAACTATAGATTTTAAATTTTCTTTCACAAACCCACAAGTATTGTAGCATAAGGTTACAAGAAACCCTTATTTCATTCATTCTAGTTAAGGTGCCGCTCGATTGGGCTAAAAAAAGTGGCTTATGACTGAAATTTTACTGTAGCTGACTGAAATTACACTGTAACTGATGGTGGCTTATTTGGCCTAACTAAATTTAAAAAATTTAAAAATAGAAAAAACAGTTTAGCCCATCACGAACAATGCAAACGAATACGAGAAAAAAAGAACCGGCAAAAAAAGCTCAAAAAAGCTAAAAAGTCAGAAAAAGACGAAATTTATAAATAGTGAAAAATAAGCTAGAAGCCAGAAGCTCAAGCTGAAATGAGCAGAGCCAAGATAGACGACACCCACATTTATTGGGTTGACAAGTAAGCCCACTTATTAGCCTCACTGCAATGACTTTTTCTACAACCAAACCCGCAACCGGTGGCAGCAACTTGGGCAAAGAGAGGGGAGCTGCTGGGGAAGAAATATAGGACCTATTCTTTTTAACTGAGACTTATGGCTTTTGGCTATAGCTTACACCTTTTGGGCTGATCATACGAGAGATTACAGAGTAACAAAAATTCACGTGCGATTTTTACCAATATAAATAAAGTCGGTACAGTATGTACTACAATTAACTTATAGACCTTATCTTAAAAAATAATTTGTTTAAAAACTAATTACTGTAAAAAAAATCAAACATTTAAAAAAGAACAAGGCCTTAGTGGGCGAGAGAGGAGACATTCAAAAATAAGGATGTGGGTTCACTTCGATTAGTTTGGGTTACATGGGGGTCCACGTACCTCGTTTTTTTAAGATAGAATGCACATAGCCCATAGGGTTTTGCTAGGAAGAAAATCCAATGGGGGAAACACCTCCCGTGAGGCCTCCCATGAGCCGTTGGATCAGATCCTCCTATAGAATTCGTTTCCTTTTTGTTACCTTATGCTCAAGTACCTTTGGGTTTGTGACAAAAATTCTGAAACTTGAGGCCTTTTCCCTCGATCAAACAAATAAAACAATTTTTTCACCATCTTTTAGAAACAACTTATTAAAACAACCTTTTTTAAAACAACTTTTACATTCGATTCGTTCGCACAAATACTCATACTAAGACAAAAAATCATCAGCCGTTTGCATATATGCAGCAGCCCAAAACTTCATTAAAGTTTGCATGATTACAATAACGATATCCTTTTCACTACACTTAATACTATCAGGTGGCAGGCATCACAAACCGTAGCACATGCAAAACTTGCTGATAAGTCCAAAAACAATTTTCTTCGTCGTCTACATGATAAGAAAACAATTTGATGAAACACAAAATGCTGCATAGAAAGGACCACATGAACACACAAGCAACAGGGTTCCATTCCGTTACTCTTCCATAAGATTCTCTTCGGTCTGCTGCTGAGAAACTTTAACCTTGATCTTTGTTTCTTGACTTGAAACCTTCTTGGGAAGCATTTGAATATCCTGCTCCAACTCCTTAGCATCCCTCTCCCGTTCCTTGGTCTTACCCTGTTTCTGTCTGTTAAAAAGAATTCAGTGCATATGAGGCAAAGAAACCATTTCAAGAATAAACAGACAATAAATCAGAGTACAGCAACCAACCTGTCTGTAATATGTTTCTTCTGCCGGTCATGTCTAATCTTTGTAATAAGCGGGATAGCCTTCAGAGTTTGTTCAGTGACATTCCGGTCATAGCGCTCTGGCCTGTTCCTCTTCCTCTCAAACTCGAAGGTGGAGTCCTGGTTGATTTCAAAGAACGATTCGATTGTGGTTCACACAGCAAAAATAAAATATGCTCTCTAGTACCTATGTAGCACGGACACAGATACGTCGACACGACACGACACCGATACGGGAATTCGCCGATTTCCCAAAAAGACCGATACGGCGACACGGATATATATATTTAAATAATAAATTATATATATATATATATTATTTTCTATGTTTCCACATGCTTATTAAACTGCGAGTGAGGAAGAAGCCGGCGGCGCTTGGGGAGGAAACCGACAGGCGGCGCTTGGGGGAAAAAGCCGGCGGTGCTTGGCGACGAACCGGCGGCGCGCGGGGACGAATCCGGCAGCGCGCGGGGAAGAAGCTGGCGGCGCGCGGGGAAGAAGCCGACGACGCTTGGGGAGGAAGCCGACGGGCGGCGACGAGGTGCAGGAGCGGGAGTGGGCGGCGCTTGGGGAGTGGGGAAGAAGCCGACGGCGCTTGGGGAGTAGGGAGGAAGCCGACGAGCGGCGGCGAGGTGCGGGAGCGGGAGCGGGCGGCGCTTGGGGAGTGGGGAAGAAGCCGGCGACAAGTGGGGAGGAAGCCGACGGGCGGCGGCGAGGTGCGGGAGCGGGAGCGGGCGGCGGCGCGAGTAGACGATGCGGAGTAGCACGAGCAGACGATGTGGAGCAGCGGGAATAACGCGCTCGGCCGCTCGTGCGTGCGATGCGTGCGTTAGGGTTAGGGCACGCCGTGCGTGCGTTATGGGTAATGGGCCGGCCTGGGCCGGCCTGGGCCGACCGTGTCTTGGGCCGGCTGTGTCCAGGCCATGTCTGATTCGTGTATTTAGTGTGTCCGATACGTGTCGAGAATTTTACTAATTAAAATTAATTCTAAAATCGGTCGATACGCCTCCGACACGTGTCGAAGACGTGTCCGTGTCGTATCCGTGTCCGACACGGTGTCGGACACGGATACGGCTGTTTTGCCAAGTGTCCGTGCTGCATAGCTCTCTACTTACTACTACAGCCAGGATATAGAAAATAACAAGCTCATTACCTGTGTCATGTCCTTGCCATGCAAGCGCCTGTATGCTTTTGTCCATTTAACCTTACGAGGATTCCTCTTCATCTTGAAATTTTTATGGCATTTTGATCGGCAAAAGCGAAAGATCTGTCAAGGGGACAAAAGATCCAGTTACAGAGCACCAACAAAATCCAAACATACAGAATGAAGCTAAAAAAATTACTTCCAACTTCCAAGGCATGAATCACATAAGAATTGTTCTATTTTTCACTAGGTGTCTATGGTAAAATTCTCTGAACATTTCATATGTGATAAAACACATAGAAACAAAAACAAAGTGAAACATAGCAAAGTGCTAACAGAAAAAAGGAAATGTTTGGACATTGACCTGTTTGCTACTAGGTTCTTAACGAGGCCAAAGAAACAAGGTAAGGACACAGATATTCACATCATGTAAAATGACATTCTCTTGTTACATACTAAACAGAGTAACTAAAGATTTCTCTAGCACAACTTAGTATGAAGCCCTAATGCATGGTGAAGGTATCACATGTTCATCTAGGAAAATTCCAAACAGCACTGCTGCTTTTTATATTTCAATCCACAGTAAAAATAAATTACCAGAAGTTCATAATAAGGATGATTCATCAATAAAATATTAATAACATTGATACTATAGGTCATAATTTTTTCACGAACATGCAGGAGAACTGCGTATCATTATATTAAGAAGAATAAAAAGGGGGAAAAGAAACCCCAAACAACACCACACACTCACGCCTAAACGCCTGGAAACAGATTACAAAGACCCCTGACCTACAAAAAACAATCACTCAGGCAGCAGGCCAGTCAGGTAAGAAATACCCCTGGCACCTGCAGCCCCCCACAACCTCAACTCATCGGAAGCAAGAGTTAAAACTCTATTTAGATTTGGTGAAGCTCCATCGAACGCACAACGATTTCTGTGATTCCAGAGTGCCCAAGCTCCTAAAATGACAATAGAGTTCAAGCCTTTTCTTGCCAGTCCACCAGCAGCCCTGCTAGCTCTGTCCCACCAGGCCTCAAAGGATATTTCACCCGTCTGGGGTGAGATGCTTTGCATGCCAACCTTCTGCAATAGGCCAAACCAAAAATCTCGCGCAAAAACACAGTGTACCAGAAGGTGATTTATAGTCTCAGCGTCTTGGTCACAAAGAAGGCAACGAGAGGGATGGTCAAGACCCCGCCTTGCTAGCCTATCTGCTGTCCAGCATCTATTGTGTGCGACAAGCCACATGAAGAAGCGACATTTGCCCGGTGCCCAAGTCTTCCAGATCCTCTCCCAAGAAAAAATCCTCACTGATCCCTGGAATAAACCCCTATATGCCGATTTTGCTGTATACTGTCCACTTGAGCTGAGTTTCCAAATATGAGAATCCTCCACACCAGGCTGTAGTTCCACATTAGACAGAGTGTCCCAGAGCTCAAGGAATTCCACAATGGCATTCACTGAAAGTGCACCTTGCAGATCCGAGATCCATGTCTGGTTTGTGAGACCTTCTAGGACAGTGCGTTTATTTGCTCGTCTCTTAGGAATGAGAGCAAACAAATGTGGGGCAATATCTGCAATACATCGACCATGAAGCCATCTATCCGTCCAAAAAAGTGTACGAGCTCCATCCCCAACTTCAGAAATGACCGCCATTGAGAAGAAAGCTCTTACACATTGATGCACATGAATGGGGAATTCTGCCCATGGACGATTTGGCTCAGTTTTTTTCAACCAAAGCCATCTCATTCGGAGGGCCCAACTGAGATTCTGAAGATCCGAGATGCCAAGACCGCCAAGCTCAGGCGGGCGACATACCTTAGGCCATGCCACTATAGGTCATAATACTGCATACATCTGACAAATACTCTTAAACAAACTATGTTGAAACCAAAACAGTTTCATTTAATGAGATATTGAAGGAGAAATGGACCCCAACTTAGCATAATGACCTAGAGATTGTATTTTTCTACCAAAAGACAATTCATGTTTAATCACCCAAGGCAGCACTTATGAAATAAAAGGAAATGTTTGATTATTGAAGCAGACTCCACTTGTATTTTCTTTTTTTAGGCCCATGCTTTACTTTCCACTGGTATGTTGGTGACAATGCAAGATTACCTTATCTAATGTTCATTCAAGAAGACAAGAGATTCTTGATCAGATGATGAATATAAATTAGAAAAAACTAACTGGCGTGCATGCAATTTTATCAAACAGCACGGCAAATCTCAACTGACAAGGGAATTTCTAAACTTTTCCACAAATTCACTAAGGAAACCATTTACACAGTTATTCATTCTTCTCTGTAGTTGTTTCAGAAAACAGATCTGGACACAAACTTAACAAGGGATCAATTTATGGGACTTTGTAGCAGTATGACTACACATCTTTGCCAAATAAGAAATCACACAAATAACTAGAAATTACATAAACAATCAAATGTAATGCATAGATGGACAAGGATACCTAGAGCGTAAGGACTCGTACAGAGATAGTTTGAAATATGGCAAACAATGTTCTTCTTGATCTACTTATATTCAAATGAACACCAAGCTATTGTACAACACAAATTACAGCACTAACAGCAACAAGAAGCAAACCTAGCAAGATTATGGGCTAACTAAATATCAGAAAGGGATGTTAGCTCCTCTCTTTTAGCACTGACAAAAAAAAAATTACTACGTATAATGTAACATTCTTATGTGTCCATCGTAGAATGTTAATTTGAGTGAGAGCAACATTGTTCTACAAATAGCGATTTCTAGGGGGGGTCCACTTTTAACATCCGATTTGGCATCAGGCATTGCCACCCTTCCAAATCCAACTATAAAACGTAAGAAAAATATATTGCAGGAAAAACATAGAATGCAGATTAACAATTTTCACGTTATTATTTGCGTCACACTTGTTTCACTGTAGAAAATTGAGAATATGCCCTCCAACTAGATGGAAATCTAGGATATACCCTCCTTTAGATCCTAATTGATAATATACCCTCCTTTAGAGTGTTTTGTTGAGAAAATGCCCTTTTTATACTATTTAGTACCTCTTAAGTATACTAATCCGTAATGTACTGTATTTTGACATTAGGATGACCATTTTGCCCCCATGTACGGCCGCCGGACCTCCGCCCCACACCCTCTGCCGTGCCGCCGTTTGGTCCGGGAAACCCTAGCCAAGCATTACCCAATCGAGACTTATCTTCTTCACAGCCGTACATGGGGGCAAAATGGTCATCCTAATGTTAAAATACAGTACAATACGGATTAGTATAATTAAAAGGTACTAAATAGTATCAAAATGGCATTTTCTCAACAAAACACTCTAAAGGAGGGTATATTATCAATTAGGATCTAAAGAAGGGTATATCCTAGATTTCCATCTAGTTGGAGGGCATATTCTCAATTTTCTCAAACCTAGAGACCAATCAGTCGCGCAAAAGGGCGCGTTCTCTATCTAACAACAGAAACCTACAGGAAAAGAAGGGAAGGAACAAGAGAAGAACTAGCGGACCTTGGCGTCGTTGCGGACGAACTGGATGCCGTGGCCGGGGTAGATGGTCGAGGAGCAGAACCAGCACTTCTCCAACCTCATCTCGCCGCCTCCTTGGTTGGCACGACACTACCACCTCCAAATCGCGGCGACACAGAGGTGCTGCACAAGAAACCGCCGATCAGGAACAGAGGGAATCGAACTCGTGTGCCAATCCAATCGCAGTTGCAGGGATAGAAGAGGGGGAAGAACGGAGGCGCGAGCCCTAGCTGGGGAGAGGGGCCGCGAAGGGGGGCGGCGCCGCGACGGGGAGGAGAGACGAAGGTGGAAGGGTTTGTCCGTGTGGACAAGGGTTTTACTAGTGCGGTGGTGCAGGCCGTACCGGGCCGCTCCTTGGCCCTCATGGCCCATGAAAAAATAACCGGGTAATGGTTAGCCCGGCCCGGTATTGTAAGTAGTGGAAGAATCGAACGAAACCATGGCCAATCTGGCCCGGTCAGGCATCGTTTTTGCCAGATGTAGCTCTATATGCCCAAAATTTTGGAGATGTAGTCTCCTAGCACGCTCAGCCACCGTGCGAGGCCCCTGGCCCCATGCAAGCCTCCCCTCGCGCGATTGCCGACCGCGCAAGGACTCCCGAGCTCTGTTTACCGACACACGACGGGCTAACGGCTCTGGTTTTAACTCTTCAGCTGATGTTCTACTAACAAGTTGCAGTAATGATTAACATAGCGTAAAACGAAGAGAAGTGACAAATTCTGTGACGGGACGAGAACATTAGCCTTCAATTTGTGTTAGCTTGACTTAACAGAGAGCAGAAAAATGAAACATTCTTTCACACGGTCGGCAAGCATACCAGCACACATGGGCCTGACCCTGTTGGTGCACACGCCTAACGCGGTAGGCAAGCGCGCGAGGGGAGGCCTCGGGTGGTGGGGGGCACACCAGGGGCCTTGCGCGATGGCCTCGCGCGCCAGGTTTGCTTGCGTGGTGGCGGAGCATCAGGGGCCCTCATGCGGTAGCCGAGCGCACAAGGGGGCTATCTCCGGAATTTTGGGTGCACGGGGCTACATCTGGCAAAACATCACGCGAGGGGGCCAGATTAGCCATGGTTTCCTGGTGCACTTGCTGACCGCACGAAATAATATTTTATTTTTCCTGCTCTCTTTTAAGTCAAGCTAACACAAAATTGAAGGCTACCTGTTCCCATCCCGTCACAGAATTCGTCCCTTCTCTCTTTGTTTTACGCTCTGTTAATCGTTACTGCAACTTGTAAGTAGAACATCAATTGAAGTGTTAAAACCAGGGCTGTTAGCTCACACGCGAGGTGGCAAACAGAGCTTGGGGGCCTCATGCAGTCAGCAAGTGCGTGAGGGGAGGCTCGTGTTGTGGGGGCACGCTAGGGCCTTGCGTAGTAGCTGAGCGCGCCAAGTTTGCTCGCGCGGTGGGGATGCGTTAGGGGCCCTCGTGTGGTAGCCGAGAGCGCAAAGGGGCCATCTCCGAAATTTTGGGCACACGGAGGCTACATCTAGCAAAATGACATGCGAGCGGGCCAGATTGGCCATGGTATCGTTGGTGCGCTTGTCGACCGTACGAAAGAATGTTTCATTTTTTCCTACTCTCTGTTAAGTCAAGCTAACACAAATTGAAGGCTACCTGTTCCTGTCCTGTCACGGAATTCATCCCTTCTCTCTTCGTTTTTTACGCTCTATTAATCACTACTGTAACTTGTTAGTAGAACATCAGCTGAAGAGTTAAAACTAGGGCCGTTAGCCCGATGCGTGGTGGAAAACAGAACTTGGGGGGGGGGGGGGCTCGCGCGATTGGCAAGCGCGCAAGGGGAGGCTTGCGCGATGGGGGTGTCCTAGGGGCCAAGCGTAGTGGCCAAGCGCGCCAGGCTTGCTCGCACGGTGGGGGGACACCAGGGGCCCTCGCGTGGTAGCCGAGCGTGCAAGGGGGCCATCTCTGGAATTTTGGGCGCACGGAGGCTACATCAGGCAAAATGATGTGCGAGCGGGCTAGATTGGCCATGGTTTCACTGGTACGCTTGATGACCACGCGAAAGAATGTTTCATTTTTTCCCACTCTCTGTTAAGTCAAACTAAGACAAACCAAAGGCTACCTGTTCCTGTCTTGTACACCTGGCCAAACATGCATGAGTGGGCAAAATCATGGCCAATCTGACCCTCTCGCGCACCGTCCGCCCTTACCTATTGCTGACTTCGCCCTTGGTTGTTGTGCTCACCACATAATAATTGGTACGTTTCAGTAGTCAGCTTGACACGGACGAAGAACTTACTTGACGCCTGTTTAACGAAGGACCAGTGAAGCCATTGTATTGGACTAGGCTCAGAAGAGGCTGTCGCCTTTACAAGGAAAACGGAGTTGCTAGTGTTCGGACGTTCGATCCGGATGCTAGCATTGTATGGTTAGCCACAACAATTATCACTCTGCTTGATCGTGCGAAATAGCACACCCGCAAGTGCACGGGTTACCACTGAAATAACGGCGAGTGTCGTGTTCTCCACAGGGACTAGACTGAGGCTACCGGTGCTCAGCTAAAGCTAGGTCAATCGAAACGGGGGAGGAAACTAAACCTAAAACAACTACCAAACTAGCCGACCGAACGAACTCTAACTCAAACAGACGAAACGACGAACGAACTAAATAAACGAAGGACAACGGGACGAACGATCGTACGAATGGACGTCGTACGACCGAACGAACAACACGACTACGACACAACGACTACGAGAAAGAACGACACAGCTACCGACCGACGATCTAACTAACTATCGACCGCGAGACAGAATGAGGAAGAGAGAAGCACTGAGAGAGGGCTAGAAGCATGGAGGGAGTTGAAAGAGAAAAGGGGGGAAGATGGTCGACAGCTAACTAGATGACGACGGCACACGACAAACACATAACTACGACGACCACACGCACAACTTAACTATCGATCGACCGCTGAGAGAAGCAAGGGGGGAGGTCGAGAAGCAAGGAGGGGAATTGAGATAGCAAGAGGAAAAGGAGACGGTCGTCGGTTAACTAATTCGCGCAACACAAACACATAGATACATAACAAATTACTAAACACGGACAACTGACAGAGGGATACTAACAGCTAACACAACAAACAATAGCAGAAATCACAGATACTATCCATACTCACTAACACAAATCACACACAAATTCTAGAACTAAACATCCAGCACATGAACATACAGCAATTCTGGAACAAATTAACTTAGCAAAATCACAAGCATCCATCACAGTTAACATCTCACAATTTTAGATTAACAGTAAGTACATGAACTGAAATCAAGAACTGAAGAAAGGGAAAGAAATTAGACTAAACCCAGGAATTGCGCAGAGGAAGCAGAGCAGTGGATGTCGACGGCAAATGGAGATCGGTGACCAGCGGCGGCGCTGAAGGGGGAAGCAGTGGAGAGGTCGGAGGCGTCGGTGTCGATGAAGCCGAGGCGGGGTGATGTGACGATGGCCCGATCTTCCGAGAGGTACTGATAAGTCGATTGTGGAGATCTCGACGTTGATGATCCAAAGGCTCCGACCAAAACAGATCGAACCCCTCGCAATCACTACACCACTGCTCCGTTGGTTATCAACCGTGCCGAACACGATTGACCTCGCCAAGAAGGCTATCTCCTGCAAGCGAATCGAGAACACAAGCAAGAGAGTAAAAGATGCAATCTGAAATTGCGAATAATGTTTAAGTTCACAAGTTGGGGTTCCTCAAACCGAACATGCGGCGAAACTGCTAAGCAGAATAAACTCTTAAGAAAAACCCAAGGAAAACTAAAGGGGTATGGCCTCCTTAAATAGGGGAGGGGGAAGCCACACTTATCTAATGAAAAGGGATGTGGTACTATTCCTAGTTACTGTTCACGCGCGTGGTACTGTTCATGTGAACAGTACCGGCCCAAATAGCCCAAGTTACAAGGCCCTCGGCCCACTTTGAGTCGGACTGGAAAAGTGATGTGGCTTGTTTCGCAGTTTCTGATCTGCTCGAGTGGAGTTTGGAGGTGAGACTAGATCCATCTGAAAGTAGACTCCAAGATCTTTCCAACGAGTACTCACGGGCCCCGAGAAGCCTTCTGGATCAAAAGTTATGGCCGTTTGAAGTTGGCTTGTCAAGCTGAATCCGAATTGATCTGGAGGCCGAATTGGATTCCAAAACCTGTCCAACTTGAACCCTTGCTTCAATTGGTTCCAAAGTGATGTGGTGCTACAAATATATATATTTTCATCATTAGGTAGCATCATATTCTCATTTAAAATATGTTGAAGTTGAAGAAACGAATTCACCTTTAGTTCATTCTTGATATTGGCCGCTATGGTCGTACGTGTTGGTGGCGTGGTCACATCATCCTCCCCTTCTTGATGGAAAACCGTCCTCGGTTTTAACATATGTGTAGTGTCACGTATTGCATGATCTTGATTATAAATCTTGGTGTATGATAACAAACGCAACAAACTCTCATTACGTAATATCATAAGTTCTTTATCAAATAAAGTAAAATCTCTTTGAAACGAGCTCACCTCATAATTTAAGTGATGCGTAGGAGCTCTTGTAATTGTAACAACAAGTAGAGCAAATATGGTTGTATCCATAGGGTTCATGTTCTTATCACGGGGTGGCGCTCGGCGAAGAGGAAGTAGGGGTCGGCGGCGCTGTGGCGGTGGAGAAGCGGCGGCGATGTAGTCGGTGAAGCGAGGTGAGCAGGGAGGAGGAGAAGAGAGGCGGGAGGCGGCGCTAATGGAGGATGCGGCCGTGGATGTGGAGAAGGAGCGGCCGGAGGGAGTTGAGAAGGGAGGAAGAGGGAGGCGCGGTGGAGAGGAGCAGAGGTGGCGCGCGGGTGCTGCAGTGAGGGCGGCGGCGTGGTGGTTAAGGGGCGGCGTTAGGCGGCCGGATGTGGAGAAGGGCAACTGGGCGGCCGGAGAGTAGAGAGAGTAGAGGGCGGAATAGAGGGGGCGCACGGATGGAGAAGGAGGAGCGGCGGAGTAGGGTGGCGCGGTGAAGGGAAGCTGCCGGTGGAGAAAGGCGCAATAGAAGAGGGAGGAGCTGAGAGGTGGTGGCGGAGAGATGGTGGGGCACCGGCGAGCTGCGGCCCGGCGCTCGCCGGCGGCCGGATTTGGAGGAGGAGGGAGGAGCAAAGGGGGGAGAAGGGAGAAGAAACCGGGCTCAAAGGTTCCACAGGAGGCAGCGGCGGCTTAAGGAAATGGGGATTTTTGTATTTTTGCGATTTAGTCCTCCAGGTTTCTAGGGTTTACAAATTGATCCTTCTCCCAATGAGACTTCTTCCGTTCCGACCCTTGGAAATTCCGATTTCATCGCGAACAGATCCTACACATTCGTGATGACGCGTACAACTGTACGGAGCAGTCCAGATTTGTCGTTTATTTGCCTAGATCGCGCTGGCCTGCCAAAAATATAAAAAATGTAAAATGGTCCGTTTTGAGCAATTAATTTTAGAAACGCGTGTAATTGATGATAAATGGTCCAAAATACGAATAATGTGAGGGTAAAATGACAGGTAAATGAATGCAAATATGACGCATGTCACACTCATGTATGCAATATTTCTCGGTCATGTATGCCACAAAAAATGATAAGAATCTCAACGTTGCACTAGTTGTTGCTGATTATTGCATACATGAAAACAAAACATTGCATATATAAAATCAAAAATGTTGCGCAAAAAATAACATCATCATAATTTAATCATCGTTGATATTGTAGACGTCGAAGGCAGTGCGCAGCTCGGCCTTGAGCTCCTCGTCCTACGAACACTCCCAAGTTGACGAAGCCGTCGCGATCGATGTCGAGCTTGTCCATCATGATGGCGCCCTCGTGGCCACCTGCGGAGGAGCTGAGCGGTGGCGAGATGGCACAGGAGACAGCGGTGAGCTCGAATGAGGAGATCAAACTGCCATCGCTCCGGATCTTGCAGCACTGCGCCTGAGGACTGGCAAAGAGAAATTCGACGGCGGTGGCCGAATTCGATTGCGTCGCATGTAGCTGACTTATTTTTCAAGGAGATTGTGAGATTGCATGGAATGCCAAGAACCATTATTTCAGATCGTGACGTCAAGTTCATGAGCTACTTTTGGAAGACTTGTGGGCAAGCTTGGAACAAAGTTGTTATTTTCAACGACTTGTCACCCACAAACAGATGGACAAACGGAGGTGGTGAACCGCACACCTTCAACGTTGCTACGTACCATGATAAAGAAGAACTTGAAAGAGTGGGAAGACTGTCTACCGCATGTGCAGTTTGCATATAATAGGGCGGTACATTCTACAACTCAATTGAGTCCATTCTAGGTGATGTATGGTTTCAAACCAATCACGTCACTTGATTTACTTCCACTCCCACTACAAGAACATGCTAATATGGAGGCTTCTAAGCATGCTGATTTTGTGAAAAAGCTCCATGCCACAACCAAAGAGGTAATTGAAAAGAATGTACGCGCTTATATTTCCAAAACTAACAAGTCTAGAAAGAAAATGCTTTTTGAACCAGCTGATTTAGTGTGAGTACACCTTTGCAAAGAGCATTTTTCGGAGAAGTATAGATCCAAATTGATACCCTGTGGTGATGGACCTTTTAAAGTTCTTGCCAAGATCAAGACAACGCATACAAGATTGAGCTTACAGGAGACGACTATGGGGTAAGTTCTACATTTAATGTTGCTGATTTATCACCCTTTTTTGGACAAGATTGTACAAAGTCGAGGTCGACTCCCTTTTAAGAGGGGAGGATGATGAGGACATCTCTACTACGTATTCACCTTCCACTCCAAGGGTGCATGATAAAGCTAGTAATGAAGCTCCAACAGGTCCTATGATAAGAGCAAGAGCTAAGCTACTGCAACAATAGGTGCTTTTGTTTCTTAGAAAATTCCCTATTGCTTAAGATGAGAATGGTATACTACCTAATGCAAATACATTGTGTGTTCTCAGATTGAAGCAATGGAAGAACAAGGAGCGAAGGACCAACCAGCCAGCCCCAAGGAGAAAGAGAGCTATGCGACCACAAGGGAGGAGGCCCATGCGGTCACATGGAGGGGAAGCTCCATGCAACCCAAGATTAGAAGAAGAGGTCCATACGCCACGCGACCAAGGAGATAAATTGAACCTATCAATTGAGGAGTTTGTGGGCTTGCGTGCTAATGATAGGCTGAGATTGTTTAATTCAGCCATGTAACTAGTTAGTATTCAATTCCAAATTACTTTAGGACTTGTATACCAAATTGAACTTGGCCTTTGGCCCAAGTGTGTGCGCGTGAGGTTAGGGTTGGCTTTAAGTAGCCGCCACCCCTCCATTATTTTCAGACCACTTTTGATAATAGATTGATTCAGAAAATTACTCTCGTTCTTTCTGTTGACCGAACCAACTTGAGAGAAAAATTGAGAGTTCATCGAAATCAAGATCGTTCAACCTTTTCACTGGGAATTGGGAGCACGATAGAACTTCATCTAGTGGTCGTGAAGTTTAGCACGTGTGATTATGTAACATCCTGGAAATTTAAAATTTGGGAATATGAAGTTTTTGAAATTTTTTTACAACTACTGATCCAGGGATTAGTGCAGTGAAACACAGTAGATTCCGGATTGAAAAATCTGGGTCTGACAGATTAGGCGAATTACAGAGTGCTAACTCTTGCATTGGTAACGGGGGATCACTACGGTTCTTCAAATCCACGTGAGTATCTTGATCCTACGTCGAGAAGATCGAGTGACCTCGTATCAGCTGACTTTTCTAAGGCAGCCTTCCACTATGCACTTCACTGTGTGATGTCCTAAATTGAACCAGTGCACTTGGTACACACAGTAGATGTCCATGGCATACCGTGCTATAGCTTGTTGCACAGCCACTTTGCTAGGGAAGCACTGACCAACTAAGAGGGTGTCAACTTGAAACCCCCACTAGGACCCTTCTTCTTGCGACAATATAAGGGAATGCACTGTAATATCATCGAGTCTGGAGGCCACATAGGGCCCCTTCGATGACATAATTCCCTCGGTTGGACCACCCATCTGGTGTGTGTCGTCATTGCTCCCATCGGAGCCTTGGTCGGCGTCCTCGTCGAACTCCAACCTGAGCTCGTCTAGTAGATATTGTGGCAGTTAATGTGGGCCAACCACCACGATTCCGCCCGCTCAATTTGCACAAAATTATATGTGAGTCCTCCCACTGAGACAACAGATTCTGTGCTACCATCTTTAAGCTCACCCTGAGGTTGCCTAGTTGTATAGGGCCCGGGCTCATCAAGGTTGTCCGACGCCCTGTTTATGAAATTCAGGTACACCATCGGTTTCCCATAAATGGCTACCTCAGGCTGGGAGACAATTTGTGTACTGCCTCCACGCTACGCTTCCATTCACCTTGACGAGCTCCCACGCACTATTCGTATAGGTGATCCCCTCGATCGCAAGTTTCTTCGTCGTTGTCTCCATGGTGAACTCCCTCCAGATGCAACTTCGAAGCCCGTGAATATTCATTGTGTCGAGCCCCTCTGCTGGACCACCTTGTACTAACATCTCGACAGGTCCAACCCATCGGGTCCTGCCTGTACATGACCATCACCATAAAACACTATCAAGTCCTGCATGTTTGACATTACTTGAAACCATAACAACCCGAAAATAATTACGACAAACATCATGCTACTGATCGATTACATGTATGTAATTACATGCATATTCATTAATTACAAATAATTTGATTACTCCTCCGACAATTAATTGGGAGTAATTCATTACCATCGTTCTTACCACTAGTACATCACAACTTCATTACCACTTAATTACTTACCACTAACTCATTACTTTACCATAACTAATTGGCACTAAACTAATTATGACTAATTAATTACCACTAATACAAGCTTACTATGACCTGCTTACTTCACAATACAAGCTGTATTAATTACAACTAAATGACTAACACTGATTAACTACGACTAAGGGAATAATGACAAAGGCATGCGAGAAAAATTACCTGCCCTTTCAGGGAAAGCAATCATCATTGGTACAATTGTGATGACTACTTCGATATTTAGTCTCCAAAAAATTTAATTATGTTACGTTGTCTTAATTTTCAGTGATGAGCGCGAGAGCGAGAAATGAAACACAGTTGGGATTAGAAATGAGCGACTATGAGAGCTCAGTATTTATAGCAGAGCGAAAAAGGAGTCCACTACATTGTTGCCAAGAATTCCATAGTGGTTATCGATGCGCACCACCGTGGGCAATGGGGGATGGCATGGATAGAGTGACATATGTTCAGAGGAGGGAGGGGGCAAGAGGGGACGGCATAGACAATGCAACATATGTGCAAAGGAGGGAGTGGGCAAGGAGGGATAGCAGCGAGGGGGTGATATACGTGCAGAGGAGGGAGGTCAGAATGGCAAAAGATGGCCACTGCACGGTGCCCGTGCAGCCTACGAATTAAAAGAATTAAATAAGCACCGTATGTCGCTAATTATGATTAAATTAACATGACAAATTTGGTGTGCATAAACTTTCTAAAAAATTACACAATTAGATCAACTGTGTTGGAAGGCTCCACAAAAGAATCATAATTTTTGGAGCTCATTTGCTAAATATAACAATTCCTACAAATAGCATAATTCAATGAATTTTTGAGTGAAATTTAGGATGGATAAAATTATGAAAAAAATTACACAATCAACTATGCTATGTTGGGAGACTCCACACAAAATTTTGTAATTTTTTGAGCTTATTTACTATATATAAAAAGTCAAACTACCCAAACAAGTAGTGCACCTAAATACAATCCTTAATTGCAATTAGGTACCACTAATTACTATAGTTAATCGGCCACCGCACGGTTGCCGTGCGGCTGAGGGCACTGCCACATGGTGGCAGTGCAACTGAGGCCCGTCGCACGGTGGCCATGCGGCACAGGGCACATGTTGCCCTCAGGACGCTGTGTAGTGGCCATACAACAAATAGGACATTTTTTGCTAATTTCATATAACTACTGTCATTCTTGTAGATACGGATTCAAAATATGCTAAAAGTATCAAAAGCAGCGCTGAAACTATGAAGGATTCCCTAACATATCAAGGACATACGACTGCACTATCTGAAGCTTGAATGAATGCAAGACATGGTGTTGGAACTTGCCATCTTAGGATGAGACGGTCTTCGAATGGAAGAATCCAAGGGATCTTGCAAACCCGCTCTGACCTAGCTATGTGGAGCCACAGAACATTGACTAGAACTACTATAGAAAACTGGTTAGATTGGATAGTGGATGTTGCGTTACGTGATTGAACATTTTTTCGTACAGATGATGTCTGAATTGTTTAGCCTGTGGGCTTCATTTTGAGTACAACATACATACTGTGCTTATGATCTCGAGTTGGCTTGGCCCAATAGTCTCTTATTCGCGTACGCTTTAAGGAGCCCCACCGCTGGCGTGACGACCAGTGTACGCTTTAAGGACTTCAATTTCCCCAGCGCTATCGAGCCGTACAAAGGCGACACGGACCATCGGGAGTTCGTGCGCGTGTACGAGATCGCCATCGAGGCTGCAGGCGGAGACGACACCACAAAAGCGAAGGGGCTCCCCCTCGTGCTACAGGGAGTGTCGAGGCTGGGGGCCGGGCCGCAGCCGGGGCCGCGATGATAGGCCCCGTGGGGAACAGGAGTACCAGCATTATGGCCAGTGGTGCGAGGTGCACGGTCGAGGCGGCCACGACACGCGCGCATGCACCACCATCGCGGCACTTCGACACAGTGTCGCCATGGATAGAAACCTCGAGGTGCGACCGCCGGTCGTGGCTGTTGGACCGAAATGGCGACAGAGGGGGGTGAATGGCGACTTTTAAAAAATTTGTCCCCTACAAGTACCAAAGGGATCTCCTCTTCAATAGCTATGAGAGCTATGAAATGGAGTCCAAAAGATTACTGGACCCTTCAGCTAAGGCGACAAACTCAAAGCAAGCAGGAAGCAACCAAATGATTCTTGAAGAGAGAAAGGTATCCACTAGAGAAAATCTCCTTTAATAGCTATGAACAGCTATAAGGAGAAATACTCATGCACTCTGGATCCTTGAACACTCTGAAGAAATAACCCCAGTTAACAAGGAAAACAAGGAACCAAGATTAAGTCAAGACACAGCAGATAACACAGGCTGTCAAAAGGGAGGCCGGTCAGACCGCCGTATGCAGGCCGGTTTGACCGCTGCATACAGGCCGGTCTGACCGGTCTTATGCCGCCGGTCTAACCGCCTTGAAGAGTGCGGTCTGACCGGTTAGCCTGAAGGCTGAACCCGAGGCTGAAAACTGAAACCCTGAAAATCCAAGAACTACTGCAGACCTTCTGAAATATGAGAAATCAGGGAAATTCTTCCAATCCTTTTGGTCCAGAGCATCATAGAAACATACTAAATAAGAAGAGGGCCTTGGGAGACGAAGCAATCACACCAAGAAACAAGAATTTCAGATTATGGTAAAAATTTGAAATTTTGCAAGAACAGGGCCAAAACCCAAAATACTCCCCAACCTTTTATCATTTGACCATGAAACTTTGAGGATAGCTACTTGATAGCCTCAGGACTCTAGATATCAAGTTTCATGCCATCTCATGAAGGGAAACACGATTCTCACCAAAACCCTAGAAAAACATGAAGAATAGAGGAGGCCAAAACTCAAGAACTGAAATTAAACTTGATTTGCTCTTGGGAAAAATCGATCAAATGATTTTGAAGCATCATCCCACCATAGAGTAACCCATTTTGGGCCTTCCCACAAAGAACCAACTCAAATCTCAAAAAGTGAAAAATCACATAGAAGGGGATGAACGAAGAACACAGGAGTACGAACGAGAAACTTCAGAAATTTCATTTCCGGGAAACAAGAGATACAAGGAACTACGTCCCCATACGCATGGACATTAGAACAGGGATGATTACATAGATTCTCAATCCATCCTCTCCCCCTCTCAAATCTAGAAACCCTCACTCTCTACATGCTTGAAGAGGAGAGAGCCACTCAAGAACACATCGAAGGGGGACAGAGCACAGATACACCTTTGCCTCCCTCAACTACTAAAGACTCTTCACCAACTAAAGTCTAAAGCCAAAGCAAACTTACAAAGCCTCTTTTGACTCTAGCAAACCCTAACTCTCTCCCAAAGCCATGAGGGGGCTTGCAGCCACTCTCTCCTTTATATAGCCCTTGGCTAACGGGTCTCCACCCCATTACACCCGCTAAACCCGAACGGAGCCCGCTCCCGCTTGTGCAGCCTCGCGAAATTACCATTTCGCCCCTCCTGCACCTTCCGGGAAGCTTCCGCGCTCCTTGTCGTCCAAGCCTCGCAACCACCTCGAGTGTCCGCCGTCTTCGACACATCTCGACCGTTATGACCTCGACACCGCCCATGTCTAGTCCGGTCCCCTCGTGTCTCGCCACGACTCCGCCTCGACGTCCTGCAGCCATCACAAACAAGAAACACATCAAATAGCACCGCTCGATACATGAAAGCATAAATAGCATTAATGAACCACATTAAGCATGAGATAGCCCAAACCTGACAAGTCGACATAATATGCATCCTAACCACTTTGACCAGGTTTGACCAAGTCCGACCGAGCCCGATTGCACCACGCAACGTCAAGGTCCGAACCACACAAGCCAAACTAGACTCTCCTAAACCGATGTCAATTACTCATCACACACATGGGGTCTCAACCACATGGTCTCTCAGTGGCCCATGTCCAGCAACCCCCGGAAGGCCCCGTGCGGATCCAAGAGCATGGCTGCAGCCCCAGGAGGGCCACCTGCGGATCCAAGCCCCGGAGGGAGCCCAGCGCCAGGTTATAAATGTTATCTCCGGGGGCTCCTCGTTGGAGTTCGCCTCGGCGCGACAGCAGAAGGCCTACGTGCGGAGGCTACACCACGTGGCGGCATACCCAACGCAGGCACCGCCAGACTGGGCACAGCATGAAATTACTTTCACGACCGCTGACGCCGAAGGTGTGGAGTTCCCCCACCAAGATCCTCTGGTCATCCAGGTCGCCATTGCGAGATGCGACGTTAAGCGCGTCCTAGTTGATGAAGGAAGCTCCGCGAATGTTTTATTTGCAACAGCCTTCGACCAAATGGGGATCCCTCGAAGTCGCTTGGGCCCCTCAGGAATCCTGTTACAGGGCTTCGGAGGTCAACCCCTGAGGGCGTTGGGCCAGATATGCCTGCAGGTCTCCTTTGGCCAGGACGACAACATGAGGAGCGAAGACGTCACCTTCGACGTCGTCGATATCCAGTACCCTTACAACGCCATATTGGGGCGGCCAACCCTCAATTCCTTTGGGGCAGTACCGCACTATAGTTTCCTATGGATGAAGCTCCCGGGTCTGCAAGGTATTATCACCACCTTTGGTGACCAAGACCTCGCCTGCCGCATAGAGCTTGGTGCGCGGAGCCCAGGATTGACGTCCAAGCCCCGGCCAAGGAGCTAGTCCCAAAGGACGCCCCTGCACGGAAGCAGACAAAGCATGCCCGGTGACGAAGGCCGAGCCCAGGGAGCAGAGGCTTCGACACAAGCTGATCGAGCGGCAGCAGGTGGCTAGGCCGGTCGTAGCGAAGCCCCTCCAGTTCGGAGCCATCCGCAAGACCTCTTGTCCTGCCCGTTTAAGCACCAGAGGCTCCCCTTCTTATGCCACTGTGGGAGTGGCCGTCGCCGCACCTCCTCTCCTCGAGCGGTCAGTGACTACTACCCTGTCCTGTCCTTTTTGTAATTGCTCGCCCGCGCAAACGAGACAATTAATAAAGTCCTCCGTTTTCAAAAAGCTTCTCACTTTGTGTCAAGTCGCGCGGGGGGACGCCTCAGCGCGCACTCTCCGTGAGTATAAACAAAGACACGCGGTAAACGTGCGCACTCTTCGTGAGTATAAACAAAGACACACGGTAAACGCGCGCACTCTTCGTGAGTATAAACAAAGACACGCGATAAACGCGCGCACTCTCCGTGAGTATAAACAAAGACACGCGGTAAACGTGCGCACTCTCCGTGAGTATAAACAAAGACACACGGTAAATGCGCGCACTCTCCGTGAGTATAAAATAAGACGCGTTGGGGGACGCCTTCGCGTGCACTCTACGGAGTATAAATAAGACGCGGATGTTGTCCCTGTGTACTCTACGGAGTATAAATAAGACACAGCGGAGGCTCGCCTTCGCGCACACTCTACGAAGTATAAATAAGAAGCGGATGTTATCCCTGCGCACTCTACGGAGTATAAATAAGACGCAGTGGAGGCTCGCCTCCGTGCGGCTCTACGGAGTATAAATAAGTCGCGGATGTTGTCCCTACGCACTCTACGGAGTATAAATAAGACGCAACGTAGGCTCGCTTCTGCGCGCACTCTGCGGAGTATAAACAAGACGCGGATGTTGTCCCTAAGCACTCTACGGAGTATAAATAAGACGCAGCGGAGGCTCGCCTACGCGCGCACTCTACAGAGTATAAATAAGATATGTGGACACTGTCCCCGCGCGCACTCCACGATGGAAAATGCGAAAGCCGTCCCTGGGCACGCGTGTGATGGGACAACCTCCAACCTCGATACGAGAGCGGCAGCCGTTGCCCTAGCACCTTCGTATCAGTGGCTGCACAACGCGAGGAGTGTACTCTCGCGTGCCTACCTCGACTAGGCGCCAGCTCCGCCGCCACCACTTCGAAGGGTAGGAGACGGAGCGTTCGCGCGTCTACTCTACCTAGACGCCAGCTCCGCTGCCACTACTTCGAAGGGTAGAGGACGGCGCACTCGCGCGCCTACCTCGACTAGGCGCCAGCTCCGCTGCCACCACTTCGAGAGGTTGGGGACGGAGCGCTCGTGTGTCTACCTTGACTAGGCGCCAGCTCCGCTGCCACCACTTCGAAAGGCTGGGGACGGAGCGATCGCGCGTCTACCTCGACTAGGCGCCAGCTCCGCTGCCACCACTTCGAAAGGTAGGGGACGGAGCGCTCGCGCGTCTACTTCGACTAGGCGCCAGCTCCGCTGCCACCACTTCGAAAGGTAGGGGACGGAGCGCTCGCGCGTCTACCTCGACTAGGCGCCAGCTCCGCTGCCACCACTTCGAAAGATAGAGGACGAAGCGAGCGAACGTCTACCTAGCATTTAGGCGTTTGCAGAGCACCAAGTCCTACGAGCTGGTCAGAGGTAGGCGCGATCGTGAAAAGCGATGAACACGTATTTCAACCAAAGTCCTTTTTTGCATTCGTCAAAGAGTGTTTACAAGGGAGTTCGGTAAGGACCTAATGAATAAGTCTTCGGGTATTCAGAGCCACTACTCAGTTGGCTCCTCCTTAACACATGCCCGCGCCGGAGTCTCGCCCGTGGAGGCCCGTGCCGCCCAGAAGTTCAGCGACTCCTCGGCCCACCACCAGTGCCGAAGACACTGCTGGGTTATGAGGTCAGAGACTAGCAGCCGGTCCTTATCGAGTAACTGCTTAGAGCACAGCGATACGCGTGGTCTAAACACCAGGACAACTTCCACTATATTCATAAGGAGGGGGGTGCATACATGGCAATGCACACCTACACGTTAGAGCCCCAGCATCACACCTATGGGTTCGAGCCAGGCCCCGTGGCAGCGGCGCCACCTCCACCTCACCGTGGAACTTCGTTGAGCCATTGGCCAAAGTCCCCCTCGCCGTGCAGCGTCCGTCACAGCTCTAGCTTCGCCGCGGCCTCCCCGATGTAGTCCTAGATCTGTTCATGGAAGGCCCAGACGGTCGGGCGAACGGAGCGCGGCGCCTGACATCACCCCGGCTCCAGCAGGCATCTCCAGCCCGGGGTCAGCCAGCCCGTCGACATGATAGTAGCCTTGGTGATGAAGTAGTGCAAAGGCCAGGCGCGAGGTCACGAAGGAGCAGTGGTTGCGAAGGATTTGGCGGCGCCGAGAGCAAGGTTGGAAGCCTCCGCGATTTGACGGAGCGTCCGGGACAGCTCCTCGGGGCCAAAGGAGCGAGGTGGCACTTCGGTGACAAGGTCTTCGAGGGTGCCCTCTAGAGCCAGCGTAGCATCCCACGCTACCACCGAGGCATCGCCCAGAGCCCGGTCCCGCTCCCCAAGAGACGCAGTAAGGCGGCCTTTCTCCTCCTCAAGCGCAGCAATTTGCTGGAGCAGGCCATCACGCTCCTCGGCGGTCGCTCGCTGCGCCGCCTCAACGGCCACTCGCCGCGCCGCTGCTGTGAGCACCTCGGCGTTAGAAACCACCTTCGCAGGCTCCGCCTCCAAGGGTCAGATGCGATCGTCTTTGGTGGAGTGCGCCTCCTCGGCCGCGCGAAGGGCCCCTTCAGCAGCGCGCAGCCGATCCTCTAATGCCCCCCGCTTATGGGCGTGAGCCGCCTGTAACGCTCGGCCAAGGGCGAGGGTCTGCACGACGCAGTGGTCAACAAACTTCCAAATGATCATTCAACGCTCAAGGTTGTGTACTCACCCTAGCGCGCCTCCCAGGAGATCCGACCCGCACGTCAGCAACACCTGGCGATCCAGGTTCGCGTCCGCGTAGTCCGTGGCCACCCACCACGCCCCCAGCACCTCCGGCCGAGGGACGAAGTCCGCTAAGCTCGGATGCGTGGCTTCCATGACGATAGTTTCAAGGGTGCCGGGCGTCAATCCCAAAGGAACGCCCCCGTCCCCCGAAGATTGTCCGCGCTCGGGGGACCGTGCCACTGCGAATGGACGTAGTGGTTAGAGCCCTACGGACGCATCGCAGGATTGCCCGAAAGGAGTCGACTTACCTTCAACACCAACTGGCAGACTCCGCCGGGGCGCCGCCGTAGCCTTGGAAGGAACAACAGGAATACCAGCGTCCCCCGATGGATCTGGCTCCCCAGGCTGGGGGGCCTTGGTGTCAGAGTGTGACTCCAATAGGCTCCCGACCCCGGTCGCCACAACTCTAGAGGGACCGCAGGGACACCAGGGCAGGGAGCCTATGTGTCGGAATCGGACTCCAATAGGCTCCTGACCTTGGTCCAACAGGCTTCTAGTTTTAGGGAGCCGGTCAGACCACTAACCGTAGCGGTCAGACCGCTCGGGCGCCGCCGGTCAGACCGGTCAGACCGGCGGTATAAGTTCGGTCAAACCGGTCATCACATTGCAGTCAGCCCGGGTCAATAGGGGTGGTCGGACCGATTTGCGACAGGCGGTCAGACTGGCCTGCATGCGGCGGCTAGGCCGGCCTGCATGCGGCGATCTGACTGGCCTAAATGCTGAGGTCTGACCAGCCTGGCCTGAGAGCCCCTCTGCTGCCAGCTTCTCTTTGTCTTTTTAATTGCCTCGCTTTCTTCTCTGTATGTTTGAAGTTCCAGTGAGCAGTTGATGCCTTCTTCATAGCTCCGTAGCTATCGGAGAAGAGTATTATTGTAGTGGATACTTTGGGGGAATTTTGTTAAGAGGCACCATTCACCCCTCTCTGTTGCCATTTCCGATCCTACAATTGGTATCAGAGCCGGTTAGCTCTTCTTGATAGATCTTTAACTAGTCTGTGAGCTTACTTCACTTATATCTGCTCCCTTCCGTGACGAATGTGATACATGCTCTGCTTTGCTTGGTGACATGGAGAAATTAAGGACCTCTCATGATAGTGTGTCTTCTGAGCTAAATTTGCTTAAGGTGGAGAATATTAGTCTATTTGCTGAACTAGAGATGAGTAAGGTAGCTGCTCTTTCATCTACTATTGTTGAGACTATTTCTTGCACCTCATGTGAGGATAAGGACAACGCTTTTAGAGGTCTTTATACCATGCTTCTCGATCTGCCCGAGACTTGTGAAAATTGTAATAATCTAAAAATGAACCTAAAAAGGGCAGATCATAAAATTGCTGAGTTACAAGCTTTTCTGTTAGAGCCTATTGCTTCATGTATGAACTGTCCCAAATTGACTTCTGAGCTTGAATCTGTTTCCAAACAGTTTCAAGAGATGATTGATAATAGTAACAAATTGGCTCAATATACTTCTAAGGACCCTGTTAGCTCACAATGCAATAATTGTGAAAAACTAAAATCTGATTTGATTGCATTGGATGAAAAGTGTGTGAAGCTAACTAAAGACCTTCTAGAGAAGCCACCATCTGCTTGTAATGTGTGTGTTAGGAAGAAGCATGAGGGTTTGGTAGAGATGCCTAGCGACGTGAACCAAATGGCTAGCAGTAGGACTGTCCCTTCTGAGGCGGCTGTGCGTGCACATGCCTTCCGTTCTTCTGCTATTGGTTCTTCTTCTACCCCCTTACCTTCTGCTGTATCTTCTTCCCCCTGCTCTTCTTGCACCTCTCTCTTTCGGGAGTGTCAGTATCTTATGAACACTCTCGAGAGGTTTGTAAGAAGCAAGAAGAAACTAAATCTTATTCTAGACCAATCTAAGATTTGCAAATTCAATTAAGGTCTAGGATACGAGTTTTCTGAGGGTAGATCTCATTTCCCCCGCGAGATGGCTACCCGCGGCGTGATCAGCGTGTTGTTGGTGCTCCGACTCGCTCTCCCATAGCAGTCGGACTCAACAACAGCTTCAAGTCTGCACATAGACCTTCTGCTTCTTTGAGCGACAGAGAGCGTAGGTTAGCTAGAGATCATTCGTGAGTGGCTACTTTTTCTACTTGACGTGTGACTCAGTATTGCATTCCAAAATCTCTTTTGATTTATCCCAGTACTGAGCCTTCACTCTCTGTTTGACTCACGTTCGCCGGGCTGGGAAGGGATAGGTTTGGCTCGTGGACTCCGGTTGTTCTCATCATATGACTGGAGATTCTCGTTGGTTCTCTTCCCTAGCCCGTGCTCCAGGTTATGAGACTATCACCTTTGGAGACGCTTCGTCTGGGCGCGTCATCGCGAAAGGTACTGTGCGTGTTAATGACTCATTTATTTTAAAAGATGTTGCCTTGGTGAGTAAGTTGCAGTATAATTTGCTTTTAGTTTCTCAGCTTACCGATGACGGTTTCGAGGTGAGCTTCAAGAAAAACGCTTGCAAAATTCTTGATTCTTCGGGCAGTTTGGTTTGCGGGATTTCTCATTATGGGAGGATCTTTCGTGCTGATTTTGTTGAGTCTTCTGGTGATCCTCTCAGGTGTTTAGTTGCTTCTGAGTCCTGTGACCTTACTTTCTGGCATAGGAGACTTAGCCATATTGGATTTGACCATTTGACTCGAGTTAGCGGCCATGATCTCATTCGTGGTCTGTCTAAACTCAAGATGGTCAAAGATCTAGTTTGTGCTCCTTGTCGGCATGGCAAGATGGTTGCTGCTTCTCACCCTCCGGTCACAGTGACTATGACCGATGCACCAGGACAGCTGCTCCACATGGACACAGTTGGACCAGCTCGAGTGCAGTCAGCAGGAGGGAAGTGATATGTCCTTGTCGTGGTCGATGACTTCTCGAGGTATTCTTGGGTGTTTTTCTTAGCCTCGAAGGATGAGACATTTACCCATTTTCGGGGTTTGTTTAGTAGGCTTTCTGTTGAGCTCCCGGGTGTCTTACGAGCGATCCGTAGTGATAATGGCACCGAGTTCAAGAATTCCTACTATGAGAGGTTTCACGGTGAGACAGGTGTAGAGCACCAGTTCTCTTCTCCATACGTTCCTCAGCAGAATGGCGTTGTGGAGAGGAAGAACCGTACCTTGGTCGAGATGGCCAGGACGATGCTTGATGAGTACTCTAAACCGAGGAAGTTTTGGGCTGAGGCTATAGCCACCGCGTGCCATGTTTTGAACAGAGTTTTTCTGAGGGCACACTTGCATCGCACCTCTTATGAGTTGAGATATGGGCGAAAGCCCAGCGTCTCGTATTTTCATGTGTTTGGTTGCAAATGTTTTATTTTGAAGTCCAGGAACCTAGATACGTTTGAATCACGATTTTGTGATGGTATCTTTCTAGGTTACTCGACTTCTTCGCGGGCTTATAGGGTCTGGAACTGCGAGTCTAGTAAAATGGTAGAAATCTGCGAGGTGACCTTTGATGAGGCCAGTTCGAGGACTAGGCCTGATATCTTAGGTTCTTTAGAGTAGTCCGAGACTATCTTTGTGGATGATGAGAAGGATGGAGATGAGGGTTGTCTACCTGATCCAGTTCCTCCTCCCCTTGAGGTGCCTGCTTCCACCACTGCACCTCGAGGAGATCAGCCCATGCCTTCAGCCTCTTCTGGAGCTAGTGGCACTTCTTCATCTCATCCAGGACCTCCCCGAAATATCTAAAAAGACCATCCTTCAGAGCAGATGATTGGAGACCTCTTTGAGCGCATCACACGCTCAAAGTCTGGCTTGTCACAATTCTGTCTCCACTCTGCCTTCATTGCCTCATTGAGCCTAAGGATGTTTGTCATGCTCTTTCTGATGAGTCTTGGGTCAATGCCATGCATGAGGAGTTAGAGAATTTCGAGAGAAACAAGGTCTAGTCGCTTGTTGAGCCCCCATCGACTCATTGGGACTAAGTGGGTGTTTAAGAACAAGCAGAGTGAGGATGGGGTAGTCATTCTAAACAAGGCTAGACTGGTAGCTCATGGCTTCTCCCAGGTTGAGGGTCTAGATTTTGAGTAGACCTTTGCCCCTGTAGCTAGACTTGAGGCCATTAGAATTCTGCTTGCTTTCGCAGCTTCTAAGAGTTTCAAGCTTTACCAGATGGATGTCAAGGGTGTCTTCCTCAATGGGTTTATTGAGGAAGAGGTCTATGTTAGACAACCTCCAGGTTTCGAGAACCCCAAATACCCAAACCATGGATTTAAGCAGGCCCCTAGAGCTTGGTATGAGAGGCATAAGTCTTATGTGTTGAGTCATGGTTTTGAGATGGGTAAGGTAGGTAAGACCTTGTTCATTCGTAGGCATGGCACTGACCTTCTGCTCGTCCAGATTTATGTGGATGACATCATCTTTGGTGGCTCTTCTCATGCTCTTGTTTCACAGTTCTTGGATGTCATGAGCACCGAGTTTGAGATGAGCATGATGGGTGAGTTGACCTTCTTCCTTGGCTTCCAGATCAAGCAGACTCGGGATGGTACTTTCTTGCATCAAGGCAAGTACATTCGTGATCTCCTGAGACGCTTTGACATGAGTGATGGTAAGCCGGTGTCAACTCCCATGGCATCCACAGCTTCACTTGACCCAGATGAGGATGGCGATCCAGTTGATCAAAAAGAGTACAGAAGCATGATTGGCTCCCTCTTGTACCTCACTGCCTCGAGACCAGACATACACTTTTCTGTATGTCTTTGTGCTCGGTTTCAGGCTTCTCCTCGCGTATCTCATCGCTAGGCGGTGAAGCGCATCCTTCGATACCTTCGAGCTACCATTGACTATGGTATCTGGTACTCTTCTTCTTGTCTTTCCCTCAGAGTCTACTCGGACGCAGACTTTGCTGGCTGTAGGATAGATAGGAAGAGCACTTCTAGCACCTACCAATTCATTGGCACTTCTCTTTTCTCTTGGTCTTCTAGGAAGCAGTCCGATGTTGCACAGTCCACTGCAGAGGCTGAGTACGTTGCTGTAACCAGTTGCTGCAGCCAGATACTTTGGATGGCTTCGACCCTGCGGAACTTTGGGTTAGTTATAGACAGTGTTCCACTCTTTTGTGATAACACTTCTGCTATTAACATTGCTAAGAACCCAGTGCAGTATTCCTGGACCAAACACGTTGATATTCGATATCACTTCATTAGAGACCATGTGGAGAAGTGTGACATAGTGCTCCAGTTTGTGGAGAGTGACCATCAGTTGGCTGATATATTCACCAAGCCTTTGGATAGCTCTAGGTTTTCAGCTTTGCGGGGAGAGCTTGGGGTAGTTTGTCCTTATAGACTGTAGTGAGGGGGAGTTTCTGTGCTTTACTACTTTATCATGTATATTATGCTCCTGTTCTCATTTTGTTGCATTGCATCGGGGTGTATTTGGGTTAGTCCTCCTAGCATAGATTAGTGTGTTTCTCTCGTCTAGTTGCTTAGATTTCTTCCTCTCATCTTGTGATCTAGGATGCTGCTTATTAGGTATCTCTCTTTTCACTAGGTTGAGCTCACTCACTTCTTATAGGTTTTAGCAAGGGTTGGGCCACCCTTGGTTAGACAGGGAATGTGTTTGCTCCTTAGTGGGTTAGAAGAGCAGTTGATAGTCCTAGAGTCATATGGGGTAGATGAGAGTCAGTCTGAGCCATAGTATCCTCTATATCTTATCTATGGCAATCGCGTTTTTGGCACGGTTGATAACAACTTGGAGTGTGGTTCAGCAATTGCTAAGGTGCAAGCGATGTCGTACGGTTGTAGTCGGATCGCAAGAGTCACCTCCGCCAAAATCGATAGTTATCAATCCTATCGGAAGATTGGGACCCCAATGCCTCATCAGAGCGTGTACTCTACCTCGATTGGCGGCAACCGCCGGGATGAGGTGCTACCGCCGGCTGGTCGAGCGTGTTCTTCACCATGAGCCATTGTTCTCCGGGAAGTAAACAACGACGGGGGCAGCACGATGGCAAAGAAGGCGAGAGCACAGGGCGCAAGAAAAGGACCAGGAAGTACGAGAGGGAGAGCGACGACGCAGTGCCAGAGGGGGTATTTAAAGCCTCTTTGCCTCCTGCATCGTCGGTAAGTGTAACCGACGGAAGACGAACCGCTCGCCTCCCCCACGATTGACAAGTGCAACCAATGGAAGCCGAAGTGGTGCAGCCGCCCACGCGCGTCATGCCCTGTTAGAAACGGACGCACGACCGCGGTCGTGCGATGGCCTGACAGCGCACGACGTGCCAATTGCGTCCGGCCACGCGTACGCTCCCTCGGGAATGAATGCGGGTCACACGACGTGGCGTACATTCTGCTGCGCGTCGACACGATTCTCGGGGCCATCAATGCGACATCGGCAGACCATTGACTAGTCAATCTGACTCCAACTTCGGCATGGATTCTGCCTCCGCAGAATGACTCCGACTCCGACTTTGGTTTTGTCCCCGCGAAGAGGCACCTCGCTATGCCTTCGCAAGTCTACGCGGCGAACTCCAATACTACCTCGACTTCAAGTGCGCGGGTCGACTCCGGTGCCTACTCCGGCCCATGTTCGCGGGGTCCAGCGGGGCCTCCGACTCGGCCTCACACACGGGGGGCAACTTCGCATCCCGCTCCTAACAGTCTAAATATCTTATCTTACGCGATTAACATTTCACAAATAATATCTACGGAATTCGGCCAGGTGCAGATTCGGCTTCATCTTCATAGGCCGCCCCTAGCGAGCGGAGTCTGGAGACGTGCAAACACCGGTCCAACCCACAACACCAACACAACACCGTCCCCGAGCCGCTAGATACCATGTGGCCCTCCGATCCCCAGCCTGCGCGACGACTCCGGAGCCGACTCCGGTCGAACCCGTGCAGCAACACCGGTGGCCACCTTGCTTTCGAAGTTCGCGCGACAACCCCACAGCCCCAACCGGTGGGGATCCAACCGTCTGCGCTCCCCACAATCTACGACAAGTTTTGACTTGTTCTCATAAATATGTCATCTTTGGTCCATCAACATTCTTTGATAGTAGCGCCAATTGACGCGATCAAAGAGCGCAGATGAACCCAAGAAGGCCTACTCGTGAGAACAGGTCAAACCTTGCCGTCACATGCAGGAACGCGGCCCGCCCGAGCAAGGAGCAACAAAGCGAGTAGCCAGGGATGCGGAAGGGCGATGTTGCGGTAGCGGCACTTATATACCCGTCTACCCCTGGCTGGGAACAGCCAAACCGGTGAAAGTTCAACCGGCGGAATATCAACCAGTGGGAGGTGAGGCGTCGCGGTCCAGTGTGTGCACGGTGCCCCTGTCTCGCCATGCCGCGTGTCCCACGCCCTCGGGAAGACGCATACAACACCCGTCGCCCCCTGACAGCTCACGACGTCCCAATCAAGCTTCACCATGTGTCCCGACGCCTCGAGAAACGCGGGTCGAAAAGGCCCCGTCGGCGCGGCACAATCCTCGGCGCCATTAAGACACCGTCGTCGGGACGTCGGCCATCAGGTTGTACCTCGGCTTCCCGCTTGCAGGGCAACCTTGCAAATCGCCTCGGCGGTGGGTCCAACTCGCCCCTGGCTCCGACACCGCACACGTGGGGCAGGCATGCCTTGCACCTCGACAATGTGCCCGTCGAAGAAGCCTGGCTTCGCCTCACTTTCAACTCACTCCGGCGGCTCCACCGGCATTTCCGACTCCACGGCTAAAAGACTCCAAACTCGAAGACGGCTTCGGTAACCAGCTCGACTCCATATCCTTGGTGCGAAGCTAGGCTGCACCAGTAAACAAGGATCCTGCCAAGATCATTGAAGGTCACGGGCCGCAGGGACGGAGGGGGCCAAATGGCTCGGCAACATGGCTTCGGCCCGTGAAACCCTTCATCATGAGAGGCTCCTGTTATAGGGGTGGCCCCCACTTAAGCCCAGCTGGCCTGTTAGAAGGTTGTAAGACTCAAAATGAGACATGTATAATGACACAAATGCCCCTAAAGGGGATACTTGAATGTAAGGGTATAATTGTAAAACACTCCCCATGTGAATATATATATATGCCATACTGGCCATGGGGGAACCCTAAGCATTGCTTACCTAACTCTCCACTACCATACCCTCTCTCTGTTTGGTCTGTAACTAGAACAGTAAGAATATATAGTGAATAGTTTAAAAGTTGTGGGTTAAAAAATAAACTAAGGCCATAATTCAAGCTAAAAAGGTAGACCTTCCCCAACTGAATACCATGTCGATTGGTCCCCCCACCATTAACAAGACCGTGAACACAGCGTACGCTTGGCGCGGTTGCTCACCGTTGGTCGTTGAGCTGCTTTGGCATCTGCTTACGCGGCTGCGCCACTCCATCCTAGCACCGAACTTGACCTAGGCAAAATAGGCAGGGCCAACTGTGCCGACCCGATGTACAATATTGTTGGCATAGGCACGATACATCACGAACAGTAAACGAGCGACGCCAACCCATCTTGACTGGGCGTGTCGTGCTTGCGCCGTCACCTTGTCATGGCGGGCCTAGGCCGGCACAGCACAGACAGTAACTATCATATAGTAGTGTTGTAAAATTGTTTATGATTTGTAGTAAAATTAGTTGCGTTAGGGTTAATGCACTCTTTTGAGCGCAGACGGGTGACTTGGTAGTAAAATTACTTATGAGTGGCTATAAAATTACTTTGCAATTGATAGTAAAAATACTTACATCTCAGCGGACTAGCAGTAAAATTATTTACGAACGACAATAAAATCAATGGGCCATCAACAGCCCATCGGACCGCCCCAACACGACATGACTCCTTTCTATACCATGCCTCAATCGGAGGGTAGGTACGTAGACCAATACAATACAATACGGTAACTTATTTAAACCAACTGTATCAAACCTTATCGAGCTATATGTCCTACCTAAATCCGTGTTATGCTGTGCCGAGCTCCTATTCGGCCGGACCTGCCGGCCGCGACAGGGCTGAGAAAACCCACAAAAGGCCCACGCGGCAGCGGTAAACCCCCGCAAAAGCGCGGCGACGCACGAAGACCCGTGAGAAGCGCGCCCGCGGCCACGGCATAGGTAGGGGAAAAAACACCCGCGCGCGCGCACTGCACCATGCCGCCCGCGCCCATCCGCGGCCTCTCCTCGGCCGCCGCGCCGCTCTCGGACCTCACGGATGCGCTCCTCGCCACACGCCTCGCGAAGCATCTCCTCACCACGCCGCACCTCCCGCCCGCGCTCCTGCCCGCCGCACCGCTGCCGCTCCCCGTCCGCCTCCACATCCTCCGCCACCCGGCGCTCCCGCCGGCCTCCAAGCTCTCCTTCTTTCTCGCGGCCACGCCGCCCGCCTCCCCGCTCCTCGCCGCCACCTTCCCCGTCCTGCTCCGCGCGCTCGCCACTCACTCCCCTCCCCTCCTCGACGAGCTCCTCCCCTTCGCGCTTTCCTCCCCATCCCCCTCTACCCTACTCCCCGCCCTCCTCTCCGCGCTCCTCTCCGCCTCCCGCCTCGACACCGCGCTCGCCCTCCTCGAAGCAGCTCCTCCCGACCTCCTTCCCCGCCTCGCCGCTGCCGCCCTCCCCTCCCTCATCGCCTCCCCTGACCCCCTCACCGCCGTCCCCGCCATCCGCTGGCTGCTTCCCATCGCGTCCCACCCGCCTCCCGTCCGAGCCACTAACCGCCTCCTCTTCTCCTTGTCCAAAGAGAATCTCTACGATGACTTCCGCCATATGTTCGATGAAATGTCAAGGAGGGGCCTCCCTTCGAACTTAAGGTTCTATAACATTTGTATCCACGCGTTTGGCAAATGGAGGAGGCTGGATATGTCACTGAAGCTTTTTGCAACTATGAAAGCCGCCTCTCCTCCTCTTGTGCCAGATATATGCACGTACAATTCGGTCATCCGGGCGCTTATGGTTGGTGGGAGGGTGGCTGACGCTTTGGTGGTGTTTGAAGAAATGAAGTCGGCTGGGGTTGAGCCGGATGTGTTCACGTATCGGGCAGTCGTGGATGGGTGCTGCAAGAGCTTTAGGATGGATGATGCATTGCGTGTGTTTCAGGAGATGCGGGGGAGTGGTGGGGTGAGGGCGGATGTTGTGGTGTACAATTCGCTTCTGGATGGGCTGTTCAAAGCAAAGAAGCTTGATGAGGCATGTGGTTTTTTTGAGACAATGGTGGCGGATGGGATCCAATGCTCGGCGAGCACACACAACACTGTGATCGATGGGTTGTTCAAGAACGGGAGGGCGGAAGCAGCATGTCGGCTGTTCTATGAGCTAAGGAGGAAAAGTCAGCTGTTGGATGGGATTGCATACAGCATTATGGTGAGGGAGTTTTGCAAGGAGGGGAAGGGGGACCAAGTTTCAGAAGCAGTAGAGTTGGTGAAGGAGATGGATGAGCGGGGCTTTGTGGTTGATTTGGTCACCATAACAACATTGCTGATAGGTTTCAACAAGAGTAGACGGTGGGATTTGGAAGAACAGATAGTGAAGTTCATAAGAGATAGCTCTGCATTGCCAGATGCCATTCGATGGAAGTCGAACATGATGGCTGCCTTGAGAGGACCTCAGGATAGAGGGAAAGATGGAACATCTATTTTCCCCTTTGATGGTAATATGGATGATGTGATGAGTTTGGTCAATCCTGCAGTATGCACTGATACAAATGAAGACACCCCACATGATGAACACAAGGATGATTGGTCTTTGTCCCCACACTTGGATCATCTTGCTAAACATGCTGACCGTTTGAATAATTCTGCTATATTTGCAATGGACAGAGGGCAGAGGGTGCGAGGTATGGATGCCAAAACTTTTGATGCTGACATGGTTAATACGTACATGGCAATCTTTTTAGCCAAAGGGAAGTTGAGTGTCGCTTGCAAGTTATTTGAAATCTTTACGAATCTAGGAAGGAAAGGGACAGGTTACACATACAATTCACTGATGACCTCATTTGTGAAGAAGGGGTATTTGAAACAGGTGTGGGCAATTCTTCATGAGAGGGGTGGACAACTCTGCCCCAACGATATAGCGACATACAATTTGATCATTCAAGGACTTGGCCAGATGGGAAAAGCGGAGGTTGCTAGTTCAATTATGGATCAATTGTCCAAAAAAGGTGTTTACATGGATATCGTCATGTATAACACTTTGATCAATCAATTGGGAAAGGTTGGGAAGGTTGAAGAAGCAAACTGTTTGCTTGAGCAGATAATCAGAAGGGGCATGAAACCAGATGTTGTCACTTTTAATACTTTGATCAATATTAATGCAAAAGCTGGTAAATTAAAGGAAGCTGACAAGTATTTGAGGAGGATGATCACAGAAGGCATTGCTCCAAACCATGCCACAGAAACGATATTGATTTTCCTTGAGAAGGAGATTGAAAAGAAAAGGCAGCAGTCCAGATGAACTACCAAATAATACGAATGAAAATGTTGCCATGAAGTTTCTTATTTGTCAGATAGACGGACAGCATATTGGCCAATTCTATTTGGACTTGCATTCCGATGTCAGGTGCTGACATTTTGAGACGAATGGACTTCCAGTGCTTTATAGGGTATTTGTTTTCGTTAAGGGTTGCTTGGTGTTTGGTGATGGAAGATTGTGATTGTGATTGTGTGTGTGTGTGTGTGTGTGTTTTTTGTGTGTTCATCAGCGCTATTATAGTCTGAGGAATGTTAGGTCCTTAAGTTTAGGCGTTTTGGTTTCTTCGAAATCTCTTCTGTCGTGAGCTTAATATGTTAGCGAGTTTGTGAACAGCTGCATGATTTAGGGCCTGTGAAAGTTTGCGCCTAATCCGATGTATCTGGTCTTCTAGTGTTACTCATTGATATAATGGTATTGGAGAGATTTAAGGACTTTTATCCCTCTATACGTATGTTTGATAATAGTGCAGTTCATAATTTCCTCTTGCTTAATTGTTTTTAGTGTTGCCACAATGCTTAATTTTAAGTTAACTGAAAATTAAAACTGTATACTGCTTTTTGCTTCTTTTTTTTGGATTATGGACATGTAGCTCGTACTGATTGTGTTGTTGGCAATTTATGTGGGTTGATAAATTTTGTTTGCTTCATGCATAGGTATTCTCATTCAAGTTGAGAGGTGAATATAATATGATGGCAAAGCTCTCCCATGAGTAGTTGGCAAGGGGCGTCATCTGCCCCTCTGCCGGAAACCATGCCCAGGGAGTTGCTTTTTCTGCCCAAAGACTGAGCTGTGATGCCGTTATCGTCATGCCCGTGACAACACCAGAAATCAAGGTTATATTGAGCTTTCGATGCCATTAACTTACATCTGTCCTTTTATATGATATGTTTACTTCATTCTCACCAACCAGAAAACCTATTGACTTAATCCAGTGGCGATCAGTGGAGAGATTGGGTGCAACAGTTATTCTCAAGGGAGACTCATACTAGGTACTTTTGCATTTGAAGAAAAGTGCTATTTTCATGAGATATATGTCATCTTCCATTTTCAGAATTCATTGTCATGTTAGTTTTGCCCGTTTGCTTTCTCTTTCTTCTTCCCCCTACCGTGTAAATCATAGCTAGGTGTATCTCAATTCTACAAAGAAAAAATCTCACTTTGCCTCTTCCCCCCAATGAAGAGGTATCTAAACTAATAAAAGAACGAGTTGAGGGTGATGGTCAATCCTACGCTCGCTGTCCTCCTAAAAAACTTGCGCTACGCTACGCGTGAGCCTCCGCAGTCCCGCTCTCCTCCCCCCCACTCGCGAAGCCTCCGTCTCCCCCGCTCCTCCTCCTCCCCCGCTCCGCCGCCGCCTCCTCCTCCCCCCACCCTGCGCCGCCGCCGCCTCCTCCTCCTCCCCACCCCACCCTGCGCCGCCGCCCCGCTCCTCCTCCCCCGCTCCGCCGCCGCCTCCTCCCCCCACCCTGCGCCGCCGCCTCCTCCTCCTCCCCACCCCACCCCACCCTGCGCCGCCGCCGCCTCCTCCTCCTCCCCACCCCACCCCACCCTGCGCCGCCGCCCCGCTCCTCCTCCTCCCCCGCTCCGCTGCCGCCTCCTCCTCCCCACCCCACCCTGCGCCGCCGCCTCCTCCTCCCCTCCCCACCCGCGCCCCCTCGGTTTTTCCGCTGCTCCTCCCCACCCCCGCGCCCCCTCGGTTTTTCCGCTGCTTCGCCGCCAGATCCGCTCCGCCCTCGCTTCTCTCGCCTCCTCCCCCCGCACCGCCGCCTCCTCCCGTCGCTCCTCCGCTCCGCCCTCGCCTTCTCCTCCCCACCCCGCGCTGCCGCCGCTCCTGCGCTTCGCCCTCGCCTTCTCCTCCCCACGCCGCGCTGCCGTCGCCGCCTCCTCCTCGGCTCCTTCGCATCCATGCCGCCCCCGCTTCTCCCCCCACCCCGTGCTGTCGCCTCCGGGACGATCTCCCGCATCCGCCTGGAGAACTTCATGTGCCACTCCGCGTCAACTTCATCACCGGCCAGAACGGCAGTACGCCTCCCTGAAACCCTACCCCCCTCTCTCCCTCCCCCCTGCCCCTTGATGCCCTTTCTTCTCCGTGCCGGCGCAGGCGGGAAGAGCGCGATCCTGACGGCGCTGTGCATCGCATTCGGCTGCCGCGCCAAGAACACCCTGCGCGCCGCCACCCTCAAGGACTTCATCAAGACCGGCTGCAGGTTGCGTCCGTCTTCTCTCACCGGTTGGGGGCGGAGGTAGGAGGAGGCGCGGCTACGGCGGCGGCTGGCTTGGAGAGGAAGGGGGCGGAGGAAGGAGGAGGCGCGGCTGCGGCGGGGGAGAGGAAGGAGGCGACTGTGCCCCCACTGGCTGCCACCGCGGCCCCTCCGCCGGCCTCCGCCTCACCCATCGCTAGCGCCTCCGGTCGTTCTTCCCTTACTCATTCGAAGATTCCACCCAGATTTGACCGTGAGTTCGCCTGCCTTGTGTAAAAAGATGCAGTAGTGTTAAATTCTCATGTGCGTGAGGTGTTTGCTGAAATGTCAACGTGGTGCAGTAGTGTTAAATTCTCATGTGCGTGAGGTGTTTGCTGAAATGTCAACGTGGATCTGTTGGGATTCCAAAGCCAGTTAGTTTGGTTTTTGAGTATGTCTAACTAGCACGTTATTTGGCTTATGGAACCGCCATGCCATTCTTTCTTTTAGTCATCTCAGTTTGATTGCAATACCGAGGGATATACTGCTAGGACAACAGCTACACAAGAAGCATGTTTTCTGGGGTTAGGGAACTGAAAAAACTGGTCTGCACTTGATTCTGTGGGATGCAATTGGTTTCGCCCCTTTTTTTTATATGAGGGTTGCAAAGGATAATTCATATGTATCTTAAATATTTGTTGGCAAGGAGGCTATGCCTATATCTGTCAAATTAAGGTGGTCTATTTGGCTATCTCATTATATGATGTTTATGCTGGTATTGAATTTGAACATGATCAAGAATTAATCTGTCTTCCATGGAGCACATCTTGGATTGCTTTAATTGGACTGAACCTCAGTGAACAATGGCTATGAAGTTTATATAGGCAGGTTCTGTCACTGAAACATCAACTGCATTTCTACTTATTTTCTACATATATATTTATATGCATGAAGTAAAAAAACGTTATGTTTATACAACATCTATTACCAGTGGGAAATTGGCTGTAAGCAGCATTTATATTCTCTACTTGCTGCAATAGCATTTGTGTGCGCTGTTCATTGGAACGGGAAGAACAGGCATTGGTACTTTTCTTTCGTGCCATGCATGATCATTTTAATTGATCTGGGCCTTTGTGTTCAGCTGCGAGTTTTCCTTCGGTTGCCTTTTGATATATGTTGACATCACCGAATTTGAGTTTGCATTATGCCATGTTGTGTTTTTGGAGCTTCACTTGATCAGTGAGCTTTAGCATTATGTTATAATCTGGTTTTGTAGGTTTCCACACATGATTCATCCTGCCATAGTCTTTTCTGTTCTTTTTTGCTACGCATGTTCTGTCACTGTCTGCTTGTGTGATAACAAAATCAGAGCTTAAGATGCCGTGTTGTCCTTGCATCAAATTTTGAGTGCACAACTGTGTTATCAACCTTTTTTTTATTTACAGTTGTAGTCATCTAAAGCAGTTACTGTTATGCATGCTCCTTGCTTGTATCAAGTTCAGAAATAGAAACTTCCTTTTCTGTTCTTATACAATGTGCTAAACACTTAAGTTTACTAAAAAAAAATTTCTCCATGTGTTAAGTTTACTAACAAAAAAATTCTCTATGTGTTGTGTTCTTAGGGCTCAGCCCGGTAAGAAGAAGAAGGACACGACATGGCGCATCTTCTCACTGAGGGAACTACAGTCAGCGACGAACAATTTCAATTATGATAACAAGCTTGGTGAGGGTGGGTTCGGCAGTGTGTACTAGGGCCAGCTATGGGATGGATCACAGGTGCAGTGTTCCTTTTGAAAAAGAAAATGAAATGTAAGAATCTTGCGTTTTTGGTATTGTCGGTACTTGGTAGGAACAGGACAATGTAATGGAGGGACCTGCTGATGTTGATGATTGTAGTTTAGCTTATTTAGTTTCACCTTCTACTGTTGTTGACCAGATGCTCACATGTCTAACTGTACTAGCTAAACAGATAGTTCTCTGACATAGTTGAGGTTTACAAATTTCCTGGGTTGATATTATTTAGATCCAGAAGTGTTCTAAGGCTATATTTTTCTCAATATACATACCCTTAATCCGATTCATCGATGACGAAAGTCATTGTCATCTGTCAATTTCGACTTTCATCTGTTTTGTAGCTTATGGTTATATCGGTTTAATCAAAGTCTAGCTTATTTTTAGGTTAAACGAAATTCTCTGAATGGACCTCTGTGTTACTCTTGCCCAAGCCTTTGGATATTGAGAAGAAAGTAAAGCATACTATAGAAGTAATATCTCTACAATGTAACATAGTTTCATCCACGAGCGAATCCACATGTTGATCATGTCATCTGTTATTAGTTAGGCTCGGTTTGTGGTGGTTGTGCTGCGTGGTGCTTATTTTGAAAGTTGCCGTGGAAAGCATTTGTGAAAAATGTAGCATTATAGTTTGTGGTGATTGTGCTGTGGTGCTTGTTTTGAAAGTTGCTATGGAAAGCATTTGTGGAAAATCTAACAGTATATCTGGCAAATCAGATTTAATTTAGAGCCAAACCTAGGGTTTCGTGATACCTAGGGATCCGTGCCTGTCTCACGGATTTGGCTGTCAAGCCGCCGCTGGTTCGTTTTTCCAGCCGTCGTCGGACTTTGCTGCTTCTCGTTTCGGCGCCCAGCATCTTCTGCCGCACGACGTCCGGAGGTGCTCGGTGCCCGCCGCCCCCGCCGATCGGTGCTCGGAGACAGCTCGGGTCTCTTTCATCAACCGCTGCCAAATCGAGATCGTTGCTCGCTCCGGCCATCTGGTGATTCCTTATACCTTGCTGTTGTGCGACAGGAGCAGTCGCTGCAGCAGGGACATGCCACTGTGGATGAGTTTTATACTCAGTTGTCTGCGGTATGGCGTCAGATCGACTCTTTAGGGCCAGATGTTTGCCGCACCTGTCAGTGTTGTCAGCGTCAGCAGTCTCACATGGAGCTTCACCGCATCTACGATTTTTTGACATGTCTCCGGTCTGAGTTTGAGCAGACTCGTGCTCAGTTGTTGGCTCGTCACCCTCGTGTGAGTTTGTTGGAGGCCCTTGCAGCTGTTCATACTGAGGAGATTCGACTTCGTGGAGCGGGTCTGCTATCATCATCATCATCACTTCCTTCGGTTTTGGTGGCTTCTCCAGCTTCTATACCCGTTGTACCTTTGGTTACTTCTTCCTCAGTTATGCCTTCACCAGTGACAGTTGCTGTTGGTAAGGGACTTCACTGCACCTATTGCAACAAGGATGAATATGTTAAACAGTTTTGCTACAAGAAGAAGGATCTTCATCGTGGTGCTCATTCTTCAAGGGGCACTGGAGGTTCCTCCTCTTAGCAGAGTTCTGGTATCTCTGACACTCAGCAGCTTCTCACATTGTTAGGACGCATGGTTGCTTTTGCATCGTCTGGTTCTGCTGGTTCTGCTGCTCAGTCTGTGAGATACCACATTCTACTTCTCTTTCCTCAGGTACATCACCTTGGATTCTTGATTCTGGTGCTTCTTTTCATATGACATCTAATTCCACCTGTCTTACTTCCATTAGTTCTTTAGCTGCTCCTATCACTGTCCACACAGCAGATAGTACCTCTCTTTCTGTCACAGGACAAGGCACTCTTTCAAATTCCTCTTTTCATGTTCCTGCTGTTTCTCATGTTCCAAAACTAACCATGCAGCTCATATCTGCTGGCCAGCTCACTGATCATGGTTGTCGTGTTATTTTCGATTCTGATTCTTGTTGTGTTCAGGATCGTTGCACGGGGACTCTGGTTGGTACTGGCCCTCGCCGCCGTGACTCAACGGCTCTAGGAACTTGACTGGTTTCACCTTTCTTCCGCTGTCCCAGTCAGTCTTTTTGTCTCCACCACTGCCTCTGCAGCTGCTGCAGCCTCCACCGCATCGTTTGCTCAGTGACATCATCGCTTAGGACATCTTTGTGGTTCCCGTATGTCTTCCTTACTTCGTCGAGGTCTTTTAGGGTCTGTCTGGTGATGCGTCTCTAAATTATTAGGGTTGTAAGCTTGGCAAACAGTTTCAACTCCCTTATCCTTCTAGTGAGTCAGTGTCTCAGCGTCCTTTTGATCTTGTTCATTCTGATGTATGGGGACCAGCTCCTTTTGTTTCGAAAGGAGGTCATCGATATTATATCATTTTTATTGATAATTTTTCTCGACATATATGGATATACTTTATGTCATCTCGTAGTGAGGGTTTATCTATCTACAGGACTTTTGCCACCATAGTTCGCACTCAGTTTGACTCTCCTATTTGTGTTTTTCGCGCTGATTCTGCTGGAGAGTATTTGTTGGGAGTCCTTCGTGGTTTTCTTGCTGAGCAGGGCACTCTCTCTCTCTCTCTCTCTCTCTCTCAGTTTTCTTGTCTAGGTGCTCATGCTCAGAATGATGTGGCTGAACGCAAGCATCGTCATCTTCTTGAGACAGCTCGTGCTCTCATGCTTGCTTCTGCTGTTCCACCACATTTCTGGGCTGAGGCTGTTTCTACTGCCACTTTTTTGATGAACATTCAGCCCTCCTCTGCTCTTCAGGGTGGGATCCCAGTTGAGCGTCTCTGTGGCCAGACTCCTGATTATTCCCGTCTTCGCCTCTTTGGGTGTGTGTGTGTGTTATGTTCTTGTTGCACCTCGTGAGCGCACCAAACTGACCGCTCAGTCAGTTGAGTGCGTTTTTCTGGGCTACAGTGCTGAGCACAAGGGATATCGTTGTTGGGATTCTGTTGGCCGACAGATGCGGATTTCTCGGGATGTTACTTTTGATGAGTCTCGTCCTTTCTGTTAAGGATAGAATAGGAAATAGAATAGGACTGTTATCTGTTTCCTTATATGATTTGTATTCTTTCTGTATATCCCTTTTGTACTCTTTACATATTGCCCTTTGGGCCTCATGAATAGATGCACAATATTCATAACACTTTCTATCCTCGTCCTTCTCCATCCTCCACTTCATCATCTGTTGTTGAGCCGCTTTCATTTTTGACTTTTGCTTCCAGTCCTATAGTCACCACTCCACCACATCATTTGGTCTCTCCGGTGCCTCCTTCTCAGTCAACACCTTCTTCACCACCGGCATCCTCTCCCGAGGTTGCTCCTGAGCTTGTTCCTTCTTATCCTCTCTACTATACTCGTCGCCCGCGAGTTGAGGATCCTTGAGCGTACTAGCACGTGGGATCTTGTTCCTCTTCCTGCGCGTGTTACTCCTATCACGTGCAAGTGGGTGTATAATGTTAAGACTCGCTCTGATGGTTCTCTTGAGCGTTACAAGGCTCGTCTTGTAGCGCGTGGTTTTCAGCAAGAGCATGGTCGTGACTACAATGAGACTTTTGCTCCTGTCGCTCACATGACCACTGTTGTGGTTACAGACCAAACAGAGAGAGAGAGAGTAGTAGTGGGGAGTTGAGTCAAATGAATGGCTTCTTCCTCCCCGTGGCCTATGCCACACACACACACACACACATATATATATATATATATATATATATATTCACATGGGGAGTGCTTGTACAGTTATACCCTTACACATGAGTATTCCCCTCGGGGGCTCTTATGTCATTACACATGTCCTTATTTCGGACCCAACAGGCCTACTGGGCTCAGGTGGGGGCCACCCCTACAACAGGAGCCTCTCATGGTGAAGGGCTTCACGGGCCGAAGCCATGCCGCTAAGTCCTTTGGCGCCCTCCGTCCCAGCGGCCTGTGATGCTTGATGACTTGGATAGTTCGCACGTCCGCTTGTGCTTGCGCGAGGGCTGTCTACGGGTCCCGAAGCTGGTGCGGCCGCGAGGCCGAAGGCACCGAGAAGACCGAAGGCTTCGACGGGGCCGAGGTCGTGCCTGTGCGAGGGCCGTCTCCCGCACCCGGGGCGGGCGCAGATTCAAGGCCGAAGGCACCAGGTAGGCCGAGGGCTTCGACCAGGCCGGGGTCCGGACGTGCCCTACCTCGCGCTCCGGATATTTATGGGCGAAGCCGAACTTGGTCGGCTGCCCTTGGCGGCCGAGTCGCGGGAAATGCTTCGTGCGATGTGGCGCCCGCGCGGGGAGACGGTTGCTTGGTCCGGGAGTGCGCTTTAATGACGCCTGGAATCGCGCCGGCCTTTGTCGTTTGTAGGCTGGCACGGCTGCTCCGCCTGCCCTGCGCTGGATGTGGGCACGTGGCCAGCTGTAATTGGGGCGTCGTGGGGTGCCAGCGCTTCCACGACCACGGCCGTTCGCCTCTTCCCCAGGAAAAGTGGCCACGCGGCGGGAGTGTGTCAGCGCATTGGGCGTTGAGCGGCCACCTACCGCCGCCTGCCGCGGTTGCCAGCGGTTGCACTGCCCGATCGTGGGTAGCCGAACCGCTGTAATTCTGTCGTTCGATCTTCTGCCTGTACGGGAGACAGGGGGCTTTATAAACCGCCCCTGTGGGCATGCAATCGTTCCCCTTGGCTATTTGATCGCTTGTGCGTTCCTTCTTGTTCCTCTTGCACCTCCTGCCGCTATTCTCGCCTCCGCGCTTGGCCGCCGCCGTGAGAAAGGGATGGCTGCGCGCAACGACCTCCCAGCTAACATGGGTGCCGCCCTTGACGACCCTGCGTGCCGCCTTAGCGAGAGCGCCTCGTCGAGCCAGCGCTGCCTGACGCCACCACCGGCGGAGTACCGCCTGGTTCCGCGCGACAGGAAGCGAACTACCCAGCGCTGGGATGCCGTGAAAAGGTCCAAAGGTCGCTGCTCCCGTGTGCTGGGGCGGAGCTGCGTCACGGAGCAGACCCTCCGAACCCTTCTTTAGGAGAAGAAGCTGGAGGAGCGTGCTGGGGCTCGCCTGCCCGGGCTTGACGAGACGGAGCCGAATCCGGGAGAATCGGAGGCGATCGTCTTCGTGGCTTTCTTCGACACCGGGCTCCGAATCCCCGCGACACACTTTGTTCGCGAAGTGCTACGAGCGTACGGGTAGGAGCTGGCGCAGCTGACTCCGACCGCGATCGCTTGGTTGGCCATCTTCACTTGGGTGATGCGGACGGAGGGTACCCGTCCCCACGCCGAGTTGTTCGCCATCCTGCACGACGCGCAGTGCCAACCGAGGAGAGTGGAAGGGGGGGGGGCTTACTCGAACTTCGGCGGCGTGGACTTCGTGCTGAGGCCGGAGTGCTCACACCTGTTTCCCGCGCTGGCTACGCGGGAAAAGTGGGAGACCAGCTGGACACGGCGGTGGTTCTACTACACCGTGACGAGCACTAGCGGCCTCCGGAGCCGTGGAGAGCCGATGTCATTCGACCGCTGTCCGAATGTGACGCCTCGGCCCAGCGACGAGCAGCAGGCGCGAAGACTTGCGGGGTCACACTCCGGTTGAACATGCGTGACCTGGCGGAGGAGTTCACCATGTACGGGATATCCCCGCTTTCTTGTACCTGGAAGTACGAGCGGCGAGGGCCCGATCGGAAGGACGGCATCCACCCGGGGGTGTCTTCGCTGCATAGGCCCTCCGCGCCCTGTAAGTATCCCTGCGATATGCTAAGTACCACGTGGGTGGTTGCAAACCCTCAGGTATGATACTCCGCTTGTGCCTGCAGTACGCCGGTTGGAAGATGCGGAGCGCGCAGTAGCTGTGATACTTGGGCCGTACATGGCGAAGGAGCACAAGGCCCGTGAGTCCGTGACTGCCTTGGCGAAGCAGGGGCGGATTAATCGGGTGTGCGAGGTCTTGGAAATCCCCGTTCCGGAGCGCCCAGTGCCTGCGGAATCGCCGAGCGATGCGACGGTGGTAGCGCCATCTTCTCGGGGCGGGGTCCAGTCGGAGGTCATCGCCCTTAGTTCGCCGACCGTGCCGCCGGCCGAGAACGTGGGGATGGGGGGCGAGACGGGCGGTGGGCTCGGATTGACCGGCTCGGGGGGCCGCGCAACTCCCGACGAGGCCGTATATGGTGGCAAGGCGACGAGCATGCTCCTCGCCGTTCTTGAAGATGACGCCTCGTCACCTCCAGCGGCAACCGCCGCGTTGTCGCTGACGGCGGCTTCCGCGGCTACTTAGGTAGCCACGGAGGCTTCACCTACGACTCCGAGGGCAAAACGGCCTCGAGTGTAGGGGCCGGTTCAGTGTGGCGAGTCCAGTGACTGTGACCCTGACGGCTAGCGGAGTTGCTCCTGAAGCCGGGAGGGCTGTCGCGCCTCAGGCCAGCGAGGCGCCCATGACCCAGGTGGAGGCCGCGGTAGAGGGTGCCGGAGGTAGGCGTAGTTCGTTTTCGTCGCGCGACTTCGCGAAACTCTCCCTGATTTGCTCGCTTATTCCGTCGATGCCAGGCGAGACAGGGTCTCCCAAACGAGGGCACGAATCGAGCAATGGGGGGCCCCGCGATGTCGCCGGCCTGATTGAGCCGGGGACTGTGTGCGCCCCAACTGCTGCTGAAGGCGCTGGGGCGGGGGCTCTAGGGCCTGACGTCTCCGACTTCGTACCTCGGTGGGAGGCACTTCGCGCCTGGAACGAGGTGGCAGAGTATGCTGGCGCCCGCCTAGATCGACAGGCGCTGCACTCCTGCGGGGGCGACCTTTTGGCGCTCGCGCTGGGGGGCTCCGAGATGAGGGTAATGTTCTCCGTTCTTGCTGCATACCCCTTGCTTACCTGATAGGTAACCCTTGTTATACTTCGTGTAGACGCTTGCAATTAGCAAAGCCCTCGAAGAGGCTCGCGCTCGCGAGCGGAGGGTACTGGAGGACTAGCTGCGCGTTGCGGACGACGCCAACGCCACCAAGGACGAGGTCATCCGAGTGCTGATGGCGGAGCGGGACGAGGCTATTGACGACGCGCAGCTGGTGGGCAGGAACACAAAGAGCGCGGCAGTGGCCGCACAACTTGCGATGGAGGAGGCCCAGCGCGCCGCGACGGAGGAGCGGACCGCCCTTCTTCAGCGAATCTCCGCGCTAGAGGCGGAAAAGGAACAGCTTACCGCCTCCGTTGCGGAGAATACGCTAACCTGGGATAACGCGTGCTCCTCCGCGTGGAATGCGATGGAGTCTTTGGAGCGGGCCCTCCGGGGGCTTTGTGTGCACGTGGAGGACGCCACTCATGGCCGCCAAGACCTGATGGAGACGCTTGGGCGAATCGAAGAGGGCTCGAGCGTCGCCCTCCCTGGCGCCAAGGCTTTCGGCACCCACTGCGGCTATGAGTGCTGGGCTTGCCCTCGCCTTGCTGCACGCTAGTGGGTGCGAGCATGTCAATGAGCTGGCGAACCCCCAGCTCGACTTGCCTACCCAGCCCGGGTGATATCTGACGCCGTTCGTGCTGCCGACCCCGCGACCCGAAACTTCCATGACCGAATTTGGAATTATGTCGGGGAGGGCGCTGCCGCGGTTGCTTTACGGCGGACGCTGCGGAACGAGGGGGACGTGCTTCGCTGGCTCGAAGAGGTCTCTCGGCGCCGCACAGGCGGCGCGGGCGCTCGTCGCGGCGAAGATGGCGCGGACTCATAGGAATAGTCAGGTTTTGGCGCGTTCCACGCCATGCGTGTCTGCTCCTGTAATGTAACTGTCTTGCTCGGGCCAAGCGACAATTCTCCCATGCACTTGTTGTTATGTAATATGCTGCGAGTTGGGGGTCGTGTAAAGCGCGGGTGTCGTGTCGCCCTTCGTTCGGGTATCAGCAAACGGGCTTGCAAGTATTTTGCGCATCGGACCCCAGATTAGTCGCGGTAGACGCGCAAGCGCTCGACACGCGAGCGCTCCGTCCCCTACCCTTCGAAGTGGTGGCAGCGGAGCTGGCGCCTAGTCGAGGTAGACGCGCGAGCGCTCCGTCCCCTACCCTTCGAAGTGGTGGCGGCGGAGCTGGCGCCTAGTCGAGGTATGCATGGGACGCCTAGTCGAGGCATGCATGGGAACCTCGACCGCGCCCCTTGTTTTGTATGCTCCAGGGGGTGCGCGCAAGGGGCGCGGCCGCGCGTGCTTGGGAGTATCCAAGCTGCTTACAGCGTGCGGAGGTTGCGGCGCGCCCCTTGTTTTTTTTACTCCGGAGAGTGCGCGGGATCGACATCCACGTCTTATTTATACTCCGAAGAGTACGCACTGGGGCAACGCCCATGCGTGCGCGGGGTTTGCGTCTTGTTTATATTCCGTAGAGTGCGCAGGGATAGCGTCCGCGTCTTTTTTATACTCCGGAGGAGTGCGCGGGATCGACATCCACGTCTTATTTATACTCCGAAGAGTACGCACTGGGGCAACGCCCATGCGTGCGCGGGGTTCGCGTCTTGTTTATACTCTGTAGAGTGCGCAGGGATAGCGTCCGCGTTTTTTTATACTCCGGAGGAGTGCGTGCGGAGGCGGACCTCGCGCTACGTCTTATTTAGAGTCCGTAGACTGCGCGCGGAGGCGAACCTCCACGCGTTACAGGCGGTGAAATTGCGTGTGGAGGCGGACCTCGACGCTACGTCTTATTTATACTCCGTGGAGTGCGTGCGGAGGCGGACCTCGCGCTACGTCTTATTTAGAGTCCGTAGACTGCGCGCGGAGGCGAACCTCCGCGCGTTGCGGGCGGTGAAATTGCGTGCGGAGGCGGACCTCGACGCTACGTCTTATTTATACTCCATGGAGTGCGTGCGGAGGCGGACCTCGCGCTACGTCTTATTTAGAGTCCGTAGACTGCGCGCGGAGGTGAACCTCCGCGCGTTGCGGGCGGTGAAATTGCGTGCGGAGGCGGACCTCGACGCTACGTCTTATTTATACTCCGTGGAGTGCGTGCGGAGGCGGACCTCGCGCTACGTCTTATTTAGAGTCCGTAGACTGCGCGCGGAGGTGAACCCCACGCGTCTTTATTTATGCTCATGCGTAGTGCACACGAAGGTGACCCTCCGCACGTTTTTATTACGAAAACGGGAGAATTTGCATGAACGATGCACTTTATTAAATTCCCGTTTGCGCGGGTGAGCGGTTACAAGGGTTAAGGCACTAACCGTTAGCCGCTTACGTCTGCCGAAGCCGGGGAAGGCCCTTGGCCTTGTGTGCTTGACTCAGGCGTAATACCGTCGTAGCCTGTCCGCATTCCACGTGGCGGAGCGTGTGCCCTTCCAAGGTGGCTAAGCGATACGCTCCCTTCTGCAGGGCCTCCGCGACGATGTACGGGCCTTCCCACTTGGACTCGAGCTTGCCTACCGTCTCCGCGTGGAGTGCCATCTTGAGGACGAGGTCTCGTGGTCTGAAGTCGCGTGGGTAGAGCGAACGATTACGACCGCGCACCATTTGTCGCGCGTATTTTATGACGTGCTGTGTTGCGCTTGCCCGGTCTCCGTCAAGGAGATCCACAGACAATTGGCGCTCCTCATCTGGTGCTTGGACGAGGACCCGCCGCGAGCCCGCCTTTATTTCTTCGGGTGTGACCGCCTCGTCACCGAAGAGGAGCTTGAAAGGCGTGAACCCCGTTGGGCGTGTGACCGTTGTGCGAAGGGACCAGAGGACGCTGTGGAGCTCGCCCGGCCACTTCCCTTTTGGTAACCCGACGAGGCGCTTCTTGATTGCGGCAGAGATGGCGCCGTTTGCCCGCTCCACCGCCCCGTTGGACTGTGGGTGTCCGACCGAGGCGAACCGGAAGGTGATGCCCATGTTGCCGCAGAATTCTTTGAATGGGGCTACATCGAACTGCAGACCGTTGTCGACGGTGATCTCCCTGGGCACGCCGAATCGACATATGATGTTTTGCCAGAGGAAGCGCTGCAGAGCTGCCGAGGTAATCTTGGCCAGAGCTACCGCCTCCGGCCACCTGGAAAAGTACTCCAGGGCAACTGCGACGAATCGCAGGTCCCCTGGGGCCCTGGGAAGTGGTCCCACGACGTCGATGCCCCACCTCGCCAGCGGCCATACCGGGGGTATGGGGTGGAGGCTTGTCGGGGGCCTGTGGATAGCCCTTCCCATCCATTGGCAACCTTGACAACGGCGCACAAGGTCCTAGGCGTCCGCGACAGCTGTTGGCCGATAAAAATCCTGTTTGAATGCCTTGCCCACCAGAGATCTTGGTTGGAGGTGCGAGCCGCAGAGACCCGCGTGAATTTCCGCGAGGAGGCGCTTGCCTTCTTCACGCGGGAGGCACCGCAGGAGCGGTGCGCAGACCCCCTTCTTGTATAGCGCCCCATCGAGCACCTGGAAGGACCTAGCGCGGTGTTGCAAACGCTGGAGCTCGGAGGAGTCCTCCGGTTCCGCGATGCCTTGCAGAAAAGCGAGAAGGGGCTCCCGCCAGTCGCCCTGCTGGGTGATCTGGTGGACGAGGGTCGCATCCCGATTATCCTGTGCTATGGCCGCCGCTGGCAGGGTCTTGTAAAACGCCCCTTCGGGAATTGGGAGCTGCTGACTGGCAGCCTTGGCCAGGATGTCAGCTTGTTCGTTGTCCGCTCGAGGGATGGCCTTCACCGTGACACCCAAAAAGTGCCGTTCCTTCGCTCGTACGGCTGCTAGGTACTTGGCTAGCTCCGGGTCCTTGGCTTGGTATGACTTGTCCACATGGCCCGCCACTAACCGGGAATCAGTGCGGACGAGGACTCGCCTTGCTCCCATCGCTTTGAGCTTCCCGAGGCTGAAGAGTAACGCCTCGTATTCGGCCGTGTTGTTCGTAGCCGGAAACGCTAGGCGCGCCGAGTAAAACAGGCGCTGCCCCTCCGGGGTGGTGATAACGGCGCCCACCCCTGCGCCCGCAACACCGTACGCTCCGTCAGTATTAAGTGTCCACACCGGGTCTTCGAGCTGGAGGGCGGGCTGAGCTGGGGGGGTCCATTCCGCGAGGAAGTACGCCAGAACTTGAGACTTGATCGTCGTTCGAGAGGCGTATGTTAAGGAGAACGGGGCTAGCTCTGCCGCCCATTTCCCAATTCGCCCCGTGGACTCCTTGTTGTGGAGCATCTCCGCCAGGGGGAACGATGATGGCACCGTTATCGGGTGGGCCAGGAAGTAATGCCGGAGTTTCCTTGAGGCCATGACCAGCGCGTAAGCAAGCTTCTCGAGCTCGGTATATCGCGTCTTGGCGCCCTGAAGGGCTTCGGAGACGAAGTACACTGGCCGCTGAAGCGCGACCTCTTCCAGGACGAGGACGGCGCTGACCGCCGTTGCCGAGGCAGCGAGGTAGAGTAGGAGGGGAGCCTCTGGTGCTGGGGCCACCAGAGTGGGAAGGGTTGCGAGGTGCTTCTTGAGGTCGTCGAAGGCCTTTGCGCAGTCGTCGTCCCAATGAAACCCGTCGCAGCCGCGGAGGGTCTTGAAAAATGGTAAGCCCCTCTCCGCCGCTCTAGAGAGGAAACGGCTCAAGGCCGCCATGCGGCTTGCCAGCCTCTGGACCTCCCGCGTCGTCTTGGGGGGTTCCATGCCCAGGATAGCGTCAACCTTGTCGGGGTTCGCTTGGATGCCTCGCCCAGATACGAGGAAGCCCAATAGCTTGCCTGCCTGTACACCGAAGACACATTTGTTCGGATTGAGCTTAATGCCTGCCTTCCGGAGGTTGTCAAAAGTTTCCTGAAGATCCCAGTCGTGTGAGGCGAGCTGCCAGGTTTTTACTACCACGTCGTCCACGTAAGCCTCCACATTTCTCCCTAGCTGGACGGCCAGGGCCAGCGCGACGAGGCGGGTGAAAGTTGCGCCCGCGTTCTTCAAGCCGAAGGGCATCCTTACGAAGCAGAAGATCCCCACCAGCGTAATGAAGCTGGTTTTCTCCTCGTCGTCCTTGGCCATGTAGAACTGGTGGTAGCCGGAATAGGCGTCCAAGAAGCTCATGAGCTCGCACCCAGCGGTTTCGTCGACCAGTTGATCTATGCGCGGTAAAGGGTAATCGTCCTTCGGGCATGCCTTGTTGAGGCGGTGAAGTCGATGCACATGCGCCAGGCGCCGCTGGCCTTTTTAACCAACACCGGGTTGGCGAGCCAGTCCGGATGTTGAACTTCGCGGATAACCCCCGCTCGAAGGAGCTTCGCCACCTCCACCTTAGCCGCTTGCTGCCGGTCCGCAGACATACGGCGGAGTTCTGCTTGACGGGCTTGGCGTCAAGGCGGATGGCGAGGTTATGCTCGATGAGGGCGCGGTCCACTCCTTTGATATCGTCCGGGGACCATGCGAAGACGTCTATGTTATCCTGGAGGACTCGGAGAAAGTCTTGCTCTACTTCCGGAGGGAGGTCTTCGCCTATGGACACGAACTGCCCCTCTGCTTGGAGTGGCACCCTCTTCACTCCGCCCTCCGGGTGGGGCTTAGGTGTCCAACCCGGGGCGGATGGCGTGTCCGCCTGGTATTCGTTGAAGGCGTGCACCTTGCGGTGCAAGCGTCTAGCTTCGGTTTTGATGCTCCGAGCCATATCTTGATCGCCGAAGATGGTGATAACGCCCCGCCGCCCTGGAAGCTTCATGCATAGGAATGCGAAGTGTGGGACGGCTTCGAAGGAGTTGATGGCAGGCCGGCCCAGTATGGCATTGTACGGATATGAGATGTCCACGACGTCGAAGACGACCTCTTCGGTCCTGGCGTTGTCGGCCTAGCACAAAGAGACTTGGAGGCAGACCTGACCCAGAGCCTTCAGAGGTTGCCCTCCGAGGCCCTGAAGGGGGGCTTCTGAGGCTTTCAATAGACTCCGAGGTATTCCCATACGATCAAGGGCCTCCGCGAACAAAATGTTGGCGGAGCTTCCTCCGTCAACGAGAATACGCCTGATGTCGCATCCCGCAATGTCGGCTTGGATGACCAAGGGATCTTGATGGGGGAATTCCACACCCTGGGCATCGGCTGACGTGAAGGTGATGCTGCAAGGGGACGCCCGCCGAGGTGGTTGTGCCGAGGAAGCGCTCGACGAAGAGCCTCCCTCGATGACATTAATGCCGTGGTATTGGGTCTCTCCGGGGGACCCAGCACGGGAGGGACCGCCTTGCCTATGCTGTACCCGGGCTGTTACGGGGGTCAATGTCTTCGAAGTCTGTGTATGGGCTGTCGCCTGTCGTAATGCCGCGACTTCGGTGCATGCCCGCGTGAAATGGCCCCCATAGCCGTGCACCTCGCACCATCTACCGTATTCTAGGATTTCCTGCTCCGCGCGCGGCTTGGCATTGCCGCCTCCTTCGCGTCCGCCTGCGACGTGCGAGGTTGATACGGCCCCTCGGGGTGTGCCCTGCGTAGCCAGGATGTGGCGGGCCTTTTGGGGTCTCTGCTGGTTGCGCCGGGGCTTGCGCCTATCGCCTGGTGAGGTTTGATGCTCCCCGTCATCGACGGGCTTGCGAATATCGCCTGCGGCCACTTCCTTGTGGTCCGTCCTCGGGTTGTTTCTTGTGCTACTTTGTGACAAGCCCTCCGCTTGCCTGGCGTCGGAGTCGTTGCCGCGGCGCCTCCGTACGTCCTCTTCGGCTCGGGCATACGCTTCCGCTTTGTCGAAGAGCTCTGCCTCTGACTTGAGCGGCTTCCGCGCGTTATATTCAGCGAGTGGTCCCGGGCGGAGACCTTGCGTGGCTGCGTTGATGACCGTCGTTTCGTTGACGTCCTTGACCTGGCAGCGCACTCTCGCGAAGCGCTTGAAGTAATCCCGGAGCCTTTCGTCAGATTTTTGCTTGACTGCGAAGAGCTGGTCCGCATCGACACGCTCGACGTAGTTTCCCTGGAAGTTGCTGCAGAGTTGACCGCGGATCTGTTCCCACGCGTAGATGGACTGTGGTGCAATGGAGAAGAATCAGGACAGCGCCACGCCTTGTAACGCGAGGGGGAGCCCTCTTGCCTTCGTGGTATCGTCTCCACCAGCAGCTTCGATAGCGGTCTCGTACACGCGCACGAAGCCTTGCGGGTCGGAGTCGCCCTTGTAGGCCTCGATGATGTTCGGGAACTTGAAGCCCGCGGGCCAAGCCGCCTGCAGGTTCGCGGAGAGCGGGGACTTCGGATCTACTCGCCGCGATGGGACGCGACTAGACGTAGGGGGTTCGGACGCCACCGCCGGGGAGGGGGGTTGGCTCCGAGCCTCTTGCATGTCCCGCACAGCTCCGCGGAGGTCTGTTAACTCCCGCTGAAACGCGCTAAGGGCCGCCAGCAGGGCGGCCTCCACCGTGGGCGTGGCTGGGGCCATCGGTGCGCTTGGCGGCGCTACCGGTACGGCGGTGGTCACGACCTGCGCGCCCAGGTTGCCTGCCGCGTTGTCGCGGAGGGCCCTGGAGCCGGCGACGAGGTTCGCGTCGCCACTGGGGGCGTTGCCATCGCCGGGGTTGGTCGTCGGGGTGGTGCTGGTGGGGTCGGTCGTCGCGTCGGTGGCGGGGTTGGTGTCGCACCTACACTGCTCGTACCTGCGGCTGCTAAAGCCGAAGCCCTTGTGCTGACGCGAGACTTCGCCGCCTCCGCCTTCTTCTTCTTCGCCGCTGACGGTGAAGCTTTCTTTGGTGTCATCCTTCTTCAGATCTGGAGGCTTGCTCTTGTCATCCCCACGGACGGCGCCAACTGTTGTGGTTACAGACCAAACAGAGAGAGAGTAGTAGTGGGGAGTTGAGTCAAATGAATGGCTTCTTCCTCCCCGTGGCCTATGCCACATATATATATTCACATGGGGAGTGCTTGTACAGTTATACCCTTACACATGAGTATTCCCCTCGGGGGCTCTTATGTCATTACACATGTCCTTATTTCGGACCCAACAGGCCTACTGGGCTCAGGTGGGGGCCACCCCTACAACAACCACCGTTCACACTCTTCTTGCTATGGCCTCTGTTCGACAATGGTCTATCTCTCAGTTGGATGTTAAGAATGCTTTTCTCATTGGCGAGTTGCGTGAGGTCTACATGCAGCCACCCCTGGGTATTCTGTTCTTGAGGGTATGGTTTGTCGTCTTCGCCGATCTCTCTATGGCCTCAAGCAAGCTCCTCGTGCCTGGTTTGATCGTTTCTCCTCTGTTGTCACTGCAGCTGGTTTCTCGGCTAGTGCTCATGATCCTGCTCTTTTTATTCATACTTCATCTTGTGGTCGGACGCTTCTTTTGTATGTTGATGATATGATCATTACTGGAGATGATTCTCAATATATCACTTTTGTCAAGGAGCGTCTTCATGAGCAGTTTCTTATGTCTGATCTGGGTCCTCTTCGCTACTTTCTTGGGATTGAGGTTATTTCTACTCCTGAGGGTTTCTATCTGTCCCAAGAAAAGTATATCTAGGATTTTCTTGATCATGCCTCGCTTACTGATCAGCGCACAGCCGAGACTCCCATGGAGCTTAATGTTCATCTTCGTCCTACTGATGGTGAGCCTCTTGTTGATTCTACTCGCTATCGTCAGCTTGTTGGGAGCCTTATTTATCTTGGTGTCACTCGTCCTGACATTTCGTACCCTGTGCATATCTTGAGTCAGTTTGTTTCTGCTCCCACTCAGCTCCACTATAGTTATCTTGTTCGTGTTATATCTTCGTGGAACTATCTCTCGTCGTCTCTTTTTCCCTCGCTCTAGCTCTTTACAGCTCCAGGCATATTCTGATGCCACCTGAGCTAGTGATCCCTCTGATCGCTGGTCTCTCTTTGCTTATTGCGTTTTTCTTGGTGATTCTGTCATTGCTTGAAAGACTAAGAAGCAGACAACAGTTTCTCGTTCGAGTGCTGAGGCTGAGTTGCGAGATATGGCTTTGTTGACTGCAGAGGTTACTTGGCTACGGTGGTTACTTGAGGACTTTGGTGTTTCTGTTTCTGCACCGACTCCTCTTTTGTCTGACAGTATAGGTGCTATTAGCATTGCTAAAGATCTGGTGAAGCATAAGCTTACAAAGCATATTGGTGTTGATACTTCCTACATGCGGACACATGTGCAGGACTACACTAAGGGTTAACGTTGAGCCCATACGTTTTTGCCTTAGTGATGGATGAGATCACACGGACATATAAGGAAATATCCCTTGGTGTATACTTTTCGCTGATGATGTGGTGCTGGTTGATGAGAGTAGGATAGATATTGATAGGAAGCTGAGTTATGGAGAAAGACCTTAGAATTGAAGGGTTTTAGACTTAGTAGGACTAATACTGAGTATATGAGGTGTGATTTCAGTGGTATTAGGGCGGATGATGGAGATGTTAGATTGGACGGACAAGTAGTGCCTAAGAAGGACACGTTTTGTTATTTGGGATCGATGCTACAGTGGGACGGTGAGATTGATGAAGACGTGAGCCACAGGATAAGAACGGGGTGGGTGAAATGGCGCCAAGCATTTAGTGTCCTGTGTGATAAAAAAAGTCCCTCAAAAGTTAAAGGGTAAGTTCTATATGACGGCGATCAGACCCGCGATGCTATATGGAGCAGAATGTTAGGCGACTAAAAGACAACATATGCAAAAAATGTGTAGCAGAGATGAGGATGCTGCGGTGGATCTGTGATCACATAAGGTGGGATCGCATCCGCAATGACGATATACGTGATAGGGTAGGGTAGCACCAATTGAAGAGAAGTTTGTCCAACATCGTTTGAGATGGTTTGGACATTTCCAATGAAGGCCTCCAGAGGTAACGGTACTAGTGGAATTTTAAAACGTACTGAAAACGTAAGAAGAGGCAGAGATCGACTAAGACTGATGTAGGAGGAAGCAGTTAAAAAAGACTTGAGAGATTGGAATGTATCTAAAGAATTAGCTTTGAATAGGAGCGCATGGAAGTTAGCGATTTACGTACCGGAACCATAAGAAAGTTAGAGACTGTTTTAGGCTCTCAGTTCAGATAGCAGGATGTATGACTTAGGGTTTTAACATTGTAGGTTTTATTTCAAGGCTCATCTCTTTGATCTCGAGAAGGTTTCATTTCTAGCCTATCCTAACTTGTTTGGGATAAAAGACTTTATTCTTGTTGTTGCTGCACTGCAAACTAGACATGATTGGGACATTATGATGCTTATATCTACTGCTTTGTTTTAGGTTCTGACCACATTCGTGAAAGGATGGTATTTGGGCTGTTCTAGCGTGGCTGTCTATTCTTGCTTTCAAAGTCAAGGACAACCTTGGAGGAGAGAAACTTATTACTGTTGAAGATATTGTTCGTCGGCACTGGGGTACTTATGGTCGCCACTATTATATACAATATGACTATGAGGTATTTCATCTAAATATTCAATTGACATGTATGTATATACCAGCAATTTGATAACATGCTAACTATAATCATTTCTTGTTGAAGAATGCTGACGCAGGAGCTGCTAAGGAACTTATGGCCAACCTAGTCAACATGCAGTCGCCCCTTTCTGATGTTAACAAGTATGTACATTACGCATTAACTCATAAACACCTAATGCGATCTCTCTCTCTCTCTCTCTCTCTCTCTCTCTCTCTCGCGCGCGCGCGCGCACTCACACACACACATGAACGCACACAGAAAATTGAATTCAATATATAGAAAAATCTTTATGTCGTGACAATTATATATTTACATACAGATGTTTGGTTCTTTGACAAAAATGATGCATACTTTGCTCTAACTCTGAAGTATTCCACGCTCGTTATTTCGTGGTCACCAACTGAATATTGGCTTCCCAGCTAGCTGTTTTATCCTTTTTCTTTTGAGATGTTTTTCCCGAGCTTTTGGTCTGAAAATATTGTATGAGTCTATAGTCTAAACTGTATCCATTAGACGCTAGTTCTAAATTGTATCTTTTTCTCAGGTTGATCAAGGAGATCCGGCCAGATGTTTCAGATGTGGTTGCGGTTGACGAGTTCGTGTATAGGATCCTGTTGATGGCTGTCTCCAAGCATCAGGGTATCCTGTATCTCTTCGGAGATGGTTCCCGACTGGTAGGAAAACCAATGCTATGCTTTATTGCTAGAACTGTACTCTACATATATCCTTCATTTCGTTTCTTGAACCAAAGTAAGTAGCACAAAAATCTAGTCCACGTGCACAAATTTGATATTGCAATATAATCAGTCAATGCTTAATAGTGGTTTGAGTCTGAATCCTTTTTAGGCCAGACCAGATATATTTGAGAGTACAGATTGTATCATATGGGTTGCAACAAATGCCTGTGAAGGAGAACTAACATTAACTCTTGGCATTATAGGTGTTCCGCCTCTCTCGAACTGGTTCTGTCGGTGCTACTATCCGTGTCTACATTGAGCAGACAAGGATTCCTCCAAGATCGGGAGGGATTCGCAGGATGCCCTTGCTCCACTGGTAAGATATGTCCCCTATATACATTCTTGTTTTTTACTATCCAGAATTTCAGATAAATTTGCCACACCTTTTTGTGAGGTTGCAGTTCTGATTCAGTGTTTTATCCCAGGTTGATGTGGCACTGAAGCTTTCAAAGATGCGAGAGTACACTGGCGATCTACCCCCACTGTGATCATATAAATTTTGCAAGAGTCGCTCGCTTTAGAATGAGTTTTGAGGCTGCTTACGAACTGCACTTCTGGCCTCCTGTTTGATAGCTTTTTTTACATCTCACCCCCTGAATAAATGTGTGCCAGACTGTCCTCGTTTTCTTGCCAATACTGCAGACTCTGCTGCTGGTACAGTATGCGGCAATAATCCTGTCACAGAGCTGTAATTGAGCGTGTATTCTGCAAGCAATATATCGGTGTATTTTCTTTTGTTTTGAGTATTTGTGCAGCACTCTTACCCGCCTCGTGTATCATGAACGTTGGTCTTGGTAGCTGTTAACCTGCGATGTGAACCGTATGATAACCTTTGGACCCTGTATGCCAGATTCGCTACTCCTTTCAGTAAAGTGTCTTAAGTCTTTGTCTTCCTATTAAAAAAGAAGAGCGTGGAGCTTTCTTCGGTCGATTTTTTTTTCGAAAGTTCATGCATTTCCTAGAACCTTACATATTGGACCATCAGTTCGTCACCACTCCTATATGCATTTGCACAATTAGAGCAGGTTCCCATGCAAAAAGAGGTTGCTTGAGTTCGATATTTGCAGGTGCATGTGTGGGTTCGATTTGCATGTGTATGGGTTGTACGCCATGAATTGAGATGTGAAGTGGATGCTACTACTGTTGAAAGAGCACGGAAAGCAGTCCAGCTCGAAACCATGGCCAATTTGGCCCCACGCGTACCGTTTTGCCGGATGTAGCCCTCGTGTGTCCAATATTCCGGAGATGGCCCTCTTGCGTGCTCGGCTACCACGTGAGGCATGTGTGCTGACAGGGCCAGTCCCACGTGTACTGGTGCGCTTGCTGATCGCGCGTGAAAGAATGTTTCATTTTTTTTCCTTCTCTCTGGTAAGTCAAGCCAACATAAATTGAAGGCTTCCTGTTCATGTCCTGTCACGGAATTTGTCCCTTCTCTCTTCGTTTTATACTCTGTTAATTATTGCTGTAACTTGTTAGCAAAACATCAGCCAAAGAGTTAAAATCAGGGTCGTTAGCCCGACATGTGGCAGCAAACAAAGTTTTTTGGGGGGGGGGGGGGGGGGGTGCGTGGTTGGCAAGCATGCGAGGGGAGGCTCACACGGTGGGAGGCACGCTAGGGGCCTCACGTAGTGGGTGAGTGCGCCAGGTTTGCTCGCACGGTGGGGGGCGCGCCAGGGGACATGGCGTGGAAGCCGAGCGCACAGGGGGGCCATCTCCGGAATTTTAGGCGCACGGAAGCTACATCTGGCAAAACGATGTGCAAGCGGGCTAGTTGGCCATAGTTTCGAGTTGACAAAGCATATTGATGTTAATGCATCATCATTCACAAGGTCTCATTGTCAGTAGTCGACCATCAACGTCTAGCATGTGCCTTTAGAGTTCAAGCTGCAGACGTCTTCACTAAGGCTCAGACTCAGAAACAACATTGGCTCAAACTTAGTGCCTTATATCATCCTGATGTACTATACACACACACTCTCTCTCAGCCCATGTGGCTCATATAGCACATAAGACCCAACTAATCGTGTGTGTATATATAACTTCTCATAATGAATAAGATACACAGTTATGAATAGCAAAAATCTCTCTCCTCTCTAAAATTTATGAGATGAACATAGATGGACACGGGCGGCAAACCTTAAACAAACTCACTGGTTGGCTAGTGGTAGGAGATTTGCTGTGATTGGATAAATCATTGTTAAATGCCTACAACACTATCAATGCTAATGTAGCTTGGTATTTTATATATGAAAACATGCTACAAAATTCCTTTTGAAGCTGGCAAAACGTGAAATGAACTAAAACCAAAAGGACGAAATTGGACCAATGTGAAACAAATCCAAGGTAAGGAACAAAATAAGCTGAAGATTTAAATTTAATGCAGAAAGCTAAACTTATGCAATTGCATAGACAATCATTAACCACAAAAGTATACCTTAAAGTTTCACCCAATGCAACCCTTTCTAAGGAAAGACAGTTTTTCTTTTCTTTTCTTATTTTTTGGTTCTAGTGAAATCTCCAAAATCTACTTGACAATATGAGAATCCAACTTCAAAACAAATGGAGTTAGTAATGTAATAGACTAATAGTTAAATAGAGAGAGCAACATACAAGTATAATCAAGGTTGGGTACTAGTACTATACTACATGTACTGTATAAATTTGTTGCTCGTTGGAGTAGGAAATCAGAAATCCCAGAAAGAAGCACAATTCAGCACTATTCTAGACTTTCACTAGCTTGCTTGCCAGAGTTAATGGTCCATAAACATGAAGGCCTCCAATCCTCCATACTTTACCGAACACTGATGGAGGGTACTACCACTAGTCCTTGACTGAAAATGAGCTAGAGAAGGATGCCCAAGAAGAGTCAAATGCCTCAAAGGTTGACAGTGTCAAGTCTCTTTTCTCACTACAGGGTTCAGGGTACACTTTGTTATCCACAAAATGAGTGCTAGACGGCAAAGTTCTGAGTACAGAACAGTAATTCCTCAATGACTTCAAATGTAATCCTTCCACCGGCTGACGACAACACTTTTAAAGAACAGCAATTCATAAAGAAGCATCACAAGATAGCAAATATTCAGAGTTACTGATAGAATTATAGTGGAACTAAAGCCAACAGTAGATTCCACAAATAATTCCAGTATGGAACATCATTGTTTGAATTGAGCACAAGTTTTTACTAGAAAAATGCACAAGTTGACCCAATATCGTAGTAGCAGAAGCTTAGCTGGACGATGAGTTCCATATTGAAATTAGAAAAAACCTTAACAAGTAAGAGTTGGTGTTGTGGCATCCACTAGCTGACTCGTAAGATGTATCAGTACAAATACAATGCAGCTAACATGGAGGAAGGACTGTTAAGTATAGATCCAAATTAGTGTACAACCACTTGAAGTTCAGTGGAGAGACAAATAGGAGCATGAAATGCCCATGGAAGACCAAATTAATGTACAACCACTTGAAGTTCAGTGGAGAGACAAATAGGAGCATGAAATGCCTATGAAAGACCAAAGTGTTCAGGATAGAATAGGATTATTATCTGTTTCCTTATATGCCGTGGTTTCCTTATCTGTATATGGTATATTCCTCTGTATATCCCCTTATACTCTCTATATTTGTTGCCCTTTGGGCCTCATGAATATACACACAATATTCATAACATGGTATTAGAGCTAGGGCTCTGACCTGTTCTTCCGCTGCTCGGGCCACCTTTGCCTGTGCAGCCGCCGCCGACGCCTGGGCCACCTTTGCTCGAGCCGCCGCCGCTGCCCAAGCCGCCGTAGCCTGAGCCGTTCCGCTGCTCCGCCACCGTCGCTCAGGCCACCTCTGCCCGTGCAGCCGCCGCCGATGCCCGGACTACCTTGCCAGATCTGCCGCCGCCCGGGCCGTCGCTCCCCGTCGTCGCCGCCGGGTACCCGCTTCGTCGGCCGTCGCTCCCCATCGTCGCCTCTCTGTCAGCCGTCACTTCCCATCGTCGCCGCTCCCCGTCGTTGTCGCTGGACTGCCGCCGCGCGAGCTCGTAGCCGCGCCCATCCTCGCCCAGTAGCTGCGCCGCAACGGCCACCATCCGCGCAAGGGTCGGGTCGGTCGGGTCTACCGAGTGTTTTATGATTCTGTGAAAAAAGAAAAAAAGGGAAATTTAACGTTGTTCTAACTGCTGCGCCGTCCAGCGCTGCCTGTTAGACTTCGTTGCCTTGGTCGTCACGCCGTCCAGCGCCGCCTACCGATGGCTTCCGTTCCATCTGCTGTGATTCCATTCTCGGGAACAAAGCTTCATGGAACGAACTGCAGGTTATGGTCTTCTCTCATGGAGATCACGGTTGATGGTCTCCGCCTTTGGGGCCATGTCACCGGTCACACCCTTCTTCGCCATCGCCGGTTCAGCTTCCTCCTAGGCAGTTACTACTGCACCTCCTGGAGCAGATGAGGCTACCAAGAAGGATGCACAGGCTGCTGCTAACGCTGCTGATGAGGCTTTTCAGTATGCCATTGATGCTTTCGAGCGTTGGTGTGCTGACGAGGCCCGTGTTTGTGCCATCCTAGTGGTTAGCGTCGATGACAACATTCAGCCAGACATTGTTGGCCTACGGTCTACTCGACAGATTTGGGAGTACTTGCGTGAGCGATACCAGCAGAGTAGTGATGCTCAGTTCTTTTCACTTCAGCGTGAGTTGGAGATGCTTCGCCATGGAGATTCTTCTATTGACGACTTCTTTCGGGCCCTGGCAAGTCTCTGGCTCCAGATAGATGAGCTGGCATCACTACTTTGTTAGGAGTGTCACAAATTGCAGAAGACGGATTATGATCGCCTTTGCCTTTATGACTTTGTCTACCGCCTTCGCCCAGAGTTTGAGCCTGTCAGAGCTCAACTGCTGAGCCGCTCTCCACGGCCGACCGTTACAGAGGCACTTTCGAGACTTTGGGCTAAAGAGCTTCGACTCAGGTTAGTAGCATAGTCTGTTCCAACTGTTTTTGTTGCCCCTTCTTTGACTACGACACTGATATTTGCTTCGACTACGGCTTCTCCCCAAGTGCCTGTCTCTGCTCCTGTTCTCACACCAACTGGAGTTCAGTGCTACTACTGCAAGAACTTCGGGCACGACTACCAGAGTTGTGCAGTGCGAAAAAAGCAGAACAAGGCACGTGGGGGTGGGAGACAAGAGGGGGGTAGGGAGGCCCTTCCTTCACAGGAGGACAAACCAGCTCATTAGTTTCTGCTCAGAAAGGTGACTTTGTTCAGTAGGTCTGCCAGGCTTTACTTCAGTAGCTCTCTTACAACTCAGCAGGTTCTGCTAGTCTAGCTCAGACGTCTCTTTTAGATACCTCTTGGGTTCTAGATTCTGGTGCCTCTTTTCACATGGCACCGGACTCCACATTACTCACTTCATTAGGACTACCTGATTTTCCTACCACCGTTTAGACAGCTGACGATACTTCCTTATTTGTCAGCTGTCAGGGCATTATTTTGTCTACTGACTTTTCTGTTCCAGCTGTTTATCATGTTACCCAGCTTACCATGCAGCTTCTTTCAGTGGGACATCTCACTGATCTTGGTTGTAGGGTTGTTTTTGACTCTCACACCTGTTTCGTCCAGGATCGATAGACAGGGACGGTACGTGGGACTGGCCGGCACCGTAGGGATCGTTAGGGTCTACATTCTCGACCGCCTTCACCTTCCGTCCACTTCAGCTGTTCCTGCTACGTCTGCCACTACCGCCACTGCTGCTACCACCTCTGGAGATTTTGTGCAGTGGCATCATCGTTTAGGACATGTGTGTGGGTCCCATCTCTCTTCATTAGTTCGTCATGGTGTTCTTGGACTTGTTACTATTGACACGTCAATGTTTTATTAGGGGTTGTAAGCTGGGCAAGCAGCTACAACTTCTTTATCATTCTAGTGAGTCCATGTCTTCTCATCCTTTTGATTTAGTTCATTCAGATGTATGGGGACCTGCGCCTATTATCTTAAAAGACGGGCATAAATTCTATGTAATTTTCATTGATGATTATTCTCATTTCACTTGATTTTCCCTATGACTAATCATGGTCAGTTTCTTGCGATCTATCATAGCTTTGCCACGATGGTTCGTACTCAGTTGGAGTCCCCTATCCGTACTTTTCGCTATGATTCTGCTGGAGAGTACTGTTCTGGTGCTTTTAGACAATTTCTTTCTGAGTAGGGCACTCTTTACCAGTCTTCTTGTCCTGGTGCTCATGCTCAAAATTGGGTGGCAGAACACAAGCATCGTCATCTACTTGAGACTGCTCACACTCTTCTTCTTTCTTCTCATGTTCCACCACAGTTCTGGGCGGAGGCTGTTTCTACGGCTGCATATCTCATCAATATGCAACCTTCCACTGCTCTTAAGGATGTCAGTCCTATAGAGCGTCTCTACACTAGAGTCCCCCAGTAAAGTCACCTTCATGTTTTTGGCTGCACCTATTTTGTCCTGCTGCAGCCTTGTGAGCGCACCAAACTGTCAGCCTAATCAGTTGAGTGTGTGTTCCTTGGGTATAGTTCTGAGCATAAGGGTTATCGCTGCTATGATCCTTCTGCTCGATGGATTAGGATCTCACAAGGCGTTGTCTTTGATGAATCTTGACCTTTCTTCTATCGAGATTCAGCTCCTTGTCCCGCTTCCACCATCGAGACGATCTCTTGGTTGTCTCTCCCTGATTCTTCACCCATTTCTCGTTTTTCACAACTTCCTCTAATCTGTCTCCAGTGGTTCCTTCTGTACCTTCACCTCCTGTGTTGCTTTCTGCAGCACCGCCTCTTGCTCCTGTAGCCCCACCATCTCGTTTCTCTGGGGTGCACTACTCCAGACGTCTCACCCTTCACCAGACTCTTCTTTTGGTATTTTGCCGACACCGACTTCTAATTCCTCTGACGATGCACCTCGTTACGCCCTTCATGACCGGACATCCCTTCGACCTCCTGATCGTCTTAGTTTTACTTCGATCGCTCATGCTCTATCTGTCATTGAGCCCACCTCTTATCGTGAGGCTGCTTCTCATTCTGAGTGACAGCTCACTATGGCAGAGGAGCTTGATGCTCTCAGATGAACGGGGACTTGGGATATTGTACCGACACTTGTGCATACTCGTCCTATCACCTATGCATGAATATTGTGTGTATATTCATGAGGCCCAAAGGGCAACATATATAGGGAGTACAAGGGCAACATATCATGATCTGCCTTATGCACTTTGTGACACTCTTGATAAAGTGGAGATGGCAGCTCATCTATCTGGCGCCAAAGACTTGCCATGGCCCGAAAGAAGTCATCAACAGAAGAATCTCCCTGGCGAAGTGTCTCCAACTCACGCTGAAGCGAAAAGAACTGAGCATCACTACTCTGCTGGTATCGCTCATGCAAGTACTCCCAGATCTGTCGAGCTAATCTCCCCAAGCCAAAGTTCCTTCATTAGGAGATGCATTCAAGACAATTACCTCTATGTCCGCAACATTGCAAGAAAATACCATCGGAATAGAATGCCGTCCTTGCTTCTGAAGCTCGATATTGTGAACGCCTTCGACTTAGTTCATTGGGAATACCTGCTTCACCTTTTGGAAAACATGGGCTTTCTGACACGCTAGAGAGACTAGGTCACATGCCTTCTATCTATCACCACCTCAAAAATTCTCCTGAATGGAGTTCTAGGGAATAAATTACAATACCACAGAGGAGTCTGATAGGTTGACCCATTATCTCCTTTCTTATTTATCTTAGCAATCGACCCACTGCAAAAAATTCTGGACATTGCAACAGAATTTAGTGCCTTACGGCCCTTGGGGGGGGGGGTGCCCAGTTGCTCTCCGAACCTCTCTTTACGTGAATGATGCTGCCATCTTCCTGGTACTAGAACAACAAGAAATTTGCACCCTCATTCAAATTCTTCAACAATTCAGTGACGCAAGAGGCTTGTGCGCCAATCTTCAGAAAAGCAAGGTGGCACCAATAAGCTACAACCACATCGACCTGCAACAAATATTGATTGACTTTCCTGCGCAACACGCCTCTTTCCCGATGAGGTACCTAGGCCTACTGCTCGCAATCAAAAGACTTCTCAAGGTTGACTTCCAAGTACTACAAGACAAATACACGAGCCACCTCGTAGGATGGCGTGGCAAGTTGCTGACTCTCGTAGGTAGAAAAACTCTGATTAAATCTGTTCTAACACCACAGTCGACCTACTTCCTTACAGCCATCAAGGCACTGAAAAGCATGATCAAAACACTCAATAGATGGATGAGATGCTTCCTTTGTGCCGGGTCAAAGCAGTAGCTAACGGGTGGAAGCTGTAAGGTCAACTGGGATAGAGTCTGTAGGCCTACACAAATGGGAGCATTGGGAATACTTGACCTAGAGCACTTTGCCAGGGCACTCAGACTTAGATGGCTCTAGCGGGAATGGGGAACTCAAACCAAACCTTGGTAAGGAATGGAAACACCATGTGACGACCGAGATTGCTTTCTTTTCGTAACGGCCACAACCATAATAATAGGTGATGTGACAAAGGCTTTGTTCTGGACTTCCTCCTGGGCTGACGGCAATAGACTCTGTGATCCCGCCCATTGATCTTCAAGGCATCTAGGAGGAAAAAAAAGCACCCTACGGACTACCTTGACAGGGAACAACTAGCTTCACCACCTAACATGGATAGACATGTTAACACCGCAACACATACATGAACTGATCTCCATCTGGGACTCACATCCACGATTACCGTACACGAGACAGCCGATGACATAATCACATGGAAACTAAATAGGTCTGGAAAACTTGGGTGCCACAAAAATGTAAAATCTTTGCCTAACTGGCTAACTAGCCTTACAAAATAGACTTTGGACCACGGACCGACTAGACAAGCGTGGTTGGCCTAACCACCTCACGTGCCCCCTTTGTAGATAGGAACCGGAAACTGCCTTACACCTACTGGCCGAGTGTCGCTTTACCATAAAAAATTGGACCTCCACAAGAATTTGGACCTCCGTAGCACACTAAACTGCTTACGACTCCATTAACCCGGCTTCCTGGTGGGCATTTCGCTCGGTACATGACTGGTGGGAGGAGGTTGTTCTCTTGCCTGGAACACCGCGGAAGGCTATGGCATCACTAGTGATGCTAGTTGTTTGGCAAATTTGGAAGGAATGAAACACTCACATATTTCGTTCGACGGCTACTGCACCCCCGCTCTTGATCGCCACCATTAGAGATAAAGTCGGAGCTTAGGTCCTAGTAGGAGCCAAGAGGCTACAGGAGCTCACAATTTTCCTTGTAACAACTTTTTAATTCCTCTTTAGGCCTCCCCTTGACCGCTTCCCAACAACTCCCCTCCCGTGTTTTCACTCATGTTTAACTCTCCCTTTGAAAGTAATACAAGGCAATCCTCCTGCCCTGTTCAAAAAAAAAAAAAAACGTGGCCCTACTGTACCATGCCTTTCTCTGCAGCCATAGGATTACAACATCTCATATAAAATCTTTTTGAAATGTTGTAGCTAGCACGACAGCTAGTTAATTTAGAAGTTTTAGGTCATTTAGTAATCAGTTAAGGTCATCCATTTTTCTACGGTACTCCCTCCGTCCACAAATGTATATCTTTTTTACTTTTTACCGTCTCCAATACAAGTCCTTAACTATAATTTATTATCATAATATACTAGGAAAAATAATAAATAAATAAATATTATGAAATAATTTTGCAAGACAAATCCATTGGTATTATTTTTATGTAGTCAATCTATATACTTTAACGTATCTTAATGGCCAAAGCTCGAAAAGTTTAACCACACGGAACCCATGGCAACCTATATTTGTGGACAGAGGAAGTAGGTTATAAGTAAATATTGTTTTTCTAATTACATGTATAGATTGCTTTGGTACCTGCATAGTTATGTGCGTATCTTGGTGTAAAACATAGGTTGACGCTTGACACAATAAGATCTTGTTTTACCTAGGATTGTCAGTATCGCGATATGTATCGTAGTATTTACAATCTTACCGGAGGTAGATGACACGGACCGCAATGCTGATCTAAATAAGGTAGTATCGTGGTGGGATCGCGATCTAGCTCGCAGTATCGTTAGGATCGCGGTAGGATCATGATCCTAACAACAAAATATAAAGCATATAAATTTTGATATTACCTATTGTTAATTTAAGTTACACTAGTTTAATTTACTTTGTTTTGTTGTTTACATGTTGTTCTAAGGTAAAAGGTATTATCTTTAACATATTGCATTTTTATATTATTAGTTTATTAAAAAAATTAAATAAGTTTTAGAAATCAATCTTAATTCAATATAACATGAATAAGTGTACTCAAATTACAAAATTAAATTCAAAAAATCTACTATAGATTTACATATTTAGAAATATAATTCAATTTTTAAATAAAATATAAATGTTTTTAAAATTTTGATAGTATAATTATTCTACGATCCGATTTTATGAGACAGAAAATGATTGTACCTGGTATCGCAATCCTGAGTTATAGCTTCTTGAGTTGTACCTCCTAGATTTCAAACATGATGTCAGGCAAAAAAAAAGGAGCAGTGCTTTCATGCTCCCGAAAGGTAAGGAGAAGTTGCGTGGGCCGCGTGGCTAGCAAGGAAGTAGAAGAAGATTTTTGATTGTTGGGTAAACTGTAGATGCTCTTTTGATTGATTCGAATCCCATTTTGATATGGCGCTATAGTGTTGTGCTTTTATTGCAAAAAATTGTGACTACAATATGGCGTATCATATCTTTTCTGAAGTATGGGCCTGTTTGGGACTGCTCCACTCCAGATTTTGCAGTTCCGCTCCACCTTTGTCTTGCCAAACACCTCCAGCTCCTACAACTCCGCTCAAAAAAAAAGGTGGAGTTGAGGACCAACTCCACGTTTTTTGTGGAGCACCTCAAGGGGTACTCCAGGATTTGAATTTTTGTACTCTCTCATGGAGTTGGGGTAAAATTACGCACACTTGCCACTCGTTAATGAAAACACGGATTCCCTTTCTCCCTCCGTCGGTTTGCCTCCCGTACGCCCGCCCGCGCCCAACGCCGATACTCGGCCTCGGTAGGCGCCAGTGCGGATGAGCCGATGCTGTTCGACGGCAGCGGGGACCGAGCTGAGGCGGACCCCTCCATGCTTGCCGGCCTCAGCTCGCTCTCCGTCAACTCCGTCCGCGAGATCAACCTGCTTTTCGCGAGATCGGCCTGCTGTCCGCAAGCGTCCGCGTGATCGACCTCCGTCCACGAGATCGACCTACTGCTCGACGACGCCGTCGCAGACCTCCGCGCCTTTGCACAGACCTCCGTCGCCCACTCCATTCCGTTCATCGGCAGGACTCGCACAAACATGAACTAACAGATCGAGGTGGATGGGTCATATATACGCTAGCTAGAAAATATGAAATATCTGAGAAATTTCACTCGTAGCAGGCAGTCGATCAAGTGGGATTCTCTGTATGAGAAATGCAGAATTCCCGTGAGAAAACCAGGGTTTTTTCATTTATGTTATACGAAAACATATGCAAAAATTATTTTTAAAATAGTAAGAATAACTTACAAAAGCTAAATATGTCAAAACATTTACATAAAATATCCCAAGGGCATAAATGGTTATACACACCAAAACCTCCAATCACTAGAGCTAGAGCAGAGCTACAAGCCAAACAGGTGTACTTGCTCCATAAACTCCATAGTGGGGGAAATTTAACTTTTTGCCACTCTTAAGGATGGCACCTATCCAAATGCCATCTTTATCATTGCACTCAACAATTTACCACTCTTAAGATATGCTTGACTAATTTTTTGCCACTTTTGAGCCCACCAGCGCCAAGTCCACTGCCATGTCAGCGCCAGCGCCATGTCAGCACCCGCGCGCGTGCCCGCGCCGCCGTCGGCCTCCCCGCGCCCGCGCCCGCGCCTGCGCCGCCCGGCCTCCCCGCGCCCGCGCCTGCGCCGCGCCGCCCGCGCTGCCGCTCGGCCTCCCCGCGCCGGCGCCTGCGTCGCCCGGCCTCCCCGCGCCGCCGCCTGCGTCGCCTGGCCTCCCCGCTCCACCGCCCGCGCCGGCGCCTGCGTCGCCTGGCCTCCCCGCGCCACCGCCCGCGCCCGCGCCTGCGTCGCCCGGCCTCCCCGCGCCCGCGCTGCCCAGCCTCCCCGCGCCCGCGCTCAGCGAAATCTTGCGGGGAGGCGGCGGCGAGCGGGGAGGCGCGGGCGGCGCAGGCGCGGGCGCGGGGAGGCCGGGCGACGCAGGCGCGGGCGGTGGCGCGGGGAGGCCAGGCGACGCAGGCGCGGGCGAGGGGAGGCCGGGCGGCGCAGGCGCGGGGAGGCCGGCGGCGGCGCGGGCGCGCGCGCGGGTGCTGACATGGCGCGGGCGCTGACATGGCAGTGGACTTGGCGCTGGTGGGCTCAAAAGTGGCAAAAAATTAGTCAAGCATATCTTAAGAGTGGCAAATTGTTGAGTGCAACGATAAGGATAGCATTTGGATAGGTGCCATCCTTAAGAGTGGCAAAAAGTTAAATTCCCCCATAGTGGAGCTACTCCATGGTGGAGTCAATGGAGTGGAGCTGATTTTTATGGAACAGAGCAGTCCCAAACAGACCCATATATGATATATCTAGCACTGTAGGCAGTTAATGTAGGAGTTTTATGAGCTTTAGCAACAAATTAAGTATTAATCTCATGCGCAAACGATAAAAACTCTCAATGATCATTAACGGGCACCAGCTGTGACCTACAATGAGGCTACAGTGGGCAGGAAAGCGGGAGGAGCTCTAGACTGAAGCAACGGTCGGGACCAGCTGTGACTGCTGCCCACTACTACCCCAGCCGGCGAGCACTCCAGCACGCACGGAATTTGAATTCCCCTGCTCTCAACTGCCCATGCAAAAGGCAAGCTTTCCGTTACGACCCACCACCCCACCCTCAGAAGAGAGCGATCGCCTCCGCCTCCGCGCCGACCAACCTAACGCCGGCCGCGGAGAGAGAGAGAGAGAGAGAGAGAGAGAGAGAGAGAGAGAGAGAGAGAGAGAGAGAGAGAGTCCGATGGGGTTCGACGGGCTGGTGGTGGTCTCCTACCCCTACCTGCAGCGCCGCTTCACGCAGGCGGACCTCCGCGCGCTCCAGGCCCAGGTACGCGCGCGCGCCGCCCTTCCTCGTAGGGGCTCGATCCGCACCGGCCGTTGTGTTTGTGTCCGCGCTGCGCTGATCGGTGTCTGCGTTTTTTTTCTTCTGTTGGTGGCAGTACGCGGCGCTGCGGGACGCGTCGCCCAGCGGGAGGATGCGGCTGCGGGACCTCCCCGCCGCGCTCTCCAGCCTCGGCGGGAAAGGGTGCGCGGCGGGCGGGGACGCCGAGAAGGAGAACAGCGCGTCGGGGACACCAGGGCTCACCGACGAGGAGTGGGTGTCCGTGCTCAAGGCCGTCGCCCGCGCCGACGACGGGCCGCACCAGGACGTCAGCTTCGAGCTCTTCCTCCGCGTCTACGCCGAGACGCAGCTGCGGCTCAAGGGTGCAGGGGGAGCCGGCAAGAAGGCGGGGGGGGGGGGGGGGGGGGGGGGGGGGGCGGCAGCGGCATCGCGCGGTCCTCCTCCTCCTCGGCAGCCGCGTTCCTCACGGCGGCCACCACCACGCAGCTGCACACCATCAGCGAGTCCGAGAAGGTCAGAAGGCCTCCTACGTCGGCCACATCAACGCCTACCTTAACGAGGATCCGTTCCTCAAGAACGCGCTCCCCATCGATCCAGCCACCGATCACCTCTTCCACCTCACCAAGGACGGCGTGCTCCTATGGTGCGTTCCCGATCATTTGGGTTTGTACTTACTTTGGATTCAGTGATTTGCGACCTGATCTGCTTCCTTTTCGATCGGCTGTTTCATCCAGTAAGCTCATCAACTTGGCCGTGCCGGGGACGATCGACGAGCGCGCCATCAAATCCAAGAGGCTGCTCAACCTGTGGGAGAAGAACGAGAACCACACGCTCTGCCTCAACTCCGCCAAGGCCATCGGCTGCACCGTTGTCAACATCGGAACGCAGGACCTCGCGGAGGGGAGGGTAGGCCTCTCCCTGTTTTTATTCAATTTCTTGTTTTTCTTTTTTGGTGTGGCCATCGCATTACATATTTATGATAGTATGAGATTCAGAGTAAAGCTGAATGTTTCAGTATGAGATTCAGAGGTTGTTGATGGCACACGGGAGTGAACTCCATGTGATGTACAGGACTGTAACGTATTCTGTGTTGGTTCTGTTTGCTTTTTTTAAGGTTTATCTCTGTACTTCCTGGTGGTTGTCAACTTGTCATTGGGACACCATGGCACGATCATTTCTATTAAAGTTAGGAGTGGAAACATATGGTTGGTTTGATTGTTCCTGTGCCTTTTTCCTGTGATATCATGAAGATAGTTGAGTGTACTATAGGGAAGAATCGACCAGTTTAATCTATGTCACACCGATAATTTGGGTCGCACAATCCGTTGTCCTTGAATTCACCACTAGATTCTGCTGCAGGTTTCAGAAACATTTCGCTGATGCCTTTGTGCTCTCTTTCGTCGTCGTAAAATTTATTTATGTTATGTTTGTAAATTCAGCTCCTTTTGCATCTCTACTTAACCACCATCATTCGGATTTAGCTCTGAATTCTAGTATGCATTTCGTTGGTAGTTTTCTATTTCCACTCTTTTTATGTAACAAAGCATTCATATAGGTCTTTTAGTGAGCTTATGAAAATTCTTTCTTATGTACTTGCAGCCTCATCTTATCCTGGGGTTGATATCTCAAATTATCAAGGTAAGTTCTTGCCTTATGTTACTATTTCCTTAAGCAGAGGAGCTACATTTGCTTATGTGTGCGCGCAACGTTGTATTTGTTTCATGTATGAAACTGTGTGATAACATATTGTCACAATGATTACCAGGTACAACTATTGGCAGATGTAAACCTGAAGAGCACACCTCAGCTGGTTGAAATGGTTGAAGACAGCAAGGTAGTTCATAATTCCTATTCGTTCCAATACCTAGTGGAGACTATTTTGATCTGTGTATTATGGGAAAATAACTCACTGTCAATTCTTTGAGTAATTATTGCAGGAGATGGAGGACCTTATGAGTCTGTCTCCTGAAAAAATACTACCAAGGTGGATGAACTTTCAGCTGAAGAAAGGAGGTTTCCAGAGAACAGTAACAAATTTTTTCATCGGATATAAAAGTATGCTCATTTGATTTCCAATACAAACCAGGCTTCTTTAGTTGATGTTAGTTGCCGAACCTCCAATACATTTTAACATTCACATTGTTAGAATAATTGTCCTCTATCAATTGGGAATCTCATATATAATTTAATAATTTATCAGGCAATAGAACTGGCTCAGTAAGCATGTTGATTGTACTAATTACTATAACTAGGAAACAAAAAAAAAACTCGACCTGCAGGGGTACAAGACACCCCCCGGCATTTGTTAGTCGCTGGACTCTTGCTCTTGGTGATAGCAAGATCCTAACTCTCATGGAGAGGATGACACTAGGAGATGGGGCAATTTTCTTCTTGTTTATTGCTCACACAATGCCATGCCAACCTGAGGGGTTGGAGATACATACTTATAGGCTGAGAACCAGCCAAGCATATGCTAAGATGCTATCCTAGATGCTGTCCTAAAGCGGTCAATATGCTGTCCTAAAGCAGATGCTGTCCTAAAAGCAGATGCTGTCCTAAAAGCAGATGCTGTCCTAAAAGGAGATGTTGTCCTAAAAGTAGATGCTGTCCTAAAGCAAAAGCAGATGCTGTCCTAAAAGCAGATGCTGTCCTAAAAGCAGTCAAAAGACAAAAACTACCACAACCCCACAAAGACCACAGTACAGAGACTTATTCAGCATTCTCCCCCTAAGTCTTGTGCGTCGTCTTGTGGGAGGGTTGAACCATCCTGATCTTGGAGCAGAGCTCAAGGAACTTGATCCTTCCAAGAGGCTTGGTGAGCAAATCCGCAAGCTGATCCGTGGTGTTGATGTAGCTTGCCTTGATGCTTCCTTCATCCAAGCAGCCTCGGATGAAATGGTACTTCACCCGGATGTGCTTGCTCCGTTCATGAAAAACGGGGTTCTTTGCCAGGGCTAGGGCGGACTTGCTGTCCACCCTGAGCTCCACTGCTTCAGTGTCCCCGCCGAGGAGATCACCAAGCAGTCGAGCGAGCCAGAGGGCCTGAGTCGAAGCGGTGGAAGCCGCTATGTACTCGGCCTCACAGCTGGACAGGGCCACCACCTGCTGCTTGACTGACTGCCAGCTAACGAGGCACTTGCCGAGGAAGAAGAGAATCCCGCTTGTGCTCTTGCTGGTGTCGATGTCGCCTGCGTGGTCGCTGTCGCTGTACCCGATGAAGTGCGCCGCGCCGGGACACCTCGGGTAGTGCAAGCCGTAGTCGGAGGTGCCCGCAACGTAGCGGAGGATCCTCTTCACGGCCTGCTGATGCTCCGTCGTCGGTCGCTGCATGAACCGACTGACGTAGCCGACGGCGAACGCCAAATCTGGACGCGTGTGGACGAGGTAGCGAAGGCTGCCCACGATGCGCCGGTACTGCGTCGCGTCCACCTCCTCCGCCGTGCTGTCGCGGCTCAGCTTCAGCCTTTCCTCCATTGGAGTGTGGGCTGGGTTACAGTCGGTGAGCCCGCCCAGCTCGACGGTGCGCTTGGCGTAGGCGGTCTGACGAAGGGAGATACCGAAGCTGTCCTGGTGGACCTCGATCCCCAGGTAGAAGGAGAGGAGCCCCAGGTCGCTCATCTGGAAGACGGTCTTCATCTCCGCCTTGAACGCCTCGACCTCGGCCTCCTTGGAGCCGGTGATCACCAGGTCGTCGACGTAGACGCCTACCAGCAGGGCGTTGCCGCCTTTGCCCCGCCGGTAGACCGCAGCCTCGTGTGCGCTCTGCTGGAACCCCATTTGCTTGAGGGTGGAGTCCAGCTTAGCATTCCAGGCTCGTGGTGCCTGCCGCAAGCCGTAGAGGGCCTTGCGCAGGCGGAGAACCTTGCCCTCCTTGCCGGGGATGACGAATCCCGGCGGTTGGCGGACGTAGACCTCCTCCTTCAAATCGCCGTTGAGGAAGGCGGACTTGACGTCCATGTGATGGACGCGCCAATCCTCCTGGGCTGCAAGTGCGAGGAGAAGACGAACGGACTCCATGCGCGCGACGGGTGCGAAGGCGTCATCGAAGTCGACCCCCTCCTGCTGCACGAAGCCTCGTGCCACCAAGCGAGCCTTGTGCTTGACGATGGTGCCGGCTTCATCCCGCTTCAGCTTGAACACCCACTTAAGGGTGATCGCGCGGTGACCGGCAGGAAGATCCGCCAGCTCCCACGTCCGGTTCCGCTCGACGGCGTCCATCTCCTGCTGCATCGCGGCACGCCATGCCTCGTCTCTCTCCGCCTCGGCGAAGGAACGGGGCTCGCCGTCGTCCTGTGCGAGGTGCAGCTCCGCCTCGAAGTCGCGCTGCGCCAGTCCAGGGACCGGCTGCTCGCCGAGGAGGTCGTCCACGGTACGGTAGCGCAGAGTCTCGCCGTCGTGGTAGGCGTCGACGCGATCCTCGTCGTGAGACAGTGGAGTAGCGAACTCCACCGTGCGCTGCTCGTCGTGGACCGAAGCTGTTGGGGCCGATCCCGATGGTGTGGCCGCCGGTGCAGGAGAGTGGTGAGCCGGTGGTGAAGAGTGGGGCGTAGCCGGTGCCGAAAGTGGTGGAGCACTCGCCGGAGCTGGTGGCGAGCAAGGTGTCGAGGTGGACGAGCTCGGTGAAGACGAGCTGCTAGCTCCCCCGGCTCTCTCGAAGTGGACGTAGTCGACAACAAAGTCCCTGAGAGTCGAAGTCGAACCGTCGTCCACCGCCTTGTCCCACGTCCAGCCTCGCCCTTCGTCGAACACAGCGTCACGCGAGATGCGGACGCGCTGTGTGACAGGGTCGAGGATGCGGTAGGCTTTCGAGCCCTCCGCGTAGCCGATGAACACTCCCGGAGTGCTCCTGTCGTCAAGCTTGCCGATGTGGCCAAGCTCCTTGGCGAACGCGAGGGAGCCGAAGACCCGCAAGTGGGAGACCGCCGGCTTGCGCCCATGCCAAGCCTCGTACGGCGTCCTGCCGTCGAGCGCCTTGGTAGGCGAGCGGTTGAGGATGTAGACGGCCGTCACCACCGCTTCTCCCCAGAAGACAGCCGGCATCCCCCTCTGCTTGAGGAGGGCCCGAGCCATCCCCACAACCGTCTGGTTGCGCCGCTCGACGACGCCGTTCTGCTGCGGGCTGTACGGCGCGGAGTAGTGGCGCTGAATGCCCTCATCAGCGCAGTACGACGCGAATTCAGCCGCCGTGAATTCGCCGCCGTTGTCTGTGCGCAGCACGCGCAGCTTGCGGCCGCACTCCGCCTCCGCAACAGCCTGCGTGCGCCTGATGGCGTCCGCAGCCTCTCCCTTGCTGCCGAGGACCATCACCCACATGTAGCGGGAGAGGTCGTCGACGAGCAGCAGGAAGTAGCGTCGTCCTCCTGGTGTGGCCGGTGTCACCGGGCCACACAAGTCCCCGTGCACGAGCTCGAGCCTCTCCTTGGCTCGGAAACTCGCCTGCTGGGGAAAGGGGAGTCGCCTCTGCTTCGTCAACACGCAGACGTCGCAGAGCTGCTCCACATGGTCAAGGCACGGCAGGCCTCGCACCATTTCCGTGGCACTGAGCCGCTTCAGGGCCTCGAAGTGAAGGTGCCCAAAGCGCTCGTGCCACTGCCACGCCTCGTCGTCCCGACGAGCTGCGAGACAGATGGGTTGTGCCACCTGCACGTGAAGAGTGTAGAGTCGATTTGCGCCTCTGGTTACCTTGGCAAGGAGGCGGCGTCGAAGATCCCAAATTCGCAGCACCCCGTGCTCGATCTCGACGCGCGAGCCGTTCTCATCCAGCTGTCCCAAGCTGATGATGGAGTTCCGCAGATCGGGGATGTAGTAGACGCCGGTGAGCAGCCGGTGCTCGCCAGTCTTGGCGACGAAGACGACAGAGCCGACGCCCTTGATCTCCACGGCGGAGGCATCGCCGAACTTGACGGTGCCTCGAACGCCTGAGTCGAGCTCGGAGAAGAACTCCCGCCGCCCGGTCATGTGGTGGGTGGCGCCGGTGTCGAGGCACCACCCGTCGGTCTTGTCATTGCCGGAACTGTCGCCGAGGAGGGCGTGTGCTTTTGGCTCGTCAAGGTGGAGGAGAGCCACTGCGGCCGGTGCCGCTGGAGGTAGTTCGATGCTCGCATGAGCAATGAACAGGACCGGCTGCTCCTCCTCCGCTTGCGCGACGTGGGCCTGGCCGCGTCGTGGCTGTCGACACTCCTTGGCCCAATGACCAAGCTTGCCGCAGTTGTGGCAAGAGTCGTCTCGTGCCGGCTTTTGCTTGCCAGCATCGCCGCCCTGGGCGCCTTTGCGCGGCTTGCCGCGCTTGCCACTCTTGCGGCCGCCTGTCGTGGAAGAAGGCTCCCCCTTCTTCTTGTCACCTTGGCCGGCCTCCCACTGCTCCCGAGTGAGGAGGAGCTTCCCGCCAATGGTGACGGGTCCCGAGGGGCGCTGTGGCTCATCGATGTCGACGACCTTGAGGCGACCCAACGCCTCCTCGATGGTCATCGTGGAGAGGTCCAGCAGAGACCCGATCGAGCGAGCCATCTGCTTGTACTTCTCGGGGACGCAGCGGAAGAGCTTCTCCACAGCTCTCTCTTCGCCGTAGGTGTCGTCACCGAACTGCACCAACTTCTGCAACAGAGTGTTGAGACGGAGAGCAAAGTCATCAACGTCCTCACCTGGCTTGAAGGCCAGGTGCTCCCACTCCGTGCGTAGTGCCTGCAATGTAGACTTGCGGGCGCGGTCGCTGCCGATGCGTGCTGCAGCGATGGCGTCCCAAGCCTCTTTGGCAGTCCGCTTGTTGGTAAGCGAGAACTGCATCTCGGGCGGGACTGCGGCGATGAGAGCATCCAGCGCCCGTCGATCCTGGTCGTAGTCGACGTCGCCGTACCGGACTGCATCCCACATATGCCGCACCTGGAGCTTCACCCTCATCACCGCAGCCCACTCGACGTAGTTGGTCTTGGTGAGGGTAGGCCACCCGCCGCCGGGGCCGACGTCCCTGACGACAGCCTGGTACTCGTGGTGACCACGGTACCGAACCGGGGAGAGAGAGCCGCGTTGCCTGTGAGGGCCGCGCTCTCCGTCGACCCGTACGCCGTCGCCGTGCGTGCCTCCTCCAGGAGCGCCACCGCCGTGCGCGCCTCCTTCAGGAGCGCCGCCGGCGCGTCCGCGCCTGTCTGGGCTGCCGCCGCGCTCGTGGGCGTGCGCGGCTGCCCATTGCGCCGTTCGCCCTTGCGCTGCCTCCCTCTCCAGCAGCTGAGGGTCCGCGTCGGCGCTGTCATCAACAGAGCCGGAGCTGCTGTTGCTGCCGCGCAGAGCCTTGACCTCTGCTGCTGCCGTACGCGCTGCATCTGCCGCCGCCGCTGCTTCCACCTCCGCCCTGGCTGCTGCCAGCTCCGCCGCTGCCAGCCTTGACGCCCTTTCCGCTGCCGCAGCGGTCTCTGCCGCCGCTCGCTCGCGCTGCTCTGCCGCGACGAGCTCGGCCGTCTGCTGACGCCGCATGCTCGAGGCGACCGAGCGCTGAGACTGCCCTGCGGACATGGCGCGCTACTGGGGGGCTGTTGCGTGGAGAGAGGGTTGCTTCTGACGAGCTGCCGTCCGTCTCCGGAGAGGAGTGAGCGGGGACAGCCGGAGCTGCTGTTGCTACCGGCCGGGGCTGCTGCGAGGCCGGAGAAGGAGATGAGCAGGAGATGCTCAGGCTACAGGATACTAAGGCTCTGATACCACTTGTTAGTCGCTGGACTCTTGCTCTTGGTGATAGCAAGATCCTAACTCTCATGGAGAGGATGACACTAGGAGATGGGGCAATTTTCTTCTTGTTTATTGCTCACACAATGCCATGCCAACCTGAGGGGTTGGAGATACATACTTATAGGCTGAGAACCAGCCAAGCATATGCTAAGATGCTATCCTAGATGCTGTCCTAAAGCGGTCAATATGCTGTCCTAAAGCAGATGCTGTCCTAAAAGCAGATGCTGTCCTAAAAGCAGATGCTGTCCTAAAAGGAGATGTTGTCCTAAAAGTAGATGCTGTCCTAAAGCAAAAGCAGATGCTGTCCTAAAAGCAGATGCTGTCCTAAAAGCAGTCAAAAGACAAAAACTACCACAACCCCACAAAGACCACAGTACAGAGACTTATTCAGCAGCATTAGCTTAAGAAGAAAGATCCTCTTACAGATCGAGAAAATCCCCGAACCCTTGCCCCACCCTGACACAGCGGCATCAGCCCATGTGAGAGCGCCTAGGGGAGCTAACGCTCGGCCCAGACGACCTGGGCCCTGACCCTAACGACCAGCGATTGGGCGAGCCTTTCGGCCTGTGCTTTGGCTTATGGGGCAAACGAGGGGATTTTTTTGCCCCCAGCCTGAGTCGAACCCAGGATCTGGGGGGTGCTACTAGAGCGCTCTACCACTACGATAGAGGCTCGTTCGCACTATAACTAGGAAACACATAATGCAATTTTGCAATGCTGTGATACACATTTCTGTTGTTATTTATATTATTTGAGAACACTATGTTCAAAAACCATATATATTGAATTATTGATATATTTATTTCTCTCTCACCTTATTCATTATGGTTCTTGGTAATCATCACGACTTCATGAACACATTTCCCCTTCATCATAACATTTCTGATTCTTAAAATTCTGGTCTAAAGGAGTATACAGTAAGAATGTAAATTAATGAATGAACATTAATCTATCGATCAAATTTTTTATTTCCAAGACAGTCCAGTATGAAGGATAAATCTTTTATTTACCGCTGTGACATGAAAATACAGGACAGTGAGGCGTATGCTTGTTTGTTGAATGTCCTGGCACCTGAATGCAGTGCTAAACCATCCCCAATGTCAGTAAAAGATCATCTTCACAGAGCAAGATTACTTCTTGAGCATGCGGATAGGATGGGCTGCAAAAGATATTTGATGCCAAAAGACATAGTTGATGGCTTACCAAATCTAAATCTTGCCTTTGTGGCTCATATTTTCCAGAAAAGGTATGCGTTATCAGCAGTCCTTCTGCACAAAAATTCTGTATTTAAGTTATAATTTGTCGAAGAAATCATGTTTCTACTGATGTTCTTATCGCATAGGGACATTGAAGATGTGCAGTAGTTCTTAAAAACTGCTGCTACCATGTGTCATACTTTAGTTTTGCTTTTGCGTAGTCCTTGCCAGTTGCTACTATCCTGGTTAACATACTGTAATAATCATTTAAAAAATAATATCTTGTGGAAGCTGGTGATGTTAGGTTGTTATGTTGCTTTCACTATACATGTTGAGAGCCTCCCTTGGAAAATTCCCTACTCTACAAATCTTTTTTAATTTTGATCAAGAGCAACATTTGCTTTTGCATGATTGACTCAGAATGGAAATAAAACAATATGCATATGTTAGAAAGGTCAGACATCAGAATGCAACTCATACTTGTTTCTCCCATTGATCGAACTATGTGTGCTTCCAATGAAAAGAAATTCATGGTGTTTTCACTTTGTAATGTTTACCAATATGTACTGTGGCATTTAAAAGGAGATAAGAATTTGTGAAGTTACCATACACATGCTATGTTATTTCTGACATGAGAAATGAGACCCTCATAAGGAATGAGAGATACAAATTTGTTTGTTTTCCGAAGGTTTCATAGCACAGCAAAAGAATGTAGAGAATCTAGATATGATCGTCCTTGCTAACTTAATCAAGCTGAGCAAAAATTTCAACTAGAAAGTAGAAACCCTACACATGTTCCTGATAACGTACCTTCTACTGAATTGGCCAGGAATGGACTAGCCAGTAAACCATACATGTAGATATGCTACTATTACTATGTACCAATCGTTTTGGTGACATGGATAAACTAAGGAGCAGCCCGATTACCAATGATTTAGGGCCTGTTCTTTACCTCAAAAGCTGGTGGCTTTTGACTTTTACTACATTATCTAACTTTCAAACGGAGTATTTTCTTAAAACGGGGTCTATAAGTTAAACGATCTACACGTTAAAAGCCCAACATCTGTATCAGCCAAAATCGCGAGTGAGTATCTGTCTCTCCGTAATCTGTACCGTAAACAGCCAAAATTCAAAAATTTCAGCCAAAAACCATAAGCCGCAGCCGAAAAGAAGAGGACCTCTTCTTTTTAGTTTCTAAAAGCTGTTTTTCGGCTTTTCTACAGTAACTAACTTTCAAATAAAGTGTTTTTTAATTAAGACGGGGTCTACAACTTGATTGTACATATTATAACGACTTCATTTATATCGACTAAAACCGCACGCGAATGTCCATTACTCTGTACTCTCTCTCTCACGAACAACTCAAAAGTCATAAGCCACAGTCAAAAGCTATGAGCCAAAGCAAAAAAAAAAATAGACCCTTAGGGTGGCTGATGGCTTATACTGCGGCTGATGGCTTTTGACCATAGCGTGAGTGTTTATGCGAACTAACCGAATGTCGATAAGTTGACAAGCCGCTTCAAAAAGTCCGTCCGATGAGCCGCTTCGAAACGGCGATGGAGAAGCCGTCCCGTTTATTTGTTCGGAGAAAGCCATAAGCTTTAAGCTGAAAAGAACTGGGTCTTATACTAGTACTACCCGTAGATACACAGGCCATAGAAGCCTGCATGCAGACCTGATGATTGTACTTGGTAGTGCACTATTTTAATTGTCTAAATGTATTTAGCTTTGTGGTCCTTCTATTGCAGGAATGGGTTGTCCAAACAAATGAAAAAGTTTCCTTTGTGGATGGACTATCTGATGATGCTCAAGTTTCCAGGGAAGAAAGGTCATTTCGGCTATGGATTAATAGCCTTGGAATTTCTACTTACATCAACAATGTGTTTGAAGATCTTAGAAACGGGTAGGCCATACTTCTGCTTGTATCCATGTTAATCTTCAGTAAAGATCAATCTGATGCTATCTCTGACATTTCATTCTGGGACGATAGATGGGTGCTCCTTGAGGTGATTGACAAGATTGCTCCTGGCTCAGTTAATTGGAAGATGGCAAATCAGCCACCGATAAAACTACCATTCAGGAAAGTCGAAAACTGCAATCAAGTTCTGAAGATTGGAAAGGAACTAAAATTTTCCTTGGTGCATATTGCTGGCAATGATATTGTGCAAGGAAACAAGAAACTGATATTAGGTGAGTGGTATTTTTAATCGGTTGCAAAGGATAAAAGGTAGTTTGATTTTGCACATAATTTGAAGGTGAGCAAATATGCACAAACTTAAACATAACAATTCGGACCATTGCTTATACAAGTCAATCATGCCTGCAAGAAATTGATACTTTACACATATACATCTTAAATTATGGGTTTATTAACTGCTTTTGCTGAACAGCTCTTACTATTTCTGCAACTATGTTACATACATATGATTTATGATTAAATGGTTTGTTGGGCTGATCTTTCTTGGAGCATGCTGAACTGCTGACAGTTCAACGATGTGAACGACATGTCAAACCTTACGATTTCTGGTCATAAGAAATATGGATTATAACTGACCTTAGCCCAAGCAATCTTTTATATGCCATGTCATCTGGTTTAGTATGTTCTTTTGCATACAGTCTTGTATGTTTTTTATTAGATCATGTGATCACATGGCACATTTTCCCCCAGCTTTTCTCTGGCAATTGATGGGGTACAATATCCTTCAATTGCTGAAGAATCTTAGATTTCATTCATATGGAAAAGCGATCACGGATAATGACATATTGGTGTGGGCTAACAAGAAAGTAATGGATTCTGGAAAGCATTCAAGAATGGAAAGTTTCAAGGTTTGTGTCTTTCAATATATTTTCTACTGTGCACCACTCTTCGATCATATTGTATTATATATTTACTTGCAGTTAAGTTGCTTAGTTGTTTGTTCTTTAGGTGACTTGAAATGCTTAAGTACCATTTGATCTTAAAAATACAATCAAGTCTGCATTATGTTACTTTTTCTAACTAGAATAATTTTGTTACTTGAAGTTAATTTTATCATAAATCATGATTAATCCGGTAATATTCAATTGAAAGCTACATTTTAATGATGTCATTCAGTCATTGTCAAGTACATTGCTAGTCTGGAGGGCTACTATTTGCATAACCACTGTTACTATCATAGTCTAGGAAGCCTGGCTAGGGCACAAAGGTTGCACCTAGCTGGCCGGGTTCGAGTCCCCACCCAACTTAGAAGGAAAATGACCTCTCTCCCCCTAGTCCCTTTCATTTTTTATCACTTCTGTGAAGTCCAAGAAGACATATAAAATGTCTAGTGCAATGGTTTCAATTACAAATCTCTGTTTTTCTTTTCTCAATTTTTCTGTTGAGATTTGTGCATTAAATTACATGTACTAATTACAGGATAGGAGCCTTTCAAGTGGCATCTTTTTCCTCAACTTACTCAGTGTTGTGGAGTCTCGAGTTGTAAATTGGAGCGTTGTAACCAAAGGAGAAAAAGGTTGATGTCTTATTTCTCTGATGCTTCTGCAAAATTCCCTAGTTCCCCATAATTCATATTTTCCCTCGGCTCTTATATACGGAACTATGAACTTCCATCTCCTTAATGAGAGAAAAGCTAGCACACCCAAATTCCCTAGGTCTTCTTTTAGAGAAAATCCCTTGGGTCTTATAATTGGTTTGAATTATATCCCATTATTGTGCTTCTTGCATTCTATCACTACTACAAAATAAGTTATACTGGACGTCTCATCACAGACGGTTCATGTGGAGCCGTCTGTAATTTGATTATTACAGATGGTTCATAGCTAAAACCATATCTAAAACTATCACAGATGGTTGGGTTTAAAAGCCGTCAGTGATATACACATTATCACAGACGGTTTTTAAATAGAACCGTCTATGAAACTTCACAAATGGTTCGTGTTGTGGTTACAGACCAAACACAGAAAGAGAGGTATGGTAGTGGAGAGTTGGGTGAGCAATGCTTAGGGTTTCCCCTATGGCCTGGACTGTATATATATAGCTACATGGGGAATGTTTTACAAATTTACCCTTACACGTAAGCATCCCCCTTAGGGGCATTTATGTCATTATACATATCCCATTTTGGGCCCTACAGCCTTCTAACAGGCCTGTTGGGCTTAGGTAGGGGCCACCCCTACAACAGGAGCCTCTCATGGTGACGGATTTCACAGGCCGAAGCCATGTTACCGAGCCATTTGGCACCCTCCGTCCCCGCGGCCTGTGAACTTTTGTATCGTTGGATGGAGCTCCATTGCCTAGTGTAGTATCCGCCTCATGCCGAGGATATGGAGCCGGGCTGGCTGCCGAAGCTGTCTTCAACCTCGGGGTCCTTCGGAGACGAGCTCGTGTTGCAGACGTGCCGAGGCGCGATGCAGGTCCAGCTGCCATTCGTAATGCCGTAGCCTAGTGCGGGGTCTTTGCGCGGAGGCGGGTCCGAAGCAGGCGCATCGCGGAGGTACTTTCCGGGGTCGCGCTATAGACGTGGAGTCAACCTGTGGCCCAACAGCTTCGCGGTCCGGGGTGGACGTCTTAATGGCGGCGAGAATCGCGCCGACCTGTCACGGGCGGGCGTGCGCTGTCTCGATGGAAAGGCACATGCGGCAGGACGTGCGTCCCTTCCTGAGAGAGGCGGGACGCGTGGCAGGACGCTATTGGCGCGTCGTGCGTCGTCAGGCGACCCGCAACTGCGTGCCCTGGCTTGCCCGGCTGCCAGCGGTTGCACTTCCCAATCGTGGGGAACCGAACCGCTGGGCTCCCGACGGTTGTGTTTCCGATCGTGGGGAAGGTGGCAGGGCTTTATAAAGGTTAGCCACTGGCATGCGAGCGTTCTTTTCAGTTGCTCGTTTGTCCCTGCCTTGCTTTCTTGCTTCTCTTCCTGCTAGCGCAACCCGCCCTTGCTCCTGCTCTTTGGTGCTCCACTTTGGAAAGGAATGGCTTGCCAGGAAAATCCTGCTCGCTGGCTCAGTGGTAGCGCCTCATCTAGCCAGCGCGGCTTGTCGCCCCCACCGGCGGAATATCCTCTGGTGGTCCGCGATCCACCGCAAGTCGACAAGCAGTGGGATGCCATGAGGAAGTCGGAAGGCTGTTGCTCCCGTGTGCTAGGCCGAAGCCTCGCTACAGAGGAGATGATCTCTCTCCTCAGTTGACAGACCGTGCCAGGGTTTGGCTGCCCAGTTGCAACGAGACGGAACCGCACCCAAAGGAATCAGAGGCGATTGTCTTCGTTGTGTTTTTTGAAGCCGGTCTTCGGATGCCCGCAACGCTGTTTATCGGCGAGGTCCTGCGGGCTTACGAGTTGGAGCTAGCGCAGCTGACCCTGAACGCGATAGTTCGCTTGGCTGTCTATGTCTGGGCGGCACGAACAGAAGGCGTCCGGCCCAGCGCAAACTTGTTCGCCCTTCATGACGCGCGCTGCCAGCCGAAGAAGGTCGAAGGGGGGCGCTATCGAACTTCGGCAGTGTCAACTTTGTGCTACGGTCGCAATGCACGGGGCTCTTCCCCTCGCTGGCGACGCGAAGGAAATGGGAGTCCGACTGGATGCGACAGTGGTTCTACCACCGCGTGACGAGCACCAGTGGCCTTCGGTGCCAAGGGCGGCCGATATCCTTCAACAGCTCGCCAGGGGTGAGGCCGAAGGGTAGCGATGAGCAGAGGGCGCGGAGGCTTGCCGGTGTCACCCTTCGGTTCAATATGCGCGACCTCGCCGACGAGTTTACTATGTACGGGGTATCGCCACTTTCCAGCCTGTGGAAGTACGAGCGAGGCCGCACCCGTCGAGATGGTGTTAACTCGACAGTATCTTCCCTTCCAAAGCCCTCCTCTCCTTGTAAGTACTTCGGCCGTAGGCTGCCTATATATATATATGTAACTTTTTGTGAATGAAGTACTGCTTTGCGTGCAGTGCTCTCATTGGAGGATGCGGAGCGCGCGGTGGTAGCGTTCCTTGGGCCGTACACGGTGAAGAAGCACGAGCTGCGTGAAGCCGCGACCGCCCCTGCGAAGCTGGGGCGAATAAATCGGGTGTGCGAAGCCCTAGGCCTCCCTGTGCCAGCACGTGTGGTGCCGCAACGGCGACGGCAGGGTGGGGGTGTCTCCCCGTCGGCGCAAAGCTCGGTCCGATGCCGCCATATCCAGCCCATCGTCTGCGTCTCCGGCAGGCACCGCCGGGGCAAAGTGCGTTTCCGGCGCTGGGTTCGAGCACGCGGGTTCATGGGAGCATACTGCCCCCAGCGAGGAGGCCTTAGGCGGCGGTGAGGCGATACCGACGCCCCCGAGGACGAGGCCTCGTCGCCTGTTCCGGCCACCGGCCTCCTCGCCTGTTCCGGCCACCGAGGACCTGCCGCTTGCGCCAGTCATTACAGCCACTGGAGGGGCCAAGGAAGCGTCGCCCAAATCCCCGAGGGCGAAGCGCCCCCGGATACGGTCGCCCCCGTCCTCGAGGAGGTGGTTCAATGTGGCGGGTGCGGTCGCCGGGGACTTGGAGTCCGACGGAGAAGCCGTTCAGGCCGAGGAGGAAATCGTCGCTCCCCGGGCCGATGAAGCCCCCGCGACCCAGATGGAGGCTAAGCGGACACCTCCCCGTGCTTTGGTGGAGGGTGTCGAAGGTAGGCGTGATTCCTTTTCCCCCCGTGACTTCGCGAAGCTCTCTCCGATTTGCTCGCTCATTCCATCGTCGACATCAGGCGAGACAAGGTCTCCCGGACGCGGCCAAGGATCGAGCAATGGAGGTGTCCGCGAAGTCTCCGGCCTTGTTGCGTAGGACGTGACGTGGGCGCCTGGTGCTACCGAAGCCGCTGGCACGGAGGCACCGAGGCCAGCCGTCTCCGATTTCATCCCTCGACCGGAGATTCTTCGCGTCGTTCACGAGGTCGCGAAGTACGTCGACAGCAGCCTGGATCGACGGGTGCTGTCGTCGACAGCAGCCTGGTGTTAGTGATATGCCCTAGAGGCAACATGGAGATGTTATATATATCACATACTATGTTTATGATGCATTAGTTTGTTCCTTGAAATAGACATTATCATTATTGATCAATGAGTATGTGACTTATTCATGAGACTCTTAATGTCAAAATGTTGCTATTTCTAAATGATCCCTGATTATATATCATATGAGGAACAAATATGATTCAAAGATCAGCATATGTATTGATTGATGATCATGTCTCATGGATTATGGTATGGAGATACCAAATCAATAATATGGACATGTGTTAGTGAACATATGTTGGATAGACCCGCCATGAGACACTACAGAGATTCCATGTGTCATCAGTTGGTCTCAAGTAGTGTTTATGTGGAATCCTTAGACTTGAGATCATCATGGTTCCCAACATGCGTAGTAGCTTATTTTGGGACTACTAAACACTACTCCGTAACTGGGTAGTCATAAAAGTAGTCTTTGGGTTTGCCATGAAACATGTAGTGGGATGTGAATGATCAAGATAGAATTTGCCCCTCCTTATGGGAGAGATATCTCTGGGCCCCTCGATGTAATGGATTATGAAAGTGCATGGCCATGCCAAGGTGATTGAGGAGTCAATCACGAGTTTATAATCCATCACGGAATTGAGGGAGTGATTGAGCTATTAAGAGGATGACACAGGTCTCGCCTTGAGCTTAATCTATATCGTGAGGCAAAGGGATTCGTACATGAGAACATTACAGGTTCAGCCGATATGATCTTTACGTATACTTTGGGGTTAATATGTCTTGCTAGAGGCCGCTATTAACAGGGTGACCGGAAAGGCGTTTCCGGGTCACGACCAAGTATACGTGAACCTACAGGGTCGCACACTTAACGGGTTGGAACACTAATTCGAATGTGATTCGGATGTGGGCTCAATTCGGATAGAGATCCGGATAGACTGTGAGGAGGTCTATATATATGGAGGTGGGGGGGTTGAGGGATGCACGCAACTGTTCCTCCCGAGAAAAACCCTAGCCGCCACCTCCCGAGCCAAACCCTAGCCGCTCGCGAGTGCTGGTACACTCGCGATCGGCGTTCCAGCCCTGGACGTGTGGATATCGGTGGAGGCGCTGCTCGTTGCAGCGTTGATCGGCATCAACAATCTACAGATTGGATCTGCTCGTGGTGTGGTTGATCGCGTGGAGGAGACGATCTGTTCGGGACGATCGGCTACTTCCACTACTACCTCGACGCGCGTGGTTGGATCGGCTTCTCCAACTCTTCTTCCGCTGCGCTGCGCGTCTAGTGGTAACGATCTATGATCCCTCCTTAGCATGATGTCCTGGTGTGCGCGGTAGAAATTTTTTATTTTCTGCTATCGTAGCCTACGCGCGTTCCTTCACCTAGATTGACGGGTGCTGTCGTCGTGCGGGGGTGATCTTCTGACGCTCGCGCTGGGTGCCTTGGAGATGAGGGTAAGTGACTAGGTTCGCGGCCTATGCCGCTGTCGAGTACATAGCTAACGCTCGCCTTTTTTTAGACGCTTGCTCTCAGCCGAGCCATGGAGGAGACCCGCACCCGCGAGCGGTGGGTGCTGGAGGGCCAGCTTCGTGCAGCCGACGAGGCTCATGCTGCCAAGGATGTGCGTATTCGCATGCTGGAGGTGGAAAGCGCGAGGGCGATTTTCGACGCGCAGATACTTGCTGCGAATGTGGAGTGCGCAATGGCGGCGGTGCAACGTGCCACGGAGGAGGCCCAGCGTGCTGCGGCGGAGGAGCGCACCAGCTTGCTTCAGCAAATTACCGCGCTGGAGGATGAGAAGGCCCAGCTCGCTGCGTCCCTTTGAGGAGAGGAACCTCACCTTAGGTGACGCGTTGGTGGCGGCGTGAAGGGCGATGGAGTCTTTGGAGAGGGCCCTCCAGGACCTTTCTGTTGACGTGTCGAACCTTACGCACGGCCCCGCGGATCTGGTGCAGATGCTTCAGCGAATCAAAGAGGGCTCGAGCCTCGCCCTCCGCGGTGCCAGAGCCTTCGGCGATCACTGCGGCTTCTCTAGCGCCCTTTGCCATGCTCCACACCCGGGGGGTGAACACGTCAACGAGCTGGTTGACCCCCAGCTGGATCTGCCAGCCGAAGCCGGGGCGATGTCCCGTGCCATTCGCGCCACTTAGCCCGTCCTGCAGACTTTCTATAATCGGATCTGGGGCTACATTGGGGAGGACGCGGCCAAGGTTGTGCTGCGGCGAATGCTGCATTGGGAGGGGAACTTCATCCAGTGGCTCGAGAAAGCTCCCCGTCGCAACGAAGATGGCACGGACCCACAGGTGTGATGCCGGGATCCGGTGTGTGTTGCTATGTATGCCTTGTTGTACGGTTGTTGCCCTGTGGTCCCCTCCTTGTATGAATGAGACAACACTTGCCCAAGGTGTTCTGTCGTTGCGTATTATTCCGGCTCCGGGCAGATGTGTCATGTAAAGGCTGGCCTCTTGCGCCCAACTTCGCTCCACTTGACGGTCATAGCACTTCGTAACTGAGGCAGACGCGCAAGCGCTCCGTCCCCTACCCTTCGAAGTGGTGGCGCGGAGCTGGCGTCTAGTAGGTAGGAGCGCTCGCGCTCCGTCCCCTATCCTTTGAAGTGGTGGTAGCGGAGCTGGCACCTAGTCGAGGTAGACGCGCGCGGGCGCTCCATCCCCCTACCCTTCGAAGTGGTGGCGGCGGAGCTGGCACCTAGTCAAGGTAGACACACGAGCGCTCCGTCCCCTACCCTTCAAAGTGGTGGTAGCGGAGCTGGCGCGTAGTCGAAGTAGACACGCGGGGGCGAGCCTCTGCTGCGTCCCATTTACACTTCGTAAAGTGCGCTACGAAGGCAAGCCTCTACTGCGTCTTATTTATACTCCGTAGAGTGCGTGGGAACATCAACCACATCTTATTTATACTCCGGAGAGTACGCGTAGGGGCAACGCCCACTTGTTTATATTCAGTAGAGTGCGCAGGGACAACATCCGCGTCTTATTTATACTCCGTAGAGTGCCCGCGGAGGTGGACCTCGACACTGTGTCTTATTATACTCCGTAGAGTGCACGCGGAGGCGTCCCCCCGTTGCATCTTATTTATACTCCGTAGAGTGCGTGCGGAGGTGAACCTTGACACTACGTCTTATTTATACTCCGTAGAGTGCGTGCGGAGGCGGACCTCGACACTACATCTTATTTATACTCCGTAGAGTGCGTGCGGAGGCGGACCTCAACGCTACGTCTTATTTATACTTCGTAGAGTGCGTGCGGAGGCGGACCTCGACGCTACGTCTTATTTATACTCTGTAGAATGCGTGCGGAGGTGGACCTTGACGCTACGTCTTATTTATACTCCGTAGAGTGCGTGCGGAGGCGGACCTCCGCGCGTCTATGCACAGGATGAGAGCTTGGCAAACGATCGGCTTTACTAAACTCACGTTTGCGCGGGCGAGCATCTTACAATGGGCGGGGTGCCGAGCTTGCTACAGGCTTCCCTTCTGCCCTAAACGTAGTACTGCCGCAACCTGTCTGCATTCCATGTGTGGCGGAACGTCTGCCCTTCCAGTGTTGCGAGGCGATAGGCTCCCCACTATAGAGCTGCCGCGACGATGTACGGGCCTTCCCACTTGGATTCTAGCTTGCCGACCGTCTCTGTGTGGAGTGCCATTTTGATGACGAGGTCTCCAAGTTGGAATTCTCACGAGTACACGGCGCGATCGCGCGTGTGTGCCATTTGACGCGCGTACTTTGTGACGTGCTGGGTTGCGCTTACTCACTCTCCATCAAGGAGGTCCAAGGACAATTGACGCTCGTCTTCTAGCGCCTGGAAGAGGACCCTTCTCGAGCCAGCCTTGATTTCTTCGGGCGTCACTGCCTCATCGCCGAAGAGGAGTTTGAACGATGTGAATCCCGTCGGGTGTGTCACTGTTGTGCAGAGGGACCAGAGGACGCTGTGCTGTGGAGCTCATCTGGCCATTTGCCCTTTGGTAGCTCGACAAGGCGCTTCTTGACTCCGGCGGATATGGCGCCGTTCGCCCGCTCGACTGCTCCGTTAGACTGCGGGTGCTCGACTGAAGCGAATCGGAGTGTGATGCCCATGCTGTCGCAAAACTCCTTGAATGGGGCGGAGTCAAATTGTAGGCCATTGTCGACGGTGAGCTCTCTAGGTACTCCAAAGCGGCATATGGTATTCTGCTAAAGAAAGCGCTGCATGGCAGCGGAGGTTATCTTGGCTAGGGCGACAGCCTCCAGCCACCTGGAGAAATACTCCAAGGCAACTACCATGAACCGAAGGTCTCCTGGGGCCCGGGGAAGTGGCCCAACAACGTCGATGCCCCACCGTGCCAGCAGCCACACTAGAGGGATAGGCTGCAAGCTCGTCGGGGGTCTACGGATGACCCGCCCCATCCATTGGCAACCTTGGCACCGACGCACAAGGTCTTGCGCATCAGTACTGGCGGTTGGCCAGTAGAAACCATGCCTGAACGCCTTGCCGACTAGCGACCTCGGTGCGATGTGCGAGCCGCAGAGCCCCGCATGGATCTCCGCGAGCAGTTGCTTTCCTTCTTCGCGTGAGAGGCACCGCAGAAGCGGTGCGCAGACTACTTTTTTGTAGAGTACTCCGTCGAGCACCTGGAAGGACCTGGCACGATACTGCAGGCGCTGGAGCTCGACGGGGTCGTCCGGATCCGCGATGCCCTGCAAGAAACTGTAGATGGGTTCTCGCCAGTCACGCTGCTGGGTAATCTGGTGGACGAGGGCCGCATCACGGTTGTTGTGAGTGATGGTTGGCGGCCTTTGCGAGGGCGTTAGCCTGTTCGTTATTCGCCCGAGGGATGGCCTTGACCGTGACACCCAGAAAATGTCGCTCCTTTACTCTTATGGCTGCCAGGTACTTGGCCAATTCGGGGTCCTTGGCTTGATATGACTTGTCCACGTGGCTCGGCTGTGTTGTTGGTGGCGGGAAATCCAAGACGCGCCGAGTACAGCAGGCGGTGGCCCTCTGGCGTAGTAACCACTGCGCCGACACCCACACCGGAAACGCCGTAGGCTCTGTCAGTGTTGAGCATCCACACCGGGTCCTATGGCTGCTGGACGCATTGGGCCAGCGGGGTCCACTCCGCGAGGAAATCCGCGAGGACCTGGGACTTGATCGCTGTTCGCGAAGCATACGTTAAGGAGAACGGCGCGAGCTCGTGCGCCCACTTGCCAATGCGCCCTGTGGACTCCTTATTGTGCAACATCTCCGCCAGGGGGAATGAGGATGGCACCGTGATTGGATGGGCCAAGAAATAGTGTCGAAGCTTCCTCGAGGCCATGACCAGCGCGTATGCCAATTTTTCAAGCTCCATATACCGCGTATTGGCGCCCTGGAGGGCCTCAGAGATGAAGTATACGGGGCGCTGAAGAGCGCCCTCTTCAAGGACAAGGACAGCGCTGACCGCTGTCGTGGAAGCGGCGAGGTAGAGCAGGAGGGGAGCCTCTAGCGCCAGAGCGACCAAAGTGGGGAGGCTTGCGAGATGCCTCTTGAGGTCGTCAAAGGCCTTCGCACAGTTGCCATCCCAATGAAACCCATCGCAGCCATGGAGGGTCCTAAAAAAAGGCAGGCCCCGCTCTGCTGCCCTAGACAGGAAGCGGCTCAATGTCGCCATGCGGCCAGCAAGCCTCTGGACCTCCCTTGTCGTCTTGGGTGGCTCCATAGCGAGGATCGCGTCGACTTTGTCAGGGTTCGCTTGGATGCCGCGCCCAGACACAAGGAAGCCCAAGAGCTTGCCTGCTTGCACACCGAAGACGCACTTGTCCGGGTTGAGCTTGATGCCCGCCTTCCTGAGGTTGTCAAAGGTCTCTTGGAGATCCTGACCGTGCGAGGTGAGTTAACGGTTTTGACAACTACGTCATCGATGTAAGCCTCCACGTTCATCCCGAGTTGAGCAGCCAGCGCTAGCGCAATGAGGTGGGTGAAGATTGCACCTGCATTCTTCAAACCGAAGGGCATCCTAACGAAATAGTATGTCCCAACCAGCGTGATGAATCTGGTCTTATCTTCGTCACCCTTGGCCATGTAGATCTGGTGGTAGCCAGAGTAGGCATCCAAGAAGCTCATTAGCTCACACCCTGCGGTGGCATCGACCAGTTGATCTATGTGCGGCAAGGGGTAGTCGTCCTTCGGGCATGCCTTGTTGAGGGCAGTGAAGTTGATGCACATACATCAGGCGCCGCTGGCCTTTTTCACCAACACCGGATTAGCAAGCCAATCCAAGTGTTGGACCTCGCGGATGACTCCGGCCTGGAGAAGCTTCGCTACCTCCATCTTGGCCGCTTGCTGCCGGTCGATGGACATACGCCGAAGCCTTTGCTTGACTGGCTTGGCGTCAGGGCGGACCGCTAGGTTGTGCTCGATGAGGGCATGGTCCACGCCTTTAAGGTCCTCCGGGGACCATGCGAAGACATCCGCATTGCTTCGGAGAACCCGAAGCAAGACCTGCTCCACCTCCGGGAGAAGGCCTTCACCGATGGACAAGAATTGTCTTTCGACTTGGAGAGGCATTCTCTTGACCTCGCCCTCCGGCCGGGGCTTAGGCGTCCACCCCGGGGCGGACAGCGTGTCCGCCTTGAGTTTGTCGGTGAGAGCGTGCACCTTGCGGTGCGGGCTCCTGGCACCAGCCTCCACGCGCCGGGCGAGATCCTGGTCACCGAAGATGGTGATGACACCCCGCGGGCCCGGGAGCTTCATACACAAGAAGCCGTGGTGCGGGACCGCCCCGAAGGAGTTGATGATTGGGCGGCGTAGTATGGCGTTCTACGGGTGTGGGATGTCCACAACGTCGAAGACAACGTCCTCGCTCCTGGCGTTATCGCCCTGACAAAAGGAGACTCGGAGACATACCTGACCCAAGGCCTTCAGCGGCTGGCCCCCGAAACCTTGGAGCAGGGTCCCTGATGGTCCCAAATGACTCCCCATGCGGTCGAGGGCCCCGTCGATGAGGACACGCCTGACATCGCAGCCTGCAATGTCAGCCTGGATGACCAGGGGATCTTGGTGGGGGAACTCCATGCCCTAGGCGTCAGCCAGCATGTCACAGCCCTTGGATCGTAGGGCGTAGCTGTGACTCGCCGGCGGCAACCCTTGGCCTTGGTGACGGCCAGATTTCCCCAGCTTGCGCGCCGCCAGCAGGAGCAGAACAGGGAAAGGTAACTAATACTAAAGACTCTTTATTATTTCCTGCTTGTCCCCAAACATTGGTTCTCAAGCCATATATATATGCTGTTTACAAGAGTCCGAACTGGACTTGTAACCCTAATCCAAGTCTTAAACGGAAATAGAATCCCTAATGGATTCGGAAGACTTAACTGAAATAGAATCCTTAAGGGATTTGGCTGCTATATAACTGGTAAAGCTAAACCCTAGTCCGGCGGCTATAGACTATGACATCTCTCCCCTCCTCGCGAAGCAGCTCGTCCTCGAGCTGAAAATCTGGATAAGAATCCTGAAACTGAGCGAGTGGCATCCATGAAGCATCAGCCAAAGTAGTGCCAGACCATTGCACCAAAAGGTGTGGCTGTCCATTGCGGCGAGCTGATTTCAACACCCGCAGCGGAGTGGGCAGAACCCGGCCATGGTGAACTTGCGGTAACGGCGGTGGAGATGGTGGTGGAATCCCCTGGAACTTTTTCAGCAATCCCACATGAAAAACATCATGAAGTTTAGCGCCCGAAGGGAGTTCCAAGCGGTATGCAACTGATCCAATCCGCTCCAGGACCTTGTAGGGACCGAAGTACTTAGGTCCAAGTTTAGTAGTGGCTGGAATGCCCATGGAAGCTGCCGGTCGATGCAGAAGGCGCAACCAAACCAAATCGCCCACATTGAAGGAAACATCGCGGTGATGTTGATCATAGTATTTCTTAGCATAGGCTTGAGCTTGCAGGAGACGATCCCGGATATCCTGAATGAGTTGATCCCGTGCTAGCAGTGAGACTTCCACGGCTTGAACAACAGCCTCACCCTTTTCATAAGTGCGTAGAGAAGGTGGATCCCTGCCATAGACGACTTTGAAAGGAGTCTCACGGAGGGCTGAGTGGAAAGATGTGTTGTAGCAATATTCGGCCCAGGGCAGCCAGTCCAACCATTGCCGCGGACGATCGCCGGTTAAACACCGCAAATACATGGCGATCACTTTGTTAACGGCTTCAGTCTGGCCGTCGGATTGTGGATGATATGCTGAACTAAGGTGGAGGTGAATACCCGCCAGGCGAAATAGATCCTGCCAAAAGTTGCTTGTGAAGACTCGATCGCGGTCACTGACAATAGATGTTGGGATTCCATGAAGGCGGACGATCTCATCAAAGAAGACGCGGGCGACCGTTGTAGCGGAATACGGGTGGGCCAATGGGATGAAGTGGGCGTATGTGGAGAAGCGATCAATGACGGAGAGGATAACAGATTTACCATGCACTCGAGGAAGCCCTTCAATGAAATCCATGGCAATGTCAGACCAAGGTTGCGTCGGGACGTCAAGCGGCTGAAGAAGGCCCCCGGGTTGTAACTGTTCAATCTTATTGCGTTGACAGACGTGACAATTTCTGACGAAATCCTGAACAATGCGTTTGGCGCCCGGGAGGAAGAAGTCTTGGCGCAAACGGCACAATGTTTTTTGAATGCCTTCATGTGCTGCATGTGCTGAAGTCAGAATGTGCTGTAAAGAGGGCGAAGATGCTAGCACATAGACCCGGCCCGAGCGGAGAATAAGTCCATCCTGTACCGACCAAGGAGCACTCAACTGGCCTGAAGTGATATCGTGCTGCAGCTGCTGCAGTGTTGGGTTGTGTAGAGTCTCATGTCGCAGTTCGGGAAAAAGTGAGAGAGCCGGTGATGAGATGGCCATTAAGCTGGTCGGAGTGCAGTCACGCCGGGACAAAGCATCAGCCACGGTATTGAGGCGGCCTGGCCGGAATTCTACTTTAAAATCGAAGCCGAAGAGCTTGCTCACCCAATGATGCTGTGGAATTGTGGAGAGTCGCTGATCAAGTAAGAATTTCAAACTGTAGTGGTCTGTGCGGATCATGAAAGGACGACCCCAAAGGTATGGTCTCCAATGGCGAACAGCTTGGACCAAGCCAATTAATTCGCGCTCGTAAGCAGGTAGCTTGGAATGGCGTGGTACAACTGGGCGACTAAAAAACGCGATAGGTCCCTGACCTTGATGAAGTACAGCCCCAATGCCTGATCCTGAAGCATCACATTCCACAATGAATTGCTGAGTAAATTCGGGCATATGCAAAACTGGTGCGGAGGATAAAGCTGCCTTGAGCGCTTCAAAGGCTTGCTGAGCGGTTGGCGACCATCCAAATGCCTCTTTCTTTAGCAAATTTGTCAATGGAGCTGCAATCTTGCCAAAATCTTGAATAAATTTGCGATAATAGCCCGCAAGACCTAAAAAGCCGCGGAGTGCTTTAATTGTCTTGGGTTGTGGCCAGTCAGCAATTGCTTGTACCTTCGACGGATCCATGGCTACTTGGCCGTTGGAGATAATATGGCCCAAGTAAGAAACGGAAGATGACCCGAAAGAACATTTAGACTTCTTGAGGAATAAGGCATTTTGGCGAAGAAGCAGAAAAACCATGCGGATGTGTGGCAAATGTTCAGACCAGGATGAACTGAAAATCAAGATATCATCGAAAAAAAACAAGGACGAAGAGACGCAAATAGGGCCGCAGGACGGCCTGCATTAAAGCTTGGAATGTGGCCGGTGCGTTGGTCAATCCAAAGGGCATAACCAAAAACTCGAAAAGACCTTCATGAGTCCGGAATGCAGTTTTGAAGATATCGTCGAAATGCATGCGGACTTGGTGATAACCCGAGCGAAGATCGAGCTTAGTGAAAAACCGAGCTCCGCGTAGTTCATCCAATAATTCATCCACCACAGGAATCGGGAATTTGTCTTTGATTGTCAACTCATTCAGGGCCCGATAGTCCACACAAAAGCGCCAAGTGCCATCATGTTTCTTAACCAGTAGGACTGGAGAGGAAAAACAAGATTGGCTGTGGCGAATCAAACCTCGTTGGAGCATATCCTTGCATTGCCGCTCCAATTCGTCTTTCTGGTGGTGTGGATACCGATATGGCCGGACGGATACTGGGGCTGCCCCTGGACGAAGAATGATGCGATGGTCCTGTGGTCGAGCTGGAGGAAGTCCCTGTGGCTCAGCAAAAAGGTCATCAAATTCCTCCAGAAGAGGCTGCAAGGAATCCTGGCTGGTCTGAACTAGAGTATGCACGGTTGGGGTCGGTGAGATTCCTTGCCACTGCACCCGTCGACCCGCCAGCCAGAACATCATGGTGAGGTCATCAAAATCCCAAAGAATTGGGCCAAGTGTCTTCAACCATTGGACCCCAAGGACTATATCAAACCCATCCAAGGGTATGCCATAAGCTTGAATGAGAAACGGGGTCTGGTTCACCATCAGTTGGAGATTACTGCAAAATCCAGTACAGGCCAGCTTCTCGCCGTTGGCTATCTTGACGCTGAGGCTCTGGCGGGGAAGTAATTGCAGGGCAGCCAATTGGACAGCCCGAGCACTTAAAAAATTGTGAGTAGAACCAGAGTCGACGAGGGCGATGAAAGAATGAGTACCAATGGTCACTGCTAGTTGCATGGTGCCCCCGTTGGATGCTCCGGTGACAGCGTGGAGGGATATCTCAGGTGAGGGTTCTTCTGTTTGAATGACATGCAGTCCTAGCTGATCCTCGTCCGTGTCTCCATCTTCATTCATATCAATGTAGGTTAGGAAGGGTTGCTTGCAACGATGTCCCGGCAGGAATTTGTCGTCGCAGTTGTAGCACAGACCCTTGGAACGACGATCAGCCAATTCCGTTGGAGTGAGGCGGCGGAACGGCTTTGCCGGACGCCCGCTGGAAACTGCAGCCAGTGGTGGCGTCTCGTGCGAATGGCCTGTAGCTGGAGTCGGTGTTGATGTAGATCGCTGCTGTGGGCGCCAGGGACGTGGTGCTGATGATGTGGTGGTAGTACCGACCATGAGGTGCGCACGCCGCTCATATGCGCGAGCGAGGCTCATTGCCGTCTGAAGACTAGCTGGTTGCTGTAATTCAACGTCAGTCCGAATAGGCTCGACCAATCCGGCTGTGAAAATTTGTACCTGTTGCAGCGGTAGTAGGCGATCCGCCCGACAGAGCAAGGCCAAGAAGTTGGTTTGATACTCACTGACGGATCCAGTCTGCCGTAGGCGAGTCAATTCCCCCAAAGGATTGCTGCGGGTAGGCGGTCCAAACCTCATGTGGCAAAGTTCTTTAAACTGGTCCCAATTGGGCTGTCCTTCGTCGCGCTCCAATTGGAAGTACCATTGCTGAGCAATCCCGGTGAGGTGGTATGCAGCGAGCCATACCTTATCCCCCTCCTCTGTACGCTGACCGCGGAAGAATTGGTCGCACCTGTTTAACCAGGAAAGGGGATCGTCGGCGCCGTCGTAAGTGGGAAAATCCAGCCGGTGGTATCTTGGTGTATGGGAATATGAATTGGATGGCACATGTTGGCGCTGGCCCATGGGGATGTGCGCAAACGCCGGCGGTTGGTGAAGAAATTGCGGTATGGGCGGCGGCAGGCGGAACAGAGCATCGGTGGTGTTCGCCGGGAGTGCGGAACGGTTGGCGGCAGATGGAGCTGGATATGGTTGGTGGAAAGTGGGGAGATTGGCGGAGTCCTCCAGGCTCGGAGCGGATATGGATGGTGGTCTGTAGCCGCTGGTGAAAGTGTCCGCCGGTGGAGCTGACGACGCGGTGAAGACCGAAGGAAGGGCTCCTGACGGAACCGGCGAAATCCCTGGCGCAGAGGTGACCCCAACGCCGCCGGCTTCCATCGCTGCGATCTTGACGTTGGTGGCGATACTCTGCCGCGTCAAATCTGCCATCGCCGACTGCATCTCGGCGTTCTGCTTCGCGAGTCCCGCCATCTGCTCCTGTATCGCCTTGAGCACTGCGCTGACCGAGCTGGTCTCGTCGCTGGACTCGGAACCGGGCATAGCTGATACCAAGTTGTCACAGCCCTTGGATCGTAGGGCGTAGCTGTGACTCGCCGGCGGCAACCCTTGGCCTTGGTGACGGCCAGATTTCCCCAGCTTGCGCGCCGCCAGCAGGAGCAGAACAGGGAAAGGTAACTAATACTAAAGACTCTTTATTATTTCCTGCTTGTCCCCAAACATTGGTTCTCAAGCCATATATATATGTTGTTTACAAGAGTCCGAACTGGACTTGTAACCCTAATCCAAGTCTTAAACGGAAATAGAATCCCTAATGGATTCGGAAGACTTAACTGAAATAGAATCCTTAAGGGATTTGGCTGCTATATAACTGGTAAAGCTAAACCCTAGTCCGGCGGCTATAGACTATGACACAGCATGAAGGTGATTTCGCGGTGTGCTATTCCCGGAGGTGATTGCATCGAGGAGGCCCCCGACGAGGATCCTCCGGAGATGACGCTGATTATTCGGCGTTGGGCCCCGTTTGGGGGTCCAGCTCCTTGCGGCTGCTGCACGTGGGCCACAACGGGGAGCGACGCTTCCAAGGCCTGAGCCGTAGCGGTTGTCTGTCGCAGCGCCATGACTGCGGAGCATGCCCATGTGAAGTGGTCACCATAGCCATGCACTTCGCACCACATGCCGTAGTCTTGGATTTCCTGCTCTGTGTGTGGTCTTTCGTCGTGGGCCCTCCCGCGTTCCCATCCCCGACCTCCCCAGCCCTTCCCACGGAACGCGGGAGGAACGCGGGAGGAGAGTCCTGGGGAACGTCCTCTATGCCAAGGACATGACAGGCCTTTTGGGGTCGGCGCTAGTTGCGCTTGGGCTTGTGCCTACCACTCGACGAATTTTCGTGGGGCCCAGCATCACTATGCTTAGGGGCATCTCCCGTGGACCTTTGCTTGCGCTTTCCTTTCGGCGGATCGTCCCTCGTGCTTCCTTTTTGCGACAACCCCTCCGCCTAAATGGAATCAGAGTCGTCGCCCTTGCGCCGCCGCGCATCCTCCTCCGCCCGCGCGTACTCTTCCAACTTGTCGAAGAGCTTCACCACTGTCTTGATTGGTTTGCGGGCGTTGTACTCGGCCAGCGGACCTGGGTGGAGGCCCTTTATCGCTGCGTTGATGATGGTTTTCTCGTGATGTCCTGGACCTGGCAGCGGACCTTCGCGAAACGCTTGAAGTACTCCCGGAGCTTCTCCGAGGGTTTCTGCTTGACGGCGAAGAGCTGATCCGCGTTGACGCGCTCGACGTAGTTCCCCTGGAAGTTATTGTAAAGGCGATCGCGGATCTGTTCCCATGCGTAGATGGAATTTGGCTCTATGGTGAAAAACCAAGAGAGCGCCACTCCCTGTAACGCGAGGAGGAATCCCTTCGCCTTCGTGGTGTCGTCTCCGCCTGCAGCCTCAATGGCGGTCTCGTCCACACGCACGAACTCCCGAGTGTCCGTGTCGCCTTTGTACGGCTCGATGGCGCTGGGGAACTTGAAGTCCTCTGGCCATGCCGACTGCTGCAGGCCCGCAGAGAGTGGGGACTCTGGGTCCACGCGTCGCAGCGGGACGTGGCTAGACGTGGGCTCTGGCGTTCTGGCGTGGGCTCCGGCGCGACCACCGACGGAATCTGTTGACTCTGAGCTTCTTGCATATCCCGCACGGCTCCCCGGAGATCCGCTAACTCCCGCTGGAGCGTGCCGATGGCCGTCAGCAGGGCGTTTTCCACTGTTGGCGTAGCCGGGGCAATCGGCGCACCTGGTCGCACAGCAGCGACCACAGCCTGCGCTCCCGGGTTGCCCGATGCGCTGGCACGATAGACTTTGGAGTCGGTGACGAGATCCGCGTTGCCGTCGGAACCGCTCGCCGCTCCCACACCGGGTGTAGCGATGGCGGCCGTGCCAACATGGGCGCCGGCGCTAACGCCCCCTACTACCCGGTCGGTGCTGCCGGTGTTGACCGTCGCGCCCGTGGTGGGATCGTTCGCCGCGTGCGGGGCGGGGTCGGCCATCGCGCCAGCAGTGGAGTCGATCGTCGCGAGCGGGGCGAGGTCGGCCGTCGTGCCAGCGGTGGCGGGGACGTTCGTGGCTGCCGCACCCGCGTCGTCGTCCATGCCCGCGACTGCTGACGTCAAAGCCCTGGTGTTGACGCGGGACTCCGTCGCGCCCCCTTCTTCTTCTTAGCCGCCGATGATGAAGCTTTTTCGGTGCCATCCTTCAGATCTTGAGCCTTGCTCTTGTCGTTACTGTTGTAGTTACAGACCAAACAGAGAGAGAGGTACGATCTATGAAGAACTATCACAGATGGTTCTATATATCAACGTCTGTGATACTCATCAATCATAGACCATCTGTGATGTGTAAGTATCACAGACGATTTTTGTTTCGAGCCGTCTGTAATAGTTGTTTCACAGATGGTTCTACTTACAAACCATCTGTGTTGTCTTTATCACAGACGGCAGACACATAAATATAGACAATTCAGAAAACCGTCTGTGATGACAGTTCTGAACCATCTGTGATGTTCCTTTTTGTAGTAGTGTATTCTTATACGCAACAAATTTTATGGTCATGTTTGCTAATTTTTGTAGACACAATGTTGTGCAAATCACTAGATTGACTAATAATATGACCCACATATTAGTTCTTTCGGTGCATATTTGTCAGAGCTTGCTTCCTAAAAATTTTACATTGTTTCGTATAGATGAAGAAAAGCAAATGAATGCTTCATACATCATGTCTGTGGCTAGAAAGCTTGGTTGCTCCATCTTCTTGCTACCAGAAGATATAGTGGAGGTAAGAAATTTGATTGAAAGCAAAATTTGCTTCTCATGTTCTTTCTCATAATGAAATTTATGAATGTTCTTCATAAATTTTTGTCTGTACAAGCAATTATATTGGTAAGCTGTAAATCTGCTTCTTTTTCGCTGTACTTCTCACTAGCACAATAGGCATTTCAGCTTATGCCTTTTTTTTTCAAAGTTCGATTTTATGAAAAATGTTCTCAACTAGATCATTTTGATTGGTGTGATATTGAATTTCGAAATATCAGTTTGGATGCCCAATGAGGTTCAATTTGTTAGTGTACTCCCAAACAGCCTCAACTTTTGCACAATAATAAACCCTATTTCTCTTGTGATATCAACTAATTAACATTTGCTATATGATTTTGTTTCGATTTGTCTCAGGTGAACCAGAAGATGATGCTGACTTTGATAGCGAGCATCATGTACTGGCATTTGAAAAGGCCAGCATCATATTCATTGGACACCGAAAACGGGAGTTCATGCGAGACAAGCTCCACCTCAACTTCAGATGATTCTGCATCTGAATCATCCATCGATGACAGCGGAACTAGATAGATGAACTGAAAGACCCCAAAAATTTGTGGGTTGAATCATCCATCTGAATAGTTGTGAGATGCCGTGTCCGCAAGCGCCCCTGGAAATGGGGTGTTACATGAACCGAAATGGTCTGACTGCTATTTTCAAAACCCGGGATACTCCTCTGAACATTGATATGTGCATGCTCGCTTATACACTGCCCCTGTAAATAGGATCTGGCAAGTCTGAAATGTGCGTAGGGTAGAAGAAGAACTGAACGGAATAGTTTAGGCTTGTGACTGGGGTATCTGTCCAGCCAAATGGTCAGGTTGACTCCTTGGGATGTACAAAACTGTTCACCCTAGCACTCTACTAGGCCCAGCTGCCTCGCCTTTCCATAGTAATCACATGCAGCGATGAGGGGGTAAGCCACTACTGGCTCGGGGGTTTCCAACTCCTTGTCCGTCGTTTCAGCTCTGTTCTGGCAGCAGACATTGCTGCTAGAACCTGGCAATGCTATTTTGTAATAGCTAGGGTCTATTTATACTGGTTTTTCTTTATAGTTTCTGTTTAGAGAAGTCAGAATTTAATATAAACATTTAGCTTTTTAAAACAGCTCTCTCACCCATCTCACTTCTATTTCGCTTTGGAAATAAAACAAGGGTCACAGAAACATCACGCGCCCCACTCTTCTCACTCTAGTCTTGCGCACACATCACTCCCTCATTTTTTCTACTGCTCATCCCCTCCTACAAACCACTTTTTTGGCTATCACTATTTATTTTCAACCAAAAGCCATTAACTGCAACCAATATGAATAGACTCTCATGTTGTCACATGTGAGACTTGTTTTGTCAATATGACAATTCTTGAGCCATAGATCACAGCGATGTTGTAATTGTACAATGAAGTAGTAAGATTTTGCTGCCACCTGCCAGGCCTGAACTCAGGATTTGCAACCTACATGCAATACCCGTGGGAAAGAAAACGGAAGGAAAGCGAAGAAATTATCGTCGGAACCCTAGACGTTAATTTCAGGCAGGGTAGTTCGTTCATAGAGATACCTGACTGTCTAGGGCCAGTTGGCACCTCTCACAACTATAGGATCATCACTCGGTATAAACAAACCTGAAATATTCAAAGGACCTTGGAAACTAGCCCACCGTCCCCAAATATCCATATACAGCCCACAGCCATAGCAAAGGGACAACAAAGCAGCTGAGAAGGCACATCAAGGTACCTCTCGAAGACACAGCACAACCTCCAGAAAAAAGCCAGCCAAGCAAAAGAGAGGCAAAGTTCCATTTGGTCACCGACAAAACAGCAAAGCCAAGCCATCACCACAGACAAAGACAGCACAACACCCTCCAAAAAACACAACACATCGCCTCTAGATAGCATGTCCATCGACAAAGGCACACGCAGCCAATTCGAGAAGAGAAGTAAGAGGAAACATGGAGCACGGCACCAGCCGAAGCTCACTTCCTTCCCCATCCCTCATCTTTCCCCACACCATACATCAAACAAAACCGAGAGCAAGAGGGAGGAGTAGCTCGGTTGCAGGTGTCAGGGTGAGGAGCCACAAGAGACGAGGAAACAACAGTCCTAGGGTTAGGCAAGCACCAGGGGAAGGCAATGACGGTGCCACCACAAGACAACCCTAGCCCAGCTGACCGAGGTAGGCCATGCCATCCATTTTCCCCAAGATTCCATTATTCAGAGCCACACATGCAACATACCAAAACCCTAGAGCACCACCAACCGGAGGTAGAGGAAGAGAGTAGAGGGAGTAAACAGTACCGAGGAGGTTTACCATAGACGATGACCGGCGGCGGAGGAGACAGCCGAGAGAGAGAGAGAGAGAGAGAGAGAGAGAGAGAGAGAAAGTGGAGAAAGAAATGAGAGCATCGGTGGATAGAAAAAAAGAAAAGGAAAAGAAAAGAAAGGGAGGAAGGAAAAAAAAGGAAAAAAGACGATGGAAGAAGAAGAAAAGAGAAAAATGGTAGACGTGTAAATAAGATTTATCTGCAATTATAGATGACGATCATTAAATTATGATCGTTTGGGCACCGGGGCATCGGGAAGGTGTCTGTGAGAGAGAGAGGTTGTTGGTATCGGGTTTGCGCGTAGGAATGTAGTTGGTTGTCTACACGCGTAGAACCGCTGTTGTTTGCATGATTGTATGAATTGCAGTGTTGAGTTGAGGGTTTGGGTGATGCTTTCAGGTGGAGGTATGGTTTGGCGCTCCTCCACGCATCGTCTACAGAATAATCAGGCAAGTGCATGGTAGAATAGTGGATTGTGATGAATGCCTGGTATTTGTTTTATGCCATGATTTATGCCTTGTTATGAAATGATATCCTCGCTTATCTATTGATTGTACTGCGATGAGTGATGCTTATGATTGAATATCAACATTTGAAGAATGTTGCCTTTGCATTGCACCATGAGCATCATGAAAGCCCTACGATGGTAGGCATCTCACACAATGGGAATAACAGGACCTACATCGGTAGGCACCTCTAGGGATGGAGGTAGAGAGGTTTCACCGATGGGTGAAGCAACTCAACTATATCGGTATAAGCGGTATACAGTGATGCATTATGCATTGCACTCATGGGCCTACGACGGTAGGCCTCCCACGACGGTGGGGCAATCGGGACCTACTTTGGTAGGCACCTCTAGGGATGGAGGCAGAGGGGTTTTCACCAACAGATGAAGTAACTCCACTATACCGGTATAACTTGCATACAGAGGTGCATTGCATCGCATTGCATTTGCAGGAAACAAACAGGAGACAGGGAGGAAACAAAGATTCTGGGTTACAGTTCATAAATGTGATTTGATGATTACTGTACCAATTACATAGAATTGATTTACAGTTTTCAGTTACATATTGGACTTAGTTTACAGTTACGGATTTGATTTATAGTTTACAGTTATAGAGTTGATTTACAACTTACAGTTCATGAAATGGATTGAGTTGCTAAAGTGATGTCACTGTATTATCGTGTGCTTGCTGAGTCTTCGGACTCACCCTTGCTTTGTCATTGTTTTTTAGGAATCTGTTGAAGGCGACAAGTACGGATGGGAGTAGTACAGTTGTCTCACGTGCAACAGTAATTCACATATTATCTACAGTTGACATATTTAGCCTTGGATAGTCTAAGTATCTTTTTGGTAATTAACAAATTTATACCTCTGTTGCACTTAGTGTCAAGCGTATCGACTTTTGTTATTTGGTTGATATTTAAATAAAAGAATTGCTTCGCAAGACTAGCGGCAAAAATTAGGGTTGGTAATATTATAGAGTAGGTGGTAACACTTTGAGCTCATGAAAGGACCGGGGTGTTACACTACACACATATGGAGAGACACGTTGTCATGCATGCGCGAGAGAGTAATGCCATCTTGAGGAGGGCGTGCAGTGATCATTTTTCCCTGCTTACGAACTACGCGACCTATATTTTTAGCTCCGCCTGCACCTACTGGCCCCATGCTATATTTCGGGATGACAAATTCTGAAATCTGGGGATGCGTCTTTGCGGTCTTGGAGATAAGCAAGACTACTGCCAGAAAATACAATGCAGAGTTCTCAGCAAGATGAAGAAAAAGTAGAAGTCGATGATAAATATTGACTAGGGTACCATAACAACACTTTAGAACCCATTCCAACAATGTTGGCTGTATGTTCTGGGGAGAAGATTTGACTTCTGTGAGTTGTACTGGCCAGTGACAGTTCCAACTTCCATTCAAATGATGGTGGTTATTCCAACTAATCCTGTAGCTGATGTGGACATCTCTACTTCAAGTGTGCATAAAGAAGCTAGTCATGAGGCTCCTACAGGTCCTATGACAAGAGCAAGAGCAAAACTGCTACAACAACAGGTGCTTTTGTTTCTTAGAGAATTCCCTAGTGCTTTAGATGAGAATGATATACTACCTCATGCAAATGTTTTGTGCATTCTCAGATTTGAACATTGTGAAGTCTTTGGAACCGCGAGGGAGGAGATGGCGTCCGGAGCCAAAGCAATGGAGGAGAAGCTCACGTGGGTCAAGCAAGGGGAGAAAAGCTCAAGAATTCAAGCCCAATTCGGATCTTCCACAAGCCCAACCGAAATTCTTCTCAAAATCAACTCAGAATTCAATTCGGAGTCAGATCGGGACAGCCCAATAAACCTGTAATAAAAGGCTATAACTTTCACATACGGAGTCCGATTGGGGTGTTCTTAGACTTGTTGGAAAGCTTATTCCAAGGCCCACACAATGGGTATGGCCCTAGCTTCACAAGACATATGGTCGCACCGCTATGGCCAAAACAATGTGACGGACTTAAGTTAGATTTTTCTTTTTAGTGTGTTTTAGGGTCTTAGTCGAATTAGAGTTTGATTCGGCATGTCTAGCCGGCCCTAGGCCGTGTGTGAGTCATGGAGGGCGCCTTAAGTACCCTTGCCCCTCCCTTGTATCAAGGAGACCACTTTTGATAATAGAATACTCTTGTTCTTTCTGTTGGTCGAACCAACTTGAGGGAATTGGGAGTTTGCTGAAATCAAGATCGTTCAACCTTTTCGCTGGGAATTGGGAGCACGATAGAACTTCATCGGTGGTCGTGAAGTTCAGCACGTGAGGTTGGGCGAATTATAGAGTGCTAACTCTTGCATTGGCAACGGGAGATCACTACGGTTCGTCGAATCCTCGTGAGTATCCAGATCCTACGTCGAGAAGATCGGGCGACCCCGTAGCAGTAGCAGACTTAGGATAGAACGTGGAAGTCATGGTTCAGATAGGAAAAATAGCTATCCAGCCAAAGCATGGGCAACTGGGCAGGCAGAGTAATATTTTGGTAGTTGGTTTGGAATTTTGGACAATGTTTGCAAGAAAGGTTGGAAGTAATGCTAGGGCTACTTCGCTACTTGTACAGTTGTACTTTCTTAGATTCTAGAAGCATGCAAACTAGATGACATTAGCAATCCAGCAAAGGACAGCTTTCACTCTATACAAGAAAAAAGGGTGAGTTTTTAAGCAAAATAAGTGATAAATAGAGGTGTTGTAATAAAAAAGGTGATAATTTGCACCATTGTGTAATTTCACGCTTCATGATCTGAAGCTTCTACTTTGTGCCATTTTTGCAAACAGCGTGCTTGTGACATTTTGTGTGTTCGAAATTTGAAGGCGCTAGATGAAGCGAACATCGGGGGTGAAGTTCTGGATCTCAATTTCTTTGCTATCTTGATATATGCTGGGTGTTGGTTTTCGATGGAGCAAATGAGATTTGTGCCATTCGAACAAGAAGAAAGACGACACAATCTCTTGAGATAATCTTTCAAGAATTAGTACGACAGAGCAATGTCATCTCTTGCTTGGTTGGCGGTAGACGAGTTTTCTAGTAATGGCCAAACTAGACAAGTTGGTACATTTAAGATGAAGGCCAAGGTTGCCTGCCGAATCATCGGTGCCTGCTGTGACAGTGACTAGAGCACTGCACATGGGTTTTCCATATCAGATCGGGCCCAGAAGGCAGAAGCTGAGCTGAGCTAGCTAGGCGAGCGTGTGGAAGGCTGACAACGGCTGCTCCCATGTATGGACATGCCGCGGAGTCACGGAGCCACACTCCCATCTCTTCCGCCAGTGGGTCAGCGGGAGCAACCATAATCAATTGGTATAAATTATAGAAAAACTAGAAAACACTACCATTTGAATGGTATATTATCCTTTCTCTCCCTCGCTCTTGATCTTCCTCCTGGTCGCTGCTCTATTGTGCTCTCTTTTTCTCACTCTCACTCTGATAGGAGATGCCATCATCGCTGCCGAGTTTACAACACTCCCCAGATGTAGAGGGAGGCGGTGGTCCAACGGTGGACAGCGATAGGGGGTGGTGGGCGACGGAGAGAGACATGGCAAGGTAATGTACTAAATATTAGGTTAAATGAGGAGGGGGATGGCAGCGAGGTCACCGCAGGCTGTCGATGGTAGAGGAGAGGGTGGGGGTAGGCGAACGAGGGGTATGGAGCTGTGCCAGCATCGAAGAAGAGAGGGAGAGAAGGGGGAGTGGCGGGGAGGAGAGGGAGAGCTCACCGACAAGGAAAGCTACATCGATGGCGGAGAAAAGAGAGAGAGGAGAGGGAGAGGGAGAGGAGGGACGGGATGAGGAGCTGACATTATAGTGTTCGTTGGATGCTGCCATGAAGTATGTACGTTGATTGATACTAGCTGTACATCACTAACTTTGGATCGGGGTGGGCAATGGATACGAATTATCCGATTACCGTATTCGATAGGATACAAATATGATATAGATTTTTTTCATTCGATTAACAATTTCTCTCATATTCATATTCGTATTTGTATTCGAATTCACATAAAAAATGGATACGGATATAGTATGTACTTTTACAACCTAAAATATTATTTTATCTGGACTATTCGTATCCATATTCGTATTCGATGAAGCAATATACATATGTCATTGCAATACGACTAAATAGTTAGACAAGTTTTTTAATTCAATGGGAATACGTGTTTCTTCAGGTGAAGTAAATGAATTACAATTTTTAAGCGTAACTACACAAGGATAAAATGTCATTAATATCTTCATATTATATAATTAGGAGGATATCTGAATCCAACTAATTTGAGCTGATATTCAATTCGAATTTATATTCGTTACAATATTTAATTTATATTTGAATAATATCTTAATTCATTTACAAAATATGAATAAAAATAATAAAGATACTATTTAATTTACATTTAATCCGTTGCATATGGAGTGGAGAGGCAAAGAGTACGTACGTACGATTTGTGTAACGCTAATTGCCATACAATGCCGTTGGAAACAGAGTAGGTGATCATGATTGCAACCAGAGTTTACGAGCCTAAGCTGCTGCTGCTTCATCGTACTACTGGATAGATCTGAGTTGACAGCGTGTCCCATCGACGTTGACATCTCATCCGGTACAGAGAACCAAACAACTCAACTTCAATGCTCCATTCAGTATATAAAGATCTCAGAACAGCTGTGGTGGCCAGCACTTGCACACTCAACACATTGATATGTGCATGCTCGCTTATACACTGCCCCTGTAAAAAGGATCTGGCAAGTCTGAAATGTGCGTAGGGTAGAAGAAGAACTGAACGGAATAGTTTAGGCTTGTGACTGGGGTAACAAACAAGCTGTCCAGCCAAATGGTCTGGTTGACTCCTTGGGATGTACAAAACTGTTCACCCTAGCACTCTACTAAGCCCAGCTGCCTCGCCTTTCCATAGTAATCACATGCAGCGATGAGGGGGGTAAGCCACTGCTGGCTCGGGGGTTTAAAACTCGTTGCCCGTCGTTTTAGCTCTGTTCTGGCAGCAGACATTTCTGCTAGTACTTGGCAATGCTATTTTGTAATAGCTAGGGCCTATTTATACTGGTTTTTATTTCTAGTTTCAGTTTAGTGAAATCAGAATTTAATATAAACACTTAGCTTTTTAAAGCGGCTCTCTCACCTATCTTCCATTTTGCTCTGGGGATAAGACAGTGGTCACAAAAACATCATGCACCTCACTCCTCTCTCTGATCTTGCGCACACATCACTCATTTTTTCTACTACTCATCCCCTCCTATAAACTACTTTTTTGGCTACCATTATTTATTTTCAACCAAAAAACCATTAACTGTAGCCAATATAAATAGACTCTCGTGTTGTCACATGTGAGACTTGTTTTTTCATTATGACAATTCTTGAGCCATAGATCACAGCGATGTTGTAATTGTACAATGAAGTACTAAGATTTTGCTACCACCTGCCAGGCCTGAACTCAGGATTTGCAACCTACACGCATATGGGGAGACACGTTGGCATGCATGCGCGAGAGAGTAATGGCATCTTGAGGAGGGCGTGCAGTGATCATTTCCTCCTTGCTTACGAACAGCGCGATCTATATTTTTAGCTCCACTTCTTACTATAAAATAAGTTATACTGGACGTCTCATTATAGACAGTTTATATGGAGCCATCTGTACTTTGATTATTACAGACGGTTCATAGCTAAAATCGCATTTGAAACTATCACAGACGGTTAGGTTTAAACGTCATATGTGATATACGTATTATCATAGATGGTTTTTAATTAGAACCGTCTATAAAACTATCACAGACGGTTCGTATAACAAACTGTCTATGATATATGCATTATCACAGACGGTTCGTATAACAAATCGTCTTTGATAATGACACGTCACCGATCCGTGGCGTATCCCCCAGGATTTTGATCTCACCCGTCCATTCTCTCCACATCGGATGACAGGCACCGGTTTCTCCCACCGCTTGGCCCTTATTAATTACTCCCCATCTACCTTTCCACCGGTAGTCACGGGTGAGTTCATCCACTATATAGCATCCTGCATCCTCCCTTCGACGACGTCGACTACCACCGTGAGCTAGCGCCTCCGTTGTGACACCACGGACGACTGCATAACACACTCTTGTCGTAAGTTTCGTAAGAGGTCTTATGTAGTCTCACCGTCATGCCACAAAGGTGGCACTACCGCCACCTCTCCATTGCCGATGATATCCGGCTGCCATTCGATGCATCTAGCTTGTTCTTCGATGACGCCGACTACCGTCGTGAGCTAGCTAGCGCCTCCGTTGTGGCATCACGGTCGACTGCACAACACACTCTTGTCGTAAGTATCATAAGAGTGTCTTTCTGCAGTTTCACCATCGTGCCACAAAGGTGCGCTATCGCCACCTCTCCATTGCTAGTGATATCTAGCCGCCATTCGATGCCCTCCCCTCTCTTCCTTGTTGGCAGGCGTCAAGGACATCGTGTGCTACATCCAGTTTGTTCGTCGACGACACCGACTACCACTGTGAGCTAGCGCCTCCGTTGTGACACCACGATCAACTGCACAACACACTCTTGTCATAAGTGTCGTAAGAGGTCTTGTGTAGTCTCACCGTCGTGCCACAAAGGTGGCGCTATCATCGCCTCTCCATTGCCGGTGATATCCAGCCGCCATCCGATGCATCCAACTTGTATTGTCTGCTAGGATCTCTGCTTTTTATATATTCTTGTCGTGTTAAAGAGTTGGATTCATTTTATCTTGTTATGTTGTAATGGTGGATTCTAATCTTAATGGAAATAGCATATGCTATTGTGTTTGCCACTGTATTTGCTTGTTTTCAAAAGGCATAGGTATAGAATGAACTATCATAGACGGTTTGTGCTATAAACTGTTTATAAAGGACTGTCACAGACAGTTCTATATACCAACCGTCTGTGATGCTCGTCAATTACAGATGGTTGGTAACTAGAACCGTCTGTGATGTGTAAGTATGACAGACGGTTTTTGGTTCGAGCTGTCTATAATAGTTTTCTTCATAGACAGTTCTAGTCACAAACCGTCCATATTATCTTTATCACAGACGGCTCACAAACCGTCTGTGATAACCTCCGATTATTGCTGACACATAAATATAGGCGGTTTAGAAAACCGTCTGTGGTGACCCTTTTTGTAGTAGTGGCCTGCACCTACTGGCCCCATGCTATATTCCGGGACGACAAATTCCGAAGTTCTGGGGATGCGTCTTTGCGGTCTTGGAGATAAGCAAGACTACTACCAAAAAATACAATGCAGAGTTTTCTAGTAAGGGAGTGACTATTGCATAGGCGACTGAAATTTTTTTATCTCTCAGTCACCTGAAATTGCACTATCAATCACCTGAAGTTGCAGATGATATTTTTGGAGGGGGCTGCAACTTCAGTTGATTGATTGCACTCTGAATCACCTGAAGTTGCAGGTGATTTTTCTGGAGGGGGCTGCAACTTCAGTTGATTGAGAGTGCAACTTCAAGTGACTGAGAAATAAAAAAATTTCAGTCGCTTGTGCAATAGTAAAACCGTTCTAGTAATGGCCAAAGTAGACGTGTTGGTACATTTAAGATGAAGGCTGAATCATCGATGCCTGCTGTGACAGTGATTAGAGCCCTGCACATGGGTTTTCCATATCAGATCAGGCCCAGAAGGCAGAAGCTGAGCTGAGCTGGCTAGGCGAGTGTGTGGAAGGCTGACAACGGCTGCTCCCATGTACGAACGTGCCGTGGAGTCACGGAGCCACACTCCCCTTCCAATCCAGTCCAAAGAGACGATCGCCACCCATTGCGGAGCCACACTCCCATCCCTTCCGTCAGTGGGTCAGCGGGAGCAACGATAATCAATTAGTATGAATTATAGAAAAACTAGAAAACACTATACCTTTTGAATGGTATAGTATCCTTTCTCTCCCTCGCTCTTGCTCTTCCTCCCGCTCGCCGCTCTATTGTGCTCTCTTTTCTCACTCTCACTCTCAATCTGATAGGGGATGCCATCGTCGCCGCCGGGTTTACAACACTCCCCAGATGTAGAGGGAGGCGGTGGTCTGATGGTGGACAGTGGTAGGGGGTGGTGGGCAACGGAGAGAGACACGCCGAGGTGATGCACTGAATATTAGGTTGAATGAGGAGGGGGATGGCAGCGAGGTCACCGCCAGGTGTCGATGGTAGAGGAGAGGGTGGGGGGGTAGGCGGACGAGGGGTACGGAGCTATGCCAGCATTGGAGAAGAAAGGGAGGGGAGGGGGAGTGGTGGGGAGGAGAGGGAGAGCTTATCGACAAGCAAAGCTACATCGACGCTGGAGAAAAGAGAGAGGGAGGAGAGGGAGAACGGCGAGGGAGGGAGAGAGGAGGGACGGGAGGAGGAGCTGACATTATAATGTTCGTTGGATGCTGCCATAAAGTATGTACGTCGATTGATACTAGGTGTACATCACTTACTTTGGATAGGGGTGGGAAATGGATACAAAATTATCCGGTTACCGTTCATCCGATTAACAATTTCTCTCATATTCATATTCTTATTTGTATTCGAATTCACATAAAAAAATATGGATACGGATATAGTATGTATTTTTACCACCCAAAATATTATTTTATCCGGACTATTCGTATCTGTATTTGTATTCGGTGAAGCAATATACATATTTTATTACAATACGACTAATTAGTTAGACAAGTTTTTTTAATTCAATGGGAATACGTGTTTCTTCAGTGAAGTAAATGAATTAGAATGATTAAGCGTAACTGCACGAGGATAAAATATCATTAATATCTTCATATTATATAAGTTTTGAGGATATCTGAATCCAACTAATTTGAGTTGATATTCGATTCGAATTTATATCCGTTACAATAGTCAATTTATATTTGAATAATATCTTTAATTCATTTACAAAATATGAATAAAAATAATAAAGATACTATTTAATTTACATTTAATCCGTTGCATATGGAGTGGAGAGGCAAAGAGTACGTACGTACGATTCGTTTAACGCTAATTGCCACACAGTGCCGTTGGAACTACTGGGTAGATCTGGGAAGCTAAGCGTTTTCTCTTCCAATAATGTTAAATCCCAATTAGCTCAACTCGACCCCCGTGCAAGTAAGAGCACGTTTGGTTCGCGCGCTTAATATTTTTCACGAGTACTTCCAATTTTTTGTTTATGATGCCGTGACAGCTTAGAAGCACAGTGAAATTGGCAAACAATCTGGTTACTAGCTAGATCCCAAAGCGCAGCCATAGTATACACATAGTAATTAACCACAAAATGATCCAGAGATTTTCTATTAGTATAAACAACAGCTATTTGGATTGGGCCAGCTCGATCAACCTGACAAGCTGTTTAGGCCAGCTGACTAACGTTAGCTGATGCATAATGCAATCATGCATGTAGAGACTAGAGGCAAGAGTACGTACAACTCATTAGCGTTAATTGCCATACAACACCGTTGGAAACCCACTCACTAATTAATTAGGCCGTACGGCAAGGCAATACCACTATATAGTAGGTGATCATGATGGCAGCCACAGCTTATGTGAGTAATTTAAACACTCAAACCTTGTTCTCTGTTTTTTTTTGCGAGAGCCTAAACTCAACTTAATTATGGAGAAGTAATACGTACTTGTAGTGCCCTACACGGATCTAAGGTCCCGCTCGATTAGACTGAAAAATAGTGACTTATGGCTAAAATTGCACTATAGCTAATTGAAATTACACTGTAGTTGAAGGTGGCTTATTTGGTATAATTAATTTAAAAAATTTAAAAATAGAAAAATATGTTAGCTCATGACGGACAACGCAAACAAATACAGGAAAAAGAACAAGCAAAAAAGCTAAAAAAAGCCAAAAGTTCAGAAAAAGACGAAAATTGTGAATAGTAAAAAATAAATCAGAAATGAGAAGCTCAAATCGAAATGAACTGGGTGAAAATAAACATTAGGGTTGAGGGGAAACAGAGTGTACCATCAACGCTGACATTTCATGCTTTGCGACGTACCTAATTTCATCCGTACACGGCTGTCGGTGTCCCCCACCCACACCGCCACACGCCCAGATTCCCAGTTAGGGCAAGCTCAACTTTGAGGTTGATTTACCGGGGCAGATTTGCTTAGCACTTTCGGCTCCAAATGTGAAACTCCAATTGACTTAACTGTAATTTTAGATTTGGTCCCCTTTTGGTGAGCGAAAATTTCATATAATTTCTGGAGAAAGCACGACGTTTCTTTGAAAATTTTACAAATTTCACGAGGTGCAATCATGTTCTGAAATAAAAACAAGTATTTAAGCGAGGTCATGCCTGACCAACTTTCTAAGGTGCTTAGGGTTGGCAGGACCTTGCTCGGTCAATCTTGAAGCAGCAACCTTTCATACCAGCCTTGGCCCGTAGAATATTCAACCCTAACTTACATCGACCGTATCAGGCAGTTTTGATCCGAATTGGCGAGCATTTGGTTTGTTGGAAATTTCGGCAAGATTGGAATTTCAATTAACCAGCTTAATACGCTATGCTACAAAAATTTGGTTGAAGCCGCTGTCACAAAATTTTAACGTAATTCAAAAGATCCCTTCGTATTAGGGATTACCCGAAAGCAGTGGCGGATCTAGATCTAGAGCTGTCTAGACTTCAACCCTAGGTCTAAAATCAAAAGCCTACTGTAAAAATTAAAAAAAATACTTTATATATAATAAATACCATCTATGATATACTGTTCAGCTTAAAACGTTGTTCTAACCTAGCTCCGCCCTACCCGAAAGGCCGAAAGTGACAGCAACGGTACAAACTGAGATAGTGAGATGCCGACAGAGAAACTCTCGAGGTCCACACCGGAATAGAACAGCCAAACGAATCGTAGTTTGGGGGATTCTGGCAGGAAACCAAACTGAGAAAAGGAAGAAGAAAAAACCAACAAAAAAAAACAATCCCGTTCTAATGAGTGCTGTTGACCTCGAAAAACACACCAAGAGACTACCGAAAGCCCGCCTTTTTTTTTCCCTCACTCCCCCACTCGCACAGCACAGCACACTCCTTCCCTGGCCATGGTGCTCCCGCTCCTCCTCCTCCTCCTCGCGCTCCCCGTCGCCGCCGCCGCGCTCACGGCGGACGGCCAGGCGCTGCTGGCCTTCAAGGCCTCCGTCCTGCGGGACCCCACGGGGGCGCTTGCCGACTGGGACGCCTCCGCTTCCGACCCCTGCGCGTGGAACGGCGTCTCCTGCGGCGCCGGCACCCGCCGCGTCGTCGCGCTCTCCCTCCCCAGGAAGGGGCTCGTCGCCGCGCTCCCGGCATCCCCGCTCCCGGGCTCCCTCCGCCACCTCAATCTCCGCAGCAACCGCCTCTTCGGCGCGCTCCCCGCCGAGCTCCTCGCCGGCGCTGCGGGGCTCCAGAGCCTCGTCCTCTACGGGAACGAGCTCTACGGCCCCGTCCCCCGGGAGCTCGGGGACCTCCCCTACCTCCAAATCTTGGACCTCTCCTCCAACACCCTTAATGGCTCCCTCCCCGGGTCGATCCTGAAATGCAGCCGGCTACGCACGCTGGCGCTCGGCCGGAACAACCTCACCGGCCCGCTGCCCGCGGGGTTCGGACGGGAGCTTCCGGCGCTGGAGCGGCTCGATTTGTCCTACAACAGGTTCTCCGGCGCCATCCCGGACGATATCGGGAACCTGTCCAGGCTCGAGGGGACGGTGGACCTGTCGCACAATGACTTCTCCGGGCCGATTCCGGCGAGTCTAGGGAAATTGCCGGAGAAGGTGTACATTGATCTCACGCACAACAATTTGTCCGGGCCGATTCCACAGAACGGGGGGCTGGAGAACCGTGGGCCGACGGCGTTCGTGGGCAACCCGGGGCTCTGCGGGCCGCCGCTCAAGAACCCGTGCTCGCCGGACGCCATGCCGTCGTCCAACCCATTCGTGCCGAAGGATGGGGTGTCGGCGCCAGCCGGTGCGGGGGTTAATGGGAGTGGGAGGAGCAAGGGGTTGGGGACGGTTGCCATTGTGGCCATTGTGCTGGGCGATGTGGTGGGGATCTTGATCATTGCGCTGGTGTTCTTCTGCTGGTATTGGAGGGCGGTTTCCTCCAAGGAGAAGGGACTGGGTGGGGCTGCTGGCTCGGAAGGGTCGAGGTGTGGCAAGGATTGCGGCTGTTTTAGCAGGGATGAGTCCGAGACACCATCGGAGCATGCAGAGCAGCACGACCTCGTGGCATTGGACCGGCAAGTGAGGTTCAATCTCGATGAGCTGCTCAGGGCATCGGCGTTTGTGCTGGGGAAGAGTGGGATCGGGATTGTGTATAAGGTGGTTCTTGAGGACGGGCTGACGATGGCAGTTAGGCGGCTTGGCGAGGGGGGATTGCAGAGGTTTAAGGAGTTTCAGACTGAGGTTGAGTCTCTTGGCAAGGTCCGGCATCCCAACATTGTTACCTTGAGGGCTTACTACTGGTCTTTTGATGACAAGTTGCTGATATATGATTACATCCCTAATGGCAGCCTCTCTGCAGCAATTCATGGTATGTATTGCTTGGTTTATGGGCTTGAGTTCTACAATGCCTAGGCTACATCATTTTCCATTGATCTTTGCGGTTTCATAGAATTATCATATGAAAATTTCCATAGTCCTGTGACTCATACTGTTTTGTGATACTGATTCATTAATTTACTGCACTGTGACACTAGTTAGGTTTCTCCTTTGGCATACAACTTTTTATCTGTTCTAAAACTCTGTACTAGGAATTTATTTTATACTAGCTTCTTTATTTCTCTAGGATTTGATCAATTATTAGCTTTATATTATTTCAATACATAATAGTGTCATTTGTATTCTGGTAGTTGGCAAAGTTTTGACTTCATTCACTTCTTTCTGATATGGATCTTTGCTAATATTGCCCTTGTACCTGCTCTATTGTATAGCTCTCCTCATTACTCAAAATATGTAGCTTTTGACTCTGATTTGAGCAGAGGTTACTAGAGTACATCCTTACCCCATGGTAGGACCTGTGTGGTTGTCAAGCTAGTGATGCATTTGCTTATTGGCTTTGATAATTTTTCTGTCATTTTCAGGTAAACCTGGGACGATTGCGTTCACACCATTGCCATGGGATGCACGTCTAAAGTTCATGAAAGGAGTCGCCAAGGGGATGTCTTTCTTGCATGAATTTAGCCCCAAAAGGTATGTACATGGGGACTTGAGGCCAAATAATGTCCTCCTTGGAACGAACATGGAGCCATACATTTCAGATTTTGGCCTTGGGCGACTTGCAAACATTGCTGGAGGATCACTTTTTACACAATCAGATCGAGTTGGTTTAGAAAAGGCTCAGAGTCAGCAGTCAGATGCCTCAGTGAGCCCTCTTGTGAGCAAAGGGTCATGCTATCAAGCACCAGAAGCACAGAAAACACTGAAACCGTCACAGAAATGGGATGTCTACTCCTATGGTGTGATCTTGCTCGAAATGATCACTGGCAGATCGCCGGTTGTTCTCTTGGAAACTATGCAGATGGACCTTGTTCAATGGGTCCAGTTCTGTATTGAAGAGAAGAAACGATCCGCCGATGTGCTCGATCCTTTCCTAGCCAGGGACTCTGAACGGGAAGATGAGATGCTTGCTGTACTCAAAGTCGCTCTAGCTTGTGTCCAGGCTAATCCTGAGCGAAGACCGTCGATGAGGCATGTCGCAGAAACCTTGGAGCGCCTCAATTGTTCAAACTAGAAAAGTACTATCACGAAAGGTGGCGATTTTGCAGAGAATATGATGGTTGTACAGCTCAAGCATGGCAAAGAAGCTTAGGGGGTCATCATGCTCCATTAGTTCACTATGTAAAATCATCATTTTCCCATGGCTCACAGATCCTCTTGGGCTCTTAACAAGTTAGTTAGCTTCAATTAGCTTGCTGTTGTGAGTTGCGACCCTCTTGTGTTTGCCTAATGTAGCATCGTATGGCATAACCAGAAGGTTCGTATGGCATAACCAGAAGGTGGGTGAATGATTGTCTCCGTTTTTTTATTCCTTATCGCTTGATGAAGATCTCGACCGATCGCTCGCTCAACCACTCACGTGATTGCTCAACTTCTATCTTCGACCAGATGGAATGTATTCGAAATCATCAATCTAGAAATAGAACCTCTTGATCACCTTCACACGTAGTCGTTTGCTTTGATCCACCTACAAACACCAGCACTTTCTTGAACAAACCAAGAATCAGATTGATTCAAGATAATGTTTATTACTGGATTTTCGTGGATTTACAAAGTGCTCTCGCAAGTAACCCTAAAAGCTCTAGTCAAAACTAAAGCCTCTCTTTTCTTCACCAAAAATCTTCATAAAAGCCTTCTCCACAAAACCTCATATTAACCCTTAGTCTCTCCCTGCTTATGTAGGCTAATGCACCAACCGTGTCCCCATCAAACACGGATACAAGATTCTATCTCTTCCGAAAAACAAGGGACCTAAAACCTTCCAAACACGGTTTTTACACAATCTCTAAACCTTCCAAGTCATGAACACCTTACATAACGTCTTCCAACTCATCACGTGTTAAGCCTCTAGGACTGCACCTCCTGTAGCTTCTCCACGCATCATCCTCTCATGTCGAAACCTCCAGGACCGCACCTCCTGTAGCTTCTTCATGCATTATCCTTCTTTGATCTCCACGTGCTCCAATTTGAGCCCAATCACCTCATGACATCCTTGACGGTCTGGACCTCAGATTTCCCCATCTAAGTCCCGATCTTCCTCATCACCGACCATGACCGTCTCCACGCCATCCTACACATCAAAGACCAAAGAACATTTTGCTCGGCACAAGTTCTTCCCAACTTGACCGTTGTTAGTCCACACACTCATACCATACCTTTAACTATCCATATATACCAACCAAGTCGTCCACGACCACAATCACCATGTTCTCCAAAACTCACCTTCAAACCGTTTAGTAAAACTGATTTGACCACCATGCACAGTCGGTCAGACCGCTATTGCAACGCCTTCAACTACCGAGTACCACAACCATCTGACTACCAAGTACTTCCATCTTTGGAGTATTGAATCCTCCCATCTATCAAGTACCAAATTCTTTTAGTACTGTTACATCGAGCACTGTTCACCGATCAACGACCGCAACGTACTAGCCAGTCATACCGTTGGCTTAACACGAGTACTCGATGATCACAAGAAATGAAGCACTCGAACCAACCATGAAGTCTATGAGTATCGACCCTGAAGCCTACGGCAACCGATCACAAAGCCTTCGACTACCGATCGTGAGATCTATAACAACTGACCAAAAAATCGAAGACAATGACAGCAGACTGTGATGTCTACGACTATGATGACAAGGCTACAAAGCCTATGAATATGAAAATAGTCTACGAAGTCTGCGACCATTGACCGCAAAGTTGACCAAAACCATTCGGACCTAAGTAAAACCACTGGTATGCGACCAAAACCACTCGGACTCGAAACCTTCGATTGCGATCAACTGAAAATTTCACAAATGCAAAAAACCAATGCAATCCAGATGTTAATTATTCATCATCACTTTATTCATGACCATCCACATGGTCTAGCAATTTCCCCCTTGATAAATACATTGACAACACCTCAAAAATCGCTCGAATGAGTTGAGTTTTGAAAGAAATGCAAAATTTGCAAAAAGAATGTTTTGATGTTGAAGGGACCACTCGAAGAAAGCTCAAACAGACTCGAAAGCTCAGACAAACCTGAAAGCACAACAAATCGCTTGGAAGCACTGGAAAGCTCAGATAGCTCGAGAAGACAAACTCGAATGCTCTCGAAAGCTTAGACAAACTCCCCCCTCAATACAAGAGAAGCCAATTTAAGCAAATTTCTCAGAGAACTCCCATTTTTCTCCAAAATCTTTCATTTTTTCTTTTCCCCTTTGGCAATGTAATCATCAAGAAGCTTTACAGATTATCCAAGTCATTTTACATTGATTTAATATTTTGATCAAGCCATCTGTTTGAGCAGAGCTACCTACATCATATAAAGTCATATATCATATAGCAATGTCAAAACAAGTCTTTTAGCATGATTGGATGATTTATATCTATGACAGACATCCCAACAATGACCAAACTAATTAAAAAGAGCACAATGAGATATCTCATCGAAAAGTCAAAGCCTAGACGAGCTAACAGTCTCAAATGGCAACCTATTGCATCACACTTTACGTCTGAAGTATGTGGCATGCTTCTTTTCATGTGGACATGTTTATAGCAAACCATTTTCGTATGATGGCGGCATACTTGAAGCATACTTTTTTCATTTGCGCGTTTTTTGTGCCTTTTCTTTTGTTTAACCATGGCATGCTTGAAGCATACATCTTTTCATTTGTGCACTTTTTGTATTTTTTCCCTTTTGTGTAACATGCCAACTTGAGTTTTTCACACTAGTTTTTGACTTGTCTAAGGTCATATTCAAATTCTTCTTGCCAAAAGAAAACCTCTCTAAAATGTTCTTAACATACTCATTCTCTTTAGCAAGTGAGGAACAAGATGTGCACTTAATTGATTCTATTATCGAATGCTTGGACGCACTAGACTAAGCCAATTTTTCCTTAGCAAACTCATTAAGTTATCTAGTCAAATCTTCAATTTTTGTGTTAAGTTGGGACAATTAGAGCAAGAAAGAGTCTCATGATAAAGCATCTCTAGAGTTGATTTCTAAGATGAATTAAGTCTAGCTTTCAGCAGTTCACAATTAGAGTAAGTTTTAGACTGAGCATTTGAAATACTTGACTATAAACATGTAGAAGATATAGACTTGAACTTTTCAATTTCATCAATTGTAAGCTTTATGAAGGATCGATTATAGCGACTAGAGGGGGGGGGGCAAATAGGCGCAAAATAAATCTCCTGGTACGATCAACGTGGTTCCTTCTCCTTGGATAGAGTCTTCTCCTTGTCTTGATGCAGCAAACAATATTGATAAGGGCAATTTGCACTAGTATGCAAAGCGCACACTAGAAGCAATCCGCCGTACTCCCCAAACCGTGAATTCAGCAAGAAGACACGAATTAGAAGAGATGAACCTTGTAGATTCGATGGGCAATCTCAAGAATCTTCTATTCTTGCCTTGCACCAACTCAGCAAACTCCAAACGAGAAAACCTTGCAATCACGCAATCTGGCCGCCACCAACCATCATGGCGATTTTCTTCTTTATTTCACGAGTCTAAAAACTTATCATATCATAGCCTAGATTACAATGGGGCTAAGGCTCTAGCCTTATATTGGTGCACAATACACGGCCTTGACTAAAACTCACGCACAACCTGGCCTAAGGCCGAAACAAACTCCAATACGAACTAAAAAGGAAATATTTAAACTACTACCATCGGATTCTCTCTTAATTTGCGATCTGACTATGAGGATTTCGTGGCTGGCACCTTTTCCATTGTGTGGGCCTTCCAAATAGCTTTCCAACGAGTCCAAGAACGCCCAAATCGGACTCCGTTTGTGAAAGTTATGGACGTTTTAGTATCGGTCTTGCCAGCTGTCCCAATTCGAGTCCGAATCGGTTTCAAATCTTTATATGTTTTGTTTTCTTGTTCAAGGGGCTTTCAAATCCATTTGGAACCTAAAAAGGAGTCCTTCTCGACCTTTAGAAAGTCATGGTGTGGTCGGATTTTACCTTTACTTGCATTGCAATACTCGAACTCTTTATGTTTGGCAAGTCGCGCGCGTCTCTCCGGATAGCCCGTGCAGCATCCAATAAAGTTGCCATAACTTTGTGTAGGAAACTCCAATCAAGCGACGTTTGATTCATTGGAAATTAGAATTCATTAGATTTCCAAATATGTATTTTGTGTGCATTAGAAACCTCAGAATTGGCATTGAGAACTTCATGAACATTATGGATAGAACTGCAATCACAAGAACTTGATTGATCTTGTGTCTTTCTCTTTAGCCAAACTAACCTTCTTTCTTCTCCATCCACACCTCTAATTCCACACATTGTTGTGTTATTTGCACCGCGCAAAGGAGGAATCACATAACCATCCTAACGAACTAGGATATTATTCTCTCCCATAACTGATTGCTTCTTTCTCCTTGCGCAATTCAACATTACTAAGCCTTGTAACTTTAGAGCCTTTGATCATGCATTGGGTTTGAAAAACACCACGTCGCTGCTCCTTCTCAACAATCAGCTTATTGTCACCATCCACTTTATGACTCATCAAAGTTGGACCAACCCAGGATCACAATACACAACTTCTTGTGGAGAATAATTGAATTTCTCATCGTCATGTTCAGATATTCGCCCTCCGTGGCATATCCCTCATGTGTGAGTAACACCTTTCTTGCATTGGACAATCCCTCATCATGTGACCCTTGCCCTTACACTTGAAGCACTCAATTTGACTTGTTCTAGCGGTGGAGAACGTGCTATAATCAGATTTGGGTGCTTCTTTACCTTTGTTGCTTGCCTCCTTTGAAAGAGCCCCATTTGAACGGCTTGATGTCGCCACCTTAGAGTGTGAACCAACATCATCACCTTGCTGTGATAGTCGCCTACATGGGTTTGTTTGAGTGTTGGCGTGTCCACCCTTGGCTTGTTTGTGCTTCAATTGTTGTTCAGCACGTTCAGCTTAATGAACTTGAAACTTTAGAGCGAACCATGCTCGCTTGCAAATGACCTAGGTCACTTGGCAAACCACATGCTTCTCCTCGCACACGACGGCACCTAGTTTCCTTAACTGTGTAGGACCTCAACTCTTCCCTAAGCCTAGTCTCGGTCTACCTTACCACTGCCCATCATGTCCACCACTGGTAGCTCCCGCTCTGGTTTCTCATCGTCTCGGCTTGCAACCACCCCGCAAGCCTCGGCCATCTTCGGCGTCTCCCTCACTGTTCTAGACCTTAGCACCACCTTGTGCCTAGTAGTCTTGGTCCTCCTATGCCTTACCATGATCTAGCTCCGAAGTCTTGCAACCAACAAGCAAACCATCACATAGCACTACACAATACACAAAGTCATTAATTGGCACAATTAATCCATATAATGCACTATGCAAAATTGTGCAACAAAAATACTGATCCTAAACCTAGGACCAAACAATAAACCCATGTGCACACAAGCAACGACATTCATACCATGCCCACACTCAAACAACTTAGCTCAAACCTTCATAAAATCCTTCTCCGCAAAACCTCACACTAACCCTTAGCCTCTCCTTGCTTATATAGGCTAACGCACCAACCGTGTCACCATCAAACACGGACACAAGATCCTATCTCTTTCGAAAGGGGCCCAAAACCCTTCCAAACACGGTTTTACACAATCTCTAAACCTTCCAAGTTATGGAGACCTTCTATAGCATCTTTCAACTCATCACGTGTTGAAGCCTCCAAGATTGCATCTCCCGTAGCTTCTCCACGCATCATCCTCTCGTGTCAAAATCTCGAGGACTGCACCTCCAATAGCTTCTTCATGTATCATCCTCCTTTGATCTTCACGTGCTCCAGTTTAAGCCCGACCACCTCATGACATGCTTGACCATCTGGACCTTAGATTTCCCCATCCAAATCCCGATCCTCCTCATCACCAACCATGACCGTCTCCACGTCAACCTGCACATCAAAGACCAAAGATTATTTTTCTCGGCACAAGTTCTTCCTAACTTGACCGTCATTAGTCCACACACTTATACCATACCTTTAAATATCCATAAATACCAACTAAGTCATCTACGACCACAATCACCACGTTCTCCAAAACTCACCTTCAGACCATTTTATAAAACCAATTTGACTTGTTCTTTCTTCTTTTATATGTCTAAAAAACTTGAGGGAAACTCGGTCGCCGATGACAGCCTTGGCAACAGATCCCAAATAAGTCCTTTGGTGTCTGGCTAGTATGCATTATATCAAAATTTAAAGCATTATGTGAGAAGGTCCGGACTTTGTTACAATAAATCATTGCTATTTTGGAGGAATAGGAATTTGAATTTTGTAAATTTGTAGTTTTTCTAGCAGATTGCAGACCTAGGGTCTGACCAGCCAGAGGCGGCGCTCAGATCGGCCGACCTGTTTCAAATCGGCTGATTTGTTCATTTTTGGGAATTTTGGTTATTGTTTGATTTGGTTTGACCTAGAACTTGCGCTCGAAAATGATTTCTTTATCTTTGGATGTGTAGGAATCCTTGGAGTCAACCATGGTCAACGGCGAGGATTAGAGCTACATTCATCGAGGAGTTGAGGCTCAGAACGATCAAGGATACTTGGTGAAATGGCTGAGCTTAAGCATAGCACAAGAAAGATAGAAAATATTGAAGGGAAGTTCAAATGGCAGGTTGCACTATATGACTTAGTCGGTCCAAGTGAGGTGTGGTCTGGTGGAACCGAAATGGGTGAGAATTGTCGATGTGTGGTAAGCCATTGGTGCATCTACACGTGCCAAGCATGATGATTACTTATAAGGAAAAATGAAGACTGGGTCAAGAAAGGGTATTTTGGTAAGTTGATCAAAATACCAAAAAATACCTTGGATCAAAACCATGATGCTTGAGCGGGTCATGGAAAAGCGGGTTAGGTCAAGGAGAAGCTGAAAAGATCAATTTGGGTTAAAGGCTAATGACTTAATAGATTCGGGTTCATGTGCTTTGAAAAATATTCATGAGTGTAGTGTGTGTGTGTGAGTAAAATCTATGTTATGTGGGGTTAGTGGGTTTCCCTCATTTGTGCTAAGTGGATACTTTCCATTAGGGTTAGATGGGACTGATTGCCTTGTCTATTTAGCAGGTTAGGATAGTGACTTGCTAGTTAACTAGTTAACCATCCTAACTTTACTCATTGAAGCCAAGTGTTCCAGGGTTAGGTTTTGAGAAGTGTTAGTATTGTGGTGTGCTGTCTTGTCCTCTAGGTGAAGTGACTATAAAATCTTCATTCTCAAGTAGCAATATATCAAGTTTATTCATCTCTCATAGATCCCTCTTATTTGGTTGATTTGCTTTTGATTCAGTTGGTTTCAATCTTCTCGCTCCCCTTCTTGATTTTGTTGGATGCCAAGGATGAGTAAGTGATAGAGATGTATCATGAAAATAAATCTCCATCCACCTAGACATTAGATTTGGCAAGTTCATGAATGTCGGAACCCGGAGCGGCAACTCCAGGATCCTCTGTGTAAATCGCACTAGTCCAGGATCAGCTAGTGCACACAGTGGACAACAAAGACAAATACCAAGCATAATGACCTTTATTTAATTTAAAGAGTACGGCCTTATGGCCAGCGTTTACATCATCGCACATTGGCAAAAATTATTAACTGCAAAAGAAACTGCGGAAGCGAAGCCCAAGCCTGCCCATAGGCAAATGACTGCAAGATGTGGCCTACTCGTTCTGGTCTTCACCGTAGTCGAAGTCGTCTTCCTCTGTGATGAAATAGCAAGGTGAGTACAAACTTGTACTCCGCAAGTCACACGGAGAAATGCAATATAATGATACAGGCTTCAATGAAAGGCTTAAAGGGTTAGTTTGCAAAAACAACATTTGATGAAATACAGTAGATAGATTGAAATTGCTGAACTTGATACAATACGTAAAAACAGTACTTGCAATTGAAAATATTACCGTCAGTGCAGGCTCCGACCAAACACCAACCTATCCACGGGCATCCCACCCGGACCATCTTTTCCAAAAGTTCACGTACGGATTCCATCCATCCACACGCTTTCACTGCGCAACTCTGATGAATTCCATCCATTCACTAGGTTTCAATCTCTCACGGATTCCATCCATCCGTAAGGTTTTCGAAAAACATTTTTGAAAAGCAAAGTCTAATCCACGAAAAACTTTAACTCAGCATGCCCATGACCGTGGGCACGGCTATCCAGGATAGATTATACACTCTGCAGAGGTTGTACAGCTTTACCCACAAGACACGATCTGTAACACCCCAGCCAATCAATGACCTGGAATGCTACCAAACTAATAACATAATAAGGAAACTAATAATCATCTTACAAAATTTCGACAGAACTTCCTTTGTTTATTGAGTAAATCAAATGTTTCAACAAGCATAATCAACTGATATGAATACCAACAAGCAATAAGTTCATTTATAAGCAAAACTGGGTTATGATCACCATCGCACTCATAACCATACTACTTAGATAAAGAACGGAATCAAAGCAAATAAGTTCTATTCTTTATTACACATTGAACCTGATAGACAATAATCAAATACCACTTAAATTATTCAGCAAATAATGTTTAGTGTTCTTTCTGCTTTCCATGGTGAATAGACCGTGCATGTGCATCAAACCTAATCCCTCTTTATTCCCATGCATGCCGATCTCATGTAGGTACCTAAAAACAAACAACAACCACAACAACAAACAACAACAAGAGTGAGTTCAAAGACTCAGCAAATATAAATAATGGCAGCAAGGATAAAAGTGAACATCACTTCACAAATTCATCCATCAATCATATGAATAAACATGCTATGCAATATGATCAAAAATCTCTTATCTCTTCTCTTGCGCATTTTACCGGTAATGCGGAGTGTGCATCCGTCAATGCACACCCATGCCTGTACCCTTTGGTACAGGGACCAATTGCCCATACTCCTCAAGTATGGGGACCTTTAGCCCGTCACGTCATCAACATGACGGGGACCTCGACGCTTGGTCATCTCGTGACCAAGACTTCAATAAATCAGCATGATGCACAAATGTGAATGTCTTAACAAATAAACGTGCATTCACAACATCTATGCATCAGAAATTCTCATAAACTCTTTCACTTGCAGTCGAGCATAAACAATATCAACATATCACTAACATCATCAAGTCCACAAATTCTCATAACATGGATCAAACATCTACACACCAACAAACAGCAACAATCCATGCTACAAAATTTAAACCATCATTATACTTGCCTTAACCCCGAGAAAACGGAGAATGATCAGAAGGCGCGGCCCCTGGAATCCGTCCTCCTCCTGAATAATAATTATAATGATTGCTAAGACAACAGTGACAAGTCTTTAGACTAAATAAAAACTCCCCCAAACTAACCCAACATGCTAGTTTGATTCAAAGCCCCAAATCCTTTCGGCTATCCTGTCCCCCACTACGGACAGTCAACTTCAAAAATTCATATCTATTGGTACAGAAGTCCGAATAGGACGTTCTCAGATTCTCTAGAAATATAATTAAATTATCTAACTAAACCTAGTTGGTGAGTCTCCCTGATTCGGCCAAATTCTACCCGCCCCATCTAACTTTCTTAGAACATCAATTCTGTAACGGGTTCTCTGGACAGCGCACTAAAACTGTCATAACTTTCACCCCGAGAGTCGGAATCCGGATTTCTTGACCTTTCTGGAAATATAAGGAAAATATCTAAAATTTTCATAATATGGAGATCCTCTGATTCTCCTGATTCCTAGTCGCCCAAACTCATCTACCGAAACCTGACAGGATTTTCCCCGATCTACAGGACAGACCGATTAGAAAAATCATAACTTTCTCTACAGAGGTCCGAATGACGCGTTCTAGCACTTCGTGGAAAGCTAAGGATGTCCTCTACAAATCTCTAGGAGAAGACCAAACCTGAATCCCCACGGATCTACATCAAAAAGACCGTCTAACAGAGACTGTCCTAAACAGATCCGAAAACCGACATTGCTAAACAACTAATTATACAGCTAGCGGAGAGAATTAGGAGTAATTACCCGCAACCAAACGCTGAAGAACACGGAGAACCCCACACGATCTCTGCCTCCCTTCCTTTTCCCGTCCTAACCTCCACCTTCCGGATCCACGAATCTTTCCGGCGGACGGTTTGCTGTCCTCCTCTCGAACCGCAGCGATCGGGATCCTTCACCAATTGCAGGGGGCATCCATGGAGGCGAGGGGATGCTGCTGGCCAGAGGGGCGCAAGGGGGGAGAGGGAGGTGCGGCCAGGGAGGTGGAGAGGCGGCTTGGGAGAGGGGCGGCTAGGGTTTGGGAGGTGGGGCGCCTCCCCCCCTTTTCCCTTGGCCGGCCCCCCTTTTGGGCCTCGGCCCAGGCCCAGGTTGCCGTAAATTTACGTAATTCCCCCCTTTTTCCCTGATTTTAATACTATTTGATAAAATATCGCCCGGGATATTACATTCTACCCCCCTTAAACGGAATTCGACCCCGAATTCTCACCGAACACTCACTGAGGATTAATTACAATTAAACTTAATCATAAGACACGCACCTGATGTGAATAACTCTGGATATTGTTCACGCATGCGAGATTCCAATTCCCATGTAGCCTCCTTCTCGGACTGCTGCGACCAGAGCACCTTGACGTATTTTAAGGTTTTATTCCTCAATACCTTCTCTGATCTTTCCAGAATTCGCATTGGCCTGGACTCGAAGGACAGATATTGCTCAAGTATTAATGGTTCTAGTGAAACATGATGCTCCGGATCTCGTAGGTATTTCCTTAGCATAGACACGTGGAACACGTTATGCACTCCGCGCATAGATTCTGGAAGATCCAAACGGTATGCCAACTTCCCAACACGCTTCAAGATCGTGAAAGGCCCAACATACCTCGGGCTAAGCTTCCCTTTGGTACCGAACCTCACCACACCCTTGGTAGGAGATACTCTCAAGAGCACCTGATCTCCCACTTCAAATTCCAGATCCCTCCTTCTCACATCAGCATAACTCTTCTGCCTGCTCTGGGCGGCCAATAAATTCTGCCTCACCAAGGCCACTCTTTCAACTGTTTGTTGGACCCAATCCGGACCCAAAACTGCCTTCTCGCCCACCGCTTCCCAGCAAAGGGGCGACCTGCATTTACGGCCATATAATACTTCGAATGGTGCAGCCTTGATACTTGAATGATAGCTGTTATTATAGGCAAATTCCGCTAAAGGCAGCTGATCTTCCCAACTACCCCTCCAAGACAACACACAGGATCTTAACATATCCTCCAGGGTCTGGATGGTGCGCTCTGACTGTCCATCTGTCTGTGGGTGAAATGCCGTACTCAAGCGGAGCTGGGTGCCCAACGCACTCTGCAAACTCTCCCAGAACTTGGAGACAAACTTGGCGTCTCTGTCAGAAATTATGGTCTTTGGCACACCATGAAGTCTCACAATCTCTCGCATGTAAATAGGAGCCAAATCACTCGCTGAGCTGGTCGTGCGGATGGGAATGAAATGAGCCGACTTGCTAAGTCGATCCACTATCACCCAAATTGCATCCTTTCCTCGCGATGACCGAGGCAACGCAACCACAAAATCCATAGAAATATCATCCCAAGGCCATTGAGGGACCTCTAATGGCTGCAATAACCCTGCTGGTCTCTTATGTTCCGCTTTCACTTGCTGACAAACGCCACATGAAGCCACATAATTCGCTATATCCACCTTCATCCGTTTCCACCAGAAATTCTGTTTCAAATCACGGTACATCTTTGTCTCCCCTGGATGAATAGTATATGGGGTGCGATGTGCTTCTCTCAAAATATCACACTTAACCTCCGCTTTCTGTGGCACACAGAGGCGTCCCTTAAAACGCAACGCACCAGACTCATCCAAACTAAAATCCCCTTCTTTGCCCATCTCTATACGCTTCCTGACCCTCTGCAGTAACTGATCATGCTGTTGTGCTTCCCGCACACGCTCTGGAATGGCTGACTCTAAGATCAACTGTGTCTCCACCCGTGCCGTGCCCGCATAACAGTAAGATATCCCCATACGGTCAAAATCAGCAATAAGACAATCCAGTGTAGCAGGCGTCGCCTTGCGACTAAGTGCATCAGCCACCACATTGGCCTTACCTGGGTGATACTGAATGGTGAGATCGTAATCCTTAATCAGCTCCAGCCACCTGCGCTGCCTCAAATTCAGATCCTTCTGGGTAAAGATATACTTCAGACTCTTGTGGTCGGTGAACACATCACAAGACTCACCATACAGGTAGTGCCTCCAAAGTTTCAATGCAAACACAACAGCGGCCAACTCCAAATCATGGGTTGGGTAATTCTGCTCATGCTTCTTCAGTTGCCTCGATGCATAAGCCAAAACCTTACCATCTTGCATGAGAACACAACCCAGTCCAACTCGTGAAGCATCGGAGAAGACCGTGAAACGCTTCCCTGGCTCCGGGACAGTGAGAACAGGAGCGGTCACAAGCCTTTCTTTCAAAATCTGGAAACTGTGTTCACAATCATCATCCCACTGAAACCTCACATCCTTCTGAGTGAGCCTTGATAATGGCTTGGCAATTATGGAGAAATCTTGCACAAATCGCCGATAGTAACCCGCCAACCCGAGGAAACTCCTCACCTCCTTGACATTGGTCGGTCTTTCCCATTCTACTACTGTAGAAATCTTACTTGGATCAACTGATATTCCCTTATCACTGATGATATGACCCAAGAACCCCACCTGTGACACCCAGAACTCGCATTTCTTTAACTTAGCAAAGAACTTATGCTCCCTTAATGTTTCCAATACAAGCCTTAAATGCCGTTCATGTTCTGCTTCAGTCTTTGAGTAAATCAAGATATCATCAATGAAGACAACTACAAAGTCATCCAGATACTCGTGCAACATCCTGTTCATTGTCTCCATGAAAGCAGCAGGGGCATTCGTTAGTCCAAAAGACATAACTTTAAATTCAAAGTGCCCATACCTCGTGGAGAATGCCGTTTTCTCAATATCCTCCTCTCGGACAGGGATCTGGTTGTATCCCGACTGGAGATCAATCTTGGAGAATACCTTAGCTCCTCTCAACTGATCAAATAAATCTTCAATGCGGGGTAAAGGGTACTTATTCTTGATGGTCAACTGGTTGAGAGCACGATAATCAATGCACATACGCCAACTCCCATCTTTCTTCTTGGTAAATAGCACCGGTGCCCCCCACGGAGACACGCTCGGTCGAATAAGGTCCTTCGCTCTCAAATCATCCAACTGCTTCTTTAGTTCTTCCTGAAAAGGTCGATCCAAACGGTACGGGGTCATAGAAACTGGTCGTGCCCCTGGCACTAAATCAATCCTAAACTCCACTGGACGCGGAGGTGGCATCCCTGGCAACTCTGCTGGAAATACATCCAAGAATTCTCGGACCACCGGAATACTTTCTACAATCAAAGAGGAATTTGGCTTTTCCACTAGGGATAAAAGAAATCCACTCTTTACTGCTCTACTGCCAGGATACAGACTAGCCAGCACACTAGGTGAAAAAGAGGGAGCACTGCCCTGGAAAACTATCTCCTGACCCGACGGCGCTTGCAGAGTTACTGTCTTCCAAAAACATGATATGACAGCACGGTAACTATGCAACCAATCCATTCCCAAAATAACATCAAATGGCTCCATCCTCATAACCATCAGATTAGCAACAAAAACCTCCCCATCTATAGTAAGCACACATCCCGGACAGACTGTGGAACTGGAAAGAATTCCCCCAGGCGAATTAACTAGAACAGACTGAGCTATTTGCTGCATACTCAAATTTGCCCGGCTAGCAAACTCTAAGGATGTAAAGGAAAAAGTAGCCCCAGAGTCAAATAAAACAAACGCCTCCACTGAATCCACCAGAAGCGTACCTGTCACCACATCGGGACGACCCACCGACTCAGCAGTCGGCATGGCAGAGGAGACTGAGGCTGGGGCAGCTGGTGCCCCAACACCTGGGTGTGGCGGTGCCGCCACTGCAGGAGGTGCTGAAGGCGCCACAGCTGGAAAAAATGCCGCAGGGGAAGGTGGCCAAAAGTACCCTGGCGGCATCCCTCCAGGAGAAGGGTAGTGAGGCTGAGGCGGCACCCAAGGCTGAGGAGGAGCGGCTGCTAGCATCTGCACCGACCCTCGAGAAGAAGCCGTTGGCGCTGAAGATGATGCTTGAACTGGTTCCCATTTAATGATGCTGGCGGGATTCCGCTTACAAACCAATGCCTTGTGGCCCTCCTGACCACAATGGCGACAAGCTCCAACCCAAGAACACTCTGAAGCACGATGACCATCCCCACACTTGAAGCATTTCATTCCCTGTCCTGGGGCCGGACGCATCATAGGAGCATTTGATGAAGATCGAAAGGTAGAAGATGCCTGGGGCTTGGTGAACTTGGACTTGAATGAATTTTGTGTGCCTTTGAACTTCTTTGGAACTGGCTTCAGCGATGATCCACTACCGCCATAACTCTTCTTCTGACTGCTCTCCGTACCCTCAGAAGTCACATTACCACCTGTACCCTCCCCAAGCTGCATCTCTAGCTCCATGCTCCTAGCTTGCTCCACCAAAGAGCCAAAGTCACGAAGCTCCAAAGCTCCCAACACTTGGCGAAACTCCTGCCTGAGCCCTCTGCGAAACCTCTTGGCTTTCTCCACATCATTAGTAGCCACAAATGGTACAAAGCGGATTAAATTATTAAAACCCGCTTCATATTCTGACACGGTCATCTTACCCTGCTTATAGCTGTTCAATGATACCTCCATCCTTTCCACAAATGATGCAGGGTAAAACCTCCTCCTGAACTGCTCCACAAATTGTTCCCAAGTCGCTGGTCCTTGGGCAGCGGTTCTGGCTGACAGGACTCCTTCCCACCAGATATCCGCTTGCCCCTTCAACTGAAAAGCCACATACTGAACCCTCTGCTCCGAAGTCAAACCCAACACTCCCAAATGCCTCTCGATGTGCCGCAACCAGTTAGCAGCATCCACTGGCGTGCCCAACCCGTCAAAGGTGTCCAACCTCAAAGCATTCCACTGGTGCAGTCCCATGACACCCATCGCCGGTACTGGCGCAGGTACCGCCACAGGTGCGGCAATAGGTGCAGCTGGTGGAGTTTGGTTCCCCTGAATCGCTGAAGCAACCTCTTCCTCTGACCCCACAGAACTAGCCTCCCCAGCTACAGAGTTCTGAACTTCAGGCGGGGGCACAGCCTGGCCTCGTCCGGCACCTTGCCGACCACGACCACGACCACGGCCTCTACCCCTTGCCATCACTATAATACAAACAAACACAGAGTCACACATTAAGTACAAAATCATCAATGATAATCGACGGCAATTTAGATGCAATGCAAATCCCACTCCCACCTACTGTGCTTAGTGTGTCAAATTTAATATTTTATTAACCACGGACCTACAGCCCGCTCTGATACCAACTGTAACACCCCAGCCAATCAATGACCTGGAATGCTACCAAACTAATAACATAATAAGGAAACTAATAATCATCTTACAAAATTTCGACAGAACTTCCTTTGTTTATTGAGTAAATCAAATGTTTCAACAAGCATAATCAACTGATATGAATACCAACAAGCAATAAGTTCATTTATAAGCAAAACTGGGTTATGATCACCATCGCACTCATAACCATACTACTTAGATAAAGAACGGAATCAAAGCAAATAAGTTCTATTCTTTATTACACATTGAACCTGATAGACAATAATCAAATACCACTTAAATTATTCAGCAAATAATGTTTAGTGTTCTTTCTGCTTTCCATGGTGAATAGACCGTGCATGTGCATCAAACCTAATCCCTCTTTATTCCCATGCATGCCGATCTCATGTAGGTACCTAAAAACAAACAACAACCACAACAACAAACAACAACAAGAGTGAGTTCAAAGACTCAGCAAATATAAATAATGGCAGCAAGGATAAAAGTGAACATCACTTCACAAATTCATCCATCAATCATATGAATAAACATGCTATGCAATATGATCAAAAATCTCTTTATCTCTTCTCTTGCGCATTTTACCGGTAATGCGGAGTGTGCATCCGTCAATGCACACCCATGCCTGTACCCTTTGGTACAGGGACCAATTGCCCATACTCCTCAAGTATGGGGACCTTTAGCCCGTCACGTCATCAACATGACGGGGACCTCGACGCTTGGTCATCTTGTGACCAAGACTTCAATAAATCAGCATGATGCACAAATGTGAATGTCTTAACAAATAAACGTGCATTCACAACATCTATGCATCAGAAATTCTCATAAACTCTTTCACTTGCAGTCGAGCATAAACAATATCAACATATCACTAACATCATCAAGTCCACAAATTCTCATAACATGGATCAAACATCTACACACCAACAAACAGCAACAATCCATGCTACAAAATTTAAACCATCATTATACTTGCCTTAACCCCGAGAAAACGGAGAATGATCAGAAGGCGCGGCCCCTGGAATCCGTCCTCCTCCTGAATAATAATTATAATGATTGCTAAGACAACAGTGACAAGTCTTTAGACTAAATAAAAACTCCCCCAAACTAACCCAACATGCTAGTTTGATTCAAAGCCCCAAATCCTTTCGGCCATCCTGTCCCCCACTACGGACAGTCAACTTCAAAAATTCATATCTATTGGTACAGAAGTCCGAATAGGACGTTCTCAGATTCTCTGGAAAGATAATTAAATTATCTAACTAAACCTGGTTGGTGAGTCTCCCTGATTCGGCCAACTTCTACCCGCCCCATCTAACTTTCTTAGAACATCAATTCTGTAACGGGTTCTCTGGACAGCGCACTAAAACTGTCATAACTTTCACCCCGAGAGTCGGAATCCGGATTTCTTGACCTTTCTGGAAAGCTAAGGAAAATATCTAAAACTTTCATAATATGGAGATCCTCTGATTCTCCTGATTCCTAGTCGCCCGAACTCATCTACCGAAACCTGACAGGATTTTCCCCGATCTACAGGACAGACCGATTAGAAAAATCATAACTTTCTCTACAGAGGTCCGAATGACGCGTTCTAGCACTTCGTGGAAAGCTAAGGATGTCCTCTACAAATCTCTAGGAGAAGACCAAACCTGAATCCCCACGGATCTACATCAAAAAGACCGTCTAACAGAGACTGTCCTGAACAGATCCGAAAACCGACATTGCTAAACAACTAATTATACAGCCAGCGGAGAGAATTAGGAGTAATTACCCGCAACCAAACGCTGAAGAACACGAAGAACCCCACACGATCTCTGCCTCCCTTCCTTTTCCCGTCCTAACCTCCACCTTCCGGATCCACGAATCTTTCCGGCGGACGGTTTGCTGTCCTCCTCTCGAACCGCAGCGATCGGGATCCTTCACCAATTGCAGGGGGCATCCATGGAGGCGAGGGGATGCTGCTGGCCAGAGGGGCGCAAGGGGGGAGAGGGAGGTGCGGCCAGGGAGGTGGAGAGGCGGCTTGGGAGAGGGGCGGCTAGGGTTTGGGAGGTGGGGCGCCTCCCCCCCTTTTCCCTTGGCCGGCCCCCCTTTTGGGCCTCGGCCCAGGCCCAGGTTGCCGTAAATTTACGTAATTCCCCCCTTTTTCCCTGATTTTAATACTATTTGATAAAATATCGCCCGGGATATTACACGATCATCCTGTTTTACCACTAGATTACACACTTCCTTAGGTGTGCGGTTAGGAGTCATGACAAGGCCTTTACAATGCAAAGCCGTCAACCTGGCCAAGCCAACTCTAAGGTTTCACCCCAGTAAGGAATCCACCAGACCGGGACCCCCTCTTGAGCTTAGTGAGACTTCTCGTGGCCTACGCCACGCTCACTTTCAACCTACGAAATGGCTCAGGTTGGGACCCACAAATTATTCAGCCAGGGCTGTCCCATACCAGCCTTGTGGTAGTACGTTAGGGCTTTGCAACAGTAGCTCACAGACCGGTCCTTAATTGACTTAGGCTCAACCACATACCCCCTGTGCACGACAATCAACACTGTGTCTCCGAACAACAGTGCATGCGTGCACCCACCACCTAACCATTCACCTAAGTCTAAACCAGATTTTATATTTTATTTCAAAATATTTTGTCATCCTTCTTGACTCTCCGAAGTCAAGAATACATCTCAAAAGTTTACCATTTTATGTAAAAAGGTACCCCAAAATCAAAATTATGTCTAAGAAGATCTAAGCATTTGATTTAAAAATTCTATAGCCAATACTAGTGTACTAACTAGATTTTGATTCTAAGGTGACAAGGTATAAAGATTTGCAATCTCAAAGGAGGTATTGACAAACAGGTATTAACTAAAGTTAAAACTGAATTGAAATACATTGAATAAAATTATGCATGCAATATAATTTAAATCAACATAATTTTATTTGAAAACTGGGATCAACATGATCAAGGAGTGTGACTTGCCTCGCTCTTCAACTTGGTTTGAATCTTCGTCGAAGCATTTTCCCGAATCGTCGAAGTCTACACGTGAAAATAACCCACCAAATTCAAATAAATTCAAATTGACTTCAAATATTTGAATTGAGGCTAGAAATGGATAGAGGGGAATTTTTGATGAATTTAGAAATTTGAATGGACTCAATCGGAGTTAGGACGAAGGAGAACGGGCTCCGGGAAGTTTAAAAAGAGAGAAAAAGAAAAAGAGGAATTTCTGGAATTATTTTTCTAAAGGAAAATCTGATTTATTGCGTCAGCAGGGAATTTAATTTCTGTTGAATTATTTTTCAACGGGAAAAGAGGGGGAGGGGCTGACATGCGGGCCCGGTCCATGTGGACCGTGTCCACGGACTACGGCCGGGGCTGAGGTGGCACGGGTGGCAGGGCCGGGCTGGCGTGGCACCGACGGGGCATATGCGGCCGAGGTGGCACCGACGTGGGGTACCACGCGGGCACTGACGTGGCCGGCCGGTCGGGGTGGCGCACGGGCACGGCGGCGGGGGCGGCGCTCAGGTGGCCGGCGGCGAGCGGCGAGGGCGGCAAAGGGAAGAGAGGACCGAGGGGAGTGCGGTGGTGGGGGCGAATTTTACCGGGGATGGCCGGAGTTGGCCGGCGGCGTGAAGATGCGGCGGCTCGGTTCAGGTCATGGCGGCGAGGGGGCTCCGGCGACGAGGAGGCTCGGCCGAGTGGCGCAAGGGCTTCGCGGCGAGGCGAGGAAGCTGATGGTAGCGTCGGTCGGGCACGAGGGGGCGCGAGTGGCCGGCGATTGCTCACCGTAGCTCGAGGCGGCGGCGGAGGCAATGGCGCACGGCGCGGCGGCGGTGGAGCGGCCGGGAGGGAGAGAGGAGTGGAGGGGGAGGTGGTGCGGAGAGAGGGAGGCCCGAGGGGGGGTATTTATAGGGGCGGAGGGCAATGGGCCGGCGCGGATTCCTCGCTGGTGATGGCACGGGGCCGGCGGAAATGGCGGAATTACGGGGGACACGGCGCGGGGATGGAGGGATTCGGGCACGGAAATGGTGGAGGAGGAGGTGGCGCGTGTGCCACGGCGCGCGCGGGAGAGAGGAGGGGGCGACCGGGTCAGGCGGAGGAGCGGTTTGCGGGCGGAGGCGGCGCGAGGAAGGAGGAGGCGCGAGGTAGGGGGCGAGCCTGACAGGCGGGCCCTGCCAGTCAGCGGGAGAGGGAGAGGGGCAGCCAAGATGGCGGCACGTGGCGCCGAGCGCATCGGGCGGCCGAGGGAGCAGCGCGGGGTGGACGGCCAGATGGGCCAGGCGCGCAGGGTTCGGGCCATCTGGGCCGGACGCGTGGCGAGAGCGGGAGGGGGTTAGGCGGGATGGGAGCGGGTGACATGGGCGCAATCCGGCCGTCCACGTGGCGGCCAGAGGGAGGAGGGATTTTATTTTATTTTTTGATTTTTTTTGGGTTTTCAAAAAAGCACAGAAATTCCATTAAGCCTCAGAAAAATATGAAATATACTCCAAAAATTCCAAAAAAAATCAGAGAATCTCCTGGAGACATTTTGGATTTAATAAAAATATTTTCAACTAATGTTGGTATTTAATTTTCATAGTTTAAAATACCTTTTAATTTCAAAAATACATTTTTGAACTCCAGAAAATCCAGGAAACCAAATAAAAGCCAAATAACTCCAAATAATAAATTTCACATAAGATTTTTATGGAACATCAAAATATCATTTTATTTAATAATAATTTTAGGATTTTCTGAAAATGCTTTTTAAATCCAGCTTTTTCAAAAACAGAAATTCAAGGCAAATCCAAATTTAAAACTTAGGCAACAAAAATACTTATTTTAATTTATATTTTATTTTAATTAATTTTTATTTATTTTTATTTTAATAAAAACCTAGGCTGTTACAATCTACCCCCCTTAAAAAGAATCTCGTCCTCGAGATTTGCACGGCTAGCGAAGAATTGGGTTTGGATCTTACTCTGCATGGTTTGGGCGGATATCTGGTTCAGACGTCCTTTGACGAACTTCTGGGGCCTTTTTCTTCCTGCTTGAAGGTGGTTGGCAGTTGGTGCTCCCGGTGTTCCATTCTTCACTACCTGTTGCTTCTTAGGGCAGTTGTTGGCGTAATGCCCGGTCTCATGGCAGTTGAAATAGGTGACTCTTGCTGCTGGGTTTGAGTCCTTTGGGAAGTCAATTGCCAAGGCTTTGTTATCTTCGGTGTTGGGGAAAGTGTTGGTCTGGACTTGTTCTTCGGCTGAAGATGAAGACTGAAATCTGTTGGCCTGTGGTGGAGTCCTTTTTATCCTGGGCAAGCTTCTGGTGTTCAGGTGCTGGGTGTTCATCCGTCTCTTTCGATTCTCCATTTCTTGGTGTTTGGACTCTTGGCGAATCGCCTTACTGACAAGCTGGTGGAAGTCAGCGTAGTCGTTGGAGAGAAGTTGAACCGATAGATCATCATTGAGTCCTTCAAGGAACCTTTCCTGCTTAGCTTCATCAGTAGCAACGTCTTCTGGCGCGTAATGTGCCAATTGGTTGAACTTCCGTAGATACTCATTCACAGTGCAGCTTCCTTGGTGCAGAGTTCGGAATTCCCTTTTCTTGAGAGAGATGGTGCCGGTTGGGATATGAGCTTTACGGAAACTCCGCACAAACTCATCCCATGTTATGGCTTGTGCATTGGCATGAGCAGCGGTGTAAGTGTCCCACCATTCTGACGCTGGTCCGTTCAACTGATGAGAAGCAAATAAGACTCTTTCCCGATCACTGCATTGGATGATGTCCAACTTCTTGCCTATGACTCTAAGCCAGTCATCTGCATCCATGGGGTCAGCGCTGTTGGAGAAGGCCGGGGGACGCAACCTCATAAATTCAGGTAGTCTTGGCTGTGGAGCTTGAGCTGGTACTAGTGGAGCATGTTGTGCAGGGTTATTGATGGTTTACACCAGTAGTTGAATAAGCTGATTCTGATTGGTCATCATTTGAGCCCAATCCGGTCCATTAGCAGGCGGTGGTGGAGGAATAGGTGCAGCTTCGTTGCCAGTAAGGTTGTTGTTGTCGTTGTTGTTCTGGTTGTTGCCATTGCTGGTGTTCCTCGTGTTAACCATCTGCTGGGTGCTTTCAAGAATTAGGAGAGAGGAGACTCAAGGCAAAGGGGGAATAGGGGATATTTTGCACAACCCAAACAAAACTCAGCAGAACCTTTTATTAATTAATAGTTATGGCTGCCGACAAAAGAGAAAACTAACAGCTCATAACAACGTTAATTAACTAGCCTAACAACTTATCCTAAAGGGCTAAGGGTTAGGGTTGCCTTGGTGCCATCCTTCGTGGCTCTCGAAGTACGAAGCGCGATCCTTCGATGTGGAGACTGAAATGGTGGCAGAGACGAAGAATTCCCGCTGTAGCCATCTATAGTTGCTTTGGAACAAGGGGAGTGATAGAAATAGTTTTTTTTTCAAAAATGATATCAAGATGAGAAAGGAATAAGAGATAAGAGTAAGCAAAGATTGAGAGATAAGAACAAGCAAAACTTTTGAAATTACTGGTTTAGTAAAATAAGTCCTTAAGGTCTGACCTTTCTAATCTACCTACGGTCGCGTCTTGGAGTCATTAAGGCTCTGATACCATCTCTGTCGGAACCCGGAGCGGCAACTCCAGGATCCTCTGTGTAAATCGCACTAGTCCAGGATCAGCTAGTGCACACAGTGGACAACAAAGACAAATACCAAGCATGATGACCTTTATTTAATTTAAAGAGTACGACCTTATGGCCAGCGTTTACATCATCGCACATTGGCAAAAATTATTAACTGCAAAAGAAACTTCGGAAGCGAAGCCCAAGCCTGCCCACAGGCAAATGACTGCAAGACGTGGCCTACTCGTTCTGGTCTTCACCGTAGTCGAAGTCGTCTTCCTCTGTGATGAGATAGCAAGGTGAGTACAAACTTGTACTCCGCAAGTCACACGGAGAAATGCAATATAATGATAAAGGCTTCAATGAAAGGCTTATAGGGTTAGTTTGCAAAAACAGCATTTGATGAAATACAGTAGATAGATTGAAATTGATGAACTTGATACAATACGTAAAAACAGTACTTGCAATTGAAAATATTACCGTCAGTGCAGGCTCCGACCAAACACCAACCTATCCACGGGCATCCCACCCGGACCATCTTTTCCAAAAGTTCACGTACGGATTCCATCCATCCACACGCTTTCACTGCGCAACTCTGATGAATTCCATCCATTCACTAGGTTTCAATCTCTCACGGATTCCATCCATCCGTAAGGTTTTCGAAAAACATTTTTGAAAAGCAAAGTCTAATCCACGAAAAACTTTAACTCAGCATGCCCATGACCGTGGGCACGGCTATCCAGGATAGATTATACACTCTGCAGAGGTTGTACAGCTTTACCCACAAGACACGATCTGTAACACCCCAGCCAATCAATGACCTGGAATGCTACCAAACTAATAACATAATAAGGAAACTAATAATCATCTTACAAAATTTCGACAGAACTTCCTTTGTTTATTGAGTAAATCAAATGTTTCAACAAGCATAATCAACTGATATGAATACCAACAAGCAATAAGTTCATTTATAAGCAAAACTGGGTTATGATCACCATCGCACTCATAACCATACTACTTAGATAAAGAACGGAATCAAAGCAAATAAGTTCTATTCTTTATTACACATTGAACCTGATAGACAATAATCAAATACCACTTAAATTATTCAGCAAATAATGTTTAGTGTTCTTTCTGCTTTCCATGGTGAATAGACCGTGCATGTGCATCAAACCTAATCCCTCTTTATTCCCATGCATGCCGATCTCATGTAGGTACCTAAAACAAACAACAACCACAACAACAAACAACAACAAGAGTGAGTTCAAAGACTCAGCAAATATAAATAATGGCAGCAAGGATAAAAGTGAACATCACTTCACAAATTCATCCATCAATCATATGAATAAACATGCTATGCAATATGATCAAAAATCTCTTTATCTCTTCTCTTGCGCATTTTACCGGTAATGCGGAGTGTGCATCCGTCAATGCACACCCATGCCTGTACCCTTTGGTACAGGGACCAATTGCCCATACTCCTCAAGTATGGGGACCTTTAGCCCGTCACGTCATCAACATGACGGGGACCTCGACGCTTGGTCATCTCGTGACCAAGACTTCAATAAATCAGCATGATGCACAAATGTGAATGTCTTAACAAATAAACGTGCATTCACAACATCTATGCATCAGAAATTCTCATAAACTCTTTCACTTGCAGTCGAGCATAAACAATATCAACATATCACTAACATCATCAAGTCCACAAATTCTCATAACATGGATCAAACATCTACACACCAACAAACAGCAACAATCCATGCTACAAAATTTAAACCATCATTATACTTGCCTTAACCCCGAGAAAACGGAGAATGATCAGAAGGCGCGGCCCCTGGAATCCGTCCTCCTCCTGAATAATAATTATAATGATTGCTAAGACAACAGTGACAAGTCTTTAGACTAAATAAAAACTCCCCCAAACTAACCCAACATGCTAGTTTGATTCAAAGCCCCAAATCCTTTCGGCCATCCTGTCCCCCACTACGGACAGTCAACTTCAAAAATTCATATCTATTGGTACAGAAGTCCGAATAGGACGTTCTCAGATTATCTGGAAATATAATTAAATTATCTAACTAAACCTAGTTGGTGAGTCTCCCTGATTCGGCCAAATTCTACCCGCCCCATCTAACTTTCTTAGAACATCAATTCTGTAACGGGTTCTCTGGACAGCGCACTAAAACTGTCATAACTTTCACCCCGAGAGTCGGAATCCGGATTTCTTGACCTTTCTGGAAATCTAAGGAAAATATCTAAAACTTTCATAATATGGAGATCCTCTGATTCTCCTGATTCCTAGTCGCCCAAACTCATCTACCGAAACCTGACAGGATTTTCCCCGATCTACAGGACAGACCGATTAGAAAAATCATAACTTTCTCTACAGAGGTCCGAATGACGCGTTCTAGCACTTCGTGGAAAGCTAAGGATGTCCTCTACAAATCTCTAGGAGAAGACCAAACCTGAATCCCCACGGATCTACATCAAAAAGACCGTCTAACAGAGACTGTCCTGAACAGATCCGAAAACCGACATTGCTAAACAACTAATTATACAGCCAGCGGAGAGAATTAGGAGTAATTACCCGCAACCAAACGCTGAAGAACACGAAGAACCCCACACGATCTCTGCCTCCCTTCCTTTTCCCGTCCTAACCTCCACCTTCCGGATCCACGAATCTTTCCGGCGGACGGTTTGCTGTCCTCCTCTCGAACCGCAGCGATCGGGATCCTTCACCAATTGCAGGGGGCATCCATGGAGGCGAGGGGATGCTGCTGGCCAGAGGGGTGCAAGGGGGGAGAGGGAGGTGCGGCCAGGGAGGTGGAGAGGCGGCTTGGGAGAGGGGCGGCTAGGGTTTGGGAGGTGGGGCGCCTCCCCCCTTTTCCCTTGGCCGGCCCCCCTTTTGGGCCTCGGCCCAGGCCCAGGTTGCCATAAATTTACGTAATTCCCCCCCTTTTTCCCTGATTTTAATACTATTTGATAAAATATCGCCCGGGATATTACATTCTACCCCCCTTAAACGGAATTCGACCCCGAATTCTCACCGAACACTCACTGAGGATTAATTACAATTAAACTTAATCATAAGACACGCACCTGATGTGAATAACTCTGGATATTGTTCACGCATGCGAGATTCCAATTCCCATGTAGCCTCCTTCTCGGACTGCTGCGACCAGAGCACCTTGACGTATTTTAAGGTTTTATTCCTCAATACCTTCTCTGATCTTTCCAGAATTCGCATTGGCCTGGACTCGAAGGACAGATCTTGCTCAAGTATTAATGGTTCTAGTGAAACATGATGCTCCGGATCTCGTAGGTATTTCCTTAGCATAGACACGTGGAACACGTTATGCACTCCGCGCATAGATTCTGGAAGATCCAAACGGTATGCCAACTTCCCAACACGCTTCAAGATCGTGAAAGGCCCAACATACCTCAGGCTAAGCTTCCCTTTGGTACCGAACCTCACCACACCCTTGGTAGGAGATACTCTCAAGAGCACCTGATCTCCCACTTCAAATTCCAGATCCCTCCTTCTCACATCAGCATAACTCTTCTGCCTGCTCTGGGCGGCCAACAAATTCTGCCTCACCAAGGCCACTCTTTCAACTGTTTGTTGGACCCAATCCGGACCCAAAACTGCCTTCTCGCCCACCGCTTCCCAGCAAAGGGGCGACCTGCATTTACGGCCATATAATACTTCGAATGGTGCAGCCTTGATACTTGAATGATAGCTGTTATTATAGGCAAATTCCGCTAAAGGCAGCTGATCTTCCCAACTACCCCTCCAAGACAACACACAGGATCTTAACATATCCTCCAGGGTCTGGATGGTGCGCTCTGACTGTCCATCTGTCTGTGGGTGAAATGCCGTACTCAAGCGGAGCTGGGTGCCCAACGCACTCTGCAAACTCTCCCAGAACTTGGAGACAAACTTGGCGTCTCTGTCAGAAATTATGGTCTTTGGCACACCATGAAGTCTCACAATCTCTCGCATGTAAATAGGAGCCAAATCACTCGCTGAGCTGGTCGTGCGGATGGGAATGAAATGAGCCGACTTGCTAAGTCGATCCACTATCACCCAAATTGCATCCTTTCCTCGCGATGACCGAGGCAACGCAACCACAAAATCCATAGAAATATCATCCCAAGGCCATTGAGGGACCTCTAATGGCTGCAATAACCCTGCTGGTCTCTTATGTTCCGCTTTCACTTGCTGACAAACGCCACATGAAGCCACATAATTCGCTATATCCACCTTCATCCGTTTCCACCAGAAATTCTGTTTCAAATCACGGTACATCTTTGTCTCCCCTGGATGAATAGTATATGGGGTGCGATGTGCTTCTCTCAAAATATCACACTTAACCTCCGCTTTCTGTGGCACACAGAGGCGTCCCTTAAAACGCAACGCACCAGACTCATCCAAACTAAAATCCCCTTCTTTGCCCATCTCTATACGCTTCCTGACCCTCTGCAGTAACTGATCATGCTGTTGTGCTTCCCGCACACGCTCTGGAATGGCTGACTCTAAGATCAACTGTGTCTCCACCCGTGCCGTGCCCGCATAACAGTAAGATATCCCCATACGGTCAAAATCAGCAATAAGACAATCCAGTGTAGCAGGCGTCGCCTTGCGACTAAGTGCATCAGCCACCACATTGGCCTTACCTGGGTGATACTGAATGGTGAGATCGTAATCCTTAATCAGCTCCAGCCACCTGCGCTGCCTCAAATTCAGATCCTTCTGGGTAAAGATATACTTCAGACTCTTGTGGTCGGTGAACACATCACAAGACTCACCATACAGGTAGTGCCTCCAAAGTTTCAACGCAAACACAACAGCGGCCAACTCCAAATCATGGGTTGGGTAATTCTGCTCATGCTTCTTCAGTTGCCTCGATGCATAAGCCAAAACCTTACCATCTTGCATGAGAACACAACCCAGTCCAACTCGTGAAGCATCGGAGAAGACCGTGAAACGCTTCCCTGGCTCCGGGACAGTGAGAACAGGAGCGGTCACAAGCCTTTCTTTCAAAATCTGGAAACTGTGTTCACAATCATCATCCCACTGAAACCTCACATCCTTCTGAGTGAGCCTTGATAATGGCTTGGCAATTATGGAGAAATCTTGCACAAATCGCCGATAGTAACCCGCCAACCCGAGGAAACTCCTCACCTCCTTGACATTGGTCGGTCTTTCCCATTCTACTACTGTAGAAATCTTACTTGGATCAACTGATATTCCCTTATCACTGATGATATGACCCAAGAACCCCACCTGTGACACCCAGAACTCGCATTTCTTTAACTTAGCAAAGAACTTATGCTCCCTTAATGTTTCCAATACAAGCCTTAAATGCCGTTCATGTTCTGCTTCAGTCTTTGAGTAAATCAAGATATCATCAATGAAGACAACTACAAAGTCATCCAGATACTCGTGCAACATCCTGTTCATTGTCTCCATGAAAGCAGCAGGGGCATTCGTTAGTCCAAAAGACATAACTTTAAATTCAAAGTGCCCATACCTCGTGGAGAATGCCGTTTTCTCAATATCCTCCTCTCGGACAGGGATCTGGTTGTATCCCGACTGGAGATCAATCTTGGAGAATACCTTAGCTCCTCTCAACTGATCAAATAAATCTTCAATGCGGGGTAAAGGGTACTTATTCTTGATGGTCAACTGGTTGAGAGCACGATAATCAATGCACATACGCCAACTCCCATCTTTCTTCTTGGTAAATAGCACCGGTGCCCCCCACGGAGACACGCTCGGTCGAATAAGGTCCTTCGCTCTCAAATCATCCAACTGCTTCTTTAGTTCTTCCTGAAAAGGTCGAGCCAAACGGTACGGGGTCATAGAAACTGGTCGTGCCCCTGGCACTAAATCAATCCTAAACTCCACTGGACGCGGAGGTGGCATCCCTGGCAACTCTGCTGGAAATACATCCAAGAATTCTCGGACCACCGGAATACTTTCTACAATCAAAGAGGAATTTGGCTTTTCCACTAGGGATAAAAGAAATCCACTCTTTACTGCTCTACTGCCAGGATACAGACTAGCCAGCACACTAGGTGAAAAAGAGGGAGCACTGCCCTGGAAAACTATCTCCTGACCCGACGGCGCTTGCAGAGTTACTGTCTTCCAAAAACATGATATGACAGCACGGTAACTATGCAACCAATCCATTCCCAAAATAACATCAAATGGCTCCATCCTCATAACCATCAGATTAGCAACAAAAACCTCCCCATCTATAGTAAGCACACATCCCGGACAGACTGTGGAACTGGAAAGAATTCCCCCAGGCGAATTAACTAGAACAGACTGAGCTATTTGCTGCATACTCAAATTTGCCCGGCTAGCAAACTCTAAGGATGTAAAGGAAAAAGTAGCCCCAGAGTCAAACAAAACAAACGCCTCCACTGAATCCACCAGAAGCGTACCTGTCACCACATCGGGACGACCCACCGACTCAGCAGTCGGCATGGCATAGGAGACTGAGGCTGGGGCAGCTGGTGCCCCAACACCTGGGTGTGGCGGTGCCGCCACTGCAGGAGGTGCTGAAGGCGCCACAGCTGGAAAAAATGCCGCAGGGGAAGGTGGCCAAAAGTACCCTGGCGGCATCCCTCCAGGAGAAGGGTAGTGAGGCTGAGGCGGCACCCAAGGCTGAGGAGGAGCGGCTGCTAGCATCTGCACCGACCCTCGAGAAGAAGCCGTTGGCGCTGAAGATGATGCTTGAACTGGTTCCCATTTAATGATGCTGGCGGGATTCCGCTTACAAACCAATGCCTTGTGGCCCTCCTGACCACAATGGCGACAAGCTCCAACCCAAGAACACTCTGAAGCACGATGACCATCCCCACACTTGAAGCATTTCATTCCCTGTCCTGGGGCCGGACGCATCATAGGAGCATTTGATGAAGATCGAAAGGTAGAAGATGCCTGGGGCTTGGTGAACTTGGACTTGAATGAATTTTGTGTGCCTTTGAACTTCTTTGGAACTGGCTTCAGCGATGATCCACTACCGCCATAACTCTTCTTCTGACTGCTCTCCGTACCCTCAGAAGTCACATTACCACCTGTACCCTCCCCAAGCTGCATCTCTAGCTCCATGCTCCTAGCTTGCTCCACCAAAGAGCCAAAGTCACGAAGCTCCAAAGCTCCCAACACTTGGCGAAACTCCTGCCTGAGCCCTCTGCGAAACCTCTTGGCTTTCTCCACATCATTAGTAGCCACAAATGGTACAAAGCGGATTAAATTATTAAAACCCGCTTCATATTCTGACACGGTCATCTTACCCTGCTTATAGCTGTTCAATGATACCTCCATCCTTTCCACAAATGATGCAGGGTAAAACCTCCTCCTGAACTGCTCCACAAATTGTTCCCAAGTCGCTGGTCCTTGGGCAGCGGTTCTGGCTGACAGGACTCCTTCCCACCAGATATCCGCTTGCCCTTCAACTGAAAAGCCACATACTGAACCCTCTGCTCCGAAGTCAAACCCAACACTCCCAAATGCCTCTCGATGTGCCGCAACCAGTTAGCAGCATCCACTGGCGTGCCCAACCCGTCAAAGGTGTCCAACCTCAAAGCATTCCACTGGTGCAGTCCCATGACACCCATCGCCGGTACTGGCGCAGGTACCGCCACAGGTGCGGCAATAGGTGCAGCTGGTGGAGTTTGGTTCCCCTGAATCGCTGAAGCAACCTCTTCCTCTGACCCCACAGAACTAGCCTCCCCAGCTACAGAGTTCTGAACTTCAGGCGGGGGCACAGCCTGGCCTCGTCCGGCACCTTGCCGACCACGACCACGACCTCTACCCCTTGCCATCACTATAATACAAACAAACACAGAGTCACACATTAAGTACAAAATCATCAATGATAATCGACGGCAATTTAGATGCAATGCAAATCCCACTCCCACCTACTGTGCTTAGTGTGTCAAATTTAATATTTTATTAACCACGGACCTACAGCCCGCTCTGATACCAACTGTAACACCCCAGCCAATCAATGACCTGGAATGCTACCAAACTAATAACATAATAAGGAAACTAATAATCATCTTACAAAATTTCGACAGAACTTCCTTTGTTTATTGAGTAAATCAAATGTTTCAACAAGCATAATCAACTGATATGAATACCAACAAGCAATAAGTTCATTTATAAGCAAAACTGGGTTATGATCACCATCGCACTCATAACCATACTACTTAGATAAAGAACGGAATCAAAGCAAATAAGTTCTATTCTTTATTACACATTGAACCTGATAGACAATAATCAAATACCACTTAAATTATTCAGCAAATAATGTTTAGTGTTCTTTCTGCTTTCCATGGTGAATAGACCGTGCATGTGCATCAAACCTAATCCCTCTTTATTCCCATGCATGCCGATCTCATGTAGGTACCTAAAAACAAACAACAACCACAACAACAAACAACAACAAGAGTGAGTTCAAAGACTCAGCAAATATAAATAATGGCAGCAAGGATAAAAGTGAACATCACTTCACAAATTCATCCATCAATCATATGAATAAACATGCTATGCAATATGATCAAAAATCTCTTTATCTCTTCTCTTGCGCATTTTACCGGTAATGCGGAGTGTGCATCCGTCAATGCACACCCATGCCTGTACCCTTTGGTACAGGGACCAATTGCCCATACTCCTCAAGTATGGGGACCTTTAGCCCGTCACATCATCAACATGACGGGGACCTCGACGCTTGGTCATCTCGTGACCAAGACTTCAATAAATCAGCATGATGCACAAATGTGAATGTCTTAACAAATAAACGTGCATTCACAACATCTATGCATCAGAAATTCTCATAAACTCTTTCACTTGCAGTCGAGCATAAACAATATCAACATATCACTAACATCATCAAGTCCACAAATTCTCATAACATGGATCAAACATCTACACACCAACAAACAGCAACAATCCATGCTACAAAATTTAAACCATCATTATACTTGCCTTAACCCCGAGAAAACGGAGAATGATCAGAAGGCGCGGCCCCTGGAATCCGTCCTCCTCCTGAATAATAATTATAATGATTGCTAAGACAACAGTGACAAGTCTTTAGACTAAATAAAAACTCCCCCAAACTAACCCAACATGCTAGTTTGATTCAAAGCCCCAAATCCTTTCGGCCATCCTGTCCCCCACTACGGACAGTCAACTTCAAAAATTCATATCTATTGGTACAGAAGTCCGAATAGGACGTTCTCAGATTCTCTGGAAAGATAATTAAATTATCTAACTAAACCTAGTTGGTGAGTCTCCCTGATTCGGCCAAATTCTACCCGCCCCATCTAACTTTCTTAGAACATCAATTCTGTAACGGGTTCTCTGGACAGCGCACTAAAACTGTCATAACTTTCACCCCGAGAGTCGGAATCCGGATTTCTTGACCTTTCTGGAAATCTAAGGAAAATATCTAAAACTTTCATAATATGGAGATCCTCTGATTCTCCTGATTCCTAGTCGCCCAAACTCATCTACCGAAACCTGACAGGATTTTCCCCGATCTACAGGACAGACCGATTAGAAAAATCATAACTTTCTCTACAGAGGTCCGAATGACGCGTTCTAGCACTTCGTGGAAAGCTAAGGATGTCCTCTACAAATCTCTAGGAGAAGACCAAACCTGAATCCCCACGGATCTACATCAAAAAGACCGTCTAACAGAGACTGTCCTGAACAGATCCGAAAACCGACATTGCTAAACAACTAATTATACAGCCAGCGGAGAGAATTAGGAGTAATTACCCGCAACCAAACGCTGAAGAACACGAAGAACCCCACACGATCTCTGCCTCCCTTCCTTTTCCCGTCCTAACCTCCACCTTCCGGATCCACGAATCTTTCCGGCGGACGGTTTGCTGTCCTCCTCTCGAACCGCAGCGATCGGGATCCTTCACCAATTGCAGGGGGCATCCATGGAGGCGAGGGGATGCTGCTGGCCAGAGGGGCGCAAGGGGGGAGAGGGAGGTGCGGCCAGGGAGGTGGAGAGGCGGCTTGGGAGAGGGACGGCTAGGGTTTGGGAGGTGGGGCGCCTCCCCCCTTTTCCCTTGGCCGGCCCCCCTTTTGGGCCTCGGCCCAGGCCCAGGTTGCCGTAAATTTACGTAATTCCCCCCTTTTTCCCTGATTTTAATACTATTTGATAAAATATCGCCCGGGATATTACATTCTACCCCCCTTAAACGGAATTCGACCCCGAATTCTCACCGAACACTCACTGAGGATTAATTACAATTAAACTTAATCATAAGACACGCACCTGATGTGAATAACTCTGGATATTGTTCACGCATGCGAGATTCCAATTCCCATGTAGCCTCCTTCTCGGACTGCTGCGACCAGAGCACCTTGACGTATTTTAAGGTTTTATTCCTCAATACCTTCTCTGATCTTTCCAGAATTCGCATTGGCCTGGACTCGAAGGACAGATCTTGCTCAAGTATTAATGGTTCTAGTGAAACATGATGCTCCGGATCTCGTAGGTATTTCCTTAGCATAGACACGTGGAACACGTTATGCACTCCGCGCATAGATTCTGGAAGATCCAAACGGTATGCCAACTTCCCAACACGCTTCAAGATCGTGAAAGGCCCAACATACCTCGGGCTAAGCTTCCCTTTGGTACCGAACCTCACCACACCCTTGGTAGGAGATACTCTCAAGAGCACCTGATCTCCCACTTCAAATTCCAGATCCCTCCTTCTCACATCAGCATAACTCTTCTGCCTGCTCTGGGCGGCCAACAAATTCTGCCTCACCAAGGCCACTCTTTCAACTGTTTGTTGGACCCAATCCGGACCCAAAACTGCCTTCTCGCCCACCGCTTCCCAGCAAAGGGGCGACCTGCATTTACGGCCATATAATACTTCGAATGGTGCAGCCTTGATACTTGAATGATAGCTGTTATTATAGGCAAATTCCGCTAAAGGCAGCTGATCTTCCCAACTACCCCTCCAAGACAACACACAGGATCTTAACATATCCTCCAGGGTCTGGATGGTGCGCTCTGACTGTCCATCTGTCTGTGGGTGAAATGCCGTACTCAAGCGGAGCTGGGTGCCCAACGCACTCTGCAAACTCTCCCAGAACTTGGAGACAAACTTGGCGTCTCTGTCAGAAATTATGGTCTTTGGCACACCATGAAGTCTCACAATCTCTCGCATGTAAATAGGAGCCAAATCACTCGCTGAGCTGGTCGTGCGGATGGGAATGAAATGAGCCGACTTGCTAAGTCGATCCACTATCACCCAAATTGCATCCTTTCCTCGCGATGACCGAGGCAACGCAACCACAAAATCCATAGAAATATCATCCCAAGGCCATTGAGGGACCTCTAATGGCTGCAATAACCCTGCTGGTCTCTTATGTTCCGCTTTCACTTGCTGACAAACGCCACATGAAGCCACATAATTCGCTATATCCACCTTCATCCGTTTCCACCAGAAATTCTGTTTCAAATCACGGTACATCTTTGTCTCCCCTGGATGAATAGTATATGGGGTGCGATGTGCTTCTCTCAAAATATCACACTTAACCTCCGCTTTCTGTGGCACACAGAGGCGTCCCTTAAAACGCAACGCACCAGACTCATCCAAACTAAAATCCCCTTCTTTGCCCATCTCTATACGCTTCCTGACCCTCTGCAGTAACTGATCATGCTGTTGTGCTTCCCGCACACGCTCTGGAATGGCTGACTCTAAGATCAACTGTGTCTCCACCCGTGCCGTGCCCGCATAACAGTAAGATATCCCCATACGGTCAAAATCAGCAATAAGACAATCCAGTGTAGCAGGCGTCGCCTTGCGACTAAGTGCATCAGCCACCACATTGGCCTTACTTGGGTGATACTGAATGGTGAGATCGTAATCCTTAATCAGCTCCAGCCACCTGCGCTGCCTCAAATTCAGATCCTTCTGGGTAAAGATATACTTCAGACTCTTGTGGTCGGTGAACACATCACAAGACTCACCATACAGGTAGTGCCTCCAAAGTTTCAACGCAAACACAACAGCGGCCAACTCCAAATCATGGGTTGGGTAATTCTGCTCATGCTTCTTCAGTTGCCTCGATGCATAAGCCAAAACCTTACCATCTTGCATGAGAACACAACCCAGTCCAACTCGTGAAGCATCGGAGAAGACCGTGAAACGCTTCCCTGGCTCCGGGACAGTGAGAACAGGAGCGGTCACAAGCCTTTCTTTCAAAATCTGGAAACTGTGTTCACAATCATCATCCCACTGAAACCTCACATCCTTCTGAGTGAGCCTTGATAATGGCTTGGCAATTATGGAGAAATCTTGCACAAATCGTCGATAGTAACCCGCCAACCCGAGGAAACTCCTCACCTCCTTGACATTGGTTGGTCTTTCCCATTCTATTACTGTAGAAATCTTACTTGGATCAACTGATATTCCCTTATCACTGATGATATGACCCAAGAACCCCACCTGTGACACCCAGAACTCGCATTTCTTTAACTTAGCAAAGAACTTATGCTCCCTTAATGTTTCCAATACAAGCCTTAAATGCCGTTCATGTTCTGCTTCAGTCTTTGAGTAAATCAAGATATCATCAATGAAGACAACTACAAAGTCATCCAGATACTCGTGCAACATCCTGTTCATTGTCTCCATGAAAGCAGCAGGGGCATTCGTTAGTCCAAAAGACATAACTTTAAATTCAAAGTGCCCATACCTCGTGGAGAATGCCGTTTTCTCAATATCCTCCTCTCGGACAGGGATCTGGTTGTATCCCGACTGGAGATCAATCTTGGAGAATACCTTAGCTCCTCTCAACTGATCAAATAAATCTTCAATGCGGGGTAAAGGGTACTTATTCTTGATGGTCAACTGGTTGAGAGCACGATAATCAATGCACATACGCCAACTCCCATCTTTCTTCTTGGTAAATAGCACCGGTGCCCCCCACGGAGACACGCTCGGTCGAATAAGGTCCTTCGCTCTCAAATCATCCAACTGCTTCTTTAGTTCTTCCTGAAAAGGTCGAGCCAAACGGTACGGGGTCATAGAAACTGGTCGTGCCCCTGGCACTAAATCAATCCTAAACTCCACTGGACGCGGAGGTGGCATCCCTGGCAACTCTGCTGGAAATACATCCAAGAATTCTCGGACCACCGGAATACTTTCTACAATCAAAGAGGAATTTGGCTTTTCCACTAGGGATAAAAGAAATCCACTCTTTACTGCTCTACTGCCAGGATACAGACTAGCCAGCACACTAGGTGAAAAAGAGGGAGCACTGCCCTGGAAAACTATCTCCTGACCCGACGGCGCTTGCAGAGTTACTGTCTTCCAAAAACATGATATGACAGCACGGTAACTATGCAACCAATCCATTCCCAAAATAACATCAAATGGCTCCATCCTCATAACCATCAGATTAGCAACAAAAACCTCCCCATCTATAGTAAGCACACATCCCGGACAGACTGTGGAACTGGAAAGAATTCCCCCAGGCGAATTAACTAGAACAGACTGAGCTATTTGCTGCATACTCAAATTTGCCCGGCTAGCAAACTCTAAGGATGTAAAGGAAAAAGTAGCCCCAGAGTCAAACAAAACAAACGCCTCCACTGAATCCACCAGAAGCGTACCTGTCACCACATCGGGACGACCCACCGACTCAGCAGTCGGCATGGCATAGGAGACTGAGGCTGGGGCAGCTGGTGCCCCAACACCTGGGTGTGGCGGTGCCGCCACTGCAGGAGGTGCTGAAGGCGCCACAGCTGGAAAAAATGCCGCAGGGGAAGGTGGCCAAAAGTACCCTGGCGGCATCCCTCCAGGAGAAGGGTAGTGAGGCTGAGGCGGCACCCAAGGCTGAGGAGGAGCGGCTGCTAGCATCTGCACCGACCCTCGAGAAGAAGCCGTTGGCGCTGAAGATGATGCTTGAACTGGTTCCCATTTAATGATGCTGGCGGGATTCCGCTTACAAACCAATGCCTTGTGGCCCTCCTGACCACAATGGCGACAAGCTCCAACCCAAGAACACTCTGAAGCACGATGACCATCCCCACACTTGAAGCATTTCATTCCCTGTCCTGGGGCCGGACGCATCATAGGAGCATTTGATGAAGATCGAAAGGTAGAAGATGCCTGGGGCTTGGTGAACTTGGACTTGAATGAATTTTGTGTGCCTTTGAACTTCTTTGGAACTGGCTTCAGCGATGATCCACTACCGCCATAACTCTTCTTCTGACTGCTCTCCGTACCCTCAGAAGTCACATTACCACCTGTACCCTCCCCAAGCTGCATCTCTAGCTCCATGCTCCTAGCTTGCTCCACCAAAGAGCCAAAGTCACGAAGCTCCAAAGCTCCCAACACTTGGCGAAACTCCTGCCTGAGCCCTCTGCGAAACCTCTTGGCTTTCTCCACATCATTAGTAGCCACAAATGGTACAAAGCGGATTAAATTATTAAAACCCGCTTCATATTCTGACACGGTCATCTTACCCTGCTTATAGCTGTTCAATGATACCTCCATCCTTTCCACAAATGATGCAGGGTAAAACCTCCTCCTGAACTGCTCCACAAATAGTTCCCAAGTCGCTGGTCCTTGGGCAGCGGTTCTGGCTGACAGGACTCCTTCCCACCAGATATCCGCTTGCCCTTCAACTGAAAAGCCACATACTGAACCCTCTGCTCCGAAGTCAAACCCAACACTCCCAAATGCCTCTCGATGTGCCGCAACCAGTTAGCAGCATCCACTGGCGTGCCCAACCCGTCAAAGGTGTCCAACCTCAAAGCATTCCACTGGTGCAGTCCCATGACACCCATCGCCGGTACTGGCGCAGGTACCGCCACAGGTGCGGCAATAGGTGCAGCTGGTGGAGTTTGGTTCCCCTGAATCGCTGAAGCAACCTCTTCCTCTGACCCCACAGAACTAGCCTCCCCAGCTACAGAGTTCTGAACTTCAGGCGGGGGCACAGCCTGGCCTCGTCCGGCACCTTGCCGACCACGACCACGACCTCTACCCCTTGCCATCACTATAATACAAACAAACACAGAGTCACACATTAAGTACAAAATCATCAATGATAATCGACGGCAATTTAGATGCAATGCAAATCCCACTCCCACCTACTGTGCTTAGTGTGTCAAATTTAATATTTTATTAACCACGGACCTACAGCCCGCTCTGATACCAACTGTAACACCCCAGCCAATCAATGACCTGGAATGCTACCAAACTAATAACATAATAAGGAAACTAATAATCATCTTACAAAATTTCGACAGAACTTCCTTTGTTTATTGAGTAAATCAAATGTTTCAACAAGCATAATCAACTGATATGAATACCAACAAGCAATAAGTTCATTTATAAGCAAAACTGGGTTATGATCACCATCGCACTCATAACCATACTACTTAGATAAAGAACGGAATCAAAGCAAATAAGTTCTATTCTTTATTACACATTGAACCTGATAGACAATAATCAAATACCACTTAAATTATTCAGCAAATAATGTTTAGTGTTCTTTCTGCTTTCCATGGTGAATAGACCGTGCATGTGCATCAAACCTAATCCCTCTTTATTCCCATGCATGCCGATCTCATGTAGGTACCTAAAAACAAACAACAACCACAACAACAAACAACAACAAGAGTGAGTTCAAAGACTCAGCAAATATAAATAATGGCAGCAAGGATAAAAGTGAACATCACTTCACAAATTCATCCATCAATCATATGAATAAACATGCTATGCAATATGATCAAAAATCTCTTTATCTCTTCTCTTGCGCATTTTACCGGTAATGCGGAGTGTGCATCCGTCAATGCACACCCATGCCTGTACCCTTTGGTACAGGGACCAATTGCCCATACTCCTCAAGTATGGGGACCTTTAGCCCGTCACATCATCAACATGACGGGGACCTCGACGCTTGGTCATCTCGTGACCAAGACTTCAATAAATCAGCATGATGCACAAATGTGAATGTCTTAACAAATAAACGTGCATTCACAACATCTATGCATCAGAAATTCTCATAAACTCTTTCACTTGCAGTCGAGCATAAACAATATCAACATATCACTAACATCATCAAGTCCACAAATTCTCATAACATGGATCAAACATCTACACACCAACAAACAGCAACAATCCATGCTACAAAATTTAAACCATCATTATACTTGCCTTAACCCCGAGAAAACGGAGAATGATCAGAAGGCGCGGCCCCTGGAATCCGTCCTCCTCCTGAATAATAATTATAATGATTGCTAAGACAACAGTGACAAGTCTTTAGACTAAATAAAAACTCCCCCAAACTAACCCAACATGCTAGTTTGATTCAAAGCCCCAAATCCTTTCGGCCATCCTGTCCCCCACTACGGACAGTCAACTTCAAAAATTCATATCTATTGGTACAGAAGTCCGAATAGGACGTTCTCAGATTCTCTGGAAAGATAATTAAATTATCTAACTAAACCTGGTTGGTGAGTCTCCCTGATTCGGCCAACTTCTACCCGCCCCATCTAACTTTCTTAGAACATCAATTCTGTAACGGGTTCTCTGGACAGCGCACTAAAACTGTCATAACTTTCACCCCGAGAGTCGGAATCCGGATTTCTTGACCTTTCTGGAAAGCTAAGGAAAATATCTAAAACTTTCATAATATGGAGATCCTCTGATTCTCCTGATTCCTAGTCGCCCAAACTCATCTACCGAAACCTGACAGGATTTTCCCCGATCTACAGGACAGACCGATTAGAAAAATCATAACTTTCTCTACAGAGGTCCGAATGACGCGTTCTAGCACTTAGTGGAAAGCTAAGGATGTCCTCTACAAATATCTAGGAGAAGACCAAACCTGAATCCCCACGGATCTACATCAAAAAGACCGTCTAACAGAGACTGTCCTGAACAGATCCGAAAACCGACATTGCTAAACAACTAATTATACAGCTAGCGGAGAGAATTAGGAGTAATTACCCGCAACCAAACGCTGAAGAACACGAAGAACCCCACACGATCTCTGCCTCCCTTCCTTTTCCCGTCCTAACCTCCACCTTCCGGATCCACGAATCTTTCCGGCGGACGGTTTGCTGTCCTCCTCTCGAACCGCAGCGATCGGGATCCTTCACCAATTGCAGGGGGCATCCATGGAGGCGAGGGGATGCTGCTGGCCAGAGGGGCGCAAGGGGGGAGAGGGAGGTGCGGCCAGGGAGGTGGAGATGCGGCTTGGGAGAGGGGCGGCTAGGGTTTGGGAGGTGGGGCGCCTCCCCCCTTTTCCCTTGGCCGGCCCCCCTTTTGGGCCTCGGCCCAGGCCCAGGTTGCCGTAAATTTACGTAATTCCCCCCCTTTTTCCCTGATTTTAATACTATTTGATAAAATATCGCCCGGGATATTACACGATCATCCTGTTTTACCACTAGATTACACACTTCCTTAGGTGTGCGGTTAGGAGTCATGACAAGGCCTTTACAATGCAAAGCCGTCAACCTGGCCAAGCCAACTCTAAGGTTTCACCCCAGTAAGGAATCCACCAGACCGGGACCCCCTCTTGAGCCTAGTGAGACTTCTCGTGGCCTACGCCACGCTCACTTTCAACCTACGAAATGGCTCAGGTTGGGACCCACAAATTATTCAGCCAGGGCTGTCCCATACCAGCCTTGTGGTAGTACGTTAGGGCTTTGCAACAGTAGCTCACAGACCGGTCCTTAATTGACTTAGGCTCAACCACATACCCCCTGTGCACGACAATCAACACTGTGTCTCCGAACAACAGTGCATGCGTGCACCCACCACCTAACCATTCACCTAAGTCTAAACCAGATTTTATATTTTATTTCAAAATATTTTGTCATCCTTCTTGACTCTCCGAAGTCAAGAATACATCTCAAAAGTTTACCATTTTATGTAAAAAGGTACCCCAAAATCAAAATTATGTCTAAGAAGATCTAAGCATTTGATTTAAAAATTCTATAGCCAATACTAGTGTACTAACTAGATTTTGATTCTAAGGTGACAAGGTATAAAGATTTGCAATCTCAAAGGAGGTATTGACAAACAGGTATTAACTAAAGTTAAAACTGAATTGAAATACATTGAATAAAATTATGCATGCAATATAATTTAAATCAACATAATTTTATTTGAAAACTGGGATCAACATGATCAAGGAGTGTGACTTGCCTCGCTCTTCAACTTGGTTTGAATCTTCGTCGAAGCATTTTCCCGAATCGTCGAAGTCTACACGTGAAAATAACCCACCAAATTCAAATAAATTCAAATTGACTTCAAATATTTGAATTGAGGCTAGAAATGGATAGAGGGGAATTTTTGATGAATTTAGAAATTTGAATGGACTCAATCGGAGTTAGGACGAAGGAGAACGGGCTCCGGGAAGTTTAAAAAGAGAGAAAAAGAGGAATTTCTGGAATTATTTTTCTAAAGGAAAATCTGATTTATTGCGTCAGCAGGGAATTTAATTTCTGCTGAATTATTTTTCAACGGGAAAAGAGGGGGAGGGGCTGACATGCGGGCCCGGTCCATGTGGACCGTGTCCACGGACTACGGCCGGGGCTGAGGTGGCACGGGTGGCAGGGCCGGGCTGGCGTGGCACCGACGGGGCATATGCGGCCGAGGTGGCACCGACGTGGGGTACCACGCGGGCACTGACGTGGCCGGCCGGTCGGGGTGGCGCACGGGCACGGCGGCGGGGGCGGCGCTCAGGTGGCCGGCGGCGAGCGGCGAGGGCGGCAAAGGGAAGAGAGGACCGAGGGGAGTGCGGTGGTGGGGGCGAATTTTACCGGGGATGGCCGGAGTTGGCCGGCGGCGTGAAGATGCGGCGGCTCGGTTCAGGTCATGGCGGCGAGGGGGCTCCGGCGACGAGGAGGCTCGGCCGAGTGGCGCAAGGGCTTCGCGGCGAGGCGAGGAAGCTGATGGTAGCGTCGGTCGGGCACGAGGGGGCGCGAGTGGCCGGCGATTGCTCACCGTAGCTCGAGGCGGCGGCGGAGGCAATGGCGCACGGCGCGGCGGCGGTGGAGCGGCCGGGAGGGAGAGAGGAGTGGAGGGGGAGGTGGTGCGGAGAGAGGGAGGCCCGAGGGGGGGTATTTATAGGGGCGGAGGGCAATGGGCCGGCGCGGATTCCTCGCTGGTGATGGCGCGGGGCCGGCGGAAATGGCGGAATTACGGGGGACACGGCGCGGGGATGGAGGGATTTGGGCGCGGAAATGGTGGAGGAGGAGGTGGCGCGTGTGCCACGGCGCGCGCGGGAGAGAGGAGGGGGCGACCGGGTCAGGCGGAGGAGCGGTTTGCGGGCGGAGGCGGCGCGAGGAAGGAGGAGGCGCGAGGTAGGGGGCGAGCCTGACAGGCGGGCCCTGCCAGTCAGTGGGAGAGGGGCAGCCAAGATGGCGGCACGTGGCGCCGAGCGCATCGGGCGGCCGAGGGAGCAGCGCGGGGCGGACGGCCAGATGGGCCAGGCGCACAGGGTTCGGGCCATCTGGGCCGGACGCGTGGCGAGAGCGGGAGGGGGTTAGGCGGGATGGGAGCGGGTGACATGGGCGCAATCCGGCCGTCCACGTGGCGGCCAGAGGGAGGAGGGATTTTATTTTATTTTTTGATTTTTTTTGGGTTTTCAAAAAAGCACAGAAATTCCATTAAGCCTCAGAAAAATATGAAATATACTCCAAAAATTCCAAAAAAAATCAGAGAATCTCTTGGAGACATTTTGGATTTAATAAAAATATTTTCAACTAATGTTGGTATTTAATTTTCATAGTTTAAAATACCTTTTAATTTCAAAAATACATTTTTGAACTCCAGAAAATCCAGGAAACCAAATAAAAGCCAAATAACTCCAAATAATAAATTTCACATAAGATTTTTATGGAACATCAAAATATCATTTTATTTAATAATAATTTTAGGATTTTCTGAAAATGCTTTTTAAATCCAGCTTTTTCAAAAACAGAAATTCAAGGCAAATCCAAATTTAAAACTTAGGCAACAAAAATACTTATTTTAATTTATATTTTATTTTAATTAATTTTTATTTATTTTTATTTTAATAAAAACCTAGGCTGTTACAATCTACCCCCCTTAAAAAGAATCTTGTCCTCGAGATTTGCACGGCTAGCGAAGAATTGGGTTTGGATTTTACTCTGCATGGTTTGGGCGGATATCTGGTTCAGACGTCCTTTGACGAACTTCTGGGGCCTTTTTCTTCCTGCTTGAAGGTGGTTGGCAGTTGGTGCTCCCGGTGTTCCATTCTTCACTACCTGTTGCTTCTTAGGGCAGTTGTTGGCGTAATGCCCGGTCTCATGGCAGTTGAAATAGGTGACTCTTGCTGCTGGGTTTGAGTCCTTTGGGAAGTCAATTGCCAAGGCTTTGTTATCTTCGGTGTTGGGGAAAGTGTTGGTCTGGACTTGTTCTTCGGCTGAAGATGAAGACTGAAATCTGTTGGCCTGTGGTGGAGTCCTTTTTATCCTGGGCAAGCTTCTGGTGTTCAGGTGCTGGGTGTTCATCCGTCTCTTTCGATTCTCCATTTCTTGGTGTTTGGACTCTTGGCGAATCGCCTTACTGACAAGCTGGTGGAAGTCAGCGTAGTCGTTGGAGAGAAGTTGAACCGATAGATCATCATTGAGTCCTTCAAGGAACCTTTCCTGCTTAGCTTCATCAGTAGCAACGTCTTCTGGCGCGTAATGTGCCAATTGGTTGAACTTCCGTAGATACTCATTCACAGTGCAGCTTCCTTGGTGCAGAGTTCGGAATTCCCTTTTCTTGAGAGAGATGGTGCCGGTTGGGATATGAGCTTTACGGAAACTCCGCACAAACTCATCCCATGTTATGGCTTGTGCATTGGCATGAGCAGCGGTGTAAGTGTCCCACCATTCTGACGCTGGTCCGTTCAACTGATGAGAAGCAAATAAGACTCTTTCCCGATCACTGCATTGGATGATGTCCAACTTCTTGCCTATGACTCTAAGCCAGTCATCTGCATCCATGGGGTCAGCGCTGTTGGAGAAGGCCGGGGGACGCAACCTCATAAATTCAGGTAGTCTTGGCTGTGGAGCTTGAGCTGGTACTAGTGGAGCATGTTGTGCAGGGTTATTGATGGTTTACACCAGTAGTTGAATAAGCTGATTCTGATTGGTCATCATTTGAGCCCAATCCGGTCCATTAGCAGGCGGTGGTGGAGGAATAGGTGCAGCTTCGTTGCCAGTAAGGTTGTTGTTGTCATTGTTGTTCTGGTTGTTGCCATTGCTGGTGTTCCTCGTGTTAACCATCTGCTGGGTGCTTTCAAGAATTAGGAGAGAGGAGACTCAAGGCAAAGGGGGAATAGGGGATATTTTGCACAACCCAAACAAAACTCAGCAGAACCTTTTATTAATTAATAGTTATGGCTGCCGACAAAAGAGAAAACTAACAGCTCATAACAACGTTAATTAACTAGCCTAACAACTTATCCTAAAGGGCTAAGGGTTAGGGTTGCCTTGGTGTCATCCTTCGTGGCTCTCGAAGTACGAAGCGCGATCCTTCGATGTGGAGACTGAAATGGTGGCAGAGACGAAGAATTCCCGCTGTAGCCATCTATAGTTGCTTTGGAACAAGGGGAGTGATAGAAATAGGTTTTTTTTTCAAAAATGATATCAAGATGAGAAAGGAATAAGAGATAAGAGTAAGCAAAGATTGAGAGATAAGAACAAGCAAAACTTTTGAAATTACTGGTTTAGTAAAATAAGTCCTTAAGGTCTGACCTTTCTAATCTACCTACGGTCGCGTCTTGGAGTCATTAAGGCTCTGATACCATCTCTGTCGGAACCCGGAGCGGCAACTCCAGGATCCTCTGTGTAAATCGCACTAGTCCAGGATCAGCTAGTGCACACAGTGGACAACAAAGACAAATACCAAGCATGATGACCTTTATTTAATTTAAAGAGTACGACCTTATGGCCAGCGTTTACATCATCGCACATTGGCAAAAATTATTAACTGCAAAAGAAACTTCGGAAGCGAAGCCCAAGCCTGCCCACAGGCAAATGACTGCAAGACGTGACCTACTCGTTCTGGTCTTCACCGTAGTCGAAGTCGTCTTCCTCTGTGATGAGATAGCAAGGTGAGTACAAACTTGTACTCCGCAAGTCACACGGAGAAATGCAATATAATGATAAAGGCTTCAATGAAAGGCTTATAGGGTTAGTTTGCAAAAACAGCATTTGATGAAATACAGTAGATAGATTGAAATTGATGAACTTGATACAATACGTAAAAACAGTACTTGCAATTGAAAATATTACCGTCAGTGCAGGCTCCGACCAAACACCAACCTATCCACGGGCATCCCACCCGGACCATCTTTTCCAAAAGTTCACGTACGGATTCCATCCATCCACACGCTTTCACTGCGCAACTCTGATGAATTCCATCCATTCACCAGGTTTCAATCTCTCACGGATTCCATCCATCCGTAAGGTTTTCGAAAAACATTTTTGAAAAGCAAAGTCTAATCCACGAAAAACTTTAACTCAGCATGCCCATGACCGTGGGCACGGCTATCCAGGATAAATTATACACTCTGCAGAGGTTCTTTATCCTTTACAAGTATGTGTGTACATCCTTTTGAATTGACGTTATTGCCGTGCATGCGTGATCACTACTCGTTATTGCCATAAATAAACTTTTTTTGTCACGAACCAATAAATTTAGGTCTTTTTGCATGCACAATATACGTTGTATTTTACAATTTCTGAGTATATACCTTTAAAAAATTTGTGAGTATATACCTTATTTAAGATAATTCAATTAAGTTGAATATAAAAATTATTATTTTCTTATATACATGAACTTTTTGTCACGAACCAATTAATTTAGGTCTTTTTGCATGCACAATATACGTTGCATTTTACAATTTCTGAGTACTCACCTTTAAAAAAATTTGTGAGTATATACCTTATTTAGGCCTTCAACAATTTTTGTTGCGTGGTACAGAAAAGACTCTAGCGCGAATTTGTATGGCATGTAAGCGACAAATTAATTTTAAAAGGAATGCCGTCGGAATTAATCTTTAAGAGGGTATATACTCACAAATTATCTAAAAAAGGTATATACTCAAAAATGAATTTAATTTACCTGTTAACAAAAAAAATCAAAAGCAATTCCAACATACCATCATAAAAAGAAAACAAATTTCCTAGTTCAAATAATTGCCAAATGAATTCATTGTCAACCGTATGAATGATTTATGGAAGCAATCTCACTTACCAAATCAAAATTCTCTAACGGGTTGGATCTCAAGTTATCTCTAGAAATATCCATTATGATTTGCACGAATTTCAAAGCGATCAGATGGTTCTTAGGAGTGGTGCCTGGGCACCATGGAGCCCTCGTTATTTATACTATATATATATATATATATATATATATATATATATATATATTTACATAGGGAGTATTTTACAATTGTGTCCGACTCTATCCATATTTAACTTTGACTCTAAAAAAATTTAAAATAGGATATAAGATAAACGATATTCGTTTGTATCCGTTTCAATTGCACCTATGAACTGTGTTAATCGAGAGAGACGCAAGAGCATTACAACCCTGTTGGGAGTTAACCACGTGCTATACTACTTAATGTAATAAGGACCGGATCGGAATGTTCCTAATCAGTGAAGATTATATCCAATCGTTGTTCATTACATCCAAGGGTAGCACTTCGGCTTGTTAGTGTGGTGGTCTATATAGAGCTGTAATAGGATTAGTCCCATATTACTTTGTCAAAAGTGAGTTGTAATAACATATAATGTTTGTTAAGTCTAAATGTAGTATATTTGGATCAACCCTTTTAGATAAAATGAGGACAAAAATGTAAGTGTGGTGCTATACATGCTTGGTCTTGCATCCACAGTGGGTCAGGCTTTGAGTTGATTTTGGGGTATGGTGTTATAGATGGTATCAAAGCATCAACCTTCATTGCACAGAGTGTGCAACACAAGGGCATAGGCATATTGCGCATGGCACATGTGGGCATGGAGTGGACAAACGACATGGCATATATGCTAGCTTTGGATGCACGGACACGTACTAAGGGGTGGTTCTAGGCATTTGCCTCAAATATGATGTGTCACCGAGGGCGTCAGCTCTTAAGGGGGTTGAATGTAATACCTTGTTCTGTTAGAGTAGTGGCTCATGTGGTGGGATTAGTCTTACATTGCTTGTCTAAAGTGAGTTGTAGTAGAATATAATATTTGTTGGGTCTAAACGTTGTACCTCCGGGTTAACTCTTTATATAAAAGTGAGAACAAAAATGTAAATAGAGTGTTATGTATGCATGGGCTCATCCTAAATAAGCTACGCTTTAAGCAGATTTTAGATCAAGGTGTTACTTTTTTTTGTAAGTCAATAGTACAGGGGATAGAGATTTGCAAGAAATAACCTTCTATACTAATAATTTTTATTTATAAGAAAGACACAGAACAGTTCACTGCCAAACTTCATTTTTCTTGTACGTTTTAGTTGAAAAGATGATGCCTTTAGGCTTCAAAACTAACCCCACTCATACTTTATTTTTAGAGCTTTTTTACTGTATCTTAAAATAAATATGAGCTATTAAATCTTTATGATCTAATAATTCAAATTAGTTAAGATTTAATTATATTATTACTCACATTACTAAAAGTAGAATCTCTAAAAGAATAAAATTATAAACGAAACAAGTGGAATGCACCCTAATCTTCAAAGAGCTCTAGATGTAAACATGAGGAGTGGTGAGCGTAGAAATCATGATTTCTACACAGATATCCCAACCTCAAGATGTAAACATGAGGTGTGGCAACTCCTTCCACCGTTCAAAAAAAAAAAAAAAAAGCTCGATGAATGTGGCGTTGCATGCGCATGGCGAGCTGTCATGTTGAGAATCAAGAACTAGCTGAGAATCTTGGCATTATAGGAGTTGTCATGGCAGTCGGGGCCTACGCCGACGACCCGGTGAACTGCTTCGGACTCATTAAGCTCCTGCTAGTTGTCCTTTCTCTGGTAATGCTTGGTGTCCTTGGCGCATAGGGTGGGGATCTTTGGGTTGTTGGATGGTTGCTTACTCTTGAGGTCGAGATTTCTAAGTGACTATGTTTGTCTACCATTTTAGGACTAAATACCTTTTACCGATTACTAATGTAAAACATTGTTATGTTCATGTCATTTTAAGCAACTGTCAGTGATCATTTTATATTTCATTGGTACAAATGCATGATTGTCTCAATTTTCCAATACCAAATTCTGTTTGATTTTATCGTAAGTTAAAAAGAAGAGTATTTGATTTGTTCGTTTTTTCGTTTTCTTTTGTGCCGCGATAAAAAGTTGACCACGCACCACTCCCTTGCCTTTTTGACGGCCATACTTACCTATGCGATTTGATAATAACAAAAGTCTATAATATCCTTATAAATCAATGGTCTGATTTTATTTGTACTATCATCTTCCTATTGCCAATAAAATGTACTGTGAAAAAAAAATCCTATTTTTATTGGTCTACGGCAACAATTACATGTTCATGTTATAGTTTGGCTGCATCAAATGAATCTAAGAACACTTTTGATCTTGTACTCATCCAAGTGATGACCTTCAAAGGTTTTTGGTTGTGAGGTGTCCATCGATCATTGTGTAAGCATGCACATTTTAATTGATACAATATAATTGTGAATAACAAGAGCCTCTAAAATGATAGTTAACATATCTTTTTAACTGTAGGGCTGAAGGGTATAAAGGACAAAATAATTTCTCAGGCAACACATTTAGTTGGGTAGATGTTTTCCTATATGCGTTTTTATCATTCTTGGTGGGTCTAATCTTGTCTACTTCTTGGGACAAAGAATCTGCTTAAACTATGCAGAGTATTTTGGCACATTGTGTAGGACCGAAGATGGCAATAGAGAGGGGAGGGGGGAGGTGAATGGTGTCTTAAAAATTTATCCACTAAGTATTCACTCATCCTTTGCTCCTATAGCTACAAAGCCATGAAGTCTCGGATGAGAACTCTACTCAAGATTCGGAGAGAACTCAGAGCTAAGCCAACGTGGTCATAAACGAACGTGGTCGAAATCAATGTGGTCAAAACAAATGTGGTCGAAACCATTGTGATCGAAACCTGTGCGGTTGAAACCAATGTTGTCAAAAACCGATGTGTTCGATGTCCAGTGTGCGGTCGAAAGACCAGCGTGGTCGAGGACCAATAAGTGATCGAAAACCAACACGGACAACACCGATGTTATCGTAACCTTCGTGGTCGATATCTAGAAGTTGTGGCCGAAAAACCAATCAAGTAGTCGATGACCAGAGAAGTTGTAACAGTTCAGAATATGACCAGAAGTGTCAACGATCAACTAGTGCTCATAACTAAAGTGGTCGAACCAATCTGAATTTCAACCAGTGAGATTGACTATCAATGAATGATCGAAAATCAAAGAGAGTCAAAAGACCAGCATGGTCGAGAACCAATAAGCAGTCATAACCAGACGCGATCGAACATGACTCAGAAGAACAGAGCAATCGCATGATCGCAAGATCTAAAATCCACATATCTTTTGATTAAAATATCAAATGGCTGTGAAACTTTGTGCACAAATTGGTTAAGATCTCAAGATGCTATTCCATTTACGAATCAAAAACTGTGATAAATTTTAGGTCTTTTTGCAATTTGAGAACGTGCACACCAACCATGAACTAAAAACCAAATCGATGATCAGATCTTGCTCATGGGTAGAAGATAGCCAAGATGGCTTTGCATATGCTCCCACATGTCACGGCAAGCTGGATCACCAAAGAAATCTGATCAAAAGGCCTGATTAGACCAAGAATTTGCAAAAACAGGGTTTCTTGAAAATCTTGCTATTGAAGTGCTTAAATGATTGGAGATCGATCTTAAGAGAGTATCTCCATCTCGTCCGTGTCCTTGGCACAGCAATATCAAGAGAAGGGCAGAAGAGAGATCAAACCAACCGAAATAAGAGAAATGGAAGAGATCAAGAAAGCGTTGAGAGAAGAGAGGAAAAATCAACTCAAAATAGAACAAACTCAATCAAACAAAAAGATACACAAGTTAGATCAAAGTTTGATGTATTACTCACTTGAGATGATTGATTTTATAGCCACTCCACTCAGGAGGATAGAGCTCTACAGCTAGACCACACACACTCTCTAATCTATCTCCCATGGGAGGGAGGAGCTAGCCACCAAAAGGCTTAGCCAACTTTCTCAAATCCTAGCTCTTGCCTCTTCTCCTCTTTTAAAGGCTCACAATCTAAACCCAAAAACCCGTTAACCCCACCTAACACCGGTTTTACTCACACATATTTCTCTAGTATTGGGCAATTTTACCAAATGCCCCTCTACCACCTTCCTAAAAGCTTCCCGCTTCCTTTGCCACGAAGCATCGCCCATGCTTCGCTATCTTCCACGTGGCTCCAATGACTTGCTGCCAAGCCTCTCATGTGTCCGAATTCCACCGAATTGTCCTCGCTTGCAAATGACTCAAGTCACTTGGCGTGTCACATGTCTCTTCTCGCACATGATGGCACTCGGCTTTCTTGACTGTCTGGACCTCAACTCCTCCCTAAGCCTAGTCTTGGTCCACCTTGCTGTTGCCCATCATGATCACCACTAGTAGCTCCCGCTTCGGTTCCTCATTATCCCAGCTTGCAATTACCCCGCAAGCCTTGTTCATCTTAAGCGCCTCCCTAACTGTTCTGGACCACAACACCACCCTGTGCCTAGTCACGGTCCTTCTACGCCTCACCATGACCTAGCTTCGAAATCCTGCAACCAACACAAACAAGCAAAATGTCACGTAGCACCGCACGATACACAAAGTCATCAATTGGCACAATTAATCTAAACAATGCTTAACGCAAAATGTATGCACCCAATACTAATCCTAAACCTAGGACTAAACAATAAACACATGTGCACACTAGCAACAACACTAGGTTAACCCACGAGTACTCGGATACTCAAAGATCACAAAACTTGAAGTACTCAAGCCTACAAGTAACAATCGAGAGGCCAACAACCAACACAACAAATTGCTACGACCATCGATCACAAAGTCTATGAATACCACAACAGATTGCTACGACAACCGATCATAAGGGCTATGACTACTGATCACCAAGGCTTACGACTTCCGAACAGATCGCTATGACAACCGATCACAAAAGCTATGACTATCGATTGCCCAGACTTACGACTATCGAACAACGAAACGTACTAAAGCACGACCATTCTGTGGTTGTTCTGCTTTGCTTGACAAACGTGGTCGTTCTGCCGATCTCGCACAATTGCTGATCAGACCTCTCGATTGGACCGTCCGACCACGAAGTTGTAAACTTCAAATACTCTAGTGCTCGCAGTTAGATGAACTCGTTAACCAAAAAGTCGTTAGACAAAAAGCAATCTTTTGCAAAATCCTCAAAAACCAAACTCAACCTCCGCAGATACTCTAATCCAAAAGTCAATTACTCATCACAACCCTAGGGTGACCTCCACATGGTCTCACAATCTCCCCCTTGATGAGTATATTGGCAAACACCGAAAAAGCATGAAGATGATTTTGTTTTTGAAAGTAAAAGCAAGAAGTTGTAAAAGCCACACATGGTCCAATAGAAGAGAAGAAGGAACCAATGACTATGTTGGCAAAGTGCGAAATGGAGCAAACAACAAGGAAGAACAAGTTTTATACAAAAAGCTCCAAATCACATATAAACCACACAAAAGTCCAATCTTGCTCATGGTCTAAAGAAAAGAGTAATTGCTCACCATGACCATTTTCATAGCAAGAGGACGAACAAAAAAAAAGCAAAAGCATGCCAAAATGCAAAAGAGAGCAAATGACTCAAAATGCATATTTTTCCTCTTAATGCCTTTTTCTCAATCATTCTCCCCCTTTGGCAATAGAGTCATCAAGATGTATGGAAGAAAATAGAACATGAAGGAAATGGAGTGATTATATTTTATTTATTTTAAGCATTAGGAGCCATAGAGATTATCCAAAGTGACTTTCTAAACATTATACCAAGCCATAAAAAGTGAAAGCATAAGTTAGATCATGACAAATCATGTATAGTCAAGCTAAAGCCAAATAAATCATAATCTAAAATTAAATGGATTGTTTAACATGTCAAGTCACTCAAGATTATAGGCTAGTTAAAGGTATCCAAAAATAAGTCAAACCATGTCAATATTCTAAGTGGAACCAAGAAGCTATAATTGAGTCAATTTAGAGTGCTACAATTTCAAGATTAAGACATTGTGTTCAAGTGCTAGATATAACTTGTAATTGAGCAAATTTAGCACATTTGACATTTTTAGAAATTCATGGTTGGCTTCAACCATTTTTCACAAGATTTTATTTTCTTAGTCATGTGCTAAATCTCAAGCCTTATGCGACCACTCCAAGCAAGAAGCTTAAGGAAGTGATCTTGGTCATCCAAAACTTCTCCTAAATTTATACCTATTGCAATGGCAAGCCATCTCATGAGAAAGGATTGGTGAGATCAGTTTTTTCGCACAAAGAGATCTTTTTGCATTTTCTTGACTTAACACAAGAACAAAGAGTTAATACAAACTCATGCTTCACTAATAAACTAGCATAGCTCAATCTAAAGCTCAATATTGATTCGAGACTCAACTTAGCTTATTTGACATAGCATGTATCATAAAAGGATCACTAGAGCCAGACTAATCACACGATCCAACAAGATGTGATTTAATTCAAGTTGTTCACATTTAATAAAGCTAGCATGGCAAAATCTGAGCTACACATATAATGGCATGATAAATCTAACAATCTAGCACAAGTCATGGTAAGATGTAAGGCAAGATATTATGTCACATAAGAATAATTGTCAAACCTCCATGATTTGTACAAGCATTTATGTATATACAATGCATGCTGAAATTAAAATGCAATATGATACAAATGAATGCACAAGAAGTAAGCTCCTCTGAAAAGCAGCCTGAAAAGAAGGAAGCTACAATTCCCCCTAAAGAAGGCAAATTGAGAAGAATCAAGAATTTAGACGTAAAATCTAGAAAATGAGGGTTCAAACTCAACGAGATGACTCCTACACACACACCTTTCCCTCATGATCTCTAACCTATAACCTCATACCACGGAGCAAAAAGCAACATTAGCTATCATAACATAAGACACTAGTGGCCAAGAAGAAAGCTCAAACTAGACAGTAAATAATCCTAAAGAACCATTTGGATAAGAGGTGTGATAGACAAAATCATCTAGAGTTGGTTCCTATCTATCCAGACAGACCCTTCCTACTAGAACAGGAATGCTATACGAAATCAAGTAGTGGTAAGCAAAAAACTGAAAGTCACAAGGGAGCAAACCTTCGTCACATCGCTTGGTGATGTGATGTAGTTGATGTGGTGGAAGCTAACTGAAGCTGCATTGTGAGATCAATAGAAACCTCCACCAGAACCTCAAAGGAGAAAAGAGACCCAAAAAATCCACACAAGCCACATGGTCTCTCCCTCACATCCACGACCTGTGACTTAAACATAGAAACAACTGGTGTTCTAGTACTAGGGTAAGTGATATATAGGGTCTGTTCTTTAAGTCAAAAGCTGGCGGCTTTTGCTACAGTACCTAACTTTCAAACGGAATATTTTCTCAAGGCGGGGTCTACAAGTTAAACAATCTACACGTTAAAAGCCCAACATCTGTACCAGCTAAAATCGAAAGTGAGTATCTATCTCTCCGTAATCTGTACCGTAAACAGCCAAAATTCAAAAATTTCAGCCAAAAGCCATTAGCCGCAGCCAAAAAGAACCGGCCCATAAGCATGGATCTAGTACTGAGACACATGACAACAAAAATAACATCACAAGTACTAATGATAAAGAACACATGAGAGCACACCCCCACACAAGCTCAATCTAGCCCTCATTAGAACATCTAGAACAACAAAGGCTAATGCAAACCAAATCTAGAAGAAGCTTGTGGACTAATCAAAGTTCTCATGATATTTAGGCATAAGCACAATCTAAAACTACTAAGATGTCATACTGACTATTTTCATGCCTGGACAGAAATGAATAAGTTCAAGATATATATGCATCTTAATGAATCATAATCATATACACATAACATGTGACAAGGAAAAGTCATAAAAACATATGTTATGATGGATACAAGTATAAGCATGTACACATGAACCAAAAAGGTAAGAAGGCATGAATAAACATAACATCATGATATAGAAAGCTATCCAAGATATAATCAAGCTCAGAATATCCATAATCAAGCACGCATCATGTAGACATATGTCATGACAAACAAAACTCACGGAAAGTATGCTAACATGTATAAATAATGGTGAATGGACATAAGAAGCAAGATGTAAATAATAAAATAGGATATATACAACAAAGCACAAAGTCATGATGACACTTGACTTCCAATATGCACATTCAAACAAGTAACTTACGCTCATGAAGTTAAGTCAAAGTTTAAGCATCCTATAAACTAATGCATATAACATGACACATTGATACATAAGCAAAAACACATAAAGGCATGACAAGAAAGTAACATGAGTAGTACATGCTAAAATGGTACAAGTGAGCATATGGACAGACACAACATACCAATTATGATCAAACATGAATATGAGGACATGAAGGTATAGGGTCGCTCACAAAGTAGGTGGAAACGCCAAACGTGAAGACATGCCCCTTAGAGGCCATCAAAGGGAGTGGAGAACCAAATAATGTTCCAATCACATGTTGAAGTAAAAGACTAAAAACCCAATCAATTACATGTTCTCCATCTTGCGTCTCGGTACCTACATATGAGAAGAATAAAGTGCCCGAGTCTTGGATTCCGAAGGGTTAGTAATCAAGTACTTGGGAACCCAAAAAATAGACACACCAACACTAGAAGTATGCAAGTTAGCATAATGCAAAATATGGTTCATGCAAGAAAATCCAATCCTGAAGACATGCCGCAAGTGGACAACTCGAAGAGTAAAACGAGTGCTATCTCTGGAAAAGCAGCGAATGCCTTACTTGAAAGCACCAAGATGAGAACCAATAGAAACATTAGAAGAACTCACAACTCCTCCTCACCATAGGTGCGCACCTCAATGGGGAGAATGAGGTCCACCACTTGAGAAATGGCAGAAAATATTCCTTGGGACAGCATGTGGACTAAAAATAAAGATAGAAGAACCACATGAGACAGATCCAGTATCCCACTGAAACCAAGAAAAGAGGGACAAGTCACCTCAGAGCTGGTCACACCACAATTGGTCGATCGGTCTAACCGCATTATGGTCTGACCGCAGGGGTAATAGTGGTATGACCGCTCCCCTAGGTCCAACCAAAAAATAGCAAGGTGTCATTGTCTTTGGCTTCTAAAATCGAGGTTTCATGTTCTGCACTTGATTGTTTATGTCATGAGCAAGACTATGAACATCAAGAGACTTAGAAGCATAATCTCGACGGTGCATTCAATGTTCATGCTTGGCACGACGAGAGTAAAATTCAACTTATGTCCATATTTCTTGCAATGGGTACAATGGTACTTATTTTGCATGAAGTAGTACCAAAAGAAGTAGAAGCACTTCATTGCTAGAAATTCTTTGAACAACACTAAAAGAGCCAACAAGAGTCGCACTAGCCAAAGTAGGAGTATCTAAAGCTTTGACACTGGTGCCAACATCAAGAGAACAATGCTCACTACTAGCAAAATCCAATCCAAATGCAAGGAGGTGACTAAGTCACAAGATTTAGCGCTCATATCATCACGCTCTCTCCTCAAAGCATTTACACTATCTCTCAAAGAAGGACAATATATGCAAGAGATGAAAAAAAGCAACCAATGAATTGGATCAAGAAGAGGAACATAGCTAGTACAAACACTAAACAAGAGAATCTAGGCTTACAACAAGAGAATCATGTGAGCCTACACAAGAATCATGAACAGAAGCACTTAGCTCACTAAACTCAGCCCTAGCTAAGTCAAGCTACTCTACACATGTGAGGTGATTCAATTTTAATTTCTCACTTTTAGATTTTAAGTATGCAAAAGAAGTATTTAATTTTTCAACATCCACATGTAAAGACTCACAATCTACACATGGTAAATCAGATTCCAACCTAGAAATATTATTATCAAGCTATCTAGCATTCTCATCATCTAGGCATCTTACATTATACCAAACAACTAGCATATTCATCTTGGACAAAGCCAAGGTCACATGAGGTTTTACCTTGATCATGATGAGTTGAAGCTCGTCCTCCTTGTCAATATCATCATCATCCTTTGACTCCCAAAAGCTTCTTTTCCCTGACACTTGAACAACCAAAGGTAAAGAATGTACCACAAAGCTCACACTTATGGTTTCTTCCAAATAAAATCACTCCCTAGTTAATATCAAGCCTCTTGTCACAAAGGACATCATTGGCAAAATACCCTGACAAGATGCAAAGAAGAGCTCATAAGTTTCCCTACTAGTTGCCATGCTCAAGATTGATTAAGACCAAACAAAGAGCAAATATGGCTCTGATATCAATTGTAGGATTGAAGATAGCAATAGAGCCCGGGGGGGGGGCAGGGGTGAATGGTGCCTTAAAAATTTCTCGACTAAGTATTTACTCATCCTTTGCTCCTATTGCTACAAAGCCATGAAGTCTCGGATGAGAACTCCACTCAAGATCCATAGAGAACTCAGAGCTGATCCAATGTGGTCATAAACCAACGTGGTCAAAACCAGCGTGGTCAAAACCAACGTGGTTGATGTCCAGTGTGTGGTCGAATGACCAGCATGGTCGAGGACCAATGAGTGATCGAAAAGCAACGCAGACAAGACCGATGTGATCATAACCTTTGTGGTCGATGTCCAGAAGCTGCGGCCGAAAAGCCAATCGAGTAGTCAATGACTAGATAAGTCGTAACTGTTTGAAATATGACCAGAAGGGTCAACAACCAACTAGTGATTGTAACCAGAGTGGTCGAACCAATCCGAACTTCATCCACGCCATTTTCGATCGACTATCAATGAATGATCGAAGATCAAAGAGTGGTCGAAAGACCAGTGTGGTCAAGAACCAATGAGCGGTCGTAACTAGATGTGATCGAAAATGACTTAGAAGAATAGAGTAATCGCATGACTACAAGATCTGAAATCCACATATATTTTGATTAAAAGATCAAATGGCCATGAAACTTTGTACACAAATTGCTTAAGGTCTCAAGATCCTATTCCATTCTTGAATTGAAAAATCTATGACAAATTTGAGACCTTTTTGCAATTTAAGAATGTGTGCACCAACCAAGAACTAAAAACCAAATCGATGATTAGATCTTGTTCGCGGGTAGAAGATAGACAAGATAGCTTTGCATACGCTCCCACATGTCACGGCAAGTTGGATCACCAAAAAAATCAGATCAAAAGTCCATGAATCAAGAAATCACTTGATTAGACCAATAACTTGCAAAAACAGGGTTTCTTAAAAATCCTGCTATTGAAGTGCCTAGATGATTGGAGATCGATCTCAAGAGATGATCTCCGTCTTGTCCATGTCCTTGGCAAAGCAAGAGCAAGAGAAGGGTAGAAGAGAGATCAAACCAACTGAAACAAGAGCAATAGGAGGAGATCAAGAAAGGGTTGAGAGAAGAGATGATAAAAAAACTCAAAACAGAGTAAACTCAATTAGACAAAAAGAAACACAAGGTAGATCAAAGATTAATGTATTGCTCACTTGAGATGATTTATTTTATAGCCACTCTACTCAGGAGGATAAAGCTCTACAGCTAGAGCAAACTCACTCTCTAACATATCTCCCATGGGAGGGAGGTGGAGATAGCCCCTAAAAGGCTTAACCAACCTTTTCAAACCCTAGCTCTTGCCTCTCCTCCCCTTTTATAGGCTCACAACCGTAACCCAAAAACCTAATAGATCCCCCTATTAGGCCAAACCAAGGATAACCCGTTAACCCCACCTAACACCAGGTTTTACTCACACACATTTCTCCAGTACTAGGCAATTTTACCAAAATGCCCCTTTATCGCCTTTCTCGAAGCTTCCAGCTTCTTTTGCCACGAAGCATCGCCCATGTTTCACCTTCTTCCACGTGGCTCCAATGACTTGCTACCAAGCCTCTCACGCGTCTGAACCCCACCGAACTATCCTAGCTTGCAAACGACTCAAGTCACTTGGCGCGCCACATGTATCTTGTCGCACATGACGGCACCCGCTTCCTCAACCATCTGGACCTCAACTCCTCCCTGAGCCTAGTCCTGGTCCACCTTGCCGTTGCCTGTTGTGATTACCACTAATAGCTTGCACTTCGGTTCCTCGTCGTCCCATCTTGCAACCACTCCGCAAGCCTTGGTCATCTTCAGCATCTCTCTGACTGTTCTGGACCTCAGCACCACCCTGTGCCTAGTACTATGACCTAGCTTCGAAGTCCCACAACCAACACAAACAATCAAACCGTCACGTAGCACCACACTATACACAAAGTCATCAATTGGCACAATCAATTCAAACAATTCTTAATGCAAAATGTATGCACCCAAATACTGATCCTAACCCTAGAACCAAACAATAAATACATGTGCACACTAACAACTACACCCAAGTCAACCCATGAGTACTCGGATGCTCAAAGATTACAAAACTTGAAGTACTCGAAGCCTATAAGTAACGACCGAGAGGCCAACGACCAGCACAACAAATCGCTACGACCATCGATCACAAAGGCTATGACTACCATAACAGATCACTACGACAACCGATCACATAGGCTACAACTACCGATCAACAAGGCTTATGACTTTCGAATAAATTGCTATGACAACTGATCACAAAAGCTACAGCTATCGATTGCCTAGACTTATGACTACCGAACAACGACCACGTACTGAAGTATGACCATTCTGTGGTCGTTCTGCTATGCTTGACAAACCGTGGTGGTTTTGCCGGTCTCACACAATTGCCGATCAGACCTCCTGATCGGACCGTTCTACTACGAAGTCATAAACTTCGAATACTCTAGTATTCGCAGTCAAACGAACTCGTAAACCACAAAGTCGTTAGACTAAAAGCGATCTTTTGCAAAATCCTCAAAAATCAAACTCAACCACCACAGATACTCTAATCCAAAAGTCATTTACTCATCACAACCCTGGGATGACCTCCATATGGTCTCACACATTGTAAGTTCATTGAAAGGTGTTTTGACACCTGATCTCAGCAGATTCTCGGACACGGCCTTATGAGGACTCTCTTGATCATTTCCCATAAATCTCGAAAAACATTTCGGTGATTTGGATCGACTTCTATATACTCTCGTATGTTGATTTAGGATAACGGGAAGACCCTATTATATCATTGGATATGCACACTGTGCGATGAACATGTCATGTCAATTGTTTCTGAAATGGTATTTATTTAGTATCATTTTGTATACTGTTATTCTTGGGCTGTGAGCCATGCATGGCTACCCGTTACTGATATCTCATGCATATATGCAATTTTGTGTTTGGGCCATATTTGTTATTTCCTTATATCATTATGTTTTTTTAAAGAAAATGATGACATCCATTACTTAATGTTGTAGCCAACTAGCCAAGCTGCCTTAAAAATCTCAAAGAATTGTTTGATTGAAGTCCCATTATTTTTGGAGGCGGAAAAATTGAGGATTAACCCACGGAGAGGTTTGCCACATTTGGTAAGAACTTTGCCAACATCTCATCTTTTCTAAGCACAAAATGACAGTAGATTGCATTGAGTATTACAATAAGAACCTCAAAATAGAAAGCAAAGAAACAACTGCATATTACAAGTTAAACAACAATTTATTGAAAAACTGTAATTAATTTAAAACCATTTTGTCCTTGGATTGGGTTTTTTTCTACCCAATTTTGTTGCTAGACATGAACACTACTACAGAAAGCCTCATAGTAGACGCCTCATCGCAGACGGTTTTGTGAAACCGTCTCTGATTAACACTATTACAGACGGTTGTAATTTAGAGGCCGTCTGTGGTATTTGTGGCGGGAAAAAGGATTATCACAGACAGTCGGTCTATATTAAGAACCGTCTGTGATAATCCCAGATTATCACAGACGGTTTTTAATTAAAAACCGTCTGTGATAATGACTCTAAGGCATTTATTGCGCTGCTCAGACCGCATCTGTCTTCATTTCGATCCAGATCTAGCCACTGCTGCACACTTTTTCACTCGGGAGGAAGCTAGACGAATTCAGGCCAGTTAATTTGGTGGGAAGAGGCAGAGATTGAGCTTTGAAGATTCAGACTTTTCTGGTTGCTCTAGATATGGTTAGTAGTGAAATTTATTTTTTCTTTAATTGCATTACAATTTAGGTCTAAGTAATCCATGAGTGTTATTGAAGATGGTTAATTTGCAAAATTGTTGATTATATAATAGCTATTGTGTCTATAATATGAATTGAGCTAGCAAATTAAGTCTCAATATAATAAATATGGCCGGTATATATGTAGTAATTATAATTAGTTAATCTAGATTTTAATACTAAGTTGTTATATATGTACGTAACGTAGGACCGAAGCTGGATGTATGCCGCGAGCCGTGTGAGTGAAGAGTACATTAATGGCGTGTCTGCTTTTATAAGAGCCGCCGAGGAGGATATGTTGAATAAGAGGGTGGAATATATGTGTTGTCCATGCACTGATTGCGAGAATTTGAAGATGTTTAAGAACCGAGGGCAAATTGAAGCGCACTTGATTCGGAGGGGTTTGAAAAAGGATTATACGTGTTGGACCAGTCATGGCGAAGTGAATGATCATATGCTGCCGGATGACATCGCCGGTGAAGTGAATGATATGCCACCGGATGACATCGCCGGTGAAGTGAATGACATGCCGCCGGCTGATGTCGATTGTGGTTCGGATTCGGATAGGTTGCACGATGATAATCTGGATCAGATGCTTCGTGATGTAGAAGAGAACTATGATGAGAGAGAGTATGTTAAATTCCGCGGCTTGATGGAGGACTCGGAGAAACCTTTGTACACGGGCTGCAAGTACACGAGGTTGTCGGCCGTGCTTGAACTGTTGAAATTGAAGGCAAGCAACGGTTGGTCCGACAAGAGTTTCACGGCGCTGCTAGGTCTTTTAGCGGATATGCTTCCGGAATGAAATGAGTTGCCTAAAACCACGTATAAAGCCAAGAAGGTTCTTTGTCCGTTGGGAATGGAAGTAGAAAGAATACATGCATGCCCGAACGACTGTATCCTCTACCATAAAGAGTATGCAAACATGCATGTATGTCCGGTGTGCAACGCATCCCGATACAAACGTAACAATCAATCAGATGATGGCGAGGGAACAGAGGCGAAGAAAGGACCTCCTGCTAAGGTGGCATGGTATTTTTCTATAATTCCCCATTTGAAAAGGTTTTTTGCAAATCCAAAGGAGGCAAAACTGCTGGTTGGCACTCGGAGGAGCGCAAGAAGGATGGAATGCTAAGACACCTTGCTGATTCCGCGCAGTGGAGAAACATCGATAGGAGTTTTGCAGAGTTCGGTGCAGAACCAAGGAATATAAGGTTTGGACTGAGTACAGATGGAATGAATCCCTTCAGTAGCATGAGCAGCCGACATAGCACATGGCCCGTGACTCTCTGCATCTATAACCTTCCTCCTTGGTTGTGTATGAAGCGAAAGTACATTTTGCTGTCGATACTTATCCAAGGGCCAAAACAACCTGGGAATGATATTGATGTGTTCCTAGCACCGTTGGTGGAAGATCTAAAAGTACTGTGGAACGAAGGGGTACAGGTATGGGATGCATACAAACGAGAGAACTTCACTCTGCGCTCCTTATTGTTCTGCACCATAAATGATTATCCTGCCCTTGGTAACCTATCGGGCCATAGTACAAAAGGTGCCAAAGCTTGTACTCACTGTTTAGATGGTACCGAGAGTGTGTGGCTGAGACACTCACGCAAAACCGTCTACATGCGTCACCGCCGGTTCCTTCGGAGGGCTCACCCATACCGCAAGATGAAGAAACAATTTGACGGAGAGAAGGAAGACGGTTCAGCTCCAAGGTATTTAAGGGGACACGAGGTTTATGATATGGTTAAGGATTTAGATGTTGTCCTCGGAAAGGGACGTAAATTGAGGGCTCATGAGAAGAACACCTGGAAGAAGAGATCAATATTTTGGGACTTATCTTATTGGGAGTACCTAGATGTTCAACATTGCATCGACGTCATGCACGTAGAAAAGAATGTATGCGACAGTTTGATTGGTCTCTTACTGAACATCCGTGATAAAACAAAGGACGGCGTCAACGCACGGCTTGACTTGGCTGACATGGATATCAGGCCTGAGTTAGCACCGACACGCACTGATAATGGACGAACGTACCTTCCCCCTGCGTGTTACACTCTGTCCAAGGCTGAGAAAACAGAACTGTGCCAGTGCTTGCATGGTGTCAAAGTTCCGTCTGGTTACTCCGGCAACGTGAAGAAACTTGTTTCGATGCAAGATTTGAAGTTAAATGGCATGAAGTCTCATGATTGTCATGTGCTGATGACACAGATGCTCCCTATTGCAATTAGAAATATTTTGCCGATCAAAGTCCGAGAGACAATCATGAGGCTGTGTTATTTCTTTAACACAATTGCTCAGAAGGTCATCGATCCCGAAGGACTAGATGCTCTGCAGGACGAGGTGGTGATGACTTTATGTCACCTTGAAATGTATTTCCCTCCTTCGTTTTTCGATATCCTGGTCCATCTCATTGTTCACGTTGTGTGGGAGATACAAATGTGCGGGCCCGTATTCCTACGTAGCATGTACCCATTTGAGAGGTTCATGGGAATTCTCAAGTCCTACGTACGGAATCGTTCTCGGCCGGAGGGCAGCATCGTCGAAGGTTATGCAAGCGAAGAGGTCATTGAGTTTTGTGTCGATTATATGGCTCAGATTCAACCGATAGGTGTCCCTCAATCTCGTCATGAGGGGAGGCTGAAGGGTCTCAGAACTATCGGAAGGAAAGCAATCACTCCAGATATAGACACGTATACTCAAGCCCATTTCACGGTGTTGCAACACATGACTGAAGTGGCGCCTTATGTGGACCAGCACAAGGATGTGCTTCGGCAACAGAATCCGGAGCGGCCGGATGTTTGGATCATGAGGCAACACAATCGTCGGTTCAACCAATGGTTGAAGGAGCAAATCGCTAGGAGCTCGCCGAGTGAGACGCTGACATGGTTGGCAAAAGGGGCGACATTTACAGTTGTGACATGGCAAGAATATGACATAAATGGGTACACATTCTATACGTAGTCTCAGGATGTCAAGAGCACTAACCAGAACAGCAGTGTCCGCATAGATGCATTCAGTACCGATGGGTCGAGGAACTCGTACTATGGCTTCATAGAAGAGATTTGGGAGCTCGACTATGTGGTTTTCAAGATCCCCTTATGTCGCTGCCGTTGGGTGCATCTCCCACAGGTGAAGGTTGACAAGTACGGTGTCACGACCGTGGACCTCCAACATGTCGGGTACAAAGACGAACCATTCGTACTCGCCAATCAAGTTGTTCAAGTTTTCTATGTAACCAACCCGGCAAATAAGAAACGCCATGTAGTTCTTCATGGAAAAAGGAGAATTGTCGGTGTGGAGAATGTAGTGGACGAGGAGGAATACAATCAATTTGACGAGTTACCTCCTTTTGGAAATGGCATAAGGGTCGACGATGAACAACGTGACGAAACTATTACGTACGCATTGATCATGATGAAGGGCTAATTTTTAAAGGAAATAAGCAAGTACAATAAGAATGTATATGTGAAAATGTGTGACAATTTTGAGATGTATATGTGAAAATGTGTGACGTAGTCAATTTTGAGATGTATATGTGTATTGGCATTTATGTATATGTGATGTATATGTGTGATATACATGTGAATTGGTATGCATTTATGTATAGAGCTGGTTGGTGTTGTATATGAATGCAGCTGTTTGGTGGTTGATATGAATGCAGCTGTGTAGTTATTGGTATTGTCTGAATAACAACAGTCGGCAAAGGCTTATCACAGACGGTTTTAAACTTAGAACCGTCTGTGATATCATATCACAGACGGTTCTAAGTTCAGAACCGTCTGTGATAACCTCCCTATATATACCCTCTCGCTAGGGTTTTCCATGTGCGTTGCAGTTATTCGATCCAGATCTAAATCCCGAGCCCGTCGTCGTCGCCGCCTCCCCGAGCCCTCGCCGGCTGCCTCCCCGGATGAAGACGTCGCCGTAGCCTCCTCCTCCTCCGTCGCCGCCTCCCCGAGCCCGTCGCCTCCTCCTCCTCCGTCGCCGTCGCCTCCTCCTCCTCCGTCGCCGCCGCCTCCTCCTCCGTCTCCGTCGCCTCCTCCTCCGTCGCCGCCTCCTCCTCCTCCATCGTCACCGCCTCCTCCTCCTCCGTCGTCGCTGCCTCCTCCTCCGTTGCCGCCGCTTCCTCCTCCTCCGTCGCCGCCGCCTCCTCCTCCGTCACCAAAACCCTAAGGTCATCAAAACCCTCCCCAAACTTCATGCTTACTGTTAGGGTTTAGGGTTGATGCTTGATGCTGTTAGTATATGCTTATTGTTAGTTGCTTACTGTTATGTATATGCTTACTGTTAGTTGCTTACTGTCATGTATATGCTTACTGTTAGTTGCTTACTGTTATGTATATGCTTACTGTCATGTATATGCTTACTGTTAGTTGCTTACTGTCATGTATATGCTTACTGTTAGTTGCTTACTGTTATGTATATGCTTACTGTCATGTATATGCTTACTGTTAGTTGCTTACTTCCATATACTGAGATTGCCTGTGGGATTTACAGTTGCTCGATGATGATAAATTCATATACTGAGATTGGTTCATTCGGTCTTTGAGCTCTAATAGCTGTCGGTTCATGCAGTTTTCAGGTTATAGCATGTTATTAAATTGATCTGTTAGGATTTAATCTTGACAAGTTAAAAGACTGAATTATTGGGCAAAGTTAACTTGTATGGTCTTGATCTGTATGAATACTGCTGTCTGAATGTATGCATGCTGAATATATCTTGATCTTGAGATTGTAGAGTTTGTATCTAGAGCTCAAAATACTGAATTCATTATTTGGCATAACCAATCAAGGAAGAGTATATGATTTAGTAGCGGGACGGCCAAGATTAATCTTGTGCAACCCTACAATTTGAGAGCACAAATTAATCAATTAAAACTCGAGCTTGTTGCTAGTCTTAATTGATACATGCCTTTTACATTATATATGTATATATGTAGGTATAAATATGTATATGTATGTATATACACATATATATGTGTTGTAATCGCCTATATTGAGCGAAATAGATAGATATTGCATTTTCTTATCTTATGGTATGACACTTTCTCATCTTATCCTAATAGACCCACAAAATGAGCAACATGTCACCCGCGCATTCTTCAATATCATCGCCGGAGGCGTCCGCTCCAACATCAAGACGCCAAGGAAGAGGGCTATCGAAGAAGCCTGAGGGCCGACAGACCATCACAGCGGTAAACGCATCTGGGTTCCCTATCCTTCCTCAAAAAGCGGTAAACGCATTCCGAAGCATGGTCGGAATAGTTGCACGAGAACGAATTGAGACCACATACAATTCATGGAAGAATGTGCCTGACACTCGGAAACGTGAGCTGTGGACCGAAATTTTGGCATCGTTCGAGTTCCCAGAAGAACACCTATACGTTGTGCAACAACAAACCTACCTAGCGGCGTGCAAAGCATGGATGAACTTCAAGAGAACGCTTGTCAGGAAATACGTGGAGACGGACGAAACGCCTTTTCATAAATACCCATTCCTGGAACCACAATGGGAAGTGTTCAAGGCGATGAAGACGTCTGAAGATTTCAAAAGTACAAGTACGGCGCACAAGGCCCTCCTGGCAAAAAACACACACCCCCACAGACTTGGCATAGCTGGGTATGCGGGTAAAATCCCGCAGTGGAGGAAGGAGGATGACCTGGCAACTGCACAGGACATCGCCCCGCCGTTTTCCAATATCCTGGATGACCGCGCTCGAAATTGGATTAGAGCAAGGTCATCTACAACGACATCGGGGAACGTCTCCTTTCGAAACCCTGCAGACCAGCAAGTGTCCCAGCGCCTGGTAAGATATCGATAGAACTACGTAGCTTGTAATTACTCCACAACTTCGTACGAATTGAAATGACATTTCGTGCTTTTGCAGAAAGAGCTGAGTTTTGAATCTACCCTGGGATCATTCCAGGGAACAAGGGAGAATGATATGCTCTCCGTGGCCCTGGGAAACAAGGAGCAACCGGATCGTACGAGAGGCCTTGGGCTTTACGTTCCTTGGAAACATGGTTTCCAAGATGACTCCGGAATGTATCGGCGTAGGAAGAGAAACAAAGCCGAGCGTGACGCACAGCTACGAGAAGAGATCAAGAAATCTCTTAGAGAGGAGCTAATGGGTGAGCTGGCTGGTGTAATCAGAGATGAGGTGCGGAAACAAACAGAAAGTCAGCAGGCCGCTACCGCCGCTCCTGTGCTAGCTAGCCCGCACAACCGTCCGAGTAGCTGCGCGTTCAATCCGACGCAAACCCCGGCCAAATTTCCTATGGACGACATCCTGGTAATAATTATTACCTCTCAAATGCTTGCTCCATTGATAGGCCTATTCGAGTAGCTAATTTTGTATCGTTATGTAGGAGCCTACGAAGTACAGGCTCCAAGTGAGATATGGCTCTATTCCCTTGTACGCTGCATGGGGCCAGGCATATTCGTCTGGTATCAGGGCCATGGTGCACGGTCAAGCTTTAGCGCCAGGCTTCGCAAAAGTTAATGTGGATGGTGTGCATGTCAATTTTGAGGTGGTCCTACTACCGAAGCCCCCCAACGACGAGATCGTGACTCTAGGACAGGCCATTGGAACAATCATCCAGTGGCCCAAAAGCGACATCTCCCTAGAGGCTTCTTCACCAGTGGCAGGACCAGAGCAACATGCACTGCTGCCATCTCCATTACAAGACCAGTCGGTTCCACCACCGGATACTGCACCGGTGCTATCTCCACGGGTCATACTCTCGCCAGAGCAACATGCACTGGTGCTATCTCCATTACAAGACCAGTCGGATCCACCACCGGATACTGCACCGGTGCTATCTCCACGGGTCCTATTCTCGCCAGAGCAACTTGCACCGCTGCTACCTTCAAAGTCGACTGCCGTGAAGTCGACCTATAGCCGAGGCAGCAAGGCCAGCAAGGCCAGCAAGGGCAAAGCAAAGAAGATCAATGATGATATAGCGTACCTACCTTTGGCCCGTAAATTCGTGCTTGGCGAGCCGTTGCTCGAGCAAAAAGACCTCCAAAAGCTACCATATAGTTGCATGCAATTGCACACGTGGTATATGCAGCAGTCCAATAAGCTAGAGGGAGAACGGACTTCAAGTATCACTGTCAAATTCACGTCGGATGATTTATACCACAGTCTTCAAGAGTGTATGTTCGTGGTCGCCTTTGAGGATTTATTCGATCTGTTCACGCTCAACGCTCTTGACGTCTCAATCATTCGATGCTGGACGCTGTAAGTGTGTACAATCACAGTCTCCGTTAATTTCATACCGATAAATGCCATATCTAATTTGTTGCTTTCGTGTGTATATATATAGACACATGCTGACTAGAGCTAGATTATCCAACTCATCAGCTGGTTTCTTGGACCCACACTTGGTCGCCAAGGATACCATCGACCGGGATACACCTCTCGTCGAGAGGTACATTGCATCAGGACTGCTGGGTTGCCGCAATAAGGAATATGTACTTATGCGCTTCCATCAGAACTTTCATTGGATTTTAATAGTAATTGTAGCAAAATAGAACAAGGTATATTACCTTGATTCCCTAAGTAAGAATCAAATGGACTTCACAGTTGTCAGCCAAGTAATCGATAGGTAAGCACATATTCCCCATACATATCTACATTGTACTCTTTCTTTCCTTTCGAATGACTAAGGTTAACTTTTTCGAATTATGTAGGGCGTTTGCGATGTACATTGAAAAGGGAGGTGACTCGAAGCGCGGGGCCAAAGGCCTGTTGACACATGTTCGAGATTTTAAGGTATTCGCTATTTCACATTAATTAATCCTATGCAACAGTTGGTACTAATGCCTCTTGAACTAACACATTCCATTTTTTTGCAGTGCCATCAGCAGCAGCTGGGCAACACATGTGGATACTACGTTTGCCAACATATGGAACTACTCCCCGATTCCTCAAGGCTCACCAATCGCAAGGTTTGTCACTCTTCCCATAATTACTTTATACTTATCACGTTACATATATACGCACATTGATTTTTCTATCGACAGGCTGCGTACATCCCGTCAACTGCATTGAAACAGTCTGATCTTGGAGGGATTCGAGGAGAGTTGGCGTACTTTTTGCTGACTCAAGTCATAAAGCCAGGAGGACAGTTCCACTGCGCACCATGATTTCTTATTGGTCTTATCACTAAGTGCAAATGCAGTGTAGATCTTTTGTAACTGTGCATTTGTTAATGGATATTTCATTTCAATTCAATTAATTGATTTGCGAAATGGATGCATGCTTTATGTTTGTGAAATGAAGTGTGATGTCAATTGGATGTTTTATGTCTGTGAAATGTATCTGAAAGGAAATGAGATGTGTGAATTGTATATTTTTTGTCTGTGATTATCTGCTTGTTTCAGAGGGCATGGCTAGCATTTCCTGAGGCTAGCCAATAAACAGAAATAGATTTTGATTTAGGAGGAACGAATATCACAGACGGTTTTTAAGTAAAAACCGTCTGTGATATGTATCACAGACGGTTTTTCATTAAAAACCGTCTGTGATTATGAGATATCACAGATGGTTTTTATTTAAAAACCGTCTGTGATATCTGATAATCCCAGACGGTTTTTAATGAAAAACCGTCTGTGATATCTCATAATCACAGACAGTTCGAAAACCGTCTGTGATAATTTCGATTATCACTGACCCATAAATACAGACGGTTCACAAAACCATCTGTGATGACGTTTTCGAACCGTCTGTGATGACCTTTTCTGTAGTAGTGGAATGTGTTGTTAGAGAACATCAAATAGTGTCTGTAAAGTGTATAAACTGCATACACTTCAAATTCGAGAACATCAAAGAGTGCATGCGCACAGTATAGAAAATACATACAATTAATAAAAAAACACTTTTTCGCAATAAAAAGGTGATGTTCATGAACATCAATAGTGCATGCAAGGTGATGTTTAAGACATCAAAAAGTGTATGTAAAGTGTATAAAATACATACAGAAGTACCATAATCACTCCCAATAACCAAAATTCAACTAATATGTTGGACCGGATGGCAACTGAGGGGCACTGCTATAGACAGCCCTATCACAGACGGTTCGGAACCGTCATCACAGACGGTTCCTGAACCGTCAGTGTTTAGGTGTCAGTGATAGTTGGTGGTTATCACAGACGGTTCCCGAGCCGTCTGTGATAACTCACATTACAGACGGTCTTTATTACTAACCGTCTGTGATAGACTCGTATCACAGACGGTTGTTTATAAAAAACTGTCTGTGATAGTCTCGTATCACAGACAGTTTTTGTAAAAAACCATCTGTGATACGAGACTATCACAGACGGTTTTTTATAAACAACCGTCTGTGATACTCGCCTATCACAGACGCTTAGTAATAAAGACCGTCTGTGATATACACAATATCACAGACGGTTTTTATTACTAACCGTCTGTGATATTGTGTATATCACAGACGGTTAGTAGTAAAGGCCGTCTGTGATATTATTCACACCACAGACGGCACTCTTTGAAACCGTATGTGATATTGTATCACAGATGGTTTTTAACAACAAACCATCTGTGATACCAAGTGCATCATCTATTTTATTTGCTGTTTTTTGGCTAGCCTCAGGATATGCTAGCCATGCCCTCTGAAAGCAAGCAAGCAAGCAGATTACAGATAAATGACAGATATAAGTTAATTGCAACTCATAGTAAATTACAACAAAATTCGATACACAGATGAATGTAACAAATGGCCAGCAGATCACATACATATATAGAATGAAAATCGTTACACAAAATCTGACAAATGAATTCAATTGAAGGAATTGTTTGATTTGTACAATTGAATCCAATGTTTCAACATCTAATTATCACCATTGTCGGCGTGGAACTCTCCCCTCTTATTTATGACCTCTGCTAGCAAGAATTCGGAGATGATTGCACGAATGTCGACGACATTGTCAAGATCATATGCACTTTCGTCGAAGTCCACCCGCTGTCGCTAGGAGCAATGTTAAGTCATTAATTAGCATGTGTGTGTAATATAAATAAATATATATAATCAGAAAATAATAATTATTGGAAGGACTTGACAAACCTCTGGATCATTGATCTTAGTATCCATGATTTCCTTCATATGGCGGCAAACGTAGAATCCACATACGTTGCCCTGTAGCTGCTGGTGGCACTGCAAAAATAGAATTACATACATCGGTATTGTCAATTCTAGAGGCATTATAACAAAGTATGATATAGGATTGTTGTGTTGTAGCGGGTACCGGAAATCGCGTGTTGTGTCGTAGCGTGTCACTGGATTTGTCGTGTCTTCCTCCTTGGGCAACATAATTGGCAAACGCCCTACGTGATACAAAAAACTTAGCCTCGGCCGTGGCAAACAAAAGAAATATTACAATAGAGTTATGTATGGAGGAAATGAGTTTACCTGTTAAGTACTTCTTGCACACGACTGAAGTCGTGGTTGCTCCTAAGGAGGGAATCAAGGTATATTACCTTGCTCCACTTTGGTACAATCACAATCAAAATCCAGTGATAACTAGTCATGTGTGTCGCCATAGTGACTAATCCTAAGTTCATGCTGCATGTAAAGTACAAATGAAACATATGTGTGGCAACTAGTGAAGCACTTACCCTTGGTTGAAGGGTACCATGACGTACTCCTTGTCGGTGTGAGCAATCAATCCCCTCGTTATGTAACCTTGCACGAAGGATGCATCTGCGTTGATACATTGCTCGGAGACCAAGTGAGGGTCGAGGAAACCCACCGGTCGTCGCGATCGCCGGACTTGTTGGATCATGTATCTATACATAAAGAAAGAGTAATGACATTTATCTGTATAACGTGAATGTAGAACTTCATTGTACAGTACACTTACAGTGTCCAGCATCATAGAAGTGAGGCGTCGAGTTCATCGAGATTGAATAGTAAGAATAAATCTTCGAATGTCACGACGATGTAGCCCGAGTCGTGGAGGAAATGCGTCTCGTTATATTTCAGAGTGAATGCACTCTGCCGGTTTGGCTTCATGTTGGACTTCTCCATGTACCAGGCATGCAATGTATTGCAAATCAAACCAAGCTGGCGTAATTGTGACTCGGGCACCAACGACACTCCTAGAATAAACATCCATGGCACGGGACGCGGCTTAATTTTTTTTGCATGAGCCTTGGAGGCCTTGGAGCCTCGCTTATGATATGTTCTCGGTGGCGTCTCGGTGGGAGCCGATGCAACGAACTTTACTGGATTTGGAGGGGGAGGTGGAGCCACTGGAGCCGATGTGCTAGGTCCAGGGCGACGTCCCTCTTGGGCCACTGGATGTGAAGATTGTGGCACGGACATGTCGAGGACGATGTCCCTCTTGGGCCACTGAATGAATGTGTGGATGGCATCCCCTAATGTCTTAATCTCTTCGTTTGGGGGCTTCTCAAGAGGGACGGACTTAAAAATATCATTAATCATGTCCACCTGGACCTTTATGAAACCGGTGTCTACTTGTACACCGTGCACCAGCGTCCCTGGTAGCAATGGATACACCATGCCGCGCCCAGCGTCAATGGGAATAGAGCCAACAAGCCTGACTTTGAGGCTGCAAGGCATGGGCTCTTACATAATGATACAAGATGAGTTAAGGCGTCCACCAAAGAGATCTATGTACCATTCTAAAGAGGTACATTACCTGAATGTCATCAATAGGTAAGTGGGCGTCGCTATGTTCAGAATTTGGTGTGGATGCGTAGCTACTGCGACGTTGAGGGGGACTGGGTACCGCAGTACTAGGAGTGGGTTGCGATTGGTTGCGGACTTGTCTCAGTTCTTCCCGCAACGAATCTATCTCTCCTCGAAGTGAGGCAGACTGCTCTTGAAGTGAGGTAGATAGTTGTTCCTCAAGTTGAGCACGAAGCTCCAGTTTTATTTGTTCGCTGCGGTACGTCTTGGATCTCTTCCTACTCCTATATGTCTCGGAGTAATATGAAAATCCGTGCCTCCAAGGTACATAAACCCCCATGCCTCGTGTGCGACCTGGGTGCTCATTGTTTCCCAAGGCCTGTGATAGTAAATCTATCTCCCTATATTCTTCAAAGGAGTCACGAGAAGATTCGGTAGTCAATGATTGCTCCAAGAGGCAATTAATCATGTTATTTTTGAACCCATGAAGTTCAAGAGGTGTTAACAACTATGTTGTTTAACATATTTTACCAGGCGTTGGGACACTTCCTCATCTGTGGGGTTTTTGAAAGAGACACCCGAAGATGTGGTTGATGACCTCGCTCTTAACCAGTTTCGAGCGCGCTCGTTTGCGATCCCGGCAAATGGCGGAGAGGCCTCCGATCGGATTGCGACCTCATCTTGCATCCTTCATTGCGGGATTTTACCCGCGTACCCAGCAGTGCCAAGTCTGTGAGGGTGCGTGTTTTGTGACTGGAGAGCCTTGTGTGTCGCACTTTGTTGTTCAAATTTGGTCGTCGTCTTCATCTGCACAAAGGCCTCCCATGTTTCCGGCGACACGAAAGGATACTTCGTGAAGGGCGCGACATCCTCGGACATGTACTTCGTCACAAGAGTGCTCTTAAAATTCTTCCATGCTTTTCCCATCGCGAGGAGCGCCTGCCGTTGCACGAGTCCCTGTACTTCTGCTGGGATCTCGAACGAATTTGTAATTTCCTCCCATAGCTGATTTTTGTGATCCTTTGCCAAATCTTTTCAGCTTGCTATGGTTATGGGGACCCGTTGCCTTCCAATTATCCCGCAGGTAGTCTGAAATGATGACGCTGCTTTCTTCGGTTCCAGAGGGATCCCATTCGGAGAGACCACCGTGATGGTCATTCGGCCCTCTGGCCTTTTCGATACTCCTCGGCCACGTTTAGTTTTCGTAATCTTGGGAGCGTGAGAACCAGATGATGACGACGAAGACTGTGTGGACGCCATCTCTCTTCTAAGAAAAAACTAACTGCAGTGAGCTATGGTCCCAACTTGTCAAAGTTCTACGAATCAAGTGACACAAACCAGTGCATCAAGTTCATTGAACAAGATACACTGGAGTGTGTCACTTGCTTTATGCCCTTTGACAAAGTTCTAACAATTAACTAATTGCAGTGAGCTATATATGGGCCTTCCAACATGTGAAGCATATAACATGTGAAGCATATAACATAAAATACATGTGAAGCTCGGAGGGAGCGGCGTCGGGAGGGACCGGCGGCGTCGATCGGGAGGAAGCGGCGTCGGAGGGGCGTCGGAAGGGACCGGCGGCGTCGGGAGGGAGCGGCGTCGGGAGGGACCGGAGTCGGGAGGGACCGGCGGCGTCGGGAGGGACCGGCGGCGTCGGGAGGGAGCGGCGTCGGGAGGGACCGACGGCGTCGATCGGGAGGAAGCGGCGTCGGAGGGGCGTTGGGAGGGAGCGGCGTTGGGAGGGAGCGGCGGCGTCGGGAGGGAGCGGCGTTGGGAGGGACCGGCGTCGGGAGGGACTGGCGGCGTCGGGAGGGAGCGGCGGTGGGAGGGACCGAAACCTAGCTAGCAGGGGCGCTGCAGAGTGGAGACAAGAGACTGCGCGAGAGCGGACTCCGCAGACCTAGCTGCGGGTATTTAAAGATAAGCTATCACAGACGGTTCCTTAAACGAACCGCCTGTGATAGTGGTATCACAGACGGTTATATAGATATAACCGTCTGTGATATGCATATTATCACAGACGGTTCTATAGATATAACCGTCTGTGATATCCATATTATCACAGACGGTTATATCGATAGAACCGTCTGTGATGTGTTATCACAGACGATTTTTTTTCTAAACCGCCTGTGATAGTTTACTATAAATACCCGCAGCTAGCTAGGTTCCTATGTATGTATGTCATTTTACAACTACAATATGCAACATAGACACATTTATGAAAAATGCAAGCATAACCATAAATATAACTATTTCTTAGTTCTTTAGTCATTTTACAATTACAATGGAACATACATACATTTATGAAAAACACAAGCATAACCAATATCATTTATTACACTTTGGCTATATCATTTTAAATAAAGCCCTTCACGATGATCGATACGCATATAGCTTGCTTCATCGCCTTGTTCTTCCTCGAGCCTGATGCCGTCTCCGAATGGAGGCAAATCATCAAATTGATTGTACTCTTCCTCATCCACAACATTCTCAACCCCGACAATCCTTCGTTTTCCCTGAAGAACTACATGGCGCTTCTTATTTGCCGGGTCGGTTACATAAAATACTTGAACAACTTGCCTCGTGAGTACGAATGGTTCGTCTTTGTATCCTACACATTCGAGGTCCACGGTAGTGACGCCGTACTTGTCAACCTTTACACCCCATGGGAGTTGGACCCAACGGCACCGAAATAAAGGAATTTTGAAAATTACGTAGTCAAGCTCCCAAATCTCCTCTACAAGCCCGTAGTATGAGCTTGGGCCAGCGGTACTGCCGTGCGCATCATAGGCATCTATGCGGACACCTGAGTTCTGCACTGTGCTCTTTCTATCTTGATTTGTTGTATAAAATATGTAGCCATTAATGTCGTATCCTTGCCATGTCACAATTGTAAATTTTGGCCCTTTTGCCAACCATTGTAGTGTTTCACTTGACGACCTCCTAGTCAATTGCGCCTTGAACCATTCATTGAACTGACGGTTGTGTTGTCTCGTGATCCAAACTTCTGACTGGCCTGCATTCTCCTGACGTAGCATGTCCTTGTGCTCTTCAATATATGGGGTCACTTCAGTCATGTGTTGTAAAACCATGAAATGGGCTTGAGCATACGTATTTTGATCCGGAGTTATTGCTTTCCTGCCGATAGTCCCGATACCCTCTAGCCTCCCCTCATGACGAGATAGAGGTACACCTATCGGCTCTACCTGAGCCATGTAGCCGATGCAGAATTCAATGACCTCTTCTGTTGTATAACCTTCGATGATGCTACCCTCTGGTCGAGATCGATTGCGAACATAGGACTTCAGAATTCCCATGTACCTCTCGAAAGGGTACATATGACGTAGAAATACGGGGCCGCATATTTTTATCTCTTTCACAAGGCGGACAATGAGATGGGCCATGATATCAAAAAATGATGGAGGGAAATACATCTCTAGATGACATAGAGTTGTCACCACCTCGGTTTGCAGAGTATCTAGTCCATCCGGATCAATGACCTTCTGAGCAATTGCGTTGAAGAAATAACATAGCCTTATGATTGTCACTCGAACCTTGTTCGGCAACATACTTCTAATTGCAACAGGTAGCATTTGTGTCATTAGCACATGACAGTCGTGAGACTTCATGCCAATTAATTTTAAATGTTCCATGGAAACAAGTTTCTTCATGCTTGTGGAGTGACCGGATGGAACTTTCACACCATGTAAGGACTGGCACAGTTCAGTTCTCTTGGACTTAGACAGAGTGTAGCATGCTGGGGGAAGGTACGTCCAGCCTTTATCGGTCTCTATCGGTGCTAACTCGGTCCTGATGTTCATAGCGACCAAGTCACGCCTTGCGTTAACACCATCCTTTGTTTTATCAGGAATGTTCAGTTAGAGACCAATCAAACTGTCACATACATTCTTCTCTACGTGCATGACATCGATGCAATTGCGAACTTCTAAGTGCTGCCAATAAGGCAAGTCCCAAAATATTGACCTCTTTTTTCACATGTTCTTCCTCAATTTACGTCCCTTTCCAAACACAACATTTATATCCTTGACCATATCATACACCTCTTTTCCGCTAAAAGGTCTTGGTACTGAGTCATCCTCTTTTTTTCTGTAAAATTGTTTCTTCATCTTGCGGTATGGGTGATACTTTGGAAGGAACCTACGGTGACGCATGTACACAGTTTTTCGCGAGTTATTCAACCACACACTCTCGGTATAATCTAAGTAGTGCGGACACACTTTGGCTCCTTTTATACTCAACCTTGACAGGTTACCAAGGGCAGAAAAATCATTAATGGTGCAGAACAACATGGCGCGTAGAGTGAAGTTCTCTCGTTTGTCCGCATCCCATACATGTACCCCTTCATTCCACAGTATTGCAAGATCTTCCACCAATGGGGCTAGGAAAACATCAATATCGTTGCCAGGTTTCTTCGGCCCTTGGATAAGTAGTGACATCAAAATATATTTCCGCTTCATACACAGCCAAGGAGGAAGGTTGTACATGCACAGAGTCACGGGCCAGGTGCTATGTCGGTTGCTCATGTTACCAAAAGGATTCATTCCATCTGTACTCAACCCAAACCTTATATTTCTCGGTTCCACACCGAAATCTACAAACATCCTATCGATGTTCCTCCACTGGGCAGAATCAGCAACATGTCTTATCATTCCGTCTTTCTTACGCTGCTCGCAGTGCCAACACATCAATCTTGCATCCTTGCGGTTTGCAAATAAACGCTTCAAACGGGGGATTACAGAAAGATACCACATCACCTTAGCAGGAGGTCCTTGCTTCACCTCGATGCCCTTCCCATCATCAAAGTCATTTTTACGCTTGTATCGGGATGCTTTGCACACCGGACAAACATGTAAGCTAGCTGATGAGGACATCACTTCTCCGGATACACACAACACACCTCCACTTGACATTCAAGGACCAATCACTAGAGCTCGCGCCCGACAATTGAATTTACAGGTGAGCTCGTTGCTAAGTACTTCTTTTTGTTCATTTGAGAATCGATTGCTACCTAATGATTTAATAATGATTAGGAACCATGGAGAGGACCTAGAAGTACTTGGCGAAGGACTACGAGGCGCACAAGTCCAGCAAGGGCGGTCGAATCATGTTGGAGGCCCAACTCAAACTGACTTCGAATCCAATTCGGAGTCCAGGACCAGGCCGCATTAAAACGGACGCCCAGATCGCATCCGGACTCAGTTTTGGACGTTCTACATATGCATGGAAAGCTGAGAAGACTACCTTTCCAATGGCTCTGGTCCCATGTCAAAATTCCTTCTGAGTCGACAGGAATCGTCAAAACAAGTAGGCGTTCAGAATCTGTCAGGGTGCTGCGCCACCGTCTTTTGGGCCTTTCGGCTTTGTATCGCGTTGGAGCCCATTAGGGGCGCGTCCAGGGGTTTTGCACGCCCCTCAATCCTTTATATCCAGCTGCCACCCCCACCATTAGGGTTGGGTTTTGCTTAGATTAATTCTGTCTTTGAACAGTTTCGCCGTTCATCGGTTTGTGAGACCCCAACTTTCGAGTGCTAAATCAATACATCTGCAATTCAGTTGTGTTCTTCCTTGTTCTTGCTTGTGTTCTTCGATTCGCAGGCAAGGATTAGCCTTCTTGGCGAGGTCAACCGGCTGCGCACGGTTGATAACCTGAGGAGACGTGGTGCTGCGATTGCGGGGTTCGGAACGTGTCGTTCGGAAGCCGGATCGAATTGTGTCGTGCCTCCACCAAATCGAACATATCCAGAACCTGTTGGAAGATCGGGACCCCGTTCCCATCAAGTGGTATCAGAGCTTCAGGTGTTCCTTCAGGTTCGAGAATACCCTACCTTTGTTGTTTTCGTTTCATCCTAGAGTCCACGAAAAGCCCTAAAAAAATTTGTAGTCATAGGTTGTTTCCTGTCCCAGATCTCGTTTAGCCTTTTGCACAACTTAATTTCAGAATCTGTCAGGGTGCTGCGCCACCGTCTTTTGGGCCTTTCGGCTTTGTATCGCGTTGGAGCCCATTAGGGGCGCGTCCAGGGGTTTTGCACGCCCCTCAATCCTTTATATCCAGCCGCCACCCCCACCATTAGGGTTGGGTTTTGCTTAGATTAATTCTGTCTTTGAACAGTTTCGTCGTTCATTGGTTTGTGAGACCCCAACTTTCGAGTGCTAAATCAATACATCTGCAATTCAGTTGTGTTCTTCCTTGTTCTTGCTTGTGTTCTTCGATTCGCAGGCAAGGATTAGCCTTCTTGGCGAGGTCAACCGGCTGCGCACGGTTGATAACCTGAGGAGACGTGGTGCTGCGATTGCGGGGTTCAGAACGTGTCGTTCGGAAGCCGGATCGAATTGTGTCGTGCCTCCACCAAATCGAACATATCCAGAACCTGTTGGAAGATCGGGACCCCGTTCCCATCACTAGCATACTCTTTACGGTACATGATACAATCATTCCGACATGCATGTATTCTTTCTACTTCCATTCCTAATGGACAAAGAATCTTCTTAGCTTGGTAGGTGGTTCTCGGCAACACATTTTCCGTTGGAAGCATGTCCACTAGGAGACCTAATAATGCCGTGAAACTCTTGTCGGACCAACCATTGCTTGCCTTCAATTTTAGCAGTTCTAGAACTGATGACAACCTCGTGTATTGCGGCTTGCAGCCCGGGAACAAAGGTTTCTCCGAGTCCTCCATCAAGCCCTCGAATTTACCAAACTCTCTCTCACTATAGTTCCCTTCTGCATCACGTAACATCTGATCCAGATTGTCATCCTGCGACCTATCCTCATGATCGAAAGAACAGTCCACAACTGGCATATCGTTGTCTCCCTCGACTATGTCATAACTATCTTCTTGTGTACTCTTCTCTTCACCGTGACTGGTCCAACATTTGTACCCTTTTCTGAAACCCCTTCGAATCAAGTGAGCTTCAATCTGCGCTGAGTTGCTAAACATCTTGAGATTATCACAATCAATACATGGGCAATACATATATTTCATCCCCTTCTTCAACATATCCAGCTCGGCCGCCCTTCTAAAAGCAGACACGCCAGTAATGTACTCTTCACTCACACGGTTCTCAATAAACATCCAGCTTCGGTCCATCTACGCTACACAAGTGACAAATGGGTGTCAAAAATGATTATTACCCCTACTACTAACCTCTGATCAGATCACTAAGAATGTTAAGTAATTGAGTACTAATCTCTGATCAGATCACTAAGAATGTTAAGTAATTGAGTATACTAACCTCTGATCAGATCACTAAGAAGACGGTGATATTTTTTCACCCCCAACTCCCTAAAGCGGCCGCCTTGCTCCACCGATGCAGCGCAATGAAGACAGATCGGTGTCGACATCCTTACGCCAAGTAATTAATACTACGCAGAATATCACAGACGGTTCCAACCACAAACGGTCTGTGAAAATGATATATCACAGACGGTTCAAATTAATAACTGTCTGTGATTGTTGCTTATCATAGACGGTTCGCATAAATAACCGTCTGTGATAGTCTAACATTATCACAGACGGTTCTTAACACGAACCGTCTGTGATGTCCATAATATCACAAACGGTTCGAAATATTAACCATCTGTGATTTATGCGTATCACAGACGGTTTGTATATAGAACTGTCTGTGATAGTCCTTCACAGACGGTTTACACTACAAACCGTCTGTGATACATTTGGGTGGAAAGATGCACATCCGAGGCCTGCTGCTGTGTCTTTAGGAATGCCAAGAGCTGAACCAGCTCTTGGCATTCCTTAAGACACAGCAGCAGGCCTCGGATGTGCATCTTTCCACCCAAATACAGACGCAAGCACAGCAACACATTCAGATCATCAAATTGATTGTCCTCATCCACAACGTTCTCCACTCCGACAATCCTTCTTTTTCCCGCAAAATTCAAGGCAATTTTATTACAAAAGTGCAAAAAAAAGACATTCCCAGATTCTTCGGTGAGCAGCCGACATAGCCGACTTCTTCGGTGAGCGATTATCCATCTGCTTCTTCCCACTTCTTTTCTTCATCTCTGGTCTCTGGATCACGTACGCCAGTAGCGATCCAGAGACCAGAGATGAAGAAAAGAAGTGGGAAGAAGCAGATGGATAGTCGCTCACCGAAGAAGTCGGCTATGTCGGCTGCTCACCGAAGAATCTGGGAATGTCTTTTTTTTTGAACTTTTGTAATAAAATTGCCTTGAATTTTGCAGGAAAAAGAAGGATTGTCGGAGTAGACATCACATCTCAGCAGTAGTCGGCATCGTCGAGGAACATGCAAATACAGAGGCAAGCACGACAACACATTTAGATCTATTACAGGAGAACAAGCTAGTGAACTCTTCATGGAACACACTTACCACACTTACAGCCATATATGCTCACAGTGGATGAACTCACGCGTGACTAGTACCGGTGGAAAGGTAGATGGGGCGTTATTTATAAGGGCCGAGCAGAGGGAAGAACTGCTGCTTGCCATTCGATGTGGAGAGAATGGACGGGTGAGATCGAAATCCTGGGTATACGCCAATTATTGGTGACACATGTTATCACATGCCAATTATTGGGGATATGTGATTATCACAGACGGTTATTAACGCGAATCGTGTGTGATAATAAAGTTCACAGATGGTTCTTAATACGAGCCGTCTGTGATGTTTCAGTTATCACAGACGGTTCTTAATACAAGCCGTCTGTGATGTTTCAGTTATCACAGACGATTCGTATTAATAACGGTCTGTGATATTAATATCAGACGAACGGTCTGTGGTATTAATATCAGAATATGAACGGTTTGTGATATTAATAGCAGAGATGGTTTGAAATACAAAGCGTCTGCATTAATGCTTAAATATGCGCGCCCTAATCCTGCTCTTCTACACACTATGCTCTCCCTGATCATAATAGCAGAGATGGTTTGAAATACGAAGCGTCTGCGTTAATGCTTATATATGCGCGCCCTAATCCTTCTACACACTATGCTCTCTCTGATCATCTTCTTCATCACCAGATTTCTCAATAATGACATCTAAAATTCTTTTGATCTCCTTCCTCTCATCTATCCATCATGAGTTGTTCGGACGCAACCTTACACAGGCGGCCAAAAATTTACGTCTGGAGCAGCTCCTCCGCTCACGCCCTGCTCTCATTCCTCAACTCACTTCCATCCGTCAACTGGACCTCATCATCCGCCGTCGACGGAGGCGTCTCATTGCCACTCAGGATAGGGAAACCGCCCTCAGCCTCGTTCTTCTCTACAATGTGCGCAAAGCAGAGGAAGATCTTGCGGCAGTGCAGACACACTTGGATAAACTTGCCGATCAAGCAGAATGGGCCGATAATGCGGAAGCGCATCTTGACATCCTGTTTCAGATTATGGAACATGCTAATGATCATTTGCCCATGCTTGAGGAGGAAGTCGAGAAGGCAAGGACAATCTTGACGGCATTCGAGAACACAGCGGCTGATCCTCCAACTCCAGAAGTCGACGAAGAAGCATATGAAGCCCAGAAGATTCAAATATGGGAATGTCATTTTGTTTGCACTTTTGTAATAAAATTGCCTTGAATTTGACTCTCATCTCTATAGATTCTGTAGTTTAAACGATACCACAGACGGTTCGTATTACTAACCGTCTGTGAACTTTCACAGACGGTTAGTAATACGAACCGTCTGTGATCTCTAAAATTATCACAGCCGGTTCCAGTTAATAACCGTCTGTGATATTTTCACAGACGGTTATTAGCAGAAACCGTCTGTGATAATTTTAGACATCACAGACGGTTAGTAAAACGAACCGTCTGTGATGTCTCATTTATCACAGACCGTTCGTGTTAATAACCGTCTGTGAAAATATCACCGACGGTTGCCAGTATAAACCGTCTGTGACAGTTTAATCACAGACGGTTCCATATGAACCGTCTGTGATGTAGCCGTCCAGTATAGCCTCTTCTGTAGCAGTGGGGGTAAATGGTGCCAACTCAAAATTTTCCCTAAGTATTCAAGATTCTATTCTCAGACACCTGCAGAAGTATAGAACATAGAATCCTTAGCTAAAAATCAAGCCAACTAGCTCAGGTCAACAAAACTTGGAATCTAACCCTTTCTGGAAGTTTGACCGACCTCCTCATGGCGGTCTGACCGCTAGTATAAGGGCCGTCTAATTGCTGTTACAGTAAAATTAGGGCAATGAATAGTATTTTCAGCCCGATTTCAAAAACAAAAAAAGAGAGAACTTTTGATCCGAAGATCTAAATGATATGAAATTTTGCAGGGATCTTCTCTAGGGGATTGTGAATCTATTCCAGTAAATAATCATGAAAAACATGGCCAAAATTGAGACCTTTTTCAGTTTGAAAGAGAGGTGCACCTAAACCACGCCAAAACCCCAGACGGTGACACAACTTGCTCATGGGTAGATGATGGCTAAGAAGGATCTAGATGTATTTCCACACTTCACAGTAAGTTAGATCATCATAGAAACTAAGCCAAAACCCTTAGATCAAGAGATGGATAAAAGAGGCCAAAGTCAAGCAAAACCGAGTTTTCTCGTGAATCTTGCAATCAAAGTGTCTGGATGGGTTGTATTCCCAAAGATTATCTTCATCTCTTACATGTTCTTGGCACAGCAAGATCATAAGAAGGAAAGAAGACAGATAAAAACCAACCAAAAGTCAAGAACATCAATAAAAAACAAGAGGGACTCAAGAGTTGTACAAATATTGATGTATTGTTTACTTAAGAATGTAGATTTTATAGCCACTCCACCTTGGAGGACAAAGAGCACCCAATGTACTCACTCTCTAACCCTAACCCTAAACCTAAAGAAAAGAGCACAAGAGATGGGTTGGATAGTTAACCTTACATGTCTCCATCCCAATCCCCTTTTATAGGTGGGCAACCACTCCTTAATGGATCATATCCATTATTACAATGGAAAAATCCGTTAACCCCATAGATACGGGATTTACTCTTACAAGTTCACTTATGCATGCTTTTCAAAGCGCATAAGTGTGCATCTACTAAATTTTTAGTATTTTAACCATAAATCCGCCTTGATCAAACCAGCTTCACCTTGACCTAAACTGCTCTCTAACGCATCGCCTATGTGCCATGGTTTTTGATCCAAGATAGTTTTCAGTATTTTAGTCAAATTACCAAAATACCCTTCCTTGACCTGGTCATCATCAACCACTCCAAGCAGTCGCCATGCTTACCATGTGTAAGTGCACTACTAGCTTGCCATGCTCACTAAGTCTCTCCCGTCTCAGTTCCACCGAACTATGACTCATTTGGCCCATACTAGTCACATGGCACAATTCCGTTGTTTGAACTCGCCTTCAACATTTCCCACCTTTTTCGTGCCATGCTTGAGCTAACTGTCTCACCTGACATCCATGATCATTCTAGGCCTCAGCTCCTCCTTGAGCCTTGCCCCGATCCTCACTGTTGACCACAGTTGACTCCAAGCGTCCCTGCACATTTAAAGACAAAGAAATCGATTCTGGGCATAAGTTCTTCACAACATGGCCCACTTTAGCTGTAACATAGCATATGCAACATAAAACCACTGACCATACTGTAACACCCCAGCCAATCAATGACCTGGAATGCTACCAAACTAATAACATAATAAGGAAACTAATAATCATCTTACAAAATTTCGACAGAACTTCCTTTGTTTATTGAGTAAATCAAATGTTTCAACAAGCATAATCAACTGATATGAATACCAACAAGCAATAAGTTCATTTATAAGCAAAACTGGGTTATGATCACCATCGCACTCATAACCATACTACTTAGATAAAGAACGGAATCAAAGCAAATAAGTTCTATTCTTTATTACACATTGAACCTGATAGACAATAATCAAATACCACTTAAATTATTCAGCAAATAAGGTTTAGTGTTCTTTCTGCTTTCCATGGTGAATAGACCGTGCATGTGCATCAAACCTAATCCCTCTTTATTCCCATGCATGCCGATCTCATGTAGGTACCTAAAAACAAACAACAACCACAACAACAAACAACAACAAGAGTGAGTTCAAAGACTCAGCAAATATAAATAATGGCAGCAAGGATAAAAGTGAACATCACTTCACAAATTCATCCATCAATCATATGAATAAACATGCTATGCAATATGATCAAAAATCTCTTTATCTCTTCTCTTGCGCATTTTACCGGTAATGCGGAGTGTGCATCCGTCAATGCACACCCATGCCTGTACCCTTTGGTACAGGGACCAATTGCCCATACTCCTCAAGTATGGGGACCTTTAGCCCGTCACGTCATCAACATGACGGGGACCTCGACGCTTGGTCATCTCGTGACCAAGACTTCAATAAATCAGCATGATGCACAAATGTGAATGTCTTAACAAATAAACGTGCATTCACAACATCTATGCATCAGAAATTCTCATAAACTCTTTCACTTGCAGTCGAGCATAAACAATATCAACATATCACTAACATCATCAAGTCCACAAATTCTCATAACATGGATCAAACATCTACACACCAACAAACAGCAACAATCCATGCTACAAAATTTAAACCATCATTATACTTGCCTTAACCCCGAGAAAACGGAGAATGATCAGAAGGCGCGGCCCCTGGAATCCGTCCTCCTCCTGAATAATAATTATAATGATTGCTAAGACAACAGTGACAAGTCTTTAGACTAAATAAAAACTCCCCCAAACTAACCCAACATGCTAGTTTGATTCAAAGCCCCAAATCCTTTCGGCCATCCTGTCCCCCACTACGGACAGTCAACTTCAAAAATTCATATCTATTGGTACAGAAGTCCGAATAGGACGTTCTCAGATTCTCTGGAAAGATAATTAAATTATCTAACTAAACCTAGTTGGTGAGTCTCCCTGATTCGGCCAAATTCTACCCGCCCCATCTAACTTTCTTAGAACATCAATTCTGTAACGGGTTCTCTGGACAGCGCACTAAAACTGTCATAACTTTCACCCCGAGAGTCGGAATCCGGATTTCTTGACCTTTCTGGAAATCTAAGGAAAATATCTAAAACTTTCATAATATGGAGATCCTCTGATTCTCCTGATTCCTAGTCGCCCAAACTCATCTACCGAAACCTGACAGGATTTTCCCCGATCTACAGGACAGACCGATTAGAAAAATCATAACTTTCTCTACAGAGGTTCGAATGACGCGTTCTAGCACTTCGTGGAAAGCTAAGGATGTCCTCTACAAATCTCTAGGAGAAGACCAAACCTGAATCCCCACGGATCTACATCAAAAAGACCGTCTAACAGAGACTGTCCTGAACAGATCCGAAAACCGACATTGCTAAACAACTAATTATACAGCCAGCGGAGAGAATTAGGAGTAATTACCCGCAACCAAACGCTGAAGAACACGAAGAACCCCACACGATCTCTGCCTCCCTTCCTTTTCCCGTCCTAACCTCCACCTTCCGGATCCACGAATCTTTCCGGCGGACGGTTTGCTGTCCTCCTCTCGAACCGCAGCGATCGGGATCCTTCACCAATTGCAGGGGGCATCCATGGAGGCGAGGGGATGCTGCTGGCCAGAGGGGCGCAAGGGGGGAGAGGGAGGTGCGGCCAGGGAGGTGGAGAGGCGGCTTGGGAGAGGGGCGGCTAGGGTTTGGGAGGTGGGGCGCCTCCCCCCCTTTTCCCTTGGCCGGCCCCCCTTTTGGGCCTCGGCCCAGGCCCAGGTTGCCGTAAATTTACGTAATTCCCCCCCTTTTTCCCTGATTTTAATACTATTTGATAAAATATCGCCCGGGATATTACATTCTACCCCCCTTAAACGGAATTCGACCCCGAATTCTCACCGAACACTCACTGAGGATTAATTACAATTAAACTTAATCATAAGACACGCACCTGATGTGAATAACTCTGGATATTGTTCACGCATGCGAGATTCCAATTCCCATGTAGCCTCCTTCTCGGACTGCTGCGACCAGAGCACCTTGACGTATTTTAAGGTTTTATTCCTCAATACCTTCTCTGATCTTTCCAGAATTCGCATTGGCCTGGACTCGAAGGACAGATCTTGCTCAAGTATTAATGGTTCTAGTGAAACATGATGCTCCGGATCTCGTAGGTATTTCCTTAGCATAGACACGTGGAACACGTTATGCACTCCGCGCATAGATTCTGGAAGATCCAAACGGTATGCCAACTTCCCAACACGCTTCAAGATCGTGAAAGGCCCAACATACCTCGGGCTAAGCTTCCCTTTGGTACCGAACCTCACCACACCCTTGGTAGGAGATACTCTCAAGAGCACCTGATCTCCCACTTCAAATTCCAGATCCCTCCTTCTCACATCAGCATAACTCTTCTGCCTGCTCTGGGCGGCCAACAAATTCTGCCTCACCAAGGCCACTCTTTCAACTGTTTGTTGGACCCAATCCGGACCCAAAACTGCCTTCTCGCCCACCGCTTCCCAGCAAAGGGGCGACCTGCATTTACGGCCATATAATACTTCGAATGGTGCAGCCTTGATACTTGAATGATAGCTGTTATTATAGGCAAATTCCGCTAAAGGCAGCTGATCTTCCCAACTACCCCTCCAAGACAACACACAGGATCTTAACATATCCTCCAGGGTCTGGATGGTGCGCTCTGACTGTCCATCTGTCTGTGGGTGAAATGCCGTACTCAAGCGGAGCTGGGTGCCCAACGCACTCTGCAAACTCTCCCAGAACTTGGAGACAAACTTGGCGTCTCTGTCAGAAATTATGGTCTTTGGCACACCATGAAGTCTCACAATCTCTCGCATGTAAATAGGAGCCAAATCACTCGCTGAGCTGGTCGTGCGGATGGGAATGAAATGAGCCGACTTGCTAAGTCGATCCACTATCACCCAAATTGCATCCTTTCCTCGCGATGACCGAGGCAACGCAACCACAAAATCCATAGAAATATCATCCCAATGCCATTGAGGGACCTCTAATGGCTGCAATAACCCTGCTGGTCTCTTATGTTCCGCTTTCACTTGCTGACAAACGCCACATGAAGCCACATAATTCGCTATATCCACCTTCATCCGTTTCCACCAGAAATTCTGTTTCAAATCACGGTACATCTTTGTCTCCCCTGGATGAATAGTATATGGGGTGCGATGTGCTTCTCTCAAAATATCACACTTAACCTCCGCTTTCTGTGGCACACAGAGGCGTCCCTTAAAACGCAACGCACCAGACTCCCTCCGCTTTCTGTGGCACACAGAGGCGTCCCTTAAAACGCAACGCACCAGACTCATCCAAACTAAAATCCCCTTCTTTGCCCATCTCTATACGCTTCCTGACCCTCTGCAGTAACTGATCATGCTGTTGTGCTTCCCGCACACGCTCTGGAATGGCTGACTCTAAGATCAACTGTGTCTCCACCCGTGCCGTGCCCGCATAACAGTAAGATATCCCCATACGGTCAAAATCAGCAATAAGACAATCCAGTGTAGCAGGCGTCGCCTTGCGACTAAGTGCATCAGCCACCACATTGGCCTTACCTGGGTGATACTGAATGGTGAGATCGTAATCCTTAATCAGCTCCAGCCACCTGCGCTGCCTCAAATTCAGATCCTTCTGGGTAAAGATATACTTCAGACTCTTGTGGTCGGTGAACACATCACAAGACTCACCATACAGGTAGTGCCTCCAAAGTTTCAACGCAAACACAACAGCGGCCAACTCCAAATCATGGGTTGGGTAATTCTGCTCATGCTTCTTCAGTTGCCTCGATGCATAAGCCAAAACCTTACCATCTTGCATGAGAACACAACCCAGTCCAACTCGTGAAGCATCGGAGAAGACCGTGAAATGCTTCCCTGGCTCCGGGACAGTGAGAACAGGAGCGGTCACAAGCCTTTCTTTCAAAATCTGGAAACTGTGTTCACAATCATCATCCCACTGAAACCTCACATCCTTCTGAGTGAGCCTTGATAATGGCTTGGCAATTATGGAGAAATCTTGCACAAATCGCCGATAGTAACCCGCCAACCCGAGGAAACTCCTCACCTCCTTGACATTGGTCGGTCTTTCCCATTCTACTACTGTAGAAATCTTACTTGGATCAACTGATATTCCCTTATCACTGATGATATGACCCAAGAACCCCACCTGTGACACCCAGAACTCGCATTTCTTTAACTTAGCAAAGAACTTATGCTCCCTTAATGTTTCCAATACAAGCCTTAAATGCCGTTCATGTTCTGCTTCAGTCTTTGAGTAAATCAAGATATCATCAATGAAGACAACTACAAAGTCATCCAGATACTCGTGCAACATCCTGTTCATTGTCTCCATGAAAGCAGCAGGGGCATTCGTTAGTCCAAAAGACATAACTTTAAATTCAAAGTGCCCATACCTCGTGGAGAATGCCGTTTTCTCAATATCCTCCTCTCGGACAGGGATCTGGTTGTATCCCGACTGGAGATCAATCTTGGAGAATACCTTAGCTCCTCTCAACTGATCAAATAAATCTTCAATGCGGGGTAAAGGGTACTTATTCTTGATGGTCAACTGGTTGAGAGCACGATAATCAATGCACATACGCCAACTCCCATCTTTCTTCTTGGTAAATAGCACCGGTGCCCCCCACGGAGACACGCTCGGTCGAATAAGGTCCTTCGCTCTCAAATCATCCAACTGCTTCTTTAGTTCTTCCTGAAAAGGTCGAGCCAAACGGTACGGGGTCATAGAAACTGGTCGTGCCCCTGGCACTAAATCAATCCTAAACTCCACTGGACGCGGAGGTGGCATCCCTGGCAACTCTGCTGGAAATACATCCAAGAATTCTCGGACCACCGGAATACTTTCTACAATCAAAGAGGAATTTGGCTTTTCCACTAGGGATAAAAGAAATCCACTCTTTACTGCTCTACTGCCAGGATACAGACTAGCCAGCACACTAGGTGAAAAAGAGGGAGCACTGCCCTGGAAAACTATCTCCTGACCCGACGGCGCTTGCAGAGTTACTGTCTTCCAAAAACATGATATGACAGCACGGTAACTATGCAACCAATCCATTCCCAAAATAACATCAAATGGCTCCATCCTCATAACCATCAGATTAGCAACAAAAACCTCCCCATCTATAGTAAGCACACATCCCGGACAGACTGTGGAACTGGAAAGAATTCCCCCAGGCGAATTAACTAGAACAGACTGAGCCATTTGCTGCATACTCAAATTTGCCCGGCTAGCAAACTCTAAGGATGTAAAGGAAAAAGTAGCCCCAGAGTCAAACAAAACAAACGCCTCCACTGAATCCACCAGAAGCGTACCTGTCACCACATCGGGACGACCCACTGACTCAGCAGTCGGCATGGCATAGGAGACTGAGGCTGGGGCAGCTGGTGCCCCAACACCTGGGTGTGGCGGTGCCGCCACTGCAGGAGGTGCTGAAGGCGCCACAGCTGGAAAAAATGCCGCAGGGGAAGGTGGCCAAAAGTACCCTGGCGGCATCCCTCCAGGAGAAGGGTAGTGAGGCTGAGGCGGCACCCAAGGCTGAGGAGGAGCGGCTGCTAGCATCTGCACCGACCCTCGAGAAGAAGCCGCTGGCGCTGAAGATGATGCTTGAACTGGTTCCCATTTAATGATGCTGGCGGGATTCCGCTTACAAACCAATGCCTTGTGGCCCTCCTGACCACAATGGCGACAAGCTCCAACCCAAGAACACTCTGAAGCACGATGACCATCCCCACACTTGAAGCATTTCATTCCCTGTCCTGGGGCCGGACGCATCATAGGAGCATTTGATGAAGATCGAAAGGTAGAAGATGCCTGGGGCTTGGTGAACTTGGACTTGAATGAATTTTGTGTGCCTTTGAACTTCTTTGGAACTGGCTTCAGCGATGATCCACTACCGCCATAACTCTTCTTCTGACTGCTCTCCGTACCCTCAGAAGTCACATTACCACCTGTACCCTCCCCAAGCTGCATCTCTAGCTCCATGCTCCTAGCTTGCTCCACCAAAGAGCCAAAGTCACGAAGCTCCAAAGCTCCCAACACTTGGCGAAACTCCTGCCTGAGCCCTCTGCGAAACCTCTTGGCTTTCTCCACATCATTAGTAGCCACAAATGGTACAAAGCGGATTAAATTATTAAAACCCGCTTCATATTCTGACACGGTCATCTTACCCTGCTTATAGCTGTTCAATGATACCTCCATCCTTTCCACAAATGATGCAGGGTAAAACCTCCTCCTGAACTGCTCCACAAATTGTTCCCAAGTCGCTGGTCCTTGGGCAGCGGTTCTGGCTGACAGGAATCCTTCCCACCAGATATCCGCTTGCCCCTTCAACTGAAAAGCCACATACTGAACCCTCTGCTCCGAAGTCAAACCCAACACTCCCAAATGCCTCTCGATGTGCCGTAACCAGTTAGCAGCATCCACTGGCGTGCCCAACCCGTCAAAGGTGTCCAACCTCAAAGCATTCCACTGGTGCAGTCCCATGACACCCATCGCCGGTACTGGCGCAGGTACCGCCACAGGTGCGGCAATAGGTGCAGCTGGTGGAGTTTGGTTCCCCTGAATCGCTGAAGCAACCTCTTCCTCTGACCCCACAGAACTAGCCTCCCCAGCTACAGAGTTCTGAACTTCAGGCGGGGGCACAGCCTGGCCTCGTCCGGCACCTTGCCGACCACGACCACGACCACGGCCTCTACCCCTTGCCATCACTATAATACAAACAAACACAGAGTCACACATTAAGTACAAAATCATCAATGATAATCGACGGCAATTTAGATGCAATGCAAATCCCACTCCCACCTACTGTGCTTAGTGTGTCAAATTTAATATTTTATTAACCACGGACCTACAGCCCGCTCTGATACCAACTGTAACACCCCAGCCAATCAATGACCTGGAATGCTACCAAACTAATAACATAATAAGGAAACTAATAATCATCTTACAAAATTTCGACAGAACTTCCTTTGTTTATTGAGTAAATCAAATGTTTCAACAAGCATAATCAACTGATATGAATACCAACAAGCAATAAGTTCATTTATAAGCAAAACTGGGTTATGATCACCATCGCACTCATAACCATACTACTTAGATAAAGAACGGAATCAAAGCAAATAAGTTCTATTCTTTATTACACATTGAACCTGATAGACAATAATCAAATACCACTTAAATTATTCAGCAAATAATGTTTAGTGTTCTTTCTGCTTTCCATGGTGAATAGACCGTGCATGTGCATCAAACCTAATCCCTCTTTATTCCCATGCATGCCGATCTCATGTAGGTACCTAAAAACAAACAACAACCACAACAACAAACAACAACAAGAGTGAGTTCAAAGACTCAGCAAATATAAATAATGGCAGCAAGGATAAAAGTGAACATCACTTCACAAATTCATCCATCAATCATATGAATAAACATGCTATGCAATATGATCAAAAATCTCTTTATCTCTTCTCTTGCGCATTTTACCGGTAATGCGGAGTGTGCATCCGTCAATGCACACCCATGCCTGTACCCTTTGGTACAGGGACCAATTGCCCATACTCCTCAAGTATGGGGACCTTTAGCCCGTCACGTCATCAACATGACGGGGACCTCGACGCTTGGTCATCTCGTGACCAAGACTTCAATAAATCAGCATGATGCACAAATGTGAATGTCTTAACAAATAAACGTGCATTCACAACATCTATGCATCAGAAATTCTCATAAACTCTTTCACTTGCAGTCGAGCATAAACAATATCAACATATCACTAACATCATCAAGTCCACAAATTCTCATAACATGGATCAAACATCTACACACCAACAAACAGCAACAATCCATGCTACAAAATTTAAACCATCATTATACTTGCCTTAACCCCGAGAAAACGGAGAATGATCAGAAGGCGCGGCCCCTGGAATCCGTCCTCCTCCTGAATAATAATTATAATGATTGCTAAGACAACAGTGACAAGTCTTTAGACTAAATAAAAACTCCCCCAAACTAACCCAACATGCTAGTTTGATTCAAAGCCCCAAATCCTTTCGGCCATCCTGTCCCCCACTACGGACAGTCAACTTCAAAAATTCATATCTATTGGTACAGAAGTCCGAATAGGACGTTCTCAGATTCTCTGGAAAGATAATTAAATTATCTAACTAAACCTAGTTGGTGAGTCTCCCTGATTCGGCCAAATTCTACCCGCCCCATCTAACTTTCTTAGAACATCAATTCTGTAACGGGTTCTCTGGACAGCGCACTAAAACTGTCATAACTTTCACCCCGAGAGTCGGAATCCGGATTTCTTGACCTTTCTGGAAATCTAAGGAAAATATCTAAAACTTTCATAATATGGAGATCCTCTGATTCTCCTGATTCCTAGTCGCCCAAACTCATCTACCGAAACCTGACAGGATTTTCCCCGATCTACAGGACACACCGATTAGAAAAATCATAACTTTCTCTACAGAGGTCCGAATGACGCGTTCTAGCACTTCGTGGAAAGCTAAGGATGTCCTCTACAAATCTCTAGGAGAAGACCAAACCTGAATCCCCACGGATCTACATCAAAAAGACCGTCTAACAGAGACTGTCCTGAACAGATCCGAAAACCGACATTGCTAAACAACTAATTATACAGCCAGCGGAGAGAATTAGGAGTAATTACCCGCAACCAAACGCTGAAGAACACGAAGAACCCCACACGATCTCTGCCTCCCTTCCTTTTCCCGTCCTAACCTCCACCTTCCGGATCCACGAATCTTTCCGGCGGACGGTTTGCTGTCCTCCTCTCGAACCGCAGCGATCGGGATCCTTCACCAATTGCAGGGGGCATCCATGGAGGCGAGGGGATGCTGCTGGCCAGAGGGGCGCAAGGGGGGAGAGGGAGGTGCGGCCAGGGAGGTGGAGAGGCGGCTTGGGAGAGGGGCGGCTAGGGTTTGGGAGGTGGGGCGCCTCCCCCCCTTTTCCCTTGGCCGGCCCCCCTTTTGGGCCTCGGCCCAGGCCCAGGTTGCCGTAAATTTACGTAATTCCCCCCCTTTTTCCCTGATTTTAATACTATTTGATAAAATATCGCCCGGGATATTACACATACTCACAATAACCCATTCCCAACTCAAAATCCACAAATATAAATTCTGGCCGAAAGTTCCCTTTTGAACAATTCTCAACTGGTCAGACCAACAACCCTCGGGCGGTCAAAACGTTGCACCAACCGATCAGACCGGTGGCACACTACCAGTCTGACCGGCCTTCCCCTGACCGACCAGCAACTACTAATATAGAAAGGCTTGGAGTCTGAACTGTCTGAATTTATGTATCTGTGATAATAGGTGGTTATCACATATGGCTCTCAAATCATCTGTGATAATTACAACATAGATGGTTTTTCGAAAAAAACTATCTGTGATATATGAAGTATTATAAACGGCTAATACCGAAAACTGTCTGTGATATGTCATATATCACAGACGGTTCTTGGACATAGCCATTTGTGATATCTTAGATTATCGCAATCAATGCATGGACAATATATATATTCTATCCACTTCTTCAACATATCTTGCTTGGCCACTCTTGTAAAAGAAAACACACCATTAATGTACTCTTCACTCATATGGTTCTCAACGTACATGCAGCTTCGGTCCATGTACACTATGCATGCAACAAATTAGTGTCAAATTGGATTATTAATGCTACTATAGCTAATTAACCAGCCTAGCTACTTACACACATAAGTTTCATCCATCTAATAATAAATTGTATGCAATCGTCATCTGTTCATTTGGACATTTCATATTTGTCTTGAATTTTCATCCATATATCATGAGCGCTCTCAACATTGCATAATATGTTGAACACCTCTACACTCAAAGCACTAAATAAAGCGTTAGTTGCTTGAGTGTGAGATGTGAGCATTTCTCATCCTTAAATGTTGGAGCAAGAGAATCCTTAGGAGGAGAAAAGCCAACATCTACAATCTGACATATTTTTGGGCTCACGGCATTAAAATAGCAAATCATGCTGATTCTCCAATTATCATAATTTATGCCATTGAATAGAGATGTGTCAACTAGGTGTACTATCCCACTAGTTATCATCTTTTAAACTATCTAGGAAATGAAGCCTAATAAATGAGAGACCAAACTCTGATACCACTTGTAAGATCGAGGAGGCTAACTAGAGGGGGGTGAATAGTCGTTTCTAAAAATTCTCTTCTTAATTATTTCTATTTAAGCTATTTGGCTAAAACCAAGAATATAATGCAGAAGCTTAAATCAAATTTGTTTTAGCACAAACAAAGTCTAAATCAACTAGATTCACCTAAGTGCACCAACAACCTAAGTCTATGTCAAAGATTTGCAATCCTAGGATGACAAGTAATCAATTTAATTCTATAAATGTAAATTGCTTGAAAGGAAATTGAGCACAAGAAAACAAACCACAATTGACATGATTTCTTTTTACCATGGTGTTCGGGGACTTACGAGCTCCCTTAGTCTACGTTGAGGTTAACCCAAACGAATTGGACTAGCTCCACGAACTAAGCCGAAACACCTCAATCCATTAGTGGTAGCTCTTTCCCGCTCCGGGTAGGTGAGCTCTAACCTTCACAACTTCGCCGGGTCTTCTCACAACCCTCTTTGAGAAGATCACTGTGCACAACACCTCCAATGCCATTTAGGAATCGGCAAACTCCAAGAGTAATAAGTCAAACCCCTCACTTTTCTCTCACCACGTGCAACAAATGCACAAGCTCAAATGAATGCTAAGTCCAACTCCAGATGCAACAATACACTCTAGATCACTCTCCTTGCTCATAAGGTGCAACACATACACAATTGAGAGGAGAACCTCATATTAGCTCAAGGGAATAGAAATGGATCGAGCAACAACATCTCCAATCGGCCACAAGGAGGTATTTATACGCCACACAAGAAAACTAGCTGTTGGAACGAAATTCCTAAAAAATCAGAATTATTGGAAGTACCGGTGGCAAAACTATGGTACTTCTGCCCCCCTCGTAATGGTAAACAAACTAGCCATTAGAAGTAAAGGACCAATCGAATCTAGAAGTTCCGTTGTACAATATCCGATAGTTCCAATAATCAGAAGTACCGCTCCCATATTCAGACTACCGCTCTCGCGAGGAAGAGAGGACCACAACACATGTGCCTCTTTGGAAAAATATACCGCTACGCAAGCTGGACATTCTACAAAATAGAAGTATCGCTCACACAAAGTCGGTAGTACTGCTCGCTGATCGGATTGCTCACACAGAGCTGGTCGAAAACTCCGACCATCGACTACCCTTGTCCACGACCATGTTGGTCTCTAACCATGTTGTTCGGGTTGACCACACAGGTCTCCGACTATGCTGGTCTCTGACCACGTTGGTTTCAACCACTCAGGTCTTGACCACGTCGACCATATCGATCTTCGACTATATTATTTTAATCACGTCAATTCGACCTTGTTGGTTTTGACCGCACAGGTCTTGACCACGTCGGTTTGACTACGCTGGTTTTGATCACACAGATCTCAACTACGTTAGTTTCGACCATGTCGGTTCGACCACACTAGTTTTGATCACATAGATCTCAACCATGTTGACTCGATGACGCTGGTTTCAACCACACAGATCTTCAATCACGTCGGTTTGACCTCGCTGGTTTCAATCACACAGATCTTTGACCACGTAGGTTCGACCACGCTAGTTTCAATTATATAGATCTTCGACCACCAATGCACGCAGTAGTTTCATGATTACAACGTCGGTAGTTCTGGTCAGCGGTAGTACCGCATACTACACTGTGGTAGTTTCGATTTCCCTGAGAAGTGGAGATACTTCAACATATTTTACAAAATACATTTACAAAGAACAGTTTCATGCTCACAAGGATTATCCATGATTCCCAACAAGTTACAAAACACATTTGCACACTTTTAAAATCATGACACAAAGATTATATACATTAGCTTCAACCATTTGCAAAACACATTTGCAAATATAAGCCTCATACTACAAAGAATGAAAACATGGACTTTAAATACTTGCAAAACACATTCGCAATTTATAATCGCATGTTACAAGGGTTCAACACATGAGCTATAACTATTTGCAAAATACATTCGCAAATACAAGTCTCATGCTAAGGAGAGCTAGAGCAAGTGAGGTTAAGCTATCAACATATGATAAGACTTAAGCTATTAGACATGACTCCTCTTAATAGTATGGTAACCTATACTAGCAATCCGGTCTTCTAACCAAACACTAAGACCGGTAAAAGACTAGAAATATATCCTTAGCCCTAACTAGCTATATCTTTGCCTTAAGTCATAGTCTTGACATGCATCAACTCATGATGTATCCATTACCTCAGCTCTATCAATACATGATGATGGGTCTTCACTTGACTTGATGATCAACACATGATCATCTTTTCTAGGGCATGCATCAACTCATGATGCATCCACCACTTGAATTGGTAATATTCAACAGATGAAGTCATACCAAGTGTTCCTCATTTGTGGAACCTAACCTATTCATCCAATTCATGGAAAATGTTAGTCCACAAATTACCAATTGCCATTAATTACCAAACTTTACCACTAACACATAATAGAGGGACTAGATTCTACAATCTTCCCTTTTTGGTAATTCATAATAATCTCAGCGAATAATGAGATAAAGATTGTATTTCGAGTATACAAAATGTATATAACAATTGTATACTCTAAGATAAGCTTTCAAAGTAAAGCTTTCTTATTCGGTTATCATTAATCATCCAACCATTAATACATAATGGACAAGTTAGATGACAATCCGATTGCAAATGAACTACACAAGCTATATATACTCAAAGGGCGTGTTTGAAAGTAAAGATTCTAAATATGTGTAATAAAGGAAATATAGGTCAATACTTATGAAACCTCAAAATATAGAGTGAACTACCCTTAAACATGTGCAAACAAGTTTGTGTAATAAAGATATATGCACATATTTATTTTGGACTATTTGTGGAGTTCAATCTATATTTTGGATCCAAGAAATGAACTAATATATAAGAATATGATTTCGAATGCATACCTCTTTGATTCACCTTTTCATCTAAATGAGACTAAGCAATAATATACTTAAATAAATATATTAGTTTTACATATAGATTTGTCATTTAATCATATATTTGTATGTGAGTAATGCAACAAGATTGTAAGAAAGATATCAAATGCATATCTCAATGATTTCAACTTTTTCATCCATATGAGACTAAGTAATATTATAATGAACAAATAAGATTAGTCTCACAAATGCATTTGTCATTATCACCAAAGCCAACTTAAATGGAGTTTGATTTTTCAATAGTTAGTATTAATAACCGTTTGTAAACTTTCAGGACGGTTATTAACACAAACCGTCGATGATATCTGCCATTATCACAGACGGTTTGTATCAATAACCGTATGGGAATTATCACAGACGGCTATTGATATAAGCCGTCTTTGATGTTTTGTATTATAACAGATGGTTCGTATTAATAATCATCTGTGAAAATATCACAGACGGTTATTCGTATAAACCGTCTGTCATAATTGCATATCATAGGCGGTACACGGTCACGCTTGTAAAACCGTTTGTGATAATTACAATACAGATGGTTCTCTATGAACTGTCTGTGATATAGCCATCTAATATAGCCTCTTTTGTAGTAGTGAACATTGCCAATTAAATTTCTAAATCTCCAAATTGCAATGATCAATCATAAATTAGGATCTTCTCGCATGGTCCTTCGTAATCAGATCGATCTACAAAACGTCTCGCGTTCTGCTGGTTCGCGCCGGCACATGCAAGGATTAGTTAACGTAGGGGAAAGATCAATCCAGGGAAATGGCAGATGGATGATCTTAGGGAACAATCTGTTTCTTCTCTCTGTATCTTTCTCTAGGCAGAAACAGAATTGGAATATAGACTAGTATACTATATCAGAGATCACATCACAGCAGGCAAGCCAGGGCCTCGAGGGAGCCCTTGGCAGTGCCCTTGGCGTTGTTGCACACTGCCATGGTCTTGTTGTTCTTGCCGCTGTACTCCACCTTGACGTCGAGGAGATCCACGCCGCTGCACGGCTGCTTCTCCAAGCAGAGCAGGCTCACGGCCTCTGGAGTCGACGACGTGCCGGTGATGTTGCGGAACGTGACGTCTTTGACGGTGACCGTAGAGCTGCCCTTGGTGTTGCAGATCTTCTCGGGGCAGTACTTCTGGTCGATGATGATGGGGTTGGCCACGTCCTCCATCTTGATGTTCTCGAACGTCAGTTTCGACGCCGTGATCGGCGACAGCGCGTTCTCGTAGGTCTTGATGCGGACGCCATTTGTGCTGCTCCTGAGCACGCAGTCCCTGACGGTGACATCGGTCACGTCCTTCTCGCCCTTGTACCTCCCGAGGCAGCCCACGCTGATGCCCTGCCCTGGGCCGCAGGTCACGCCGGTGATGCTGACGCGGGCGCTTCCCGCCCCAACGGAGATGCAGTCGTCTCCGGTACCGATGGTCGCACCAGTGACGGCTATATTGGACGAGTCACCGATATGGATGCCGTCGGTGTTGGGGCTGTCTGCTGGCGCGGTGATGGTCACGTTCTTGACGGTCACGTCCGTGGACATGTAGATGTTGATGTGGAAGAACTTTGCATTGAGTAGCGTGATGCCTGAGACGGTCCCGTTCTTCACGAAGTCCAGCACCAGCGTCTACACCACACACACACACGCACCCGCACCCGCACCAGCATTACAGACGTCCAAGGAATGTCGATATATATTCGTGTTTATATGCATGCACGTACGTTGGGCAAGGCCTTGCATTCATCGCTCCAGACGGCTTTTCCCTGGCCGTCGAGCGTGCCGGAGCCGGTGATGACAATGTTGTCGACGTGCAGGATCTCCACCCAGTTACCCTCGTACTTGGTCAGGTCGGTGGAGCCCAGCAGGGTGCCGTCGAGCTGGATGGTGACATCGCCCTTGCACGGCCCGCTGAAGTCGAGAGGGCCAACCAGGAAGTCGCCCTTGGGGATGAGGATCGTCTGCTGCCCGGCCGCCCCGCACGCCGACTTCCACGCATCCTGGAGCGCCTGAAAGCGATCGTCGCAGCTCATTGTCGGTCAGCGAAAGCATCCCCCATAACATCAGTCGACAAGATCCCGTGATGGCGGAAATCTATGTTTGTTTCTTATAAAAATTACCTTTGTGCTGTCCGTCTTGGCGTCGGCGGTTGCGCCGAGCTTGGTGATGTCGAAGGCCCCGCCGGGTCCGGACGCCTCTGCGGCGCCTTCCGGTGCAGGGGCAGGAGCAGCGCTCCCCTTTGCTACGGACCTTGTTGCTGCGCTCGTGGCGCACACGATCATCAGGATGAACAAGACCCTGATAGTATTGTTCCTCAAAGCCATTTTCGTCCTACTGCTGCTCCTCGCCGCTGTACAGATGTTTCAAAAGATATGCTGCTCCAGAGAGGAGACCCGTTTGCGACGTTCAAGGCATGTTGGTCTTGCCTTTGCTATTTTCAGGCTATGGTTGAGCAGTGTCCCTGTCCTCTAGTTTCGAATTTTTTGTACGGATAATCTATTTTTTATTCGAAATTACATAAATATACCCGCGGGAAATTTTTTTGCAAAAATAGGCTCCAGTCGCCTAATGGTTGGGCGACTGGAGACTTTCGCCCAACCAGACCGCGACAGCTGGAGAGTCTACGAACGGTTGGGCGATTAATTGCAGTCGCCCAACCGTTGGGCGCCTTCAATGTAGTCGCCGAACGGTTCGGTGACTAAGATTCAGTCGCCCAACGGTTCGGCGACTGAAGGTGGATATAAGGCCGCGCTCGGCGACGACGAAGCGCCGCACTGTTCTTCCGTTCGGCCAGCGCAGAGAAGAGAGGGGAAAGAGGGAGAGGGAGAGGAGAAGAGAAGGGGGAGGAGGAGAAGGAGTGCGCGTTTTTCAGGTGAGTTTTTGGTGTTATATTTTTTTTAGTGTAGAAGATTAGTTTAGAAAATGTAGTGTAGAAAATTAGTTTAGAAATATAGTTTAGAAAATGTAGTCTAGAAAATTAGTTTAGAAAATTAGTTTAGAAAATGTAGTGTAAAAAATTAGTTTAGAAATATAGTTTAGAAAATTAGTATAGAAAATATAGTTTAGAAAATTAGTTTAGAAAATATAGTCTAGAAAATTAGTTTACAAAATGTAGTATAGAAAATTAGTTTAGAAAATGTAGTCTAGAAAATTAGTTTAGAAATATAGTTTAGAAAATGTAGTTTAGAAATTTAGTTTACAAATTTAATTTTCAAATTTTGTTTAGTAAATATAGTATAGAAATTTAGTTTACAAAATGTATAAACTAAATTTTGTATACCATTTATAATGCATTATTGTACAAAAAATAGTATTTAAATGTACATGTACAAAATTTAATGTTGCAATTATTGTACAAATTTAGATGTAGAAAATTTAGTGTAGAAATTTACATGTAGAAAATGTAATGTTGAAATTATTGTACAAATTTAGATATAGAAAATGTAGTGTTGAAATTTAGATGTAGAAAATTTAATGTTGCAATTCTTATACAAATTTAGATGTAGAACATTGAATGTTGAAATTATTGTACAAATTTTCCAGGTATGGCTCGTGCTGGACGTGACTCGGAGTGGCGGTTCGCGCTGTTGGACGAGCACGTGGACCGCTCCCATCGTGCTTCCCGTCTAGTCCCGCCACCGGGGAGCACGGACGACCCGCCTCAGCTGGGAGTGGTCCGGACACGCACACCTTGCGTGGCCTGGGGACTCGACCCTCGTTGGACCGCCAGGTTTGCACTACTCCAGCGTTTAGTGCGACCGTAAGTTCGTTCCGTGCTGACCTTCACTTTGTTTGCAGGCTGCGGGATGCCGGGCTACTCCCTCTTGCCCGGATGGTGCAGGCCACGGACGAGGATGGAGGCGCTGGCGCCACTGGCGGGGACGAGGGCGGGGACGAGGCGGGCGGGGAGCGATCACGACGCTTTCCGTTCGACCGTTCCCTGCTAACGGCTTTGGTGGACCGTTGGCGGCCCGAGACGCACACTTTCCACCTCCCATTCGGGGAGATGACGCCGACCTTGCAGGATGTGTCCCTGCTCCTTGGGCTTCCGATCGTGGGAGACGCTGCCTTTCTACCGGAGGCCCCGGCCCACTGGCGCGCTGACCTGCTCGCCAGATTCCAGGGTGTCGTTCCATCGGCTGATGACCACCACGTGTTCGGAGAGGAGCAGACCCATGGGCCGACACTGAGGTGGCTCAGACAGTACCGGGTACGTGGTATATAAAATCGATCGTGTCTTCGAAGCTCTTATTTGTGGTATTACGTACTAATAACAACTTTTTTGCATTCAGGTGGAGCGCATGGTTCTGCAGGCAGACGATCAGCAGGTCTCGCGACACCTGGAGGCGTACGTGCTGTGGTTGTTTGGTTGGGTGCTTTTCACCACCAGCCACGGCAACTCGGTGGATGCGCGCCTCATCGCTTATGCGAGGGCGATCGCTGACGGCGAGCCCCACCAGGTCAGCTGGGGATCGGCCGTACTTGCCGCGACGTACCGCGCGCTGTGCGATGCGTGCACGAGGGTCAAGGCAAACTCGATCCTCACAGGCTGTCCCCTTCTACTGCAGTTGTGGTCGTTCGAGCGCTTAAGCGTCGGACGACCTATGCTGGACGACATGGGTCCGTACGGGCCCGAGATGTATCCAGGGGGAGGGGGAGACGTCAACCGGCCGACGATGGATTCTATCTGGTGCGGTACGTTACATGTCATATCAAATATTCCCGAATGGTAATGTCGTTTCGATAATCGACCATTTCATGTCTTTGTGTCCAGGCTGACGTCGGTTCTACCCTATGTGCCGACTCCGGCACAGTACTTGAGAGGCTCACCAGTGGTGGGCAGCTGACCCATGAGGAGGGCGTCAGCTTTGCGTGTCGGATGCACGAGGGGTGTAGACGTATTGTTAGCCTACTGTCCTGCACGAGGCTACCGGCGGTCTCCACGCCCACCGCTCCACCTGCTCGTCCACCAGTGCCACCCCGACCAGCGTGGCACTACTCTGGTGCACCGACGTGGACACGTCCTCCACCGCCTCACCCGGAGCAGCCAGGGGGTTCAGCCTGGGCAGGGCCTCCTACACCGGTTCACTTCACGCCTCCTACGCACACCCCTGTCTTTCCCACCTCGATGGCGCCAGCTACGGGTACGCAGAGGGTCTTATATCGTGTTTATCCGAAGACGACATGCAACGAACTAACGATATTAATATTGCAGGTAGTTACCAGTAGCACGGCGTCTCCCCAGGCCCGGACGATGTGGACCAGTTTTTCGCGGAGTGGCCCGGGCAGTTCTCCGACGCAGCACCGGAGGTTCTCTCTGTCAGTGCCCTCCCCGGTGCACCGGAGGGCACACAGCCAGAGGTGCAGCTGACTCCACCAGCGTAGGGGCGGGATAGACACCCTCCTGCTCGTTTTACTTTTTCGGATCGTCCTAACCCGTTGCACCGGAGGAGGGCCAAGCGAGGCCGTATGGGAGGACGCGGGCGCGGTGACGGGGCACACCAGGGTGACCAGTGAGGCGTGTTGCAGATGCTATATATGTTATGCATGTAATGAAAAAACATGCGGCATGTTACTCTCAGTTATATTATGAAGTTTATTTAAATTTACATAGTCTATCATCTCTCTCCGCACATAAACTATCTCACTTAACAGTGTATGTATCGATTGTTTTCTACTCAATCTTTCATAAAAAAAATTTAAAAACTTTTTACATACCTACAATATACAATGAACATAAACTGTTATTACAACTTCACCGTATTTTTTACCGGTTCAACGTTACAAAATTCACAAAATTTAAAACAATCACGGGGGGCTACATGCAGTCGCCTAACGGTATGGCGACTGCATGCTAGTCGCCTAACGGGATGGCGACTACCCTTAAGTCGCCGAACGGAAGAGCGACTTAATGCAGTCGCTCTACTGTGCAGCGAGATATATTGTGTCGCGGTCTGGTTGGGCGAAAGTCTCCAGTCACCCAACCATTAGGCGACTGGAGCCTATTTTTGCAAAAAAATTTCCCGCGGGTATATTTATTTAATTTCGAATAAAAAATGGATTATCCGTACAAAAAATTCTCTAGTTTCTACAGCTAGGTATGTATTTTTTTCTTCTTTCTCTGACCAACTCTTTCCAGGCTGAACTGTCTGCGATGCACATGCACACATGCATGGATTAGGACTGGCCACGCAAAGACTTCAGCCAAGTAGCTTCAAGATGTTGATGACGTTCGGAGTGGTTCTTCTTTGCATGCATCTTGGTCAGAGATGTGCTTGTTCGGGAGAGCTCATCTTTTTAACTACAAGTTGATTTCGGAATGAAAGACAATTTTTGTGGTACCTTCTACTTCCTAGTTGGCTTGTAGTATCGAGGGATAGTATGGACTTTTTGTGTCAGACTTTAAATTTTTTCCAAGGGTATTATGGATTTTCTGTTCAACATAAACTAATCCCAACACAAATTCCCAGTTTCGTATTTTATAAATGAATAGAATACAAATCAAATATTGTAACAACTACGATTTGAATCGAAAATATACTCATTCGGTCGGATCTGGATATTCTTGTAACTTATATAGTATGTATGAAGATATTAATGATATTTTATTCTCGTATAATCACGCTTAATCATTTTAATTCATTACTTCACCTAAAGAAACACAAATTTAAATTGAATTAAAAAACTTGTCCAATCAATTAGTTGTATTGCAATAAAATATGTATATTGCTTCACTGAGAACAAATATAGATACGAATACCAGAGTTTTGAGAGGCTCAAAGGGGCACCTAGAGCCTAAAATTTAAGATAGAAGAGAGGTGTAGAGTGTGTATCTCATATTCAATCTCAACTCAAACCCAAATGTTCTCTCTCTTTCTATGATACCCTAGGGGTCATATTTATAGCAATGTAAAAGGAGGTTACATAAATACCCCTTTTTGGGTCCTAACAGTGCGAGTAAATATGTCATTTCCTTAGTATGGCCTTTACGGGTCTGCATTCTATTTTATATTTACACTTGACCTTGTTCCTAGTGGGCCAATTGGGCTAAGGTAGAGGGCACTCCTTCAACAGTATTCTTTTCTGTAAATCCACTTGTTGTAGGGGGTGGCCCAACTCAAATGGCGGGGCCCTGCAACTGACCCAATATGTAATAGGTCCAATAGTATAGGGACACGTGTATAAAAAATGTACCAATGTACCCCTACCTTTTGTAATTATTAAGAGGGTAGGATATAAATTTTCCATCCAATCCCACTCATGTATATAAGCCCCTAAGAGGGTATGAGGGGCTAGATCCATTCATTTTATACACGAGCACTCTCCCCTATCATTGGCTCTATATAGCTAGTCCCCTTCATTATTGTTTAGTCCGTAGACACAATAGTTGGCGCCGTCCATGGGGACTCACACAAGAAGCTGTGCAAGGGAAGGCGCTACAGAGGGCGACTATCGGAGTGCTCGTGTCGCAAGTACCCCGGATCAACCAGCTTTTGGTAGTTTTCAAAAGTGATGCTACTGCCGGCGGTGGTCTACTGTGTTGGATGCTATGATCACTTCATCTACGATCACATTGTGGCCAGCTCTTCACCGATAGCTACGACCTCCTTGTGGTTGAGACTTCATTGACGCTAGTTCGAAGCATCGGGATGTAGCGCATGTGCTCCGAAGCCTTCGCTCCCCTGCTGACTTTGTCAACACCTATTGCACCTTCGGTGATGTCATTCGACCCCTTGAGGTCGAACCTTCGCCGACACTCGTTCGACCACCTCGTGGTCATAGATTTCCACCGAGATTTCCGCACCATCCCTTCCCAGAGACTTCGCATGACCTCCGCACGACTTCACTCGATCTCCACTGTGCTCCGCGTGGATATTGCCTTCGACAAACTTCACCCGGTCTTCGTGTGACTTTACATGATCTTTGCCGAGCTCTATGCGGATGTTGTCTCTAATGGACCTTGCACGATCCCCGCAGGACCCCGCGTTGCCGTCGCTGACCTTCTCACAGTTCAGACTCCGTCGGCATCCGCTCCACGCCTCCGCACCTTCGGGTGAGCGACTCGTGGTCATACATGTTCGTTTGACCATGTGGTCCAGGCATCATCCTCTCACGTCGTGGTTTTGACTTCGTCTGACCGCTGCGTGGTCCTAACCTCATTCAACTGCCTCGTGGTTGTGACCTCATCCGGTTGCCTTATGGACGGGACCTTGCCTGACCACCTTGCGGTCGAGACTTTATTCGACCTCCTCATGGTCATAGATACTTCGTCTGACTGCCTCGTGGTCGTGGTCGTAGACGCCTTGTCCGACCACCCCGTGGTCAAGACTTCACTCGACCTCCTTGGGGTCATAATTTTGTCAAAATCGCATGGTCGCCTCATGCCCCGGTGTACCTTGCGGAGCATACATTAGCACCGGGAACTTAGCCATCCCGGGCAACTCTACATAGTATAAAAAATTGCACGGTCGCCTTGCGCCATGGCGTACTCTACGGAGTATAAAGCACAGGGAACCTAGTCGTCCCGGGCAACTCCACAGTGTGTAAAAAAATTGCACAATCGGCTCGTGCCCCAGTGTAATCTGTGGAGTATAAAGTGCCAGGAATTTTGCTGTCCTAGGCAACTCTATGAAGTATAAAAAAATCGCACGGTCGCCTCATGCCTTGGCGTACTCTGTGGAGTATAAAGCACCGGAAACTTAGTTGTCCAAGGAAACTATATGGAGTATAAAAAAAGTGCACCGGAAACTTAGTTGTCCAAGGCAACTACAAAGTATAAAGCATCAGGAACTTAGTCGTCCCAAGCAATTTTACAGTGTATAAAAAAATTGCACGGTTGCCTCGCACCCCGACATACTCTACGAAGTATAAAGCACTGAGAACTTAGCCATCTCGAGCAACTCTACGAAGTATAAAAAATTGCATGCCCACCTCACGTCGCGACATACTCTGCATAGTATAAAGCACCGGGAACTCAGCCGTCCTAGGCAACTCTATGGAGTATAAACAACCGCACAAAGTCTACGGCCTACACACGAACTCTACGAAGTATAGATGGTAGTGCGGGACAACTTGTGTGGGTGCGTGTGCTTTGCCCATCCCATTAGGGAGTCCCTACGACAGACCATAACCCTAGTGAGTCGCACATTTCATGCATCTCACCAAGGAGTTTGCCACGCTACTTCGTTCGGCCGCCTCGTGGTCATGGACGCTTCATCCGATCGCCTCTTGGTCATAGACACTTCGCCCGAACACCTAGTGGTTGAGACTTTGTCCATCCACCTTGTGGTCATAGACGCATAGTCCGACCGCCTCATGGTCGAGACCTTGTCCAACCATGTCATGGTCGTAGACACTTCGTTCGTCTACCTTGTGGTCGTAGATGCTTCATCCAACCATCTCATGGTTTGGACTTCGTTTGACCACCTCGTGGTCATAGACGCTTAGTCCGACCACATCACGATCGAGACTTCGTTCAACCACGTCATGGTCATAGACACCTCATCCAACTGCATCACGGTCGAAGACCTCATCCGACCACATCGTGGTCATAGATGCCTCGTCTGATCGTATCATGGTAGAAGATCTTGTTTGTCCGATCACATCGCGGTTGAAGACCTTGTCTGTCCATGTGGTCGTAGACACTTTGTCTATCTACCTCGTGGTCATAGACATTTAGTCCGACCGCATGATGATCATGACTTTATTTGACCACATCGTGGTCGTAGACACCTCATCCTACATTGTCATGGTTGTAGACACCTCGTTCGACTGCATCACAGTCGAAGACCTCATCTATCCACGTCGTGGTCATAGACACTTCTCTGTCCACCTCATAGTCATAGACGAATCGTCCGACCAGCTCATGGTCGTAAATGCTTCGTCCAACCACCTAGCAATTGAGACTTTGTCTGACTGTCTTGCGGTCGTAGACACTTTGTCCGTTCGCCTCATGGTCGTAGACGCATCACCCATCCACCTCGTGGCCATAAACACTTAGTCTGGTCGCCTCGCAGTCGAGACCTCATCCGAGCATGTCGTGGTCATAGACACTTCATCCATCCACCTCATGGTCATAGATGCTTCATCCAACTGCCTTGTGGTCCGAACTTCATCTGATGCTCATAGACGCTTAGTCTAACTACATCGTGGTCGGGACTTCGTCTGACCATGTCGTGGTTGTAGATGCCTCGTCCAACTGCACGCGGTCAAAGACTTCGTCCGACCACACAGTGGTCATAGACACCTCGTCCGACCACATCATAGTCGAAGACATCTGACCACCTCATGGTCAGGACTTCGTTCGGTGCGCGCGTCAGCTTTGTCTCACCACTGAATTAGTTGACCTCGAGTCCGAAGGGCGAGGAACAGACTGGCCACGTTAGATCCATCTCACTGCTAACATCATCGACGTCGAGTCCGAAGGGTGGGGGATGGGCTGCGGGCGCTGCAGCTTCGTCTCACCATCACCTTCGTTGACGCCTAGTCCAAAGGGTGGGGATGGGCCTCACGTGTCGTTACCGAGTCCGTAGGCTAGGGGATGGGCCGCGCGCGCAAGTCTTTGTCTCGTTGCTAACTTCGTCGACGTCAACTTCATCTCGTAGCTGACTTCGTTGACCCCGAGTCCGAAGGGTAGGGGACAGACCATGCATGAAAGACTTTGTCTTGTCGCTAACTTCGTCGACATCAACGTCTCATAGCTGACTTCGTCGACTCCAAGTTCGAAGGGTGTGCAGGAAGGAGCATGTCTCTGTTGTGCTACTTCGTTCGACTGCCTCTCGGTTGAGACTTCGTCCGACCACTGCGTGGTCGTAGATGCCTCATCCAACCAACTCATGGTCATATACGTTTGGTCCGACTGTTCCACGATCATGACTAAGCCCGACCACCTCGTGGTCGTAGACGTTTTGTCCAACCACCTTGTGCTTGTAGATGTTATGTGCGCACAAGTCTTTGTCTCCTCGCCGACTTGATCGACGTAAATTCTATAGGGCGTGGCATAGCCCGTGCGCGCATTAGTTCCGTCTCACCGCTGACTTCATCGATGTCAAGTCTGAAGGGAGGGGGACAGCACGTGCGCGCATTAGTTTTGGCTCGTTTCCGACTTCATCAATGTCAAGTTCGAAGGGTGGGGGATGGGCCGCACACATCATCTTTGTCTAGTCAGCAACTTTTGTCGACCCTGAGTCTAAAGGGTTGGGGACTGGCTGCACATGTCAGCTTCGTCTTGTCACCAACTTCATCAACACCAAGTCCGAAGGGTGGGGGACAGGGCCGCACACGTGTCACCTTCATCTCACTGCCGACTTCGTCGACTCCAAGTCCGAAGGGTGTGTGGGAAGGAGTGTGTCTCTGCCGCTACTTCGTCTAACTGCCTTGCTGTCGAGACTTCGTCTGACTACTACATGGTCATAGATGCCTAATCCAACCACCTCTTTGTTATTGATGTTTTGTCTGACCACGCCGTGGTCACGACCTTGTCTAATCGCCCCACGATCATGACTTCGCCCGACCACCTCATGGTCATAGACGCTTTGTCTGACCATCTTATGGTCATAGACGTTCTGCATATGCAAGTCTTTGTCTCATCGTTGACTTCATCGACATCAAGTCCGAAGGGTGGGGGATGGCCCACGTGCAGGTTAGTTCTGTCTTGCTAATGACTTCGTCGATGTTAAGTTCGAAGGGTGGGGGATGGCCCGCATGCACATCAGTTCCGTCTCACCGTTGACTTCATTGATGTCAAGTCCGAAGGGTGTGGGACAGCCCACACGTACGTCAATTCCATCTCGCTGCTGACTTTGTCGATGTCAAGTCTGAAGGGTTGGTGATGGCCCACGTGCACGTCATTTCCGTCTTGCCGTGGACTTCATCGTTGTTAAGTCCAAAGGGTGGAGGATGGCCCACACACACATCAGTTTCATCTCACTGCTAACTTCGTCAACGTCAAGTTCGAAGGATTCGTCTCGCTGCCGACTTCATCGATGACCAGTTTGAAGGGTGGGGGCAGGTTGCACGCCAACAAGTCTTCATCGTGCACCTGCCTTTGTCGATGCCGAGTCAGAATGGCAGGAGACAAATGCGCGCACCTACGTTTTATCAACTGCTTCCTCGACTCCGCCAGACCACGTTGTGGTCATATACTTTGTCCGACCACATCGTGGTCATAGACATTTCGTCCGACCACCTCGTGGTCATAGACATTTCGTCCGACCACCTCGTGGTCAGGACTTTGTCTGGTGAATGCATCAGCCTTGTCTCACTGCCAACTTCATTGACCCCGAGTCCAAAGGGTAAGGAACAGACCATGCCCATTAGATTCATCTCGCCGCTAGCTTCGTCGATGCGAGTCCAACTGGTGGGGGACGAACTACATGCGCTACATCTTCGTCTCACCGCCACCTTCGTCGACTCCTAGTCCGAAGCGTGGAGATGGGTTGTGTGCATCATAGCTTCATCTCAGCACCACCTTCGTCAATCATGAGTAACTTCAAGACTTCGTATGACCAACTTGTGGTTATAGACGCTTCGTCCAACTACCTCGCGGTCATAGACACAGTCGTCGTGACTTCGTCTGACCACCTTGTGGTCAGGACTTCATCCGGCATGTGCGTCAGCTTTGTCTCATCACCTACTTCATTGTCCCTAAGTCCAAAGGGCGCGGGACGGATCGTGCACGTCAGCTTCTCTTGGCGCCAACTTCGTCGACCTCGAGTCCAAATGGTGGGCGACATACCACGCACGTTAGCTTTGTCTTGCCACCGACTTCGTCGACCTTGAGTCCAAAGGGCAGGGGACGGACCATGTGCGTCAGCTTTGTCTCAGTGCCGACTTCATCGACTCCAAGTCCGAAGGCTGTGTGGGAGGGAGTGCGTCTTTGCTTTTAACTTCAAGACTTCATCCGATCGCCTTGTGGTCATAGATGCTTCGTCCAACAACCTTGCGGTCTGGACTTCATTCGACGTGTGTTAGCTTCATCTCACCGCCGACTTCATCGACCCCGACTCCGAAGGGTGAGCGATGGACCGCGCACGTCAGCTTCGTCTCAGCGGCGACTTCGTCGACTCCAAGTACGAAGTTGTGCGAGAAGGAGCGTGTCTCCACTGTTAACTTCGAGACTTCATCCAACCACCTCGTGGTCGTAGACGCTTCGTCCAACTGTCTTGCGGTCGTAGCATAGTCGTCAGGAATTCGTCCGACCACTTATGCTCGAGAATTCATCGACACTTCCTCCGACCGCTTCGTGGCCACGATTTCGTCCATACCTACGACCACCACATGGTTGCAGCTTCGGTGACCATGTCACGAGCATCGTCATCGTCAGGCCTTCTCCGACTGCATTGGAGGCGCCAACCCAACGGGGCACCCAGCCTTTCAGCGTGGGACTTTGCCGCCTTCGTCTACGAGCCGTTCGAGGCTGGGGCATGACCTATGCACGCTGGCTCGGCTTCTGCCAAGAGATGCCATGACCGCGTCAAGATCAGTCAAACAATCCTGCTCTGGGAGGTTTACAGCGTCCACATCCCCGGGATTTGGGAGCTACCAGTTGCATCAGTTCGCCCATCGGCACCTGCGTGCTTACTGCTGGGGATAGGGGGCAGGCAAGCCTAGGCCAATTGTTCACGTCAGCTCGCATATTGGGACCTCCAAGCTTGCTGTCAAGGAAGTACTGTTGTAGGGGTAGCCCAACCCCCCATTTGTGGGGCCTTACAACTGGCCTAATATGTAATAGACCTAATGGTATAAGGATATGTGTATAAAAGAATGTACAAATGTACACCTACGTTTTGTAATTATTAAGGGGGTAGGATAGAAATTTCCCATCTAATCTCATTCATGTATATAAGCCTCCAAGAGAGGTATGAGTAGTCAGATTCATTTATGTCGTACATGAGCACTCTATCCTATCATCAGCTCTCTCTAGCTAGTTCTCTTCTTTACTGCTTGTTGGTCGTAGCTACAACACCACTAGAGCAAAAAGCTGTTTTGCATAAATCTGTGGGGCTGAGAATTGACATGCTGGCCAGAAAAGGTTGCGCTCACATATCTTTTATAGTATTATCAAAGCTTGGAGTTGGGACAACCGAACATTTTTGCATTTTTCCACTGCAACAGATGGCTCTCACTTAATTCTCGTTAGGTCCTGCACGGTATGTCTTCTGCGCATGGCAGTACCTTTGTTGAGTGTTATTCTATACATGATGTGTAACCTGTGGTACGATAGTGAACAGTATCAAGGGCATATTTGGCAGTGCCCATGTGAGCAGATGGCTCACTCCTTGTTATGTCATTGCATGCCGAAATGGATTGTGCGTTTCATAGTATCGGTGTTAAAAAAAACTCATCTTTTCTACAAGCACTAAGCTTCTCGTGCGTGTAATCAATATTACAGATGCAAACAATCTCTAATTCAACATGAATTGGCACGTAAACTATTACTTAAAAGAAAATTCACTCAAGCCCAAATTTCGAGTTGGGAAAAATATCAGTTTTAAACAATTACCCTAAGTCGGGGAAATTTGATCTATCATTTTAGTTTTAGGATTTTAGCTATTTCCATTGTCTATGATCGACAAAATTATTCCATTGTCTATGATCGACAAAATTAGTCATTGTTGGTCCCGGCTTGCCATTGGAAAATAGATACTCTTCTATTTTTCCCCTTCCCTTTCTGATTTACAAGAATAAGCATGGCTAGCTACAAGGCATCCATTATGGTACCAGCCATGTCACTGGATAGTGAATTATAAATAAAAAGAGTTTTTGAGTTGAAGATATTAATTCTATTTGAATTTAGTATATTCAAATATGCAACTATAAATGTTTCTGGAGTTTTTTTGTGTTCATTAGCAATTTTTTAAGATTTATTTGAATTTTGAAAGCATCTACCAAAATCAAAAATAAATTTGAAATTCCAAAATATCTATGGGCTTAATTTGGTCGGGCGAATCTCTCCATATATTTCTCTTCCAGGCGACGGCCCACTTTTTTCTCCCTTTCTTTCTTTGCTCTGGTTTAAATTGATGCACCACGACATTCATTCATCAAGCAGCCCTATTAAACCATACCATATCAGCCTAGATTCCAACACGACATTTTTTTTCTCATGTTTCTATATGGGAAAACATGTTTTCTATAAATCTCCTTAGAATTTCTTGCATAAATTAGGAGGAGGGCTTGTCCACGTCCGGAATTTGGCGGCCGTTAGATCGAGGCAGCTGGGATGTGTGCAGTCTAGATGGGTTGGAGGGGGGGTTGGCGAAGTGGGGCGTGCGGTGTTGACTGACGGTGGCGTCAGGGTGGTGAGGTTGGCGTGCGGCGCGGCAGTGTGCATGCTTGGACGGCATGGAGGATGGGCGACTTGACATAATTTCTTTGCGTCGGTTAGGGGAGCTGAGTCGAAGGGGAGGCGGAGCTTGCAGAGCTTGCCTCTTCGTGTCTTGCTTGGTGGCAGACGGAGGATTTGGAGCTAGTGTACTTGTCGTGTGGTGGATTTGTTGGTCTCAATTTGCTGCTTTTGTGCTGATGTGGGTGCGACTAACCTCTGTGCTGGTAGGAATAGAGGGCCGTTTGCATGTGCTTAGAAATGTGTGTCTTTGTTCTGAAAAGAATCAGTTTGGGGGATTAGATCGCCGTTAGATGATAGGTTATATGGGGAAAATGGGGTTGTGGTTTTCAATTGTCGCAGTGGTTGTGGAAAGAGTGGGACATGGGTGTTTATATCATTATCATTACTATTATAAAAGAATAAGTTAGTGGTTGCACGTTCATTCTGCTCCAACCGCTCTATTCTCTTAACTTCTCGCCATTCTCTACTTTGCAATCAATCAAAGCAACTCTCTTCTATAGCACAATTCTCTATACATTCAATGAGTTTCGTTGCAATGCACGGGTACGTAACTATGTGCTTACAAATCTGTCTAAAAGAAACAACGTGAGTTTGGATTTTGTCAAGCGTTTAGTCTTTCGATTAGTGGCTGGTGATGGTCCAATTGGTTGTCTCCTTAGATGACCGTGACACGACAGTAGCATTATTCTTCATGAGTCAGCTCTTCCAGTCGCTAATTGAAAGACCAAATATAGCAACAGAGTGGATGAATGGTGTTTTAATAAAATTTGCCCTAAATATTCATCAATCTTTCACTCCAGCAGCTACAGAGTTATGAAAATCAGATTGGGAAGCCAAACCTAGAGAATATGCACCTAACTGTTCTGAAAAATTCAACACAAGCGGTACTACCATTGTGTTACCTGTGGTACTACCGCTCCCCAATGAACAAGAAGAAACTGCTTGAGTTCCAAACCAAAAATCAAAGAAACTTTTGACTTATAGATCCAAATGACATGAAAATTAGCAGGGATCTACTCTAGGGTATTATGATCCTATTTCAACAAATGATTATGAAAAACAAGGCAAAAGATGAGACCTTTTTCAGTTTAAAGGAAAAGTACACCACACCCGAGTCAAAACCAAATCCGGTGAATGCAACCTGCTCGTGGGTAGATGATGACCAAGAAGAGTCTCAAAGGCCAAAGTCAAGCAAAATCGGATTTTCTCATGAATCTTACTATCAAAGTGCCTAGATGGATGGAGATGTACTCCCATGGATAATCTCCATCTCTTACACATCCTTAACATAGCAAGATCACAAGAAGGGAAGAGGAGAGATCAAAATCAACAAAAATCACAAGCACATCAATCAAAACACAATAGAAACTAAAAGAGTTGCACAACGATTGATGTATTGCTTACTTGAGAAGTTAAGTTTTACAGCCACTCCACCTTGAGGACAAAGAGCACATAGGCGCTCACTTTCAAACCCTAACCCTAGAGAAGAGAGCATAAGATACAGGTTGGATAGATTACACATGTCTCTATACCAACCCCCATTTATAGGTGGACAACCAGCCACCTACATTCCTTAGTGGATCCTATCCACTATTATAATAGGGGAAGCCTGTTAACTCCACACACGGGTTTTACTCCCACATGTTCACTTATACAAGATTTTCAAAGTGCATACATTCATATTCGTTAAATCCTCAGCCTTGATCCGCCTTGATCAAACCAATTCCACCTTGACCTAAACCGCTCTCCAACGTATCGCTCATGCGTCGTGGTTTTGATCCAAGATGATTTTCGGTATTTTAGTCAAACTACCAAAATACTCTTCCTTAACCCGGTCATCACCAACCACTACAAGCAATCGTCATGCTTGCCACATGTAGGTGCACCATTAGCTTGCCACGCATCGCCTAGTCTATCCCATCCAGGTTCCACCAAACCATGACTCACTTGGCCCATGCAAGCCACATAGTGCCATCTCGCCGTTCGATCTTGCCTTCCACATTTTCCGTCTTTCTTGTACCATGCTTGAGCTCATCATCTCAACCGGCATTCTTGATCGTTCTGGGCCTCAGCTCCTCTATGTGCCTAGCCCCGATCCTTGCCGTTGAGCACGGTTGACTCCAAGCAACCTTGCACATCCAAAGACAAAGAAATCATTTTCAGGTACAAGTTTTTCACAACTTGACCCACGTTAGTCAAAACATATATCATGCAACCTTAATACAATGACCAAGGTCATTCCAACTCAATTGTCGGAACCCATGTTGGATCGAAATCAGCAACAGAGGGGAGGAGAATGTTGCTTCTTTAAAAAAATCATCCCCCAAAGTATCTACTTAAGATTTTTCTCACCAAAAGCTATAAAAGCTATGATGAAAAATATCTCATGCTCACTGAAAATTCAAGCTAGACATAAACAAGAAGGATCGACAAAAAAAACTAATAGAGAGAAGAAAAACTAGCAGCAAAAGTCCTCTGGCCAGTCTGACCGGTTATCCTGACCGACGGGACAGTGAGGACAGAGGCCGAAAACAGAAAAGCCTGAAAGACTGAGAATTGAGGAAATCAATAAGATTGATGCCTTGGTGTGGGTGCCCTCTGGCCAAAAGAGTAATTACTTATTCTAAACATCAGAGAGGCTTCAAACCACAAGAGAATTCATCAGAAACCCAAGAAATTGAGAATTGAGCCAAAAAAAACTAAAAAGTCACAGAGAGCTGCCCTCAAACTCAAATTGCCATCTAATCTTTGATCCTTCGACCATGAAACTATGAGATTAGATCAAGAATAGCCTTAGGACTTAGAAGCCCAATCCAGGGCACAATCTTCTGAAGGAAAATTGAAAAGCATCACAAACCCTAGAACAGGGAACCAGAGGAAGAACTGGGCGCAAGATGAAAAGGAAAAAAGATTCTCCCGATTCAATCATTTTTCTCTTGGAACTAGCTAACCAAAAGGTCTAGAAATACAATCCCATCACAGAGCAATCCATTTTGCACCTTCTCAGCTAGAAACAACACCAAATCACAAAACTGAGAAATCATCCAGAGCAAGAACACGAAGAAGAAATCAAGAGACGGGAGTAACTCAAATCAAATTGATTCATCCCCATGAATGATTGAGTACAGAGGAATGATTACATGGAATCCCCATACGCAATTGATACATGAGAATCACACTACATGCTTTCACTTGAGCTCACAAGACTAGACACACACAAGGAAGAACTCAAGAACAGAGAAGCTACGGGAGACAAGCAAAACAACCCTCTGCCATCTCCCAGCAACTCCAAAACTGAAAGCACAAAGTAGATACCAAGTCCTCTAAAGCCTCTAACCCATCTCACAAGCCATATTACATGCAGGAGACACTCCTCCTTTTATAGCCTCCCACTAATAGGTTTGCAACATGCTTTGCCCATTAAGCCTCCAACAACTCCAATGCTTTATCCAAAACCCACTTCCTTTAGTGCAGCTTTGCGTATTCACCAAAACGCCCCTCCTGCACCTTCCAGGAAGTTTCCTCATTCCTTGCCTTCCAAGCCTCGCAGCTACCTCGAGCCCTCGCCGTCTTCGGCACACCTCGACCGCTTTGACCTCGGCACCACCTGTGCCAGTCCGGTCATCCCGTGCCTCGCCACGACTCCGCCTCGATGTCCTACACCCATCATAGACAAGAAATACATTACATAGCACCGCTCGAAACATGTAATCACAATTAGCATCAACAAATCGTGCTCAAGCATGAAATTGCCCAAACGACCAATCGGGAAGAAGAATACGCCTCAAGTCCGTCTAACCAAATCCGACTACGCACAAACCACACAACCAAACTCAATCTTTCCAAAACACTCGTCAATTACTCATCACAAGCATGGGGTCACAACCACATGGTTTCTCAACCCGGAGTAACGACTCATGGATCCTCTGTATAAATCGCACTAGTCCAGGATCAGCTAGTGCACACAGTGCAACAAAGATAAATACCAAGCACAAATGACCAATTATATTAAATAAAAGAGTACGGCCTTATGGCCAAGTCTTACATCAACACTCATTGGCAAAATAAACAAAGCAAATAACTGCGGAAGCAAACTGATAAATAGCGAAGCCCAAGCCTGCCCACAGGCAAACGACAGTAAGACGCGGCCTACTCGTCCTGACCTTCACCCCAGTCGACTACTTCTTCCTCTGTATGGAGAGTGCAAGGTGAGTACAAACTTGTACTCCACAAATCACACGGTAAAATACAACATAATGATAAAGGCTTCAATGGAAGGCTTATAGGGTTAGTGCCGGCTTTGACCAAACACCAACCTATCCACGGACATCCCACCCGGATCATCTTTTCCAAAAGATCACGTATGGATTCCATCCATCCACACGTTTCCAAACACTCGTGGATTCCATCCATCTATAAGGTTTTCGAAAACATTTTTGAAAAACAAAATCTAATCCATGAAAAACTTTTACTCAGCATGGCCATGACCATGGGCACGGCTATCCAGGATAGATTATACACTCTGCAGAGGTTGTACAGCTTTACCCACAAGACACGAACATCCCTTTTCGCCACCGGTTTACACACTTCCTTAGGTGTGCGGCAAGGAGTCGTGACAAGGCCTTTACAATGCAAAGCCTTCAACATGGTCGAGCCAACTCTAAGGTTTCACCCTAGTAAGGAATCCACCAGACCGGGACCCCCTCTTGAGCCTAGGTGAGACTTCTCATGGATTAACCACGCTCGCCCAAGTGAGACTTCACATGGCACCAACCATGCTCACTTTCAACCTACAACTTGACTCAGGTTGGGACTTCGCAAATTATTCAGCCAGGGCTGTCCCATACCAGCCATTTGGAAGTACGTTAGGGCTTTGCAATAGTAGCTCACAGACCGGTCCTTAATTGACTTAGGCCCAACCACATACCCCCGTGCACGACAATCAACCACTGCGGCTCCGACCAACAGGGCATGCCTGCACCCACCAATCTAACCAATTGCCTAAGTCTAAATCAATTTTTGTATTTTGTTTTCAAAATAATTCATAAACCTCCTTGACTAGCCAAAGTCAAGAGTACATATCAAAAGCATATGATTTTATGTAAACAGGGTTATCATTTTATGTGAAAGATATCCCAAAACAAACATTATAACTAAGCAGGTCTAAGCATTTGACATAATATTCTCTAGCCAACACTAATGTATTAACTAGAGTTTTAATCTAGGGTTACAAGGTATCAAGATAATTCAAGGTCAATGGAGATAATAACAAGTAGGCAATAGCTAAATTCAAAACTAAATTGAAATAATTGAATAAAAATATGCATGCAGAATAATTTAAATCAACATAAATTTTGTTTTGAAAACTGGGATCAACATGATCAAGGAGTGTGACTTGCCTTGCCCTTCAACTTGGTTTGAATCTTTATCGAAGAATTTTCCCGAATCGTCAAAGTCTACACGTGAAAATAACCCACCAAATTCAACTAAATTCAAAATAAATTCAAATTGACTTCAAATATTTGAATTGAGGCTAGAAATGGATAGAGGGAAATTTTTGATGAATTTAGAAATCTGAATGGGCTCAATCGGAGTTAGGACGAAGAAGAACGGGCTCCGGGAAATTTGAAAAGAGAGAAAATGGAAAATCAGGATTTTTGGAATTATTCTTCTAAAGGAAAATATGAATTATGACATCAGCAGAGAATTTATTTTCGGCCGAATTGTTTTCCTACAGAAAAATTGAATTATTGCGCCATGCTGGCGTCACCTCTAGGGCATGGCACTGACAGGTGGGGCCCAGGTCCATGTGGACCGAGCCCATGGACCGGGGGTGGTGGTGAGGTGGTGCGGGTGGAGGAGGTGGCTTGCGTGGTGCCGACGGGGCAGGAGCGGCCGAGGTGGCACCGACGTGGTGCCACATGGCTGCCACTTGGCTGCCACGCCAGCACCCGAAGCTGTGCCGGCCGGAGGTGCACGGCAGCGGTGCTCCGGCGCATGGCGGCCGGTGGCGAGGGTCGGAGAACGGAGGGGAGCGCACGGGGAATCCGGGGACGGCTTGGGCTTTACTGCGAGTGGCCAGAAGACGGTCGGCGACGAGGACGGCGGCGGCGCGGCACGGGTCTTCGACAGACAGGACGCTCCGGCGACGCTCCGGCCCGAGGGAGCAGCGGGGCAGCTTCGCACGGACGCGGCGGAGCCGATGGCGGCGTCAGCTAGGAGGGAGGAGGCTTGGGTCGGCAGCGATTTCTCACCAAAGCCCTAGGCGGCGGCGGAGGTGGTGGCGCACGGCGCGGGGCGGTGAGAGGCTCGGGAGGGAGAGCGGAGGTGGGGGCGGGGTTGTGTGGAAGAAGGCGGAGCCGGGGGAGGGCTTAAATAGGGGAGGGGAGGGGAGTAGGGGTGGAAACGAGCCGAGCCGAGCCGGCTCGAGCCAAGCTCGGTCTGGCTCGGGTGAACAGTAGGCTCGGCTCGTTTCCGAAACGAGCTACGCGAGGGGCTCGGCTCGGCTCGAGCCAGCTCGCGAGCCCGAATGGCTCGAAGTCAACAGAGAGCAGGCCCTTCACCGAACGAGCCAAAATGGCTTGAAGTTAACCAAACGAGCCATTCAAGCCAAAATGGCTTGAATGAGCCCAAACGAGCCAAAATGGCTTGAACTTCAGTAGTTGCAGGCAGAGCAGCAGAGAGCATTCACACTTCACAGCCTCACAGGGAGCATTCAGCCATTCGCGGTGAATCACAGAGAGCATTCACAGCGAGGAACACGGCGAGGAGCTGCCACGCATTGCGCGCCACGCCGGCGGAGGGAGGGATGAGCCAGATGAGCACCCCCGTGGAGATGGAGGCCAGCAGAGGCTTGATGGCAGCGCCCTACAGCGCCGGCTTCGGTGGCGGTGACGCCGGCGCGGGGAAGATGCTACCACCGCGAGGGAAGATGCCGCCGCCGCCGTGGGGGAAGATGCCGCCGCCGCGGAGACGGGCGAGAGGAGGCGGCGAGCGGTGGCGGTGTGGGCTAGGGTTAGGGGTTTGGGGGTGGGAGTGGGAGGTGAGCGGGGAGGCCGCAGCGCTGGAGGTGGGGGTCATGGCGGCGGCGGAGGGGGATGGGGAGAGGGGAGGTGAGATTCCCGGCGAAGCAGTGGGGAATCTGGGGATTCATGAAGTGGGAGGCAGCAGGCACCAGGCAGGAGTCGCACGACTGCAAGAGTGGGTGGGAGATGGACGGGAGATGCGAGCCAAATAGCTCGTGAGCTGGCTCGCGAGCAGCTCGAGCTCGGCTCATTTTTTTCACGAGCTAGAAAGCAGGCTTGGCTCGGCTTGAAATTTAACGAGCTCGAGCCGAGCCGGCTCGGCTCGTAATGAGCTCGAGCCGAGCCACGAGCCAGGAGCCTCAAGCTATTTTTCCACCCTGAGAGGGGAGGTCCGGCGGGAATTTCTCGCCGGAGCGAGCGGCGGTTGCGGGTGGCCGGTGCGGAAATGGGGGAGGAGGTGGGCGCGTGGGGCGCGGGAGTGTGGGAGAGGAGGTGGGGAAGTGGGGAGTTGGGTGGCGCGTGCACGGGAAGGGAGTGGCCGGCATGAGGTGGCCGGCGGGTAAGGCGGGGCAGTTGCGCCGGGGAAGAAGAGGGAGGCAGCGACCAGGTAGGAGAAGGCCCTGACAGGCGGGCCTGTCAGCGGGAGAGGGAGGGCGGGCGGTGGCGATTGCGCCACGCGGCGGGGGCGGTGATTGGGTGGACCGGGGAGAGAGGGGAAACGGACAGGGAGATGGGCCAGGTGGCGGGGTTCGAGCCATCTGGGCCACACGCATGTCAAGCGGAGGAGGGGGCTAGGCGGGATCAGGGGTGAAATCTGACCGTCCACGTGGCGGCCGGAGGAGAGGGAGGGGCAATTTTTATTTTTATTTCTGATTTTGATTTTCAGAAAGGACCAGAAAATTCAATAGTGCTCAGAAAAATATGAAATAAACTCCAAAATTTCTAGAAAAATTCAGAGAACCTCCTGGAGACATTTTGGACTTAATAAAAATACTTCCAACTAATGTTGGTATTTACTTTTCATATTTAAAATACTTTTTGTTTTCAAATATACATTTTTAAACTCCAGAAAAACCAGGAAACCAAATAAGAGCCAAATAACTCCATATAATTAATCTAAAGTAGAATTTTTGTAGAAAATCAAAATATCATTTCATTTAATAATTATTTTTAGGTTTTTCTTAAAATACTTTTCAAATCCAGTTTTTTTTTCAAAAACAGAAATTCAGGGCAAATCCAAAAATAAAATTTAGGCCACAAAAATACTTATTTTAATTTTAATTTTAATTTAATTTAATTAATTAATTATTTATTTATTTTTATTTTTATAAAAACCTGGGTTGTTACATCAATTCATGACTCAAATCCCCAAAACATTGTTTTCTGGGATAGTAGCGCACCTACAATGCCGATACTACCACATTACGGTACTACCGCGCCCCAAACCGATACTACTGCGCCCGATTGGACCTCTCTAAAAAAATGTACCGCCATAGTTGGAGCTACTGCATTGCGGTACTACTGCGCAAACACCTGCGTTATGACCGCATTCACAATTGTGGTACTACCGATTTTTCTAGAACTTCCAGAAACCAGTCCAAATCAAATGCAACATTTGTAAAACCATTTGACCACTCCACAAACGTTGCAATAGTTCATTACGACAGTATTCTGGACCTTCTCACATGCTCTTTCAATATGCCCCTTGATGAACCCATTGGTAATTCCTCAAAATGCGAATTGAAAGTGGTTTTTTAGAGAAAGAAGGAATAATGTTGCAAAGAGAGCTCCAAATGGTCAAAAGAAGATTGCGAAGAACACATGATGACCATTTGAAATAGAAATGGATAGAAGTTATTGAAAATGATAGTTTTACTCAAAAACTTCATATCCACCAAAAGTGTCGAGCAATCTCACTCTAGGTCCATAAGAAAGAACAATTGTTCGATTTGATCTTAGTCATGGTGAGAAGTGATAGAAAATCACAGCAACACAAGAAAGCTCCAAAAATCAAAATTTTGCATAAAAACTCTACATCGCGCTCTACATGTATATTTTTATCGATCTTTCTTCCACTTTGCCAATAGAATCATCAAGATGCATGGAAGAATATATAGCACGACTAGAATGAAGTGACTGCATTTTATTCATTTTAAGCATTAGGAGTCATGAAGAATTAGGAGCCATGAAGATTATCCAAAGTGACTTTCCAAGAATCACACCAAGCCATAAAAAGTGAAAGTACTATCTAGATCATGCCAAAACATATATAGCCAAGCTCAAGGCAAATAAGCATTGATTCTAAAATTAAATGGATTTGTACTATGTCATGATATCCATAAATGAGTCAAGCCATGTCAATATACTAAATGGAACTAACAAGCTATAATTGAGGCATTTTAGAGTGCTACAAGTTCAAAAATAAAACATTTTATTTAAGCACTTGATATCACTGGTAATTGAACGAATTTAGCACATTTGGCACCTTTCTAACTTCATTTTTGGTTTTAGCCGAGTTTCAACCATTTTTCACAAAATTTCGTTTTCTTGACCATGTACTAGATCTCAAGCCTTATGTAACCACTCCAAGCAAGAAGCTTAAGAAGGTGATCTTGGTCATCTAAAACTTCCTTTGAGTTCATACCTAGTGTAATAGCAAGTTATCTCGTGAGACAGAATTTGTTAGATCAATTTTTTCGCACAAAAGAGATCATATTGCATTTTCTTGACTTAGTTCAAGAACAAAGAGCTACTACTAACTCATGCTTCAATAAAGAATTAACATAGCTCAATCTAAATCTTAATTTAAGTTTAAGACTCAACTTAACTTATTTGACATGGTATGAATCACGAGAGGATTCGCTAGAACAAAACATTATTTAATTTAAGTTTTTCACATTTAAAAGAACTAGCATGGTAAGACCTAAGTTACACATAGAAGGACATGATAAACATGGCAAGCTAGCACATGACATGGCAAGGTGTAAATCAATTTATCATATCACACAAGGATAATAGTCAATGCTCCATGTATTTATATTACAATGCACATTGCTGAATTTAAATGCAATATGATGCAATAAAGATCCTAGCTCCCCCTCAGCAAGTGAGGCAATTTTATAATCAATTTGGTTCAAGTTGATTTATATCAATATTAAACTCAAGAAAAACTCAAATGAATTCCTTTTGAACCAAAGTAATAAGCAAGAGAGAAGAAGCTTGGAAAATGATGAAGTAGCAGTCCTTAAAGCATAGATAAGATAGAAGGATTACTATTGCTCAGACTGGCGCTCTCATCTACCCCATATGACTCCAGGACTATTAGTTGGTCATCTAAAACACAAGGGAGTAAACACATTCCTAGTCTACCCTAGGGGCCCAACCCTACTAGACCTAAAAAAAGTGAGCGAACTCAACCTAGTGAGAAAAGAAGCAACTAATAAGTATCATCCTAAGGTTACAAGATGAGAGGAAGAAGTCTAAATAGCATAGTATGATACCAACCCAAGTCTTTGCTAGGAATCTAACCCAAATGCACCCATAAACAAAGTACAACATAAAGTAAATGTACATATAATACAGAAAGTACATGATACTCCTCCTCAAGTTAAACCATAAGGAAAAATCACCCTAAGCTCTACTCGTACGGTCATGAACCTCGAGCTATTTAAAGGCTTGGTGAAAATGTTAGCCAGCTGGTGGTCACTCTCCACAAACTGAAGCACTATGTCTCCCTTCTCCACAAGGTCTCTAAGGAAATGATATCAGATATGTATGTGCTTGATCCTAGCATGCTGCACTAGGTTCTTGGCAATGTTAATGGTAGAAGTGTTATCACAGAAAAGAGAAACCTATCTAAGGCTAACCCAAACCATCCAAAGTACCCGACTACAGCAACTAGCGACTGCAACATACTTGGCCTAACACTGGACTGCTTCCTAGAAGACCAAGAAATAAAAGAAGTACCAATGAATTGGCAAGTACAGAAAGTGCTCTTTCTATCTATCCTACAGCCAGCAAAGTCTGCGTCGGAGAAGTCTCTAAGAGAAAGACATGAAGCAGAAGAGTACCAAATACCATAGTCTAGAGTAGCTCAAAGGTACTTGAAGATGCGCTTACTGTCTGACAGTGAGAGATGCAAGGAAAAGACTGAAATCGAGCACACAGACATATAGCGAAGTGTATGTCCGGCCTCGAAGAAGTGAGGTATAGGAGGGAATCAATCATGCTGTGGTATTCCTCCTAATCTACAGGCTTGCCATCCTCGTCTGGATCAAGTGTAGTTGAGGTCACCATAGGAGTTGACACCGGTTTGCCATCACTCATGTCGAAGCATCTCAGCTCTCAAGTGTACTTGCCTTGATGCAAGAAGGTTTCCTCCCAAGTCTTCTTGATTTGGAAGCCGAGAAAGAATCTCAACTCATCCATCATGCTCATCTCGAACTCTATGCTCATAACATCAGAAAACTGGGAAACAAAAGTATGAGAGGAGCCACCAAAGATAATATCATCCACATAAATCTGGATGAGTAGAAAGTCATTACCATGCCTACGAATGAACAAAGCCTTATCTACCTTACCCATCTCAAACCTATAATTCAAGAGATAAGACTTAACCCTCTCATACCAAGCTCTAGGGGCTTGCTTAAGTCCATACAAGGCTTTGAAAATCTTGAAGACATGGTTTGGATATTTGGAGTTCTCAAAACCTGGAGGCTGTCTAACATAGGCCTCTTCCTCAATAAACCCACTAAGGAAGTCACTCTTGACATCCATTTGGTATAGCTTGAAGCCCTTAGACATTGCGAATATAAGCAAAATCCTAATGGCATCTAGCCTACCATCAGGGGCGAAGGTCTTCTCAAAATCTAAACTCTCAACCTGGGAGAAATCCTGAGTTACCAGTCTAATCTTGTTTCGAGTGACTACCTCAACCTCACTCTGCTTGTTCTTAAAGACCCACTTGGTTCTTATGACATTATAACCACTAAGGGATCAACAGGTGACTAAACCGGTTTCTCTCAGAATTCTCTAACTTCTCATGCGTGGCATTGACCCAAGACTCATCAAAAAGTGCATGACATATATCTTTGGGCTCAAAAGTGGTGACAAAAGTAGAGTGTAGACAGAAGTGAGATAAGCTAGATTTTGAACGTATGACATGCTCAAGAAGATCACCTATGATCTGCTCAAGAGGATGTCGGTGCTAAATGTGTCTGGGAGGTCCTGGATGAGAAGAAAAATTGGCCTCTACCTCATGAGCTATGGAGGTAGGAGCAGAGCCACAAGCTCTAGAAGAGGTAGAAGGTAAAGGCTAATCTCCCTGAGATGCAGTGGCAAAAGTGGGCACTTCAGGGATAGATGGGACTGGATCGAGTAGAAAACCTTCATCTCCATCATCCTCATCATCTATAAAGATGGTCTCGGACTGCATAACTGGACCTGAGATGTTAGGCCTAGTACTAGGACTAGCCTCATCGAAGATAACCTCGCAGGTCCCTATGATCCTACTAGTCTCACAGTCCTAGACCCTATAACCCCACGAAGAAGTCGAGTAACTCAAAAAGATACCATCGGAAGAATGAGACTTGAACTTATCTAGATTCTCAAACTTCGAAATAAAACACTTGCAACTGAAAACATGAAAATGAGAGACATTGGGCTTCCGCCCATACCTCAACTCATAAGAAGTGTGATGCAAGTGTGCCCTAAGAAAAACTCTTTTTGAAACATGACATGCGGTGGCTATAGCCATGGCCCAAACTTCCTAGGTGTACCGTACTTATCTAGCATCGTCTTGGTCATCTCAACTAAGATACGGTTCTTCCTCTCCACAATGTCATTTTGCTAAGGAACATGTGGAGACAAGAACTGATGTCTACACTTGTCTCATCACAGAAGATCTTAAAGTAGGAGTTCTTGAACTCTGTACCGTTGTCACTATAAATCGCTCGTAAGACACTTGGGAGCTCAACAGACAACCTATCGAACAAACCTCAAAAATAACTGAAGGTCTCATCCTTCGAGGTTAAGAAATATACCCAAGAGAACCTCGAGAAGTCATCAACCACAACATGAATGTACCACTTCCAACCCGTTGATTGCACTCTAGCTGGACCAACAGTGTCCATATGAAGAAGCTGTCCTGGTGCATCAGTCATAGTCGCAACGACCAGGGGATGAGAAGCGGCAACCATCTTGCCACACCGCAAGGAGCACAAATTGAGTCTTTGACCATCTTGAGCTTACGCAGACCGTGAACGAGGTCGTGGCTAATCACTCGGGTCAAATGATCAAAGCTAATGTGACAAGTCTCCTATGCTAGAAGGAAAGATCACGAGACTTAGAAGCAACTAAGCATCGGAGAGAATCACCATAAAACTAAATAAATTTAGCATGAATGATCCTCCAAGAATTAAAGATTTTACAAGTATTTTTCTTAAAACTTACCTCAAAATCATCACCGGTAAGCTGAGAAATAGATAGCAAATTATAACACAGCTTACTTACTAACGCAATATCACTAAGAATGAAAGAATTATTAATGTGCACAGTACCTTTATCGATGACTCGACCAGACGAAGTATCTCCAAAGGTGTTCGTCTCATTACCTGGAGCTCGGACTAGGGAAGAGAACTAACGGGAATCTATGGTCATGTGATGAGAACAACCAGAGTCAATAAGCCAAACCTCACCCTTTCCAGCCCAGCGAACCTGAGTTAGTGAGAAGAAAGCATCAGTGGCTCAGTACGAGGTAAATAAGAGCAAATCTATGAACCCAGTACTGAGTTACACAACGAGCAGTAGATCTAGTCACATAAATAAAAGATTGATCTCTCGCCACACAACGCACTCCGCCTCTCACAGAAATAGATGGTCTAGAAGCAGACCTCAAGCCTCTACTGGGTTCGACTACTATTGATGAGTGGGTCTGACCTACAGCAGTATGCTGATCACATCGCGGATAGCTACCTCGTTAGGAAAAATGAGGCCTATCCTCAGGACAATGAAAACTCAGACCAGAAGCAACTTGAGAACTAAAACTAGAAGAAACCTGAAAGCCAAGTCCTCGATGTTGCCTAAAACCAAGCAACTTAGAAGAACTACCTACGACTCTAGACTTTATGTTGGTCTTAGGAGCACTCCAAGTCTGGGGCTGACCCTAAATACCCCTAAGAGCGTGAACACGATCTCTATATGAGATCTTGGCATGCCTAAAGCAGAATTCAACCATATATCCATCCTTCTAACAGAAGGTGCAATGATACTTTGCCTTCTGAGAGGTCGAAGCAGCAGGTGGCACAACCTTACTGTCAAAAATCCCCTAGACAAAACCCATAGACCTAAAAATAATCTTTTTATCATTGGGTGAAACCTCGATCATGCCTCCAGCTACAGCTCTAACAACTATAGGTGGATGTTTTCTCACATGCTCTAAAAAAATCATATCCTAGACCTTGATTAAACTTGCAAATCTTAGATTTGTCTAGGATAAAATTGATCCTTTCCTTGACTTCTACAAATTTTTCAACAGTGTTCATGAGGCACTCACATTTCCGAAAAAGAGAAGCAAAAGAAGAACAAGGAGAAGGAGAGGATGAGAAACTAAAAGAAGATAATTGAATAGCATGTGCATACATCTCCCTATACTCGGCTGCCTTAACATTGAGGGCATCACAAGACATATAGGGACAGTTTTAATCCTAGCCATTTGGACCTCGTAACTCTTCCTAAAAGTTTCTTGCACATCCCCCATTTTCTCCTCAAACTCAACACGGAACAAACAATCAGATTATGCCTTCTCTAGTAAATCCTTAGTTAGTTTCACACATTTTTATCCAATGCAATCAATTCAGATTTTAATTTTTCATAATTATTACATGGTGAGCTAACAAGAGCCTTAAAAGCATACTGTGCCATTTTCTTATCATAATCACACATATCCTGAAATTGCTTAGAAACAGATTCAAGTTCAGTAGTAAATTTAGTGCAGTTGGCACAAGAATCAATATGCTCAATCAAGGCAGCATGCATTTCAGTGATTTTATGATCTGCCTTCTTTAAATTAATCTTCAAGTTGGTACAGCTATATAGATTTCAGGCAGATAAAGGAGCATGATATATAATTCTCTAAAAGCATTGTCCTTATCATCACATGAGGTGCAGTATGTACTCTCAACAGAATCAGACTGAGAAGGAACAATTCTAATCATTTCTAATCTAGCTAACAGACTAACATTCTCCACCTTAAGCTAATCCAGCTCAGAAATCACACTATCATGCGTGGTCCTTAGTTTCTCTATATCTCCAACAAAGAAGCACATACATCACAATCATCATGGGAGGAAGTAGATCTAAGTGAAGTAATCTCCCGTGTCACACTCTCTACCTCCTTATCTAAATCACCATACCTAGCCATAGACCTAGCATAAAACTTTTCTAACTTGAGAAAAGTATCATTAAGCTGGTCATAGGAGGGACATACCTCATTGGAGTCACTTTAGAGATCATCATCGCTAATAACATTCTCATCAGCCATGAAGCACATCCTGGTGAAGTCGTCACCGTCCTTGGTGTCCTCCTATGGATCATCCTCGCCATCGTCGTCGCTTCGGCCTTCCATGTCGCTGATGTCAAAGTTATCAAAGGTGGTAGGATGTGGTGGAAGAGCTTCTTGGCATTATTGAAGTTGTGGTACTTCTTCTCCTTGCCTTGATCCTGAGCTGGGGCTTCTTATTGTGGTTTTTGTTGATGTAGTCATTATTGTTTGGACCACCAAAGTTGTTCTTACCCTTCTCCAGCTTGGGGCAGTTTGCTCTAATATGGTTGGGGTCACCACATTCAAAGCAAATCACTGAACCTCCTCTCCATCATAGCCAGAAAGTTCTCATACGCATACAAGAGGGTTAGAGAGAGGAAGAACCCTCTTGTATGCATATGAGAACTTTCTGGCTATGATGGCTAGGTCACTCTCTGGAAATTGCTCAAGCTAGTCATCGCTCACATTGCACAACACAGCCAAAGAGAACCCAGAAGCACCATCAGACGGTGCTCCAGAGGTAGAAGTGGGATTAGTGACCAAGGCTATCGACTGCGTCTTCGTCTTGTGAGAGACGATGTTGATCTCATGAGTCTTGAGGAGTGAGTACAACGCATCAAGAGTCAAGGTCGACAGATCAGTCATGTCCTTGATGGTGGTCACCTTCATCTCCCAAATTCTAATATCCAAGGCAGAAAGCATATAACAAGTATTAACTGAGTCTAGATATGTGAAACCAACAGCTCGGAGGTTGCTTAGAATCTTCTAAAATCTGCCAAAGCACTCATCCAAGGACTCACTAGCAAGCATATCGAATTTGTTATATTCTTGCTTGTATTGGTCCAGTCGAACAGTTTTGATCTGGGTGGTGCCCTCATAGTATGCATCGAGGGTAACCCAGATCTAATACCAATTGAAAGATCGAAGTTGGTAATAGAGAGGGGGTGATGATGTAGGTGTTTCTAACCTTTGTGCTGGTAGGAATAGAGGGTCGTTTGCATGTGCTTAGAAATGTGTGTGTTTGTTCTGAAAAGAATTAGTTTGGAGCATTAGATCGTCGTTAGATGACAGGTTATGTGGGGAAACTGGGGTTGTGGTTTTTAATTATCGTAGTGATTGTGGAAAGAGGAGTGGAACAGGGTTGTTTATATGCGCTTACAAATCTCTATGTAAAACAAGCAACGTGAGTTTGGATTTTGTTAGGAGTTTAGGCTTCGATTGGTGCCTGGTGATGGTCCGATTTGTTGTCTCATTAGATGACCATGACAAGGCAGTAGCATATATTCTTCTTGAGTCAGCTCTTCCAGCCGCTAATTGAAAGACCGAAGATGGCAACATAGGAAGGTGAATGATGCCTTAATAAAATTTCCCTCAAATATTCGCCAATCTTTCACACTAGTAGCTACAGAGCTATGAAGATCAGCTTAAGAAGTCAAAACTAGAGAACATGCACCTGACTGTTCTGAAAAATTTAGCACAAGCAGTACTACCGTTGTGTTACCTATGGTACTATCGCTCCCCAATGAACAGGAAGAAACAACCCGAGTTTCAAAAGGAAAATCAAAGGAACTTTTGACTTGTAGATCTAAATGACATGAAAATTAGCAAGGATCTACTCTAGGGTATTCTGATCCTATTTTAACAAATGATCATGAAAAACATGGCAAAAGTTGTGATTTTTTTAGTTTGAAGGAAAAGTGCACCACACCCAAGTCAAAACCAAAAGAAGTGAATACAACTTACTCGTGGGTAGATGATGGCCATGAAGGGTCTAGAGGAATTCCCACATGCCACAACAAGTTAGATCACCAAAGAACCTAAGCGAAAAACCCCTGGATCATGAGATGATCATAAAGGCCAAAGTCATGCAAAACTGGGTTTTCTTATGAATCTTGCAATCAAAGTGCCTAAATGGATTGAGATGTACTTGTAAGGATTATTTCCAACACTTACACATCCTTGGCACCGCGAGAGATCAAAACTAACCAAAATCACAAGCGCATCAATCAGAACACAATAAAGACTCAAAGAGTTTCATAATGATTAATGTATTCCTTACCTGGGAAGTTAGATTTTACAGCCATTGCACCTTAAAGGCAAGGAGCACACAAGGCACTCACTCTCAAACCCTAACCCTAGAGAAGAGCGCACAAGAGATGGGTTAGATAGGTTACACATGTCTCTATACCAACACTTTTTTATAGGTGGGCAACCAGCCACCTACATTCCTTAGTGGATCATATCCACTATTATAATAGGGAAAGCCCGTTAACTCCACACACAGGTTTTACTTACATATGTTCACTTATGCACATTTTTCAAAGCGCATAAGTTTATATGCACTAAATCCTTAGCCTTAATCAAACCAACTCCACCTTAACCTAAACCGCTCTCCAATGTACCACCCATGCACCACAGCTTTGATCAAAATGGTTTTTGGTATTTTGGTCTAACTACCAAAATACCTTTACTTGACCCAGTCATCACCAAACACTACAAGCAATCATCATGCTTGCAACGTGTAGGTGCACTACTAGCTTGCCACGCGTTGCCCAGTCTCTCCCGTCCAGGTTCCACCGAACCATGACTCACTTGGCCCGTGCAAGCCATATGGTACCATTCCGCTGTTCGACCCTGTACATCCAAGACAAAGAATTCATTTTCGGGCATAAATTTTTCACAACTTGACTCATGTTAGTCAAAATATGCATCATGCAATCTTAATGTAATGACCCAGGTCATCTCAACTCAATCCATGACTCAAATCCCCAAACCCTGTTTTTTCGGTAGATCGATAGTATCGCACCTACAATGTCTATACTACCGTGCCCCTAAGCCGGTACTACAGCACCTGATAAGACATCTCTGGAAAAAATGTACCGCCACATAGTCGGAGTTACCGCGTTGCGGTGGTACTGGCCTGCGGTACGACCTCATTTACAACTGTGGTACTACTGATTTTTCTGAAACTTCCAGAAATCACTCCAAATCAAATGCAATCTTTGCAAAAAAAAACATTTGATCACTCCATAAATCTTACAATGGTTTATCACAATAGTATTCTAATCCTTCTCACATGGTCCTTCACTAACTCAACGGGTGCAGCTCTTTCAATGAAATAGTGCTAATGTTGTCGATTTTACCTGCAGAGTCAGTCATAACCGCACATCCTGCCACACCATACTTGAGTGCACCAACATCAAATGCCTTCTATGCATACAATGCGTAGAGATTTTAAAATTTCTCGAACACCATTGACCAATCATCAAATAAACCCTTCATAACAGTTTTGGCCTTCTCTAATCTGCACAACCTTGACATTATACTGTTCAAGATTGTATCCTCAGATGATCCGATGCCTTTGCTCCATATGGGGTCGCATGAGCTCGTTTGCCACCAAAATCAGGCAAAGGAGTGTATACGCAAGACAGTACTGGTACAGACCAACCTCCACAAATCAAATGATACACTCGATCAGAACCTCCCAACTCCCAACATCTTCAAAACCTCATGCAAGATTGGTTACAGACAAAGATAAACCGTTTGTTTCGAAGCCTGCACCACGGCAAAAGATAAAATTAGTGCAGCTCCCCTCCAAGACAAACAAAACTGCATAAGAATCCACATCGTTCCGCCACCCCCTTCTAGCGCACAGATTCCACGTCTTCGCCTCCCAACACGACCCGGAAGCTCAAAACTAGCTCGCAGTTCAGCTCTGCACTAAAAACTAAAAAAACTCATGCAACAGAACAGGGGCGAGCCAGACCAACCCTTAAAATAAGCAGATTGAAATGCTAGAGAACAATAGCATCAACAGGAAAGGAAGCAGCCAGTGCCCAACGCGCATAATGAATCGGTCTAGGTATATTGTCCACACATGAATATTTATACAACACTCTCCATATATATATCTGACTTCAAGAAAAATTAGGATCTAAGCTAAATACAACGGAGCTACCGCCACTAGTAACTCAAGCCACCGGCCACAATTTTGTCAGCTCGCGGCCAGTCCTCCCGTCTTCTTAGGTGCTCTTGCCAGCGTTGAGTGGGTGGAAGACCCCTTGATTTCTAGAAGTAATTTTAGTTTTCTATAGTTTCTTCTGTTTTGTAAGATGTACAAATTTCCAACTCCCATTCACACCGCTATTATGGTGTTGGTTCTACACATCAATAGAAATCGTTGACAATTTACTTTCATTGCCATGATCATTGGTAATTATGACATCGTTACAAAATATGGAGTCCACAATGAGAAAGATGAAGACACGAACATGTCATTCATCTATAATCTTTAATATAAAAGTTCGAGTACCTACATACTTTATTTATGAATTGCTAATATAAATCAGAGTATTTTTGTAACATCCCAAAAATTCGCTTTTGGAAAAAAAATTAATTTTAAATTAATTATTTTAAAGTATTTGAACTTTATTTGGATTTATCTGAAGTTTATTTCAAAATCTAAAGCAAGAAAATGTATTTTAAATATTTTATTAAAGCCAAAAAGAGTTTATTTTATTTTCCCCAACCTTCCCTAAATTTTAAAATAGTTTTAAAGAATTTTCTGGAATTAAAAATCAACTTTTAAAAGTTAAAAAGTATTTTAAGTTTAAAAATTAAATACCAACATTAGTTGGAAATATTTTTATTAAGTCCAAAATATCACCAGGAGCTTCTGTAAATTTTTCTGGAATGTTTGGAAGTATTTTCATATTTTTCTGAGCTTTATTGAATTTCCTAGCTTTTTCTGAAAATCAAAATTTAAAAATAAAAATCCCAACTCCCTACCTCCGGCCGACGCGTGGACGGCCCAGATCCGCCCACGTCGCCGCCCGGCCCAATCCCGGCCACTCTCCCTCTCCCACCGCCAAGCGGGTCCGGCCCGTCAGCCTTCCCCGCCTACCACTCCTCCTCGCCCGACGCGTGGACGGCTCGGATGAGCTGAGTCCCCGCGCTTGGCCCATCTCGCCGTCCCCTCTCCCTTAAACCCCGCAGCCGCCAATTTCCCCTCCCCGCCACGCGTCTCCATCCTAGCCACCCCCCTTGCTGCCCACTCTCTCCCTCCCTTTCTCTCACTGCGCGTGGGCCCCGCCTGTCAGGCCTCTCTAACCCGCGCGCCGTCTTCTTCCTCCCACTCGGCCGCACCATCTCCGCTGCCATCTTCGCCGCCCCTCGCCCTGCCGGGTTTTCTTTCCTTTTCCGCCACCCGTGCGACCCGCGCTCTTTCCTTCTTCCTCCCCCGATTCCCTTCCTTCTACGGCCGCACCTTCCTTTCTCTCTCTCTCTCTCTCTCTCTCCGCAATCCCCGCCAACCGCAATCACCGGCGAGAAATTCCCGGCAGCTCCCCCTCCCCGACCCCTATAAAAGCCCCTCCCCGGCCTCCCTTCTCTCCGCACCACCTCCCTCGGCCATCCTTTCCCCCTCCCGAGCTCCGCAGCCCTGCCACACGACCCTCTCTCTCTCTCTCTCTCCGAGCTTCGCCGCCAACTCCGGCGAGGTACCCTCACCGCTCCGGCCATCCCCTAGCTCCACCGAGGACACCTCGAGGATCCCCGTGCCAGTGCGAAGCTCTACAGCCCCTCGGCCAAGCCTCCCCGCCGCCGCCGCTCTCTCGTCGCCGACGCCCGAGCCCCGAGCCAAGGTGATTTGGACTCCCCGTCGCCCCCTCTCCCTCTTCCGCCCCTGCTGCTAGCCGCCGTCCACCGGAGCTCTGGCGAGCCTCGCCCCTGAGCGCTGCTCCGGCCAGCCCGGCCACGTCGGCCGTTGGACTGACGTGGCAGGTGAGGTGGCAGCTGACGTGGCCGCCACGCGGGCGCCACGTAAGCACCGAATGCCACCCCACCCCACCCGTGCCACCTCAGCCTCGCCTGTGGTCAGTGGACCTGGTCCATGGACCGGGCCCACCTGTCGGTCAGCCCACCCCAGGGCTGATGTCTTGCTGACGTTATAAACCCATTTTCCTTTAGAAAAATAATTCCAGAAAATCAGTCTTTTTCTTTTTCTGTGATGTTAAACTTTCGAGAGCCCGTTCTCCTTCATCGTAACTCCGATTTGAGCCGTTCAAATTTCTAAATTTTTATAAAATCATAAACTACTCAAATATACACTGTTTTTGAATTTTTAAATTTTATTTGAATTGTTTTGTACTTATTTGCTTTGTTTGTTTGTCTTTTGCGCGTAGAATCCGACGTCGCCGAAGAGTTTGTCGAACCGCAGCAAGAGGGACCAAACAGTGCACAAGATGGCAAGTCTCCTTTGATCATTTTGAACCTATGTTTGTGAAATATTTTAATTATTTTAAATTAATGTGCATCGCTATTTACATAGAACCCTAATTTTTGTCTTAGCAAGTTAGTTAAACCAATTGTTGTTATGCCCTCAATTGAAGTTGAATGCCATGTACCTTTGTAACTGTTGTGGCTATAGGCCAAACAGAGAGAGAGATGGTAGTGGAGAGTGATGGAGATGAGTATAATGGCTTGCCCCCTCCCCATGGCCTGTATTCATATATATACACATGAGGAGTGCTTTTACAGTTATACCCTTACATCTGGTTATCCCCTCTAGGGGCACTTATGTCATTACACATGGCCTATTCTGGGCCTTATAACCTCCTACCAGGCCTGCTGGGTTTAGGTGGGGGCCACCCCTACGACAGGAGCCTCTCATGGTGAAGGGCTTCACGGGGCCGAAGCCATGTCGCCGAGTCCTTTGGCCCCCTCCGTCCCCGCGGCCTGTGAACTTTTCCAAACTTGAGCCGGGGCGGCGCTGTAGCCGAAGCAGACGTGCGCGCTCCGTCCCTCACCCTTCAAACGGGCGGCGGCGGAGGTGGCCCTAGCCGAAGTAGACGCGCGCCGGGGGCGTTGCACTGGCACAGGTAAGCGTAGCGGGCCCCTGAGTCGCCGCGTGAGCCTTAAGTGATAAGGGACATGCTGCGACGCTCGCTCTTCCGGCCGTCCACGTGGCGAAGCGTGCTTGGCGCGGTGCGGGCCTTGAGGCGTCGTGACCATTAATGTGACGGCGGACTCCCGGCAGTTGGACTTCTGCCGATTGGACTTCCGCCGGTTGGCTCCCCTGCTGATGGGGTATATATATGGCGCTGGTGCGGCGTTGTTCCTGCATATATTGTGATAGAATCTGCTCCCTTAAAATGGGCCCCTGCCGTGCATCAACATTCCTGGGTGACGCTGAGCGGCTTGGGGAATGTAGTAGGCGCACGCGCTTCGTCCCCTACCCTTTAATCCGGATCCTCTGTGATTCCACCGCACTATTCCCTGGATCAGTAGATAGTGCTCACAGATCACAGTTCTGAATATCAAAGTTCATATCATGCGGAAACGTAAATATAATAGTAGACTTACTCATGGGCCGATTAGGCCGAAACCAATAAATTGCAGCAGCGGAAGAACGAAGCACACAGGTGGGACCTTCAGGACATGCCCACAGGCAGCCAACTGGAGGTTCGCGACCTAGCCCTTGACATCTTCATCTTCTCGGCCAGCTTGTCCAATCTTGTTGCTGAGGCGAGGTGATTTGATTTCCTGATTCTGAATTTTTGTCGCAAAAGCGAGCATGAGCACTCCGACCCCATGCTCCGCGAGCCAATACACAGAATGCAAATAAATAGTATGCATGGCTTAACAAAGGAGAGGCTCAGGCTATTTTATTTTTGCGTAGAGTGCTTTTGAATACAATTAATTAAAAAGTCCTATGACTTAGCAATTTTGGAACAAATCATAATGTACAAGGAAATGCATTATTAATATCGATTCAGATTCCATCCACCGTTACATGGCATCTGCACCATATAGCAATTTCTTCAGCGTTATAGCCGCTTAACTTACCACTGGGACGACGCCCAGGACAATTCCAAACCAGGGCAGTCCTTCGCCCTTCAAGTTTCCATTCCCATTTTTCCAAACATTTTTAAATAGAACTAACTCGAGTAAGTTCCCATGTCCGCCCATGACCGTGGGCACGGCTATTCGAATAGTTTTGACTCTGCAGAGTTTGTACACTTTCACCACAAGAGATGAATTATCTTTGTTGCCAACATGCTTCCTTAGGCATGAGACCCAGATAATTTATCACAAAGCCTTTACCTTACTCCGATCTAGCTAGACACCACCCACGCTGAGGTTTCACCGCTGAAGGGTTACACCACCACAGTCAGAAGCCCCCTCTTGCGCCGTGCGAGTACAGTACACCCTGTGCCTCACTGTGAGTAAACCAGTACACCCTGGCACCCACTTTCCTCGGTGATATCTGAACTAAACCCTTGCAAGTTATTCAGCTAGGTCGTACCCATTATAGACTTGTGGTTGTACTGTTTTACATCAGGAGGTCATCACAAGATTCAGTCCTTAGTATTATCTGAGCAGTTCTACCACACTCCATAATTTGTGCTCCCACCGCACCACATACCAGCCCCCAAACCATCCGCTCAGATATTTAAGCAAGTTAGGATTTTTGGGAGCATAAAATAATCATGTCCAAATATACCAGTCATTCCCACCATGACTGCCCAAACCAGTTTCTCATGATTTAAAATGACAATGATGTTTGGGACATTTCAGCGCCCCCAAGTATCTATGCAGTACTAAGCATGGCGTATAATTACGAACTTATTTCCAAAAGTTACTACTATAATTTTACTAGGGTGACAAGGTTCACGTAATCAAATATTCCAAAGGAGGTGTAATATTAGCAAAGGTAACAATGGGCATATAACTAGAATCTCAAATTAAACATGTATTTGCATATGAAATAACAGCATGCAATTTGATAATTTAAAACAAAATAATTTGCAGAAAATGTAGGTTCAACATGATCAAAGTATTGACTCGCCTGGCGCGGTTTACCGCGATCTTGAGCTCACACGAAGTTGTCTCATACGATGATCTTTAATTCCTGGTCTTCATCGATCTTGGTCCCGCTTGATTCATAGAATGTTCAGGACTTCAATCTCTAATTATGCGATAAACGACTGAATCCAAATAAAAGCAAATAACTTAAAAGTTCCAAATAAATCCGAATAAAATCAATTTATTTTTACTATGAGTCGATGGGTGATTTGGGTTATTTGAGGTAAGGTCGATGTTGTGCGGAGTATCGATGGAGTCACAAAAGGGGGTTGGAACGAAGTGACGATTGGTAGAAGGACATTCGATGAAGCAGAAGCTGAGGAGGGTTCGTGATACAGGGATATTGATGATGTTATTCTTACTTCAGATTAGAGGGTGATTAGGTTTAGCCAACCATTGATTAGCACGGGTTAACCTATTTTATTTAATAACTTCTTTTATTATTTTCGTATTTATCAAGGAAGTTCCATGTGTTAGGTAGACCTATGTATCGATGTACGAGTCTGGCTGGGTATGTATTCCTTGCAACTTAGGTTATGGTAGAGGCAAACTGGCCGATGGATGAGATCTGTACTTATTCTATAAATCTTTTAATCAAAAGTATTCTAACACTTGGATATCTTTATTAAGTTTTAGAATAATCTATGATATAGGCTTTTACTTATTAATTAGATTAAGATAAATAGTAAGGGCTCAATATTTATTCTTATATGGTAATTAATTAAAATTTAAATCTCTAATAATCCCATTATCATATTTTAGGTATCTTCATTCATAGCTAGGCTAAATTTAAGTTGAATTTAGGATCCACTCATATGGGTCCTAACTTGTTATATATATATACAATTATGCTTAATACTATTATGTACTAAGGCTAGTGTCAATATTTAATTAGTGGTACCATTATCATTTTATTTGCACCTTTGTTATTATTAAGCTTAGCTTTAATTGAAATTTATTTACCTAGCAAAACTTGTCGTACAGGGTTATATATTAATATAGCTACTTAATCAAATATACTATGGAGATTTGTTTAGCGACGGTATGTTAAATGCTAGTGCATACATTATAATGAAGTGTAATCTTTATTAAGTTTTGAGTATCTAACCATAGTCGTTTTATGTGGAATGTTAATTTAAATACCAACTGTCATTATTAACTAAATCTAGCTTTTGAGATTTATTTATCGGCGATGTACTTAATGGTGGAGTTTATATTATAAATCATGACTTTCCAATTTAAATATGTATTTCATTTAATTTGGTGTTGGCATGAATCAGGAATTATTTAAAGTTTAACCATGAGTCAATTATATACAATGTAGCCTCTAAGTCAATTTGAATATCATGGCCTAAAGGTTGGTGGCTTAATGTTCACATTATTTAATAGTCAAAAAGGATTCTTCTAATGGCTAGGCTATAAAGATATTGGTTTATGGTTTGAACTTTACAGAGGTTAATTTTATAACATTTACTAATATGCAAGGTTTCAGGCTTTATTGTTTAATAAATTTTCAATTGCTAAGTTGTCATTCCATGAGAGCATACACCTAGCAACATCCCTACTAAGCCTTTAATTAATAGTTAGGATTTAATTAATGGCACCACTACCATTTTGTCTATAGCCGATTATTATTAGGCTTAGTTTTTAGTTTCAATTTAAATCCTATTCATCTATCATGGGTTCATGTTTTGACATAGCTATTAATTAAATCTACAAAAGGGAATTTGTTGAAATGATGGTAGGATAAAGGTTAAAGTTTACATTTTAATTTCATGCAAGGGTAATCTTTATTTAAACTTGGACATTTTAACCAAAGGCACTTTTCTTTATCAATATCTTTAATACTTAGCCTTTTAGACAATTATTCAAACCATATTAATTAATCATATATGAACTAACCCAAATTTAAATCTTACATAACCTCTTTTATATCCTAATTAAATTTGGTTAGCTTCCCTAGACTATTACCTAGGCAAGAGTTATCATACGAGGTCATACTTTAATATTGCTATTTCAATTAAACCACTACCGGGAGCATGTTAAATGATAACACATCTAAAGGTACCTTCATTAAATTCAGATCTTTAACCAAACCACTTTTCTTTACTAATGCTTTTGTTTAATAATTATTTTAGGATAAGTAATAAAGGTGCATTAGTTATTCATAGTGCAATTAACCAAAGATTAAATCCTAAATAATCTCATTTATATATATCAGTTAAACTTATTAGTTTCCATGGTCAACATTCTGATTTTTCCCAGATTTTCTCTATAAATTTTCCCAAATAAAGTGGATTAAAATTAAATAAAATAAAAAGAATGTGTAAGGGGAAGAGGATGGGATCGAACCCAGATCAACACAGCGATCGCGCACTCTGCTAGCCACTCAGACTCCTGGTGTTACCTGATTGGGAGGGGAAGGAGTAGCACATAAGCTGAGTGGCAGCAGGGGCCCGAAGCAGAGGAGCCAAAGGCGCGGACCGGCGGCGGTGCGGTCGGCGGCGGGCTGCCGGAGGGCTGGCGGTGGCGGCCGAAATGGGATGCCCGCGCGTCGAGGAACCCGTTGATGGGGTCGGCGGGGGCTGGGGGTCACCGGAGAGGGGTCGGCGGCGGGCGGCGACGGAGCTCTCGGGGAAGGATCGTCGCCGGCGAGCTACAGGTCCGGGGAGGCTCGGCCGATCGCCCGGTTGACTTCATGGGGTGCTCAGGAAGATGTGGGGGTGAGGAATTGGAAGACGGTGGCTCGGTGAGGGAGATTGACTCGGCGGCCGGCGGTGGGGAACGGCCGGCGGCGGGGTGCAAAGGGCGGCGGCACCGGCGTGGAGGAAGGGCAACATTGGCCGGCTTATGAGCAGTAGGGCATTGGGAGGAACTCACCCACGGAGGCGGCTTGGCCGGGGAGGGTCCACGGCGGGCTGGCGGCGCGGACCGGTGGCGGCGTGGGAAGGAGCCTCGGCGCCGGCGCCGGCGGGTCGATGTGGAGCTCGGCCGAGGGCAGGAACAGCTCCGCCGTGCTCCTAGGGTGCTCGGGGGTGAAGGAATCGACCCGGCGGGCTCTCAATCGGCGGCGACGGCCTGCGTACGAGCGGAAGGGGAATGGAGGAGGGAAGGAGGGAGAAGGGCGCGGAGGAGCTTCTTATAGTCACGCGGCAATGCGGGGAAACCAGGGGCGACGACAGAGAAACCATGGGCGGAGGCGGCGCATGCTTGCCACGGGGCGGAAGAGAGCTGCCCGACGCAGAGAAAAGAGGAGAGGTGGCGCGGGTGCTCGGGGAAGGAAGGGAAAAGGAGAGAGGGAGGGGCGGTCCCGCGCGACAGCGAAAGGAGACCAGGGGGGAAGAAAGGAAGGCGGGCGCTGGAGCCGGGGTCCACGCGCCAGTGAGGTGAAGCGCAGGTGGAGGCGAGTCGGGGGAGTTGGGCCGGGCCGGGGGTGGTGGCCGGCCGGCTACACTTTTTTTTTCATTGCTAATCATTTTTTTTGTTTATACATGTGTACAAGTGTATATATATATATATATATATATATCTTTATACCATTACTTTGGTATACATATATATTCACTTTTTTTTTGCTTTTGTTTACCATACTAGTCCTTTTGTATATAATTGCATACATTTTATTTATTTATTTTTGTTGCCCTTGTACTATCATTCTCAAAATGAAATTTTATATTTTATTAACTCAGGTTTCCTTCTCCTTATACTGGATCATCTTTTCAGATTCGACTTTTAAATTTCAATTCTCTATTATTGGCATTTTCCCTTTTAGGGCATTATTAATGCTTGTTTCTTTGTCTTTTATGAATTTCAATTTTTGGAACATCAACCAAATTCAGGAAAACACCATAAAATTCAAATTCAAATAGAATATATTGCAAAAATAATTTAAGAAATTCAGATTTTCAAAATTTAAAATTTTGGGATGTTACAGCAGCGGAGCTGACGCCTAGCCGAAGTAGACGCGCGCGCTCCGTCCCCTACCCTTCGAGCGGGTGGCAGCGGAGCTGGCGCCTAGCCGAAGTAGGCGCGCGCGCGCTCCGCCCCTACCCTTCAAACGGGTGGCAGCGGAGCTGGCGCCTAGCCGAAGTAGGCGCGCGCGCTCCGTCCCCTACCCTTCGAATGAGTGGCAGCGGAGCTGGCGCCTTGTGTCGCGAACATCGCCACGCGTGCGGTGTCGTGAGATCTCGCGATGCGGTCTTGCGCTGTAAAGGCTCTTGTACCGTGCGACCCGCCTTGGCGCGCACGGGGCACGTGGCGGCTTATGACTGGTGCGCGGCGGGATGTGAACGGTTGTGTGCTCGCGGCCGCTCGCCTCTTCCCTAGGCAAGGGGGACACGGGGCGGGCGATGAATGGCGCAGCACCGATGCTGTTGTGATCCCCTGGCCCATTAGTGCGCCTTTAATATCCGCTAGGGAGCGTCGTGCTGTGACGGCCCTTGGCGCTTGTGGTCGTGGCCTTTCAGCTTTGGGTATGGGGAACAGCGCTGGACGGGCGTTTGTACAACTGCGGTCGCATCCCGTACGTGGGCCATCGCGACGCTTCGGTACTGGGGCGAGGTGGCTTAAAGTAGCACCCGTGACCGCGCCCCCGCAGTTGTACACCCCCTTCTTGCTTGCGCCGCCTTCCATACTCGCGTAGTATTTTTTGCCGCTGGCCTCCTTCCCGGAGAAGCAATGGCGTCTGATGGCAAGCGTGGTCAGGCGGGTGGTGTCTGCGGCATTCGCCGGCGGTCTTCGCTGTTGGAGGTGAAATACGCGCTCCAAGAGCGCGACCCGGCGGCGGCGAACAAGGAGTGGTTGGTGGCGGAGGAGGAAGGCACGTTCTCCGGCGAGCTGGGCCCCTCGCTGGTGACCGAGAAGACGATCCAAGGGCTTCTGCGCGCGGGGAAGTTGTCCGAGCTCCAGGAGGTACGATTGCCCACCGCCGACGAGATGGAACCGCATCCCGAGAGGTCGGAGGCGGTCGTGTTCGTTGCCTTTTTCGACGCGGGGCTCCGCATCCCAGCGGCGGCTATCGTGGGCGATGTGCTGCGGACCTTCGGGCTGGAGCTGGCGCAACTGACTCCGAACGCAATGGCCCGGCTCGCCGTGTACAGCTGGGCCTTGCGCTCGGGGGCGTGTTGGCCCAGCGCCTCGTTGTTCGCCTACCTTCACGAGGCACGGTGCCAGCCCAAGGACCGGAAGGACGGGACGCTGTCGAGCTTCGGTAGCGTCACCTTTATTCTTCGTCCGGCGTGCAAGAAGCTCTTCCCCGCGAACTCAACTCGCGGGAAGTGGGAGTCTTACTGGATGAAGCGGTGGTTCTACCACCGTGTGGAGAGCGGGAGCGGCCTTGAGTGCACAGGCCAACCGATCGCGTTCAAGCCCTCGCCCGGCCGGACGCTCGATGATGAGGACAGGCGGAGGGCCCAGCGGCTCGTAGGCGTGGCCGCCCGCTTCAACATGCGCGACCTCGCCGAAGAGTACGTGATGTTCAGCGTCGCACCGCTTGCCCGCGACTGGCGTCTTGCCGCCGAGAAGCGTCGAGACGACAATGTTTCGCCATCGATCTGCTTGCTGCCGGCGCCCTCCAGTCTTCGTAAGCCTCGACCGCGTCTCTCCTTTGTTCACACGAAATGCGTTATATGCTGATGTTATCTCCTTTGCTTCAGGGATTTGCTTGGAGGAGGCGGAGCAAGCCGCGCGCGTATTCCTAGGGCCGTACACCGGCAGGGAGCACAAGCAGCGCGCGTCTGCTATCGCCGAGGTGGGGCTGGGGCAAATTAACCGCGTGTGCGAGGCCCTGGGCCTTGCCGTGCCGGACCGTGTCGCTCCAGACGACGGTGCAGCGAAGAAGAAGAAGAAGGTGCCGAGGGGCCGCAGCGGGGTGCCTGCCACGCTTGGCGCGGCAGCAGCAGCAGCTGCTGCTAGTGCTCCCGAGGGCGCGGCGGACGCGGAGTCGGACTCGGCAAGGTATGCCGCTTCAGGCTTGGGTGGCGCAGACGCCGAAGGCGAGGTATCTTCGGCAAGCTCCCCGGACGGCGGGTTTGCCGTGAGCAGCCGGAGGGGGGAAGGCTCGCCGCCCACCGAAGTCGCCGAGGCGGAACCCGTGCGGACCAGTGATGCTGAGGTGGAGTCTTCGGCCGTGGTCGCTGTGGTGCCGGAGGCGCCCTCCACGGGGGCGCACGGAGCCATGCTGCCTTTACCGACAGCGGCAGAAACCGAGGTGCCCCCTGCAACAATAGCCACCGCGGAACCTTCGCCCCCGGGCGCTGCAACCGCGGGGGCTTCCCCAGCCGCGACTGCGGGGGCAGTATCGCTGCTGGCTGCCCCGGCTAAACGGCCGTGTGTGCGGCCGGAGCTCCATCGGACACCGCGGGGATTCGTCGTGGCCACGGGCGTTAGAAGCTTGTGGGACTCCAGTGCAAGTGCCGGGGACCCTGCGGCATATGCGCCTTCCACCCCCCTGGCCACGCCGCCCGCCGCGCAGGGACAGCCGTCGCCTGCCCCGAACGCGGAGGCTTCTGCCCGCGGCGGGACCATTCCTTCTGCGGGGGCTTACGCCACCGCCGCCCTGCCCGGGGATGAGGGGGCGAGTTCCCAAGACCCGCCTTTTGCTACCGAAGGTAGGGTGGCATAACTTACTCTGGTGTATTCTTTCATGCCTTGCAGTGCTCACCTGCAGGCCTGTTTGCAGCGTTGCTCATTCCGGAGGGGGAGCACTTGGCAGAACACGGGACCTCCGCGCGCGTAAGCCCCGCGGACTTCGTGCCGCCCCAGAGACGCTGAGGGCGTGGCGCGGGATTGTGAATCACGCGGCCACCAGCGTCGACCCGCAAGTGCTGCAGGCCTACGGGGCGGGGTGCCTCGAAGATGCCTTCGAGGTGTCTGGGTGAGGGTAAGTACTCCTGCGACAACGCCTGGGCTGGCTGAGCTTGCTAAGTCTTTCCCTTCTGCAGACACTTGTGCTGGGACAGGCCTTGCAAACGGCCTATACTCGTGGCCGAAAGGCGCTCGAGGATAGGCTGCGGGCCGCCGAGGAGAAGCTATGCGAAGCCTCTGGAGCCCGCTCTGCCCAGGACGCCCGCATCCGCCAGCTAGAAGCGGAATGCGCCGAAGCGAGGGCACACGCCGAGGGACTTGTTGCATCGGCGCGGGAGTCGGCCGCGGAAGCTGTTCAACAGAAGTTTGCGGCGGAGCGGGACGGGCTCCTGGAACAGGTCGCCTCGCTAGAGAAGGAAAAAGGCGAGCTTGCCTTGACTCTAGCGGAGCGTAACCAGACGCTTGGCGATGCCTCGGTGGTTGCGTGGGACACCCTGCAAATGCTGGAAGTCCACCTCCAAAGACTTGTGGCTGGAGTGCCGGACCACGCCTTCGGCCCGGAGGAGTTACCGCGGGCCCTTCGCTGGATCCATGACGCCGCCGACGTTGCGCGCGGGGCTGCAACGAACTTTGGTGACCACTGTGCCTATGTGGCGTCGTGCCTGGTGTGCGCCCTCCTTCGGCACCGTGGTTGCACGCACATCGCCGAGCTAGAGAACCCTCAGCTGGAGATGCCCGGCGGGGCCGGAGTGATGTCCGGTGAAGTCCGTGCCGTTCGCCGCCCCTTCAAATTCTTCTACGAGCGGATCTGGGACTACACCGGGATAGCCACCACGCAGGTCGAGCTTCGGAAGTCCCTTCGTGGTGGGGGGAGCCTCGGCCAATTTCTGGACGAAGTCCCGCGGCGCGACGAGGGTGGCGCTGAGGTCCCGCGGCGCGACGAGGGTGGCGCTGAGGCCTCCGAAGATGCCGAAGGCTCACAGGTGCGGCGCCAACGTGGCTAGGTGTGGGCGTGCGTTGTAACGTCTGCCCCTTAATTGAATGAATAAAGTGCGTGTTTGCCTCACGAACTGATTACTTGCCTGCATCCCGGACAGCTTCCTTGCTGGGGGCGACTGCTCGTGTCTGGCCTTGCGACCCGGCGGCGCCTTCGACGCTGGCAAAGGGCCGAGGAGTCGTTGAACTTTTGGGCAGGCCGACCTTCTTCGAGCGAGGCCCCAGCTTTAGCGCGTGTTAAGGACGAGCCCGCGGGATAGCGGCTTAGAACGGCAAGGATGCTGCCGGACCTTTGTACTTGTGTGATTTTCCCGATATGCGGATTTTCTGTCATCTTAGGATATGCGCTGTGTGTTGATGCCACTTTCGGGTTCACCGGTACGCCACATGCTGCGCGGGGACGGGATCTCCGCGCTCGACGCGCGCCATTGGCGAAGTAGTCGCGCAAGGGTTCCTTAGAACGGCGCTTGCGGGGGCAGTCCTTGGCACCTCACCTTTTTACAGTCCGTAGACTAGCGTGTGCGGAGGCGGACCTCGGCACTTCGCCTTTTTATATCCGTGGACTGGCGTGTGCGGAGGCGGACCTCGGCACTTCGCCTTTTTATAGTCCGTGGACTGGCGTGTGCGGAGGCGGACCTCGGCACTTCGCCTTTTTATAGTCCGTCGACTGGCGTGTGCGGAGGCGGACCTCGGCACTTCGCCTTTTTATAGTCCGTGGACTGGCGTGTGCGGAGGCGGACCTCGGCACTTCGCCTTTTTATAGTCCGTGGACTGGCGTGTGCGGAGGCGGACCTCGGCACTTCGCCTTTTTATAGTCCGTGGACTGGCGTGTGCGGAGGCGGACCTCGGCACTTCGCCTTTTTATAGTCCGTCGACTGGCGTGTGCGGAGGCGGACCTCGGCACCTGGCCTTTTTATAGTCCGTAGACTGGCGTGTGCGGAGGCGGACCTCGGCACTTCGCCTTTTTATAGTCCGTAGACTGGCGTGTGCGGAGGCGCACCTCGGCACTTCACCTTTTTATAGTCCATCGACTGGCGTGTGCGGAGGCGGACCTCGGCACTTCACCTTTTTATAGTCCGTGGACTGGCGTGTGCGAAGGCGGACCTCGGCACTTCGCCTTTTTATAGTCCGTGGACTGGCATGTGCAGAGGCGGACCTCGGCACTTCGCCTTTTTATAGTCCGTGGACTGGCGTGTGCGGAGGCGGACCTCGGCACGTCGCCTTTTTATAGTCCGTAGACTGGCGTGTGCGGAGGCGGACCTCGGCACCTGGCCTTTTTATAGTCCGTAGACTGGCGTGTGCGGAGGCGGACCTCGGCACTTCGCCTTTTTATAGTCCGTAGACTGGCGTGTGCCGAGGCGGACCTCGGCACTTCGCCTTTTTATAGTCCGTAGACTGGCGTGTGCGGAGGCGAACCTCGGCACCTTGCCTTTTTATAGTCCGTAGACTGGCGTGTGCGGAGGCGGACCTCGGCACTTCGCCTTTTTATAGTCCGTAGACTGGCGTGTGCGGAGGCGGACCTCGGCACTTCGCCTTTTTATAGTCCGTAGACTGGCACGGGCGAGGGTGGAAGTGCGCGAACGTTCCGTTCCTCTTGCTCCTCATGGCGGGGTAGCCTCTGGCGCGCTGTGTCTTCGGCAACACGCGCTACGCTCACCTCCCGCAGTACGCGAGGGTGAGCCTCGCTACGCTGCGATTAATACTCGTGTCCTCCGCCCGTGTTGCAAAACGCATGGGGGGCCTCCGTAGTTTTATTTATACTCCGCCGAGTGCATGGGGTCACTATCCACGTCCTATTTATACTCCGCAGAGTATGCACAGGGACGAGGTCCCTGGCATGCGCGGAGTTCGCGTCTTGTTTAGACTCCGTAGAGTGCGCAGGGAGGACATCCGCGACTTATTTATACTCCGCAGAGTGCGTGGGGTCAACATTCACGTCCTATTTATACTCCGCAGAGTATGCACAGGGACGAGGTCCCTGGCATGTGCGGAGTTCGCGTCTTGTTTAGACTCCGTAGAGTGCGCAGGGAGAATATCCGCGTCTTATTTATACTCCGCAGAGTGCGTGGGGTCAACATCCACATTCTATTTATACTCCGCAGAGTATGCACAGGGACGAGGTCCCTGGCATGCGCGGAGTTCGCGTCTTGTTTAGACTCCGTAGAGTGCGCAGGGAGAACATCCGCGTCTTATTTATACTCCGCAGAGTGCGTGCGAGGGCGTCCCCTCACGCATCTTCTGTTTATACTCAGGCCCGTCACCCTTGGCTACGGCGAGTGCACACGCGGACGTGCGACTTCGATTTATACTCAGTCCCGTACCCCTGGCTACGGCAAGTGCACACGCGAACGTGCGTCTTTGTTTATACTCAGGCCCGTCACCTTTGGCTACGGCGAGTGCACACGCGAACGTGCGACTTCGATTTATACTCAGTCCCGTACCCCTGGCTACAGCGAGTGCACATGCGAACGTGCGTCTTTGTTTATACTCAGGCCCGTCACCTTTGGCTATGGCGAGTGCACACGCGAACGTGCGACTTCGATTTATACTCAGTCCCGTACCCCTGGCTACGGCAAGTGCACACGCGAACGTGCGTCTTTGTTTATACTCAGGCCCGTCACCTTTGGCTACGACGAGTGCACACGCGAACGTGCGACTTCGATTTATACTCAGTCCCGTACCCCTGGCTACGGCGAGTGCACACGCGAACGTGCGTCTTTGTTTATACTCAGGCCCATCACCTTTGGCTACGGCGAGTGCACACGCGAACGTGCGACTTCGATTTATACTCAGTCCCGTACCCCTGGCTACGGCGAGTGCACACGTGAACGTGCGTCTTTGTTTATACTCAGGCCCGTCACCTTTGGCTACGGCGAGTGCACACGCGAACGTGCGACTTCGATTTATACTCAGTCCCGTACCCCAGGCTACGGCGAGTGCACACGCGAACGTGCGTCTTTGTTTGTACTGCGGCAACGCGCGCGCTGGCCAAGCCTGCGCGCACCTCCGCCGCGTACTTGCGCGTGATGAAGAAAGATTGGTGACAAACGGCGATCTTCATTACATCCCCGTTTGCGCGGGTAAGCAATTACAGGGGGTGGATATACTAACCGTTTGTCCTTGGTGCGGCCGAAGCCTCTAGTCGCTAGACATCTACAGGGCCCGACAAGGCGCCTCTGAATGGCCCCGCGGACCTCCGCGCTGTGACGCCAGCTCTAAGAGCGCCGTTGGGCTTCGCGACGCGGGTACCTGGTACCTGGCTCGATGCGCCGGGCCATATCCTGGTCGCCTCGGACGGTGATGATGGTCCGGGGACCCGAGATCTTCATGCATAGATAGTCGTGATGTGGTACCGCGCCGAAAGAGTTGAGGATTGGGCGCCCTAATATGGCATTGTAGGGGTACGGAAGGTCGACCACGTCGAAGGTGGCATCTTCGGCCCGCACATTGTCATCTTGGCCGAAGGAGACTTGAAGACCTATTTGGCCCAACGCCCGCAGGGGCTGTCCCCCGAAGCCCTGCAGTGGGATTCCTGAGGGCTCTAGGCGGCTTCGAGGGATCCCCATCTGGTCGAAGGCCGCCGCAAACAATACGTTCGCGGAGCTACCGCCGTCCACCAAGGCACGCCCCACGTCGCATCCCGCGATAGTGACCCGGATGACCAGGGGGTCCTGATGAGGGAAGTCCATGCCTTGGGCGTCGTCGGGTGTGAATGTAACTTCGTGCTGCGCCCAGTCCGGCAGTGCTTGCGTTGGGTATGCCGCCACGTGATGTATTCTGCGCGCATAGGCCTTCTGCTGCCGTGCTGAGGCGAATTCCAGCGCAGAGCCTCCGGATATGACGTTAATGACCCTGCGGCGGGTTGCCTCCGGGGCCTGCAGCGACAGGAGGCCCTCCCGAGGCTGCTGTACGTGAGCTTGGATCCGTAAGGGGCCTTCCTGGGGTTGCATCCCTTGCGCCAGTACCTGCATGGGGGCCTCGTACGGAAATTGGACGTGGCCCACCGCAGGCGGACGCGTCTCCGGGTTCCTGTCCCTAGCGGCGCTTTGGCGGAGCGCCGCGATGGAGACACACGAGCGTGTGTCGTGGGTGCCTCGGCCGTGGACTTTGCACCACAGTCCCTGGTGCTGGTCGTCGTAATCTCCACAGCTTTTATCGTCGCGGCCGCGGCCACGACCGCGTCCTCGACCTCGGCGCCCCCGACCGCCACGACCAGCGAAAGTGCTTTCTTCGGAAGCGCCTTCGATGTCGAGGACGAACCGGCCTCGGCACGACTTCTGCTGGCCGCGCTTAGGCCCATTGGACGGCTCCTTGTGCGGGGCTTCCCCGCGTTTGGGCACGTCTTTAGACGACTCCGGCTTGCGTTTGCCCCTCGAGGGGCCGTCCTGCGATGGATCTGCGGTTTTTGTCGGGCCACCGACCTGGTTGGCATCGGAGTCATCTCCTCGCCTTCGGCGAGCGTCTTCTTCCGCCCTGGCGTACTCCTCCATTTTGTCGAAGAGCTTCGCCACCGTCTTGATCGGCTTTCGCGCATTGTACTCGGCCATCGGGCCCGGACGAAGGCCCTGTATGGCTGCATTAACGACGGTGGTTTCATTGATGTCTTTCACTTGGCATCGAATCTTGGCAAAGCGCTTGAAGTAGTCCCGTAGCTTCTCCGAGGGCTTTTGCTTCACAGCGAAGAGTTAGTCCGCGTCGACTCGCTCGACATAGTTTCCCTGGAAGTTGTTGTGAAGGCGGTCGCGGAGCTGCTCCCACGCGTAGATGGAGCCCGGCTCTATGGTAAAAAACCAAGAGAGCGCCACTCCTTGCAGCGCGAGGGGGAGTCCCTTCGCCTTCGTGGTGTCATCTCCGCCCGCGGCCTCGATCGCGGTTTCGTACACGCGCACGAACTAGCGGGGATCCGTGTCGCCTTTGTACGGGTCGACGACGCTAGGGAACTTGAAGTCTTCGGGCCACGCCGCCTGCTGCAGCCCCGCCGAAAGCGGGGACTCCAGATCTACGCGTCGTAGCGGCATGCGACTAGACGTGGGGGCTTCGCGGATGTCCGCCCTCTCCGGTGTGGGCTCGGGCGCGATTACTGGCGCGGCCTGCTGGCTTCGAGCCTCTTGTATATCTCGGACGACTCCGCGAAGGTCCCCTAGTTCCCGCTGGAACGCATTGAGGGCTGCTAGTAGGGCGCTTTCCACCGCAGGTGCTGTCGGGGCCACCGGAATGCCCAGCGGACGGGTCGGTGCAGGGACCATCGCCTCACGATCTCCGGATCCGCCGGATGCTTCGTTGCGGCTACCCTCGGCCGTCTGATCCACGCTGCTGGCGAGGGTGGCGGGGGCTGTCGTTGCAGTGCCAGCGACGGGGTTGGATGTCGTTGTAGCGGCGCTGGCGGGGTCGGTCGTTGTAGCGCTAGCGACGGGGTTGGATGTCATTGTAGCGGCGCTGGCGGGGTCGGTCGTTGTAGCGCCAGCGATAGGGTTGGATATCGTTGTAGCGGCGCTGGCGGGGTCGGTCGGTGTAGCGCGAGCGTCGACGCCCGCGACCGCTGCACCTGCGTCGCCGCCAGCTCCTTCGGCGGCCGATGCCGAAGCCATGGTATTCACGCGCCGCTCCGACCCAGCCGTCTTCTTTCCCTTCGCCGCCGCTGATGAAGCTTTTTTCGGTGCCATCCTTCTTCGGTCTTCTGACTTGTCCTTGTCCTCCCCACGGACTGCGCCAACTGTTTTGGCTACAGGCCAAACAGAGAGAGAGATGGTAGTGGAGAGTGATGGAGATGAGTATAATGGCTTGCCCCCTCCCCATGGCCTGTATTCATATATATACACATGAGGAGTGCTTTTACAGTTATACCCTTACATCTGGTTATCCCCTCTGGGGGCATTTATGTCATTACACATGGCCTATTCTGGGCCTTATAACCTCCTACCAGGCCTGCTGGGTTTGGGTAGGGGCCACCCCTATGACAGTAACCTTAGGATTTCCTTTGCCTCAATAATGAGATTATTATTAAACCTTTGATAAATATTAGAACAGTAGTAAAATGCTTAGTCATGCTATTTAATCTTTGTAACCTTGGAAATGGGAAATTATAATTCTTTTAACTAGTCTTGGTATTTGGAAATTAGTGGCGATTGGAGTTGCCACTGTTCTTTTAAAATAAAATAAAATGTGAAAATTGTTTTAGACCAGGGCGGATGGTTGGATTGGTTTGGTGCAGTTAGCACGAGACTTTGTAATGTGTATGTTGTGCCCTAGTCAATTAAGAACCGACGCTTGTGATTGTCCAGACTAAGCATTAATGTGCAACCCCAAGTCTATATGGGTACGACCTAGCTGATTAACTTACGATAGTCTAATTTAGGTGCCACCAGTGGAAAGTGGGTGCCAGGGATTTACTGGTTATTCACAGTGAGGGACAGGGATTTACTGTACTCATATAGCGCAAGAGGGGCTTCTGACTGGGTGGATTTAACCCTTCAATGGTGAAACCTTAGCAGGTGGTGTCTAGCTAGACTAGAGTGAGGTAAAGGCTATGTGATATTTTATCTGTGTCTCATACCTAAGGAAGCGTGGTGACTATTAAGATAATCTATCTCTTGGGGGTAAAGTTGTACAACCTCTGCAGAGTGTCAAACTATTCGAACAGCCGTGCCCACGGTCAAGGGCGGGCAAGAAATGCATTCACATGGTAGAACTTTGGTCTTTCGCTTTTAAAAACAAAATTTTGGTATTCCGAGAGTGGAGGGAACTCTCGAAAGGGAATACTGGCGGTTGGAGCCAGTGTGGGTGGATGTAACCCGCAGTTCTAAACTTTACCGGTTAGAGTTGGTTAACTAGTGTTGGTGGATAGAACATTCACTATAAAATGCTCATTAGTTTCAGTTAAAGCAATTACCTTGTTAAAACAATGCCTTCGAAAATATTTAGTAGTATTTGAAATAAAACATTGCTTTGTGCAAAAGAACCATATGACTCTCCTTTGTTAAGCCTTGCATCTACTGCATTTTTCCCAAGACTTGCGGAGTACTTTATGTACTCACATGACGCACTAAAAATTAACTCAGAGGAATACGAAGCCCAAGATGGAGACTACGACTACTTCGCGTGTGGATTCGACGAAGGATTCCCGGAGTACTAGGTTGCGTTTCCCCAGTCAATTGCCTGTGGCGTGTTGATGGGTCTTCGCTGGATTTATTTCTGCTTCCGCTGTGTTTTGTGAGTGTGTGAGGTCTTGAAACCTCAGTTGTAATAATAAGACCTTTCGGTCGGTACTCTCTATTATTGTAGTAAAGCGTTGTTGGTTATGTAATCATTTCTGTTTGACTGTGTGCACTAGCTTTGATCTGGGACTAGTGCTGTAATACACAGAGGGACCGGGTTCGGAAATCCAGGGTCCCGACAATTTTTCTCAAAAAAAATATATGTTACTTCACGGACGGGTGGAACATGACAAAGAGGGGCAGTCCATCGTCGATCACCATGCTTGACAATAATGCTACCCATCCCAAGATGGGTTAGCAACGTACCATGCGCGTGACCTTCACCAGTAGCCATTTCCTGCGATATAGAAAAGAACGTGTCAGTATTCGATGATGCAAAATACAACCTAGAATAACACAAAATAATCATGCACACAAACATAGCTGTGCTACCAATTATGCCTATGCCAATGTGCTTATTTGAATGTAACCAGGTATACACATATATACATACATATATAGACACAGATACTAAAACTAACAGTGTGCACTTCTGCAATCCTAGTATCATTTTCTATAATTTTTTAAGCACATAAGAGCAATAAATATATATGTGCAGGCTTACATAATTATTTCCTAAATTACGAACGCATTATGAACACTAAAAATAACAGCGCATATTTCTTCAGCTATTTACAAAAAATTATTATTATCGCCACTACCAAATCACTGTTATGGTAATGAAACACTAGTGACATATTAAGTGCATTGCTTGCATGCAAATGAAGTATACCTTTTCTTGGAAATCTTCACCCACTCTACAATCCTTCCAACTGCAAAATCTCCTAAATTACAACAAAACCATCTCCAAAACTATTACAAACACACCTTCTACTCTCTCTCTCTCTCTCTCTCTCTCTCTCTCTCTTTCTTCTCAAATGAGAGGGCTGAGAGTGTGGCTACCTATTTTATGTGCACGGAAAACATTCGCGACTAATATCCCCACGTGGGTGCATGCGGGAGCGGACGGCCGTGGAATCATGTCAGTGCGTTGTCTCAGTCGGCCACCCGAGATTCCCCCTACCCCTTGCTGCGCAAGCCCCCACCTACTGAGCTTCCACTGCTCGGCAGGAGCTAGCATGCCTTGCCGAGCCAGGGGAGCTTGACAGGCCACTGGGCCCTGCAGGTTCCCGTGCGCACTATCCATGCCGAGCTCGCCTGGCATGCTGCACTGCCCACGTTCTATCGAACTCTAGTGGCACGGTAGGTTACATGCGTCATTTACCATGCCTGCTGAGTTCCGGGACAAGACTATTTTTGCAAAACGGACATTGGGAGACCAATTTTTTAAAAACAATGCTACAGTGCCAAGACTGTAAACAATTCGGTACGTGCAGTAGTACTATTATGTTCACTCTGTCACCTGATCCCCACGGTGGATCGACTGCAGCGCATGACAAGCAAGCCCATGTACAGGCCACAATAGAGACAACGCATATGCTGTTTGTATATCATCAAGAATTGTACGTCAAGGGGAAAAAGAAAAGACAACGAAATGAATTCAATTCATTTAATTAGCTATGCTCAGTATCACAATATATATCGTGGTATTGTATGATTCTACGATTCTACTAAAGATAGATGATATAGATCATAATATGGATCGGGATTAGATAATATCACAGTAAGATCGTAATTCAACTCATAAAACGTTAGGATCGGGTAAGATCACAGTAGGATCATATCCCTAACAACAAACTATATTAGTATATAAAATTTGACAATATCTATTGCTAGTTTAAGTTGCACTAGTTTAATTTACTTTGTTTTTATTGTTTACATGTTATTCTAAGCTAAAAAAAAGTATTATCTTTGATATATTGCACTTTTAGATTATTAGCTTATTAAAAATATTTAAATAAGTTTCAAAAATCAAACTTAATCAACATAATATGAATAAGTGTACTCAAATTACAAAATTAAATTAAAAAATTCTACTATACACTTGCATATTTATAAATTTAATTTAATTTTTATATAAAATATATATGCTTTTAGAAATCTGATAAAATCATGATTCTATGATCTGATTCTACGATCTGATCCCGTCAAATAAAAAATAATTTTATCTGGAATCGTGATCTGATAACCTTGCTCCCAAGAAAATTGTAAAATATATACAAAAGTAGTCATCTATCTTGTTGGGAGAAAAGTCATGTGGCTAAGAAGAAACGTTGGCTATTTGCCATATGTGCACAAGAGTGGGATTGATGGCATCGGCATCGGCACTATATAGGCCCTGTGCGACAGGGCACAAGCCGGTCGACTTTTGGCAGCCGCTACAGTACCTAACTTTTAAACGGAGTATTTTCTCAAGACGGGGTCTACAAGTTAAACGTAGTACACGTTAAAAGCCCAGCATCTGTACCAGCCAAAATCGCAAGTGAGTATCGATCTCTCCGTAATCTGTACCGTAAACAGCCAAAATTCAAAAATTTCAGCCAAAAGCCATAAGCCGCCGCCAAAAAGAACAGGCCGGCCCTATGGTAACTAAGAAGGCACTGGCTACAAAATATATACAGTAATGTGCCTCCAGCTAGATGTTTTTAATCAAAATATATAATGGCTACACACACATATATATAGCCTAAAAATATTTTTGAATTTGCACCATACCAACTTGAATGGATAATAAACACAAACTTTTAATAAATATAAACATAAATTAATATGCTCGAACGTGTGCGTATATATAGACAAATAGCGAAGTAGCTTACTCTCTTCATACTCTCTCTCGCGAACAGCCAACTCTCTCTTACGAATAGATAGAATTCAAAAGATTAAACTAAAAACTATAAGTTATAGATCAAAAGAATCTATCTATATGTTGATGGTCTTTGCCTAGCTCCATCCCTAATTGTGTGACCACCTTTCATCCACAAATCTCGCTCGTAGCAAGTTGTTTTCGGGATCCTGTGAACCACATGAAAAGGAACAACTAAAGAAGCGATCGGGGTGGAGAGGACGAAGAAAACAAAAGGATTGGATCTGGCTTTAGCGCATTACTCAACTGATGTCACCTTTTTGCGAGCTCCGGCCGATTCTGACTCTGGTCGATCCTTGTGTGGATATATACGCTCCTTCTTGACATGCAAAAGTGCCGACAGCCGCAACAGATCGCGGTGTAGAATATTACGGAGAAAATTTCTTATTTGCCATAGAATGTGGAAAATTTCTTATTGGTTCAGTTAATTAGTTTGATTCCTATGAAGCAGGCGGAAAAGTAAAAGAAATGACTTTACGGCAGGGTTTCAAAAACGGATTCAACAAAGAAGAAATCTTGCTCCTTCACCGGTTGGCGAAAACCGGGCAGTTTTTTGTTGAAATTAAAATTGCACATTTGATTTTGAAAAATGGTAGCCGGGCAAGATTTGCATCAATTCAAACCCTATTATTATTATCAACTGCTCAGCATTTTGAAACCCTGTCTGACATACTCTGGACACTGGTTGCATGGCTATTAAATTGTACTATAGGGAAAATTGTGCCTATATTATCATCGTCATTATCATCATCTCGCAAAAATCTATTATTGTTGTTGTTATTTGGACAGTTTATCTAAATGAGAGTGGAGTGCCAAGACCTGCCAAGATTAATTCTACTAAATTCGATGTAAACATTGGCATAGATAATAGTGCTTAATTTGCGGGTATGGGGCTTTAGGGCCTATCTTTTATGCTGTGGCTTATAGCTTTTGACTATGGTTTATTAGTCTAGTTAATTTTATACCGGGCAAGCTTTTGCCTATTCTTTTTGGTTTATTTCAGCTTATGGCTTACAGCTTATGACTTCTCTTGAACAAACAAACGGGACGACATCTTAATCGCAGTTTCGAAGCGGCTTATTGGTATAACCTTTTAGAACTGGTTTAACGGTTTTCGATTCGTTTGCACAAGCACTAGCATTAGGGCCAAAACCTATAAGCCGCAGTCATAATCCATAAGCTACAGCCTAAAAAAATAGCCCTAGTGATTAATGAAAGAAGCCAGAAACTAAAAGCCGCTGAAATGGAAAAAAAAAGCCATGTCAAAAGCTACGCAGTCATAGCATAGGCGTACCCGCAGCTAGCAGGGTAGATGTAGGTGAATGCATCCAGGGCTTGGATGGGTGGACCCATACATGCAGCACGGGTAGGGATAAGCATTGAAAAGCGGAAGATGCAGCTCGCCCGCTCGGTCGGTACGTAGCATATAGGATAGATGGATGGAATCCGCCAGGCCGGGGCGGAGGCTCAAGGCTTCGGCCCAGCCATATCTTTGGAATCAATCCGCTGCCTTCTGCTTTCCTCCTTTCCATAAAGCAGCGAAGATGGATGGAGCTATGGAGGTCGATCCATTCCATTCAATTGCTGAGCCAGCCATGCATAGATCGGGCGAGCATGCAGGCAGGCAGCTAGCTAACACTCGATCGCGCGCTAGGCATGGCATATGGCCGGGATCTGATCTGATCGGATTGGATTGGATCTGGCCACACAAGCTCCATCCATCGCCATCATCCATGCAATCATCTGGCTAGCTAGGCATGACATATGGCAGTATATATCAATCAGTTATTTGCCGGAGAATGATGGATCGATACCTACTATTGGAAAAAGCTAACTAGCAGGAGCGCGAGAGGGTTGTATTCAAATTGAAACCACCCATTCTAAGGAAAGCAGCAGGGAGATCAAGAAAGAATAGGTACAAGAGATGCACCGACAAGGATAAAGAGGGAATGGGAGGAGTGAGAGACACAAATGCCTAATTTGTAAAAGTTATGAGCATCATTGGCACAGTCATAGGAAAGGTGACCCAAAACAGATCAAAACTATGCTTACTGAAAAGTAAAGATAGTATTTATTGTTGCATATCCTGCTTCAGACAATTAACTTACAATTTTCTTTTTTGTTTGTAGGGGACCATCAAATAAAAAAAGAAGAGAACTGTTACACTAAAATCTAAATCAAGCATTGTACATTCTCCTGCAGCTACTTTTTCATCTGCTCCAACAATGACATATCGAAGGAATGACAGCTAAACCGTTCAATCCACTGGCCGGATGAAAAGGGGAAGCAAGAGTAAAAGGGGAAGCTTTTGTTTAGATACATCAGCGGGGTCTAGGTTTGTGACAAATTCTAACTAACCTGAGCAGTTGAGCATGGTCATACCACTTCTAGCACCTGGAGAGTAAATATCACCACTTGCTAGTGAAAAGGGCCAAGGTGAAGGGTGGGAAGGGCAAGGCCATAGCCACTGCCAATGCATCTGACAGCCCAGATATGGGGACTAGGAGCAAGAGAAAGCTACTAGACTAATTTGTCAAATAAATTATTCTAGGAATGTATTTTGGTATTATAATGTCATGGACTTATAGAATATGGGTTGTACTTGGACTTATGATGTCAACTTAGTTTGCTATTTGGTATTGTAATGTTGTGAACCTATTATGTGGAATTACTAGCTGAATTTGGACTTATAATACCAACTTATGCTTTGCATCTATGATACAATATTATGTAGTTCAATGAGACAATAAAATAGCACATAAATATCTAGTACCATTGAAACATGAGATTGTTCCTTACATCATTTCTTAGATACATAGATACTCCTCTAGGCTAGCTAAACTACCTCACAATCGGTGGCATACAAGGAAATAGGCCAAGATAGCCTCTATACAAGCCCTAAGGGCAAAATAGTCATTTCCATGATGACTTAAAGGGCAAAATAGTCATTTCCATGATGACTTAACAGCCAACTTACGACTAGATGACGGAAGTGGCACAAAGAGGCATAAGCGTAAAACTCAGTGGCATATAGAGAAGTGAAGTTTTTCTAGTGGTAAATCAGAAATTAGGCCAAGTTTCAATGGCATACAAAGAATTTTCCCTATAGTAATATATCTATGAAGACGTGTGGCCCAGCATGCAGTGTGTAAGGCAAGCCTAGAGATAGCTAGTTATTTATGCACACATAGTTTATTACTAAGAATATGTACAGTAATATAAACAACTGTTATCTATAATATTATCTATGTCATCTATAAACGGCACTAAAAACAACTCATACAGTGGATTGTCTTTTTACATATCTGTATAAATAGCTCCTCTATGACACAACGTGTCTTATTTCTCGTGTTATAGTTGACTTGCATAAGAGGGTCAAATTCTCTATGTTCTCTCTCCTTTATATTATCTTGTGTCCTTCGTAACAAGCCTTTTAGATAGCTAACATCACGCTATTATACATGCTCATGAATCATTGTAGCGAGCTAACTATGATCGAAACCATCCAAGGTTACGCCTACTGGGATCGTAGGCCGAAGGCGGCAGCGCTGCGGCGGCATCGGGTTCCTTGGCGAAGCGGCCTTTCACCCGTGGCCTCATCTCGGCGTGCGCTTTTCTGGCCGCATACCGGATTTGCTTCTCGTAGCGCCGTCTCTTCCTCTTCTCCTTGTACCTCATAACCTTCGCATCTCTCTCCACTGTTGGATCCGACGCCAGCTGTTGGCTTGAGCCCTCCCCGTCAATCATGATTGGCTCCTTGGCTGTTGAGCTTGCTGCATCCGTGAACGTGCTCCCACAGAATGACATCTGAAAATTAAATGGAAATTAGGATTATACATGTACACATATACATGAATAATTACTATATTATATACGTACTTCAGGATATATACATGCCTTGCATATGATGAACAAGCAATCAATACGAGTGCAATTACTAGTATATTACATTGTTCACGCAGTTAGTCTAACTAACAAGCTAGTCTGATCCGTTAATCATTCATTCAGCGATCGATGCACAAAGCCTGGTTTAACTGGGCACAGCCAGCTATCTATATATATATGTACATACATATTTAACTAGGTGTAATATTATTGCCATTCGATCCATGTATACATGTTTAATTAATTAGTTAGGTGTATATACGTGCGCTTCAACAAGCAGGATCCATTATTTTTTATGAACGACGCTTGAGCAGATTGTCTAGCATGCGCTTGCATCTAACTACGACATTAATTACATCAGTAAGCATCGATCCCCATATCCAAACTAGGATCATATCGTGTTTCCGTTTCCGCGAGATATGTTGGATCGCCCGATCTTGATCGGATAGCGGTTATATCGCTCCAAGATCTTGTTTCAGTTAATCAGCTGTTAGCTTGTAAATCCCAGGAGCAAAAAACAAACAGCCAAATCGATAATTAACCACATAAAATGAGACGATGCATTACCCGTTTCACAAATTGTGGAAATTAAAGGACTTACAGCGATGTTGTGGACACCAGATGGATATATACCGTGACAAGGTAAAAACTGGGCGCATCGTCTTCACCCTATATATGCCGATCGAGTTATAATTATACACAGTATCAAAACAACTGTCCTGAAGCTAGCTAGCTTGCTAGATAGTTAACTTTTTAAGAAGTAAATAAGGATGGATCGAATTGAAGCTGCTAGTTACATCCCTGGTTGAGAACTGAGAAGCAATGCAAAGGAACAAAGCTAGAAATGGGAAAGGTAGACCAAAATTTGTCCTTTTTTTAGTGGTTAGAAATGTGTACGTGATAAGACAAATAAACTTGAGCGCTAGAATTTATTGTTTATCTTTCAATTTCCCCGAATTAACGTTGGCTGTTTCGACTCTCTCTGGATCTCCATCTATCTCCGATCCTCATCACTCTCGTATATCAACATGTATATATCTATATATATGGAGATCACCAATATTGTTTCTACGAGCTGGGAAATTAGGATAACAACAGCTAGCTGGTCAGAAATATGAGTACTGTCAAATATATTAGAAGATCGAAAAATACTATCCCATGCAGGTCACCATCGATCCAAGCCCAGCTGTGCAAATGGTCCAAAATTAGCGAGAATTGAGTAAGTCAATATATTAAGCACCAAATTAAATTAAGCGCGCACGCAGCTGGGACGGGTAGCTACCACAACAAACACGTACGTACGTACGTACTCAAACAAACCCACACACACAGACAGATCGAGATCGAGAGAGAGAGAGAGAGAGAGAGAGAGAGAGAGAGAGAGAGAGAGAGAGAGATTAATAATATAAGAAGCAAATTAAGACTCAAGGCAATGGAAAACCCGATTGGAAGCAGTACTACTTACGATGGTGTCGCTCGCCGGTGGCTCCGTTCGTCGGCCGAGGCCGAGGCCGGTGTCCACCTCGCCCCTGCCAAGCGAGACCTCGAACGTGAGGCCGCCGTCGGTCCCTGCAGCAGCAGCAGCTGGGTGGTACCCAGACCCAACAAAGGGGTGAAAGGTGGAGCTGCGGTGGTGGTGGTCATCGGGCGGTGGGTCGTCGAAGAGCAAGGCGGCGACGCTTTCGTGGTCGTCGTGGTGGTGGCCGAAGCACAGGAACTCGTGCGGAGGCAGAGCCCCCGTGGGAGGCGACGGGGGCTCATGACGGGGAAGGGGCTTGGGGGGGAAGATGGAGAAGCAGGCGCGGTGGTCGGGGTCGTGGTGGCGCGGACAGGCGGCACCGTCCACGCCGCCGCACACGGTGCATGCGGCGCCCGACATGGATGGCTCTCTATCGATTTGTATATATATGTGTGTAAATTTGTTTAATTACGGCCTGCGGCAAGCTGGAATTGAAGAAGTGGTCGTCGTTTGTGCTGTGTTGTGTGTGGAGTGGAGGAGAGGCTAGAACTGAACAAGCTCTAGCTCTTGCTAGGGTTTGTCTTGTCTTGTGTTGCTTCCTGCATAGCAACGCAAGCAAGCAAGCGGCCCGCCGGATCGGACATCGGAGGGGGCTAAATAAGTGAAGGCAAAGGCGGATTAAAGCAGCAGCAGCCAATGGCCTCGCCAGAATAGGTTTGTGTGATCCCTGGATTTCTCACGTGGACGATCCGCAGCCATCTTTTCTCCTTGTCGGGAGGGAGATAATTTGGCGCCTTCCCATTGGTCGCCCCACTGCCGCGGGATCTCCAAGGATCTTCTGCACATGCACAACTCACACCTTGTCGCGAGCGAGGGGCTGATTGGTTTGATGCCTAAATTTAGCCCTGCCACAGTTCGAATTTAGTATTATGCAAATTAATAGCAGGGGAATTATTTCCACGTACAAACGCTAAGCATGTTAATAAAAAGAATGGAAACTCTGAGATAATGAGATACGAAATAAAAAAACTAAAAACTTAAAGTGCAAGTCAATAAAACAAAACCTAAAATTAAAGTAAGAATTTAAAAGGAGATTATGATCAGGAAAAATTATTTGAAAAGCGAAATCAAAACTTGGAAAATACAAATTATAAACCAACCTTAAATAATCTTAACTTCAAACTATAATTCAAATTTGAACTCAACTCGAAAACCTGAAACTAAATTCACAGTAAAATAGGAAAATTTCAAATTATTCTAGGCCCATTTATTCTTTCTTCCCTTTGGCCCATTCCCTAACCCCCCCCCCTCATCTTTTCTTTCTTCCCTGCCCTGTTTCCAGGGCCGGTCCTGAGATTTTAATATCTAAATATAAATCTACATACACACACATATATATTATCTAATTTTACCAACAAACTCTTAAAATGCGTTATGTATTAAAGAAAAATACATATCAAAGAGTTTATAGACATTATCTTAAAATTTTCTTCTAACATTTCTAGATGCGAAGTCATTGATGATGGTATTGATATCAATCTCATCCAATAATTTCTTCTCAATACATAAAGTTGCCAAACCGTTTAACCTCTCTTGAGACATTGTTGACCTTAAATGATTCTTCAACAATTTCAACTTTGAAAAGCTTCTTTCAGCTGATGCCACAGTCACAGGCATAGTAAATAAAATCCGATAAGCAATAGAAATATTAGGATAACAATCCGCTTCTCTGACAAACTCAAAGATCTCCATAGCAGACATTGGTTTATCTGATAAAGTCAATTGCATAACACTTAACTCAGAAATTAGATCATTTAACTCAACATCAGATGAACCATCTAGAGAGAAAGTTTCTGCAAATTTTGTACACCATTCTTTTAATTCAGTTCGATCCAATGACTTCAATGTTGTTGAACTCATTAAAAATCCAAATATACTTCCAAATGTTTGGAGTTCTTGAAATCTACTTTTCAATGAATTGATTGCCATATCAACCATAACAAAAAAAATAATTAACTTCAAATTCCTTCTCAGCTTGCAAAACTGCTTCATCACAATCAATTTCATCAAACTGTTTCTTCCTAAGAACATACCGCTTAACTGGAAATGATGGCTCTATATTCATTTGAGCTACAATATCTTTGGCAATGATCATACTCGAAGCAAACCCTTCATTTCTATAAGTATTAAAGTATTTAACCATGCCTTCTATTTGTTGCAAGGTAGACTCAATGCACATGGATGGTGATTGCAACTTCTTGCTCACAGTATTTACAGCAAATAAAATATCATGCCAAATAACCATACCAATTATAAACTCAAAGCTACCAAGCACTTCATATAAATTTTTTGCATCACTCCTATCCTTGGGTTCGGTATCCCTATCTTCCATTAACTCAAGTAGAGCTGACCTTAATTGAGGAGCTTGATATCTAATTGCTTTGACACTTTTGATTCTACTCTCCCAACGAGTATTGCTCAATGATTTCACAGTTAAACCTTCTATATGGTCAAGCAAAACTTTCCATCTTTTAGTAGAACCAGAAAATAATACATATATCCTTTGCACAATTCCAAAGAATGAAATAGCTTTAGCACAAGATTTAGCCATATCACAAAGGGTAAGATTAAGACTATGACAAGCACATGGCATATACAAAGCTCTTTGATTTATATCAAGCAACCGTCTTTGCACCCCTTTGTTTTTTTCCTTTCATATTAGAGCCATTATCATAACCTTGACCCCTAATATCATCAACATTTAAATCAAAAGACTTGATTGCATCAAGCAATACATTGAAAAGCCCTGAACCAGATGTGTCATCCACTTTCAAGAAACCAAGAAAGTACTCCTCAACTTTTATTTTGCCATCAGAAATATCAACACATCGAACCAACAAGCTCATTTGTTCTTGGTGACTCACATCTGGTGTACAATCAAGGATAACAGAAAAATATTTGGCCTCTTTAACAGTCTTTTTGATTGAATTTGTAATTTCAGAAGCCAAAGGAGAAACCAACTCATTCTGAATTTTATGACTAAGATAATGATAATGAATCTCTTTGCTTTGAATACGTCTAAGGTGGTCTTGCATTACCAAGTCAAATTCAGCAACCATCTCAACACAAGCTAAGAAATTACCATTAACATCATTGTAAAGTTGCTCGCTGGATCCTCTAAAAGCCAAATTACGTTTGCCAAGAAATTTCACAATGGCAACTATTCTTAATAGAACCTCCCTTATACGTTCTTTCTCCTTTGTAATTTGATGTTGTAGCTCTTTATCGATCGTTTCATGTTTGCTCAATCTAACTCTTAGTTCATTCCAAGAATTCATGTTGGAAATATGCTCGACACTAGCTTCATGTTCTTTCAGCCTCTCATTGATATGCCTCCAATCTCTAAACCCATCATGCCCCAATGAACTCTTGCAATTATCAGAATTGAAAAGCTTGCAACAAAAGCAAAACACCTTATCAACGTGTTTTGAATAAACTAACCATTTTCTATCATGTACCTCTCCATTGCTCATTTTTCTAGAGTAATGACTGTACGAAAAATGTCTTGAGTTGTCATCCAAAGGAAATTCAATATTTTCTTCTCTTATAGGCCCCCTCTCCACTAATATGTCTATTGCTTTGTTATCAAGATTACCCCAATTTATCGGATCATAAATATTTGTAGTAAATACCGGTTCATCAAAACTAGCAGATTCTGTAGCAGATGAATTAAATATGTGCTCATGATCACTCACATTGTTATCATCTGTGTTAATGTTGACATGGTCTTCCGTAGGGCCCTCATCTTCTAGATTCACATTAGCATCTTCCTCCACAGCAACTATCGCCAATTCATCAGGATTTCATGAACTGCTTGTATTACTTTTAAAAAATTTGTCAATGGATCCCCTCTGTGATTCTACCAACTCATCTATTCGTTTCCTCTTTTTTTTCTTTTTTCACTGCCGGATGCGTATTTTCTAGATGACATGGTACTGAAAATTTAAAGAACAATAGTATAATTAGTAACTACAAAGCACTAATTATTGATTAAAAAATTCCTAATATGCAAATTACAGTCTACAGTAGATGTGGACCTGCTGGTTTGGGAATTCCGAATTCCGCGGCTAATCGCTCGCCTGCTTCGCTCGGCTGTCGGATGATCAACTCATCTAGTCGCAGACGGCAGATTCACTTTGTTGAGTTCGCTTCGCTCAGCCGCGGCCGGCCGCCGCGTTCTGCTCGTGCTGTCGACTGTCGTGCAGCTCCGTCGCCTTCACACCTTGTTTTGTACGTAGTACGCGCCTGCAATCAATCATGCCATTGCATGCAGTATGCAGGCCATGCAAAGCGGATGAGCGGTCGGTGCATTGTATGCATAATGCATTATGCATGCAGAGCTCACGAGTCACGCCGCGCGGTGTGATGGTGCTGGCGCGGCGCCGCCCTAGTTCCCTAGTCCCTACGGCCCTAGACGAAAAGAAGATCTGAAGATGAGAAGTCGGCCGCCCGGGGATAGACTCACATAGCCGGATCCGGATAGTATTAGTATACTCATACATATACAATGTATATCAGTGTATGGGGGCCCCTGGGTTTTGGGGGCCCAGGGCGGCCGCCCCGCTCGCCCCCCCCCCCCAGGGCCGGGCCTGCCTGTTTCTGGCCATGCTTCGCGCCAACTGGCCGGCTGTTGCATGCGCTCATATGCCGCACCGAGCACCACTCGTGCCCTAGCTTGGCCTCGTGCCACGTCCATGCATGCCGTACTCCCCGCCTGTGCACCGCACCTAGTGCGGTCTTGCCCCACACCTGTCTGTGCACACCCATATGGCCCGGTGCCTGTGCATGACAATATCTGCTGCAATGTTTGACCATCTAAGCACCCGACAAGCTTCACTGTGATTGTTAGCTGTCGTGCCTTGCTCCGCAATTCTCGGGCATCACTTCACCATCACCATGATGCCAACGCCCTACCATGGCTTCTTCAGCGCTCGAGCCATGACCGAGGGTAGCGTCAAAGCCACGTCGAGCACACGCCGTGCCCTGTGCCTTGGTCACCAGCAACAGTGCCGCCATAGCAACCCTCCGGCTATAAATATCCTCCCCAGCTTTCGTCATTCTCCTCCAGCTTCGTCATCTCCCTTGCACCCCCTCCCTCTCCCTCTATAGCCAAGCTCACCATTGTGCCTGTGCCCGTCACCACGTCTCTTCGCCATTCTAGCCATCCTGTTGATGCTCTTGCAATGGTGACCATGTCATATCATATTCCCGAGCCCCCTCTCCTCTTCCCTCCACCCAATCAAATTCTGTGCACTGAAAGATCACCGCCCACTGCTTCTTAACCATTTCTAGCCAAAACCGTTGCTGCCACTACCACTTCACGTTCGGTGCCTCTTGGTTGGACTCCTCACTCCTGGATCATCTTCTCACCACCCCCTAACTTTACTAACTGCCACTCAGGTCTCTCCCCCCACCTGAGCTCACCGCCATTGATGGCCACCTACGCCATTGATGCCATGAATTCTCTGCCAAAACATCCCCTTAAGTCATTTGCATGCGAGCATTGTTCACAGCCTAAAAATATTGCCGCCACACCTTCCCGATTCTGCCACACCTCTGCCACGCTACTACAAATTGGTCAGTCCGTACTCCCATGTCTTTCTCACCCGGACACCCCTTAAATGCCTTTGGCCGCACATCGAGGAAGCCTAGCCAAAACTTGCCCGCCGCCACTCGACTCCCTTTGCTCTGTCTTCCCTCTCAGCTGACTTCCCACGTGCTGCAAATTCCCACACCTTCGAGCCCATCACTGGCAGCTAAAGTCACCGTACCATGCTTCTTAAGTGCCGCAACCCTCACCTGGACAAGCTCGTAGCCACCTCTCACCACCACCACTAACCTCTCTGCTCTTTGTTCTCTCTGTTCTCCCCCCTCACAGATGACCTAACCTGCCCTACAACCTTTTGACCGCCATTATGCTGTGTCCGAGGAAGCACAAAAATCTACACCGCTAGCCACACCGCGCCCTCCCATACCTTCTTGACCTAGCCATGTGCCGCCTCATTGCTAGAGCCGCTCCTCTGCCGAACCGCCATAGCATGGCTGTAAAAGCCTGAGACCACCTCCCAGACATTGCATTGGCATCCAATGAGCCACCCCGCACCCCAATTGAGCCCTCAACTGCAACTTCGTCGGTGATCACCGGAAAATCCCAATGTATGCTGATTTCCAATTCCTGCCATCTAGTCGATTACTTTTCAATTGCTTTCGCATGTAGCACCCTTATGCTCCCAAGAACACCACCGAACCATTGCCATAGCTTCCCCGAGCCCCCTTCTTCCCGATCACCGAAGTTCACCGCCAGGCCAAAAATCATCACTGTGGGCAGCCCAACTCGAAGATCCCCAACCCGAGCCATCACTTCCCTAAGCCTTCTCTCACCCTAGAGATGCTTAAAACCTAATGCTATTGTCCTCTTAGCCTACCATTACCCCCTGTGCTATTCAAAAGTCCCGAGAAGGGAAGACCTCACCGCCGGCGATCACCTAACTTCCAGCCACTTCTGAGCCAAAAAAATTAAATCCTTGTAGCACTAGGAACCCACCCATGGTCGCCAATTGTTGTCTTCGACCACGAATCCTCTAACCACTGTGTGCCTTGGAATCCCCGACTGCATCGTAATCGAAAGAAACTTTAACCTTATCACTTCGAGTCCTGAGCAACCCTGCTCGAACGCCATCCGACCCAAGCCGCTCAAACACCGTCCAATGCTTTCAAGTCGCTCGAATGTCGTATGATGCTCCCAAGCTACTCGAATGCCATCCAATGCTCCCAAGCCACTCGAATGCTGTCCGATGCTCCCAACCGCTCAAACATCATCCGATGCTCTTAAGCTGCGATCATCATCCAATCTCCATACCAACTCGAAAGTCATTCGATCTTCGTCAACTTCATACTTGAAGTCGAACCTCAACCATCTGTTTGACCTTATTAGTCGTACGCAAACCCACCCAAGTACTCGAGACTCCTCTGTTCTCTGAGTACCGTGATGATAACCCAATAATGACTATAGTAATCGGACCCACTGTAAATAGTAAAAACCCACGATGAATAGTACTAAAATACCCATTACTGTTCACCCATACCCAAAAATTACAAAGTATATCCATTTTGACTATTTTGAGTTCGTCTACCCTATTTCCAACTTCGTTTTCTCATATCAGACATCAATAAAACCCAAAACCACTAAAACACCATTCCAAACCCTAAACCTAATTTGGTCTAAACTCTTATCATTCACCGAAACCCTAATAACACATATTACCCATTTTGATCGCCTTGAACCCATCTACACCCTTCCTAGCTCCGTTCGACCATCATAGACTTCGATAAAACTCCAAACCATCCAGATGATATCCCGACCCCAAACCTAACACCATCCATACCCATGGTTATTCGCAGAAATCCATATAACACATATGTACTTCTTTGACCATCTCAAACCCCATCTAACCTAATCCCAACTTCGTTTTGCCAAACCACACACCGTCTAAACCCTGACCCCGAACCTATTTTCTTTAAACTTTTTTGGTTATTTTATTGTATTTTATTCCCAACTTGCGTTTTGCAATTTACGAACTCATTTGCATTTGTTTCCCATGCTAGTATTCGGACCCAACAAGTTAGTTAGTAGAAGAGCTAAGGAGAAATTAAAGAAATCAGTATCTAACCTGAAGACTATAGTAAGATAATGAAAGACTATGGAGAAAGAGGCAAGTCACATGTTTTTAATCATATTGAACCTTCATTCCTTTAATTATTTATTTATCAGTATTTTCATTATGTTATTTGTCCACTATTATTTTATATACAATAAATGTTTAGAGTGACATGATATTAGTTATGTCTTACCATCTGAAAAAGCTCAGTTCAATTTGATGACCATATTCACTTTGACAAGACTTAGTATTATTATTAATACTACTTAAATAATCATGGTAAATTAGGAACTCAACTATTTTATACTAATAAGAGACTTAGCACTTTGCCGGTAGAATTTCAAAAGTGGTTCTAGGGTAAGGAGACATCGTGGGAGGCCACTAGATGGAAGGATCCCATGACCTTATCCTAGAGTGGAGGCTTGGACTGGAAAGGTGGTAGTGCGGATGGGCACTGAAATAAGGGTTTGTGGATGAAACTTGACTCAGTAAAAATATAAGGACTAGAACCTTATGCCAAGTAAAGAACATAGTAATCGCTCAACCTCAAGCGTTGATTCGTTAAACATGCTTTAGTAGCTGCTCAAGTTCGATTGAATATCTATAAAGGGTGGAGGAAAGCAGAGGGAGTTTTTGTGGTATGGGACGAAGAAAAGCATATTTAACAATAGTAGATCTGCTTCGAATAGGGCAAGGCCGTGGGCCACCCGAGTTTGTTGGGAAGCAGCACCTACTGGATAGAAGCTATATAAAGAATTGACTTTGTTACAGGAGTTAAAAGATCTTGTGGGTAAAGCTGGGCAACTCTGCAGAGTCAATTATAAATGATATTCGAATAAGCCATGCTTCCAGTACATGAAGCTGTGTTTAATGGGTGATTCCAACTGCGAAGCATAAGTAGATTTGGACATGATTGGAAATGCTGAGGTCAGGTAATCAAGTTTTGAAACCCTAATTCCTTGAGAAGTTATTGTTCTTTTGTGTTTAAAAAAATTTATAAATAAAATTGCATTCACAAATGCTTTAATAAAACCATTATATCCTCACCTCTTGAAAATCCCTAGTAAGTAGTTATATAGCATTTTCCCATGTGACTTGTTAAGTATGGTTGGTTGTACTTATTCTTGCTTTGTTTTCCACCAACACAAAGGTCAGATGAAGAAAGGTTGTTACAAGATTTTGTGTTAGAGTTACGATCACACTCAACGTTGTTGGACGCACTACAAGCTGTTAAAATTGACCATTAGGTCTTATTTTTAATTAAATTAACCCTTTTGAAATGTTCGTGAGCAGACATGATACTTTTTCTGCCCGCAACTGGACTCTTGAGCTTTGTGGGATGTATGACGGTCTTGTTCCCAAAAATGGGGTCGTTACGTCACCTTCATCTCCCTCTCCTCTAGCCGCCACCACCCCCATAGCCCATGAGGTCTCCCCATTAGCTTCCTCACCTCCCTAGGGTCTCATTTTGCTAGCCACCTTCTCCTTCTGGCATCCCACCCAAGTTTTGCCCTTATCCCTTTACATGTACTTCCCTTCCCTCCCAACAACAAATGGGCAACTTGCCCATTTGGTAAACAAAGGCAGGTGTTAGGGGTGAGGTCATGGGTTTTAGTCTTTGCCCACTTCAATTAGGAGTTAAATTGAGGTGATTGGTCAAAACAATTTATCTTTAATTTGAAGAATACTTTAATTAAAGATTATGCAAACTATAATTTAATTTCAAATGTCATGAAGCCCTTGTTAAATAATAATTAAGATAATCAATTTGTAGAGTATGTCATTAGTATAATTTTTTTTTGGAGATATGAGAATTTAGATTGCAGAATGCATGGAAATTATATTTAGGCCAAGGTCACATAAAATGAGGATTTGATAAATTAAGTTTTTCCTAAAAGAATAAATATTAAGTAGTTGCATATCAAAAGGAATATGGGATTATTTGGTATAGGGTTTAGGTTTACAGCAATAGTGAATATTATTAGCCGTGAGGCCCTTTTTCTAGTAATACTTAGATAGTTGAGAAAATTAAAAAGAATACTTACCTTGGATATAGTTAAGACCACTCTCAAAAATAATTGGCATACCATTGGTATTCATTTCAAACTCAAAATTCCAATTAGGGGCATTGATAGCATAAAACTTTGTATAAATATCCAGACATCATCCGAACCCTGTTTAGGAAAACATGTTTCAATTAAAAGTCATGTTAGAATGTAACGGTGCATAAATGTAAACAGTAATCCATGGTACTTTGGGCAGATAATAGCTAATTGGAATAAGCAGATTAATTCATGTGTTACTAATATTTAGACTAAGGTACCCGCTTAAAATAGTAAATTTGCCTAGAAAATAAGTCAGGAAGAAAATAGAGGTCAATTAGGAAGCCAACCAATATTTGTTTTGAGAAACCCGTGTAGTAGTCGTAGGCCCTATTAATGTAAAATCCTTGTCATGAGTATGTCACCAATAATTAATTTCTAGTGGTAGATTTAATTAAAAATAATGTTAAAAATAAAAATAGTAAGTAAATAAAATAATTGGATATATGAAGCCCTAGACCATGGTTAATGCCCTTGCAATGTATATAAATTCGTGCAGTTAGCAGAAAACAAGCTGGACCCACATTAATAGAATTCAATTAAAATTTAACCACTCCAAACACTAATTAAGGTTACGTAAAGTATCAACGGCAATTAATCCTAAGAGCATCCTTAAACAAAGGATCTTGTTGAAATATAACTTTGTGTGTCTATTAAAATGTAGTGACCCAGCGTCATCGGACGTTAAAAATAATCGTGACAATCTACGTACACTTTTAATGGACAATGAATAAGACCTTAACTAGAATAATCAGCCCCCATACCAATAGGCGGTAATCCAGAGTGTGGTAATGCCTAGACCTAGTTAAAAAGTTGCAACTTATCCGAAGTGCATTTAAACCCTGGACCGGTTCAACAACTTCGGATCATCAGTAAATAGGAATCTTACTAAAGGTAGCCGTTACATAGTAGCGATTAAGTAAATAATCTCATGCTTTAATGAATTATTGGGGTAATCAATTAGTTAAATAATTCAAATAATTGACAAGTAGAACCCCCATAAAATACCACATCTTGAATTGCCAGAAATTTAGACTCTAAAATTAATTTGATAAGCTAAAATCATACACAGTGCATGCAAACACATGCTCTAGTTGTAAGTATAACCAGTCGACAAATGATAGTCAACTAAACTCATACATCCGTCCATAGGTCTAATCTAACACATAGAATTTCCTTAATAAATATAAAATAATAAAAGAAGATTATTACATTAAAGATCAAGCCATTGCATTCTACAGTCAGCTATGTCGAGCCATCCTCAAGCCCAAAGTGGAATATTCTCGTGAATATTCCTCTATCATTGAACCTTCTGTAGGATCGGAGATGGCAATAGAGAGGGGTGAATGGTGCCTTCAAAAATTGCCCCGAAGTAACCACATGTTTTCTCCGATAGCTATAGAAGCTATGAAGAAAGGAAAGGTTTGCTCATTGGAACCCAACCAATCAGATCGATAAAAGTCTACTGAAAAGAGAGAAACGATCTCAACTGCAAAAAGAAGATTAACTGGCAAAAGAGACTAAATTGGATTTGGATGAAAAACTGCAGAAGGAAATTTAAAATGCACTTGCTGAAATGTGCCTGAGGGAAGGCTGAAAACTGAAGTTGACAAGATAAAGAGACTAAACTGAAAAGGCTGAAAAACTAGAAACAAAAGAAGCTGCAGCTGCTGCTGAAAAATAGAGAAAACTGAAAATGAACTTTGGCTGAAATCTGCACTGCAGTTTGGCTGAAATCTACACTGCAATTGCAACGCTGAAAACAGGAATGCAGTCCAGCCGAAACAAAAACTGAAGAAAGATTTCAGACTGCAGTCTTACTGAATTTGCTGCTGAAAAACAGCAAGCAGTAAAAACTGAAATTGAGGATTCCAGGGAAATTTAGCTGTTCTTTTCAGGCCATAAGAGCAAGACTTTGATCTAAATAGCATTAAGACCTTAGGAATCAAAGGGTATGACCAAAAGAGCAAGAAATCAACTTTTGAGCACAAATTTGTCACTGCACTGAAAATAGGACAGATTTCCCAATTTGCTTGTCATTCTCCGATCTTTGCTTATGAGACTTTGTAATACATCAAGAAGTGATCTCATGACCGAGAACTACAAATCTTTAGCAGCCAATTCACTGGGAAATCAAAGAACTGGATAACCCCTGCCTCCAAACCCTAGCTCTTGCAAACAGGGGAAGAGTAGCCGAAAGACAAAGAACTGAAAATACATATAGATTCAACCTTTTGCCCTTAGGAATGAATTAGCCAAAGGCCTTGAAGGTATTCCCAAGACATCGCAAAAGGATTTTTAACTACTCAACAAAAATTCACCTCAAAACAAAAATGCAGAGAGCAGAACACAGAGAGGGCAAAGGACCAAAACATCTAGAACAAAAGATTTCTTAAAAGGATTTATTCCCATGAATGATTACAAGAAGAGGAATGGTTACATGCAGTTCAATCCATTTCTCACAACGTGAGCACATAAAATGGAAGAACCCAAAACACTACACCCTGCTCACATCCTATGCTCACCACGCACACTACTAGCTCCACTGCTTACAGACCACTCTCTTGCTTTCCCTTCCTTCTGCCTTCTCCTCTACATATGAAGGCCAAGGTCCACTCCTGAAGAGGGAAATCAAGAAGTGGCATACTCAACCCACTACTTGACTCTCATCCACACAAGGAAACAAGTCAAAGCAACCCAATTTGGAGGGAACCAGCCACTCCACCCATGGCTTGAGTCAATTTACCAAATTGCCCTCAAGCACCTTCCCGGAAGCTTCCCGCAACCGGAACCTTGACCGTTTGGATCTCGACTCCTCCCTGAGTCTAGTCCCGGTCCGCTCTGCTACACACGACCGCACCCGGCATCCTGACCGTCTGGACCTCAACTCCTCCCTGAGCCTAGTCCTGGTCCTCTTGCCGCTGCCCGTTGTGTCCACCCGACTCCGACCGAGACCTCCGACTCCACCTGAGTCTAGTCCTGGTCTGTTCTGTCGCACACGACCGCAACCGACCTCCAACCGTCTGGACCTCCGACTCCTCCCTGAGCCTAGTCCCGGTGCGCTCGTCGTTGCCCGTCGTGTCCACCACCGGTAGCTCCAGCTCCGGTTCCTCGTCTCCCGACTTGCAACCATCTCACCAGCCTCGATCATCTTCGGCATCACCGACCGTCTGGACCTCAACACCTCCTGTGCCTAGTCCCGGTCCTCCTCGCCTCACCATGACCTAGCTCCGAAGTCCTGCAATCACACAGACAAGCAAACCGTCACATAGCACCGCACGAAACAGCATAATCAACATAAGCATTAATGAAAGGTATGCAACCCTAGAATACCCAAAACAAACTCAAACTCACTAACACAACCGTCAATTACTCATCACAAATATAGGGATACCTCCACGTGGTCTCTCACCTTCCTTAGATCATTCTCGATAGATTTTTTTCCTCTATCATCCCTCACTTCGCTCAAGCCCCATTTGACTTCATCAAAATTCCGCGTCCAATAAATCTTACCTCAGAATACCTATTTTAGCATAATGAAACTTAATTGAGTTCATTTGAATTTATTTGGACTTTTGATTTAATTACATTTATTTTGTATTGTGATTGTTTATCACATAATTAGAAACTGAAGTTATGAAGAACCAACAGATCAAGCGAGGTCAAGGTCTAGGTAAATATGGAGACCAAGAAATCAAGACAATGGATTGAGAAGGTTTGAATAAGATTAATACTGCAGTAAATTGAGTGAGGCAAGTCATCACTTTGATTATATTGCACCTATCTTTTCAATGCAAGTTATTTTATTTGAAAATATCAAATTACATGCTTTACTTTATTATATAAATTGTGTTTGCTTTAAGATTTTAGAGGCATGCCCATTATACATTGTGATACTATTATATCCCATTTCTGGAAAACAATTAAACACTTGATCCCTGTCACCCTAAGATAACGATTAATATACTAAGTGATAAGTCTATATTTAAATGCCATATTTAGTGCCATCCGATCCTATCCATCAACTCCAACTCATCCATATATCTTTCCACCTCCATCTATCTCCCTAGTCCCTCTCCCCCATTTCCTCCCGCCAACACAAACTGAACTGGCCAAGCAGCAGCGTCGCCACTGCATGTAGCCTACGCGGTGGTAATGCCCACAAGTGTTGGAGACTTGGAAGCGATGGCAAGACTCGAGCGAAGGACGCTGCGGGCGATGGCTTTGAAGATGCATGACGTTGGGATTCTTGAGATTTTCCTCCAAATTTCACTCTTCCGAATGGCCCTAGCAAGATGGTACAGAATAAAGGAACCCAGAAGCTTCCTCCTGAAATACACCAACGCACCTTTGTTTTGGGACATGGGAATTCCTACTACTGCTTGATTGGGCAAGGTGCAGAGTTGTGCGGTTGGAAGAACAACCAAATTTACGAAGTACACATGATAGAACAATTGTGTGACATGGATTTGTGCAAACCTGGGATCTGGCACTTCGATGGAACAGGAAGTGCAAAACAGCCTATCGAGATAGGTTTTGGTGGTTAGTATCATTTTTTTTTCTCTGTGCTTTGTATGTGGGAGCCCCTCCTTTCAATTTCAGATTTGGAAGCATTGTATCGTGACGGTTGCAAAATTGCATATCTGGGGTTGGTCTGCGTATTAATTACTAAATTAGTTTTTTTTATTTAGTTGAATTGGTAAGAAGCGGCAATACATATGGAACTATCCTTTTTTTATTGCATATATACCATGTCATAAAAGTGATGATACTATAAATGTTGCTGATTTGTTCTTTAAGAAAATTGTTCGCTTGCATGGTATTCCGAATACGATATTTTCAGATCGTGATGCTAAATTTCTTATTCATTTTTGGAGAACCTTGTGGGGGTAAGTTGGGAACTAAGCTATTATTTTTCACTACTTGTCATCCCTAAACCGATGGACAAACTGAGGTAGTCAATAGAATATTGTCTACTATGCTTAGGGCTGTGCTTAAAAAGAACTTAAAAATATGGGAGGAATGTTTGCCTCATGTAGAATTTGCTTATAATTGTTCGCTGCATTCTACCACAAAGAAATGCCCTTTTGAGATTGTTTATGGTTTCATACCTCGTGCACCTATCGACTTGTTGCCTCTTCTAGCTTCTGATAAGGTAAATTTTGATGCGCAACAACGTGCTGACTTGATACGTAAGATGCATGAGGCAACTAAAGAGAACATTGAGATTATGAATGCTAAATATAAAGTTGCTGGTAGTCAAGGACGCAAGCATGTTACTTTTGAACATGGTGATCTTGTGTGGTTACACTTGCGTAAAGAACAATTCCCTGAATTGAGAAAGTCTAAACTCATGCCTCGTGCAGATGGTCCTTTTAGAGTGCTTGAACATATTAATAATAATGCATATAAGTTAGACTTGGCTGCATATTTTGGGGTTAGCCCCACCTTTAACATTGCAGATTTGCGACCTTGATTGGGCGCGGAAGATGAGCTTGAGTCGAGGACGACTACAATTCAAGAAGGGGAGGATGATGAGGACATCCTTTCCATAGATACAACTGTGCCAACTCCACAATAAACTCAACAAACTGAAACTATGATACAAGAACCAATGACTCGAGCGCGAGCACGTCAACTTAACCATTAGGTGAATGCGTTCCTAAGTTTGCATACAAATGTTTCAAAAAAAATGGTATACTATTTAATTCTTGTGATGATTCAATTATCCTTAGGAACCATGGGGAAGAACCATGCGAGCTCAAGTGTAGAAGTGGAACCATCAAGCGCAATCCAAGTCTTGTTCGCTAGTTCGACTCATATTCGGCCTTTGTAACAACGTCTACTTCAAACGGCCATAACTTTTGATCGAGAAGGCTTCTCGGGGCCCGTGAGTACTTGTTGGAAAGCTCCTGGAGTCTAATTTCAGATGGATCTGGTCTCACCTCCGAACTCCATCTGAGCAGATCAGAAACTATGAAATAAGTCACATCACTTTTTTAGTCCAAGTCAAAGTGAGCCAAGGGCCTTGTATCACCACTTAGGCTATTTGGGCTGGTACTGTTCATGCCTTACTGTTCACGTGAACAATAACTATGAATAGTACCACATCCCTTTTTTATTAGATAAGTGTGGTTTCTTCCTTCCCTATTTAAGGAGGTCGCACCCCTTTAGTTTTCCTCAGGTTTTTCTTAAGAGATTATTCCCGCATGTTCGGTTGAGGAACCCCAACTTGTGAACTTAATCTTTATTCGTAATACAATTTCAGATTGCATCTTGAACTCTTTTGCTTGTGTTCTCGATTCGCTTGCAGAAGATAGCCTTCTTGGCGAGGTCAAACGTGTTCGGTACGGTTGATAACCAACGGAGCAGTGGTGTAGTGATTGCGAGGGGTTCGATCTATTTTGGTCGGAGCCTTTGGATCATCAACGTCGAGTTCTCCACAATCGACTTATCAGTACCTTTCGGAAGATCGGGCCATCGTCACATTAGATGGCATCACGCATTCCAGCAAACAATGGGGAGTTAGGTCAAGAGGTTTGGGGTGAATCGAAGAGGGGAATATGGAGAACTTGGTGCTCACCTTGGTGGCCATGGAACGCGCACGGTCGGCCAGCAGTGCGGGTGGTGGTGGTGGTGGTGGTGTGGTTCAGCCCACGGTGGCGTCGATGCTTCGTCGAAGCTCTGGCAAAGGCGAGGGAAGCACCGCATAGAACGCACGAAGGCGAAGCCGGTGATGTGGTCAATGGTGGTGAGACTCCACTGTAGGTGGCGCAAAAGGCGATGGAAGGGCTTTCAGCCGGTGAGAGAAGAATGCCGATTGCTGCCGGGAGGAAGGGAGGGAGGACTTGTGATTTTGGGGGATGAATGAGGAAGAATAGGGACACACGGGGCTCTCTTTTATAGGGGTTGATTGTTGGATAAGTCTTGTTTGTAATCGTGTGCATGTGCGTGGTTGTAGTCGTGTGCGTGGTTGTAGTCGTGAAGGAAGAAGTCGGCTGATCGTGGGCGTCTACATCGACAACTTGATCATCACTAGTGGCAACGCCAGTGGGATCCATGAGTTCAGGGGAGAGATGAAGAGCCTATTTCGGATGAGCAATTTGGGGATGCTCTGGTACTACCTCGGTATCGAGGTGCACCAGACCCTGGACGGCACCAAACTAGGGCAATCCACCTACGCGCTAAAGGTTCTAGAGAAGGCCGGGCTGGTAGACTACAACCCCTACCAAAATCCAATGGAGGAATGACTCAAGCTCAACAAATTGAGCTCATCCCCACTGGTCGCTGCTACTCTCTACCAGAGTCTGGTCGGAAGCCCCCGGTACCTTGTCCACACCGACCGGACCTAGCCTACTCAGTAGGCTATGTCAGCCGTTTCATGGAGACGCCACGTGAAGAGCACCTTGTCCCTTTCAAGTGCATACTGCGATATGTTGTAGGGACAAGAACATGGGGTGTCTTCTATGCAGCCGAGAAGAAGAAGAAGAGCACATGACCATGTCTGCTAGGCTACAGCAACAGTTACATGGCCAAGGACGTTGATGATAGAAAGAGCACCTCGAGTGTTATCTTCTTCCTCGAAGACGGGCCATCACCTGGCAATCTCAGAAGCAAACATATGGTGGCTCTGTCTTCCTGCGAGGCTGAGTATATCACCGCGACTTGCCAGGGCGTCTGGCTGGCATGACTTCTGGCAGACACGCTCTATGTAGAATCCAATGCGCCGGTTCTAAGAGTGGACAACAAGTCCACAATCTTGCTGATCAAGAACCCAATGCATCACGACCAAAGCAAGCACATTGACACGATGTTTCACTACATCCGGGAGTGTGCAGAGAAAGGCTAGATTGATGTCGAGTTCATCAGAACAGCAGACCAGCTCAGTGACATCTTCACCAAGCCACTCAGACACATTAAGTTTCAAGAACTTCATTCCAAGATCGGGCTCATAGACATTGAGTAAGCACAGCAAGACTTAGGGGGTGTTTTGTTGGATAAGTCTTGTGTGTAGTCGTGTGTGTGCGCGCATGGTCATAGTCATGTGCATGGTCGTAGTCGTAGTCGTGTGCGTGGTCATAACCGAGTGCGTGGTCGTAGTCATAGTCGTCTGAGTCAGTTATGTTTAGCGCATGGACACGTCTTCTAGTCATGCGCAGTTCAGGTCATAGTGGCACCACGTACGGGCTGTTAGTTTGTGGCGCAAGTATAGGAGGCCACTCAGGCCATGTTTTGTACATAGAGTTTTACAAATTTAGTAGTGCATGAGAGAAAACGCTACCGCCTTATAGCACAAACCTAGTGTTCATTGAGTTTGCGTGTGTTCATAGATTGGTGTTTTCCAACACTGAGGAGGACGGGGAAGGGAGATCAAGCGGTGATGTCAAATTGGGGCGACGGCTCATTCTCATGTAAATGCGTATGAAGAAGGGAGAAACGGTCGGGAATGGAGGGGTCTTGATGAGAGGGATTGAATGCTCTTGATTGCGTGAAGAATCGTGGAGGAAAATCATGCGTTTTGAAAAGCTCAAGATAAGCTCTAATGGAAGCTTGTGTGTTGGTTCGGGAAAGAGAGCACACGCCTGGAAGCAGAAAGAGAGGAGAGAGAAAAGAGGAAAAAGAAAAAGAAAAGAAAAGGAAGGAGAGGAAAAAGAAAAAGAGAAATGGGCCTAAAAAATGGGTTTTACCCAGAGAAATGAGTTGGATGTTTTTCTAGATATTTTGAATTTTTGAGATTTGAATTTGGATTTTGGATGTTTGGAATTTGAGTGAGGGATTGGAAATTGGAAATTGAATTTCGAGATTTTCTTCCATTATTACACAAATAATTCAAATAAAATCCAAACAAAATCCAAATATTTTTAAATAATTAATTTGTAATACTCAGGGAAAGGAAAGAAATACTCAAAATTCTAATTTACACCTTGGAGAGAAAAAAGATAATAATAAAAGGAATTGGCACGAGAGGAAGCCTAATGGTGATTTGAGAGAAAAGCTTAACAAGAAATACGATTGGGATGATCATGGAAATTATAACTCAGCTAATTATGGAAATTATAAGTCAGCTAAGGGAAATGATAAGCTCAAGAATTTTAAGTGTCACAACTGTGGTCAGTATGGGCATTTCAAAGCTGACTACAAGAAAAAGAAGATGCAAAATGAGCAAAAGAATCAAAACAATTAACCAGTCAAGCGTAAAGGAAATTCTTTACCTGATGGTATGTCTAATATTTTTGTATGCGCTGAATCTTTATTTACTAATATTTTTTCAAATATTGGGTTGTCAATTCTAGTGCTACATCTGATATTACTAAAGATCATAGAGCTTTTTGCCATTCAACGATTGAGTATTTATTTCAGGAGATCAATTGCACAAATTCAAACTTTTGCTAGGTTATGAATTATTGAAGGCCCAGATTTCTTCGTCCGCTTTGTTGATAGTTGTGTGTTTCGATATGCTGATGGTTTGCTCAAATTTGCTTCGTGAAAAATGTTTAGGTAAGACGGTTCCAGTCTTTCTTGTAATTTTTCTTCGCGAGAAATGTTTAGACAAGACAGTTTCGGTCTTTCTTGTTGAAGATTAGTCCTATGGACTTTCAGCGTACAAGATGTTCATCCTAATTTAATTGGAAGAGTTTATTGTATTTTTCGATTACTGGGGAAATTCAACTTAAGGTGGTGATTGTTGAAGTTTGATATGAATTTATACCGTATTCATATAAGACACTACATCATGTGGCATGATCAGTACCATGATCATGCACAAGCTATATCAGACAAGATATCAACCTGTAGAAACCAATTCTGATTCGGTTCTCGTTGTGGGACTCGTTTTCCCTTGTCCTATAAAAAGAGCAAGAGCTTCATTGTAATATCTCCTCATAAAATTTCGCCTAATGCATTTATGATTTTTCTTATAAAGGTTTTTATATTAAATTAGTGCCTTCCGTTCTCATGACCGTGTACTTTTTTGCCATGCGTTTCGTAACAACTGCCTAATTAGGCTACATCGCTAGCCCTAAAAATGATGTGCGTGGTTAGATCTAGATCCACAATTATACTACATGGTGCGACCTGAAAATGATGTGAATGGCCAGCACTAACATTGGCACGTTGCGGCAGAACACCGACAAGTTTCCGCTAGGACATCAAATGAAAATGGACAGTTCAACTCAAATGACTCGTGCTTTTGCCGTGCTTACCAAAACCAGCAGCAACCTTCGTTCCATTCCATCATGTACAGCGTGCAACTGTACTAATTTAAGGATAACGGCATCACGCTATTCAGAACAGGACATCAAACGATCATTGTAAGGTTCTAAAAGTACTCGCGCCATAAGAGAATTGTGGCAAACCTCAACATATAATTTCAAAAACCATGGAACCATGTGAATTAACCACTGCCGAGATCTCTTCCTTCACGACACCGAGTTTCCTCCCGCTCCAAACTTCAGTGCAGCTGCACAAGTGTTTTTTTACAAACGCTCTTCCGAGAACCTTTTCCAGGTCTGATATTCTTGCGGTTATCTTCCTGTTCGTGGAATCAAGGTTGAAGAACGCGAGATAGATTTCTCCTGTACCATGGTAGACAAAACGTTAGCAACAAATATATTTCTCATGTTCTACCAAAGAAAGAATCTAAATGCCACAACCATCGCTTAGAAGCTGGAATGCGGGCATAGCTGAAGTCTGGAACAAAGTACAGTACTAGCAGATTACAAAATCTGCCTGACTGCTAAATCTTTCTTTCACAGTTTCGTCATTTTTGAAGATGTGTATTCAATATAGCAGTAATGTAGTTAATAAACTATACAGGTAGCTGCAAACATTTCCAGCTTCAGAAAAAAGGAAAGGAGATAAGGAGAATGTCCAGGTTTTTCAAGGGCATGGGTTACCACTTACCGCCTTTTTTTTCTGAGCCCATATATTAAAACTCTGTAACCATATATTTAAACTCGGTAATACTTCTTCCTTAAATTTTATATATCCATGTTATGGAAAAAGGACAAGAAGAGGTAATGCTAATGATATAATAGAAATAATTATTTAAATTTTAAAAAAGGGTTTTGTGGACCTTATAATATATTATACAAATACACAGATTATGCAAACAGATTTTGGTAAAAACAAATTTTCACAGAATTTCAGTAAAAAATCAAGTCTATCATTACTATTCAGTTTTAAACTTTACAGTTTCTACAGATTATATTTTTGAGGAAAAAGTTTTCTACTGAGTTCAGATAATATTTATGAATATGCTGCCTGGATGAAATAAGTTTTAAAACTGTGTTATCCATATTTCCTTCAAAACAAAAAATAACTAAATATTGTCACTCTGGTTATAATTTTATCAACCAAGAAAAGAAGGCATTGTCAAACTAGATTTATATCTTCTGGTGGATGTAAACAACACTGGGATAGTGAATTTGAGCTACCTAAAACACAGGACAGGAGTTAGAACCATTGCGAAGCAGTTTTTTCTTGCCCAGAAATACTAACCAAGGAAACACAAATGGTTTCCCCTCTGTTCAGTGATGTGCAACAAGGTTGGAAACCTTAAGATGTCAGGCAGATCCTAGAGGCCTTATCTATGAATAAAAGCATCAAGTCAAGGTGGGAAGTAATCCTCCTATTGTGGAATATTTGGAAAAGGAGAAATGAAAACAATTTGGCAAGAATGCCCATGCTAGAGCTGCCTCTGAGGTGGAGACTTGGAGTCACAGGGCTGCTACATAATTAATGGGTGTACACTGTACACATTAACTTCAGGTCCCAAAACTACTTGATGTACGTACGCATACCAAAACTCTTGTCTGGTTTCTCTCCTTATTTCTTGAAACTACTAAAGCCTGTATTGTACATTCTCTATCTGAAATACATCATCTAAGTAGGCTGCTAAGGTTTCTGTCATCCAGTCTTGATGAGATTTACATGTTGTGCCGTTAGTTCGAAAAATAATGGTGAATCAATTAAGCATAGTCTTTTTATAGTTATGTAGGAAAATGGTTCCTCGTATCCCAATTTTAAAGCATTGAATTCATAAGACCTCTTTAGGATATATATAAGATAACTAACCTTTACTTCCAGTTGCTATCCATGCACGTGCTCCAGTAGTAGTACCTACTGCATAGAAAATTGTGTTGGCTATGTGATGATCTCGACTAACTCACAATAAATAAAAGGGAGGTGATGCCATGTGTACCTCCTTTCTTGCTGGATTCCACTGTGGCACATAATCTTGAATAGCTGCTCACAAGGTTTCCCTTCTCATTTAGCTCCCACATCTACAGTTATTGTTCATATGATTAATCATGGCATGAATTCAATTACCAAGTAGGAAAAGTAACCATTTTGCTATGACTTGCTAAAGGACTACTAGGTAGAGTAAATGGCCTAGATATGTTCAAACAAATCAAGCAACTTCGTGTCTGACAGGATGGACAATGATGCTCCTATAGAAATTGAGCTTGAAGTAACCCATGTTGAACTAGTTGCTGTTTATTCAAACATGTAATTGTGATACAAGAGTAGTGATCTTCACGATATGCACTTGAGATACCGGTTGAACATTTTCAGTACAGAAACCCTACCACATACAGCCATACATGTTGGCCTATGGGAAAATCATGAGATCTCTGTTAAACATTTTCAGTAAAGAAGCCCAAAGCCTCGCCTTGCTACACCTACATGGTCAAGCTTCAAGCTGTACGGAAACCCCAAATGTGGTAACACAAAATCTAAGTGGTTTGGCAAATTATTTTGGAAAAACTGTGTAAGATTTGTACATGGTAATTATGGAGGAATTGGGACCAATACAGTCATATTAGCGCCATAATTATGTGATATATCAAGGTACATTACAAATTTGACTTCGCAATGGAAAATGCATTTTCATTGGTAGTTCATTCAGATGCTGTAAAAAGAGCTCCCAGGACTCTAAAATGAATCCAAGCAATCCTAACAGAGAACAGTCTTAATTCAAAGATTTTTCAAATGCAGACTCAAGCTGTAGCAATTTTATTATTTCTTAGAAGAATCTTATTTGCCACTTACCTGCTTTGCATGCCACCTGCACCTGGAATACATCGGAAAGTTGATCTCTGAGGCAGTCCGCCGTTGACTAGATGACGCATCCAAACAAGCATCATCGATGTCTGTAATTGCCAGATGAAACTTTGTTTGGTAGTCCTTGTCCATGATAATATCATCCCTAAAATGTACAAAATGTGATCATACAAATCATTAAGTGAGTAATTCTTGATTTATGAATTGGTTGGCGCTTACGATGCCAGAAGAGGTTTTGTTTTTCCCAGGCAAAATGACATGTTTTTGTAATTCTGTATCATGTAGTTCCTGCATATATGATCTGACTGCCCATCTTGTGAAAACCTATACCATCCATTAGCTTTGTCATCACTGCAAGCAGTGAGACCAAGAACCACGCCATCATTCTTTGTCAGGTGTACAAGGTAACGGGATGTCAAGCGACTAGAATGTTGCCCATGTTTGGAAGTGCTTGCACCGTACACATAATGGAACTGGAAATATCCACAAGTCAGCTTACTATTCATTTATGCCTAAAAAATGTTCTAATGGGAAGCCTCAAATGTAGGTACCTCCATGTTATTTTTACTGTATTGGTTTATTTTCAATAATGTAGGATTGGTAATTATGCTTAATGTATTATTGTCAAGATGTCTCAAATCTCCTCCATACATGAGAGGCGACTTAGCCATTGACCAAAGTGCCATCTGCAAAGTCGTGTCAACACAAAGCGTTTAGTGGATAGAGCACACTGAATATCAGACATGAAGTCTCTTAAGTGCAAACCTGTGCTTTCTGTTCATCAGATGTAAGCTTACATTGCCTATGAGGGCCCTGATTGACACCTGTATTAAAGGAAGAAAAATCCTATTCCAGTTATAACTAACTATCACTCGATGCAATCTGAGTATTTATTGATAAAGTTGCACACCTAATAATAGATATAAATATACAGCACTTGGCAAACATTTCAAGAAAAAACTTCTAGTAGATAACTTACATGTTATGTAGTTCGATAAATCAAGAACATATTAGTTGAGATTTTCCACATTCAGTATATAGTTTGATATATGCGTATTCCAGAATCTGTTATTATGAAGTTTGTGATATGATTTCTCTTCCAAGTTGCAATTATTGAAAACTAGCAAACTGAGATATCCATGTTCTGCAGTACTTATCTAATGGCATTAAATGTTCGATTTCCACAATATAAATGACGAGTGACAAAATTTGTCATGGCTCAAAATTGTTCAATAATTCACCAGAAGGTCCAAATCATTACTCGCATCAGTAAGCCAGCCAAATGGAAGCATGTCCAAATCTGGCCAAGATCTTCCTCGTAATCCTGTGGCCCCAATCTTATTTGCAGCTGCGAAGGAACTGCATACAATTTGTAATGGGAAAAGAAGATAAACGTTGCTATTTATTAGACAATATATAAGATACAAGCTAAGGAATCAATATAGAATATGTAATTATACACTACAAAAGAAAAGAAAAGAATGTCCACTCAATTTACCTTGACACAGAAAAATGTGAACTAACATCTTTCCAGTTGTCCCAATCATCTCCTGTTATCCTATACATGTTAACATGCTCACTAATGTTCTCAGCTAATGCTGGAGTCACTTCAGTTCCTGGTGAGATGGACAGGACGATTGGGCGGTGAAGCTCTTGCAGGAGCTGCAATATACAAATCAGCTGATTGCCTGATTCTGAAAGTGCATTAACTGTAAAGGAACTTGTGTAACTAATTCTAGGATGTGGGGCAATTTACCTCTGAAATAGTGATGATTTCTTTTGGGCTATAATCCGTGCCGAAGATACAATCAACCTTCACTGCAAACAAAACATAATGGTACATATGAAACCATCTATTAAAATTTCAGTTTTAGCATCACATGAAAAGGGTCAACTACTCCTAATATAGGAGCTTTCTCTGCTATCCTGAGTGTTAGACATGTAATCGTGGTATTGTCCCTAAGCCGCACGGCTCCCGCATATTGCCGGATTGGCAAAAAGTATAGAATTACAATCAGCATACCAAAATCAACACCCCAATCAGCATACTGTCGGTAAAGAGATCTTAAGAAGGCCCGTCCAGCTCCAATATCTGTATTAACACTCATAAATCCATGTGGCATCCATGCACATGTTCTTTGGGTAAGACCTATATCGCGAGCTATCCATTGCCGGCCATCCTCTACGTACGGCTTTCCCTGAAAAGGATCACAAGCTAAGAATAATAAACTGAAGTTCATGACTTCCATTGCAGTTCAGTTCTTGTTGTAGTATTACAACTCCTTGATTTCAAAATTCATTTGTTAAATTTACATAAAAGTTCTAACTCTAAAGGAAAACATAGCAACTAAATTCTTCGAAGCATCAGATGATGAAATACAGAAAATGTTTTATGAACAATGAAATACTATGATAAGGACAACATCATTTCACACACTGATAATTTATAATGGAGCATATTAGTAATTTTCCTGTAATGATAAAATGTTTTGTCTGTAAGATTATTGTAGGACATTCTTCGTGAGTCCATCTGAGATGGTGATGTAACTTTTAAACTCTATTCCGCTCTGAAATGAATGGGCAGAGTCTGCCATCTGTCTCAAAAAACTATTGTGGTAGAACATTGAAAAACCATTAAGGTTATCTCTACTGCTCCCCCTCCCAGATCCCATGAGGTTGTTCTACTTAACAGATCAATTTAAAAATTGCATCGGAGCATCAACAATTGCTTTCTGTGTATACAGCATAATGTTAACAAGGATTGATAACAAAGTTGAGGCACTTTCAAAGGAAAAAAGAAAACATACCAACCCTCTCAATGTAAATAATCAATACATTAATGAGAAGACAATTATGAAACAGCAGTTGTCATCTAATAGCATTTCAAATAAGGAACAGTACCGTGTCTATGTCCAAGATGGGTGTGTTTGCATTAACAGCCTGCGTACTTATTCCTTTCATTAAATGGATGCCGAATTTCAAGCCCATTTCATGAACCTTATTGGCAATTTGACTGAACCCTTTATCACCTCTAGATGATGGAAATCTTTGAAGGTCTGGAAAAGGTCTACCCCATTCATCAATGTTGTCAAATCCATATGAATCTGTATATGCCCCATCAACATACTTCCGGTACCAGAGGAAATCAATAACTGCATACTACCCATAGATATGAGATAGAGTAGATAGTTAAATTGATGATCAGATTTATCTTTGTTCATATTTATTTTGCTATTAATATAGCCAATTAAAGCATTCTAAATGGTAACCTCATATCCGTGTGGAAGTAACTTTTCTGCTAAGATCTCTGCATTTTGCATATATGCATTTTCGTCAACCGTCCATGAAAAGGAATCATAGGAATTCCACCCTCTTGGTGGTAACCCAGCAAGTTCATCATTTGCCTCGGAAGTGCCCCTGAAATGTAAAAGTACGAACAGATGGAAATCATTTATATTTAGCTAAGAATGAGCTTGGTTATACAAGGATAAAATACTGGTGTTTAAAATAGAATTTAAAGTAGAATTGTTCCTTTGACGGAGCTTAAATTGTACATTTTTACATTCACATATATTTTTTATTTTGGAATAAAACAGAAATGAATAGACAGAAACGGGAAAAAAAATTACAGAGCAAGCATAGCTGGTGAATCCATATGAATAAAAACTTCCAGAGAGTCACTGAAAAAAGGAAGGTTGAAGGCAAAAAAAAATTTTATGCAATATGCTAGAAATAATGTCAAACAATCAACAGCATAACCAAACACAAAGTTAAGTTTGATACAAACTAATCATCTAGGGCAACTGAGTACTAGATACACAATATCCTTCACAGAAGAAAAAACATTAACAAATTAGAGGTGCAGCCAACCTCCTTTCTTCTATCCAGAAATGTATAAAAAAAATTTGTCTGCTAGTCCGTTGATACTCTCTCAAAATAAAACTGCAAGAGCTTGCAATAAACAAAGTGGCAATTCTGCTGCTGATTTGCAGCAGCGTAAAGATATTCTAGGGTCACTTATGATCGGTTCAGTTTTTAATTTTTGGAAGTGTCAAGATGCACTACCCATTTTATTTTTTTAAACACGGGGAGGGTGTTACTTGTTAAGTTGGGCATAAAAGTAAAATCTAGAAACACAGCGGTTGGGAATGTTCTCCCATTTTTTTTTCCTCAAAGAACGACTGTTCCGCCAAATTAACCCGCATTGTTCCGCCAAATTAACCCGCATCCTCACACAGAAATTATAGATTTCAAGCAATTACTCTTACAACAACTCAACTGATTCGTCAATCAGGTAGCGAAATAAGACAACTCGCATCAATCAGTGCTAACCGAAGAACCAACTGAGACAAACAAACGTACTGAACTCTGGAACACCAAAGAGTGGCACCATATTCCAGACCTAACCCAAGAAATGGCTGCAACCCGAACAGGAAGCATTCATCTGAAAAGTACACTAGGGCGGTGGTCTCATCCGAAACAAAAAAAAAATCACAAGAAATGGCATCGCTCTCATCCATCGAGGAATGGAGGAAAGATAGGAAAGAAGCGCTGACCGGAGGAAGAGGACGAAGAGGATGGCGGAGCAGAGGTGGTGACGACGCCATCGCGGCGGAGGAGAGGAGGCTGGAGCCCCCAGTCCCATCCCCACCAAGCAGAGCAGAGCTGAGCTGAGAGGAGAGGCGTGGTGAGGAGGCGAGGCGAGCCGGCAGCAGTAATGATGAGCGAGGAAGTGGGAGTGTGTTGTTTGGGATCTGGGACCCGTCCGTCGTGGGGGATGTCGTGTCGTGTCGTGTTTCGATCGTGCGATGCGTCAGACTCCCGAGGAAGCCAGTAGCGCGTCACGTGAAAGTCTGCGTGTGGACAAACAGTGTAGTTTGTGTATGTGATAGAATCAAAAAGTAACAGTAAAAAAATAATTCTATAGTAGTACTTTAGATTGTACAGAATATAATTTTGAATATATGTCATAAGTTATAACCGTAAGTCAGTATATGACCACAGTTTACGATCATGATTTATAACTTACGACTACGTTCTCAACCACGGCTTATATGACCACAGATACGACCATACTCATGACCACAACTTACGACCACGGTTTACAACAAGCTAGCAATTATTAAAAACTATTTTCCTGCACAACTATACTGTAACAGGTTTTAAAAATTACATTTCCGTCTAATCTATAGAACTGCTATAGTATCACTTTTTTCAGTAGTGCTTTTCAATTTAATCGTAATACAGATCATACTGTGTGTGCAACTGTAACAATAAAATTTTTCCTATGTGTGGGCTTCGGAGACGCGCACGCTCGGGTTGGGTCGCAGTCGAGCGCACGAGTGACGAGTGTCAGGGTAGCAAGGCCAGCACGTTTTGGTGCGTCGGTCATTGCTGCTGCGTCAGGAAAATCCACTGGCACGGTATCACCCCACGTAGAACGCAGGAGTTTTTCAAAAAATCTCTACGAAAAATGAACTGCAAAATTCTCACGTTTCAAAAAGCTCTAAAAATTAGTTTGAATTGTTAGAATGCCACCGTAAATCGTGAAGCAGCGTGTTAGTAGAATGCTAATCTAAACTAATAAAGCACCAGTTAAAATTATCCTACATCCACCCAACAATTACCTGCTCCACAGTCATGACCTTAACTACGTCCACACCACAATATGCACCCAGAATTACACCATCTATAAAACGTCCGCACCAGATTAACTCTCCTCTATTCTCTCTCCTTACCCAACCATATCCGACGGTCATCCTTCAATGGATCTGCAGTACCCTACCGCATCCCTGACGCTCGCAGCTGCATGCAGGTGATCGTCTTCTTTTCCAGACCCGCAGATCGTTCATCCCCCGCCTCCCCCGAAGGGCGCCGCCTCCACCGCCTCCGCCGTCTCCCCCGAAGGCCGCCGCCTCCCCCGTCTCCCCCGCCTCCCCCGTCTCGCCTCCCCCGTCTCCCCCGAAGGGCGCCGCCTCCCCCGAAGGGCGGCGCCTCCACCGTCTCCCCCGCAGTCCCGCTCTCCTCTCTCTGATCTCCCCCCACTCGCGAAATTTCCGCCCGATCCGCTCCGCCCTCGCTCCTCCTCCGCCTCCGTCTCCCCCGCTCCTCCTCCTCCCCCGCTCAGCTGCCGCATCCTCCTCCCCCCACCCCTCCGCTCCGCCGCCGACCCCCGCTGGCCTCCTCCTCCCGCAACTGCTGCTTTGCTTCGGCGCCAACCGCAGATCCGTTGTGGTCCTCCTCCTCGCTTTCTTCGCGAGCGGCGCGGATGAATCCGGCAATCTGAAGCTCTCGCATTGCATGCCGTCGCCGGTCGCTGTGGCTCTGCGTCGGTGGGGGGGGGGGGAGCCATTGTTGTCAGCGCCGTGGAAGAAGAGGAGGTGGGACCCGTTGCACTCACGGCGGACTACCTCGTCGCAGAGAGCGAGCGGGGCAGGTGAGTACCCTCCTCGCAGATCCGTTCATTTTGTCATAGCCTGCTTCTTGGGGGTTCTTGGGATTTCGACGGTTTCTGTAAATTCAGGAGTTTTCGGCGGGGGCGCTTCTTGGTTCTTAGTAATACCGGGCTTTTCTTGTGGCTCAGCGGGCGGATTTGGTGGCGTTTCTTGATAATTAGGGTTTCCTTGCTAGGTTTTCTTGGTGATTAGGATTTTGTTGGAGTTATGGTTGATGATTTGTGTGCTTCTTTTTGGCTTGTGGAATTGCAGGGAGGGAGAGGCGCCTTGTTTCTTGGATGCGTCGTGCAAGATTTGGAGGAGGTGTCACTTGCGGAGGAGCTGGAGAGGGCGCGGGAGCGGCGGGGCCGGCTGCGGGCGGCGAGGGAGGTGACGGAGAGGGTCCTGGAGGAGCACGCAGCGGCGCTGCGGCGGGCGGCGAGGGAGTGGGAGCGGCGCGCCGATGAGCAGCGGCGCCTCATCGTGGAGCTCATGCGGCTGCTCGGGATGCCGGAGGTCAGTCACAGTCCGCCGTCCTGTTCTTGGCTCGCAGGAACCTACCTCGGCTGCTAGGGCAATGCTATGCATACTCACATTCCTGCTGCTTATGTTGAGGAGAAGCAGCGTTTACTTGAAGAAGGTAATGTCTATGATTCATGGTTTCAAACGCCAAATCACAGTACAGGCCTGTTGACTGCACTTATATGATTGAGTTCGCTTACTACACCAGGATACAACAGAAGAACAATGTTGCTTCTATATTGCTGAAACCAGTTCTTTTATTGCTAGGTCATTTAGAAGATCTTTTCCTTGTTAGTTTGCTTTCTTCTGCCCGTAGTGTTACAGACTTCTTATTATGTTGTGTTTTATATCTGCCAGATTTTTGTGGGTGTCATAACTGTTGTTCTGAATGCTTGTTCTGTTTCGGTTTTGAACTAGCCACAGCCAACCTATGGGAGGACGATTACACTCATAGATGGTAAGTAATTTATCTACCTTGGTGCTTTTCAGTTATGCTGCATGTTACACATACAGTTGTAGCAAAGGTGTGTTTCAAATTAATACCTGCTGCACATGACTGGATGTCTTGTTTCATATGTCCATACACATGCTTTAATTGTTATGATTATGAGGGTAATTCATGCAGTAACTTTTTTATGGTGGTGATAGCTGGGGGAGTGTTTGAAACTAATGTAATCCTTGGGACCAAGACAGTTGACAGTTAACACACACAATGATTTGTTAACACACACAATGATTTATTGAAGACATTTTTTACAGTTATAGAGAAAAATAGATAATGTATGATACCAACTTATAATTTGTTTCTTAAAAACAAGAAAACGGAAAGAATTGGCTAGGGATCCTTGACCAAGAATTTCTCAAATTTGTCAAATATATATATTGGTAAATTAAAGGGTTTTTTCGTTTGCCCCTTTGCTACAATTTTGATTATTAATATTTCAAATGGTAAATGGATAATTTAGTGATGGTCAGAGAATTCATAGTTTTTAATGAAATTAGGATGTCAGTTTATTGCAAATAAGAGAGGTGATACTGTGATAGTGTCTACAAAGTTTTCAGCCGTTTACTTCATGCACACAAAAAATGCACGACGGCCTGTTTTGCTTTCCCCAAAACTGAGTTTTGATCACTTCAATGCTTACCTTTATCTCAATATCTGTCATAAAAAATTTCCACTGGAGAGGTTCTCAAGTTCTGGGCTGACATGGGCATGTCTCACAAAGCTAATTTGGGAGTTCGAAATGAGAAAGGCTAAATAATAAGCTTTAGGAACCCTGCAGTACCATTGTACCAGTCAAGTTTCTATCACAAGGCAAACCAAGACAAGTTGAGATTTCCTAAAACTGTTAGGAGTGTGAACCGATCAAGAATAACTAATGTTACTTCGATGGTTCATACGTGCAATGCGGCGCTAACTGATATTGTTGAATTTGACCATAAATTGGCACTATTGAGTACATTTCTAAGTACGTGTGTGTGTGTTTTGTGAAGTAAGTATGTTCACCACCCGCAGCCACCTCTCTCTACAAGGCTCTATCAGAATGGTTTGACAAGATTGGGAAGTAATCCTCTTGTGCTTTACATCTCTGGTGTGTGTTGCGTCTCCTGGTAAATACGTTCATGTACTCTCTGTCAAGTTTGGATTGCAGCTTTGCGATCTTCACTTATTCGTTGGTCGCAATTAAGCGACTGTACAGTGCTCATTCGTGTAGTTCATGCAGCGATGATGCAGCGATCGAATCCATTTCGTTGGGGACAAAACCTATAAGGTGATATGCCCAGTTTAGTTATGTGGTGCCCAGTTTAGCTATCTGTTCACGATTGCTGTCATATTAACACTCCAATTGGGTGGTGAACATGGCAAATTTCTTGTCCCTTTTAGAACGATACAATCTATTAAAAACTTAACCAAGTTGCTTTTAGATTGATATGCAATCTATTTCAGGATTGCTCTCTGCTAGAGCTTTGGTTTCGGACTTCCGCAACGTACTGATATATTATAAGCAGCTTTTGTCCATATTTTCCTGTTAGTCTCACTTTCGGAAACTATGTCGTCGTCACTTAAATGGCCGTGTTTGAGTTTTCTTATCTCCATAATTTTAATCTGGATTGAAATGGCAGGTACAACGATCCGTACATACTAGGTCTCACTTAAATGGCCCTGTTTTGAGTTTTCTTATCTCCATAATTTTAATCTGGATTGAAAATGGCAGGTACAACGATCCGTACATACTAGAGCTTGACTTTATGCCATTCAATGCCTCAGTCCCACGCCCGAATAGGTCATCGTCAATTGGTAATGGTGTGCAATTCAATGCCTCTCTCGCTTTCTCGGCCAAGAAGGTTTGATTCGGTTCTTTCTTGATGGATAATGTTAGTGGGCTCACCTTTGTTTGCTTTGATCTTTTGGGATATTTTTGGGGGCTGTGTGATCAACGTGGGATTTTGAAAGATCTGCTTAATTATTCCGCGGATATTTGTTTGTTAGGTTGCCTTCGATTTGGGCATTTTTTATGAGCCTTTCGTGATTGTTGAGGATTTATAGACGCACAGCAAAGCCAAGCTTTGCTTAGAGTTGTATATGTGTATCAGGACGATGTTTTCAATTAGGAAATTGTGAGGGCGGTCAGGTTGCGAATTGCGATTTCGTAGCATGCATACCATTTTGTCTTCTATAAAGATAGCATTGTTGTGTTTTCTAGGGAAATGAGAAGCAGAAAAGCACTGTGGGTAGCAATGCGAAGGCTTCTAAAGTTAAAAAGAAGAAACTGATTCTGATGATGACTGCAAGGTTGCCATTGTTCTCTTTTTCCCGCTTTATTCCCCTTGATTCTGTTGTTGAGGTTAGTAGGTGTGAACTTTTCAGCCAAAATTGAAGAAAAGTGGAACTGTGAGTACTGCCAAAACCTCCAAGGTTAAGAAAATAAAAGATGAAGATTTGGAAGATGATACCATGGTATGACATTTCCTTGATTTATGTTGTGTTGTTTAGTTGCTAAATTAGTGTCTTCACTCGGTGAAGGAGCAAAAGAAAAGAAAGAAGAAAGTAGGTATCAAAGAAGATGAAAAGAAGGCCGCTGGGAAGGAAGATAGTGAGAAGGGAAAGAAGGAGAGAAAGGTGTATGAATTGCCAGGGCAGAAGCATGATCCTCCTGCAGAAGTATGACCATTCTAACATTTTCCCTATCTGGTAGGTTCTAATTTTCTCCTGCAGAAGCCAGAGAGTAGTTTTTTGTGCCATGTTTCTTCTTTGCATCCATCCCAAATTTATTTTCCTGCAAAATATACCCAAGGCGGGATTAGTTCAAATATGTCACATCTCCAGCTCCCTTTATTATAAACCCATTGTGTCTATGATTACACTTTCCAATTAAACAATACCTTAGCAACTTCTTATTCTTAGTGATTTTGGCCCGTACACCTAGCAATCCGAGGACCACCTAGGCCCTCAGTTAGTGTTATTGACATACTTGATATATTTCTGAAACCACTTTACAATTTTCTGTCATTTGTCAAGTTGCAAAGTGGATATTATGTGGACAGAAACCACACAAGATGGTAGATTGGTGGGTGAAGTACTGTTTATTATTGTTGCTACTTTTGCAACTAACTATATATTCTTGCCATCTTGATCAACCTACATTATGCACTTTGTTGTATCTGCTTCTAAAATAACTGTATACAGTGTAAATATTTGTCTTGACATAATACCTATAATATTTACCTGCTGACACAAAATTCTCTTCAGGTTTCAGAGGCATCTGTCAACAGAAACCGTAGTACAATAATTGTTCCCGCTGGTAGCTCCGGCGAAGAAGGTTGGGAAGCATTCAGGAATGTACTGTTGGAAATAAATAATGAAGCTTCCCGATTCTATGTCATACCAAATCACCCAAATGAGGTACAACAAAATTAGCAGTTTTTAATGTATTTATGGAGTCTCTAGCCTCAAATGACATCATTATTAAATCCTCCTTACATTGTATTGGTCAGCAACACATGGAACCTCCAGAGCACCTTCCTGGCCTTTCTGATGATGTGGGTGCTGGATTTATAGCTGGACATGGCAGCCAATCTGCTTCTGGGCCGGAGGTAGATGTTGAACGCTTACTGGAAAGCAGGTGAGTACGTAATATTGAGGAGAGATTTCAGTTGAGTTCATTAAACAGCATTGCATTACTGGAAAGCAGGTGAGTACGTAGGCCCTGTTCTATAGCTCGTTTAACATGAATCATGGGGCAGTGTGATCTCGTCGGATCTCTGCAGAGGTAACAGCATTCTGGTATACTACTCAAGAACAAGATGTGAGATTTATTTCTATTACGGAATGGGTTGGTGGTTGGGACAACCGAATCTGCGAGGATCTTGATTGATCCGGATCGGAATTTTCAGCTCTGCTGTAACGCCCTGGAACATCGATTGTATCCACCATGGCATCCAGTTTCAGCTGTATGAGTTTTTTGTGCTACTAATCTCTGATCTCTGAACTTCAGTTGTAACCAGTAACCGGTCAGATCCAGTGAAAACAGTTGATGTACGAAGATGCTCGGTTGTAGGCCTAAAGACATACTATTTCTGCAGAAAAGGAACCCTGTGATCTGTGTCAATGGACGGCTAATTTATGAGGAGCAGTTGATAAACAGTGGTGCCTCAAGACCTGAATCACTTTCTCTTGGAAGAGTACAGAAGCACTCTGCAAAACTAGCTTATTTTGAGAGGCGATCGCGCGTCATTTTCGCAAGTTCAAAATTGAGTAGAAAGACGGCATGATCTTTGAAGAAATCGAAGAACGAGGTTGACTCTCCATTCTCCCCTTTTCAGACGTTCCAGTTTTGCTCAGGGGAGCTACTTTGACTTTCCATTGATAAATCCAGCAAAAGGAGGTAGATCTTTTTTTACCTACAAACTGAAATCAATGTTGTGTAATCTACATCAATGCTTACTGCAGTAAGAAGATTGTCAGCTCTGATAAATAAGTCATGTTAGTTTGTCAACTATTTCTGAACTGTGAACAGTCCACCCTTCAAATTATGCCTTAGCACTGCAACTATGGAAAGCAATTAAGTAAAATTTTAGGATGCATTTTCTTTTTGCAATGGTGGTTTCAACGTTCTAATAATTTCATCCATTCGGTTGCAGGATTAGGTCCCCATCCTGATTTGGAGTATTGGAGTGGATGAAGTCTTTTGTATCAAACCATCTTCCTTCTACTAATATGCTTCTGGCTGTACTGGGTTAGACTGCTGTTCTGAATGGATGCTGCCCTGAGTTGCATGTATTATGTGGAAGCACCATATCATACACATGTGGTCATCTATATTTCAGCGTTCATTGACTTGTAACTGAACTTTTGCCATTTGGATGTCTTCAATTATTTGTAGTGACTGACCAAAATAATCTGATGTATATGTCTGGCTTTCATTCATGGATGGACTTTGTTGCCAGTAGCAACCCAATTATCCAAACAAAACATATATGGCCATTCAAAAATTGGCTTTGAAAGCAGGGAACAAAACATGTATGGCCATTCAAAAATTCGTTTGGTTGATTTCGTGTACATCCTTAAAATGCCGCCGTGGCGTTAGCACGGACACTATACCAGTGCGATATAAAATGCGTAGTTTTTTTTTCTCAATTCACCGACTATTTCCTAACGGAACGCACTATGTGGATCGAAGTAACCGCAAGATAACAATGTGTACGATGATAAACTTTTCTACGGTCCATCACGACTACCAAGTATTACCACGTGTAACAAACTATTAATGATCCCCGTTTCAAAAGCAAACTATTAATGATGCAATATATAAACTAGATCATTTATAGCTTGTAGGCCTTGAGTGAATTAGAGCAACTCCAAGAGATTAGCCAAAAGAAATATCTAAATTTAGTGATTTAGCTATTCTCTAAAATGAATCTCACCAAAAAAAAAACAAGACTACTCCAACAGGCTATCTAAACTAGAGAGCGCGCGGTGAGTCGCGTACGCGCGGGAATGGGGCGCAACGTGCGGGAAGGAAACGCCGACCGCGCCAAGAGGCTGGATGGTGAGCGAGGTAGGCTATCCAAAAATAGAGAGCGAAGGAGGAGGGATGGAGAGCTACTAAATTTGGAGAGTCATTTACAGAATTTATTGGAGACGTTTTTTCTTCAATAATAGCCAAAATTACCTTTAGAAAATGATTTAGCTCCTCTCTTGGAGTTGCTCTTAATTCGACACAATACTTCTCTCCATTGTAGAAAGGGTCCTTTTTAAACTTAGTGATTTGAAGGGCATCCAATAATTTTGCAGTGTCAAAAACGGGTGGGTCTGCATCTTTTATAGAACTGAGTTTATTTGGCCTTGGAACATCTGATATTGGAATAATTTCGCCAATGAATTATCTGAAGAACAGTGTAATGTTGTGACCAATAGTCGCAGAGGAGTAGTAAATAAATATACTAAAAATTTCTATTAAACATCAAGGAGATAATTAAATACTCACGTGTGGCACTAAAATTATTAAACTAACCATTAGGCGTATACTTCGAATAATTGGTAAATAAAACCCCATAAAATACTATAACCTAAGTTGCGAGGAATACATACCCTAAAGATAAATGTAATACACTAAATTCTTACACCAAACTACAGGTCTAACCTGACTCATGAAATTTCCTTGATAAATATAAAAACAATAAAAAAAGTTATTAATAAAAAGATCGAGTCATCGTATTCCGCCATCAACTATACCTAGCCATCTCCGAATACTAAACAGAAATAATCTCAAGAATATACCTTTATCATAACCCATCCTTGAACCCCATTTTGGCATGTCTTCCCTACCATTTCCCACTTCACTCCTCCCACTATGACTTCGACAATACTCCGCGCCCAATCAACCTTACCTCAAATCACCCATTCAACCATAATAAAAATTAATTAAGCTCAGTTGACTTTATTTGGATCTTTTGAGTTATTTGTATTTATTTGAATTCAGTTGTTTATCGCATAATTAGAAGTGGAGTTCTGAAGATTCACTGAATCAAGTAAGACCCAGATCCAGACAAAGACGAAGACTAGCAACTCAAGCCCATCGAATGAGAAAGCTTTGAGTGAGCTTAAGACCGCGGTAAACCGCGCAAGGCGAGTCAATACTTTGATCATGTTGAACCTACATTTTCTACAAATTACTTTTGCATAAATTATCAAATTTCATACTGTTATTTTATATGCAAATGCATGTTTAATTTAAGACTCTAGTTATATGACCAATGTTTAACTTGATTAATATTACACCTCCTTTGGAATATTTGAATATGTGAACCTTGTCGCCCTAGCAAAATTATAATAGTAACCATTCGAAAATAAGTCCGTAATTATACGCCATGCTTAGTATTACTTAGATACTCGGGTGATGAGGACATCGTTTCCATAGATACAACTGTGCCAACTCCACAATAAACTCAACAAACTGAAGCTATGATACAAGGACCAATCACTCGAGCGCAAGCACGTCAGCTTAACCATCAGGTGAATGAGTTCCTAAGTTTGCATACAAATGTTTCAAAGAATGACATACTACTTAATTCTTGTGATGATTTAATTGTTCTTAGGAACCATGGGGAAGAACCACGCGAGCTCAAGTGTAGAAGTGGAACCGTCAAGCGTAATCCAAGTCCTGTTCGCGAGTTCGACTCAGATTCGGCCTTTTTAATAGCGTCTACTTCGAACAGCCATAACTTTTGATCCAGAAGGCTTCTCATGACCCATGAGTACTCGTTGAAAAGCTCTTGGAGTCTACTTTCAGATGGATCTTGTCTCACCTCCAAAATTCATCCGAGCCAATCAAAAACTGCTAAACAAGTCACGTTATTTTTTCAATCCGAGTCAAAGTGGGCCTTGGGCCTTGTATCACCACTTAGGCTATTTGGGCCACCGCCGTTTTCATGGGCACTGTTCATGCGAACAGTAACCATGAATAGTACTGCACCCCTTTTCATTTGATAAGTGCGGCTTCCCCTTCTCTATTTAAGGAGGTCGCACCCCTTTATTTTTCCTCAGGTTTTTCTTAAGAGATTATTTTGCTTAGCAGTTTTACCGCACGTTCAGTTGAGGAACCCCAACTTGTGAACTTAATCTTTATTCGCAATACAATTTCAGATTGCATCTTGTACTCTCTTGCTTGTGTTCTCGATTCGCTTGCAGGAGATAGCCTTCTTGGCGAGGTCAACCGCATTCAGCATAGTTGATAACCAACAGAGCAGTGGTGTAGTGATTGTGAGGGGTTCGATCTGTTTGGTCGGAGCCTTTGGATCATCAACATCGTGTTCTCCACAATCGACTTATCGGTACCTTTCGGAAGATCGGGCCATCATCACATTATCGGGGGCGATAAAATGCCCCAAGCATCCTTTGTAATCATGAGAAACTGGTTTGAAAAGTCATGGTGGTAATGACTGGTATGTTTGATATGATTATTTTATGCTCTCAAAAACCTCAAAATTTCTTATCTATCTGGGCGGATGGTTCAGGGGTATGGTGCAGTGGTGCATGAGAGTGTGGTTAGTGTTAGAACCGCCCAGATAACCCGAAGGACTGAATCTTGTCGTGACCTCCTGTGTAAAACAAGTACAACCATAAGTCTGTAAAGTACAACTTAGCTTAGTAAATTTACCGGACCCTGGAAGTCATCATCATCGGTGGAGGAGGTGAGGTAGTGCAAGCGGTTGTCTGTATGGCGGGCTTGAATGGGACACTCGTCGAGGGTGAAATTCTTTTGCAGCGTGCTAGCAGTGTGGGTAGCCAGCTGCTAGGTGCATAGGAGGGAAACATCCCACACAACATATAAGACCTGCCGCAAGTGGGCCAATCTCATAGGGGTGAGATGATGGAAGGGTGAGATATTTTGAACGGTTACTGTGATGGTTTACTCAACCGCATGACTAAGGAATCGTGTAGGGCAACGAGCGAATTGTCTCTTGTGGGTAAAAGTGCGCAAACTCTACAGAGTCAAAACTATTCGAATAGGCGTGCCCACGGTCAAGGGCGGACATGGGAACTGAACTAGATATAGTTCTATTTCAAAAACTTTGTGGGTAGAATTGGAAAAGTGGAGGGCAGTGGAAAGCCCTGATTTGTGTTGCCCTGGGTGTCGTCCCAGTGATAATGTAAGCGGCTATAACGCTGAAGGTCTAGCATATGGTGCAGAGACCATGTAACGGTGGATGGAATCTGGATCGCTATTACTATTGCATTCTTTCACACACTATGTTTTAGTTCGAACTGCTAGGTCTCAGGAAATTTCTACGTATCATATTTCAACACTTCTATTCTTACCAAAATAAACTATAGGAAAGAATAAATAGAGTTGTAAGTAAAGAAGATGAATGTTTGTGGTAAACATACAAAGATGTTGGTGGGTTTCGTGTCGATCATCAAAAGAATCAATAGTGTGAATTCCGGGAAAATAAATTGGCGGAGCCTAAATGTATAGATTGGCTAGATGGATGAATTAAATGGTTATTGGAGAATTAGGGAGTGCGAAAGTAATTACTTGATTACGACGCTGATAAATTATATAAATTCTTGGGAGATGTTGACAACAATGGGATAATAGAATATGATCGATTACTAGATGGGTCAATTGAAATTTTGGGGAATTTGTGGATATGATGACAACTATTGGAATATAAACTTGGTTAATAATCTTCCTGGTGGATGTATACTAGTGAATTAGTTAGAGATAGATGATGAAAAAATAGGGTTGAATATTGGATGAGCAAATTATGGTTTTGGATCAATAACAGAAAAGAGTGAATTGTTAGGAAGTCCTGATACAAATGATACCAGTGGATTTAAAAGTAATTATACTGGATAATCATTAGAATTCAGATGTGAAGAGCTGATGAATAGCAACTGTAAGGTTGGATTATCGGTCATTCAAAACACAAAAGATTATTGGTGGATCTAAAATAAAGGATACTAAATTTTCAGTAGACTGATGAACTGATCTAATTGGTAAAGAATGAACCTGAGATTGGGTCTATTAATTTGTGGTAAAAATTTAGATTCATATGAGAATTGATAACCTTGATTCGATTAATAAAATTTTAGACTATGCAATGGAAATTGCTTGATTGGTGGATCCAAAGTAAAGATATTGGATTTCCTTTAGATTGTAAAGTTACCAGATTGGCATATAGTGGTTCTGAGATGGGGAGTATACAGCCATCTGAGATTGATTTACAAATTTATGGTGGAATTTAGCATTTATGCGAGAATCAGACACTATGGCTGGATTAATAAAATGGTGGGTGACATTATAGAATGTGTATGATTGGTAGATTAACTAAATGATGACCCTCGCTGTTTGGAGTCTTAGGCAGCAATAATAATACCGTGATTAAATAATGATAATAATAAAAGCAATTTATGGAAAATAAAATAACCCGAGCCTCCCCTTTGATAAGCCATGCATATTATTTATTTGCATCCTGTGTATTGGCTCGCGGAGCACAATGGTTTGTGCTCACCCTCGCTCTCACAACAAATCTAGAATTAGGATCCAAATCGCTACGCTTCAGCAATACTCTTGGTCATGATGGCAAAGAAGATGAAGATGTCAAAGGCTGGGTTGCGAACCCCCAATTAGCTGCCTGTGGGCATGTCCTGAGGGTCCCACCTGTGTGATTCATCTTCGTTGCTGCATTTTATTGATTTCGGCCTGATCGGCCCATGAGTAAGTCTCCTATTATATTTATGCTTCCGCATGATATGTATTTTGATGTGCAATTCTGTATCTGTGAGCACTATCTACTGATCTAGGGAATAGTGCGGTGGAATCACAGAGGATTCTGAATTGAAAAATCTAGGTCCTACATACATTGTACCCACTGTTGTGCTTATAGAATAACAGACCTATTGATCTAGAGGTGGGACTTGGGCCGGGCCTGTGCCATATTGCCAATGATCTCACTTGAGCCACTTATACAAATTTGATGACTAAAATACCTAGTTTCTATTTGGTGACCTGTTGACCTAGAGGTGGGACTTAGGCCGGGCCAGGCTGACATGGCACGGGCTCTATGTGCTTCGGGCCACATCATGCCGTGCCAGCCCGCCTCACCTCTGGCCAGACCCAGGCACAGCCCAAAGCCTAATGGGCCAGCGTCATGCTGTGCCAGCCCTAGCCTAGTCCTAAGTAACTATAGACGGCAGCGACGATGGTGGTGGTGGCCGCCATCTTCATTCGTGTCATGCCTGCCTCGTTAAAAACCTAGTTAAAATTCCATGTCATTTTCACATGCCATTCCACCTCCAACTTTGTGTAAATTACTTGGAAAAAACCTTTTGCTGTTATGGCAGAGGCTTGGTCAGGAATTTAGGACAAACTAAAAGCGGTTGCATGTGTGCTCGTATGTGTTATGACAGGTTTCTAGGAGCCATAGTTCATTGTATACCAGATGTGAGGACATGAGCAATTGTTTAGGGCAAAGTGCGGTTGGCGAGTCTAGCTTTGGAAATGATCTATATTAGATTGGCTTCTTCAACTTTTATTTTGTCATTGTGTGCGTAATAACAATTCCATCTATAATCTATTACTCACATAGTTCCTACTCTAATTATATTCCTAATTGCGTAGAAGTTTTTGAAATTGTGTCAGTATAGCCTCTCGTCTTCCGGAGGATTGTATAAGATTAAAGCAACATGGGCATGTACAAGTGGTAGTGGAGTCAAGAAAAAAATCTAGCCCGAGCAAATATAACTATAGTTAGCACATCAAAATCAAGCCCAGAGGAAGAACTAACTGTTGGAAATATGCCCTAGAGGCAATCATAGAGATGATGATATTTCGTTGTATCCATGATTTAATAAATGTTCCTTGAATATTGCCTTTGTATTGATTAACAAGTATGTGACTTGTTTGTGAAACTCTTTACTTGTATGGTTATTCTAAAGTTGTCCCTAGTCGAAGTTCATATGTGGACACACGTGAATAATGGATTAGCACATGTATCGGTTGATGACCATGTTTCACAGGTCATAGACATGGAGATGTCAAACCAATAATGTGGACACATGTTTAGAACATGGGGTTGGACCGACCCAACATGAGACATAACAATTATACTTATGGTTCTCTCTCTACACAATGTGTACGCCTTGTCCTTAGACCTGAGATTGTCGCATGTACTTGAGATGTGAATCGACCTACTTAGGGGCTATCAAACGCTGCTCCGTAACTGGGTAGTTATAAAGGTAGCTTTCGGGTTTGTCATGAAGCATGCTGCGAGGCATGGTCAGTCGAGATGGGATTTGCCCCTCTCTACCTGAGAGAGATATCTCTGGGCCCCTCGAGTGATCGGATCCAGAAATGCATGGCCATGCTACTTAAGGTTAAGAGTTAACCTAGTAAGGGATTCCGGATCACAGGATCGAGAAAGAGTGGTCAGCTTGGAGCTCGACCAAATATCGTGAGGCAAAGGGATTGGCATGTATATAAAGTTGTGATGGTTCGTTCGATATGATCTTTATGTATGTTTAGGAGTTGGCACGTCTTGCTAGAGGCCGCTACCAACTATTGACCGAGTAGGTAAACTCGTGTCATGTCTAAACATACGTGAACCCATAGGGTCACACACTTAAGGGCTGAAGCCTAATTCGGATTGGATCCGGGTTGGACTGGGTATTGAGTCCTAATGGGCCTCCATTCGCTGAAGCCCATTATAAGGACGTCTATAAAAGGAGGGCTAGGGCGCACAGGGTTGGGAGAATTTTTTCGTGACCTCCTCAAACCCTGGCCGCCACCCCTCCCACGCCCTGGGCGCTCGCGCGGATCTAGTAATCCGGCGTGCGTCGCTTCCTCCCGTACGTGTGGATACCTTTTGGCGGCGCTGCATCTGTAGCGTTTGGACGAACCGCAAGAGAGGAGTTGTACGTTGGACGCCGCGACGAGGACGAGGAAGTAGTACGACTACTCTGCCCCGACGTGCTGCATCGACGTAGTACGACTACTCTGCCCCGACGTGCTGCATCAATTCCGCACCTGCGCGTCTAGTGGTAATTCCGTGATCTATAACTGTAGTGATCTTGGTTTACGGGCATAATTTTTATTAATTTGCGCTAGCGTAGCCTACCCGTAGTCCTTCACTAACTTTGTCTCATACTCTCACTATCAAGACATATGTCAGTACAACCATTTTTTCTTTAAATTTGGCCTCTACTTAATCGTTGTTGCGGTGGGCCGATGTCCTGTTGAGCTTAAAGAGGAGGTTAGATTTGCAAAAATAGACGTTCTTAGGCTAAATTTTTTAAAAAAGGCGGCTACAGTGACAGATGTACAACAGTTCCTATGTATGTGTAGACACAGCTATAATGGAATGTATAATATCTCTATGTTGATATTCGAGCCTAAACAATAAGGTTGAGACTAGAAACTTTAAAATGGAGAACAGCAATGTTACATTTTATCGACAGTTTCTTATATTTACCCGTGGGCGGGCCAGTGGCAGTCCCCTGTAGACTTTGGCTGTCCAAATCCCCCCATCCACGCAAAGAGCCATGTGTGGATCTGCCCCATCTGATCCTAGTAGGGAATTGAGTAAAATAAAAGGAGGCTTGTAATGGGCTTTTAAAATGTTTTTTGCTGTTGCAAAATAAACTTTTGTTTCTCTTTTCGAACTATACTTTTCCAGAAAAAAGAATGAAAATGTCTGGTAGCATATAACAATTGCTGCAACTAAAAATGTTTGTTTTAACTAGCAACTGTATTGTATTCAACAATGGCTTTGGGGCTAGAAATAGAAAACATCACTAACATACTTTTTTTTATTTCACCAAACAACAATGCACATGTTTCTCTTGTTAAGTTAGGTTGTTTCACTATCACTTTAATACTCGCTCTAAAAAACTCTTTAAATTCAACCTGACCAATTATTACTCTTTCACTGTACATTTTTTTTGGAAATGGATAGGAGGACTGCCTTCTATTACTTCATAGCGAGAAGGAAAACCTCACAATTAAGTTAGATTGAGGGACAAGGGGGGAGAGAGGCCATGATCTGGCCCAAGAAAGAAAAACCATTTAAGGTGTTACAAAGGTTAATGGGAGCTCCTGTAGCCTCTTTGCCCCTGCTAGGACCCAGGCACTAGCCCCCTCCTTGATGGTGGCAATCAAGGGCAAATGTGCAGTTGTCGTGGAACTGAAAATGCGATTGCTCCATTCCTTCCAAATTTGCCAAGAGTCTAGCATCACAAGTGATGACATTACTTTTTACGGTGTACCATTTGAGAGAACAACAGACTCCCACCAGTCACGAAGTGAGTGGAACAACTGCCAGGTTACCGGGTTGATGGAGTTGCATGCAGTCTACTACGCTATGGAAGTCCAGATTCTTATGGCATAGCGGCATTTGACCAACAGATGCATGGTGGACTCCGGCTCATGTGTACACAGTGGGCACATTAGGTGGTTGGGACATCCACGCTTGTCCAGATGACCTGCGGTCCACAGTTTGTTTTGTATGGCCAACCAGGCGAAGATTTTGCATTTTAGCGGTGCCCAATTTTCCAGATTAGCGGGTTCATAGTTGTTTGAACCGTCCCTAGGAAATGTGCTCCGTAGGCTAAGGCGACCATGTATGCTCCATGGGGAGTTAATTTCCATGTTATTGTGTCCTCTGCTGCATCGTGTAGAGTTACTACAGACGTGTACCCCTAGATGGAAACAATCTCATGAATGTGCTATGGTGTAATGCCATCCATCCAAGTTAGGTCATGCAGCCAGTTATTCCCTATTAGGGCAGTCCGTAGGGTACTTTTTTTCCCTCCTAGAAGCCCTATAGATGGTTGGTGTGACATCACATAGTCGGTTGCCATCCACCCAAGAGGAGGTATAGAATGATGTCTTTGTACCATCGCCAATCATCATGGTAGTGGCCGCTGCGAAGAGACGATGATCTAGGTCATCACATGGGACTTCCATTCCTTGCTAGGGCTTGATTTGGGATCCCATTCTTGCTAGAGCCACCTAAGTCTAAGAGCTCTGGTGAAGCACTCTAGGTCCAGGGAACCAGGCCTCCTAGCTGTGTAGGTTTGTAGACTCTATCCCAATTGACCTTGTAGCTTCTACTCGTTAGTTGCTGGTTAGACCTAGCCCAAAGGAAATGTCTCATTTGTCTATTGAGGGTTTTGATCACACATTTTGATGCCTTGATGCCTGTAAGGAAGTAGGTCGGCTGGGCTGTTAGGATGGATTTGATCAGGGTTGTCCTACCTGCAAGAGTAAGTAGCTTGCCGTACCATCCTGCTAGGTGGGCCGCATACTTGTCTTCTAGTACTTGGAAGTCTACCCTGTGAAGTCTTTTGATTGTAAGTGGTAGCCCAAGGTACTTCATTGGGAAAGAAGCCTGCTGCGTGGGTAGGTTAGTAGTATTCCACACAGGTCAATTTAGCTGCAGCTTATTGGTGCCATCTAGCTTTTCTGTAGGTTGGTATGCAAGCCTGTCATGTCACCAAAGCTATGCAGGATTTGGATGAGGTTGTGAATGTCTTGTTGCTCTGGCACTAGGAAGATGGCTGCATTGTCCGCATAGAGGGAGGTCCAGAGGACGACTGAACACCCTCCTAGGGGCCGCAGGGCACCAAGATTTGTTGTGATGTTTAGGATTTTCTACAGTGGGTCTATCGCAATGATAAAGAGGAAGGGAGATAATGGGTCACCCCATATTAGGCCTCTATAGTGTTGTAATTTGTCCCCTAGGACCCCATTAAGGAGGACCATAGAGATGACCGTGGAGAGAAGGGAAGTGACCTAATCTCTCCAACGTGCGGGGAAGCCTCTCTTTTCCAGAAGGTTAAGAAGATACTCCCACGGACCAAATTTGCGATGTCAAGCTTGAGGAGAAGGGACCGGATTTTGTTCTGGTGGTACCTCCCTGCTAGGTTGCATACATATAGGTAGTTGCGTTGGATGCACCTCCCTCTAATGAAGGCACTTTGTCTTGGAGAGATAAGCTCATTCATGAAGGGCGCTAGCCGCAATGCCAAGATTTTTGTGACGATTTTGGATTCTGAAATCCCCTGCGAATTAGGATCCTTCCTTCTTTGGGATCAAGATCAAGCCTATAGTGTTTACATATGGGAAGTTGTTTGTTCTCAGATTGAAGAATGCCTGTAGGTCTGCCATAAAGTCACTCTTAACGACACTACAACACGCATAGCCTTTTATGACGTCTATGGTATGACAATAGGTCAAACTGTCACTAAATCATTCAGTTTATGACGTTTTCTAAGAGACATTTCGGCATAGTGACACCAAAAAAATTAACGTCACAAAAGACGTCATAATTGAAGTCCAATTCCAACCTGTGACATTTTTTGCTACGTCATATGAGCCAATTTGCAAATGTCATAAATCTATGACAAAGCTTTCGCGTCATAAAGTAATTTTTTTGGTTTTTTAAAAAATGTACCAAGACACAAACAAAATGCTTCAGATTTGATAAAGATTTAAGGGCCTAATATAAAAAAGGGCGTGTGGGCGCAAAAAGAAATCACCCAGGGCGCGTCCTCTCCCGCGGACACCAAAATTTTGGGGTGTAAATGTCTTTTTTATCCAAACATGTTCCACAACAGTCTAATCTAGATGGAGGATACTATGGTAAAATTACTGTCCCTCAGCTATTCAGGTCACTGCTCCCCCAAACCCTAAACAATTCAATCCATTCCACCTCAGACACCGCCGCCGCCCTCCGCCCTTCTCCCCCGACCGCCCTTCTCCCCCTCCGCCCTCCGCCCTCCTCCCCCGACCGCCCTCCTCCCCCGACGCCCTCCGCACTCCTCCCCCGACCGCCCTCCGCCCTCCTCCCCCGACGCCCTCCGCCCTCCTCGGCTCCTCCCCCGACCGCCCTCCGCACTCCTCCCCCGACGCCCTCCTCCCCCGACCGCCCTCCTCCCTCCTCCCCCGACCGCCCTCCGCCCTCCTCCCCCGCCCTTCTCCCCCGACGCCCTCCGCCCTTCTCCCCCGACGCCCTCCGCCCTCCTCCCCCGACCGCCCTCAGCCCTCCTCCCCCCTCCCCCGACCGCCCTCCACCCTCCTCCCCCGCCCTTCTCCCCCAACCGCCCTTCGCCCTCCTCCCCCGACCGCCCTCCGCCCTCCTCCCTCCTCCCCCGACGCCCTCCGCACTCCTCCCCCGACCGCCCTCCGCCCTCCTCCCCTGACCGCGCTCCGCCCTCCTCCCCCGACGGCCCTCCGCCCATCTCCCAGGTGAGCCTTCCTCCCCTGACGAGGAACCGACGACGCCGTCCGCACTTCTCCCCCGACCACCCTCCGTCCTTCTCCCCCGACGGCCCTCCACCCATCTCCCCGGCGAGCCTTCCTCCCCCGACGAGGAACCGACGACACCCCCCGCCTTCCTCATCCGCCAACGAAATCTGCATCAAGATGGGTCCTGGTCGGAGGGCGAGGAACCAGATCTCAACCTCCCGTCAACCAGTAGGTAATACACGTGCACTGGTCCCTCTTACTTTGCAATCCATGTGGTGGGGATCTCTTGATTACTCAGAAGTTTAGCCGTGGTGGCCTGGCAAGCAGTTTATGTGCTTATGTGTGATCTGTATGTGTGAGATGTTTATGTGTTCAGTCAGTAATTTAGTCAGTAGAGTGTCCATTTATGTCCATTTGCAGCAAAGCGTGTACATTTCTTCTTGTCCCTGTCACTGGTTTCTTTGATGGCTTTGGCTGGGGAAATGCGGTATGCGGCTTCTTGAATCATGTTAGTGAAATGTGTTAGGATAGAAGAGGCGGATTTGAAGATGCTAGAATCTGGGGGGAGTGGAATGCCTTATTGCAAGGACCATTTTTTTTCAAGAGCTCTTGCAGGGGTTTGCTTGGCTTGACGATGTCCAAGCTGCTTCAGTTTTTTGAGTAAGGAAAATGGTCTGTTGCATGTGCTTTTGTTTCTGGTATGCAATGCCTGTAGTTTGAATTCCATGTGCAGGATTTTTGTATCGGTGAAATTGAAGGATACCACTACATTCTGTGTGCTGATATATGCATGTTAGGTGAAATTGAAGGATACCTGTCTATTGTCAAAGTAGAGAGCAGCATGTGCCACAATTTGGATGACATCCTGTGTGTTGATATATGCATGTTAGATTTGAGACTAGACTTTTATAAATTAACTTGCTGTTACATTATATAGTTAAATTATAAATTAACTTGCTGTTACATTTGAGTCTAGACTTTTATGTGTGCTGAAATATGCATGTGTTGTTTGTTTTTCTGGGCAAGTACAGAGATGCCACTTACTGAGTATGAAAAGGGCAGAATGCAAAACTTGATCGAGAAAAATCAGATGTTCCAACGACTTGGTCTAGCAACGTTATCTTCAATTGTCAACCATGCTGGGACCAAGGTTGTTGCTCGTGAAGATTCTGGCTCATTGTATCAACCTGGAGATGAGCAGGACATTGAACAAGGAGTAGTTGATAAGGTATATGCAATGTTCCTGTATGATTACTACTCCACTTCTGTTCAATATGCAGAATTGTTTATTTTGTTCAATATGCAGAATTGTTTTATTTTGTTCAATATGCAGAATTGTGTTGAGTAGTCGCTTTCTTGTACCATGCAGGATTCGGAGCCTATACTTAGCAAGGGTTTGCCAGAGAATGCCTGCACCCCTACTGGAGGAACAAGAACATCAAAAAGAGTGATGGCACTTCAGGAGCAAGATCAACCAATTAGAATGACTAGGCAGAGGACAAGGGAAATATCTTCAGTTGATGCAGTTTGCCATGCTCCAACCACAGACCCACAAGATGGTTCCACAAAAGATGGGTTGCTCACAGTGAATGCTCATGCCCAAGATGACCACAACGATAGTACCAATAAAGGCAAGTGATTTTAGTTCCTCTCTCCATGATTAATGGTTTAAATATTTCCATTGATGGGTCTATGATTTGCACTAAGTGTTTCAACCAAATGCCATGACAGATCGACCGTTAAGGGGAAGAAGCGTAGGCAGAGAATTGGATAGGATTTCTAGAGGGTTATGCACCAAGATCCCAGTGCACATTGCTGAAGGGAACCGGCGGCCAGAGGCACCTATGCAAGCTGCGAAACTAGCATCAGAGGCTGGTATTCTTCTAAGAAACCATGTCCCAATCCTTCCGCACTGGAAGAACTATAAGAAGATTAAGGATCTTGTTCCAGACTACATGGGCAAAATTGCTGTAAGTAGCACCATCCTTCCCCGATAGCACAACATTTATTCCTGCTAGCATGTATATGATGTCGTGAGCTTTGTAAGGGTGTTAATTGCTGTATAAGGGTGTTAATTTAGATCAGAGCTATGTTGTTCAAACTAGTATGCATAGGAAAATATATGTGATGGGTTAGCTTATATGTGTTGATTCATTGAAGAATTGTTATGCCTTTGGTTTTTCAGATCAGTTGCTGAATTTCATTAGCCTTAGTTCTTGTGCTGAATTCTAAAACTTATATTTGGGGAGGCTACTGAATTTGCTCTTGTATTTATCGATTGGCTGTAAGGTTGGTTTGGCAGAAAGCCTGTTCCATCGTATGTACATGCATGCATTACCTTTATTGTCGGTATTTAGGTTTTGGCAATGCTGTCACGCATTAAACAACAATGTATAACCATGAAGTAGGACAACTTATTGCACAGCTAATAATAACCATGAATTAGGCTAAACGGGAGAATCATATGTGCTGATTTTATCATCCAGTTCAATAAATATGTACTAATCATATGTGCTGATTTTTAAAAATACATGTTAGATCCAAATTGGTGGCTGGCCTAAATGGGAGAATCATATGTGCTGATTTTAGAAAACATGTTAGATCCACATTGGTGGCTGGTCTAAATGGTGGAAACATATGTGTGGATTTTTAAAAACATGTTAGATACACATTGTGGCTGGTTGAATGTTTAGTACATATTTATTTAAAAACATGTTAGATATACATTGTGGCTGGTTGAATGTTTAGTACATATTTATTGTGGCTGATTTATTTGTTTGTTAGATGTGTCGTCCCTTACTATTCCTTGCTTACTTACTAGAGACCAGGGCCTGTGCTATCTTTGTTCAGCTTAAGCCAGCACCTTACAATACATTACATGCTTTGAGCACCTTTTAACCATATTTTCATGTGCTTGTCCAGATTCAATTCGACATTGACACAACCAGTAAGCCAGTCAAACTTGCATGTATTGATTTGCTCAAAGGTGGACAGCGACAGATGAGATACAAGTTGAAGAAGAAATTCTTTGATGGCATACCAGCAAACCAAGTGAGAACAACTTCGCCACTGACCACTATGAGTGGCATGCAATGGAAAGAACTTGTGGACATGTGGTCTAGCCCAAAGCACAAGGTACTCTTCCTAAATCTGTCTCACAAATGTTGTGTACAAGAAAATGAACTACCTGTCTCACTAATGGTTGCCTATTTGTAGGATAAGTGTCTTAAAAACAAAGGTAGTCGTGAGCAAGTTCAGTACCAGCAGAAGACGGGATCTCGGTGCTTTGTTGCTCATTGCCATGTCGTTGTAAGATACATATTCAATGTCCATAGCTATTGGCACTTCCATTTTTCTTTTGCATGATGCTTTGTATGTAATTTGTGCAACTATTAGTATAGTGCTATGCTATTGTCACTTCCATTTTTCTTTTGCATGATGCTTTGTATGTAATCTGTGCTACCTTATGATGGTGTTTCAGTTTATCTTTTCACTCACTGCTTGCATGTGTGCAATTCTAAAATAATGCAGATCATTGGTAACAAAATATTAAGGTTTAACTTTGATAAACGTTTTCCCTATCTATGCTGTCCAAGAAATCCACTTGTCAACTTTCAGCATTTTGTTATTTCAATCTACTAAATATCTTTAGACGTTCAGTCCACTGTTCAGTCCTTTTGAGTTTTAGTCATTGCATGTAATTTCAGAAGCAAACTAAATATGAGGATGCACTGCCAACTGCGATTGACCTTTTCAAGGACACCCACTGCAGCACTAAGACAGGTTATAGTGAGAATGCAAAGAATGCTATTGTGAGTACATGTTCCTTTCTTTTGTACTTTTGAACAACCGTTGGGAACCAAGTAACCTGAATTACTTTGTTGTTGTTGCTAGGCTCAAATGGAGGCCATCATTGCTAAACCACAACAAGAAGGGCAAGTTGCAAAGACTCCTACCCAAGCTGTAGTTGAAGTCCTTCCAAAGTCAAAGTTCCTTCAAAATGTTGGTGTCATGTATGCAGCACCAAAGAGAAGCGCCAAAGATGTTGAATTTGCTAAGCGTGTACAGGAGCTTGAGAGCCAACTACATGCTGAGAAAGAACAATCAACAGACCTTCGAGTTGAGTTGGGTGACCTGAAGAAGCAAATAGAAGATGAGAAGGATGCAAGGAAGAAACAGGAAGAAGAGACTGAAAATCTAAAGAAGCAAGGACAGGAGATTTATGACCTACTCCGTCGTTTGAGTGGCGCCAATGCAACATCTGCAGCAGTAAGTTCTGAACCTTGATGAGATGGTTGTATTTGCTTCTCATTTTGATGTGGACACAGACTTGTCTTTGAGCTATGTGCTTTTGGTGATTGGCATGATATTTTGGTCAGCACATGAAAACAGTGACTTGGTCACTTATGTTGGTCTGAATCTGTGGACACTATGGTCACTTATGTTTATCTTAGTTTGCTGTTGCTAATGAATGTAAGGAACATGATGTAAGACTTGGGAAATTGGTCATTATGATACATTGTGTGGCTTATTTGTGGAAACTGTAATCTGCCATTGTTTGGGCTGTAATATGCATTGTTTGGGCTGCAATATGTTGGTTGTAATCTGTACTATTTGGGTTGCAACATGTGGGCTGCACTGTGGGCTGTAATCTGAAATTGTTTGGGCTGTAATCTGAAATTGTTTGGGCTGCAATGTGGGCTGTAATCTAAAATTGTGTGGGTTAGCCTATAATAAATAATAAAATTTGTTGTGGGCTGCTTAGAAAAGTGGCGTGGGCTGGCTTTAGAAAATCATAAATACTCAAATGGGCTCGAACAAGCCAAAATTCATTCAGTTTATGACGTTTACAAGACATGCCAAGTCAGCGCCACATCATCTGCCTGCATGGCATGGTCTAGGTATATATGACGAAAAAAGGACGTCATAAATCTTTGTAACAAACTACAACGTCATAGGTTTATGACGCAAAATACGTAGATGTCACTGAACATGGTTAGAGACGCATGATAGGTGACGTTCGAATTTACGTCACACCTGCGTCATAGATTTTGTAATATGACATAAATTTAAGGTTTTGTGACAGAAATGAAAGGTCACAAAAGGGCACATGTGTTGTAGTGCGATGTCATAGCATATGTGGTAGAAGGTTCCATTGAACCCATCAGGACCTAGTGCTTTGTTAGCCAGTAGTTGGAGGATCACATGATGCGCCTCATCTTTAGTGAAGGGAGCAACTAGGGCCTGTAGGCCTATTTGAGGCAGCTGTAGGGTCCCCCAATTGAAGGAGGTGGATGTAGGCGGTCTCTGTCCCAAGAGTTGGTTAAAGTGGTCGAAGAGAACATTTGCCTTTTCTTCATGTACCATGGCCCAACCTTGGCTTGTAGAGATCCTCTAGATGAAATTCTTCTTCTTGCAACAATTCATTGTAATGTGGAAAAATCTTTTGTGTCTCCCTCTCGTAGCCATTTGATTCATGCCGCCTATTTCTTCCTAACTGTTTTAATAACAGCTAGCCCCATAACCCTTTTTTTAGGCGTGCTCACAGGTCCTGCTCTACCGGTGATAGAAGCCATCTTGTGCTATATCTATGCGTAGGATGATCTCTTAAGCCATGTGAAGCTGGAGCTTATTTGTTGAGAACAATCTCTTGCTCCAACTTTAAGCCTTTTTGCCATGTTAGCCAGTTTGTTGTTCAGCCTCAGGATTGGGTCTAGCCCTAGGGTTGGTTCGCCCTAGGCTTGTTGGACTATGTGGGGGAACTGCGATATTCGAGTCCAAAGGTTTTCGAAGCGGAACCTCTTTGGTGGTCGTGGGCCATCTGTATTGGACAGGAGAAGAGGGCAGTGATCTGAGTGAGATGTGGACAAGGCGTGCAGAACATGGTTGTTGAAGGTGGTATTCCAAGAATTGTTACAGAAAAATATGTCCAATTTGACTGAGAAATTTCGATATTTGACACTGAATACGTGTGCCTCTCAACTTTTAACTCCCAATTCGCACGCCTTTGAAAATTTAACCCTGTCACTGCGAATTCTTTTGATTCAAGGGATTCTCCTCATTTTCGCAGTGACAAGTGTCAAAATATAAAAGGAGAGAAAATGAGGAGAATCCCTTGAATCAAAAGAATTCGCAGTGACAGGGTTAAATTTCCAAAGGCATGCGAATTGGGGGTTAAAAGTTGAGAGGCGCACGTATTCAGTGTCAAATATCGAAATTTCTCAATTTGACTAAGGTTAGGTTCTTTCTTTCATTGCTCCAAGTGTATTTGCGGTTCTGTAGGTGTACCTCTTTCAGGTCGCAGCTGTCTAGGGTGTTTTGGAACCTAACCATTAGCTATTGGTTGAGGTTCAAGCTGTTTTTGTCGCTTGCTCTGTAGATGAGATTGAAATCACCTAGAAGGAGCCAACTGATACCATTGGTGGGGTACATTCCACGTAACTCCATGAGAAACCTTTCCTCGTCTGAGTGTACCGAGGATTCGTAAACCGTCATCATGGTAAAGTCTGTTGAACATTCTTTGATTTTGACATCTACTATGATGTAGTACTCGCTTCGGCGGCAGTTGGTAACGTTGACCACTTCACTGTTCTAGAGAATGAGGATGCCTCCCCAGGTGTTTTGCACTGGTAAGAAGAGAAAATCGCATAGTCTATTCCATCAAGGGCGCTAGCTTGGGCATGGTCCACCATGCTCAGTTTTGTCTCTTGAAGGCAAGCAATATGAGGGTGGTTAGCTTCGATTGTTTTCCGAACTGCTGTATAGCTTGCTGGGGCATTTAGGCCCTAACATTCCATGAGAGGATTGTTAGTCTAGGCCCTATCACCGAAAGCATCCGCTCTGGTTATGAGAAGTGCAGCATTGCTACCGGTGTTGACGCCCGAGTAGGCGCAGAGGTAGTCCTGTATGCCGCACGGCATGGCTTCCATTAGACGTACTGCATGCGTGATGTTGGCCTGTAGGTGTAGCATGGATCCAATGAGGCCTGGGCGTAGCACTGCAGCTGTGATGATGCAGTATTTTTTCAGGTAGCACGTGAAGATACATTGTAGGCAGTGGAGAAACTGGATGGAAGCACGAAGAAATTGATTGTGTGGTTGCATCGCAGGCAGCAAAAGGATTGAGCAAAGTGTGCAATAGTTGGGTACTGTAGGAAGAGGTCAATCAAGTGCAGTGATAACTTCAGAATGGGGTAGTTCAACTAGAGCATGAAGCAGTAGGTGCAAATCAATAGAAGTTTTGGTACAAGCAACATGTAAATAAAAGTCACAGTCGGGCCAAAAACAAAAAGCGCTGTGATGTTAAACATAATCATTAGGGGCCTCCACTGGGATTGGCCTACGTTAGTGGTTCGCACAAAATTTATTCTGCCACCGCGTCTTGACCCTCAAGCCGCACCGCCTGTGCTTGCTCCTAGAGGGCGTTGCCCACTTCTACAACTTGGTCATTGTCGAATCGGAAGAGTGCCAACAAGGTGTGTATGGTGGTCGATGGTAGCAGACCATTGAACATCACAATGTAGGAATTGAGATCCTCCTCAATCATGGTCTCCTGGTCGTCGAGGACCCCAAGCTTACGAACTAACACCTCTTGCACACGCTTAAGGTTGGGGTGTCTTGCTGCTTCATCACCAGTCGGTCACTTCGGCGTGGTGTGGTGTGACTGTTTTATCCTTTCCTCATTTGGAGTTGACTGGTTGTCGGGGTGTAGGTAGGAGAGGTGGGGCAGCCTGCGTAAAGATGTTGTCAAAGATGCTAGCCCTGGCCAATTGTGAGGGGATGTCTATCAGCGGCATCGGATTGGTGGCGACTTGAGAGATCATTGGCGCCTCTGTGAAGTTTGTCGGTGGGGTGACATTGGGGTTGATCGGCAGTGGTGCCAAGTCAGTGACAGTGACATTGGGGCTATCTTACAATGGTGTCAGGTCAGTGATGGCCTCTAAGGCTCTAACAGTGTTGATACATTGATGGAGATTGTCAAAGGGGTGGTAGAGTGTTTCCGACTTTGCACTACAACAGTTGAAGATGAATGTTTCTCATCACCTGTCTAAGCACCTGGAGTATCCCCTTTGTGATGAGGTGTCTGGAGGCGTCGATTGTCACCGGTGCTGAGATTGTCAGGTGTGGGTCCTCATGCATTGTTGCCTAGGTGTTCGATAGAGTGGTGAGGGCCTTGATCACCTGCGTTGACAGAGCTAGCAATGTAGTAGGCCTACTGTATGTAGGCCCCGGTTGCCCATATGGCCAAGTTGTAGCTGTGCCTGGGGTAAAGTTGATGGCCATCTTGAGTGATGAAACAACTCCAGCAGGGACTGGGTCCCGACTAGTTTGGCCGTCGTTAAGGGAGTCAGTAGCAGTCTGCATCCGAAGAGCACTAGGAGCCTTGCAACTTGTGTAGGCATAGAGTCTGATTGAGTAGGAGGGATAGGAGTTGCTGTTCCATATCAACAGCCTCCTGCATGACATCATTTTATGCGAGTAGGGGACTTGTCTTGGCGTCGAAGGTCGAAAGATCAAAATTTTTGTACGAATAATCTATATTTTATTCGAAATTACAGAAATATAACCGTATAAATTTTTTTTACAAAAATAGGCCCCAGTCGCCCAATGGGAGGTGACTGGAGCATATCGCCCAACCGGGAGGTGACACGTAAGAAATATGCCAACGGTTGGGCAAATTATTGCTGTCTCCCGAGCGTTGGGCGACTGCATTGCAGTCGCTGTACGGTTGGGCGACTGTAATTGCAGTCGCCCAACGCCAGGGCGACAGAGGGACCTTAAGGCAGCTCACTCGGCCACCGCCACTGCTTACGTATTTTCACTCATTCTGCGAGCAGAGAAGAAAGGAGAGAAGAAGAGAAAAGAAGAGGAGTGGAAGGAGGGGGAGAAGAGGAGAGGGAGAAAAGGAGAGGGAGAAGAGGGAGAGGAGGAGAGGGAGAGGAGGACAGGATAGGAGGAGGAGAGGAGGTGAGGGAGGAAGGAGTGGAAGCTATTCCATCTATTTAGATCCTCAGATTCAGGTATTTTTTGATTATTTTGTATTTTGCAGTATTATTTTTATGAAATGTTAGTGTTAGTAAAAATTGTAGATGTAGAAAATTTAGTACATTTTTAGTATAGAAATGTTAGTATAGAAAAGTTTTAGTATACATTTTTTAGTAAGGAACATTTTGTAGTATAGAAATTGTAGCACAATTTTTAGTATAGAAAGTTTAGTATTGTGCGATTTTATTTGACATGTCGCAAAATTGAAACGTATATGCAGGCCGACATCATCAACGGCAGTAGCCACTACATTGAGAGTGCATTACAGTGCTGGAACCATTCATGAAGGTCTGAATGGTGTGGATTTGAGCGGCTATCCGCAAGTCACTCTCGTACTTCCAGATAGCGAGAATGCTCGAATCGCAGATGTGCTGCATTGGCTGACCCGGAGTTTTTCATTGGACCCCGAGGTGTGCAGCGTCATCGTGCAAGGGCTTTGGAGCCGGTCTCCCACGAACATCAGATGGGAGCTGAAGACATTGGTGCGCACTGCTTCGTGGAAGGGCTTTGTGCAAGGGTGCCGGCGCCGTAGATACGAGTATGTCCTGCTTTTGCAACCATGCTCACTAGAAGCAGCTGCGCAAGCTCATGCGTCTGCCCTTGCTTCGGGAGGTGCTAGCAGCTCAGGCGGGCCGCATGTTGGCGAAGATGATCAAGTTGGTCATGTTGAAGCTAATGCGGTACATGGAGGAGAGGTACAATGGTCAAGCCATACGGAGGGAACTGGACAAGCCAACGAATGAGAGCATGTTGAGTACATTGTGCAGCAAATGGACTGTGATGACCAGAGGGCATAGGCTGAAGAGGAAGCTGTACAGGACGATGAGGAGGACAGCTCAGATGAGGATGAAATTCCTATCCCGCAGGAATGGAACCAGTTTAACGCTGAGGGTGTTTTCGCGCATGATGAGCATGAATCAGTGTGAAAGTATCATGAGATAGAGGTTCGGTTGCATTCTATGTTTGCTGACAAGGAAGCACTGCAGGATGCCATCAAGCTGTGGGCCCTTTCAATGCAGCGGATATTTCGTGTCATGAAATCAAGCCAGGAGCAGTATACTGTGAAATGCGAGTAGGCTGGTTGTCCTTGGAGGGTGCACGCAAGGAGACCCAAGTATGAGACTCACTTGATTGTGTTTGCTAGTGGAGCCGCACTCTTGCATTCTCAGCAGTGTTTTGGCGAGGCATCGTAACCTAACATCCACCTTTATAGCCAATTTGATGTACGGAGAAATTGTTGAGAAGAAAGACATGGAGGCTACGCATATCGTGGTAGCTATCGAGAATAAATTCAAGTACAAGATTAGCTACGCGAAGGCGTGGCGCGTGCCAAGCAGAAGGTGTTGAAAAAATGTTTCGGGTCTTTCGAGGCGGCGTACGACAATCTTCCTCGTATGCTTGAGGTGTTGCAGGAAAGGAACCCGGGAACGTATATCGCCGTGCAAGACAAGCTGTCCACAAGTCCACCAGGATATGCGGTGTTGCAGAGAGCCTTCTTAGCATTTGGTGCTTACATTGAGGCATTCAGGCACATGCTGCCAGTGATCTCAGTTGACGGGACCTTCTTGACAGGCAAATACAAGGGGCGGATCTTGATGGCCATAGGCGTTGACGGCAACAACCAAATATTGCCACTGGCTATCGCATTTGTGGAAAGTGAAAATTATGAGAGCTGGCTGTGGTTTCTCAGACATGTTAGGGTTGAAGTTGTTGGCACTCGTCCTGATGTGTGCGTAATCCATGATCGCTACGCCGGGATTATAAAGGCGATAAGAAAACTGCAGGAAGACCCCGAGGAGCCCTTTTCTTGGCCGGACATGAGGAACAGGTGGTGCATTCGTCACTTAGGGGCCAACTTTTTCAAGCAATTCCCGAAGCAATATTTGATGAAGCTATTCAAGAGGCTGGCTAGGCAGAACCAGTGGAGAAAATTTGATGCTTTGTGGGCGCTGTTGGATGAGCATACCAGGAAGAACGTCGAAGAGAGGAGCAAGGGGCCGGTCATTCCTGGGGCGGTACAACCGCAATGCTTGCCAGCACTTGATGAGCCTAACCCAGCTGGTCCAAGAAGAAGGAGCTCACGAAACATCAAGTTCTTCTCGCAGTGGATCGAGTGGGAACCATTGGAGAAGTGGTTGCTGTTACACGACACGGATGGCGCAAGGTACGGCATAATGACAACTAACCTTGCCAAGGTGTACAATTGGGTTCTAAGGGGCATCCGTTCTCAACCCCTTGTCGCCATCATGGAAGGTGTTCTTCACAGCACAATCCGCTACTTCAGGGAGAGGCACGTGAGTGCCGCACTTCAAGCGGCCAATCTCCGAGCCCTGTATTCATCGAAAATTACGGCGTACATGGAGATGAAGGCACAGAAGGGTCAATTGCACATAGTGCAGGTCATGGGCAACAGGGAGCATCGTTTTGACGTGATACTCCGTGATAGAGCCGGATTTGGGACGGCTCGTTCCCTTATTACCCACGAGGTATGCCTTGGAGATCACGTAAACAAACCTAGCTGCACATGCAACAAGCTTAAATTGTTACACAAGCCATGCTCTCATGTCCTCGCTGCATGCGGGACCGTGTGCATAAATCCTTCGAACTTTATGTCGGAGTACTTCTTTAAGGAAAGGATACTGCAGGCTTGGTGTGGGGAGCTCTGGGGGTTCAGGGTGGTCGAAAACATCGCCACCTTGGACATTGCAGCGAGGACTTGGGTTTCAGGTGTTAACATGCTGAAGGGTGGGAAGGGTCGGCGACAGAGCCGACGTATTAGAAATGACATGGACGAATCACAAGCTGGAACATCTGGTGCACGTTGTGGATGATGCGGTCAAGAGGGGCACACAGCTAGACGATGCAATGCATGTCATGATCAGTAGTTGTTGGAGACTACAGCTAAATTTCATGTACCATTTGTAAAACTTGTATGTTACATCCCTTTTCTATAATGTAGTTGGTGTTGTGCTGGTAGCTTAGTATTGCTCTGTTTACTTACTTACTAGTTGTATTTGCTGTTCGTTAAAATGCAATTTTTTTATGGCTCGTGATAACAACCGCACGAAGATAACAACCAATTCATGACATGCTTAACAACATTGCACGTTATTTCGATCAACACTCGTACATACTACGATACAACCATACACCTCGTTGCCTATATGCCAAACGAGCCTCGTGGCACCCACATGGAGAATTACTGAGGGGGATGCCTCGGACGGGGCTGGCCATCGTTGTAGTGCCACGCACATATGCAACTAGGGTTTGCACAGCAACATGTCGGATCATACGAGCTTCCTATATTGACAACCTCCTCGTTGCCCCTCTCGCGTTGCATCTGTTGGCGGAGGTCGTTGTTCTCCTCATTGAGAGTGTCAAATTGCTCCTCCAACTCAAAGATTCGATCCCATAATGTATCCACATAGTTGACAATATACAATTCATGAGGAGGGTCGATCTAGCGGGTGAAGTCCCATTTTGCCATCTGCGAAAAAAGACGGTAAACAAAGAGGCTCTATAAGCAATAACGAAAAATGTACTATTAGCAATTTCTACCCCGAAGTGTGGGCATCGGAAGAAACGTCGTCCGCCATCGAAATGACCTTTGACGACCTGGACGACCGCGTACTCATTATGTCTGTATTTTGGCCACACTGGTTGAGCACGCCTCCGGGGTATCAAGCGGTAGTTAGGACCGAAGTCCTCCCTCCTTTGCAAGGGAAGGTCTTTTTTGGGTGACCCCGCTCCGACTGGCCCCTCAGCGTCCGCCATGGTACGTATCAGCACGACAGAGAAGGTACTTCTTCATTCGATTTACAGGTTTCGATTCACCTTCATGGGACCGCACCCGTGCTCTTTATATAGAATGAGAGAACTTACTGCAATGGAGTATTACTGACAAAAGAGGCCAGCTTTGCGTAGTGACAAGAAAAAAGAGGCCAGCTTTGTGCAGTGACATGACAAAACGGGGCAGTTTTGCTCAGTGAGATGACAAAAGAGGTCAGCTTTGCGCAGTGACATGACAAAACGGAGCAGCTTTGCTTAGTGAGATGACAAAAGAGTGCAGCTTTGCGCAGTGACATGACAAACCGGGGTAACTTTGCTCAGTGAGATGACAAAAGAGGTCAGTTTTGCGCAGTGACATGACAAAACAGGGTAGCTTTGCTCAGTAATATGACAAAAGAGGACAGCTTTGCGCAGTAATATGGCAGCACACCCAGCTTTACTCAGTACTACGACCACGCGGACTAGCTTTACACGTAGGAGTAGAGAGAAAATGGACCCTATAAATTGGTGCGCATTCTTTTTCATAGGGAACACTGCACTTGCAAACCCCACACCACACCGCGCTTCCTTCACCCCACCGAGATGGACAAAAACCAGAAGAAGCAATGGGACAAGATGGTGAAGGAATGGGAGGAGACCCGTGACCTAACACGGTCAGCTGCCGCCCGCGATGAGAAAATAAGGGCTATTGCGGCCCGGGCAGAATAAGCCCAGTGTGCTACAAGGTTAGCTCCCTGCAATGAGCGGCCGCGTAGCAACAACCCCATCCCGAACGTCCCCACCGAGCGTTCGCCGCAACTCCCACCTAAGGGGGAGACACCCCCTTTGTTGGTGCGGGGACGCGTGCAAGTTCTTCAAGTCTAAGCACCGCATCAGCCTAGGTATGTGTTACTGGGGTTGCGCAGACTACTCCAGTGACTACACCAACCGCCGTCTTGACACCACAACCTATCGGCAGCCGGTAAGGACCACATGCACCATTTTTCCCTACCTTTTCTCCTTCACAGCACGCACTAACAATCTCTCCCCTGTATTTACAATTTTCGGAACCCCTATGTGCCTACGCAAATGGATCAATCTTGAGATCCACCCTGCGGACCAATGGACCCTCGACTTCGAGGAGTGGAATGTCACACGGGACACGGAGTTGCAGGAGGAGTGCCGCAAGAATGAGCAAACCCTGCGTATACAACGCGAGACGCAAGCTCATCTCGAAGCGTGCACGTGTAGGAACAGGAGGCTCACGAGAGAAAGCGCGAGAGAAAGAGGGAAATGGTGGCTAAGGCAAAAGAGGCCGCCGAGGAGTTCAACACCAAGCGAGCAAGGAAGGGAAAGTGGCCCCGGTCCACACAGTAGGTCGTACGAGCAGTTGGGTGGATTAGTCACATATCATGATTTATGTTATGCATGTAATAAAAAAGTACGCGTCATGTTACTCCCAACTGTATTATGAAGTTTATTTCTATTCAGATAAGCTTATTATCTCGTTTGTTCGCATTCAATGATTCACATAGCAAGTCATTTAAAAATATTAACATACCGGTTCTCTCCGTACACGAATTCTCAGTAACATCAAAATATCACTTACCACTATATGTATCGATCGTTCTACAATCAATCGTTCTTAAAAAAAATTCCCAAAATTTTTTATGCACCTAGAACATACAGTGAACATAAACTTTTATTACAACTACCCAGATTTTTCCTAGTTTAAAACTACAAAATTGACAAAACTTTAAAAAATTATAGGGGACTGAGTGCAGTCACCCAGTGGGCGGGCGACTGCACTGCAAGTCGCCCAATGGGGAGGTGACTGGTTTCAGTCGCCCGAGAGTAGGGCGATAGACATTCCGTCGGCCCCTGGTTGGGCGATTAGCTCCAGTCGCTCCCCCATTGGGCTACTGGAGCCTATTTTTGTAAAAAAATTTCCCATGGGTATATTTATGTGATTTCAAATAAAAAATAGATTATTTGTACAAAAAATTCAGATCAAGCTCCATTTAAATTGGTTTTGGTGATAATGACAAATACTATTATAATGTTTTTGTGATAATGACAAATACTATTATAATGTTTTGGTGATAATGACAAATGTATATATGAGATTAATATGTTTGTTTAAGTATATTAATGCTTAGTCTCATTTGAATGAAAAGGTGAAATTATTGAGAAATGCATTCGATATCTTTCTTATAATTTTGTTGCATTTCACACATCCAAATATATGATTAAATGATAAATCTTTCATGGGACTAACATGTTTGTACAAGTATATTATAACTTAGTCTCATTTGGATGGAAAGGTGAAATCAAAGATGTATGCATTCGAAATCACATTTTCACATATTAATGCATTCCTTAGATCCAAAATATAGATTGAACTCCACAAATAGTCCAAAATGAATATGTGCATATGTCTTCATTATACACATGCTTGTATGCACACATTTAGGGGGAGTTTATTCTATATTTTGAGATTTCATAAGTATTGATCCATGTTTTCTCTATTACACATACTTAGGATCTTTACTTTGAAATACATTGTTGAGTATATATAGCTTGTGTAGTTTATATATACTCATGTGCAATCGGGTTATCATCTAACTTCTCCATTATATGTTAATGGTTAGATAATTAATAACAAACAGATAAGTAAGCTTTGTTTAAAGCTTATCTTAGAGTATATAATTGTTTTGTACAATTTGTATACTCGCGAATCAATTTTTATCTCATTGTTTGTTGAAATTGTCACGAATTACCAAAAAGGTAAGATTGTTGAATCTAGTCCCTCCATTATGTGTTAATGGTAAAGTTTGGAAATTGATGACAATTATTTTTTCGACTAACACTTTCCATGAGTTGAATGAATAGGTTAGGTTCGACAAATAAGGATGACTTGGGATGACTTCATGTGTTGAAAATTATCAAGTTAAAATGTGAGAAGAAGATAGCTTCATATGTTGAAGGATATCAAGAAGAAAATGTATCATGAGTTTATGCATGTCTAAGAGGAGATGATCATATGTTGATCATCAAGTCAAATGAAGACCATCATGTGTTGATGGAGTTGATGAAAATGATTCATCATGAGTTGATAAATATCAAGACAATGACTTAAGGCAAAGGTATAACTAGCTAGGGCTGAGAATGTGTTCCTAGTCTTTTACCGGTCTTAGTGTCGTACTATTAAGAAGGGTCATGTGTTGATAACTCAATCTCACTTGCTCTAACTCTCTTAGCATGAGGCTTGTATTTGCGAATGTGCTTTGCAAATAAGTGAAGCTCATGTGTGAATCCTTGTAACATGGGACTATACGTTGCGAATGTGTTTTGCAACTGTGACAAGTCCATGTTTCTTATTCCTTGCTGTATGAGGCTTATATTTGCAAATATGTTTTGCAAATGGTTAAAGCCCATATATAATCCTTGTAGCATGTGACTCAGGTTTGCGAATGTGTTTTACAAATGTGAGGAGTCCATGTACCTATTCTTTGTGTCATGATTTCAAAAGTATGCAAATATGTTTTGCAACTTGTTGGGAATCATGTTTGAATCCTTGTGTGCATGATACTATAGTTTGTAAATATGTTTTGCAAAATCTGTTGAGATATCTGCACTTGTCAGGAAAAACGGAACTTCCGTTGTGTGTGTAGCGGTACTACCGACCTCGGTACTACCGGAGGTCGGAAGTACCGGTTCTATGTGAGCGATACTACCGGACATTGGAAGTACCGGCATGTGTTTCACGGTACTACTAGATGTGAGTGGTTTGAGCGGCTCTCTGTGAGCGGCTCGTCCTGCTGTCGGAAGTACCGGCTATGTGTGAAAGGTACTACTGGAACGCGGAAGTACCAGCATGTGTTGGGCAGTACTACTGGACTTCGGAAGCTTTGGATTTTCCTACGGCACGTTTGTTTCCAAAGAGACACCCGAGTGGTGGCTTTCACCTCCCCGCAAAATCGGTAGTTCCGCATGTGTGGAGCTGTACTTCCGATGATTGGAAGTACTGGAGAATGAATGGCGGAACTTTCGATTTTGACTACAATAGCTAGTTTTCTATCTGTTGGGGAGGCGAACGGAAGTACCAGACTTTGGCCAGCAGTACTTCCAATTTTCCTAATTTTTAGGGGTTTGGCTCCAATGGCTAGTTTTCTTATGTGGGGTATAAATACCCCCTTATGACCGGTTGGAGAGGTTATTGCTTGACCCATTTCTGTTCTCTTGAACTAATGTGAGGCTCTCCATTCAATAGTGCATGTATTACACTTGTGAGCAGGGAGAAAGGATATAGATTGTATGTGTTGCATTTAGAGGTGGACTTAGTATCCAATTGAGCTTGTGCATTCATTGCACGTGGTAAGAGTCAAGTGAGGGGCTTGACTTGTTACTCTTGGAGTTTGCCGACTCCTAGATGGCGTTGGAGGCATCATGCATGGTGATCTTCTCAAAGAAGGTTGTGAGAAGACTCAGCAAAGTTGTAAGCTCACCTACCAGGAGCGGGAAAGAGCTACCACTAGTAGAATTGAGGTGGAAGGCTTAATTCGTGGAGCCAATCCAATTAGTTTGGGCTTACCTCAATGTGGACTACGGGAGACTGGTAACTCACCGAACACTACGGTAAAAAGAGATCGTGTCTATTGTGGTTTATTTTCTTGTACTCAATTTACTTTCAAGCAATTTACATATATAGAATTAATTTGATTGCTTGTCAACCTAGAATTGCAAATCTCGACACAGCCTAGTATTTTGGTGCACTTAGGCGGACTTATTTGATTTAGGCGCTATTTGTGCTAAACCAATTTGATTTAAGTTTTCACATTGTTTACTTGGTTTAGGAAAATAGAAAAGGTCTTGAATTGTTAATAATAATTAGAAGAATTTTAGACCTCCTATTCACCCCCCTCTAGTCAACCTCCTCGATCTTACAAGTGGTATCAGAGTTTGGTCTCTCATCTATTAGGCTTCACCGCCTAAAGAGTATAATGGATAGCAACTAGTGGGATAGTGCAACTAAATGAACCACTTCTATTTGATGGCACCAATTATAATAATTGAAAAATCCGCATGATTTGTTATTTTAAGGCCATGAGCCCAAAAATATGGCGGATTATAGATGTGGGTTTTTCTCCTCCTAAGAATCCTCTTGCTCCAACAATTGAGGATGAGAAATGCTTACATCTTGATGCTCAAGCTACTAATGCTATATTTAGTGCTTTGAGTGTAGATGTGTTCAACACAATATGCAATCTTGAGAGCGCTCATGATATGTGGATAAAAATTCAAGATAAATATGAAGTGTCCACCTTATCCGATGAGGATTGCATACAAGAATAGATGTCGGGAGAAGAATACTAAACTTCTAGCTCCGACGATGAAGAATCCACTATTCCCTTTGCATCAACTCGATGTTTCATAGCAAAAGGTAACAAGAAGGAAAATAATAATGACAATGATGCACCTTCTTATGATGAGTTGATGGACATGTTAGAAGAACTTAATGAATTTCTAGGGAAAGAAAAAGCTAAATATAAGATTTTGAAGAATGAATTGTTTCCCTTCAAAATGATTATGACAAGTTAAAAGGAGAACATGAAATTCTCCTTCTCAAGGAATATTCTAAGCCAAACATAGATACAGGAATTACATATAATTTAATAGATGATATGCCATATGTAGCTCCTAGCTCTTGCAATTCATCTAAAGCTAGTATATCTACATCTTGTGATGATTTACTTGATTTACCTTGTTGCTCAAATATAGATGCTTCTACTTCCTCTATGGGTTACAATACTAACATTGTAGAGGAAAATAATGAGTTCAAGGCCCAAGTCAGAAAATTGAAGAATGACTTGGAGAAAAGCTATAAAGGGAAGGCCTCAATCCAATTATGTAGCTAGGATTTTGGAGAAGTGTGGAATGAGCGGGTGCAATTCTAGTAAAATTCACATGGAAGCAAGATTAAAGTTGAGTAAGAAGAGCACTAATCCTCTTGTTGATGCAACACTTTATAGAAGCAATATTCATAACTTAAGATATCTGGTTAACATAAGGCCAGATATAGCCTACAACACTTTATAGAAGCATTGTTCATAGATTAAGATATCTAGTTAACATAAGGCCAGATATAGCCTATGCTGTGGGAATTATGAGTTGCTACATGGAAACTCCCATGACACAACATATGGCAGCCGTGAAGCACATACTAAGGTATGTAACTAAAACTTTGAGTTTTGGTTGTCATTATGAAAGGAGAGGAGAAATGCAACTGCAGTTGGTCGGGTATAGTGATAATGACCTGACCGAAGATGTTGATAATTGGAAGAGTACTATGGGAGTTATATACTTTTTCGGTTCAAGCCCGATTATGGGGTTTCACAAAAACAAAAGGTAGTGGCATTATCGTCATGTGAGGCTGAATACATTGCCTCTACATCAATTGGATGCCAAGGCATCTGCCTCAGTCGATTGATGAGTGATATGAAGAACAAAGAAGCGAGTAAAGTCACATTGATGGTAGATAATAATTCTGCAATTTCTCTTTATAAGAATCCCGTTCATCATTATAGGAGCAAGCACATCGATACTCGTTATCACTTCATACGTGAATGTATTGAGAATAGCAAGATAACAGTAGAATGTGTGAAAACTGAAGATTAGCTTACCGATATATAACCAATCCTCTTGGACATGCAAAGTTTTTAGAGATGCGACAGAAAATTAGGCTGCAAGATGTGAAGATGAAGCAACAAGATTGAGGGAGTGAATTGATCAGAACATCCTTTCGATAGATACAACTGTGCCAACTCCACAACAAACTCAACAAACTGAAACTATGATACAAGGAACAATGACTCGAGCGCGAGCACGTCAACTTAACCATCAGGTGAATGCGTTCCTAAGTTTGCATACAAATGTTTCAAAGAATGGCATGCTACTTAATTCTTGTGATGATTTAATTGTCCTTAGAAATCATGGTGAAGAACCACGTGAGCTCAAGTGTAGAAGTGGAACCGTCAAGCGCAATCCAAGTCCTGTTCGCGAGTTCGATTCAGATTCGGCCTTTGTAACAGCGTCTACTTCAAATGGCCATAACTTTTGATCCAGAAGGCTTCTCGGGGCCTGTGAGTATTCGTTGGAAAGCTCTTGGAGTCTACTTTCAGAAGGATCTAGTCTCACCTCTAAACTCCATCCGAGTAGATCAGAAACAGCGAAATAAGACACGCCACTTTTCCAGTTCGAGTCAAAGTGGGCCGAGGGCCTTATAACTTAGGCTATTTGGGCCGGTACTGTTCACGTGAACAGTACCACGGCCATGTGAATAGTAGCCAAGAATAGTACCACATCTCTTTTCATTAGATAAGTGCGGCTCTCCCCTCCCCTGTTTAAGGAGGTCGCACCCCTTTAGTTTTCCTCGGGTTTTTCTTAAGAGATTATTCTGCTTAGCAGTTTCACCGCATGTTCAGTTGAGGAACCCCAACTTGTGAACTTAAACATTATTCGCAATACAATTTCAGATTGCATCTTAAACTCTCTTGCTTGTGTTCTCGATTCGCTTGCAGGAGATAGCCTTCTTGGCAAGGTCAACCGTGTTCGGCACAGTTGATAACCAACGGAGCAGTGGTGTAGTGATTGTGAGGGCTTTGATCTGTTTTGGTCAGAGCCTTTGGATCATCAACGTCGAGTTCTCCACAATCGACTTATCAGTACCTCTCGTAAGATCGGGTCATCGTCACATCAGTTGGTATCAGAGCAATGGTTGCCCGTGAGGTAATTCATCCTTTTTAGATTAGTTTATGTTCATCGTATCTGTCCCAAAAACGCCAGAAAATTGGCCAAAAAAATTGTTCGTACTGTTCTTCCGCTGTCCCAACACCCCTTGTGCCATTGCAATTTTTCTTTTCAGTATTGCTCGTTGAAATTTTGGTTACATTGTCGTGTTCAAGTTGCTGATTGCTAGTTTAGTCAGAGTCTAGTTCGTCATTGTCTTGTTGCATCTCGTGTTCCTTTGCGTAGCTTCGTCGTTGTGTGTTCTTGCTCCTTGCCGCGCCCCCATCCTTGCTACGGCCTCCCATCCGCTGCCAACCCTTGCCGCGACCCTCACTTGCCACAACCCCCCAGGCGTTTCCATCCTCTGCCGTGCCTCCCACTTGTCTCATCCTTGTGCAAGAAAAAAATTAGGGTTTCGGACTCAGAAAAAAAAGAAAAAAGAGAAAAAAAGAGGAAAGAGTCCATCTTTGCCGAAATTTGGAAAGTGCATCAAAGCTTCGCCGAAAATAGTGAAAATTGGTGGAGCTGTTCTTCATACATCCAAAAGCCTTCATACAAAAATTTGAGCAATTTCGGCTACGGGATCAAAAGTTATTGCAGTTTCACTTGAGGCCAAAACAAATTCGAGTCCGTTTCCGACACACCTTCAGTAAAACGTGCATAACTTTTGCATACGGTGTCCGTTTTCGACGTTCTTGTACTCGTTGGAAAGCTAATGATGACATGCATCTGAAAGTCTGATAGCTTAAGTGCCTGTAACCCTTCAATACCCCCAAAATTGGCCATCTTTAGCCCCAAAATCGCATCGCAAGTTTTTGGTTTTCAGTCTTTGGTGATTTATTTGGTCTTCCCTTCAGAATTTGGGTTTTGTACAGTTGAAAAAGTTGTAGATCTCGTCGAAACCTTTCAAACAAGTATATATAAGCTATATAAAACATTGCCTTTTCATCTTTTGAGACTAGCTGTTGTATCTGCTCAATCTAGAGGGTTGTTCGCGTTTTGCCAATATCGCTGTTTTGTGCTCTACATCGCGCGAATACTCTTGTGCCATTAGAAAGAAGTTTGAGAAGTGGGCTAGCGTCTCTCCTAGTATTTGTTGTGAGGTTCTCCTCTGCTTACATCAAGTCACATTGATCGTTGCGTGTGCGTACATACAATTCCTTGCATAGGACTTGATTGGCTAGCTGTGATTAGTCTAGGATCAGCAACCTCTGACGAGTATTTTGAACAATATTTCAACTTGCATTTACTGAACTGATTATTGCTGATCCTTTTGCTACCATATTGTGCCTTCCAAGCTCCACCTACTCTTGATCAAAATAGGTCCCCTCTTGCAATCATACCCACGCTCGACACGGTGTCACGAACCAGCCACCGGTTGTACCATCTGCTGCATTGGTAAGAACACTTGTAAGAGTGTGATAAGATGTTTGAGAGTGTGTGATTCCACTTTCCTTCACCTAGTAGTTGATAGAGAGAATACATTTGTGTTGTCTTTTGTTTTCTACTAACCATGGCAGGTGAGACGTTAGATGCACAAGAGTGTGTTTTAAAGGGAGAGCTCATGACGCTCTTGGATGAACAACGCACTGCCATTACTGAGGACTTCGACATGAAGCTTCAAGCTACGACAGATACATTGCAGCGCACCTTCAATGAGAGTATTGCACGCCTTGAAAGAATGCTGAATCGGCCGCCAAACAATGGACACGAGTATGATCACAATACAGGCCAAGATCTTGAGGAGGGAGATGATAATGAGAGACAAAACCGCGACGTCGGCGCTGCATTTGCTGCCCAAGATGCACGCACACGACATCGACCACACCAAAACCGTCACGGTATGGGAGGTAATAATTTTCAGCACCACAATGCTCGTGCTAATGATGACCCATTTGCTAAAGTCAAATTTACCATACCATATTTTGCGGGTGTTTATGATGCTGAAACCTATCTAGATTGGGAGATGACAGTTGAACAAAAATTTAATGCCCATCTAGTTCATAAAGTGCATAGAGTCAGACAAGCTACTAGTGAATTTAAAGATTTTGCTATCATTTGGTGGACTCAAGTAGTTAATTCTGGATTAGCACCTGATACATGGGATAGATTGAAGGTAGCTATGCGTGCTAGGTTTGTTCCTCCTGCTTTTAATTGTGATATGCGTAAGAAATTGCAGCGCTTAGACCAAGGCAATAAATCTGTAGAGGAATATTATCAAGAGCTAAAAATAGGCATGTTGCGTTGTAATGTTGTAGAGGATGACGAGGATAAGATGGCTCGTTTTTATGGGGGCTTAAGGCGTGAAATTCAGGACATAATTGATTACAAAGAGTATAATGATATCAATAGATTGTTCCAGCTTGCTTGTTTGTGTAATACCCCTAAAGCGATTCAAGAGTTAATCGATTAATTGGAGCGAGGGACCTTATAGAAAAGAATTAAACAATGATTTTTAGAGGGGGATTTCTAAAAAATCCAGGCAACCTGGGCCTGGGCCTTGGGCCCAAGTGGAGGCTGGCCAAAAAGGGGGGAGGCGCCCCTCCCCCCAAACCCTAGCCACCACCCCTATTCCTCCCTCCTCTCTCCCCCCTGGCCGCACCCCTCCCTGCCCTGCGCCTCCAGCAGCCCCTCCTCCTCCCCCTCCTCCGTTGAAGCCCCTGCTACCGGTGAAAAAGATCCCCTTTGCTACCGGTCGAGCGGAGGAAGGGATCAATCGCAGCGAGACGTTTTTGATCCGGAAGAAGGAGGAGAGGAAGGGAAAAAGGTAAACGGAAGGGGAAGGGGATCGCATGGTGTTCATCGTGTTCTTCAGTGGTTCGTGAAGGGTAACCCCTGTTTTCCCCTATTAGATGTATATTTTAATTGTGGTAGCAATATCGGTATTCTTGATTGCTAGGACATATTTTGTTGGATGGCTGTTTTGGGGCAGTTTCGTGGGGTTTCAGATCTGGGCTTCTCCTAGAGAGTTGTATAGGACGTCGTTATATTTCCATGAAGTTCTAGAACGCATCGATCGGAACTTTTGTAGCAGAAGTTATGATTTTTCTTGTAAGACTGTTCTGCAGATCGGGAGATTTCTGTCAGATTTTGGTAAATTGGATTGGGCGATTAGAAAACGGGAGAATCAGAGGATCTCCATATTATGAAAGTTGTAGATAATAGTCTTAGCTTTCCAGGAAGGTCAAGAAATTATGATTCAGACACTCGGGCTGGAAATTATGGCAATTTTAGTGCTCTGTCTAGAGAACCCAACGTGAAATTGATGTTTTAGAAAATTGGATGGTGCGGGTAGAAGATGGCCGAATCAGGGAGGCTCATCAACTAGGTTTAGTTAGATAATTTAATTATCTTTTCAGAAAGTCTAAGAACACCCTATTCGAATGCCTGTACCAATAGATATGAATTTTTGAATTTGACTGTCCACAGAGGAGGCGGGATGACCTGTAGAATTCGGGAATTGGAACCAAGTTAGACGAATTTATTAGTTCGTAATTTTTTTTATTTGGGAAAAGGTCCGCTACTATTATCTTAGCAAATATTATAATTATTATTCAGGTGGAGGACGGATCCCAGAGACGGCACCTTCTGCACGTTCTCCGTTTTCTCGCGGTTAAGGCAAGTATAATGATGGTTTAAAATTGATAGTGTGGAATGTCGATGTTTGATCTATAATATGAATATATGTGTTCATGGTTGTGGTAAGGATGTATTGGTGCGGATTATGGATGATTGCAATTTACAGTGTTCATGAGTATTTCTGGTGCATAGATAATGTGAATGCAAGATTTATTTTATTGAGACATTCACGCATATGCATCATGTTGTTTTATTGAAGTCTTGGTCACGAGATGACTAAGCAACGAGGTCCCTATCATGTTGATGACATGACGGGCTAAAGGTCCCCATACTTATGGAGTGTGGGCAATTGGTCCCTGTACCAGGTGGTACAGGCATGGGTGTGCATCGACGGATGCACACTTTGCATTACCGGTAAAATGAAAAAAGAGAAAAAGATAAAGAGATTTTTGATCATCTTGCGTAGCATGACTTGTGTATATGGTTGATGGATGGATTTGTGAAGTGGTGTTCATAAATATACTTGTTACTATCCATTATATTTGCTGAGTCGTTGGACTCACTCTTGCTGTTGTTGTGTTTTTTTAGGTACCTTTATGAGACCGGCGTGCATGGGGAAAAGGACAGATTAGTATTATTGCACTTTGCACAATCTATCCACAATGGAAGAGGGGAGAAAATAGAATGCTATTTGTTTGAATTACTTAATTAGAAGATGATTATTGATTGTCGGATTTAAATTGTAATAAAGGATTAGAATTCTTTTATGATGCTTCCGCTCTTTATTTAATTATTATATCTATGAATGCTTTAGTAAGCTTAAACCATTTTGCTTAGATTTTATTATATTCTTGATGTCATTCATTTCTTCTTTTTATGCTTGTTGCAACCTCTGTCTTGAACTACAATACAGGGGAGGTTCTGCTGAATTTTTGTATGGCGTAGTTAGTTTATCCTTGTTTTATTTCTAGTTTGGTAGCATTCTGGGTCATTGCTTGACTGGGGTGTTACAGTTTGGCAGAAAAGGAATTGCAGGGTAGGCAACAAAGGACTAGGAGCAACTTTGGAAGTACGTCTACATCGAGATCGACGCCGGGGCAAGCCAAGACAGCCCCACCTCCTGTTTTTCGAGCTGCTGCCCCCTCTGTGTAGGCCGCGTTCAGCAACACCTCCGCCACCATCACGCGCATCCGAGACGAGCAAATCTACTACTGTGCAAGCACCAACAAAGAGCTCTTCATCGGTTGCTTCCACGGGCCATATGACGGGCATTGTGTGCCACTGTTGTAAAGGGATGGGCCACGTCATGAGAGATTGTCCAAGTCAGCGGGCGTACATTGCGATAGAAGATGGTGGTTATGTAAGTGCTAGTGATGTTGATGATGAATATGCTCTTGCAGCTAATCTTGCAGGTAATGGTGATGATCATGAGACAGATAGCGATGGTAAGGAAATTTGAGGTGCCGCTGCTACGACGAATTATAGAACCATAATTGTGCAGCAAGTATTGAGCACTCAAAGAGAGCAAGAGGAGAAGCTACAACGTCATAATCTGTTTCAGATGTTCGTCATCGTCAAGGATTGCCGTGTTCGTGTTATAATTGATGGCGGGAGCTGCAATAACTTGGTGGATTCGGGATTGGTTAAGAAGCTTGGCTTGACCACACGTGCGCATCCTCATCCATACCACATTCAATGGTTCAACAACAGCGGTAAGGTGAAGGTAACACAATCTGCGAGAATGCATTTTTCCATTTGTTCCTATCATGATGTTGCTGATTTTGACGTAGTACCTATGCAAGCATGCTCACTGTTATTAGATCGTCCATGGGAATTTGATACCGATGCAACTCATCATGGTAGAAGTAATAAGTACTCTCTTGTGCACAAAGGAAAGAAAATAATTGCTACCTTTGACCCCTACTGAAATTACTAATTGTGATAAAGAGCTAGCTGAAAATAAGAAGAAAGAACTTGAACATGAATCTGAAAATCAGCAAGTAGTGAAGAATGTTTTCCCACCTAAGAAAGAGAAGTTGGCACCTAGTTCTAGGACCGAGGGAATTAAATTAAAGGGTTGTGTCATGCTTGCAACCAAATTTGATCTTGCTGAAATTTATCATGATGATATGCCATGCTATGCTTTGATATGCAAAGATGCCTTATTTTCACTTGATGATGTATCTAGCTCTTTGCCGTCTACTGTCACTAACCTTTTGCGGGAATATAAGGATGTGTTTCCAGCTGAGATACCCCCGGGGCTGCCGCCTATTAGAGGGATTGAACACCAAATTGACTTAATTTCAGGAGTGACTTTGCCAAACTGTGCGGCGTATAGGACCAATCCAGAGGAGACTAAGGAAATTCAGCGACAAGTCCAAGATCTTTTGGACCGACGGTACGTACGGGCAAGCCGTAGTCCTTGTGTTGTGCCTGTTCTTTTGGTTCCTAAGTGTAACATCCCAAATTTTCGCTTTTTGAAAATTTAATTTTAAATTAATTATTTTAAAGTATTTGAGTCTTATTTGGATTTATCTGGATTTTATTTCAAAATTTAAAACAAGAAAATGTATTTTAAATATTTTATTAAAGCCAAAAAGAGTTTATTATATTTTTCCTAGCCTTTCCTAAATTTTTAAATAATGTTTGAGAATTTTCTGAAATTTAAAATCAATTTTCAAAGTTAAAAAGTATTTTATAAAATTATTAAATTCAAACATGAAATTAAAAATATTTTTAGTAAGTCTAAAATGCTTCCAGGAATATTTTATGTTTTTTCTGGAATTTTTAGACATTAAATATTATTTTCAAAGTGTTTATAAAGTTTCTAGTATTTTCTAAAATTTATTCCGAAAATAAAAATCAAATTATTCCTAGCCCGCCAAGTGTCGCTCCCAGATTAAATCAATCTCTCTCCACGTTTTAATCCTAACCACACAAGATCACTTACCCCTTCATAACATCCAAGAGCCATGAAAATCCACTTGCCACGTGTCGCAAATCCGACGGCCCGTACCCCTTCACTTACTCTCACTCTCTATGACATATGGGACCCATATGTCATATCCTTCTTCAACCTCACCTTCTTCCTCCTCCCACTCTCTCTCCTCCACCATTAAAACCGAAAATAAGCTTTGAAATCCCGCCGTTTCTCCCTCTTAAATCCCGATTAAAGCGTGGAAACGGAAGCCCCAATCAATCCCCTCTAATCCGCCGGCCGTTTCCCCTCTTTTAATTCCCCTAATTGCGGTTTGTATTAACTCCGGCGAGCTTTAAACCACCGGCCTCTCCCTCCTCTCCCCGCCTATAAAAACCCCCCTCCACAACCTTCTTCGGCACCGCCTCCCACCGCCCCTCCTCTTCCCCTTCCCGGCCGCCCCTTGTCATCTCACCGCCGCCCCAACAAAAGCCGCCGCCACCTCCTTGCACCACCGCCGGCCGCCCCGGGTCCCGCCGCCGCCACCGGTAAGCGCGCCGCCGCCCCACCTCTCCCCGCCGCCACTCGCCGCCCCGACTTCGGTCGCCGGCGAGGCCGCCAGCCGTGCGCCTCCCCGCGCTGCCGTGCATGCGCCCGCGTGGTCGTCCATGTGGCCGCCACCTTGCGCCCGCGTGGCGCAAGTAATCGGAGCGCCACCTTGGCCGTTGTTTCCTCCCGTAGACTTGGTTCACGGTAGACCGGGCCCACCGATCATTCAAATATTTTTCCCGCTCGGAAAATTCAAAATGGCTGACATCATAAATAGCATTTTTCAGTACAAAAATAATTCCCGAAAGCCGGCTTGTTCCTTTTTCCCTCCTTTTAATCTTTCGGAAGCCATAACTTTCTCATTTTAACTTCGATTTGAGCCGTTCAAATTCCTAAAATTTTATAAAATCCTAAACTATCCAAATATGTACTTTTTTATTTTTTTATTTTTATTTAAATTTTGTTTGAATTTATTTGTTTTGTTTGTCTGTCTCTTCGTGCGTAGATTCCGCTATCCCTGAGGAATTCGTCGAGTCCCAACAAGAAGAACGAAACAGCGCTCAAGAAGGCAAGTCTCCTTTGATCATCTCGAACCTATGATTTTGAAATGTTTTAATTATTTTAAATTATGTGCATTGCTATTTATATACAAGATTAGTTCAAATCTTAAGGTATTAGTTACCCCAATTTTGTTATGCCCTCAGTTGAAATTGAATGCCATGTACCCTTGTCTCCTTAGGATTTCCTTTGGCTCTTTAATGAGAGTATTATAATCATTTGTGAATAATAGAATGGTAGTATAATGCTTAGTCACGCTATTTAATACCTTTGAAATCTTGAAAATGGGAAATTATGATTTGTTGTAATAACTCGTGTTTCTAAAGTCTAGTGGTGATTGGAGTTGCCACTAATCCTTTAAAAATAAAACAAAATGTGGAAATTGGTTTAGATTAGGGTGGATGGTTGGTTGGGATTGGTGCAGGAAGCACGAGATCTTGTAAAGTGTATGTTCCACCCTAGTCAATTAAGGACCGACGCTTGTGTTTGTCCAGACTAAGCATTAACCGTACAACCACAAGTCTATATGGGTACGACCTAGCTGACTAACTTATGATAGTCTAGTTTAGGTGCCACCAGTGGAAAGTGGGTGCCAGGGATGGACTGATTATTCACAGTGAGGGACAGGGATTTACTATACTCATATGGCGCAAGAGGGGGCTTCAGTTCGGGCAGTTAGCCTACCTGCGGTGAAACCTCAGCTGGTGGTATCTAGCTAGATTAGAGTAAGGTAAAGGCTTTGTGATATTTTATCTGGGTCTCACGCCAAAGGAAGCGTGTTGACTTTTAGGATAATTTATCTCTTGTGGGTAAAGTTGTACAACCTCTGCAGAGTGTAAAACTATTCGAATAGCCGTGCCCACGGTCAAGGGCGGGCAAGGAATGCATTCACATGGTAGATTTCTGGTTTTGGTTTTAAAATCAAAATTTTTGTATTCCGAGAGTGGAGGGAACTCTCGGAAGGGTATCCTGGCGGTTGGAGCCAGAGAGGGTGGATGGAACCCGCAGTTTAAACTTGACCAATTGTAATTGGTTAGCTAGTGTTGGTAGATGGAACATTCACTAGAGAGTTAATGATAGTTCTGTTAAAACATTTACTTTATTAAATTGATGCCTTTGAAAGTAATTAGTAGTAATTGAAATTAAAACATTGCTTTGTGCAAAAGAACCATATAGCCTTCCTTTGTCAAGCCTTGCATCTATTGCATTTTCCCCAAGACTTGCGGAGTACTTTATGTAATCACATGCTACACTCAAACATAAAAAGCAGAGGAATACGAAGCCCAGGAAGGAGACTACGACTACTTCGCTGGTGGCTTCGACGAAGGATTCCAGGAGTTCTAGGTCGCGTTTCCCCAGTCAATTGCCTGTGGTGTATTGATGGGTCTTCACCGAGTTTATCTTTTGCTTCCGCTATGTTTCGTGTGTGCGAGGTCTTGAAACCTCAATTGTAATAATGAGACCTTTCGGTCTGTACTCTTTAATATTGTAATAAAGCGTTGCTGGTTATGTATTCATTTCTGTTTAGCTGTGTGCACTAGCTTTGATCTGGGACTAGTGCAGTAATACACAGAGGGTCTGGGTTCGGAAATCCAAGGTCCCGACACTAAGAAAGATGGTAGTTGGCGTATGTGTGTTGATTATAGAGCCATTAATAATATCACAATACGGTATCATCATCCTATTCCTAGGTTAGACAACATGCTGAATGAGTTGAGTAGTTCTATTCTTTTCACAAAGATAGACTTGCGTAGTGGGTACCACCAGATTAGAATGAAATTGGGAGATGAATGGAAAACGCATTTAAAACTAAGTTCGGGCTATATGAGTGGTTAGTGATGTCTTTTGGTTTAACTAATGCACCTAGCACTTTCATGCGTTTGATGAACGAAGTTTTGCGTGCTTTCATTAGAAAATTTGTGGTGGTTTATTTTGATGATATTTTAATCTATAGCAAGTCATATGAAGAACATTTGGATCATTTACGTGCTGTTTTTAATGCTTTGAAAGATGCACGATTGTTTGGTAACCTTGAGAAGTGCACCTTTTGCACGGATCGAGTCTCTTTTCTTGGCTATGTTGTTACTCCACCGGGCATTGAAGTTGATCAAACCAAGATCATCGCTATCCAGAGTTGGCCGCCTCCTAAAACGGTCACACAAGTTCGGAGTTTTTCTCGGGCTCGCTGGTTTCTATCGGCGTTTTGTTCGGGATTTCAGCACCCTCGCTGCACCACTGAATGAGCTTACAAAGAAGAGTGTTCCTTTTACTTGGGCCACCAAACACCAACAAGCTTTCGACGTTCTCAAAGATAAGTTAACACACGCCCCTTTGCTTCAACTTCCTGATTTCAGCAAGACTTTTGAATTAGAATGTGATGCTAGTGGCATATGTCTTGGGGGTGTGTTAATTCAAGAAGGAAAACCTGTTGCTTACTTTAGTGAAAAATTAAGTGGTCCTAGTTTGAACTATTCTACCTATGATAAAGAATTATATGCTCTAGTTTGAACTTTGGAAACATGGCAACATTATTTATGGCCCAAAGAGTTTGTAATACATTATGATCATGAATCCTTGAAACATATTCGAAGTCAAAACAACCTGAACCGTACACATGCTAAGTGGATTGAGTTTATTGAATCTTTTCCCTATGTCATTAAATATAAAAAGGGCAAAGAAAATGTGATAGCTGATGCATTGTCTAGGAGATATACCATGCTTTCACAACTTGACTTTAAAATCTTTGGGTTAGAGACAATAAAGGAGCAATATGTGCATGATGCTGATTTTAAAGATGTGTTGCTAAATTGTCAAGAGGGAAAGGGTTGGAATAAATTTGTTGCGCATGATGGGTTCATATACCGTTGTTGTGGTTACAGACCAAACAGAGAGAGATGTGGTAGTGGAGAGTTGGGAGAAAGTGATCATCCCTCTCCCTCTAGCCTTCCCTTGGTATATATATTCATATGGGCTATGCTTTTACAATTGTGCCCTTACATCGGTACCTCCCTGCCAGGGGTATTTAAGCCATTACATATGTCCCATTTTGGGCCCTATAACCTTCTAACAGGCCTGCTGAGTTTAGGTGGGGGCCACCCCTACAACAGGAGCCTCTCATGGTGAAGGGCTTCACAGGGCCGAAGCCATGTTGCCGAGTCCTTTGGCCCCCTCTGTCCCTGCGGCCTGTGAACTTCTCTAAACTTGCGGAGCCTTAGTGTGCAACGGGTCCTGGGGTCTGAGGCTGTAGCCAAAGCCGATGCTTGTATTGGCAGCTGAGGTAGATGCGCGAGCGCTCCGTTCCGAGCTGGTGCCTAGCCGAAGTAGACGCGCGCGCGCTCCATCCCCTTCCCTTCGAATGGGTGGCAGCGGAGCTGGCGCCCGGTCGAAGTAGGCGCGCGCGCGCTCCGATCCCTACCCTTCGAACGGGTGGCAGCGGAGCTGGCGCCCGGTAGGAGTAGGCGCGCGCACTCCGTCCCCTACCCTTCGAACGGGTGGCAGCGGAGCTGGCGCCCGGTCAGAGTAGGCGCGCGCGCGCTCCGTCCCCTACCCTTCGAACGGGTCGCAGCGGAGCTGGCACCCGGTCGGAGTAGGCGCGCGCGCTCCGTCCCCTACCCTTCGAACGGGTGGCAGTGGAGCTGGCGCCCGGTCGAAGTAGGCGCGCGCGCGCTCCATCCCCTACCCTTCGAACGGGTGGCAGCGGAGGCGGTGGTGGAGGCGGGCCTCGTGCCGCTGGCGTCGGTGTGCTTCGAAGCTGTTATGACCCCGCGGTCTGGTAGTGCGCTTTTAATGGTGCCTGGAATCGTGCCGATGCCTGGCCTGTCAGGGCGCAGGCTATCCCGCCGTGCCGTCCGCCTTCCCGTGGGTGGGGCACCCGGCGGCTTGTGATTGGTGCGTCGTGGGATGTGAGCGGTTGCGTGACCGCGGCAGTTCGCCTCTTCCCCAGGAAAGCGGGACGCGTGGCAGGCGTCCGTTGGCGTTGCGCGCTGTCTGGCCACCTACCAGGTACGCTCCTCGAAGTGCTGGCGGTTCTTTTTTCCAAGCCGTGGGTAGTCGAACCGCTGGGGGTTAATCTGGCTGCGCTTGTAGCCGTGGGGAAGGCGAGCGGGCCTTATAAGGTGCCACCGTTGTAGTGGGGACGTTCTGTCTCAGCTGTCTCCTGGCTCTGCTTGTTCTGACAATAGCGCAACTTGCTCCCACCTTGTTCCTTTTGCCCTGATCACAGAGAACAATGGCCGGCCAGGACGATATATCCCACCATCCCGGCGGCGGCTCCTTGCCTAGCCGGGACGAGTTGTCTGTCCCTTCTGGGGAGTACGAGCTGGTGCTGCAGGGGTGTTCACGTGCCGACAGGCGGTGGGACGCCATGGAATACTCGGGGGGCCGCTGCTCCCGTGTGCTGGGGAGGAGTCACGTAACCGAAGAGACGCTGCAGCGGCTTGTACGGGAAGGGAAGATCGAGGAGCGTGATGGGGCTCGCCTACCCCGTCGCAACGAGACAGAGCCGAGGCCCCGGGAAATGGAGGACGGGGCGACGACCGAGAGGACAGGGTTCGCCTGCCACTGTCTTGCATGCTTCCGCCCTCCACTCCTTGTAAGTCGTGCAGTGCGTTGGTACGCATCCATTTGTGTCTGCGTAGTCCCCGCCTGATAAGACTTGTCTTTTGTGCAGTGGCCCGGCTAGAAGATGCGGAGCGCGTGGTTGTGGCGTTCCTGGGTCCGTACACGCTCAAGGAGCACAAGCTGCGTGAGGCCGCGACCAAAACAGCGAAGCAGGGGCGGATAAATCGCACGTGCGAGGTTCTGGGCATTGCTGTGCCCGAGCGCGCGGTGCCGGCGGAGGCTCCCGCAGGGATTCCGGACCATCGTGGTGGTGGTAGCCAAGCGGGGGTATTGCCTTCGCGGCGCCGGGCCTGCTCCGAGGTTGCCGTACCCAGCCCGCCAGCTACCTCGACGGCTGGCACCGCTGGGACAGGACGTGCGACCGGCGATGAGTCTGGCTAGACCAGTTCGGGTGGGCGTGTCGTCTCGAGCCCATTGGTGGCACCATCCGCCGGCGCTATCGAGGCCATACGCACGGCCTTCGTTGGGCCGGAACCTGCCAACCCGGGGGGGACGTCGCTCCTGGCGAGAGTGCTGTGGCCGGCGGTGCTTTGCCACCCACGGTGGCTACCAAGGACGCGCTCGGAGCGGTAGGGACTGAAGGTACGACAGGAGCTGCGACTGCTAGCGCCGCGGAAGAATCGCCTGCGGTGCCACAGGCGAAACATCCTCGAGTCCAGTCTCCCTCGCCTCCGAGGGGTCGGTACGGCGTCGCCGGCCCTGTGCTTGGAGTTGTGGTGCACGACGCGGCCGAAGGGTCTTCTCGACCGCCCACCCAGGCACCCGCCCCCTCGCACGACTTCGCGAAACTCTCTCTGATTTGCTCGCTCATTCCGTCGACATCAGGCGAGACGAAGTCTCCCGAACGTGAAGGATCGAGCAACGGGGGTGTGCGTGACGTCCCGGACCCTGTGCAGGGTGCCCTGCAGGCGTCTGCCGCCGTTGAAGTGGCCGAAGCCTCCGCAGCCCCTGACGCGGCGGGGGCGGAGCTTGTTCTCTCCGACTTCCTCCCGCGCCTGGAGACACTTCGCGCTTTTAATGCAGTTGCGGAGCGCGCCCGCGGCGGCTTGGATCGACAAATGTTGTCGTCGTGCGAGGGAGACCTCCTAGCGCTCGCGCTGCAGACCTCGGAGATAAGGGTAAGTATGTGCGCTCGCAGTTGCTAGAGTACTACCGGGCACCTGCTGACTCTTATTGCTATTCCCAGACGCTTGTCATCAGCCAAGTGCTAGATGAGGCCCGTATTCGGGAGCGAAGAGCCCTGGAGGTCGGTCTTCGTGCTGCGGATGACGCCCACGCCATGAAGGACGAACAGCTTCACGCGCTGGAGGGCACCCTGGCAGCCACGCGACACAAGACTGAGGAAGTCCAGTGCGCCGCGGTGGAGGAACGTACCTCCTTTTTGCAGCAGATCACCGCTCTAAAGGAGGAGAAGGCCCAGCTGGTGGAGTCTCTTGCGGAGAAGGACCGCGCCTTGGACAATGCGTCCATGTCGACGTGGAGGGCAATGGAGTCTCTGAACCGGGCCTTGCGGGATCTGTGTGTCGACGTGCCGGACGCTACTCACGGGCTGGAGGACTTGGTGGAGACGCTCGGGTTGGTCGAGGAAGGGGGCGGCGTTGCTCTCCGCAGCGCTAGCACCTTCAGCGAGCATTGCGGCTTCCTCGGCGCATGCCTCGCCCTCGCCATGCTTCACACTCATGGGTGTAGACATGTCCATGAGCTGGTGAACCCTCACCTGGATCTCCCTGCCCGGCCGGAGGCGATGTCGGACGCTATTCGCTTCATCGAGCCTGGCCTCCGAAACTTTTACCGACGGATCTAGGGCTATGTCGGGGAGGACGCGGCCAGGGTTGCAGTGCAGCAAACGCTGCATGGGGGTGGGGACCTCCTCCGCTGGCTCGAAGGAGTTCCCCGGCGCCACAATGGCGGCGCGGGCCCATCGGCATCGCACGAAGGATGAGCGGTTGGTTAGGGGAGTGGTGTACTGCGCGCTCCTGCTTTTGTGGTCATGTAACCCCGACATTTTTTGCAGTGAACCGAAGTAGCACCCGTTCTTAATGTTGTATGCTGCTTTTATACTCCGAGGAGTACGCACAGGGGCAACGCCTGTGCGTGCGCGGGATTTGCATCTTGTTTATACTCCGGCGAGTGCACGCAAGGGCGTCCCCCTTCTGCGTCTTATTTAGAGTCCGTAGACTGGCGTGTGCGGAGGCGGACCTCGACGCTACGACTTAATTTAGAGTCCGTAGACTGGCGCGTGTGGAGGTGAACCTCGACGCTACGACTTCATTTAGAGTCCGCATACTGGCGCGTGCGGAGGCGGACCTCGACGCGATGACTTCATTTAGAGTCCGTAGACTGGCGCGTGCGGAGGTGAACCTCGACGCTACGACTTCATTTAGAGTCTGTAGACTGGTGCGTGCGGAGGCAGACCTCGACGCTACGACTTCATTTAGAGTCCGTAGACTGGCGCATGCGGAGGCGGACCTCCAGGCGGACCTTGACGCTACGACTTCATTTACAGTCCGCAGACTGGCGCGTGCGGAGGCGGACCTCGATGCTACGACTTCATTTAGAGTCTGTAGACTGGCGCGTGCGAGGCGGACCTCGAGGCAGACCTTGACGCTACGACTTCATTTAGAGTCCGCAGACTGGCATGTGCGGAGGGGGGCCTCGATGCTACGACTTAATTTAGAGTCCGTAGACTGGCGCGTGCGGAGGCGAACCTCGACGCTACGACTTCATTTAGAGTCCGTAGACTGGCGCGTGCGGAGGCGAACCTCGACGCAACGACTTCATTTAGAGTCCGTAGACTGGCGCGTGCGGAGGCGAACCTCGACGCTACAACTTCATTTAGAGTCCGCAGACTGGCGCGTGCGGAGGCGGACCTCGACGCGACGACTTCATTTAGAGTCCGTAGACTGGCGCGTGCGGAGGCGAACCTCGACGCTACGACTTCGTTTAGAGTCCGTAGACTGGCGCGTGCGGAGGCGGACCTCGACGCTACGACTTCATTTATAGTCCATAGACTGGCGCGTGCGGAGGCGGACCTCGACGCTACGACTTAATTTAGAGTCCGTAGACTGGCGCGTGTGGAGGTGAACCTCGACGCTACGACTTCATTTAGAGTCCGCATACTGGCGCGTGCGGAGGCGGACCTCGACGCGACGACTTCATTTAGAGTCCGTAGACTGGCGCGTGCGGAGGTGAACCTCGACGCTACGACTTCGTTTAGAGTCTGTAGACTGGTGCGTGCGGAGGCAGACCTCGACGCTACGACTTCATTTAGAGTCCGTAGACTGGCGCATGCGGAGGCGGACCTCCAGGCGGACCTTGACGCTACGACTTCATTTACAGTCCGCAGACTGGCGCGTGCGGAGGCGGACCTCGATGCTACGACTTCATTTAGAGTCTGTAGACTGGCGCGTGCGAGGCGGACCTCGAGGCAGACCTTGACGCTACGACTTCATTTAGAGTCCGCAGACTGGCATGTGCGGAGGCGGGCCTCGATGCTACGACTTAATTTAGAGTCCGTAGACTGGCGCGTGCGGAGGCGAACCTCGACGCTACGACTTCATTTAGAGTCCGTAGACTGGCGTGTGCGGAGGCGAACCTCGACGCAACGACTTCATTTAGAGTCCGTAGACTGGCGCGTGCGGAGGCGAACCTCGACGCTACAACTTCATTTAGAGTCCGCAGACTGGCGCGTGCGGAGGCGGACCTCGACGCGACGACTTCATTTAGAGTCCGTAGACTGGCGCGTGCGGAGGCGAACCTCGACGCTACAACTTCATTTAGAGTCCGCAGACTGGCGCGTGCGGAGGCGGACCTCGACGCGACGACTTCATTTAGAGTCCGTAGACTGGCGCGTGCGGAGGCGAACCTCGACGCTACGACTTCGTTTAGAGTCCGTAGACTGGCGCGTGCGGAGGCGGACCTCGACGCTACGACTTCATTTATAGTCCATAGACTGGCGCGTGCGGAGGCGGACCTCGACGCTACGACTTAATTTAGAGTCCGTAGACTGGCGCGTGTGGAGGTGAACCTCGACGCTACGACTTCATTTAGAGTCCGCATACTGGCGCGTGCGGAGGCGGACCTCGACGCGACGACTTCATTTAGAGTCCGTAGACTGGCGCGTGCGGAGGTGAACCTCGACGCTACGACTTCGTTTAGAGTCTGTAGACTGGTGCGTGCGGAGGCAGACCTCGACGCTACGACTTCATTTAGAGTCCGTAGACTGGCGCATGCGGAGGCGGACCTCCAGGCGGACCTTGACGCTACGACTTCATTTACAGTCCGCAGACTGGCGCGTGCGGAGGCGGACCTCGATGCTACGACTTCATTTAGAGTCTGTAGACTGGCGCGTGCGAGGCGGACCTCGAGGCAGACCTTGACGCTACGACTTCATTTAGAGTCCGCAGACTGGCATGTGCGGAGGCGGGCCTCGATGCTACGACTTAATTTAGAGTCCGTAGACTGGCGCGTGCGGAGGCGAACCTCGACGCTACGACTTCATTTAGAGTCCGTAGACTGGCGCGTGCGGAGGCGAACCTCGACGCAACGACTTCATTTAGAGTCCGTAGACTGGCGCGTGCGGAGGCGAACCTCGACGCTACAACTTCATTTAGAGTCCGCAGACTGGCGCGTGCGGAGGCGGACCTCGACGCGACGACTTCATTTAGAGTCCGTAGACTGGCGCGTGCGGAGGCGAACCTCGACGCTACGACTTCGTTTAGAGTCCGTAGACTGGCGCGTGCGGAGGCGGACCTCGACGCTACGACTTCATTTATAGTCCATAGACTGGCGCGTGCGGAGGCGGACCTCGACGCTAGGACTTCATTTAGAGTCCGTAGACTGGCGCGTGCGGAGGCGGACCTCGATGCTACGACTTCATTTAGAGTCCGTAGACTGGCGCGTGCGGAGGCAGACCTCGATGCTAAAACTTCATTTAGGGTCCGTAGACTGGCGCGTGCAGAGGCGGACCTCGACGCTACGACTTCATTTAGAGTCTGTAGACTGGTGCGTGCGGAGGCAGACCTCGACGCTACGACTTCATTTAGAGTCCGTAGACTGGCGCATGCGGAGGCGGACCTCCAGGCGGACCTTGACGCTACGACTTCATTTAGAGTCCGCAGACTGGCGCGTGCGGAGGCGGACCTCGACGCTACGACTTCATTTAGAGTCCATAGACTGGCGCGTGCGAGGCGGACCTCGAGGCAGACCTTGACGCTACGACTTCATTTAGAGTCCGCAGACTGGCGTGTGCGGAGGCGGACCTCGATGCTACGACTTAATTTAGAGTCCGTAGACTGGCGCGTGCGGAGGCGAACCTCGACACTATGACTTCATTTAGACTCTGTAGACTGGCGCGTGCGGAGGCGAACCTCGACGCTACGACTTCATTTAGAGTCCGCAGACTGGCGCGTGCGGAGGCGGACCTCGACGCGACGACTTCATTTAGAGTCCGTAGACTGGCGCGTGCGGAGGCGAACCTCGACGCTACGACTTCGTTTAGAGTCTGTAGACTGGCGCGTGCGGAGGCGGACCTCGACGCTATGATTTCGTTTATAGTCCATAGACTGGCGCGTGCGGAGGCGGACCTCGACGCTAGGACTTCATTTAGAGTCCGTAGACTGGCGCGTGCGGAGGCGGACCTCGATGCTACGACTTCATTTAGAGTCCGTAGACTGGCGCGTGCGGAGGCGGACCTCGATGCTAAAACTTCATTTAGGGTCCGTAGACTGGCGCGTGCGGAGGCGGACCTCGAATGCGGGGGTGATCTTCTACACATTGTGGCCAGACAACATGGTACTTTCTGCGAACAGCTAGTTTTATTGAACTCCCGTTTGTGCGGGCGAGCATCGTACAAGGAGGGGCTGATGCCATTATACTTTTCGTCCTGCTTCTAGGCGTAATATCGCCGCAACTTATCCGTGTTCCATGTGTGGCGGAGAGTTTGCCCCTCGAGTGTGGCGAGGCGGTATGCTCTCTTCTGTAATGCTTCCGCCACGATGTATGGACATTCCCACTTGGACTCCAGCTTGCCAATGGTCTCCGCATGGAGCGCCACTCTGAGGACGAGATCCCCAGGCTTGAACCCTCGCGGATATAGGGACTGGTCTCGAGTACGCACTGTCTGCCGCGCGTACTTTTCGACATGTTGGGCTGCGCTCGCCCGCGCCCCGTCGAGGAGGTCCGAGGGCACGCGACGCTCCTCGTCGGGCGCTTGGACGAGGACCCTCCGCGAGCCAGCCTTGATTTCCTCGGGCGTCACTGCCTCATCACCAAAAAGGAGCTTGAAAGGCGTGAACCCCGTCGGGCGTGTTACCGTTGTGCGAAGGGACCAGAGGACGCTGTAAAGCTCGCTCGGCCACTTGCCCTTCGGCAACCCTACCAGGCACTTTTTGACGGCCATAGAGATGGCGCCATTCGCCCTCTCGACTGCTCCGTTGGACTGGGGGTGCCCGACCGAGGCGAACCGAAGCGTGATGCCCATGCTGTCACAGAACTCTTTGAATAGGGTGGCGTCGAATTGCAGGCCGTTGTCGACGGTGAGCTCCCTGGGCACGCTGAAGCGACATATAATGTTCTGCTAGGGGAAGCGCTGCATGGCCGCCGAGGTTATTTTGGCCAGGGCTACCCGCCTCCGGCCACCTGGAAAAATATTCCAGCGCAACTACCACGAACCGCAGGTCCCCTGGGGCTCGGGGAAGTGGTCCCACTATGTCGACGCCCCAGCGTGCCAGCGGCCACACCGGGGGAATAGGGTTGAGGTTCGTCGGGGGCCTGCGGATGATACGTCCCATCCACTGGCACCCCTGACACCGACGCACGAGGTCCTGGGCGTCAGTGATGGCAGTCGGCTAGTAAAAGCCTTGCCTGAATGCCTTGCCGACCAATGACCTTGGCGCGAGGTGAGACCCACACACCCCCGCGTGGATCTCCGCAAGGAGCTTTTTCCCTTCTTCGTGCGAGAGGCAGCGCAGGAGCGGTGCGCAGACTCCCTTTTTGTAGAGTGTCCCTTCAAACACCTGGAAGGATCTGGCACGGTGTTGCAGACGCCGGAGCTCGGCGGGGTCCTCCGGCTCGGCAATGCCCTGTAGGAAATTGAAGATAGGCTCTCGCTAGTCGCCCTGCTGGACGATGTGGTGAACGAGGGCCGCATCCCGGTTGTCCTGCGCGATGGCCGCCTGCGGTAACACTTTGTAAAATGCCCCGTCAGGGGGTGGCAGTTGTTGGTTGGCCGCCTTTGCGAGGGCGTCGGCCTGCTCATTTTTCGCGCGAGGGATTGCCTTGACCGTGACGCCCAAGAAATGCCTTTCCCTTGCTCTTACGGCCGCGAGGTATTTGGCCAGCTCGGGGTCCTTGGCTTGATATGACTTGTCTACGTGGCCTGCCACCAAACGCGAGTCCGTGCGGACGAGCACGCGCCGCGCACCGATTGCCTTGAGCTTCGTCAGGCCGAAGAGCAGCACTTCATACTCAGCTGTGTTATTGGTGGCCGGAAACGCAAGGCGCACCGAGTATAACAGGCGCTGCCCCTCGGGCGTAACAATCACTGCGCCTACGCCCGCGCCCGCGACGCCGTAGGCTCCGTCGATGGTGAGCGTCCATACTGGGTCGTCGTGCTTCTGGGCGGGCTGAGCCGGCGGAGTCCATTCTGCGAGGAAGTTGGTGAGAACTTGAGATTTGATTGCCGTTCGCGAGGCGTATGTCAGGGAGAACGGGGCGAGCTCGGTAGCCCACTTGCCGATGCGCCCCGTGGATTCCTTATTGTGTAACATCTCCGCCAGGGGGAACGAGGAAGGCACTGTGATTGGGTGAGCCAAAAAATAATGTCGAAGCTTTCTGGAGGCCATGACCAACGCGTAAGCGAGCTTTTCAAGCTCCGTATATCTCGTCTTGGCGCCTTGGAGGACTTCGGAGACAAAGTATACGGGCCGCTGTACGACGCCTTCCTCTAGGACGAGGGCGGCACTGACCGCTGTAACCGACGCGGCCAGATAGAGCAAGAGGGGAGCCTCTGGTGTTGGGGCGACCAGAGTGGGGAGGCTTGCCAGGTGTTTCTTGAGCTCGTTGAAGGCCTCCGCACAGTCGCTATCCCAACGAAATCCGTCGCACCCGCGGAGTGTCTTAAAGAATGGCAGACCCCGCTTCGCAGCCCTAGATAGGAAGCGGCTTAGGGCTGCCATGCAGCCCGCCAGCCTCTGGACCTCCCTCGTCGTCTTGGGCGGCTCCATACCCATGATGGCCTCAACCTTGTCGGGATTCGCCTGGATGCCTCATCCGGATACGAGGAAGCCCAGTAGTTTGCCTGCCTGCACGCCAAAGATGCATTTGTCGGGGTTGAGCTTGATGCCGGCCTTCCTGAGGTTGTCAAAGGTCTCCTGGAGGTCCCGGCCGTGCGAAGCGAGCTACCGGGTTTTGACTACCACGTCATCGACGTAGGCTTCCACATTCCTCCCGAGCTGGGCGGCGAGGGCAAGTGCGACGAGGCGGGTGAAGGTAGCGCCTGCGTTCTTCAAGCCGAAGGGTATCCTGACGAAGCAGAAAGTCCCAATCGGTGTGATGAAACTGGTCTTGTCATCGTCGTCTTCGGCCATGTATACCTGGTGGTAGCCAGAGTAGGCATCCAGGAAACTCATTAGCTCGCACCCAGCGGTAGCGTTGACCAGTTGATTGATGCGCGACAAGGGGTAATTGTCCTTTGGGCACGCCTTGTTGAGTGCCGTGAAGTCAATGCACATACGCCAGGCCCCTCTGGCTTTTTTGACCAATACAGGGTTGGCGAGCCACTCTGGGTGGTGGACCTCGCGAATGACCCCGGCCCGGAGAAGCTTCGCCACCTCCACCTTGGCCGCCTGCTGCCAATCCATGGACATGCGACGAAGCTTTTGCTTGACCGGCTTGGCATCATGGCGGACCGCCAAGCGATGCTCGATTACTGCGCAGTCTACGCCCTTAATGTCCTCCGGTGACCATGCAAAAATGTCGGCGTTGTTCTGAAGCACTTGGAGTAGGTCTCGCTCGACCTCCGTAGGGAGCCCCTCGCCAATGGACACAAACTGCCCCTCCGCCTGGAGCGGAACCTTTTTGACTCCACCCTCGGGCCGAGGCTTAGGTGTCCATCCCGGAGCGGAGGGCGTATCGCCGAGCATGCCTGGGAGGACGTGCACCGGTCGGTGTAAATCCCGGCTGCTGACTTCGACGCGTCTGGCGAGGTCCTGGTCGCCGAAGACAGTGATCACGCCCTCCGGGCCTGGGAGCTTCACACATAAGAAGGCGTGGTGCGGGATCGCCTCAAGAGAGTTGATGGCAGGCCGTCCCAATATGACGTTGTAGGGGTGCGGGATGTCTACGACATCGAAGATGACGTGCGCGCTTCGGGTGTTACCCTCCTGGCGGAATGTAACTGGAAGGGACACGTGTCCTATGGCCTCCAGCGGTTGGCCTCCGAAGCCTTGAAGTGGAGCTCCTGACTGCTCTAAGCGGCTTTGGAGGATTCCCATACGATCGAGGGCCCCCGCGAACAGAATGTTCGCAGAGCTCCCCCCGTCGACGAGGATGCGCCTGACGTCATGGCCTGTGATGTGAGCCTGAATGACTAAAGGGTCTTGGTGAGGGAACTCCACACCCCTGGCGTCATTCAGGGTGAAGGTAATGTCGCGGGGCGGTACCCACGGTTGCGGCTGCTCCAAGGGGGCCCCCGATAGGGACCCTCCGGTGATGACGCTGATGGAGCGGCACCACGTCATCCGTCGCAACTCCATGACCTCGACGCACGTCTTCGTGTGGTGGTCACCGTAACCGTGCACCTCACACCACTTGCCGTAATCTAGAATTTCTTGTTCCGCACGGGGTCGCCCGTCGCGATCTGGTCCGCCTTCCCATCCCTGGCCCCCTCCCCGCGAGGTGGGGGCAGGTCCTCGAGGGGCATTCTCGATGCCGAGGACATGGCGGACCTTTTGTGGTCTGCGCTGGCGACGTCGGGGCTTGCGCCTGCCCCTTGAAGAGCCTTCCTGCCCCCGGTATCGCTACCGCCAGGAGTGTTTCCCCGGGGCTCTCGTCTGCGGCCCTGCTTCGGGGAATCATCACTCGCCCCCCTCGTGTGGCAAGCGCTTTGCTTGGGCGAGGTCGGGGGCGGCGGCGCTGCGTCTCCGCGCCTCCTCCTCTGCCCGCGCATACTCCTCCATTTTGTCGAAGAGCTTGGCGACTGTCTTGATAGGCTTCCGCGCGTTGTATTCGGCCATGGGGCCCGGACGAAGGCCCTGTATGGCCGCGTTGATGACGGTTGTCTCATTAATGTCCTTGACTTGGCAGCGCACCTTCGCGAAGCGCTCGAAGTAGTCCCGGAGCTTCTCCGAAGGTTTCTGCTTCACTGCGAAGAGCTGGTCTGCGTCGACCCGCTCGACATAGTTCCCTTGAAAGTTGTTGTAAAGGCGGTCGCGGATCTGCTCCCACGCGTAGATGGAGTTTGGCTCTATGGTAAAAAACCAGGAAAGCGCTACTCCTTGCAATGCGAGGGGGAGTCCCTTCGCCTTTGTGGTGTCATCTCCACCCGCGGCCTCGATTGCGATTTCGTACACGCGCACGAACTCGTGGGGGTCCGTATAGCCTTTGTATGGCTCGATGACACTGGGGAATTTGAAGTCTTCAGGCCACGCCGCCTGCTGTAATCCTGCCGAAAGCGGGGACTCTGGATCGACGCGTCGCAGCGGCACGCGGCTGGATGTGGGGGCTTCGCGGCTGTCCGCCCTTTTCCGGCGCGGGCTCTGGCGCGGCCTGCTGGCTCCGAGCCTCTTGCATGTCTCGGACAGCCCCGCAAAGATTCCCTAGCTCCCGCTGGAACACGTTGAGGGCCGCCAGCAGGGCGCTTTCCACCGCTGGTGCGGGCGGGGCCGCCGGCGCGCCCAGCGGACGGGTCGGCACGGGTGCGATCGGCTCGCGAGCTCCCGAACTGTCGGTCGCTTCGTTGTGGCTATCTCCAACTGCCCGGTCCACGCTACCGGCGAGCGTTGCGGCGAGGGTGGCGGGGCCGGTCGCTGTCGCGTCGGCGGGGTTGGTCGTTGTAGCGGCGGTGGCGGGGTTGGTCGCTGTCGCGCCAGTGGTGGGGCCGGCCGTCGCAGCGCCAGCGGCGGGGTCGGTCGTCACAGCTCCAGTGGCGGGGTTGGTCGTCGCAGTGCGAGCGTCAACGTCCGCGACCACCGCGCCCGCGCCCGCGACAGCCGATGCCGAAGCCCTGGTACCCACGCGACGCTCCGACCCAGCCGCCTTCTTTCCCTTCGCCGCCGTCGACGAAGCTTTTTCCGGTGCCATCCTTCTTCGGATTTCAGGCTTGCTCCTGTCCTCCCCACGGACGGCGCCAACTGTTGTGGTTACAGACCAAACAGAGAGAGATGTGGTAGTGGAGAGTTGGGAGAAAGTGATCATCCCTCTCCCTCTAGCCTTCCCTTGGTATATATATTCATATGGGATGTGCTTTTACAATTGTGCCCTTACATCGGTACCTCCCTGCCAGGGGTATTTAAGCCATTACATATGTCCCATTTTGGGCCCTATAACCTTTTAACAAGCCTGCTGGGTTTAGGTGGGGGCCACCCCTACAACAACCGTGCTAGCAAGCTATGCATTCCAGCTAGCTCCATTCGTCTTTTGTTGTTACAGGAGGCGCATGGAGGAGGATTGATGGTCCACTTCCGCGTGAAGAAGACTGAGGACATTCTGTTCCACCACTTTTATTGGCCAAAGATGAGGCGTGACGTCGAATGCTTCATTGCCCGCTGCACCACGTGCCAAAAAGCTAAGTCACGACTTAATCCTCATGGTATATACATGCCTCTTCCTGTTCCAAGCATACCTTGAGAAGATATTTCTATGGACTTTTTTTAGGGCTTCCTAGAACAAAGAAGGGGAGGGATAGTATTTTTGTTATCGTGGATAGATTCTCTAAGATGGCTCATTTTATACCATCTCATAAAAGTGATGATACTACAAATGTTGCTGATTTGTTCTTTAAGGAAATTGTTCGCTTGCATGGTATTCCGAATACGATAGTTTCAGATCGTGATGCTAAATTTCTTAGTCATTTTTGGAGAACCTTATGGGGTAAGTTGGGAACTAAGCTGTTATTTTCCACTACTTGTCATCCCCAAACCGATGGACAAACTGAGGTAGTCAATAGAACATTGTCTACTATGCTTAGAGCTGTGCTTAAAAAGAACTTAAAAATGTGGGAGGATTGTTTGCCTCATGTGGAATTTGCTTATAATCATTCGCTGCATTCTACCACAAAGAAATGCCCTTTTGAGGTTGTTTATGGTTTCATACCTCGTGCACCTATCGACTTGTTGCCTCTTCCAACTTCTGAGAAGGTAAATTTTGATGCGCAACAACGTGCTGATTTGATACGTAAGATGCATGAGACAACTAAAGAGAACATTGAGATTATGAATGCTAAATATAAAGTTGCTATTAGTCAAGGACGCAAGCATATTACTTTTGAACCCGGTGATCTTGTGTGGTTACACTTGCGTAAAGAACGATTTCCTGAATTGAGAAAGTCTAAACTCATGCCTCGTGCAGATGGTCCTTTTAGAGTGCTTGAACGTATTAATGACAATGCATATAAGTTAGACTTGCCTGCAGATTTTGGGGTTAGCCCCATCTTTAACATTGCAGATTTGCGACCTTGCTTGGGCGCGGAAGATGAGCTTGAGTTGAGGACGACTCCAATTCAAGAAGGGGAGGATGATGAGAACATCCTTTCCATAGATACAACTGTGACAACTCCACAACAAACTCAACAAACTGAAACTATGATACAAGGACTAATGACTCGAGCGCGAGCACGTCAACTTAACCATCAGGTGAATGCGTTCCTAAGTTTGCATACAAATGTTTCAAACAATGGCATACTACTTAATTCTTGTGATGATTTAATTGTCCTTAGAAATCATGGTGAAGAACCACCGAGCTCAAGTGTAGAAGTGGAACCGTCAAGCGCAATCCAAGTTCTATTTGCGAGGTCGATTCAGATTCGACCTTTGTAACAGCGTCTACTTCAAACGGCCATAACTTTTGATCCAGAAGGCTTCTCGGGGCCCGTGAGTACTCGTTGGAAAGCTCTTGGAGTCTACTTTCAGATGGATCTAGTCTCACCTTCAAACTCCATCCGATAAGATCATAAACAGCAAAATAAGACATCACTTTTCAAGTCCGAGTCAAAGTGGGCCGAGGGCCTTGTAACTTAGGCTATTTGGGCTGATACTGTTCACATGAACAGTACCATGGCCGTGTGAACAGTAGCCAAGAATAGTACCACATCTCTTTTCATTAGATAAGTGCGGCTCTCCCCTCCCCTGTTTAAGGAGGTCGCACCCCTTTAGTTTTCCTCGGGTTTTTCTTAAGAGATTATTCTGCTTAGCAGTTTCACCGCATGTTCAGTTGAGGAACCCCAACTTGTGAACTTAAACATTATTCGCAATACAATTTTAGATTTGAGAGACCATGTGGTTGTAACCCCATGTGTGTGATGAGTAATTGACATCGGTTTAGGAAAGTCGAGTTTGGTCTGTGTGGTCGGACCATGTCGTTGCATGGGGCAACGGACTCAGTCGGACTTGGTCAAACCTGGTCAAAGTGGTTAGGATGCATACTCTGATGATTCGACAGGTTTGGATTTCGTCATGCGTAAGTATGATGTTTTGATGCTATTTATGCTTTCATGTGTCGAGCGGTGCTATTTGATGTGTTTCTTGTCTGTGATGGCTGCAGGACGTCGAGGCGGAGTCGTGGCGAGACACGAGGTGACCGGACTAGACACGGGCGGTGTCGAGGTCGGAACGGTCGAGATGTGTCGAAGACGGTGGATACTCGAGGTGGTTGCGAGGCTTGGACGACAAGGAGCGCGGAAGCTTCCCAGAAGGTGCAGGAGGGGCGAAATTGTAATTTCACGAAGCTGCAAAAGCGAGAGCGGGCTCCGTTCGGGTTTAGCGGCGTAACGGGCTGGAGACCCGTTAGCCAAGGGCTATAAATAGGAGGGAGTGGCTGCATGCCCCCTCATGGCTTTGGGAAAGAATTAGGGTTTGCTAGAGTCAAAAGAGGTTTTGTGAGTTTGTTTGGCTTTAGGCTTTAGTGGTTGGAGAGTGGGTATGGAGTAGGTGAGGAGAGGCAGAGGGTGTCTGTGCTCTGTCCCCCTTCGATGTGTTCTTGAGTGGTTCTCTCCTTCAAGCATGTAGAGAGTGAGGGGTTCTTGTGTTTGAGAGTGAGGGAGAGGATGGATTGAGTGTCTTGTAATCAATCCTCTTGTTCTAATGTTCATGCGTATGGGGACTCCTCTGTAATCCTTTTGTTCCCAGGAATGAAATCTCTTAAGTTCATTTTTCTGTTCGTGCCCTGTTTTCCTTCGTTCTCCTCTCTGTGCATGATTTGTGTCTTTTTGAGATTTGAGTTGTTGCTTGCTGGGAAGGCCCAAAATGGGTTGAGGTTGGGATGTTGCCTTAAGATCATTTGACCGAGTTTTCCAAGAGCAAATCACATTTAATGTCAGATTTAGCTTTTTGGGCTTCTCTGTTCTTGTTTTTCCTTTCTAGGATTTTGGTGCAGATCTCGTTTCCCTCTTTGAGATGGCTTGAAATTTGGTACCTAGAGTCCAGAGGCTATCTATTAGCTTTTCCCAAAGTTTCATGACCAAGGGATCAAAGAGGAGATGGCAATTTGAAGTTTTCAGTTATGGCTCTCTATAGTGCTCAGTTTCTAGGGTTTTGATGTTTTTCATGTTTCCTTTCTTGATATGGCTTGATTCTTGGCATGTTAAGTCCTGAGACTATTGAGGAGTTATTCTCAAAGCATTATGGCCAAAGGATCAAGGTTTGGAAGGGAATGTTGATTTTGGTGCCGCACTCTGAAAATTTTCAGTTTTTGGGTCAAATCCCAAATTCTTGTTCTTGAGTTGAGTTTACTTGTTTCCCTAGGCATCTCTGGCTATTTTGGTTATAGCCTTGTCTTTCTGGGCAGAGAAATCCAAAGGAAAATCCTAAATTTTGCTGTTGTGTGAAGTTCAGAGTTGTTGTCTGAAAATTTCAGTGTCTGCCTGCTTTTGCCCGACGAGCGGTCTGACCGGTGCCTAACACCCAGTCTGACCGGACCACCAAGGGCGGTCTGACCGACCCTAATGTACCGGTCTGACTAGCGGTCATTCGGCGGTCTGACCACCCAGCCCATTGCGGTCAGACCGCCCAGGGATTTTTGCTGCAGGTGTCTCTCTGGTTCTTCGATATTTCGTGTTGCCTTCTTGTAGTTCTTTTGCCATATCTTCTTTCTCTGTGCTGTGAGTCTCCAGTAGTCTAAAAACTGTTTCTTCATAGCACCGGTTGCTATTGGAGGAGATCTTTTTAATTGGATTCTTGCGAGGGGTTGTTTTTAGAAGTCGACATTCACCCCCCCCCTCTGTCGCCATTTCGGTCCAACAAGATTGCATCTTAAACTCTCTTGCTTGTGTTCTCGATTCGCTTGCATGAGATAGCCTTCTTGGCGAGGTCAACCGTGTTCGGCACGGTTGATAACCAACGGAGCTGTGGTGTAGTGATTGCGAGGGATTCGATCTGTTTTGGTCGGAGCCTTTGGATCATCAACGTCGAGTTCTCCACAAACGACTTATCAGTACCTCTTTGAAGATTGGGCCATCGTCACATCATGAATGTTATATATAATCTTATTGTCATTCTTATGAAGAGATTTATAGGTGCTCCTTTCTAGTAGATATTCATGTTGACAAGGATGAACACTTGTAGCCATATAAAATAATAAAAAAGAGCAAACTTTGCATGCATGTGTTAATGACAGCTGGATAAGCATATTGAACACAAACTAGTTTGTGCCAAGCCGTATATGCCAAGGAAACCTAATTCAGGATGTTTCAAGCAGGAATTACAGGCTTGTCAGCAAGAGAATATTGTAGAATCATCTAACTACAGGTTTGAACACAAACAAAGATAGTTGTTGAACATGTCTGCATGAATTTTCTAGCTACAAAGGCTAGCTGTATTATGATGTATGTGTGTTGTCAAAGTGGTGTACGTTAGCTGTAAAATTAGTCGGTTTGTTAGAATTGGGTTTGTTAGCTTATAAGTAGGACTTATGTCCTTTCGAGAATTGAATGAATGGAGTTAAAAAGCAGTGTGTGTTGAGCTTTACACTTGGTCTCAGAGCAATCTATCAACGAAAATGCATCTTTCGTGCAAGATTACATAACGAGAGGATTGATTGCTCACAGCGACAAAGGCGTATTTCATGGTACCCTTCAACCAAGAGTTAGTGCTTTACTAGTTTCCACACAAGTTTCATTTGTACTTTATATGCAACATGAATTTAGGATTAATTACTATGGCAACACACATGACTAGGTCTCACTGGATTTTGATTGTGATTGTACCAAAGTGGAGCATGGCAATATACCTTAATTCCCTACTTAGGGGCAACCACGACTTCAGTCGTGTGCAAGAAGTAATTAACAGGTAAACTCATTTCCTCTATACATAACTCTAATGTAATCTTTCCTTCGTTTGCAATGGCTAAGGCTAAGTTTTTTGGAATCATGTAGGTCGTTTACCGCTTATGTTGCCCTAGGAGGGAGACATAATGAGTCCAGTGACACGCTGCGACACAACATGCGATTTCCAATACCCACTACAACACAACAATCTTATATCACACTTTGTTATAATACCTCTAGAATTGATAATACCTATGTATGTAATTCTATATATTTTGCAGTGCCACCAGAAGTTACAGGGCAACATATGTGGATTCTATGTTTGCTGCCATATGAAGGAAATCACAGACACTAAAATGAATGATCCAGAGGTTTGTCAACCTTCCAATAATTATTATCTGATTATATATATATACACACACACATGCTAATTAATGACTTAACATTGCTCCTAGCGACAGCGGGTGGACTTCGATGAAAGTGTATATGATCTTGACAATCTCGTCGAAATTCGTGGAAACATCTCCCAATTCTTGCTAGCAGAGGTCATAAAGAAGAATGGAGAGTTCCATCCCGGCAATGGTGATAATTAGATGTTGAAATATTGGATTCAATTTACAAATTACTCAATTGTGCTTAATCAAACAATTCATTCAATTTAATTCATTTGTGAGAACTGTGTAACAATTGTCATGATATATATATATATATATATATATATATATATATATATATATATATATATATATATATATATATATATATATATATATGTATGTATGTATGTATGTATGTATGTATGTATGTATGTATGTATGTATGTATGTATGTATGTATGTATGTATGTATGTATGTATGTATGTGTGTGTGTGTGTGTGTGTGTGTGTGCGTGTGTGTGATCTGCTGGTGTTGTTTCATTCATCTGTGTGATTTATGTAATGATTGTCCTGTGCTATATACGTGATCTTACTTGTTTTCAGAGGACGTGGCTAGCATATCCTGAGGCTGGCCAAAAAAAGTGCAAATAAAATCGCTTTTGAAATAGCTATTACAAACGGTTCGGTGTTCTAAACTGTCTGTGATATATATCATAGACAGTTTCAAACACTAAACCGTCTGTAATATCAACGATATCACAGACGGTTTGTATAAAAAACTGTCTGTGATACTCGACTATCACAGACGGTTTGTGATATTAACCGTCTATATTGTTAGTTATCACAGATGGCGTGGGAGCTGTCTGTGATAACCACGTATTATCATTGACACATAAACACAGACGGTTGAGGAACCGTCTGTGATGACGATTCCGAACTGTCTGTGATGACCTTTTCTGTAGTAGTGCAAATATCATAGGCGGTTCATAGTGAAAACCATCTGTGAAGTATCAAAGATGGTTGTTAGCAAGAATCGTTTGTGATATTAACTCATCATAGGCGGTTTGTATTAAAAACTGTATGTGATATTTTCCCACCCGATTTTCCCGCCCCTTTATTCAAACATTCAAACTGAAGCGACATCATGACCTCTCGGCTACTGATCAGTTCTACTACCCAAATGTCCTTATATATACTGCCCGCACGCCTCTCCCAAACCAATAGAAGCGCCACCTATCTAACTCCCCCAAACCAAAGCGCTGGCTAGCTAACTCCCCCAAACTGATAGAAGCGCTGCCTCCCAAACGACGATGACTACTTACCCGAGCTCTTCCGTCTCTAGTTGTGATGCAATGGTTCACTGCATAAGACACTCTTGTCATAAGAGTGTCTTGTACAATGTCACCGTTGTGACACAATGCGGTGACACTGCCACTGCTGGTCTCTCCTTCATCGCTGGTGATATATCACCAACCCCTCGTGTGAGTGAAAATTAATTATTGTAGGATGAAATGGCGCACATAGCTGCTAACTCAAGCTAACCCTCCATAGAGAAGTGCTTGATGACAAGATGCTCCTCCCAATCGGTTGTCAAGCTCTTGTAGAAGGCAGCGTACTCCTCCTTGCTGATCTCCTCTGGCATCTCACGAGTGGTCCTTCCTCATCCTTCTCCGACTACCACGACATACCAAAGCAACAAAACAACAGTACCTACAAAATAAACAGCAAGCCACCAAAGACATGATGGCGCCAATCATAAACATGCCTACTTTAGTTCATCTGTATTATCTGATTATGCTGTTTTATAGCATAATTAAAGAATGTTGATGAATTGAAAGAGACATATTTATGATATCGCGAGAACGCAATCACAGACGATTCTTAACTAGAACCGTCTATGATAATGGTTATCACAGACGATTTAAAAACCGTCTGTAATGCCCTTAGAATATTACTGACCCATAAGCACAGACGGTTTAAGAAACCGTCTGTGGTGACATTTCCGAACCATCTATGATGAGCTTTTTTGTAGTAGTACGGCCATCTAATCTTTACGGTCATCAACGTCGTCGGCCACCACAGCTTCCTAAATGCCTTGGGCCTTCATGAATGGGCCTTCATGAACATCTTTATCTTGATTGCCCACACGTTGTAGTTGCTCTTGTTCAGTATAGAGTATTGAAGAGAGATGATGCTTTCTCTTCTCGGTACCCTCGACGAATCACCACCACCAGCAACAATAATGCAGCTTAATGGCTATACTGACCTTGTTCTCGGCATGACTCTAGTACCAAATGTTGGAGCACTCACATACTCAGTTCACCGGCAACGAGGAAGAAACACACGCATAGCAATACAACAGAATAATGCTAGAGATTTTGTGCTGCACTCGTGCCTTCAGCGTTTTCTCGTTTATGTTCTGAATAAAAGCAACGATTACAAAGGTTCAGATAGCTGATGCATGCGGTGGGTCAACTCCCAATCCGCTTCTCATGGATCACAACCTGGACATGCGACGCTACACCAAGTCAGCCGCACGCGCTAAGCTACATGCAGAGACATGCATTGCTAGCTACTTGATCCGCTTATTTTGCTACATACAGACTAAGAACTACTACTCCATCAGGCAGCACTACTACATGCAACGATGACTAGAAACTCAAAAGACGTGCAACAAGTGCTACGTTCATAGTACAAAGCAAACACACTAATATGAACAAGATTAATCTAACAAGCTCCGCCACCTCCGGCCCCGGTTCAGGCTCCGGCTGCGGCGGCATCATGGGGCCGTGCGGCCCGTGCATCTCCGGCATCATCGGATGAATGGGCACTTCCTCCACGATGATGACAAGGGGCTGCACCGGCGGCTGCTGCACCTCGACGGTGGCCTCGGTTGGCGCGGGGATCTCGGGGAGCTCTTTTGGCTGTTCCGGCGGGACCTCAGGTGGCGGGGCGTTGTCCGCTCCCACCGGCGGCTTGTCCTCTGGGAGCGGCGGCACCGCCGGCTTGTCGTAGTAGTAAATCTTGAGCCCGACCTCGCCGCGGATCCAGCTGAGCAGGCTGCGCTTCTCGAGCGGGAAGTAGACGATGCCCTCCTCCCCGCGCCGCGAGAACTGGGAGCCGTAGATGCGGACGCGGCCCAGGAAGTGGTTCTTGCCGCTCCCGCCGCAGCCCCCCGAGGGGTTGAAGCGGCTGTCGTGGTAGAGCGAGACGTCGAGCGTCTCGTAGTGCATGTTGGTTGGGTCGGGCACGGCGAACTCGAGGCGCTCGTGCCACTGCGGGTTGAGGTCCCGCGGCACGCTGCACGTGCGCTTCCGCTGGCCGTCGAAGTCCACGACGGCGTAGGCGCTGGACGTGCCGAACCCGTCCTTGGGCACGAGGTCGCGAGCGTCCACCACATCCACGGCCAGCCTGCGCACCATCGGCTTCCACGACGTTGGAGGCGGCATCGCCGTCGGCTGCCCGGCCGCCTCGGAAGGGCAGAGGAGGTGGAGGTGATGATGGGAAAGTGATCGAGAGGAAGGGTGGAGAATGGAATAGGGTTCCTTGTGATGTGGGGGGAGTGATCAACAAGTGATTTTGCTTTTGGAGGGAGTAGCTGAAAGACAGAGTTTGAGCGCCTGCTTTTTTGCGTGTGCATCGATGCGGTTTGTTGCTGCTGCTGGTGCTGGCCTGCCGCCGCCGCCGTATGTTGTTAAGTAACTTCCATGTCTCCCACGTGTGCTCTATACTTCTATCTTGTGCTTTGCTTTGCCGCACCCTGCACAGTGCAGGCCTTTTCAGTTCTCTGCAATTCTGATCGCAAACACCTGACAGTACACTTGTGAGAAAACCTAGTGGCAGAAACAGAATTTTCTCTGAATTAGCACTTAGTAGGGAAAAAAAACCTAGTTTTACTTTGGAGGATGCATCTTAGGATGGTCCTTCAATTTTACAGAATTGCTATACGCACGAGATCCGGTGGTGGTGAAAGGTGGAATCTATTCTATTCTTCCTACGCGGTGGTGGTGAAAGGTGGAATCTATTCTATTCTGCTGGAGTTTTTTGCTATTATAGTACCCTCTAAATTGGGCTTCGACGAAACGGTATCTACGTCGTGAGCTTCTCTAAAATAGTACTCTTGTACTTAAGACTTTTCTCAAATAGTATTCTTCAGGGATTTTAACTCAAATAATTTGATTTTCGAATTTGTACTCCCCCAATTGACTGAACTGCCCCTGCTCATTTTGTTTAACCCTAATCACTTTTATTTTCTTCTTTTCACATCGTTTGGGTTTCATTGGCGACGGCGGCACGCCGACTGGCCGATCGGAATACTCGGCGCGACGCTGTCAACGCCAGGCGAGAGCACGGCAAGGATCGCACGGGAGTGCGCGCACCCCAGGCCACGGACGATCGCAAGCCAACCAGGGACGGTCGCACGTCGGCAGGGGCAACCGGACCACGTACGCGGCAGGTGTGATCGGCATCTTTGTACGCGGCATGTATTGAGCATTAAGGATGATCCACGTACGCGGCAGGATCAATCTTTGTCATGTTTTTTCATGTCATGTTTGAGTTAAAATCAAATTATTTTAGAGAATACTATTTTACAAAATCAATCTTTGTCATGTTTGATCCACGTACGCGGCAGGATCAATTTTACAAAATGAGCAGGGGCAGTTCAGTCAATTGGGGGAGTACAAATTCAAAAATCAAATTATTTGAGTTAAAATCCCTGAGAATACTATTTGAGAGAAGTCTTAAGTACAAAAGTACTATTTTAGAGAAGCCCACGACGTAGATACCGTTTCGTCGAAACCCAACTTAGAGGGTACCATAATAGCAAAAAACTCATTCTGCTAGCAAAAAACTCATTCTGCTGTCACTCGCCCAAACCCAATTACACAGGGAGTCACAACATGTACGGACACGCAGTATGTCCTCAAAACGCCAAATGTGCTAGCTCGGTGCTACTGCCTGATACATTAGTCTGGGAATGCAGCAGATAGTGCGCAGGTAAACAGCAAAGTGGCCATGCGTGGCCCATCCGCCCACCATGGGTACCGTGGCGACTCCTAGCTGGAAACGCGTGTCTCCATTCCCCAATGGAGGAGCGTCTGCGCCTGGTCCTCCGTGGGTCACATGTCGAAATTTTTTCTCCGGTGAAGGGACGCGCAAGGTGCATATGAGATGGCAGCAAGTATAGGGGTGGTAACGGGCCGGGTACTCGGGGAGGCCCCGTAGCCCCGCCTCGGCCCCGTTTGGCTTGTCAGAGGCCGATTGGTCCCAATCTCTGGACATCGTGGGGACTCGACTCCTACGGAATCCCAGCGGGTTTAAAAATAGGATTAAATATTTTAGAAAATAATAATATAACTTTCTAATTAATTTATAATTATTTAGGTATACATCTTTTTAAAAATATAGTCACAAAATATATATTCTAACATATAAACTCAAATTTTAATCTAAATATACAAGAAAAATATAATCTATTATAAAATATATATATCTTTTAAAAAATTTTATTAGATTCCTGTGGAGTCTGCTGGGGAGGGGACCCCATCCCCCTAGTGTAGTAGGGACTATCTACGTTCCCATGAGGGAGATCGCCCTAGCCCTCGATGGGGGAAATTCTCCGCAAGACCAATTCCGTGGAGGAAATTGTCACCACTAAGCAAGTGAAGTTCCATGTACCACGTGCCTAAGCAGAATTAACTGATGCAGTCCCAGCTTAGATAGACCGAACATTATGGGCCATGGGTCTGAATTCAATAAGCTGAAATAAGCCCAAAGTTTATGTGACTAGCTCGTTGCTTTACTCCTACTTCACGAGCTACGATATTTAAAAAAATTCATAATCATTTACATTATCTATTATCTACTTAAAGTCATGGCAAACCTTTTAAAGTTGCTAAGAAAAAATAGGCTAGAAATTTATACAAAGCAGCAAAACATTTAGCCTTAATTTGGTGGGTCCTAATTTTAAAGGCTTAGATTTAATAGTTGACTTAAAACATATAAAAATCTATTTATATCTATACTAATTATACACTTACAGAAAGATCTCGCCTTCAATCTGGCGGACCTGAGTTATAACGGTTCAAATTAAAAGAAAGAATTCATATCAAATAAAATTCAACTTAAGAGAAAATTTAATTTAAAAAATTAGCAATTTAATTTCTATACGACTTCAAAAGTAATACCCATAAATAACTAAAATTCCTAATAATAATTAAAATTTAGCAAATTAAGATAAAAAGTTTATGTCAAGCACAATCCAAATTATCTAAAATTCGGAATTAAAATAAAATAAAATTAGCAATTTGATTTTCATATAAATTTCAAAGTAAACCAAAAAACAAAATTCAGAATAGTAATTAAGAGGACAAAGGAATTGATTTTTATACGAATTTCAGCCTAAAACTAAAAAGAAACCTACGGCAAGTACTATTTAAAAACATGCAAATTCGGAACAAGAATTAAAGAATAATTAGATATTTAATTTGTAAACAAATTTAAAACCTAAATTCAGCAGGAGTACGGGTACCTAGCACGAAACGTGCTTAGAGTTGCAAGGCAAATGTTCTCCATGTGTCAAGTGTGCCATGTGTGATTCCACAACTGTAGGTACTCCGTTTGAAGTTACCAAACTTTTCAAGATGTTTTCATCAGGTTTGAATTGCTCGTGCATGATGTGAATTTGTAACATCCATTGATATCATATTGCACGTACATATACTCACACGTATACACACACGCACGCCACGAAGGCGTCAATCAAGGCTGCAATAATAAAGCTCATCGATCGATCCGGTATGATGTTTTTAGCTATTCCTGGCCGAGAAGAACGTTTGAGTGACAATGGTGCCGAGCGCGAAGCCCGCGACGGCGGCGGCGAACACCTGCCCCTTGTCCCACTTTGACCGCTCCTCCTCCATTTCTCACACCGTCACCGCCTCCGCCTCCGCCATGCTCGCCCTCACCATCTCCACGGCGCCGACCGGCAGCTTGGACACGCTGAGGTAGAGCATGTTGCCGTCGAACCGGACGGCGATCCTGTCGAGGTCGGCCATGGGGGGCAGCAGGAACGCCCTGTGGACCCGCACGTGCCCGGCGGGGCGCTCTGCATGGAAGTGCAAGTGAAATGGCGTAAAATGTAAGTAGTTACTATTTTCCCCAGTGATTGCTACAGTATACGGATGAATCTCACATGCCCGTATCTGATCCAAAATCTCAAATTAGTCAAGGCACCGTGCCTTTATACCTGAATGCAGGGGATGCGTTTCCTATCAACATACTGCCTAATTAAAGATAGATATTACGCGTGGCGGCGTGGCTTATAACTGGTACTATGGAGAACTTCCATCTAATTTAATTACGTTCTGTCTGGCGGTGACGACGGCTGCTCAATTCATCGAAGAGCAGTGATGGTAGCTCGCAACCACAACCCGGGGCACTGTTAGTACTCCGTTCGTCTCGTGATCAGGGGCGAAGCCAGAAATTAGATATAGGGGGCAACATAGACAACAAGTAGAGTAGAATCAATGAACTATGCCGGATTTAACGATCCAATAGTCACATATCAAACTATCAAAGTAATATGTTTCGCAAATTACAATGCAAAGAAAATTACATCTCTATTAACTTAAACTTAGCTCTACGACTACCAGCAAGATCATAGGCCTTAATAATATCATCATTACTAATCTTTGCGGCCAATTCCTTTTCAATATAAATTACCAAACAATCTCGTAGAAATTCATCTCCCATTGTACTTCGAAGTCGCGTCTTCGCAAGTTTCATAACTGAAAAACATCTCTCGGTGGTTGCAGTTGAAACCGGAAGAGTTAAGACTAATCTTAACAACCTGTCCACCATAGGATAAGATGAATCTTTACGAGTCTTAACTAGTCCACTTGTTAGATCAGCAAGTGATGGTAATACACTTAGGTCTGGATGGTTGCATACATCAATTGGCTTCTTGGAAAAAAATAAAATATGGTAGATAATAAGCACGATTTGTATGAGGTGAATATTCTAGCCAAGTAAATTGCTTAAAAAAACTATGAATTATCTTTCTCTTCTTCATATCATCTAAAATTGTATAGAGAAACTAATCAAACTAGCAGTAGCATCTCATAATCACTCAGCGATCGATGAAATGTTAGTAACCATTAACGTACATTGGGCTCGGCCGACATGCATCCATCCATCCAAATGAAATACCACCCATCTCACGTATATATGCATGTATCGTACATATGGATACGTATATTAATGTGTTACAGGAACTCATATGTACGTACGTCTGTGCCTGCATGCAGCTTCTACGTGGGCGACATGCCGATCCGGCGGCACCCTCGCCGGAGCGCGGCGACGTTCCCGCTGCGGCCAATGTGGGTGTACGTACGGCTCCATCTGGGAGACGGTAGGTACAGGGCCGACTACCGCTTCCAGCCCTTCGTCGCCCGCTTCTCCGGCTTCATCGTCCGCGCCTGCTCCCCGCACGCACCGCGCAGCTGCCGCTGCATGCATCGTTGGATGATCGTTGGGGGGTGCCAGGCCCCCCCGGCCCCCCTCTCTCCGCCACTGCTCGTGATGCAAGTCCATTGCCATGGAACGCTAAATTTTACAGTACAAATCTATTTGACAAAATCATGAGTGTAATTATTGTAACATTTTTCGCTCTACATCCCCGTATTAATGCTGTAAAAATAAATGAGTACCTGTATTATGTTATTTAATAAGAATATGCATAGTCTAACTTTACAGATTTTTTTCTTAGATTTAGTGGCTTTCTGCTCTATATGCATGGAGGACTTGGACTTACAATGCGGGTAGAAGGGAGTAGTGGTGTGCCCTCCATGGATGTCTATTGGGTTTTGATTAGGGGTGGAAACGGACTGGATACGATCGAATAGTCTCAAATACGAATATGAATCCATATTTTTAAAACTAATACGAATACAAATTCAAATATTCTCAAATACGGATACAAATATTCTCGAATACGGATATGGATATTTTTCGAATATAGATTTTCTCGGATATGAATATCGGATAAAACGGATTCCTAGCGGTTTTGCCGATTTTTCACCAGTTTTGACCGGTTACCAGTTTTAAACCGTCTAAATTCAAATTTTGAATCACAAAATTCGTACGGATTTTTCATGGGTTCTAGAAGCAGATCGAATACGAATCGAATAGTCTCGAATACGAATACGGATACGAATATTCTCGAATACGAATGCGAATACGAATATTCTCAAATACGGATACAAATATTCTCAAATATGAATACAAATATTTTCGAATACGAATTTTGCTTACCACATTCGCGTTTTCTCGGATACGAATATCGGATTAAACGAATTATCCGTTACCATTTTCCACCCCTAGTTTTGATAGGGGGATAGTTCCCATGTTGAGGGGATGATGCCAAGGGTAATTTGTAACACCCTATTTTTGGGCATGTTACCTTGTGCTTGTAAAATTGAGTCTAATTGCAAAATTTTGTGTTTAGTTCAATGCTTGAGTTAAAATTCGATTTTTGCCTTTTTGTTTTTGCTTGAATTTCAATATTTCGATAAAAATTTCAAAATCCTTCTTGGGCTGTTGGCCTATTTCTTTTCTGCCAGCCCACTTGGCCTTCCTCCCCTCCCAGCCCCCTTGGCTTTTCGGCCCACTCTGCCAAGCCAGCCGCTCCCTCCTTTCTGTTCCTTCTCCCTCCCTTATTCCGCTGAGCCGCGCTCACCACGAGCTCTGGCCGCACCCACCACCCACCCACGTCAGCCGCCGAGCTAGCATTCCCTCCCCGGACGCTAGTCTCTTCCCCACCGTACCGCACCTTCGCCTAGATCCTTACCTCCTTCCCCTTAGCCTTGCCGCGCATCGCCTTCTCCACTCCTCGTTGAAGTCAAAGCCAAAACCGCCCCTGGTTTTCCCCATCGCATCTGAGCTAGCACATATTGACGATGGTATTGAAGCGAGTCTGCATTGACGTCACCTACGATGAGTTCGTGCCTCCCTCACCAAGCCTTGCTGCCTCCATGCCTAACGTAACCCAACCTCACCTCTGCTCTCGCTGAGCATGCGGCCGTATGCACGACCAAGCCCACTGGCTGGGCACTGAAGCCCCTCTCTTACGCGCACCAAGACTTGCCCTCCCATACTCGTAGCTCCGAGGTAGCTTCCTCTCTCTTTCTCTCTTGGGCTCACGCAGTGCCGCCACTACCACCACTCAACTTAACTCGCACCCAACAGACAATGCTCCCCCATTTTCCCTTCCTTCCTCTATAAAAGGCTCATCCAAGCCCCCATTTGCTCTCCCTCCAGTTCCTGGAGTCTCCTAAAGTTCCTCTCCGCCACTGCTAGGACTTCCCTCAACCACAGGCGGTGTTAGCCCTCCTCGGTGGATTTCAAGCCATGCCAGGCCCTCTCTTGGGTTCACTTGACCTCTTCGGTCCATCCACCGAGCCTAATCAGAGTTTCCTCTGTTGGATCGAAAACGGCGACAGAGGGGGGGTGAATGTCGTCTTTAAAAATCGCCCCAAGTATCCACTCGATTTTCCTCTCCGATAGCTACTTGAACTATGAAGAAAGAAAAAGAATGCTCACTAGAGATTTAAACCAATTTTCCCAAACACTAGAATGATTGAGAACCATAAAGACACACTTGCTCCGAGATTGAAAATATTTCACTGAAAGATAAGCTTAGACTAACAAGAAAGGAAATGAACAATCGGCAAGCAATAATTCTCAGATTGCAGCAGCAGAGAATAGACAAAACAATGCTAGATGAAAGCTCACTAATCAGTAAAAACTGAATAGAAAACAGAGCACTGCTGTCTTGACAAAAATCAGCAAGGAAGAAACTGAAAAGAGAAGCATCAGGTGACAAAACTGCCAACTAAAACCTGAAAATAAATTGTAATTCAGAGATAGCAAAAGGAGGAACATCAGCTGCAATCTCTAAACTGAAAATGGTGCAAACTGCAGCTTGCGGCTGCTGCTGAAAACAGTGAACCAACCAATAAAAGAGGACTGCAAAAGAAAGCAGGAAACAGCTGAAATCTCCCCAGAACAATAACTACTGAAAAGCAAATTTTTTTGCCCAACCAAAGGGACAACTAGCTGCAGGTTTTGCCGCACAAAAGGTAAAAGCAAAAAGAGGAAAGCAAAGCTAACAGGAGGAAGATTAGCTAGCAGCAAAGAGACCAATTGAAGAGGAAAAAGATGCAGCCGAGAGATGCATATCCATTGAATTCAGTTCATGGACAGATCTTAGATTTGCTAAACATATGGCTGCACACTCTAAACTCCAACAAGATCAAAGTCTCTACTCAAAAGAAATGCGAGAAATAAAGAAGACCAGTGTGCAGAAAATAAAGAAACAAGATCGAGTAGGGATAAACTTGAAACCATAGCAACTCAAACAAAGTCTCTCATATTGAAAATGATACCGAGACATACATGATTGATATATGAGTTTTCTACAGCCATCTCTCACTCAATCTCACACCAAACAAGTCCCCATACATGCTTGAAAGATAACCCACTCATACATGGAGAGAACAAGCACCAAAAACCCTCACACTCACTCTCTCAATTCATCATAATTTCAGCACACTATTTCTCCTTAAAATCCATGAGGACTACTAGAGAACACCCTCTCTATTTATAGCCTCCACTAATGGGTTCACCATTGCTTTACCTATTAACCTTTTGCGCTTTACCCACAATCCACTTCCTTTAGTGCAGCTTTGCGTATTCACCAAAACGCCCCTCACGGACCTTCCAGGAAGCTTCCTCCTTTCTTGCCTTGCAAGCCTCGCAGCCACCTCGAGCCCTCGCCGTCTTCGACACCTCCCGACCGTTCTGACCTTAGCGCCACCTGCGCCTAGTCCAGTCCACCGTGTCTCGCCACGACTCCGCCTCGATGTCCTACAGCCAACACAGACAAGAAACAAATCACATAGCACCGCTCGAAATATTGTAACCATACAATAACATGATAAAGCCCAAACCGATCGAAACGAAAAATAAACGTCCTAATCACGTCCGACCGCTTTTGACTCCGACCGCAACGACATGGCTCGAACCACTCAAACCAAACTCAAACTACTCGAACACGCGTCAATTACTCATCACACAACCGGAGTCACCTCCACATGGTCTCTCATCCTCCTTTGCAGCTTGCCGGACGCTGCATCTTCCTCAACTCTGGCCACCCTTCCTCGCCGTTGAATCCGACCACTGATGTCCGATTCCTCCCGTCCGAAGCGTCCTCGCCACCCCATGAAGCTAACCCCAGCACCAATTTGGAGCAGTACAACCTCACCTTCACCAGCGCCGATCACCCACCTCCGTCATCCGGGTTGTCCATTGCCAACTCACCACCGGCATCCCCGAGCTCCGTTCTTCCCTTCAGTGAACTCCTGCACTCTCCTAGAAGCTTCCCCTCCATTTAATTGGCCCCTAATTGAGTAGTTCCCCGAAGAGCCTTAGCCCCTGTTTCAGCCACCTCCGAGCTCATTGCCGGTGACTCTTCGGTCTATTTTGGCCTGTGCCATATCCCTCAGTGGAGCACGCGTGGCTAATGAACCCATTTTAGGTATGCTCTCGCGTCGTTGTGCTTTCCCTCACTGTCAGCGAACTTCGTCGGCACTCGGCCAGGGAGGCGCACTGTTCCTGCATAATTAGCGCTAAAACCTCATCATTTTTACTTAATAACCACGTTTAGTAGATGCTAATGAATTGTTGAATAGTGGGCCCCATACCTGTTTAAACCCATTATTAGACTGGCATGCAGGCCCCACCTCGATTAAAAGTCTTTTAAAACTTGAGTTAAAGACCTAGGCCACTGACATGTAGGCCCAAAACACTATTTTTCATAGTGCTGAGGCCCCACATGTTAGTCTCTCCGGCATTTTTCCTTTTAAGAAATGATTTTCTTTTATTTAACTCATGGGCCCCACATGTCATTCACTGAAATTTTAAGAACAAAAATAATTTAAAAATTGTGGCACCCACCTGCTAGAGAGAAAATGATTTCCTTTTATTTATTTAACTGTGGGCCCCACATGTCATTCATTGAAATTTTAAGAATAAAAATAATTCGAAAAACAATTTAAAAATTGTGGGACCCACCTGGTTAGTCAACATTTTGAACAGTAAAACCCGCGATGAACAATATCAATCCATTACTGTTCATCCGGAACCCTAAAGTCAAAAATGCCTCCATCTTGACCGTTTCGACCTCATGAATCCATTTCCGACCTCCGTTTTGTCAAATCAAACCTCGATAAAATCTAAACTCACACAATTCTAAAAATCAATTCTCCACTTCTAAAATCTAATAGCACATTTATAACCCTTTTGACTATCCCGAGCCTATCTGGCCCAACTCTAACCCAGTCAGTCAACCCAAGCATTGTTGAACTCCAACCACCCAACCCATTTCCTTTTATGCCTTTTCTTGTTATTTAATTACATTTTGTTCCCAGCTTGCTTTCTGCAAGGCAGGAACTTGTTTGACCGCGTTTTTTGTGCTAGTGAATGGACCAAGCAAGTTGGTCAACAGAAAAGCTGCAAGAGCAATTGAAGTAAACTTAAAGCTGGCAGAGAAGACCAAGAACAACAAGAAAGAGGCAAGTCACGTGTTTTTGATCATGTTGAACCTACATTTTGTTAATTATTTATTTATCCATATTTCCATTATCTTTTATTTGCATGCTGATATTTTATGTACAATAAATATTTAGAATGACTCGATATCTAGTTACATCTTACCATTGAAAAAGCCATGTTTACCTTGATGGCCATATTCACCTTGACAAGACTTGGTAATGCTAAATTTACTACTTAAATAACCATAGTAGTGTAGGAAACTCAACTATTTTATACGATTGTTTAGCATACCATTTTTGCCATAATTTTGCAAAAGTGTTTCTGATATGGGGTCGCCCGATCTTCTCGATGTAGGATAGATACTCACGGGAGTCTTGATGAATCGTAATGATCCTCCAATGCCAGTGTAAGGGACGAACACTCTTTAATCCGCCAAAACACACTCGTGTTGATTTCGCCGACCACCAAGCGAAGATCTATTGTGCACCCAATTCCCAGCGGAAAGACTGAACGATCTTGATTGAAGAAGACACTCCTAATTCCCTAAGGAATTTTGGCACCAATGCTAAACTCGAAAACTTTAGTAGATTGATTTTTCTCAAACGTGATCTACCTTAAACAAAAGGGATACAAGGGGGTTTTATAGTGCTTCCCCGAACTCACGCAAGGAAAGCCTTGGCCGAATCAATCTCTAATTCGGTCAAGTTTCCTAATCTAATTCCTAAAATTTAGCAAGTTTGTTTCCTTCAATTTCGGGCTAAGCCCCTATCCTATTACAAGACCGAGATTGAAGTGGATTCGGTCGGCTTTTGGGTACGCAGGCCGCATCTTGTGCACACCATGAGATTTGTGATCACGTGGCCTTCCATTGATTTGATGGCTGCTTGGTTGAGACTTTCTTGGACGCATATATCTTAGTTCCTTGCTCACATGGACTCTCATCCTCTTGACTCGTGGCTGGTTGGACTTTCTCCACTTGATCTTCCATTGCTTCGAATCTAAGAAGGCACAACATATTTTCATTAGGTAGGATGCTATTGTCATCTAACGTAATAGAAGACTCCCTAAGAAACAAAAGCACATGTTATTGAAGTAGTTTAGCTTTTGCTCTTGTCATAAGACCTTTCAGAGCCTCATCACTAGTTTTGTCATGCACAGTCTAGTGGAAAGCCACAAGGTGACCTTCATCCACGACGTCACCCTAGGGAGGAGGTGTGTGCAGATAATGCCTCAGGGGGCAATAGTGGCAAAGTTTGGAGAAAGTAAGGATGACCTTATGCTGAGCAAAGAACATAGTGATCGCCCAACCACAAGTTTTGACTTGCCAAACCTAGTCTAGTAGCTGCTCAAATTAATTGAATCTCTACAAGAGTGAGAAGTGTTAGTATGGGAGGGGGTAAAAACATACTGAACAATGGTAAATTCCTCTCAACACAGGCCAAAGATATCTAGCTGTGTCGGCGGATACCCGGGTCAGAGTTGGAGGTCTACTAGGTAGAGCCTATATAAAGAGATGAGCAGTGAAATGACCTTGTTTTCTTAAGTTAGTCATGAGGGTTAAGAGATCTTGTGGGTAAAGTTTGGCAACTCTACGGAGTAATCACAATAGAATCTTGAATATGCCGTGCTTCCAGTAAAAGAAGCTATGCTCATGGGTAATTCCAACTGCGAGGCATAAGTAGATTTGGAAATGAGTTAAAAATGTTGAGGTCTATTATCAAGTTTTGAACCCACCCCCCAATCCTTAAGTAATTATTATTCCTTTGTGTTTTAAAGTGTTTACAAACAAAACTGTATCCACATATTATAACAGAACAACTATATTCCTATCACTTGAGAATCTTGGCAAGTAGATATATAGTATTTTTTCTATGTGATTTGCTGAGTACGGTTGATTGTACTCAGTCTTGCAATACTTCCACCACAATAGATACCATAAGAAAAGAGAATGTTGCATGTTTTCGCATTAGGCTTACGATCGCGCTCGCGAACATGGCTTACGATCATGCTCACGATCACGCCTTACGACCATGACCATACCTTACGACCACGACCATACCATACGACCACGACCATGCCTTACGACCACGACCATGGCTTATATGACCACGCTCACAACTAGTACACAGTTTGAGTCATGCGCTCCCCGACTACACCACTGCAGACGTGTCACACTCGTACAGTCCCACGCTCAGGAAGGGTGCTACAAATGAAATTACAGTGATTCGAACGCTAAATTTAGTATTCACGTGATAAACAGTGTTAAATCTGACAAAAGTTCTTTGAATGGCCCTCTCGGCCATGTTGGCCTTTGTTCGGTACCGAGGGCGTGTCCTGTAAGTAAGAATAGCATTATTGTTATCCACACCCAAAACTAAAACATTTGGCGTGGAGTTAGATATCGGTTATCTTGCTCCGTAACAGCGGCGAAGCAAGAAACATGTATTTGCAAACTAAATCAGCATGCCATGACAACATCTGTTATGGACTAGAGGCAGGGAAAAACATTTCGTTTCAGAAAAACTGTCGGAGCCTACCAAGATTTCTGAAAACTAAAAATTTTGAATTAAAATTTGACTTGTTTTGAAGTGAAAACGGAAAAACTAAAAAGAATGTTGTTTCGAGGACTTAACCAGGACAATATGATCAAACTAAGGCCCCACTCATTTCGACTTGAGATTCTGATTTCTGACTTATTTTTCACTATTCCTAAATTTCGTCTTTTTCTGACTTTTTAATTTTTTTGAGCTTTTTTGCCGGTTCTTTTTTTTCCGTATTCGTTTATATTGTCCGTGATTAGCTAACCTATTTTATCTATTTTTATTTTTTTTAAATTTAATTATGCCAAATAAGTCATCATCAGCTACAGTGTAATTTCAACTAACTACAATGCAATTTCAGCCATTAGCTACTTCTTTCAGCCGAAATGAGCGGGCTGTAAGTTGCTTTTTCTATGATTAATAAGAGAATTTCAATGAACGTTGCTTTTTTTATTTAAGGATTACTGTGGGAATTTCTATACCTCTAAAACCAAGAAGGTATTTTGAATATCACAAGATATTTATAGATATATAGATTATACAAATGCAAAGTTTTTTACCTCCTTTCATTTTTTACGGACCGTTAAGGCCGGTAACAACCGATAATCACTTTCTAGGCTATAGGTCTTTTTTTAAGTCCTAGGCCGGGTTCTTTTAAGCTTAAATTTGGTTTATACTTGTACTGTCTATAACAACTAGTTTTTAAATAGTATACTTTTTAAAGCGGGGTTAATAGAAAAAATATAGTAAAAAGTGTATTGAGTTCAGCTGTGTCGGTCAAAATCGCATACGACTATTTCTCTCTGTGTATTGTCTCTCACAAACAGTCAGAATTTAAATATTTAAGTTATAAGCCATAAGTCTAAAAAACATTCACCCCTAGTTAGTAAGATTTCGAGGTTCGAATTCATAACTAGAATCTTCAAAGTTTGAGCAATAAATCATTAATCCCATGTTGTGTATAAGGATGGGGGCACAGGCAGGAGGCAGCACCCCCGGCTACAGCATGTACCACCATACTCCTCCGACTAAATTAATTCGAAGCCATATTCTCTCTCCTTAAAAAGAAACATAGTTCCTCTGTTGTATTCTCTTTAACCAAATTAGCATTACGGTGGCGTTTCAAAAATTTTCATGCTCATTTGACACCCCAGCCAGCCAGATTACACCGGTTGGACCTTAATAATGGCCGTACCTGATATGTTGTCGATATGTTGCCTACTAAAGATACATATAGCTAACTAAATTCCCCAATGAAACACGACAACCGCATTAGATAGCTAGCAAATGAAAGAGGAGGCAATTAATACACGAATCATATGAAACAAAGCAACTCTCACCAACTTAATAAGTTAATAGTATGGCACATTTGGAACGTAAAAATTTATAAAAATTTTACAAAAAAACAATTTAGTTTTTATAGAAATTAAAAAATTTCTGCGTTCTATACAGGCCGTAGCCCGTAGGTTTCTTAGAATACCTAACTGGCTGAAAGGAAAAACCGCATAATAATTATATAACCAACAAGACTAGTAAATAATTTGTTGGGAGCATCGTGTTATATAGGGGAAGCTACACCTACGCACCTAAGACCTAAATCTACAGTACATTCTGGGACAGACAAAGTGACAGGTGCTGTGAGTTGGTCTACTTTCTTGAGACGCACAAAAAATCGACCACGTTTTTGTTTTACCCACACCCCCCAGCTGCTACTGGCAGAATGTTCGTTCTCGTAGTGAAAATACAGTCAGGATTCTTTTGAATTTAAAGTTGATTTATGTTTATTATCTTTAGTAACTAATTTTTAAATAGTATATTTTTTAAGACGGAATTAATAAAAAATTATAGTAAAAAGTATACTGAGTTCAGCTATACTGGCCAAAATCGCATATGACTATTTCCCTCTATGTACTGCCTCTTGTGAACAGTCCGAATTCAAATATTTAAACCATAAGCCATTAGCCCAAAAGAACCCATCAATATTCCTATAAATATAGGAGTTAGCACCGTTGGGAAAAGGACTTGTTACCACGGGTCCTTTTCCCTACATGAAAAAAGACAATTTGTTATCCATAAATATGCGAAAACTCTCATCATGTATATTTTTTCAATTACAAAGAAAACACATACGCACATATATATCCATGCATGCACAATACGCGTGCGCACACAAGAGTACACCCCTTAACACATCTTGAACGATGAAGACTGAGGATAAATTTGTGACCTCACAAACTTTTTACTAAGGTGTGTTTTTGAGGTTGCTTATATCTATTTCTTTTTTCTTACTAGAGAAATCTTCGATCTTTTTTACTTCTGTTTTAGACATCGAAACGCCTGCAATGCACACTTTGACTGTTAATTTTTTATTATATGTTGGTAACAATTATTAAAAATATATAATTATACATTAATAATATAGTTTCTACGTAACAAATTTAAATACTATTATATATAGTAGTAACCAAAGTTTTAGAAGTTTAACTACACTTATTCTAAAACAAGTGTCTAAAAAAGAACGGAGTGAGACTTGGTGGACACATGCAGTGCGTTGTGGCTACACGTATCTAAACGTTAACAAGATATTCAATGTTTTATCCTTGTATCATTTCTAAGAATTTAGACAACTATTAGCCACTGATTGAAAAAATCGCCATGCATGAGTGACCCTGAAAGGAAGAAAAAAAATGTTGGACCGAAATGGCGACAGAGGGGGTGAATGTCGCTCTCTAAAAATCGCCCCCGGAGTATTCGCACAATTTCTTCTCTGATAGCCCAAAAGCTATAAAGCAAAAAAAAATAGATATCAGATAACAAGCTGAAAGTGCAGACTGAAAGCACAGACCAAAAACTGAAAACTTCAGTAACTAGAGAGGAGAAGGGGCTGCCAACAAGGACTCCAAAATAGCATGGAAATGAAGAGCAATTAAAAATGGATCCAACCAAAGAAACTAGTACAGAGGACTAACAGGAGAACTACTGTACTGCCGAATCAAAGTAAACCAGGAAATGCCATTTCGGCAGTAAGCCAAGAAGAGACACAATGGACTGCAGCTCGAGTACTATTGGTCGGCAACATAAAAGGAATCGGCCAAATACTGATCCGATCAGTTTTTCAGAGAAAAGAACAGTCTCACCTACCGAAAGAAAAGAGGCAGCAAAAGAGGTATTCGGCTGCAATCTTTAGACCAAAAGCAAATAGGAGACAAAACTAGTATTACTCAGTTTGCAAGAACCTGGCCGAACACACTTGAAAGATTATACACCTCACAGATGGCACATGTACTGCCGAAACAAGCAGCTACCGAAGACACCTAGATCCAGTGAATGCATTAAGCAGGATCAAAAAGAGCGCATGAAATAACCGAAGAAATGGAAATCCGGACTGCATGCAGCATGGTTAGAAATAGCCTAGATCAGCAATTATATAGCAGAAAATTCAGCTGAAAACAAAGTCGTTTGGACTGCATGCAGCAAGGATGAAAACAGTACAAAAAGAAGAAAAACTACTGTATGCTTTCCTTGTGCCATTCGGCCAATGATCATGCGGTGAACTACTTCTTGCCAAGGAAATTAAAAAGGAAACATGGCATTTGCTGCCAAGAACAAAGGCATTTCGGCTGAGAGAAATAACAAGAAATTGAAACCAAAACTTGAGATACTTGAGCATAGGGAGAGACCAAGCACCTATAAGGCTTGCTAATCTTAAAACCTTTGAACTTCAAGCTCTACAATATAGAATCAAATGGCAGATAAAAGAGCTCAAACAAACAAAGAGAAGCATCACACAGAGTGAACATGAAATAAGAATAGCTATCATAAAATCGATACAGAGACAAGAATGCTTGTACAAGATTACTCTCAGCTCATCTCTCTCTCGATCTCCCACTAACCTAGTCCCCATACATGCTTGCAAATCAAGAGCTCACACATACACTCTTAATTTCAGCACACCCTCTCTCACATTTGTCTCTAAAATCTATCTCATTTTTCCATCCAAATCCATGAAGACTATTAGAGAACACCCTCTCTATTTATAACCTCCACTAATGGGTTTGCCATTTCTTTACCTATTAACCTTTTGTGCTTTACCCATAATTCACTTCCTTTAGTGCAGCTTTGCGTATTTACTAAAACGCCCCTCGCGCACCTTCCAGGAAGCTTCCTTATTCCTTACCTTGCAAGCCTCGCAGCCACCTCGGGTCCTCGCCGTCTTCGGCACACCTCGACCGTTCTGACCTCGGCACCGCCTGCGCCTAGTCCGGTCATCCCGTGCCTCGCCACGACTCCACCTCGACGTCCTGCAGCCATCACAGATAAGAAACAAATCACATAGCACCGCTTGAAATATTGTAACTATACATTAGCAGCAGACGAAATACTCAAAGCCCAAACCGATCAAACCAAAAAATAAACGACTTAAGCACGTTCGGCCTATTCGACAAGGTCCGACCGAAACCGATTGCACCGCGCAACGACATGGTCCGAACCACACAAACCAAACTCGACTTTTCTAAAATAGGTGTCAATTACTTATCACACAACCGGGGTCATCTCCACATAGTCTATCAAAAAATGAACCCATGAGAGGAGTTCTCATGCTCATATCGATCCTATACGAACAATCGCGTGGTTTGCTTATTATGGTCGGCAAATTTTCTAGCAGTAATGCAGATGCATTAGGTTGTTTTACACACATAGATATATAGTTGATCATCTTCAAACAAAGACCGTTGGTCTCAGCGGCACGGCTCGGAGAGCACGCGCCATAGATAGTCAACGGCTGCGGCGGTGTTATCGACTGTGACGACGCATGGATTCACAGCACTTAGTTTTTATTGATGATTATTGGCTATGATTAATTAATAATAAATAATAGTAGTTAAAAGAAATAAGTTTAGAAGGAGAGGATGAACGATACAAAGAGTGCGAGAGAGATGCGTGCGCATAACAGAAGCAAAAAGAGTGAGGTGAGTGATACATCTATGACCCTGTCTTATCTCTGAAGCGAGACGATAGCCAGAGAAGTAAATAAACTACTTCAAAAAGTCAAATGCTCATATTGTTTTTTTTGCCTTTTTTTAAGCAGAATCAAACAGAATATAATAGTTCAAGCAGATTATTGGATAATACCTGGTGTAAAATGTACTAGCCTCATAGGCGCGGCGACACGCCGCGCCAGTCACCGTGTGTACTGAAGTAAAAGAGGTGATAATTCGTGAGGAGTTTTTTAAAAAAATCGAGGGCACATACGTATTTTAGAGAAAGCTAAAGGGTTTTTCCGTAAAAAATCGAGGACTTGTAAGGACCTGTACGTAAGTAAACAAGGACCTATACGTATTTTCGGGAACCCGCGGGGCGCTATCCAGGATTTTTTTTTAAAAAACGTGCAGGGACCTTTTCGCGAGGAAAAAGGACCTATACGTAATTTTTGCAAAACCGGAGGGATTTGCCTCCCCCGGCCGTACGGGAAACCCCCCGCCACGCGCCGGGCGGACGCGCGGGCGGGGGCGACGTGGGCGCGCGAGGGGGCAGAGAGTCCCCCGGTCTTATGTCCGGTAGGATTACCATTTTTTTTGAATATAAATTGCCTCCCTACACCACGACCGTTGGCTAGAAATGCGCAAGCAATGATACATTCGATCTGCGTCCAATGGTCCAAAAATTTTCTTAATATTTTGAAGAAATAAGTCGTATGGTAAATAGACATATCCTAATACTAACTAGCCACGTAGGCGTGGCGCAACGCCACGGCAGCCACCGTGTAGACCGAAGTAAAAGAGACGAAAATGCGCAGAAAAAAGAAAGCGCGGGTTTTTTTTGCAAAAAATCAAGGGCCTTTTCGCAATAAAAGGAGAGTGCAGGGGTTTGTTTGCAAAAAATTAAGGGCCTGTTCGTAATTTTGGAAACCCGCGGGGCGCTATCAAAAAAAATTTTTGAAAAAAAACTTGCAGGGACCTTTTTGCGAGGAAAAAAGACCTTTACGTAATTTCTGAAAAACACGAGGAAATCACCTCTCCCGACCGTACGCCAAATTCCCCGCCACGCGCCGGCCGGGGAACGCGGGCGGGGTGACGTGGGCGAGCGGGGGCGCAGCGTTTCCCCCGGTAATATGGCTCGGATGATGATACCCCACGGGGTGGCCGTACATCGATGGCAGATCAGGAGGCCCGCCCCGTAAAGGATCGTGAGCCCATTAAAACTCCATCCCGCAGCCACCACCGAAACCGAAAAAAAAAGCCCCTCGTGATCACTCTTCTTCTCCCGTCCATCTCTTCTTTTCCCCAGGTGTCCCAACAAGCACGGCAGCAGATCGATCTAGGGTTTGGTCGGCCTCGTTCTTCCTTGTTGGGCCGAGCCGAGCTAGCAATCCCACGACCTGGACCACGGCTCCTCCGCGCAAGGTGATCCATCCCGCCCCGTCCTGTCCCAGCTCCTTTCCCTACCTCCCCCTCTGGTGCTCTATGTTTGGGGGACGAACTCTACTCCTGCTCTTGCAGTCTTGTAGTTGGATTGGTTGTTAATCGCGGAGTTTTGGGTGTTTTCTGTGCTCGGATTGTGCCTCTTTGTGGGGTCGATCACGTCTTCATGTGGGGTTTTCGTTTGCTTGATCGGTCGTAAGAACGCATGATTTGGCTCTCTGTTTTTTTCCAGGCCGAAATCTTGTGTGCTGTTGTTTGTGTGTTTGTTTGCGCGCGTTGATTTCTTGTTTTTGTAGGCTACTCTCATAATTCTCTTCTGTACAATGTGATTATGGCAAGCAACCATCTGTGTCTATACTCTTAGATTTTTTTTGTATTTCTTTGCCAGAGATAGTGGAACCTTTTGCTTATGTTCCTGAAATTTATGCTGAGAAATTTACTGCTCCCCGTCTTATCTCAACCTCTCGGGCTGATATGATCGACCTATTAGCTTTACCATCTGATATATCAACACGATACCAGAGGGAGGCAATCGATTTTTTTTCTCTGAAAGATATTTGGGAACTCCAGAAGTGTTTCCTCCATTGCAATGGATTTAAGTTGGTGTGCCCAATAAACAGATTGGGGTTATTGCAAGCTCCAATAGAGTTATCTATGTAAGCTTGCTTAACTTGTGTCAGGGAATTTGCATGGGTACAAAAAGATGCCGTGTTGATCCGGGTAGCTCATGAGCGCCAATGGATATGTAAATGTAATGCTATAGTGCTATGTTCATGCTACTTCTGAACAGTTTTACAAGTGCCTGCCTTGATCTGCGCATTGTATTTTCTGCTGTTATACTGTCTACGTTTTTTCTTGGCAAGAGATTATGGACGCTTTGCATATGTTATCTATCTGTGCATTGTGTTTTCTGCTCTTATTGTACTCTAATCGGGTGTTTTTTTTCTTTGGAAAACACTATAGAGCCTTTGAATATGTTATTCAAAACGTCATCTTTATATTGAGAAATTTATCCCTTTGAAATATCAAACATACAAATGTTAATATAGTGATGTCTGAATCACTTCTGGAAATTTTACTGTTTGATATTCTGGGTAGTACTCTGTTACAATATCCAGATCTTGTCATCCTGAAATTATGTTAAGACTTCTGATGTCTATTGTGATTTTGTGACTAGTGTGATTACTCGTTGGACAGAATGCATCTCGAAGTTCATTTAAAACCTTATCTATCAATCGATTAATTATGATTTGACTACATTGCATCTGACAAGATTTTGTTTGTACCAACTTCTAATGTGGCAGGCCTTTTGGGTTCTAGCAAATAGTCTCTCAGAATGGGTGACCTAAACAGCAATGACAATGAGATGATGCATGGTTCCAACATGATCCATGGCTGTACTGAGATGGTGCACGGCAGCGAGATGATCCACAGCACTGAGATGGCCCATGGCAATGAGTTATTTGTTAGTGCTGAGGTGACACCACCAACCACAACAAGACGCCAAAAGAAGAAGTCAGCGATCTGGGAGCATTTCACTCTTGTAGATGCCTCTGAGGGATGCAAACGAGCATGCTGCAATCATTGCAAGCGAACCTTCGCATACAGTTCTGGCTCAAAAAACGCAGGTACTAGCCATCTCACCAGGCACATCACAAAGTCATGTTCTGCGATCAAAGACCTGCAAGAGAGCAAGCCGGCACTGTCTTCCGCAGGAGAGACAGACAATGGTTGCGAGGGTATAGTAAAGCGGCCAGCTAAGAGGCGCTACAGATACACTGGTTATGCAAATGCTTCGTTTAATCAAGACAATAGTTGCTCATATCTGGCGAAGATGATCATTCTTCATGACTATCCGCTTCACATTGTTCAACAGCCAGCCTTCCTTTCTTTTATTGAGAGTATGCAGCCTGGTTTCAAGGTGGTAGATATCGATACAGTGGAGGAAGAGGTGTATGCTGTTTATTGGAAGGAGAGGGATAACCTGCAGCGGTCACTTGGAACTATGGCTGGCAGGATCAGCCTCACTGTAGGATCGTGGACCACTAGCCAAACTCTTGGGTATGTCTCACTTGCTGGGCAATTCATCGACTTGGAATGGAAGCTACATCGAAGAATGCTCAACTTCGTGATGGTACCTTGGCCTCGCTTGGAGAATGCACTTAGTGAAGCTATCAGCACGAGCCTTTTTGGGTGGAACATCCAGGAGAAACTATTCACGATCACTTTGGATCATGATTGCTCGTCACATGATATCTACAGTGCGAACCTGAGACATCATCTCTCCAACAAGAACATTCTCATGCTTAAGAGCCAGTTGTTTGTTTTGAGGTGATATGCCCATATCCTGAATGCAGTTGCACATGATGTTCTCGCTTCAGTTAACAATGTCATCTATAACATCCGTGAAAGCATAAAGTTTATAAAAGCTTCTCCTAGCCGTGAGGGGAAGTTTGCTGAGATTGCTCTGCAACTGGAGATCCCTAGAACCAAGACCCTGTGTCTGGATGTTACAACCGAGTGGAACACCACCTACTTGATGCTGCTGGCTGCTCTGGACTATAGGAAGGCATTCACCATACTGGAGACAAGTGATGACAACTACAGTGAAGCACCTTCGACAGAGGACTGGAAGAAAGTTGAGGCTGCCTGCAGTTACCTGAAGCTTTTGTATGACTCTGCTCATAGCGTCATGGTAGCAGTAAACCCAACTGCAAACATCTTTTTCCATGAGGCCTGGATTCTTCAACTAGAGCTTTCAGATGCCACAGCCCATCAAGATCCAATTATCAGTAGCATTGCCAAAGACATTCACGAGAGGTTTGACAAGTACTGGAAAGATTGCAACCTTGTGTTGGCCATTGCTGTTGTGATGGATCCACGTTTCAAGTTGAAGCTTGTTGAGTTTGCTTACTCCAAAATTTATGGCGTGGAGGTTGCAAAGTATGTCAAGGTGGTACATGATGCTGTACATGAGCTTTATAAAGAGTATGTTGCGCAGCCACTCCCACTGACACGAACCTATGATGAGCTAGGGGTAAGTAACAACGGACCTGCCAATGAGAACAACACTCCAGCGACTCCACCGTTGACAGGCGATGGACTCTTAGATTTTGACATTTATGTTTCGGAGATTGTTATGAGCCAATCTGTCAATTCTGAGCTAGATCAGTACTTGGAAGAAGCCCTCAACCCACGGATCCCAGAGTTTGATATTCTGAACTGGTGGAGGCTTAACAGCCTCAAGTACCCAACAGTCTCAAGGATGGCCCGGGATGTCTTGGCCATCCCAATGTCCACGGTCTGTAGCAGCTCTATATTCTCAGCTGGAAGTGGAACTGGAACCAGGATGCTGGATGACTACCGAAGCTCACTGCGTCCTGAAATCGTGGAGGCGCTGTTCTGTGGAAAAGACTGGCTCCAGTATTCACCGATTGTTACAAAGCCACCTAGTACCGTATCGGTGAAGATGGAGTAGACGAGGTCCTAAGTGGCGGTAGTGGTTGTCGGTATTTGCGTGTTAAATTAAGCAGGTATCCGGCATCCCTATATAGAGCTTATGAACTTATTTTAGCTTAAGTATACAAGTGTTTTTAGCATATGGGCTGTGACTCGGTTAAGCTTTATCTAATGTCTTATTAGATGTGATATCCGGTTTCTCTAGCACTCCTGTTATCTTGATTGTGTCCATTTTGGCTAGGTCGAGTTGTTTAATTGCCTGAGACGTAATGCTGCATGCAGTTTTCTTGTGTGAAAGCCCACCTGACCCTATTACTGCTGGATGGTGTTCATGCATCTGATCTTCAGTTATGCAGCTAATGTGTGGTCAGATCGTGTTTGTTTCTTCGGAAACGCTTCGACCTTGATGTCCGAGCACTCCGGACGCAGACGTGGCTTGAATGCTTTATCTTCACATCCCCACAACCCACCATTCCTCCTCCGACGCATCCCTCCCATGGCTGCTTCCTCTTACTGCATTCTCTCTCCTTTGCTTTCTCTCTCTAATGTCTCTATCTCTCTCACTCTCGGTCTCTCTCCCTTAATCCACAAGACAAATGAGCTCGCAGAGTTTGTATGCGCTGCTCGTGATGGAGGAGTTTGGCCACCAGGCTTGTGCTCGAGGAGTTCGCAGATGGAGCTCATGTGGAGGTCTCCTTTGTTATGAATATTGTACGTATATTGAAGAAATCTAATGGACAATATATATAAGGAGTACAAAGAGATATTACAGGGGAATATGTCAATTTCTATTCTATCTCTAATACCCTTAACACCCCTCAAATGCAAGGCGTATGCAATAACATTGCATTTGAAAAGGGTTAACACTAAAACAAGAAAAACCCGAAGTCCGAGTCTTGATAATGTTGTCGGTTGCGTGCAGTATTTTTTGAATAAACTGTCAAATCAATCCAAAGAGGAATAGACAGAAACATGGCGGCGCAGATCGAAGCCCAAGACAGCGGCGGCGCAGTGCACAAGGTGCAGAAGACGCGCGGCGATCTTAGAAGCTCGGGGTGGCGGCTAGAGAAGCGGCGGTATCGTAACGACTTCTACGATCTGCACGTGGCTCAGAGAGTAGAGCGGCGGCCGCTACCATGCAAAAGAAAATTCCTACACTTCTATGATTGATAATAAATTTATGGACTCACACGGCTTGGACGATTTAAAAAAATTAGAACTACGGACTTGGATGGACGCAACGGAAGACTCGAAAACAGAAGACTCAATGATGACAGAAGTAAGGCGAACTTCACTCAAAGAACACAGATACTAGAAAACCACCAACACAGTAACTGGCCCCACAAGAAATCTGCACTCTTCTTTATCTTTTCTGCCCTCTCGATGCGCCTCGGCCACTCGATGCTCTCCTCTGGTCTCCTCACGCCCTCTCGTCACCTCTCTCCAGCTTCACCACTGGCCGAGGGAGACGATAGAGATGCGGTGAAGAAGGGAGCCAGTGACGACGGTAGAGGTTGGATACGGTGCGGAGATCACCAAAAGCGGCCAGAGCGTCCAGACCAGACCGGCGTCGGCCGACCGACATCGAGAGAGCCGAGCTGCGGCGGCGGTCCAAGGAGAGGACGATGGCGGTGGCTCGATTCGGAAGAGGTGACGGCGGGCGAAGAGACAACGGCTCGGGAAGAGCAGCGGCGGCCCGAAGAGGGTCCGAGAGAGGCTAGGCCGGCATCGACCGGCCAACGTCGAGAGAGCCGAGTGGCGGCGGCGGCAACTCGAGCAGTGATGACCGGATCTGGAGGTCTTGACGGCTGCAGGACCGAGGAGGATGAGGCCAGGCGATGGAGAGCGATGGATCCAGCCAGATGCGGCCGGATCCGGGCCGAGCGGCATAGCGGCGGACGGATTCGGTGCGAAGGCGGTCGGATCTAGGTGGGTCGAGGCCAGATCCGCGCGAGGAGCCCAAATCCACGCCGGGATGGAGCAGTGTCGAAGCGGAGAGGGCCGGCGTCGATGATAGCTCGGCGGTCCAACAAGGTGGCGGTGACCGGATCCGGGCGGTCCATCCAGATCGGATCTGGATAGAGTGAGAGCACGAGGAGGGCGGCGGTGACCAAAGATGAGGAGGCAACCGGTCGGTGCAGTCCAACAAGGTGGCCGCCCCGGAAGCGGAGATCGATCCTCCCGGGGGCAGCAACAGCAGAAGTAGATCGAGATTAGGGTTTCAACCTAAGCTCTGATACCATGTTATGAATATTGTACGTATATTGAAGAAGCCTGATGGGCAATATATATAGGGAGTACAAGGGATATTATAGGGGAATATGCCGATTCCTATTCTATCTCTCGGGATCTAGCAAGGCCAAGGCCGGAGCAGGCGGAGGGGTAGCAGATGACGACCAGAGGATTGGTGATAAAGCGGTGGTGTGGGGTGGAGCGTGGAGATGAGGCACGGGGTCAACCACCATTGCCGCCACATGCACGCACTCCTCCGCAGGTACACATGTTGAAGATATTTTTTCAAATTGTTGCAGCATTTTTTCCTAATTATTGCATGAAGTGTGTTGATTTTATTAAAACATCTCTTTACAAATTTTACGCAAGAAGTATCTCTTGCAGTTTGCATTTTGAATTGTTGCATCAAAGTTTATTTTTTATTGCATTAGAAATATCGAATTGTTGCACTAAGAAAATTAATGTATCTGGAGGAGCAGACCTCGGAAAATCTAGAGGGGCTGAGGACGACGGAGCTCAAGATGCAGACCGCAAGCAATGGAAACCTTCCACTACAACAAGCCACTGCCTCCTTCTAGTCGCATAGACCGGAATAGGATCGATCAGCCTCATCTCCACTAGATCTTGACCACCAGTGACAAGAGATTAGGCCAGCCGCTTCTGCCCCTATCCCTAGTGGGTGCCGAGGCACAAAGGCACTAGGATCATCTCACTCCATGCTTAGCTTGTTGGTACCGTCACTAGGTTGTTCCTCTCTAGCAAGTTATGAAAAATTATTGCCATCATCACCTTATTTGTTGCAGGGTTTTGTGATTTTGTTGCGTGTGTTCATCTATTTTGTTGCAGTAGAGGGTACGGTTCTCAATTTCTTGTGAAAATTTATTTACATTGTTTCACAACCAATTCTAAAATATTGCTACTGTTATTTTCAAATGTTGCAATATTGTAAAGTCATAAATTTTTTGTTTAGGATTTTTTTATCTTATTTTAATACTTAGCTAAGTCATATACTCATGGTTTTTTGTGAGAAGGTGACATTTCTTTTACAAAAAATCTCTATATTTCTAACTGTTATTCTATAATTTGTTGTATATAGGCAGGAGTTTGTTTTATGCTTATTATTTAATTGTTACATCTCATAAATTTTTGTTGTGTCAAATCAAATAAGTAAAATCAACCTTTTTAAGTTAGACATGATAGTGAGAAAGAACATACCATAGGAAATTTCGTATAGTACGTGCAGATGCTAGCACCTACCTTGTTTCTTTAGTGGTTTCATACATTCATTTGACTGACGTGGTGCTGCATGCTGGTTGGTTCTACTTCTACATATTATCTTCACCTAGTCAGTCCCAGTTGTACAATGTTTCTTCGTCTGTGATAAGGCTACTAGCATTCTTACTAATCGATTGAAAATACTTTGTCTCTTTTAAGATAATATTCATTGTGCCGCTGTCGGCTAAGCACACTTCCTCCATAGGGGCACCACACGTGTTCTCATATAAGGTATTTTATTAATATGTATTAGAAGACAATTAACACATAAACAAAATATTTCAATATCAGAACATATCATGCCATTATAAACTGAATAAATGAATAAATTATTCAAATATCATCCAACCATTACGAGAGAATAAAATTGCTTAAGTACAATTCATGCAAGTTCTAACTTGTTCTTTCACACAAAAGTAAATGACAATTAAAGTCTAAATGCGTTATGTGCATTAGACTGAATCTGCTAAGAAATAAGAGACTTCGTCAGCTATTTTCTCAGGGGTGATATACTCTTCGAGAGAAATCATAATGGTGGCAGCTACTATGTCAAAAGGGGATGCTGCTATCGGAATGGTTTCAACCTCCATCAGCGTGGGCAGCTGCTCAAAACTCTCCCCCTCAATAGATGCAAAGTGGGTTTCATGCTACCCTTTGCCATCCTTCTTCTTCTAGGCTTGGATGACATCAATGACATGCTGCGGCTCTTTATAGATCCGCGACCAATGCCTCCACTTGCCACACTTGTAGCAGGATTGGTCTTGCTGACCATAGGTCTTGCCATCCCGTTTTGGCTTGCTTGCTTTATTCTCATGTAGAGCATCTGACTTACCTTTCTGGGCTGCAGCCTTACCCTTCCTCCCCCTTTCTTTATCATAGGCTTTCGCACCTTGTAGCTCCCGGCGTTGGCTTCACGGTCAGCAGAGCTTCTAGGTGGCTGTGTGACGTAGTTCTTGCGGAGAACTTCGTCCTGAGTCTCTGCAACCTGCATCATATCAATCAATTCGGCATACTCCTTGTAGCCATCTTGACGATAATTGCGTGCGGATTGCACTGCATTGGGGTGAAAGGTGGATAGGGTCTTCTCAATCTTCTGCTCATCTATGATCTGCTTGCCACAAAGTTGAAGATTGGTACAAATTCTGTGCAAGACAGAATTGTACTCCTCGATCGTTTTGAAGTCGGCAAACCTCAGTCGGATCCATTCTTACTCTTCTTGAGGAAGAATGATGTACTTTAGTCTCTCAAATCACTTCTTGAGTGCAGTCCATAGTACTAGCGTGCTCTTCTCTACCATATAGTCATTCTTGAGAGTGAGATAGAGATAGTGCCTGAGGAAATGAAGTGCCTGATCATTTTCCTTAGGGGTGGGTTGGGCATCCTGCGGTGCGTCAATCCTAATAGCAGCGCTGAGCTTCTTGGCTCCAAGTACTATCACGACATCGGAAGCTCAAGTCAGTTAGTTTTGGCCATGACGTGCCAACTCTTCGAACTCCCGGTTCATGATGCCAGTCATCTACATGTGCATGAAAGGAATAAATAAGTTTACTGCCAGTAAACATGCATGGAATGAAATTTACTTCAAGTAAATAAATTTAGCAATGGTACAAAAGATTCTCGTAATGTTCCAGGATTTTCTATGCATTTTCTATAAATTTTACTGCTAATTTTGGTGATTAAAGGCAATTTTAACTAATTACGATTAATCAAAATAGTAAATAAATACACCCCCACTCCTCCTAGCAGATGGTCCAGCAAAGGCCACCAATTTGTTTGAAGTCATGGCAAAGTCCAAAACCCCAAGCAAAAGCTTGAAACTTGGTCCCAAACATAGGGAGGTCCCGGATGCCGTTCAAAGCTCTGCGATTACTGAGTTCGGGAGGGGGGCCAAATTGGAGTTGGCCTAGAGGGGGTCTAGGAGTTGGAAGCTTGGTCTAGAGCACTTGAGGGTGGTCCGGAAGGGGGTTAGCCTGAATCAGCACATGAGCATGGAGGCAGTCTGGAGGACTCAGAGGCAGTCCAAAGGGAAGGAAGCCCTTGGTAGCACAAGCGAAGTTCTGAGGCTCGGTGACCCGAGGCAGTCTAGGAGCCACGAGCTTGGTTCGAAAGCATGGGTAGATCAGGAGCTGGAGGTAGTCCGGGAGCTCAACATGGGAGAAGTCTGGAGGCTCATCGACTTAGGAATGGTCCAAGACCAGCGACACCTAGTGGGCATATAGAAAAGCAAAGCCTAGAGGGAGTCCAGAAAAGCACACCCCAGAGGTGGTCTGGGTGAGCACACCCAGAGGGGGTCCAGAGGAAGCACACCCTAGAGGGGATCTAGAGGCTTGGTGACCCGAAGGCGGTTTGAGACCCACAACACCCGGAGAGAGCTTGAAAGTGCAAACCCTGGAGGAGGTCCTGGTGAGCTCTCCCCCGAGGGGATCTGGAGGGGGCACTCCCGGAGGGGTTTGGAGGAGGCGCTACCCATGAGCTGTGTGAGGAGGCACTCAGCGCTTGGTGTAGAGGCAGCCCAGGGGTGTAATGTGGATGTAGCCTAGGGACTTGGTGGAGAGGTGTCCTGGGAACAAAGCACGGACTTGGTGGGGTGGCCCAGGTGCCTAGTGCGAGGAGGCGGTCTGGGCTAGTGCGTTGAACATGGAAGAGGACAGGGTGAATGGGGGATTGGAGACCTGGCTTGTGGGGGGTATTTAAAGGCAAAGTCTGGTCTATGGTGGACCAAGTTCCCCCAACTCCCCTAAAGGAGGTCTGGTCCATGGTGGACCACATCCACCTGACTTCCTCAAAGTCCGGTCTATAGTGGACCTAGTTTGCCCAGCTCCCCCCATGAGTCACGTGCAATGCGCACCAGCATAGGGTGCGCTTGACCCAAAGCATGGTGTCTTAAGGAGGTTTTGCAGCACAATAGCACCCCTTATAATATGTGATAACCCCAGACCTGGGCCACCCCTAGCCATGGGCAAAGTCCACGTTGTTCTCGTGAAGGAAAGATTGGCCCTAGCATGGCTCGGTCTAGCATCAATGGCATAAAATCTGCAAGTCTAGCCCCATGCTAGTGGCCAAACAAACGGTGAGTGACCATCCGGAATCCGCACCAAGGCTAAGGTACCTTAACATTCCAGAGTATCTTGCATGTTATCAGGAGTCATTGCCCCGGATCCATGTGTTGACTTTTTTCTCTAGTCGGTGCACCGGCCTGAGTGGGCGGTCGATGTCCACCAAGATGGCGAGGGGCTACTATTGAGAGTGTCCCCACGCTACCTTGGGCCCATGATGACTTCGGCGTGACTTCACACATTGGGGGACCTACCTTAAGTGAACACAGACCAACCCTGGACAAAGTCTGGAGTGCCTTCTCAAGTGGGGTCCAAAAAGCCAAGAGGGAGCCCAGGGACCAACTACAACCTAGATTCGGAGTCTACCCTAGACGGGGGTCCATGTCACATCAGACGATGTTCGGAAGCCAACCCAAGATAAAGTCTGGGGGCCAACCCCAGACAAGGTCTAGAAGAGACCCCGAGTGAAGTTCATGGACCAACTCTAGAGTCCCTCGGACGCGATGGATCCTGCATGACGTGAATGGCGAAAATACCCTTAGGAGTAAGCTAGGCCCTAAGGGGAAATTGTAACTTCACTCGCCTCCACCTCCCACTCTATAAATAAGACTCCTTATAAGTAGAGAGGGAGGTTATTTGTAACCCTAGACACCCATATGCAATACACTTATTCATCCATTTGTGTGTGATTCTTGTTGAGAATCTTTGCATCCTTAGTGATCCTCGAATCCGATCAGGGATGCTTATAAGTGTACTATCCGATCGCGCATTCGATGATAATATTCATATGCTTGTTTGATATCCATGTTACCATACATTATTGATGATTTGTTTAATGTCATATTTATGCTTACATGGTTTTGTTGCTTAGTATAAATTATGAATGCCTTGAGTCTTATCACATCTTTGCTAGCATGTACTATTCTTGATGCATTCATCATTACACTATTCTTATGCCTGCTCATGTGCCGCATTATCACTTATGATTATATGGCTTTACTCCTACTTTCAGCATCTTGATTCCTATATTATGTATTGCATCTCATATGGAGTTCTTGATTGCAAGGGTAGTGGTTTCCAGGCTAGCTGGAGTTTAGGTTCAGGCTTGTGTCTTTCTAAGGTTTTTTTCTTCTCTTCAAGTCTTCTAAGTTGATATTTTCTATCATGATTTTTTGATCTAGGTTGAGCTTGCTTCTATATTCACTAGAGTCTAGTAATAGGGATGTCTAGTGGTGTAGATTTGCTCCTTAGCCTGAGATTTTCTGATATTAGAGAACATGTGGAGCTAAAGTTGTATTTGCAAGTGATCTCTTTAGAGATTTTCTTTCTCTTTTGAGTCCTTTTGGTTTAGAGTTGTGGGTTTTTCTTTTGGACCATGATTCTTAGGAATTCATGGCAAATCTAGCCCCCGTGTGCGCCGAATTGCCAGTTCTAGCCCTCACCCGGGAGGAATTCTGGGTTTGGCCCCCTTGAGCACTCGGCGGCCGTGCGATGTCACTGGCGTGGTCTTGGACCGCGCGAGGAGGAGATGGCACAGCTGGCAACCACGCAAGGTTAGGCCTCATCCAGTTCGTCTTCACCAGCAGCCATGAAGGAGGAGCAACGGGCACGTGGTGGGTGAGCCACATGGCTTCACCGGTGGCCATGAAGGAGGAGGTGGCCATGAGGAGCTGGCGGGCATGTGGTGGTCAGGCTGCATGGCTTCACTGGTGGCCATGGAGGAGGAGCCGGCCATCGAGGAGGAGTCACGAGCGCTTGGCGGGCGGGCCACATGGCTTCACCAACGGCCATGGAGGAGGAGCTGGCGGGCGGGCCACCTCACACGGTCACCGATTGTGCCATCTCCTCCTCGTACGGTCAGAGACCGTGCCAGTGACCTCGCATGGCTGTCGAGCACGTAAGAGAGCCAAACCCGGAATTCCTCCTAGGCGAAGGCTAGAATTGACAATTCGGCGCGCACAAGGGCCAAATTTGCATTGAATTCGATTCTCAGCACTTTGTGTCGCTACCAGCCACCACAGACCATCTGCAGCGCTGGTCATCTCCCTGAATGTTGTCGCGACTAGGCAGCCACCTCGAGTTTGCCACAGCCATCCTCTTACGCCGCCGCAGCCATCTTCCGCGACATCTCCCTCCTTCCCATCACGTCATCCTGTTTGATGCGTCAATGTTGTAATCAAACTGCCTTGCTATATGCTTTTTTTCAGCGATGAACGTAAGTAACTTTCACATATAGATTAAATCTTAGCCGTTATAACTCGGACCGACATTATAGATGGCCAAATATACTTTTTACCGATTAACATAGGAATTTTCTTAGAGTGCTTAATTAGTAACGTGTAGATATAGATAGATGAAGATGTAAATTTAGATTTTTTTCCTCCTTATCCTCTCCTGTGCAGAAAGGATAAAATGGGAAACTAACATTCTGACAAATTCGTCATCTGACCAAGCATCTATCGATCTATCGTCAATCGGAGTGGACCACAAACAATTGACAAAATAATGGGCATGTGTGTTAATCAAGCTGGTATACTGATCTTGTCTAGTAAGCCGGAGCCTTTCAGTGACTACAGTGATAATTCACCAGCAGCTACTGATGCGGATCCACCTAGCAAGCTAGCTGAACCCCGTTGCTTTGACCCTGATCTTTCACGATACACCTTGTTGGATGCCCTCTCCAAGATAAGCCATCTCCTACGCACACTGCAGCATGTGAACGAAGGGTAGAGAAACCGAAGTTTCAGCGAGTAGAATCCAACACCACAATTGGATTCAACACACCAAGAGCAATTCCTCGATGGAAATCTCAAGAACACGCCAACAATGGCCACCAAACCATGGTGATTTTCTGGTTTCTATTTCTCAATTCATAACCTTAGTTACAATGGGGCTAAGGCACAGGCCTTATATTGGTGCACAATGCACGGCCTTAACTAAAACTCACGCACAACTTGGCCTAAGGCCGAAACAAACTCTAATACGAACTAAAAAGGAAATACCTAAACTGTTACCTCTGAATTCTCTCTTAATTTGCGATCTGACTATAAGGATTTCGTGGTTGGCATCTTGTCCATTGTGTGGAGCTTCGAAATAGCTTTCCAACGAGTCTAAGAACGCCCAAATCGGACTCCGTTTGTGAAAGTTATGGACGTTTTAGTATCGGTCTTGCCAGCTGTCCCAATCCGAGTCCGAATCGGTTTCAAATCTTTATATGTTTTGTTTTCTTGTTCAAGGGGCTTCCAAATCCGTTTGGAACCTGAAAAGGAGTCCTTCTCAACCTTTAGAAAGCCATGGTGTGGTTGGATTTTACCCTTACATGCATTGCAATACTCGAACTCTTTATGTTTGGCAAGTCTCGCGCGTCTCTCCGGACAGCTCGTGCAGCATCCAATGAAATTGCCATAACTTTGTGTAGGAAGCTCCAATCAAGTGCCGTTTGATTCGTTGGAAAATAGGCTTCATTAGCTTTCCAAATATATCCTTTGTGCACATTAGAAATCTCAGAATTGGTATTCAAAGCTTCTTGAATATTGTGCACAGAACTGCAAACACTAATCAAAGTTGCAGTGCTACTTCGTGCCACATCAGCTACAAATCAGGGAAGCAACCGATCGACTGACACGGCACAAAACCTTCCACTGTGTTGATTTGTTCTTCCTGATAAAAACCTTTTGTTTTCTAAAGAGCTCTCTGGCTAGCGATTTTGACCCAGCCCATAATATTTTTCACCAGATTAGAGGTCATATGGAGCTAAAATTGTATTTGTAGTTGATCTTTTTAGATATTTAATTTCTTTCTCTTTTGAGTCCTTTTGGTATAGAGTAGTTTGTTTTTCTTTCGGACGATTATGTCGTAGCACTTTGTGTCGCCACCAGCCACCACAAACCATCTACAACGCTGGTCATCTGCCTTTGGCCTGCTCATTTCGATTTTAGCTTCTAGTTTTTGACTTTTAGTTCACTATTCTTTAATTTCACTTTTCTGATTTTTTAGCTTTTTTTTAGGCTTTTTGTCTTTTTTCCGTATTCCTTTGCATTATCCGTGATAGGCTAACTTGTTTTTCTATTTTTAAATTTTTAAAATTTAATTACACTAAAAAAGCTATCCGTAGCTACAATGCCTAATTATAGATGGCCAAATATATATTTTTACTGATTAACGTAGAATTTTTTTATAGTGCCTAATTAGTATAGGTGTGGATATAGATGAAGATGTAAATGTATATGTAGATTTTTTTTCCTCTTTATCCTCTCCTGTGCAAAAAGGATAAAATGGGAAACTAACTTTCTGACAAATTCGTCATCTGACCAAGCAATCTGTCGTCAATCGGAGTAGACCACAAACAATTGACAAAATAATGGGCGTGTGTGTTATCAAGCCGGTAGCCCCGGTCCACTGATCTTGTCTGGTAAGCCGGAGAATTTCAGTGACTACATAATTACCAGCAGCTACAAGTCAGGGAAGCGACCGATCGGCTGACTGACACGGCACAAAACCTTCCACTGTGTTGATTTCTTCTTCCTGATAGAAACCTTGTGTTATTTAAAGAGCTCTCTGACTAGCGATTTCGACCCAGCCCATAATATTTTTCACCAAATTAGACCCGTCTTGTGTCTCCACAAGCAGGGGCGAAGCCAAGAGATTTAGGTAGACTTTAACCTATCCCCTCCCAGTGATAAGAACCCTCAACCTGCCGTCCAACGAGCACAGCTGGGAGACCGGTGCGACGATGACCTTGAGACAAGCTACAAAGAAAAATAAAAAATAAAAATACCTGATCAAGTGGTCAGCCCAACAAATTCATCTCACCGGCCCACCAAGACACCAACTTCAACTCACAAACCCTACCAAATTAGCAATTAGAACTTAGAAACCACTGATTTCCACTCTAGAGAGGTGAGAGGGCTGACGGCGCACAACATAGGGGCGACCGGGCATCGGGTGAGCTGCGAGCAGAAGAGGGGACCGAGCCACTAGGAGAGCTGAATCTGGCGGCAAGGGTTGGCCCACCGGCCGATGGGGAGACTTATCCAGGGGCGGGGGGGGGGGGGGGGGAGTTGGATCGGGGCAGCGGGGCGAGCCGGACCAAGGGCAGGCGGGTGGGGGGGAAGCTTGACCAAGGCAGCAATGGGGATCCGAGCTAAGGTGGCCGAGGAGAGCCAAACCGGGGCAGCGAGTGCTGAGCCGCCACTGGCGAGTGTGGGCGGCACCATGGTAGGATACAAGAGTCTGAAGAATATGGAGTAAACACTAAATTATAATTTTAGAATAATCTCCCTGTTACTAAAGAAGAAAGTGCACTAGCCCATCACGGAGGATAACAAGACCAAGAAGAATAAAGTAACCGATCTTGGGAGCCGGCAACCAAGCACGCCGATCCGATCGAGCGGCGGCAAGGAATGCGCGCGCACCTGGAAGTAGATGAGGGCTAGGGCGATGGACTGGAGCGCGTCGTAGTCGCGCAGGAAGGAGCGCACCCGCGGACCGATTCCGAGCGGCGGTGGGCAACAGGGCATTCCGACTCCAGTGAGCTCCGGGCATGCAAATCGGGGGGACGCCGCCTTGATTCCTCGGCACAGGATTCCGTTGTCTGAGGCGTGATCGAGGCGGGGAGGCGAGGACGAACGAAATCGTAGGATTTCATCGTAGATTCGCGTCGTGCGCGTGCGTGTCGGGGGGAGGAGATTTTGCCCTCCGGCCGATGGTTTCTTGGCTGCTTTTTTCGGACGGGAGAAATAGGCAGACGAGGAAGATGCGCTGTGCGGAAGAAAGAAAGAAAAAAGAACGAAGGGGTATGTTTGTGTAATCAATGGCATAGATGGGTAATTTTTTCTCAACTCCATGAGGAGGTATGAATCTCTAGTTTCTGGAGTACCCCTTGAGGAGCTCCACAAAAAACGTAGAGTTGGCCCTCAACTCCACCTTTTTCTTGGAGCAGAGTTCTTGGAGCTGGATCTGTTTGGCTAGACAAACTAGAAGCAGAGCTGAAAAACCTGGAGCAGAGCAGTCCCAAACAGGCCCTAAAAGAGTACTGTAATCATTTCACCATGTTTTGATTTCTAGCAAAAATTCTACCAGTTATGGCTGGTGCTAGACCTAAGCAAAATCGGGTCAGTATGCCCGAGCACTCTTAGAGTTTATTCTTTGCGGCTTCTAAAAGCAACTTTTAATTTTTATTATAGTATCTAACTTTCAAACGAAATATTTTCTTAAGATGAGGCCTACAAGTTAATTGTAGGACACGTTAATAACCCAATATTTGTACCAGCTAAAATCGCAAGCGAGTATATATATATCTCTCTCTCTCCATAATCTTTATCGCGAACAGCCCAAAATTCAAAAATTTCAGTTAAAAGCCATAAACCACAACCGTCAGCCAAAAAAAGAGTAAGCCCTTAAGTTGAATCTTCAATATGCAAAATAACAACTCTTGTTTTAAGCAAAGAAACAACCACCCATATCACCATTAAACCACTTTTCTTTACAAACAACATTGGACAAATACATAAAATAAACAGGAACCAGAAATGTATCTCACAACCCCAGAAAAAATACTTTCCTGAATTTAAGGTATAATTTTCCCTTGGATCATGAAATTCGAAAACATTGCATTTCACACATACACATTTTCATAATTTAGAAACTTCAAAGTTAAACCTAACCTTGTTGCAATATCACAAAAAAAATCTAGAGATACTCTATTACGCAAGTTACTGAATGCATTAGCAAGATTCCTGCATGAAAGTAATGTGTTTTATTTTGTTTTTTCATTATTCTACGATTTCTCATTGAATCTTGTTAACTTAGTTCTTTTAAGGGCCAATTACCCTTTACAATCCCCCCCACCACACAGCTATCACAACTAAATAAATTCTATCAATGATCAATGCAAATCCAGCTTCACTTGTGTCGAGACCCGAATATGCAAATCCGGACTCTCCTATGTATTCTGCACTAGTCCAGAATCACGCTAGTGTATACAATATAAAAAAGATGAAATATCGACCATATCATATTACTAAGAAAAGACTCAAATATTATTAATTATCAGAGTTGCGACCTTATGACCAAGCTTAAGAGTTGCGACCTTATGACCAAGCTTACATATAATAGCCTGAACAGCTTAAAGAAACTAGCAGCATAAAACAAGAATTAAGCATAGTAGCCACTCAACATGCCTATAGGCAATCGACTGGGGAGCGAAGTCCTAATCCGCGAAGTCATCAAAGTATCCTCCTTCTGGTACCTCTTGCCGATTTGGTCCTTATTTCTTAACTGAGTAAATGTGGATATAGCCATGAGTACATATAGTACTTAGCAAGTTGTTTGTAACAAAGAATGTAATATAGTATGCAAAACTTACCAAAGGATGGCTGAAAAGGTTATTTTGCATAAAACAATAATTTAAAGTAAATACAAAAAATAGATTGAAAAGCAAACTTTAGAAATGATTAATAAATAAGTAATCAAAGGAATTGAGACGAACCCCAAGTAAACTAACAATTCATTTCAATGAATCACCTGTAAACTAAGATTTATATAATGAACCACTAGTGAACCAACCACTTACTTCCCAACTTAACTCATCCAGATTTTTATGAAAACTCTACCCCTCATGTGAAATCACCGAGCATTGTCCATAACCGGGGACACGGCTATTCAAATAGTTTTACACTCTGCAGAGGTTGCACAACTGTACCCACATGATGTGATAATCCTCATGTTAAAGAAAATCACAACAAGGCTTTTACAATGCTCCATCTCAACCCGATCTGACTGGCTAAAGTTTCGCTGTTGAGTAGGCAAATTACCTTGTCAATAATTGCCTCCTCTTGCGCCAATACAACATCAATAGCAAAACCAAAGTTGAGACTTCACAAATTATTATGCCAGGCCTATCCCATACTAGACATGTGGTTTGCGCGGTATGGCTCAGATCAGTGGAACACAAAATTAAGTCCTTAGATTTACCCAGGCAAAACATCCACATCCCAATGCACAAACTGCACCCCTTTACTGTATGATCATTCGCCCAAGTGAAAACAAATTTTGTATAACCAACATCAATGACACTACCCATGTCATGGTACTCAAATTTTATAACTGTGGCTAACCACCACGTTCCAATATATCATTAAATCAAAATTAATTAATTAATTAATCATATGTGATGATAACCTAACGTTACTATAAGCATGACTAAGCAATTTAAGCATAGAACCCATGTGACAACTAATATTGCATCACTAGATAATTATCCATCCTGTGGTGACAATGGAATCATGGCATTCAATTTATCAAGGAGGAAATTATTCAATTTGGACAATAACTACCAAATACAAGGGTATGTAATAAAATAGTGATGCATGATAATTTAAAATAAAATAATACATAATAAATTTGAAAACTAGGTTCAATATTATCAAAGGACATAACTTGCCTTGACCTTGCTCAGTTAATGGCTCTTGATCTTCAAATCTTGCTTCAGTTCCTTCGAAAGCATGATCTAACGAGAGAGAAAACAAAACAAGGCATAAAATAAATTCAAATAAAATTCAAATGAACCTCAAAAACCTCAAAACTAGAACCAAAAGATAGAGCTCAATTTTAGATGAATTTAGAAAAAAGAACCGGGTCAATCGAAGCTAGGACAAAGAAGAATATGCTCTTGAAAAATCTAATCTAAAGAAAAGGCTGAAAATAAGAAATTCTACTGTGCTGTGAATCCGGTGCATGGAAATGGCTAGTCTACGGTGAACCCGGCTCGCGGAATAGTGCACGGCGACTGGGCTGATGACGTGGCGGCTAGGGCTGACATGACAGGTGAGGTGGCGACTGACTCGACTGGCTGGCTCACAGTCTATGGGACAATGCTTCTGACAAGTGGGACCCAGCTATCGGCGGCTCGGTGCATGGAGGATGGGGTCTACAGGAAGACGAAGTGACGGCTGGCATGGGTGCAGGCTGAACTGGTGAGTGCACGGTGCAAGGCTTTGGGCGCACGAACCGAGGGGCGGCACGGCGGGTGAGCGAGCGCGACGGCGGTGGACTAGACGAAGAGACAGCGGTGGCTGGCTAGATGGGGGAGAGAGGTGGTGGCTGAACGGCGACTCACCAATGGCGATGGAACAGCGAGGGAAAAGCAGAGAATGGAGGTGAAGCTCGATGGCCGAAAACTGTGGACACTAACGAGGACGAACGGCAACTGGAGCGAAGACGAAGACAATGACGACGCTCGGATGCGACATGCGAAGATGATGGGGAGGGCTCGGCTTTTATACCTAGACCTCGAGGAGGCACGGTCGGACAAGGTAGCGGAGTTCGACTCAGGCACGCACAACGAGGCGGTAGCGGAGGCCGAGATGAACACGACGGCAAGAAACCAGGAGGAAGACAATGAACAGTGCTAGCACCGTTGGATGTGTGACACGAGGCAATCGAACGGCTATGGGAGAAAACATAGTTCAACAGTGCTACGTCCTCCAGATGCTCGACACGTGTCCTGGCATGAATTGGACGGCAGAGAAGAAAGGCGGAGCTAGCAGTTGGATGCGGGAAAGGAGAGACGGATGGCCGACGCATGCCTTGGCAGGTAGGTGGGCTGGCCCGAGTGGCTGTGCTAGAGAGAGAATGAGCTTCGGCCCAACACTGTTTAGGATTTTTGAGGCTTTTTAATTTTCAGAAATTCAAATAAATTCAAGTGAGCTCTAGAAAATAGCAAATAAACCTAAAAAAATCCAAGAAAATTCCAAAAAATTTCTTGAGACACAAGGAACCCTAAACCCTAGACTGTGCCACTAGGAGGGTCAAACTGACAAAATGTCCTGGACTGACCATAGAGGTAGAGGTGGACCGACCCTATCGTTGGGGCCGTGCAGTGTACCATTGTGAAGACATACCTCTAGAAGGAATGCTGGTAGTACAGGATTATCCTGAAGTGTTTCCAGAAGAACTACCAGGCATGCCACCGGATAGGAACCTTGAGTTTGTCATCAACCTAAAATTGGGAGCTGCCCTAGTTTCTAAGAGGCCTTATAGAATGACGGTTGATGAATTAGAAGAGCTGAAGAAACAACTCCAGGAGTTGCAGGACAAGGGATTCATCAGACCTAGTTCCTCACCCAGGGGATCTCCGGTACTGTTTGTGAAGAAAAAAGATGGCACTGCTCGGATGTGTGTGGATTACCGAGCCTTGAATGAAGTGACCATCAAAAATAAGTACCCCCTCCCTAGAATTGATGACCTATTTGAACAGCTCGGTCGAGCAACCATATTCTCTAAAATAGATTTGAGATCAGGCTATTATCAGCTGAGGATTAGGGTCGAAGACATTCCGAAGATAGCTTTTACCACTAGATATGGACTGTATGAATTTACGGTCATGTCTTTTGGTCTAACTAATGCCCTAGCCTATTTCATGAATCTCATGAACGAGGTATTTATGGAGTATCTGGACAAGTTTGTGGTGGTGTTCATCGATGACATTCTCATCTACTCCAAGAATGCAGAAGAGCATGCCGAACACCTATACCTAGTATTAGAGAAGCTAAAAGAGCATAAGCTATACTCCAAATATAGCAAGTGCGAATTTTGGCTGAAAGATATCAGATTCCTAGGACATATAGTGTCCGCTGGAGGAGTATCTGTCGACCTAGCCAAGATAGCAGCTGTGATGGAATGGGAGCAGCCTACTACTGTCACGGAAGTGCAAAGTTTTCTTGGGTTGGCAGGATACTACAGGTGGTTTATAGAAGGATTCTCTTGGATTGCCAGACCATTGACACAACTGCTTAAGAAGGAGCAGAAATTTGAATGGACAAAGGCCTGTGAAGAAAGTTTTCAGGAACTAAAGAAAAGACTAACCACCACCCCCATGCTAGTCCTACTAGATGTACACAAGGACTTTGAGATATATGGTGATGCCTCGCATCAAGGACTTGGATGTGTACTGATCCAAGGAGGCAAAGTTGTGGCATATGCATCCAGATAGCTCCGTCTTCATGAAGAAAATTATCCAACCCATGACTTGGAGTTAGCTTCAGTGGTGCATGCCCTAAAGATTTAGAGGTATTATCTGATCGGTAACTATTGTGACATATATACCGATCACAAAAGTCTCAAGTACTTCTTCACACAACCACGCCTCAACCTGAGGCAGAGGAGATGGTTAGAGTTGATTAAGGATTACGACTTAAGTGTTCACTATCACCCAGGTAAGGCTAATGTGGTAGCTGACGCCTTAAGTCGTAAGGCCTATTGCAATAACCTCATGGTTCAAAAACAACAGCCCAAGCTATATAAGGAGTTAATGGCACTAAATCTGGAAATAGTAGAATAAGGCACCTTAGCGGTCATGGAGATACAACCAAGTATAGAAGAGCAGATCATAGCCGCGCAAAAGGATAACGCAACCACTCTGAGGCTAAAAAGGTTAATGGAAGAAGGGAAGGCTCCTAAGATAACTGTGGATCAACAAGGTATTCTAAGATACGGGACGTGTATTTTTGTTCCCCACCAGAAGGACCTTAAGGATTTAATACTCCGGGAAGCCCATAGCTCTGTGTATTCCCTTCACCCCGGGAGTACCAAGATGTATCAGGACATGAAGCAATGGTACTGGCAGCCACACATGAAGAGGGACATTGCTGAACATGTTGCCTGTTGTGACATATGCCAGAGAGTGAAGGCCGAGCATCAAAGGCCAGCAGGGTTATTACAGCCATTGCAAGTACCTCAGTGGAAGTGGGAAGAAGTTGGGATGGACTTTATCAGTGGACTACCATGAACCAAATCAGGGTACGACTCCATATGGGTTGTAATAGATAGGTTGACCAAGGTCGCATACTTTATTCCTGTCAAAACCACCTACAAGGGAGATAAGATGGCAGAATTGTACATGTCACGCATCGTGTGCTTGCCCGGTGTACCAAAAAGGATAGTTTTAGATCGAGGTTCTTAGTTTACCTCGCACTTCTGGGCTAGTCTTCATGAAGCTCTCGGCACCTATCTGGATTTCAGCACTGCTTATCACCCACAAACTGATGGCCAAACAGAGAGAGTCAATCAAATATTGGAGGATATGCTTCGAGCCTATGCCCTGGATTTCTCCAAGGATTGGGATAAATGCCTACCATATGCTGAATTTGCTTACAAGAATAGCTACCAAGCCAGCTTACAGATGTCCCTATTTGAAGCTCTATATGGAAGAAAATGCCGGACCCCTCTACATTGGTCAGAAGTGGGAGAAGGCTATATCTTCGGGCCTGATACTCTAAAGTAGGCTGAAGAAAAGTTCGCTTGATTAGAGATCGATTGCTAGCAGCTCAGTCTAGACAAAAGAGTTATGTCGACAAGAGGCGAAGGCCATTAAGTTTTGAGATTAGGGACTATGTCTACTTGAAGGTGTCACCTTTGCGAGGAGTTAAGCGGTTTAAAGTCAAAGGCAAACTCACCCCGCATTATGTTGGGCCATTTCCGATTGTGGCCAAGAAAGGGGAAGTTGCTTACCAGCTAGAGCTGCCCACGAACCTAGCTGATGTACACAATGTCTTCCACGTGTCTCAACTTAAGAAGTGTCTTCGAGTACCAAAGGATAAAACTCCGTTGGAGGCAATCGAGCTCGAAAGTAACCTGACCTACCAAGAGCATCCTATTAAGATTTTGGACACAGTAGAAAAGAAAACGAGGAATCAAACCATCTGCATATACAGAGTACAATGGAGTCCTCATACCAAGAAGCCACTTGGGAACGCAAAGATCAACTACGAAAAGACTATCCTTACTTGTTCACCGATTAGGCTGAATCTAGGGGTCAAGATTCCTTTTAAGGGGGGTAGGCTTGTAACATCTCCAAAATTTGAATTTGGACATGTATAGCCTTTGAATTATTTGGAATGTAATTTCTTGAATAGTTGGATTTTAATGGTGTTCTTCTGAATTTTGGTTGAGGTTCCAATAATTGAAGAAACTTATGAGAAATAAAACAAATAATAAAAAGTCATGAAGGAAGTATGAAAATAATAGAAAACTATAATTTTAAAACCGAATATGAAAAGATGATCCATCAAAAGGAGGGGTGTAACTTGAATTAAAAATTTAAGATTTCACTTCGGGCATAGGAGTAAAAATAACAATAAAGGTAAATGAATAAAATACAAATATATATATACATATATATAAACAAATATATGCATCATACTAAACATATACAATGATGAGCTTAGCAATGAGGAAATAAAGGTAGGAAAATAAGTGAGCAAGCAAGGGAACAAAATGTGAAAATATAAATGCATATATATATACATACACACACACACACATGAGTGAATATGTAAATAAATTAAAAAAGAAAATGTGAAAGCGCATTCGACCGGCCGAGCCGGCCTGGCCCATCTTCTTCTCCTCCTTCATTCTTTCTGCTTCGGCAAAGCCGAAGCTTTGCTCACCGCTCTGTCGCCAAACTTCCCCTCGCCGCGCCCGGCAAACTTCGCCGGCCACTGTCGCCCACGGACTCCGTTGCCTCACCCATAGCTTCACTGAGTTGTTGCTTCACCTCAGTCGGTGCACTAGCAAAAACCACCGCTACCCACAGCTCCACCACCACCACCCACAGTAACAGCGCCGCCGCCCACTGTTTCTCCCACCTCGTCGCATCGCCCAGACCAAGTAGTGCAAAAGGTCTGCTGCCTCTGCAGTGAGCTGTCACGCTAGTCACGGGTGATACAGTCGTGCTCTGTCGCTACCGCTTGACGCTGATGCGACCGCACGGCCACCCGCCCGTTGCCAACCCGTCCCCACCGCCTATAAAAGCCCGTACGGACTCCCATTCACATCGCACTACCGCCCTCTGTCTTCCACCTCCCCGAATTGGTTCCCCGTGCCCTGTAGCTTGCCGACGCAGCTTTCTTCCCCAACTCCGGCCATTTGGCCAACCATCGATTGGAGCTGAGCAGGGTTGATTCCGCCGAGCAAGAGCACCCTCAGGGTAGCGCGAAGCCACCCTCACCCTTGGCCAAGCTTCTCTCCAGCTCATCTTCACGAATGCCATGCGTTCTCTCTACTCGCCTCTGCCGCACACTGCCAGACCGCCACCGTCATCCCCGAGCTTCCCGTGCCCCCAAGGTAGCCTTCTGACCTCATCACGATACTCTCCTAGCCCGCAATTGAGCTATAACCCAGTGTGCAATCACGCCCGCTTTCCCCTATTCCGCCGCTGCCACGGTCGCCGCCGGCCGCTACCACCGCCAAATTGGCCCATGGGACCGAGCCCAGGCGTGCGCGCGGGCACGAGCATCCCATTTTTGGAATGCTCATGGCCGACCGCCGCTTCCTCTGTCGGCAGTGAGCTCGCCGTCCCTCGATCGGAGGAAGAGGAGTACTGTAGCGGCGGTTAGGACCAAAATCAAACTGCAATAACAGTTTAAACGGATCATTAATGCTAAATGTGGTTAGTTAATGCAAATCTTTCACTGACATGTGGGCCATTCCATTTAAAATTAAATAATACCGGCCCACCTGTCATAGACACAGAGAAAAAGAAATAAAAAAACAAAATCTCTGCTGTGGATCCCACCTGTCAGAATTTTATTATTTTTCGTATTTGTTTAAATTGAGAACTTTAAAAAGGCATAACTTATTCATTTTAACTCTAAATTGAGTCAAACAAATTTCTAAATTCATCTACATTCAACCTCTATCCAATGGAACCAAAACCATAATTTTTGAACCTCATTTGAATTTTTAGTGAAAATTTGTTTGGTTTGCTAATTTTTATCCAAATTTTCACGCATCGGAAAAATAGCATGCGAGGCTCAGGAAGAAGAAGCTGAAGCCAAAGCAACCCTCAACGATCAGGACCAAGACAACTATGATCAAGGTAAGTCAATACTTCGATCATGTTGAACCTACATTTCTGCAAATTAATTCCATTTTAAATTATCAAATTGCATGCTGTTATTTTATGTGCAAATTTATGTTCGAATTCAAGTGGCTAGTTATATACCCATTATTGAACTTGTTAGTATTACTTTCATTTGAAACCCTTGAATATTTGAGCCTTGTCATCTTAGTGAAAAATTATAATGGTACAACTTTTAGAAAGTAAGTCTGTAATTATACGCCACTGCTTAGCACTGCTTAGATAATCAGGGGCACCAAAGTGCCCTAAATATCACTTTCAATCATGTGAAACTGGTTTAGGAAGTCATGGTGGTAATGACTGGTATACTTTGGTATGATTATTTTATGCTCTCAAAAACCTCAAATTGCTTAGCTATCTAGGCGGATGGTTTGAGGGTGTGGTGAAGTGGTGCACGAGAGTGTGGTTAGTGGTAGAACCGCCCAGATAACTCTAAGGACCGAATCTTGTGATAACCTTCCAGTGTATAACAGTACAACCACAAGCTGGAAATTGTGGGCAGGGCTAACTAATTTGTGTGGCCCTAAAGTGGTTACGTGAAGGTGTGAACACGAGCAAAGGGAATGATGGTCTCATCCCCGTTTTTGCCCGTGATAGCTCACGAGGGACCCTTCTCGAGGGATGTATGCATCCTACAGACAGTGGCGGATCTACAGGGTGGGCCGGGTGGGCCCCGGCATACCCTGTAGCGGTGGGACCCAGCGGAAGTTCCTCTTCTCGCGAAGTTGATTTTACTTGGCATCAGCGGCGCATGTAAAACCCATCTCTAGTCCCCTCTCTATATCTCACCCCCAACCACCACTGCCACCTGCACTTCTTGCCTCTCAGGCCTCCCGTGCTGCTGCCCTCGCTGCCCATTGCCGAGGGCCTTGCTCAGCTTCTTCTCCTCCTCCTCTCGGCGCTCCACCAAGAGATCCGCCGCAATGGACAGCCAGCGACCGCCGATGGACTCTGCCGCCGGCGACCCGTTCTATGTCGTCCGCAAGGGGGACGCGCGTCATCGCATCTACGAGAGCCTCACCGACTGCCAAGCTCAAGTCAGCAATCGGTATACAGATTTTTTCTTAGCTGTGAACTTGGTATTTGCGTTTACATTTAATAGGAAGCTAAACTCATTGTTGCAATCGCTAAAAAAAAATCATTGTTGCAGTACAGATTGGGAGATCACCCTGCAAAATCCATCTTTCCTTTACCGACAACACAGTATTAATAAAAAAATATGCTTATTGCCATGTTAGTATAAAATGGAAGTGTAGCTCAAATGCTGCTTGTTTATCTATACTTGCAAGCAAACAACACGTATAGGTCACAAAGAGTGGAGTTAGTGTTGATCAACGTATTTGTTTAATTCATGCAAAGCTTGAATGCTTGTACGGCATTAAAGAGATTAGTCAATAGACAATGCATCGGAATAATCTATATAAATAAAAATAACCGATGAGATTTAAGAAATCTCTTATGTTTTGAGAGCAATAAAATCACATAATAATTCTAAAAGTCCTAGGAATTCTCTCGTTAATCAATAGAAAAAGGATCTACATCGCTTATTTTTATGGAAACAGATTCTAATAGTACAAATTAATTATAGATAGATGTTAGAGTTGTACAACAAATAGAAATATCATGTTAAATTTAATAGCCGCGAAATTACACGAAAAATTTGAGTAGTTGTCTCTAATGCTGTCTCTAGATGACAAATTATTGAACATGTCCATAATAGGTCGCGGCCCTGTCTTCTTCCTTCAGCACCATTGACGTCGTGTCCCCCTGTTTTCGTAATAATGAACTGCGAGATTTGGGCATATTTGGCTCTGTTGGGCATAGAAATACCAAATATAGCATTTGAGATCTTGGGTATTTTCTGCAATGGTTTTAGTGAAAACAAAGTTAAGAAATAAGATGGGTGATAGTCTTTTGGATGATTGTTTAGTAACATTCATTAAGCGGGATATTTGCTTTGAAGTGGATGAAGATGATATAATCGAGACTTTCATGTTCTTTAGAAAGCGTAGGCTAAAAAAGTCAGATAAGTAGTATTGTAAGTCTTTTTTATATATATTTGAGACTATTAGTATGGTGTTTGAACTATTTATATTGTAATTTGTGCAAGTTTCCAACTTAATCCTTGAATTTAAGACTTATCATATTATTTAGTGCCTGTATACTGAATTACGGTGCAAAATTTACAATTATTTACCGAATTGGCAAATGGTTTTACCAAATTGCATATAAAAATTTTGGTGCGGCATACCCTTTGGTAAAATCCTGGATCCGCCACTGCCTACAGAAGATAGAGCTTAGCGAGCGTAACCACATTAGGACTATGCATTGTAATGGTCCTATGATAATCTACTCAACCGCATGACTAGGGAATCGTGTGGAACAACGACTGGATCATTTCTTGTGGGTAAATTGTATAAACTCTGCAGAGTGAAAACTATTTGAATAGCTGTGCCCTCGGTCAAGGGCGGACATGGAACCTTACTAGATATAGTTTTATTTCAAAAGTTTTGTGGGTGGAATTGGAAAAGTGGAGGGCAAAGAAAGGCCCTGATTTGTGTTGCCCTGGGTGTCGTCCCAGTGATAAGGTAAACGGTTATAATGCTGGAAAGATAATATATGGTGTGGATGCCATGTAATGATGGATGGAATCTGTATCGCTATTGTTATAGTCTTATCTCACAAAATTATGTCATGAGTTCAAACTGCTAGGTCTTAGGAATTTTCTAAGTGATTTATTGAAAAAGGCGATTTATGGTAAAATAAAATAACCCGAGTCTATCCTTGATAAGACATGCATGTTACCTATTGCATACTGTGTATTGGCTCGCGGAGCATGGTGGATGTGTGCTCACACTCGCATTACCAAAATCAGAAACAGGAACCCAAGATCACTACGCATATGAAGAGGCCCCTGCCGCGGATGATGGAAACAATGAAGGAAATTAGGGCGGCTTCTTCGCTTTTTGGTCCTAGACAAGTTGGCTTGATGGAAATTGTGTGCACATATATTACCTAGGAGTAGATAGTATATGTTGCACACATTACCCCGCGGTCGCTTGCCTGTGGATTATGGTCTTACTTTTGCTTTCATTTCCGTTGTTATCATTGTGATGTAGACATTTGGCCGGTTAGGCCCCTTATGTAAACTGTCACGCGGCACGTATATTTTAAACTTGGTTATGTAATATTATGATTTGTTATGTTTTATGCGATGTATGAGATAATGCAGTAATGTACATGTGGGATTATCTACTGATCTAGGTAATAGTGCAGTAAATCACATGGGATTCTGGATTGAAAAATCTGGGTCCGACACTTAGTATAAATTATGAATGCCTTGAGTCTTATCACATCTTTGCTAGCATGCACTATTCTTGATGTATTCATCATTACACTATGTTTATGCCTGCTCATGTGCCGCATTATCACTTATGATTATATGGCTTTACTCCTGCTTTCAGCATCTTGATTCCTATATTCTGTATTGCATCTCATATGGAGTTCTTAATTGCAAGGGTAATGGTTTTCAGGCTAGCTGGAGTCTAGGTTCAAGCTTGTGTCTTTCTGAGGTTTTTTTCTTTTCTCTTCAAGTCTTCTAAGTTGATATTTTCTATCATGATTTTTTGATCTAGGTTGAGCTTGTTTCTATATTCACTAGAGTCTAGTAATAGGGATGTCTAGTGGTGTAGATTTGCTCCATAGCCTGAGATTTGCTGAGATTAGAGAACATGTGGAGCTAAAGTTGTATTTGCAAGTGATCTCTTTAGATATTTTGTTTCTCTTTGAGTCCTTTTAGTCTAGAGTAGCAGGTTTTTCTTTTGAACCATGATTCTTAGGAATTCGTGGCAAATCTAGCCCCCGTGCACGCTGAATTGCCATTTCTAGCCCTCGCCTTGGAGGAACTCTGGGTTTGGCCCCCTTGAGCGCTCGGCGGCCATGCGATGTCGCTGGCGCGGTCTCAGACCACGCGAGAAGGAGATGGCATGGCCGGCAACCGCGCAAGGTTAGGCCTCATCCAGTTCGGCTTCATTGGCGGCCATGGAGGAGGAGCGACGGGCACGTGGTGGGTGAGCCACATGGCTTCACTGGCGGCCACGAAGGAGGAGGCGGCCATGGAGGAGTTGGTGGGCATGTGGCGAGCGGGCCACATGGCTTAACTGGTGGCCATGGAGGAGGAGCCAGCCATCGAGGAGTCAACGAGCGCTTGGCGGGCGGGCCATGTGGCTTCACCAATGGCCATGGAGGAGGAGCTGGCGGGCACGTGGCGGGCGGGCCACCTCACACGGTCACCGATTGCGCCATCTCCTCCTCGTGCGGTCACCGGCCGTGCCATCTCCTCCTCGCACGGTCAGAGACCGTGCCAGTGACCTTGCACGGCTGTCGAGCGCGTAAGAGGGCCAAACCCAGAATTCCTCTCGGATAGGGGCTAGAACTGGCAATTCGGTGGGCACAAGGGCCAGATTTGCATTGAATTCGATTCTTAGCACTTTGTGTCGCTACCAGCTACCACCGACCATCTGCAGCGCTGGTCATCTCCCTGAATGTCGCCGCGACTAGGCAGCCACCTCGAGTTTGCCACAGCCATCCTCTTACGCCGCCGCAGCCATCTTCCGCGACATCTCCCTCCTTCCCATCACGTCATCCTGTTTGATGCGTCAATGTTGTAATCAAACTGCCTTGCTATATGCTTTTTTTCAGCGGTGAACGTAAGTAACTTTCACATATAGATTAAATCTTAGCCGTTATAACTCGGACCGATATTATAGATGGTCAAATATATTTTCTACTGATTAATATAGGAATTTTCTTAGAGTGCCTAATTAGTAAGGTGTAGATATAGATAGATGAAGATGCAAATGTAGATTTTTTTTCCCTCCTTATCCTCTCCTGTGCAGAAAGGATAAAATGGGAAACTAACATTCTGACAAATTCGTCATCTGACCAAGCATCTATCGATCTATCGTCAATCGGAGTGGACCACAAACAATTGACAAAATAATGGGCTTGTGTGTTAATCAAGCCGGTATACTGATCTTGTCTGGTAAGCCGGAGCCTTTCAGTGACTACAGTGATAATTCACCAGCAGCTACAAGTCAGGAAAGCAACCGATCGACTGACACGGCACAAAACCTTCCACTGTGTTGATTTGTTCTTCCTGATAAAAACCTTTTGCTATCGAAAGAGCTCTTTGGCTAGCGATTTTGACCCAGCCCATAATATTTTTCACCAAATTAGACCCCGTCTTGTGTCTCCACAGGTCAACATCACCATTCCTTCTCAAACACCTCAGCTGCAGCTGCATGAAGCTTCTTCCCATCTCCTTCTCTGTAACCTCAGTTTGATCTCTCACGTACTATAAAAGCAGCCGATGCATTACAATTCTCACACAGTCACACATCGTCTGTCTAGCTCCATCGTCCATCAAATTACACACACACACACACACACCTGTCAGTTCCTTCTTGCACTAGCTAGAGCAAACCTCATATATACACAGGCAGCTCATATAGCACTAACGATGGCCATTTGGAGGAAGAAGAAGGGCGCCACCGCCGCTGCCGACCCGGCTTGCTATGTCCGTTCCGTCGGCAAAAGAGGTGGAAGGATCCCGAAAGGCTACGTTCCGATGGTGCTGGTCGGCGATGAGGAAGATGGCGAGGAGAGGGTCCTAGTGCACGTCGAAATGCTCAAGGAGCCACGCGTTCTGGCGCTGCTGGAGATGTCCGTGCGGCGGTTTGGGTACGGCCAGCGTGGTGTCCTGAGGATCCCCTGCGGCGTGCAGCGGTTCGAGCAGATGGTCCGCGGTCGTCGGGAGATGCAAGACCATGCGTGCGCAGCACACTAGCTAGGGAGATCATGTTCATTGTTAATTCAGGGCATGAACAGTGATACAAATAGCAGCTGTCTACAGTATTATCCTAAAAGACCGGGGTTTTTTTGTTTAAAATTGGCTTATGCTTATACAGTAACTAGTTTTTAAACGGTGTGTTTTTAAGACGGATTTAATAGGAAAATTGTAATAAAAAGTGTACTGAGTTCAGTTGCACTGGCTAAAATCACATGCAACTATTTCTCTCTGCGTACTGTCTCTCACGAACAGCTAAAATTTAAATATTTAAGTCATAAGCCATCAACCCAAAAAAACCCACCTATCTGTAGACAATACTAAAGACACTTCTATAATAGGTTGTCTATAAGTTGTCTGCAATGAGTTATCTGTAAAATATAGACAGCATTGATACAATGGCACGTAAGTTGTCTATAACAGACTATTTTCTCGTGTTTCGACGGTTTATAAAATTATAGTTGACCTCCTTCTCTCTTCTCTTTGTCTTTCATCCATCTTAGTAAAATTCCTATGTGGCACCTCTTATAGAAAGTTTATGTCACTCTATTGTACATGCCCTAAGTCAGGTACTTGTTGCATTGGATCTTCTGTTTGTTATTAATTCTTTTCGATCTCCTCCTCTTGTTTGGTAAGAGAAAATTAGTGGAGATACAATTAATGCTGCAATTAGTGGAGATACAATGCTGCAAACTGTGAAATTGTATTATTAATTCTTGTTTTACTAATTTTTATTCAACCAAAATTTTTATCTCTCAGTCATCTAAAATTGCAGTACTAAGTAACTACAATTTTAGTACAACTTTACAGTAATTTTTAGTTCTACTTATTAATGTGGTGAAAGATCATTTACTCCATGGATTTCTTGCCAATTGTGTGTATGTGTTCTTTTGACTTCCGGCCAGTTTCGAGGAGATGGAACCCAGCTAGCCGGCCAATGGTAGCTTAGATAAACGGGCATAAATAAAAGTCTTGTGTTTTAAGATGGAAGGCAGATTTTATTACTTAAATGCACGCTAGCTTGCGATATCGCTGAGCACCTTGTTAGACATAAATAAAAGTTCCGTACTTGATGCCTGATGGTACGCACCAGCCGGGTGATAACCGAGTTACAACCAAATTTATAGCGGCCTTTTCTTATGAGGGGACCAAATTTAACAGCTGGTCGAGCTACTTTATTCACTATATATAATTCATGAGGACAAAGCACCTACTCAACCTCCCTGGCAAACTTAGCGTCACCTATCTATGTGACGAGCTGTACCATTTAGGAAAATTAGACTCCACCCACATGGTCATTTGATGTTTTTACGAATGCACCTGTTTGGCGTCGACCAAACACATTTGATCCTTGTTATTTCGAGGAAACAAATACAGGGAAGATGGATACTTCCAAAATGGAAAGGTTCTCTTTGGTCTTCGGGTGGCAGACAGGTGGTGGTGAAGTTAGTATTATCGGCTATACCAGTCTACCTATTGTTGGCCATGGAGTTTCCTAAATAGATTTTGAAGGCTCTTGATAAATATCGAAGAAGCTTATTATGGCCGGGTGAGAATTCGGTTCAGGGGGGAAATGCTTGGTGGCATGGGATAAGGTCTGTCGGCCGCTAGAATTTGATGGTCTTGGTATTCAACATTTGCAAATTATGGGGTTTGCACTGCAAATGAGATTGTTGTAGCTAAAAAGGAGAAATAATACAAGAACATGGTTGGACATGGAAGTTCAGCAGAACTGTATTGTTCAATATATGATTGAGGCATCTCTTAGTTTTGAGTTGGGAGATAGGTGCTCAATTTTATTCTGAACAAATGGTTAGTTGGGTGGCTTTTCAATCAAAACCTTGGCACCAAATCTTTGGCAATTGGTGGGTAAGAAAGTGTGTGAGAGAAGGACAGTGAAACAAGCTCTAACAAACAATGCTTGGATAAAAAATATACAGGGGAAGTGTATCCATGGTGGTGATCAGAGAGTATATTCAGATTTGGAATCGAGTGGCACAAGTATAGCTACAGGAAGAAAGGCAAGATAGAATAATCTAGAAGTGGTCTTCCTTGCTCTCATACACAACAATTTTGATGTACAAAGCTTTCTTCCATCGTGCCATTAAGTTACCATGTTATGAATTGATATGGAAATCTGGAAGCCCATTGCGATGTAAGGTTTTCACATGGTTGGTGTAGGGACCCAGATATTAATATCCGGCACCCTCTGTGATTCCACCGCACCATTCCCTGGATCAGTAGATAGTGCTCACAGTTACAGTAATGAATATCAAAAATACATATCATGCAGAAGCGTAAATATAATAGTAGACTTACTCATGGGCCGATTAGACCGAAATCAATAAATTGCAGCAGCGGAAGAACGAGCACCCAGGTGGGACCTTCAGGACATGCCCACAGGCAGCCAACTGGAGGTTCGCGACCTAGCCCTTGACATCTTCATCTTCTCTGCCAGCTTGTCTAATCTTGATGCTGAGGCGAGGTGATTTGATTCTTGATTCTGAATTTTGTCGCAAAAGCGAGCGTGAGCACTCCAACCCCGTGCTCCGCGAGCCAATACACAGAATGCAAATAAATAGTATGCATGGCTTAACAAAGAAGAGGCTCGGGTTATTTTATTTGCCAAAAATCGCCTTTAGTAGCATTATCATGATTTAATTATAGTATTATTGTTGCTACCTAAACTCCACACAACAATTTCCATAATTGACTTAATCCACCAAAATACCCTTTAATTATTGACTGCTGTCTAAAACTCCAAACAACGAGTGACATCATTTATCTAATATCACTTAATTAATCCACCAATATCTTTTGTATTCTAAATTTCTACCAATCCAATCCTTTTGTTATTGATCCACAACCATAATTTGCTCTTCCAATTATCAACCTTATTATCCATTATCCATCTCTAACTACTTCACTATTATGCCTCCACCAAGAATATCATTGATCAAGTCTATGAATCGCTAGTATACATCCACCAAGAATATCATTGATTAGATCTATGATTCTCTAATATATATCCACCAAGAATATCATTGATCAGGCCTATGAATCACTAGTATATATCCACCAAGAATATCATTGATCAAGATTAATCCCCCATAGTTATTTTCATACCTCTAAATTTCCAGAAAATCAATTCATCCATCTAGTGTATAATCCAATCCGATTAATTCCATTATCGCCAATATCTCCCAAGAATTTTAAATTATCAGTGTCATAATCCAGCAAATACCTTTATACTTCCTAATTCTCCAAAAATCATTTAATTTGTCTATCTAGCCTATATATTCATTTCTGCTCCACCAATTTATTTCTCCTAGACTCCACACTATCTTTATCCCTCTTGTGATCAATCATGAATCCACCAACTTCTTTATGTGATTACCATAAGCAGTCATCTTCCCTTTCCTACGACTCTATTTATTCTTCCTGACATTTTATTTGTGAGCAATGCTACCATTATTTAAAAATATAATACATAGAAATTTCCTGAGACCTAGCAGTTTTGAACAAAAGCATAATGTTCAAGAACATGTAATAATAATAGCGATCCAGATTCCATCTACCGTTACATGACATCCGCACCATATGCTATCCTTTCAGCGTTATAACCGCTTACATTACCACCGGGACGACGCCCAGGACAACTCAAATCAGGGCTTTCCACTGCCCTTCCACTTTTTCCATTCCCATTCATAAAACATTTTGAAATAGAACTATATCTGGTTAAGTTCCCATGTCCGCCCATGACCGTGGGCACGGCTATTCGAATAGTTTTGACTCTGCAGAGTTTGTACACTTTCACCACAAGAGACAATCAACTCGTTGCCCCACACGATTCCTTAGAAGTGTGGTTGAGCAGACCGTCACAGTGACTTTTCAAAGTATCTAGTCCCTCCAGTCATCTCACCTTATGGGCTTCTCCCACTTGCGGTGGGTCCCATCTATGCGCGGGATGTTTCCCACAGCCACTACGCAGCTCGGGCTTCTACTTCCCGCAACGTAGGACAGCTGGGAAACTTCACCCCCCACTGGTGTCCCTTCAGGCCCCCTTGCCATAGCGTAGCCCCTTCAATCCCCTACTAGTGAGATGAGTCTAGGGATTTCGATAAATTTACTTAGCCAAGTTGTATTTTACAGACTTGTGGTTGTACTGTTTTACACAGGAGGTCATGACAAAATTCGGTCCTTAGTGGTATCTGGGCGGTCTACCTCTAACCCACTTTGTGCTTCCACCGCACCACACTCACACCCTCGAACCATCCGCCCAGATATATAAGCAAGTTGGGGATTTTGGAAACATAAAATAGTCATGTCCAATTATATATACCAGTCATTCCCACCATGACTGTCCAAACCAAATTCTTATGATTAAAAATGACAATGATGCTTGGGGCATTTCAGCGCCCCTGAGTATCTATGCAGTACTAAGCATAGCATATAATTAGGGACTTATTTTTGAAATGTTACTATTATAATTTTGCTAGGGTGACAAGGTTCACACATTCAAATATTTCAAAGGAGGGGTAATATTATTCAAAGTAAACAATGGGCATATAACTAGAATATTAAATTAAACATGTATTTGCATATAACATAACAGCATGCAATTTGATAATTTAAAACAAAGTAATTTGCAGAAAATGTAGGTTCAACATGATCAAAGTATTGACTCGCCTGGCGCGTTTTACCGCGGTCTTGAGCCCACTCAAAGCTATCTCCCTTGATGGCCTTGAGCTTCGGGTCTTTATCTTCACCTTGAACTTGATCTCACCGGATCCATTGATTCTTCGGGGCTCCAGTTTCTAACTACGCGATAAGCGACTGAATCCAAATAAAAGCAAATAACTCAAAAAAATTCAAATAACTCCAGATAAGCCAAATTTTGTTTTATTATGAGTGAGAGGATGATTTGAGGTAAGGCAGATTGGTTGCGGGGTATTGACGGAGTTGAACTAATTGGAACGAAGTGATGATTGGTGGAAGGACATTTAATGAGGGAGGGTTCATGACACAGAAATATTGATGAGATTATTTTTCTTTAGAATTGAGGATGACTGGTTTGAACCGGCCATTGAATGCTATGGCTCACCCTATTTTATTTAGTAATGTCTTATTATTATTATTATTATTATTATTATTATTATTATTATTATTATTATTATTATTATTATTATTGCTATTTAAACTTATTTATCTATGACTGAACATACCATATCAGGTTATACTTTAATACTAATGGTCGAATAAATCTACTGTTGAGGTTTATTTATCGATGCCACGCTAGTGATGGTTACTATTTACATAGCTATATTGGGTGGATTACTTTTAACCATCTGATGGCCTAGGGGTTTCTTTATTATGATCGCCTCATATATATATTTTTCTAACATGGCATTTCTATCCTTGTGATTAAAGGTGGCTATCAATTTATGTATATTTAGTTGTTGCTTAGTGCCATTTAAGCCTTAAAGAAAAGACTGTATAATCTTTAATTCAAAGCCTTATTATTATTATTTTTATAGCTAAACATGATGTCTAATATCTTTTATGAAACTTTGGATAATTAACCAAGGTCATCTTTTATCAATACCTCAAAAACCCCTAATGAGCTTTGGACTAATAACTAGGACATATTATTTTGCCATATGTGGTAATTAATCAAATATTAAACCCTCAATAACCTCATATACATCCCAATAAAATTTATTGGCTCCCAAGGATTAATTCCAAATTTAAAATCTCAAATAATCTTATTTACCTTCTAATTAAATTTTATTAGCTTTCTCTAAATTATTCTCTAATTCCCCTAAATTTTTACTAATTAAAATGTATTACAAAAATTAGATTTAAATGGGGTGAAAATGGCGCGGCTTACTGGATTCGAACTGAAGATCTCAGGGGAACTTTTAACACGCGCTGCTAGCTAAGTGGGCGGGATGCCTGGGCTGATGAAGTCTGCGCACACATTAAAAAGAGTTAAGTGCTGGGAGCTAGCCCAAAACAGAGCAGGTGGCCGAAGCAGGGGATGCGGGGGCGCACGGCCGGCGATAGGAGCTCCGGCGAGGGGAGGCCGGAAGGATGGGGTAGGTCGCCAAAACGGGATCCCGACGAGGCTAGCAAGCTGGTGGAGGAGGCGGCGCAGTTCAGAACGGCGTGGGTCGGCGGGGCGGCTGTTTGTGCGGCCGGCGGTGAGGTGAGGAGGGGGCGCCGGCGGTCGGGAAGGAGAAGGGAGGTAATAGCGCACGCATGAGCGGGAGAGAGGTGTATGGATGCTTACCGAGCAGCCCTTGGAGTCGGAGAGGTGCCGGAGAGGGCTGGCGGCGATGACCATGGGCAGCGCGGGGAGGTCGCCCCGGAGAGAGAAACTCCGGCGATGGGAAGCTCAGCTGGCGGGTGGAGGGGGTTCGGGGCACCGAGTGGATTCTCCCAACGTGAGGAATTGATGGAACGTTGACCGAGGAGGTGGCGGCGGTGATGGAGGCGCGGGTGGCCGGCGGTGGGAAAAATGGCCGCGGCGGTGAGCTGGGCGCACCTCAATCTAATTAACTGGGAGGGAAGGTACTCGGGGGGCGGAGGGACGTCGGGATGCGGCCGGAGCGATGGAGATTTGCCGGAGCGGCCGGGCGGCGAGGAGGCGGCAACGGCGGCGTGCTCGGGTGAACTCGGCTTGTGGGAGGAGAAAGGGGCAGGGGGAACGGAAGGAGGTCGCGCAGCTCCTTTATATGCGAGCGCACATGCGTAGGGAAATGAAGCTAGGGCGTAGGCACAGGCACGGGCGGGCGAGGCGTGGGGCTCGGCGGTGAGCGGGGCGGAGGAGTTATCCCTTCGGCGCCAGGCGGCAGTAGCAGGCGGCGGAATGGACAGGGGAATCGCGAGGAAGATGCGGGGTATGATGGCCCGCGGCCTGGCGTCGTGCGTGCTGCGCGGCAGAGAAAAGGGCGCCGCTGGGCAGAGCCTCGGTGCAGGGGAGAGAAGGAAGAGGGAGACGCGGCACAAGCTCAGCCAAGCGAAGAAGGAAGAGAGGAGGAGAAAAGAATGGAAGAAGAGGCAGGCAGGTGACGCAGGGGGAAAAGAAAAAGGGGAGGCGCGCAGGGCTGGGGCCCAGCGGGCAGGGGAGAGAAGGAGGAAAGAGAGAGGGAGGGAGAGAAAAAGAAGGGGCCCACATGTAATAGAGAGGAAGAAGGAAATGAAGAAAAAGAAAAGAAAGGAGGCTTGAGCAAAATTTTATAATTTTGGATTTTCAATTTAAACTTTAGTTCTCATTAGGATTTGTTAAATTTAATTTGTGCATGATTTTCGATATTTGAATTCTAACTCTAGTGTTAAGACTATTCTTGAATTTAATTGTATAATTTATGTATGTATATATTTGAGTTGTACTTTTAATTCAGCTATTTCCCTTTAACTAATTTATAAACCAGGTTTTTGATTTCGTAGATAGAGTTAGTTACTTTCTTAGGGTTAAATACTATGTAAATTATTTGAATTCATTTATCTAATTATTTATTTTTATGATTGCTATTTTGTGCTCAAGAATTATTTTCAAATATTATTTGCTCAACACTAAACTTAGGAAAATCCAAATAAGATGTTGAACAAAAAATTCAAATGCTAGTAAGATGCAAATAAAAGTTTTAAATTACTCAAAACTTCAGACATCCAAAATTCAGGATGTGACACTTGGCTATTCTAAAATGTTGTTAGACTACTGACCGGTTGCAGAATAGAGGATTGCTGCATCCCTACATGCTATGTGAACAAGAACCAGAGACAATTCAGCATCTCTTAATCAATTGTGTTGTTGCAAGGCAGGTGTGGTTTGCTATCCTTTCCCTGAAAAATCGTAGTGCTATCATGCTAGCTGTGGACTTTGAATTTTCAGAATGGTGGCTATCTGCTTGGAGTGTTATTCACAAGGATCACTAGAAAGGTTTTGACACAATGGTGTTATTAGTTTTCTGGACATTTTGGAAAGAAAAAAAATGCAAGAGTATTCAATAATAAGTTTCGCTCCTTGCAAGATATTCTGGAGGTTATTCGGCAAGAAGAGTTGTTATGGAGTTCGGTGAGAGCTTCTTGCCTTTGTAGCTGGATATTATGACTGTGTTGATTTTGCTGGTGTTGTTTTAGTCTCTTATGTTTTCCTTTTTCTGGTTGCTGATTTGGAAAGAGGCCTGAGCAAGCCCTGTTGTACTTTCTCACTTGACCAATTTGGTTAGGTGATTAGTTGTATCCTTTCTTCTTCTATTAATGAAATGATACATAAGTCTTTTGCGTGTTCTCGAAAAATAATGCAATGCCATGTATAATAATTAAGGAAAATAGATATTCGCGTTTTATACTTGCATTTATACAAAAATAGTTCTAAAAGGAATCTAGACCGGATTTCAAAGCATTCATCGTTACTATTTAATAAGTTTGAGTTGATGGTTGGTGCATTCTCCTTTCTCCCTTCTCAACCGTCTGATCTTAATACTGAAATCTTGACCATCTATCTAACATTCCTCTCCCTCTTTCTCATATTTAACTACCCCTCCTTTTCACTTCCACCAACAATTACCGTCTCCCACCTCCTCTTTTACCCGGCCTCTCTCGCCTCCCTCCCCTCCTGCTTGAACTGTATAATTTTTTATATGCCCTATCTTTCCTGGAGATGCAAATCTGTGAAACTTATATAGTTAGAAACTGACGAAAATTAACTCATCATCATTTGAATTATGCCCCTGATTCCTCTTGCCTTTTGACAATTGACCTGCACTAGCTGAATGCACGTGTGTTGTTACGGATTTAAAAACTTTTAGAACATGGTTGTATGCATATTCTAAAAATTTTTACCACCCGTGAGTTTGTTTTAAAAATCCATAGCAACGTACAAGCATTCAGCTAGTTAAGCATAGCATTGCTCAAAGATGTACTACAATTGTGTACATTAAAAGATACTGTAATCATTTCGCCATGTTTTGGTTTCTAGGGAAAATTCTACAGGTTATGGCTGGTGCTAGACCCAAGTAAAATCGGGTCTGTATGCCCAAGCACTCTTAGGCTGCAGCTCAAAATGAGTTAGAGCCTGAAGCTCTGCCAGGTCCATGTTGAAATTGGCTTGACAGGGCTATTGGGCTGTGCTAGGCTGGGCTAGGTGGCCTGAAGTCAATTGAGCCTGATAGTGGCCAAATCAAACCCAGCCCTGTCCAATTTTTGCTCACGTCTAAGCTAGTAAAAAGAATAAAAAATCATAGGTGTACTTGCTGTTAAGCTTAAAGAGTAGTTCCACTGTTCACCGTCCGACAGCAGAAATATGGTCTCCAATGGTATAAGATTTGGACGATTGGGGCACCAAACAAGGTTCGCTTGTTGTTTGAAGATTAATTAGCACATAACAGTTCGCCCTTGAGGACAAACATCTAATACCGTGGTGTTGATTTGGACACATTGTGCCCTTTGTTCCGTCGCCTGGATGAAGATGGTGAAAGGAGCTGCTGGCAGCTGCTTCAAATGGAGGACTACAGTGCGCAACTTATGAATTGCCTGTCAGCATAGGAGGTCGTGGCCAGTATTCTGAACCAAAAAGAAGAACTCCAGCATCCAGCTGCAGGTTGTACTTTCTTATGGTGCCTATGATCGGGGAGAAATGCTGTCAATGCTGGCGAGAAGTCAAAGCCGTGTTCAGAGGTTTGTGCCCAGTACTCTCAATTGAATTCGCTGGAATATTTAGAAGTTCTGGGGCTGGAATATTTAGAAGTGCTGGGCAAAAGTCTGACAAACCGCACAATCCACTGGCGAAATGGAAGCCACCTTCTTAGAATTTCCTGAAGATAAACTTGGACAGGGCTTTCTGCGAAGCCAATTGCACTGGCGATTGGGGATTCTGCGTCAGGGATAAGCATGACCATGTCCAAGGAGCAGGAATGGGATAGTTGGTGATTATACATGGCACACTTCAAGTGGAAGAAGAGGCGTGTTTGCAGGCTCTGAAACTCTCCTCTGATCTGGGCATCAGCAGGATCGTGTTGAGGAGGGGTTGGTGGCATAGCAGGGAGTAAGTGGGCGTGGGAGACGGCGAGGATGGTGTCACTAAGACGGTTGTGGAGATGACTGCCTCGGAGATGTGATGGCAGCACGACTGATGTGGAGAGCTGGAGAAAGAAGGCGCCGTGGTGGCTACAAGGCACTTGCATGGAGACAGGGGGACCAGGGAGGGAAGGGAGCATGGTGTGCTGGCAATGACAGGGGCAGGGGAGAGGAGTCGAGCATGGGAGAGGAATCAGTGTGGGGAGCGAATGGAGAGGAATTAGGGTGTGGGATGGATTGAATGATCACGAAAGTATTGGAGAAGTATCCTAAAAGTATCGGGAATTATTTTCTTTTATAAAAAATCAAAAATCTAGAGATACGTGTAGGAAGGTGCCGTGGTGGCTACAAGGCAATTGCATGAAGACAGGGGGACCAGGGAGGGAAGGGAGCGTGGTGTGCTGGCAATGACAGGGGCAGGGGAGAGGAGTTGAGCGTGGGAGAGGAATCAGTGTGGGGAGCGAATGGAGAGTAATTAGGGTGTGGGATGGATTGAATGATCACGAAAGTATCTGAGAAGTATCCTAAAAGTATCGGGAATTATTTTCTTTTATAAAAAATAAAAAATCTAGGGATACGTGTAGGAAGGTGCCGTGGTGGCTACAAAGCAATTGCATGGAGACAGGGGGACCAGGGAGGGAAGGGAGCGTGGTGTGCTGGCAATGACAGGGGCAGGGGAGAGGAATCAGTGTGGGGAGCGAATGGAGAGGAATTAGGGTGTGGGATTGATTGAATGATCACGAAAGTATCGGAGAAGTATCCTAAAATATCAGGAATTATTTTCTTTTATAAAAAAACAAAATTCTAGGGATACGTGCAGGATACGTATCGGTGGAGTATCTAGATCCAATATGGTATCTGATATGAATACGTCGATTTTGGAAAGTATCCGTGCAACGTAGGAACAAACCAATAGGAGAAAACCTATGAAATTCTGTCAGACAATTAGTATTTTCCAATGTGAATGCAATAGGAGCAGACATGATATTTTTTCCAAAAAAAGAAAGACATGGTACAGGCAAAAACACTAATTCTCTTAGCAAAGCATAAACATGATATAAACCTCATTGTTATTGTGGCATGACACAAAAGAACATGTTATATCCCGTCCATCTTGTCTTATCTTAGTTTCTTAAGATGCTTTTTTAAGATATGCACTAAAAAATGAAAGTAGGTTTATCCCAAACTGTTACTGACAACATGAGTTATGAGCCGAGAATAGTGAAGCATCAAATTCCTGACAAAACATTTGGGGAAAATAAAAAGTAATCCAACTGTTCTCATAGACAGACATGGGAGCAAAAGTAAACTATCACCTAGGCCCTGATAAGTGCCATTCAGAAGGCATGTAGGCAGAACTCGACCCCACAACATCAGCATTTCTTGATGCAAAACTAGGGACAAAAGTATAGTCAGGTGTGGCCTCGAAGTTCATCGCACCTTCCAACACCTTGGCGACCGTTGACATCAAGGGCCTTCTGCTGCTATCAACCTGCAAGCACCACATTGCAAGCTTCATCGTTTCCATGACCTCCTCCATATGAAATTGCATGTCGTTGCTGCCACTGTCCACTAAATCAAACAGCTGACCAGATCTTGCCTTTTCTTCGAGCAGGCTTATAAGGTGAATGCTCTCCTCGGGCTGCGATTCATCCAAATTTTCTCGGCCACAGATGATTTCCATCATCACAATCCCAAAGCTGTAGATGTCAACCTTCTCGGTGATTTTTGAACCCAGCCATTCAGGTGCTAGATATCCACGCGTTCCTCGCATTCGAGTCATAACTTTGCTCTGGTCCCTGTTTATCATTTTCGAAAGTCCAAAATCTGAGAGCTTTGTGTTGAATTTGTCATCAAGGAGAATGTTTTGTGGCTTGATGTCCAAATGGGCAATCTTTTCCTTGCATTCTTCGTGGAGGTAAGACAAACCCCTAGCAATGGCTATGATGATGTTACGTCTAGTTTTCCATGAAAGAGTGAAAACTGGACTTGCGTGAAAGATCCATTTATCCAATGAACCATTGCACATGTACTCATAGACAAGGAGCCGTTGCGATTTCTCAGCACAAAATCCTATCAACCTGACAAGATTAAGGTGATGTATTCTGCCAATCGTATTTACCTCTGCTAAGAACTCCTCCATTCCTTGCTCGACGCCTTCCAAACGTTTGACGGCGATGGTTTCCCTACCTATCTTGCCTTTGAAAACGGACCCAAACCCACCACCTCCAAGCTTTACAGAGAAGCTTCTGGTAGCTACCTTCAACTCGTCAAAGGAGAAACGCTTTGGTGTTCCAGGTATGCCATCAAGGAATTCTTCTTTCTCTTTCTTACACTTCTTCCATATGACTGCAGACAATAAGATTGAAAGTACAGAAAAACCTGCAAACACGGAGCCAACAGCAATTCCTTTCGTGTTTTTCTTTGATTGTTTGCCTTGTATCTTGATGAATGCCGAAAAGCGATACGATGAGTCTTCTACAAGCAAAATTAGCATCTTCTCTGATAACATCAAGCAGGAACCAGCTTCACCGTTGCTGTCATTTTGGAAAAGCACAACTCTGCAAGAGCAATCCATTAAGCAAGATTGCTTGCAGACCTTTTCTGAAGAACCTGAAGTGGCTAATGACTGGAACATGCTGTCACTGAAGTAAGAAACATTGTTGAGTGGTAACAACTTGTGGTCGTGCGCATGGTCGCAGGAAATGGTGGTTAAAGGTATGCACCCAGCATCTGGATGCCGTTCATTTTGGAACCTAAAATAGCTCAAACTAGGACAAGAACATTGTCCACTACTGCAAACACCATAATCACCGCAGGCCAACGGGTAAGCACAGAAGTTCATGGCTACACTTAATACATCAAGCACCATCAATGAGTTCATTCCCTGCATCTCATAAAGCCTCAAATGCCCGTCGGACTCTAGCCGCATGAATTGAAATGATCCTTCTGACGGCAGTGAGAAGATCTGATTTGGAAACCAAAGGCTGACATTGGCAAACGCAAAACAAGCTGATGTATCAGTTTGGAACAATTGTGTATAGCCTGCTGGTTCGAAAGAATACCGCAGCCCTTCGAAGTCTGCAGAAAGATAAATCCGGCCAGATGGCCATTTTGTATTTGAGGGTTTAGCGCTGAGGTTCATGCCCCTACAAAGTGATTGCCCCAAAACCAAAGTATCCGTAGGGTGATCAAACGACTGCCAGACAGAGGAGTTCTTCTGATAAAAAAGCACAAGGTTTCCTGAACCATCGAGGCGCATGCCTGCAACTGACATGTTTTTTGTGGCTGTGGACCAGATCATGGTGCCATCACCATCACGGAGAAGCAAATTCCCTTCTTTGGTGAAGTTCAGAATGGCGTCTTGGCTTACAGGATTGTCAGGGTTAGCGGACCAGATGACCAGATCCTGGGGCTCAAAAAACAAGACAGAGAGAATAAATGAACGACTATCCATGGTGTAGAACCCGAAATAAGTTCGATATAAGGTGCTGCTGGTGGCGAGAACGACATGGATACTAGATTCTCTGCCTAAGTATATGCCTTGCATATTGGAAACTTTCCAGAGATTTGGGGGAGCTGCATTGGAAAGCTGGGCAACAACAGTATGGAGGAAAGGCAGGTGAATAAGTAAAAGGAGGGCAATCAACATGTTAAAATGTTGCATGGACATCTTCTTGTACTTGTGATCATGAAGAACCTTTTCAATCCAAAGGTGACATTGTTGATGACACATCGTGAGGATGTTGAAAAAGAATGGAACAATGTCCCCTCCCAGTCCTGTTTATCTGAATTATCCGGAGTGCATCACAGTCCGGATTCAGGAGTGATATCTACCATGTACGAAAGCTGAAAGGCAGAAGAGACATCACAATTAAGAGCACAAACTTTGGAAAATAAGAATAGTGCAGGGGAAAAAAAATAGGGAAAAGCCATTAAATAGCTTCAAAGGATATACCATGTGTCGAACTGATCCTTCTTGAGAATAAACGGGAAAAGTGGAGTGGTTGATTGGTGCTCTGAGTACTCAACTATTTGTTTGTCATCCTTTGAAAGGCAACACACTATACTACATTAGAAAGACCCCAATATAATTTGCTTGCATGCAGGAAGGTCAAGGATAGGACAGGGAAAGAAACGGGAAAGCCATAAATATACCTCTCGATGAAAATCCAAAACCATTCAGATTATTCTTTGGTCTGCTTTGAACAGCATTGTACTGTAATAATTACATGTTCAAATTAGATTAAACTATTGTTGTTCCAAGATTGCAGTCCTTTGATCAACAGTCCAATCTGTTGACTCTTGACAATGTTGCAGTCAATGCAAGACTACGGGAACTTTGTTTTCTGTTTTGTTTGTTTGTGAGTACTGAGGAACAGTACAAGTTAGTTGCAGCAAAGTACTAATTGAATACATCCTGTGAGACCATGTGGAGAACGGCTAAATGAAATCGGACAGCTCAAAAGTGTTTTCAGTAAGCACTGTGTGGGGTCCTGTAGACGTCGCAAGTTGTTTCTCTCTTTTACTTTGTACTGAAGCTGTAAAACTTTGGGGTATTTAGCCCGGTTATTTCGTGAAATGGGAGTAAGAAGAAGAAATCAAATTAGAGTCTGTAGTTGATAGATAGCGTAGACCTAGTGCTTTCTCCACTTTCTTCAAGTTACCCCGATCTCAGACATTTTGCCTCTGAAACTATGAACTTGTGTCTATTTCGTCTCAAGTTGGATTCGTGTAGCACCGGATCTGACAAGCAGCCGCGAGATCATGGTCGGGCGAAGCTGCAATCGCATTCGGTGGAGCAGAGTGGGGGATTGTTTCCGATGAAGCCCTCGCTTCATTCTTCACATCTGTGGCTTGTGCGCAGTCCTAAGGTTCACTTTGCTTCTCCACTCCACCCAGACAGTTTAGCTACAAGTGTTTTTATCCTATAAACGGCATTGGCAAATTACATTTGAATTCCTAAAATTACATAAGGTCTCATTAATTATCTAGTTGGTTTTCGTGGGATGCTTTTAATTTTCGGTTTTGCGTATTACTGTTGGTCATGTAATTTAGATTGAACACATGTTGGAAGTTGACGTTTGTGGCTACACAAACAGCCATGGAGAACACGACTAATTGGTAGCCATAAGTCCACCAGTGTATGAAAGACTTCCTGATTTTGTTCTACACATATGCCAAAAGACAGACCTTCCATTGAGCAACCACGCAAGTGCTCGAAGCCTAGCCTGACACAGATTAAGTGACATTTGGTTGCCGATATAAACTTCTAGTAATCAGCAGATGTGATTTTGAATGAGAAAATTTGGTATTGCAGGTGTTGTTTTTACCAGGCTGGCCACTTGAGTGAGTTGGCCTGTGTTTAGGTTTGACTATCGGAAGAAAAATGATCGGAAGTCGGTCCAAAAACGGCTCATTTTCCTTTCAAGTAGGCCACCCTTACCCTTCAGTCTGCCCACTTTTTGAGACCACAGAATGTGCGCACGATGTGCAGATTTTCACACTACTTATATCCTGATGGGATAGACTATTGCACAGACGATTGAAACTTTTTTATCTTTCAGTTATCTAAAGTTGTACTTTGAATCAACTGAAGTTTCACATGTTTTTTTGGAGGGGGCTGTAATTTTAGTTGATTGAGAGTGCAATTTCAGGTCACCTGAAGTTGCACTCTGAATCACCTAAAGTTGCAGCTATTTTTTTAGGGCTGCAATTTTAGTTCATTGAGAGTGTAATTTCAAGTGACTGAAACATAAAAAAATTTCAGTCGTATGTGCAATAGCAAAACTGATCCTTGATATAAGAAGCGTAACTTTTCAGCATTGACTAGTCAACCCCAGGCCACAGGCTTTGAACTTTATGCTGAACAGAGATGTTTTCGTTTAACTAGTTACAGGACGGCTACTTCACTTTCACAACGCAGCCTGAGAAGCAAACTAATCTGGCGTGGTTCGTAGATAGAACAATCTAAGGTGTGGTGCACAGATATAGCCTTCAGCTTCTTAGGGTCTCTTTGGTTGGGCTTTTGGAGGTGCTTTTGCTTCTAAAAAGTCAAAAACCCAACCAAAGGGGTGGCTTTCAAAAGCTACTTCTTGCAAAAGCTACTTTTGTACCAGTTCATTTTCCACAGCAGGTAAGGAGGTGCTTCCACTGGCTTTTGCCAAAAAATTACCCACCTGCCATCGCTTCGTTCTTTCCTTCCCCATCCGCGTGAACCCCAGGCGACAGCAGGCGCGTGAGGCGGGCGCTAGGGTTTGTGGCCGGCGGCGGCGCTTCTCCGGCCGGGCCGCTCCGCTGCGCTCCGCCCCGCCCCGCTGCGCTCCGCTCCCCCCGCTGCGTTTGGCGCTCGGCACGCCCGCCGCCCCAAGGCCGGCGACTGCTACCGAAGCCGTCCTGCAGCCCGGCGCCCACATCTCGGCGTTCCTCCACCCGGCGTCACTTCTCCGGCCTCTCCGCTCCGCTCCGGCCACAAGCCCGACCCCAAGCCCCAAGCCCGGCGGCGGCTCTTCTCCGGCGCCCACAGCTCGGCAGTCCTCCACCCGGCGGCGCTTCTCCGGCCGCTCCGCTCCGGCCCCAAGCCCGGTGGCGGCGCTTCTCCAGCCACAGTCTCTCAGGCCTACAGGGGCATTACAGGTATTTCTTACCAAACCTACAGCCACAGCTGTTTCAACCAAACGGCTTTCAGCTTTTCTCACAGCTCTCAGCTCACAGCAGCTTTCTCACAGCTCATAGCCCACAGCAGCTTTTTCAGAAGCCACAGCCCAACCAAACACACCCTTAGTTTTCTTCTCCCCTTGCTTTGCAAATTTGTGCTCTGAATTGTGATGTATCTTGCGTTCTTATCTAAGTACTCGTCCGTTCTTTTTTATTGACACTCTAGAATCTGTGCCATTATCGATATGTTTAAAATTGTCTAGATTGGCTATATAAAAACTATATAATTCAATTTATCGTTAAAATACTTCCATACTATTATAACTTGATCTATGTTAGCCAAAATATACATCATGCAACTTTAATGCAATAACCCTAATTACCTAAACACAATCCATAACCCAAAATAAAAAATCCTTAATTTCTGTCCAAAATGGTAATACCGCTTCCATCAAGCCGGTACTACCGTTCCTCTGGATTGGTATTACCGCATCTCGCACCTCAAAATTGGACCTTTCTGAAAATAATGTAAACTAAAAATCGGAGCTACCGACCTACGGTATGACTAGAACCCAAAACTGGTACTACTGCCCTACAGTATGATCGGAACCCAAATCTAATACTACCACCATGCGGTATGACCGCGCCAAGACCTACGGAACTACTGATTTCCCTGACAAGCTCTAGAACTAAATACCTATTTCGTAAACATTGCAATGGTTCATCACAACATCGATTAGGACCTTCTCACATGGTACTTCACGGTATTTTGTGTCACAATCTTAATGTCGTAGTTCATAGTTAAGATTGAGGGAGGATGTTGAAGTAATTGTAGTCATTGTTGGCTAGAGATAAAATCAATCTCTTGTGAATGAATTGCAGAATATCTGCGCTACGCTCAGTGCTGTTGTAATCTTCTGTTTTCGGTTGGACTGTTCATTATATGACAACTGTGTATAAATACAGAGCAGCGGCAACAGATTGAGTTGCACACTATTGAGTGCAATTAATCTCTTATGTTAGGAAACCTGGGCCAGGGTCAGCAGACCTGGCCCATGGTGGGCACCTCACCAGAGACTATAATAGGGAGCCGTACCGGCATATTTTGTACTGATGCAATCAGAAATTAATAAAGAAAGACCAAGAGTTCTCTCTACTTCTCTTTATGTATTCAATCTATTATTTTGTCTTCTGTGATTGATTCGATTTGTTCTAAGAAGAGGAATCGATCGGACTGGTTGCTAGCGATGGTTCCTCAACACGTTATCAGCACGAGATTGCTCCGGTGAATCGAAGGTAATCATCGAAGCTCTAATACATTGAATTTTCTAGATCGTTGTAAATTTGTAGTTTTCGCGTTCTAGATTGATTTTCTACGGTGCAAACCCACCCTAATCTACCGCGAGCAGATTTGAAGTCGCCGGCACAATATCGATTGGTAGATTGAATCACGGGGTAGATACTGCTTGCACTGTAGATTGAAAATAGAAAAAAAAGGAGAAAAAATGCGCACGAACGGCCCCGTATGGCTGTTGCATGCGAAGTGACCACTGGTCTGTCGCCGGCTAGTCGTCGGCCTGCCGCTGGTCCGTCTTGGCCATTAGCCGCTGGCCAGCAGCCGGCACCGCCACACCGGTCGTCCCGCATGGCCTGCCACCCGATCGCCTTGGTCCCGAATGGCTGCTGATCGCGCGCGCCTTGAGCTACACGCCCGGTCGACCGAAGCCGTGCCTGAAGCCAGCCTGTAGCCGCTGACCACCCACGCCGGCGCGGCTGCCTGGCCTCCGTCGCCGCTTGGTCCGGCCCTGGCCCGAAGTCGGGTCTGCCGGCTGCGCCGGCCCGCAGCCACTTCCCGAGGCCAGCACCGCCGCTCGAAGCCGGCCCGCAACTGCCTCTGGCCGCCCGGTCTCGGCCCGCTTCCTCGCAGTATGCGCCGCCCTCGGCCTCCGTGAAGCGCCGCCGCACCGGCCTCACCCATGCCACCCCACACGGCGCCGGCCGGCCGCTCGCCGCCCCGCACGGCGCCGGCAGCTCGTCGGCCGCTCTCCTCCCTGCACGGCGCCGGTCGTTCGTTGCCCGCACGGCGTCGCCTGAGCCGGTCACATCCCTCGCGCCGCGACAAAGGGAAGGGGCAAGGGGGAAACCCTACCCGTGGGAATTAAGCCGACTGGGTGGGCTGATTGACCGGACGGGCCGGCCCAGCCAAGTGGGCCGTTCGGCCGAAGCATGCCTAATTAGATGGGCTAGGCAGATGAGGGGAGGACAAGAAAAAAAGAAAAGGGCCCGAACGGGTGGGGAGGCGATAATTTGCAGAAAAGCCCTCCGACTCCAGGAAATCACCAATAAGCCCTTAGATCTTGCATTTGGGTCCTGAATTTTGCAGAAAGGGCCTCGTGATTCCGTAAATTTTGAATAGGTCCTCAGATTTATGAACGGGTCCCGAATTTTGCAGAAAACTCCTCCAAAAATCAGGAAATTACGCCAAATTTTTCTCTGAACTGAAAATTTGCGCAGAAACCCTCGAGAATTGCAGATTTTGTTGAAAATTAAAATTCTAGCATAAAAAGGCCTCGAAAATCTGAATTCTGAATTATTTTTAGCATTTGAAGCTTATTTATTTCTGCCATTATTACTTTTTGTATTTTTTTGTATTTATTTTTTGGTTAATTGTAATTGTTTAAATTGCTTTTAATCACTGAAATTATCAGTAAAATCTATAGAAAATGCATAGAAATTTATGAAACATTATGAGAACCTCTTGTACCATTTATTTACCCGCAGTAAATTATTCCATGCATGTTTACCAGCAGTAAACTTATTTATTCCGTTCATACACATGTAGATGACTGGCATCACAAACCAGTAGTTCGAGGAGCTGGCCCAGAATGGCCAAAACTATCTGACATGGGCATTCGATGTCGAGATAGTGCTTGGAGCTAAGAAGCTCCGTGCGGCTATCGGGATTGGCAGACTACATGACGCCCATCCCACGCCTGAAGAGAATGATCAGGCACTTCATTTTCTCAGGCACCACCTCTGTCTCACTCTCAAGAATGAGTACATGGTGGAGAAGAGCGCGCTAGCACTCTGGACCGCACTCAAGAAGCGGTATGAGAGGCTAAAGTACGCCATTCTTCCTCAAGCAGAGCAAGAGTGGATCAGATTAAGGTTTGCCGACTTCAAGACGGTCGGGGAGTACAATTCTGCCTTGCACAGGATTTGTATCAATCTTCAACTCTGTGGCAAGCAGATCACAGATAAGTAGAAGATTGAGAAGACCCTATCCACCTTTCACCCCAATGCTGTTCAATCCGCCCGCAACTATCGTCAAGACGGCTACAAGGAGTACGCCGAATTGATTGATATGATGCAGGTTGCGGAGGCTTAGGATGAACTTCTCCACAAGAATTACGTCACTCAGCCACCGGGGAGCTCCGTTGGCCGTGAGGCCAACGGTGGGAATTACAAGGTGCAAAAGCCCTTGATGAAAAGAAGGGGGAAGAAGGGTAAGGCCGTTGCCCAGAAAGGCAAGTCAGATGCTCCGGGTGACAAAAAGGTTAAGAAAAGTGGCAAGGCCTATGGCCAGCAAACCCAAGATTGCTATAAGTGTGGCAAGTGGGCGCATTGGTCGCATATATGCAAAAAACTGCAGCATGTCATTGATGCCCACCAAGCCCAGAAGAAGAAGGATGGCAAAGGGCAGTCTGAAGCCCACTTTGCAGCGATTGAGGGGGAGCAACCTGAGCAGCTGCCTGAGTTGATGGAGGTTGAGTCCATCCCAGCAGCAGCACCCCCTTACGACCTAGAGGTAGCCACCGCCATGATTTCTCTCGAATAGAAGATCACTCCTGAGAAGATAGCCGAAGAAGTCTCTGATTTTCTAGTTGATTCAGTCTGATGCACAGAATGCATTAGACTTTAATTATCATTTATTTTGTGTTAAATAGACAAGTTAGAACTTGATTGCATGGATGGTGTTTTAGCATGGATGGTATTTTATTTTGTATTCAGTCTGATGCACAGAATGCATGGATGGTATTTTAGCATTTGTTTTCTCGTGATGGTTGGATGATTTTGAATAATTCATTCATTTATTCAGTTTATGATGGCATGATATGTTCTGATATTGGAGTATTTTATTTATATGCTGAATGCCTTCTAATACATGTTAATAAAATACCTTATATTAGAACGCGTGTGGTGCCTTATGGAGTAAGTGTGCTTAGCCGACAGTGGCACAACGAATACCATCTTAAGAGAGACTAAGTATTTTCAGTCAATTCGTAAGAATGCTGGCAGCATTACGACAATCGCCGGAAGCGATGCGCATAATTGGTTCCGGAAGAGCCACAATTATACTTCCAATGGGCACAACTTTGGTCATTGAAGAAGCCTTATTATACCCAGAAGCGACTAGAACTCTCCTAAGCTTTAATGATATTCGCGCCAACGGTTTCCACGTTGAGACTGAAGAAGAGTACGGTAAGGAATATTTGCTCATTATGAAGTGCGAAGAAGATGGAAAAGGGGTATTAGAAAAACTTCCTTCACTAGAAACTAGGCTATATTATACCAACATTAAGGCACCTGCAGCCTACACTGTCCTGAAGACGGTATTTAGAAGTTCTGAACTATTCTGTCTCTGGCATGGCAGATTAGGCCACTCAGGTCTTAGGATGATGAGAAATATAATCAACAATTCCCAAGGGCATAATATTAATGTAAAGAATTTACCGAATCATGAAGATTTTGTGTGCCCTGTATGTGCCACCAGGAAATTAATTACTAGACCCTTCACTCTGAAAGTGAAGGATGAAGTCCCTACATTCCTAGAACATATCCAAGGAGACATTTGCGATCCCATTCAGCCTATTTCAGGGCCATTTAAGTATTTCATAGTGCTCATTGATGCTTCCTCGAAGTGGTCATATGTGTTTTTATTATCCACAAAAAACCATGCTTTCGCAAAATTGATCTCGCAAATCATTTGCATCAGAAATGTGTTCCCAGATCATCACATCAAGTCCATCAGAATGGACAACGCTGAAGAATTTACTTCAAAGGCATTTGATGATTATTGCATGGTGATGGGGATTGCAGTTGAGCATTCAGTACCGCATGTCCATACCCAAAATGGTTTGGCAGAGGTATTAATCAAGAGAATTAAATTTATTGCCCGACCCCTTTTGCATAATTGTAATTTGCCAGCGACATGTTGGGGACACGCAGTCCTACATGCAGCGAATCTCATCAACTTTAGACCATCGGCCTACAACATCCATTCACCTATGCAACTAGCGCAAGGGTCACCGCCGAAAATTTCTCATCTCAGGAGGTTTGGGTGCAAGGTTTATATACCTATACCCCCTCCGCAGCGTACTGCAATGGGCCCTCTCCGTAAGACTGGGATATACGTTGGTTATGAGACTGCATCCATAATCAAATATTTGGAACCCATGTCGGGAGATTTGCATACCGCCTGCTTCGCTAATTGTATTTTTGATGAGGATAATTTCCCAATATTAGAGGGAGAAAATCAACCCCTTGATGAAAAATATCAGGAAATTACGTGGGAAGCCACGGGAATTCATGCACATGACCCGCGCACTAGTGAAACAGAGAAAAAGGTCCAGAAGATCATTGACTTGCAAGCATTAGCAAACCAACTGCCTGATCACTTTAGTGATTTGAAGAGCGTGACTAAGTCGCATGTGCCTGCACGCAATGCACCGGAGAGGGTTGAAATACCAAAGAAAGCAGAAGGTATCCCTAATCCCATCCAGAGGCCTCAGAATAAAAGGACAAGAACTCTGGCTCCTCGAATCCCAAGTAACCGAGGACGTCCGGTGAAAAAGGATAAGAAGGATTTATCACAGCCGATCCCTGAAATCCCCCAAAATGAGAAGGGGAGTCAGTTGAGACCTGGCACAAGTATGACACCTTCAGAAAAGGGCATACCGGATCTGAATATCCCCATAGAAGAAGAAACCGGCATGGATGTGTGTGCACACATAGAAGCCAAAAAACTAAAGGGACTTGCCACCGCAATTGGAAGAAGCGATGCGCAAGGAGAAGCTTCAGAAGAAGCAATCGCTCCAGAAGTAGCAACTCATGAAGAAATAGCTATAAATTATGTGCACACAGGAGAGTCCATGAATAGGACAACAGCCAATATCGATATCTACTTCGCAAAGAAAATTGCCACAATCATCGATCTTGATCCCGAGCCAGCATCGCTCGCTGAATGTAACAAAAGATCAGATTGGAAAGATTGGAAGTAGGCAATAGAAACTGAATTGCAATCTCTGAACAAAAGAGAGGTGTTTGGGCCTATATGCCACACACCTCCCTATGTGCACCCTGTAGGGTACAAGTGGGTATTTGTTCGAAAGAGAAATGAAAGAAACGAAGTGGTCAGATACAAATCAAGGCTATTAGCACAAGGTTTCACTCAACATCCTGGAGTTGATTATGAAGAAACCTACTCCCCAATCATGAGTGGAATTACCTTTAGATATTTGATCTCAATGGCAGTGAACTTGAATTTAGAAATGAAATTGATGGATGTGGTAACTGCATACTTTTATGCAAACTTGGATTCAGAGATTTATATGAAAGTTTCTGAAGGAATCCCTCTCTCGAACCAAGACAGAGCAAATAGAAATATGTACAGTGTGAAACTCAGAAAGTCACTGTATAGACTGAAGCAATCTGGAAGAATGTGGTATAATCACTTAAGCGACTTTCTCTGCAAGAAAGACTACACGAATAATGAAGATTGTCCCTGTGTGTTTATATGGCGATCCCAGAATGGATTCTGTATAATCTCAGTGTATGTAGATGATCTGAATATCATCGAGACAATGAGGACATAAAAGAAGCAAGCTCCTACTTGGAGTTAGAATTTGAAATGAAAGATTTGGGCAAGACCAAATTCTGCTTAGGCCTACAGCTTGAGCATGTCCCTGAAGGAACATTGGTACATCAGTCGACCTACACCCAGAAGGTGTTAGAAAGGTTTGGCTTTGAGAATGCATACCCATCGAAAGTACCGATGATCGGAAGGTCTTTACAGCAAGAAAAGGATCCTTTCCGACCTAGAGAAGAGGGGGAGGAATTCCTAGGACCAGAATTCCCATAATTGAGTACAGTGGGAGCACTCATGTACTTAGTAAACTGCACTAGACCGGACATTGCATTTGCCATGAACCTATTAGCAAGGTATAGTGCAGATGTTGGATCGAAATCGGCATCAGAGGGGGGTGAATGTTGCTTCTTAAAATTATCCCCAAAAGGTATCCAATTAAAATGTTTTTCTCCAAACGCAACAAATGCTATGAAGAAAGAGCGCTCACTGGATACTGAAAGAAACTCAACCAACATGGAGAACCAAATAAAAATAGTCCAGAGAGTAGCCACCTGAAAGCATGTCTTCACGCTAGTCTGACCGAGAACAATAATCTGTTGCTTTGGTTGAGAAACTTCTCCAGAAAACAATGCGATTTGAGAATGAAGACTCTTTGAACCAAAAAGCTTAAATCCAAATTTAGGGAGATCAAAAAACCTAATTGAAAACAATTTTCATAGCACTGAGAGAGCTTTTAGAGGCAGTCCCAAAAACTGAATGAGATATTTCAGCTAGTTGCAACCGAAAAGAGATTGACTGCAGTAAAGAATTAAATCATAGCATTGGCACACATGCTGAACCAAAAATAGCTAGCTGTCCTCCTCTAAGCCGAAAGAACTAAGTCCAAGCATTGGCACAAATGCTGAATAGAAGACTGTTAGATGTCCTTCTCCAAGCCGAAAGAAATGCAGGAAGCACAGCCGAGAACAAAAAGAAATCAAGCCAGCCAAAACCTGAAACTAACTGCAAACTGTAGAAAATAAGAAGTCATTGAGGACTGAAAACAAAATCAGCAAGAGACTACAGCAGATCTCGGGCTTGACTAGTTGAGGGAAACCAGATTTTTGTCCAACATGAGGAGACAACAGATTGCAGAAGAAAACTGCTGCCCAATGTACAGCCAACTGAAAACCCAACTAAAACAAAAAGCAAAGAAGAAAGGCAAAAAGAAAGAAAGCAAACCGAAAAAGGATAAGCAGACAACCAACTGACCGAGACTGAACTTTGACAGTGCAGAATGAACTAATAGGAAGAACCAAATGGAAATCTGCTGCCAAGATCAAACTATCTTGCAGAAACATGTTGCAGAAAATAAACAAGAAAAGGTGCATTTCAGAGTAGGCAGCGGCAAGAAACAGTAAGCACTCAAGAAAACCGAAAAGAAAAATGAAGGCTGATCCAAAGCTACTCCTCTCAAGACCAAGGCATGAGACTGAGAACTAAATTGCAAAGAGGGACTAAGAAACAAGTAAAGGCAAACAACAGCTAAAAAGGAACTTGAGCAAACACAAAGAAGTAAGATTCAGATCTGAATAAATCAATACAAGACTTTCTTAGCTCGAGTCATAGACATACGCGATTACATATGAGGGATTTCTCAACTCATCTCTCTCTCAATCTCACACTAACTAAGTCCCCATACATGCTTGAAAATCAAGAACTCATAGCACGCATGCATAGGAGACAAACTCACACCTACTCTCTCAAACCATCTCTCTGTAAAATCTGTATATATCACTAGAGAGCATCTCTCTATTTATAGCCCTTCATAATGGGTTCACATTTGCTTTGCCCATTAAGCTTTTGTGCTTTACCCACTAACTCCAACCAAATCCACTTCCTTTAGTGCAGCTTTGCGTATTAACAAAAACGCCCCTCGTGCACCTTCTAGGAAGCTTCCTCATTCCTTGCCTTCCAAGCCACGCAGCCACCTTGAGTCGTCGTCGTCTTCGGCACACCCCGACCACTCCGACCTCAGCACCACCTGCCACGCCACCTGCCACCCCGATCTAATCCGGTCATCCCGTGCCTCGCCACGACTCCACATCGATGTCCTACAGCCATCACAGACAAGAAACAAATCACATAGCACCGCTCAAAATATTGTAACCATACAATAACATCAGAAGAAATACTCAAAGCCAAAACCGATCAAAACGAAAAATGAACGACTTAAGCACGTTCGACCTAGTTCAACAAGATCCGACCGAAGCCGATTGCACCGTGCAACGACATGGTCCAAACCATACAAACCAAACTCGACTTTCCTAAAACAGATGTCAATTACTCATCACACACACGGGGTCACCTCCACGTGTTCTCTCAGTAGAACCTACCAAAAGGCATTGGCAGGGCATAAAGGACATCTTCTGATACCTCCAAGGAAGCAAAGACCTTGGATTGTTCTACAGAAAGAATCAAGATCTGAACTTGATTGGCTATGCAGATGCTGGGTACCTGTTTGACCCGCATACCGCAAGGTCACAAACAGGCTATGTATTCCTGTGTGGTGGAACTGCAATTTCCTGGAAATCGTCCAAGCAAAGTCTCGTAACGACTTCTACGAACCACTTAGAAATTATAGCACTGTATGAAGCCGCACGAGAGTGCGCTTGGCTCCGTCGAATGATTCACCACATCCAGCAGTCATGTGGGATGAATATTGTGCAAACCCCCACAATTATCTATGAAGATAATGTAGCTTGCGTTGCACAAGTACAGACGGGCTATGTGAAGAGTCATCTCGCAAAACATATCAACCCCAAGTTCTTCTATGCTCATGAATTGCAAAAGATGGACGAGATTAAAGTACTGCATACTAAGTCATGTGAAAATCTAGCAGATTTGTTCACTAAATCACTCCCTGCATCTAGCTTTGAAAGGTGCGTGCGAGGAATTGGAATGATAAGACATAGAGAAGTGCATAATTTAGCGGGAGAATTCTCTCAAGCCCGCTAGTAAACCTTGATCCTGAAGACTGAATGAAATTGGGTGACTTGTACTCTTTTTCCTTGACGAGTTTTCCTAAAGTTTCTCGACCAAGGTTTTTAATGAGGCAATTCGTGCATCGCAGCATCAGATGTATCATGTACTCTTTCTCCAAATTTTTTCCACTGGGTTTTTATGGAGTTTTAACGAGGCATGAACGTGTCGGATGAGTGCCCAAGGGGGAGTGTTAGGAAACCTGGCCCGGGGCCGACAGACCTGGCCCATGGTGGGCACCTCACTAGAGACTATAAATAGAGAGTCGTACTGATATATTTTGTACTGATGCAATCAAAAATTAATAAAGAAAGACCAGGAGTTCACTCTACCTCTCTCTGTGTGTTCAATCTATTATTCTGTCTTCTGTGATTGATTCGATTTGTTCTAAGCAGAGGAATCGATCGACTGGTCGCCAGCGACGGTTCCTCAACATCTTCAACCCATCTTCAATTCCATTGTTTTTACACTGGAAATACCTTGATCTTTGTTCTGTGTTTTCTTTAATTTAAGCAACAACCCGTTCAAAGGATTCAATATTAATTTGTGAGAATACGAATATCGGTAGTTGCCACCCACTCAGAACAGCTCCACATGCATGGTTCCGTGTTCTCAAAATATCTAAGATCTTGATGGGATCAAGATCAGTGGTGAACAAGCACTTCTAAATTGCTTTGTTTGATTTCCTACCATGATCAAGAAATACTTGTCAAGAAGAGATGCGGTCCTAAAGGCTTCTACATGTGACGAGATGAAAAATTGAAAATTTGAAAAATCTGTGTTAGGAAGGGTTTCGGGTCCCTTTGCTGTTGAAATTGGATTAGAACTCGTGAGCTTAGGCTCAGCCCAAGTTTTAGGCCCAAGACTATAAATCGAGATGGGGTTAGGGGTTAACTCTGTGGCTTGTGGATATACTAATTTCGTGCTAGGGTTTAGGGATGCCAAGAGGGCACTTTGTAGTCACCATAATTCAGAAATAAAGAATAGATTTATTCCGAAGAAATTGGATCCGAGCGTTGCTGGCGGCGCATTTTTCTTCAGGTTGTTCTTGTTAGTGATATGCCCTAGAGGCAATCATGGAGATGATTGTATCATTTCTATGTTTATGATCTTTTGAATAATATGTTATTTTATCCATTGAATAAATATATTTTGTATTGATCAATAAGTATGTGACTTGTTCGTGAAACTCTTTATTTGTGTTCTGATGTTATTCTAAATTATCCCTGATCTTATATAATTACGTGGGACAATTATGATTAATAGATTAGCACATGTATTGATTGATGATCATATTTCACGGATCATAGATATGAGACATCAAATCAATAATGTGGATACATGTTAGAGAACATGATGTTGGATTGACCTACCATAAGACATTGCGGGAATTATTATATTCTTAATTGTCATCAGTTGGTCTCATACATAATGTACGTAGGATCCTTAGACTTGAGATCGTCATTATTTTCTACATGTATAATAGTTTACTCAGGGGTTACCAAACACTAGTCTGTGACTGGGTAGTCATAAAGGTAGTTTTCGGGTTTGCTATGAAACATGCGGAGGAATATGAGCGATCAAGATGGAATTTGCCTCTCATATATAACAGGAGAGATATCTCTGGGCCCCTCAATGTGATTGGATTAAGGAAGTGCATAGCCATGCCGAATGCGGTTGAGGAGTCAATCACAATGAGTAATCTATTATAAATTCGAGTGAAGGATCGAGCTATCACAGGATGACACGCTTCTCGCCTTGAGTTCGATCTGGTATCATGAGGCAAAGGGATTGGTACGTAAGCGCTGTATAGGTTTGTCTGATATGATTTTTATGTATGTTTGGGAGTCGTTATGTCTGCTAGGGACCACTACCGACTTATTGGCCAGAAAGGATTATTTCGGCCCATGGCCAAATATAGAAGAACCTACAGGGTCATACACTTAATGGACTGGAACTATAAAGGGCTGGATGATAGTTTTCGAGTGAGATTCAATTTCTACTTGTACCGGATATGGATCAGATTGGAGGCTATATAAGGAGAGGTGCAAGGGCTGAGGGAAGTATCCCGAAACACACCGGTCGAAACCCTAGCCGCCACCTCTCATAACCCCTACCGTGCGCGCTGGTGCTAGCACGCCAATGCACGGTGTTCCATCCCTAGACGTGTGGACTGCAGTAGAGGTACTGCTGTGACTACAGCGTTGATCGAGGCGATCGTGAGGAGGAGACAGTTGGTTGGAGGATGATCGGCTACTACCACTACACCAACATGCTCTTTGTTGAATCGGCTACTTCAGCCCAACTTCTGCTGCACCGTGCGTCTAGTGGTAATGATCCATGATCTCCTACTTGCATGGTTTCCTGGTTTACGTGGTAGAATTTTTTAATCTGCACTAGTGTAGCCTACTCGTATCCCAATAGTGGTATCAGAGCTAGGTTGTGCAGTTTTTGATCTAGATTGGTCGCATATAGTTGATATGTGGTGGTAGTAGATTGGATCTATTACTGATTTGATATAACAGCTTAGATCAGTTCATATTTTTGGATTGATTTAGGCATTGGTTGATAAGATCAACCGGTTTCGGTGGTAGTAGATGGGTTCGAAGGAGGTATGGAGTGATGGCACCAAGTTGCTATTCTTGCTGGAAACCTCCCATGCCAATCAATATGATTGATCAATGGAAAATCGGATTGATTAGATTGGTTCGAAATTGGGTTAATGTGATCAATGTGATGAAATTTTCAAGGGCGATTTCGTGAATAGGGACTGCTGACCTAGGTAATCATACCGCGCATTATAGGTGTTATGTGTTCATATCATGTGATAGAATTGGATTTTGCCTATAACTCATTTTTGTAGGGTTATGTGAATAGTATGGCCCATTGTGTATGTGATGCATGTATGAGTTTTTCATGGCCTGCGTGTCATATTGATTTATAGCCATAAGCTACATATTATTATATAATGGCCCGCGTGTCGACTTGTGATGCTTGATTTTTTATATGTAATTCATTGTTAACTGTTAGAAATAATAGCTAAATAGATGGATGTGGTGAACTCAAGCATTGATGGCTTGGTGGACAGGAAGCGTGGTGATGGAGATTGCCGTGCTAAGGGTCATACTATCGCACAGTTTAATATGATTTAATTATGAATGTTTTATGGTCTTGTTATGCTATTATCCATGTTATCATTATCTTGGGTGATTTTAACTTGATAAAATAGCATCCCTCTAGAAAAATTAAGTAAAACTTGATGCCCTTCCAGTAGTTGCACCTATCAAGATTTTGATCATTAACTGGTAAGTCTGCCAAAGTAGAGTGCCATTAATTATCTTAATAAGATAGGGTAAAGTTGTCGGGACCCGGAGCGGCAACTCCAGAACCCTCTGTGTTAATCGCACTATCCCAGGAAAAGCTAGTGCACACAGTATCACAAAGACAAATATCATGCGTAATGACAAACTTTATTTAACTAATATGAGCCTGATGGCCAAAGTTTACAATAATAGCAAAAGAAGACAGCGGAAGAAATACATAAAGCAGCAGCCCATCCAGCCTTCCCACAAGGCGAATGACTGTAAGACGTGGCCTAGTCGTCACCATCCTCACCGAAGTTGTAGGCGTCATCCTCTGGCAACAGATTTTAGCAAGGTGAGCACATAAAGTACTCCCAAGGTAAGCACACGAAGTGCTTACGCAAGTTACACCAGGGAAATATAACAGAGTGTATGCATGCATAAGGGGTTACAAAAGAAGGCATATTATGGTTTATTTGCATAAACAGTATCATTGGAGTAAATATCAATAATAAGTGCAAAAGCTGAATTTGATACAATAGATAGAAACAAGAATTTAACAAAATAATATCGTTAGTGCAGGCTCCGACCAAACACTAACCTAACCACGGGCATCCCACCCGGACCATCTTTTCCAAAACGAACTCGTACGGATTCCATCCATCCGCTCGGTTTTCAAAATCTCTCATGGATTCCATCCATCGACAAGGTTTTCGCAAACCATTTTGAAAAGCAAAGTCTAATCCGTGAAAAACTTTACTCAGCTTGCCCATGACCGTGGGCACGGCTATCCAGGATAGGTTATACACTCTGCAGAGGTTGTACAGCTTTACCCACAAGACACGATCATCCCGTTTTACCACTAGATTACACACTTCCTTAGGTGTGCGGTTAGGAGTCGTGACAAGGCCTTTACAATGATCCGTTGTCAACAAAATCACGCCGCCACTAAGGTTTCACCACAACATGAATCCACATGTTGGAGCCCCCTCTTGTGCCGTGTGAGACTTCTCACGGCCTACGCCGCGCTCACATTCAGCCTATAGCGAGATCATGTTGGAACTTCACAAATTAGTTGGCCAGGTCTGTCCCATACCAGACTTGTGGTAGTACGAAAGGGCTTTGCAATAGTAGCTCACAGACCGGTCCTTAATTGACTTAGGCTCAACCACAAACCCCCGTGCACGACAATCAACCACTGCGGCTCCAACCAACAGGGCATGCCTGCACCCACCACTCTAACCAATTGCCTAAGTCTAAACCAGTTTCATATTTTGTTTGAAAACATTTCATAACACTCCTTGACTCACCAAAGTCAAGATTACAGTTGAAAAGTTTATCATTTCATGTAAAAAGGTTATCATTTTATGTGAAAGATCGTCCCAAACCATAATTATCTTAAGCATGGCTAAGCATTTCTACAAAATTTCTAGTTAGTGCTATTGTACTAACTAGGTTTTATCTAGGGTTGACAAGGTACAATGGCATTCAAGTCAAATTTGGCTGTACAAAGGATTTAGGCATAACTACACTTTTAAACTGAATTTAAACTAGATTTGAATAAAATTACGCATGCATAATAATTTAAAAACAACATAATTAATTTAAAATATTAGGTTCAACATGATCAAAGGTGTAACTTGCCTTGCTCGAAGACCTGGTGCGAATCGTCGGCGTCGTTCTCTCCGAATTCGTCGAAATCTACGCGCGAAGAACCAAACAAATAAATTCAAATAAAATCCAAATAAAATCCAAAAATTATAAAATATATACTGCAACTTAGATTATGATTTTAGACGAATTTAGAAACTTGAATCACCGGATTCGGAGTTCGGACGACGGAGAACGAGCAATTGGAAGTTTGATCGGTTTGGAAATTCCAGAAAAATGCAAAACGAGGGAATATTCTCTGGAATCTTATTTTGGCTGATTTTTGGGGTATTTTGGAGTGTATGACATGTGGGGCCCGGTTGTCATTGACTAGCAAAAATTTTGGCCAAGCCCAAACCGAAAATTGCATTGCATTGGACTTGAACACACAACCTCATGCATGCATGCACTAACATGCACCCACTAGCCAAGTGGGCATTTAGTCTTTCTTGACAAAGGAGCAACAACAAATTAAATAAGCAAGGTTAAACATGGTTAGAGAAGAAAGCCACAGGGAGGCACACGGGGCGCACGGGAGACGAGCTCGCCGGCGGCCGGCGGTCGGCGGCGGGGCGGCGAACGGCGGCGGGGTGTACGGGATGGCGGCGCTACTCACCGGCGGCGGCGGGGATGGCCGGGGCGGCCAGCGGCGGCGGGAGGCGGTGGTGGCGGCGGTTGGGGATGGGGGTGGCCGGAGGAAGGTGGCCGGGCGGCGGCGGGAGGCGGTGGGAGGTGGCGCACGGCGGCGGGAGGAGAGGGGAGTGAAGGCCGGCCGAAGAAGGGGAGGGGAATGGAGAGAATGGTGGTGGGGAGGCCCTTTTATAGAAAGAGAGAGGAGGTGAAGGGATTTCGGTTTTGAGAGGGTTAATGGATGGAAAACGGCCGGGAGATTGATGAGGGTGATTAGGGCGTCCGTTTCCATGCCTTAATCGGGAGTTATGAGGGAGAAACGGTGGTTTTTATGAGCTCCAATTTGTCATCCATGGTGGAGGAGAGAGAGGGTGGGAGGAGGAAGAAGGGAAGGTTGAAGAAACATATGACATGTGGGGTCCATGTGTAATAGAGAGAGGGAGGAAGTGAAGGGGTACGGGCCGTCGGATTGTTGACACGTGGCAAGTGAGTGTTTCATGGCTCTTGGATTTTATGAAGGGGTAAGTGATCATGTGTGGCTAGGATTAAAACGTGGAGAGAGAGTGATTCAATCTGAGAGCGACACGTGGCGGGCTTGGATGAATTTGATTTTTATTTTCGGAATAAATTTCAGAAATTACTAGAAACTTCACAAACACTTGGAAAAATAGTATTTAATGTCTAAAAATTCCAGAAAAATTATAGAATATTCCTGGAAGCATTTTAGACTTAGTAAAAATATTTTTAATTTCATATTTGCATTTAATAATTTTATAAAATACTTTTTAACCTTTAAAATTGATTTTAAATTCCAGAAAAGCACAGAAAATCCGAATAAAAGCCAAATGCTTTTAAATACTTAATTTGAAATTATATTTTTACATAAACTCAAAATATTCTTTTATTTAATCATAATTTTATGTTTTTAGTTAAATTACTTTTGCAAAAGCCTTTTTCCAAAGCTGAAAAACAGACAAATAAAATCTCCAAAATTTAGGCAACCAAAGAACACTTTATTTTATTTAAATTAAATTAATTATTTTTTTTTACTGAAAATTTTGAAATAAACAGCTGGGCTGTTACAAACTACCCCCCTTAAAAAGAATCTCGTCCCCGAGATTCGCACGGGTTAGCAAAGAAATAGGTTTGGATCTTACTCTGTGTGGCTTGAGCGGAGATCTGGTTCAGACGTCCCTTTGCAAACTTCTGTGGCCTTTTGTTTGCTGTCTGGAGGTTGTTGGCAGTTGATGTTCCGGATGTACCATTCTTCATTGTCTGCTGTCTCTTGGGGCAGTTGTTGGCATAGTGTCCTGTCTCATGGCAGTTGAAACAGGTAACACCGGCTGCAGGGTTCTGGTCCTTCGGTGGGAAGCCAAATATCAAAGCCTTGTTGTCCTCGGTGTCGGTAAAGGTGTTGGCTGATACTCGCTCTTCTGTTATCGGTGACGGCTGAAATTTGACGGCATGTGGTAAGGTTCTTTTAACCTTGGAAAAGCTTCCGGAATTCATGTGCTGGGTGGACATTCTTCTTTTCCGATTTTCCATTTCCACAAACTTGCCCTCCTGGCGAATAGCCTTGCTGACTAACTGATGAAAATCTGCATAGTCACTTGATATCAACTGTACAGAAATATTGTCATTCAGGCCCTCCAAAAATCTTTCTTGTTTTGCTTCGTCGGTGGACACGTCCTCTGGTGCGTAGCGTGCCAGCTGGTTGAATTTCTGCAAGTATTCATTCACTGTACGGTTTCCTTGTCGCAGAGCTCTGAATTCCTTCTTCTTCAGGGTAGTGGTGCCAGATGGAATATGAGCCTTGCGGAAACTCTGAACAAACTCATCCCATGCGATGGCCTGAGGGTTGGCATGAGAAGCAATCAAGGTATCCCACCACTCGGATGCAGGTCCATTTAATTGGTGAGAAGCAAACAAGACCCTTTCTCGGTCAGTGCATTGCAGAATATCCAATTTCTTGCCAATCGCACGAAGCCAATCATCAGCATCCATTGGCTCGGTGCTGCTTGAGAAGGTCGGAGGCCTTATCCTCAAAAATTCTGACATCCGGTTTTGAGGAGCTTGAGCTGGTGGCTGAGGAGCATGCTGAGCAGGGTTGTTGATAGCTTGAGCTAACAGTTGAATCAACTGGTTTTGATTTGCCATCATTTGAGCCCAGTCAGGTCCAGCTGCTGGTGGAGGCGGAGGAATAGGGGCGGACTGACTTCCTTGAGCGTCGTTGTTGTCATTGGGGTTGCCTTCCATAGCATTCCTTCTTGTGTTCACCATCTTGCTGGAGTTTAGGTGAGAGGAGGGTTAAGTCAAAGGAGGGGAAGGGGTTGTTTTTGCCCAACGCAAAACACTGACTTAGCAAAAACTTTTTAAGCAAACAATAGTTATGGCTGCCGACAAAAGGGAAAAATGACAGCACATAACCTCGTCTACTGTCTAGCTTAACAACTTAACCTAAAAGGGTAAGGGTTGTCTTGGAGTGATCCTTCACAGCTCTTGACGTACGAAGCATGATCCTTTGGTGCAAAGATTGAGGTTGCGGCGGAGTCGATGAAGTTCAACCATTGCCCATCTATAGTTGTTTTGAGCAAGAGAAGATTTAGAAATAAATTTTCAAGTAATGACATAAAGATAAGGGAGAATTGGAAGACGAGAGCAAGCAAAGATTAAGAGATAAGGGTAGCATAGATTGAGAGGTAAGAATAAGAAAACTTTTGAAATTACTTGTTATTAAAATATATCCTTAAGGTCCAACCATTCTATTCTATCTACGGTCACGTCTTAGAGTCATTATTGCTCTGATACCATCTCTGTCGGGACCCGGAGCGGCAACTCCAGAACCCTCTGTGTTAATCGCACTATCCCAGGAAAAGCTAGTGCACACAGTATCACAAAGACAAATATCATGCGTAATGACAAACTTTATTTAACTAATATGAGCCTGATGGCCAAAGTTTACAATAATAGCAAAAGAAGACAGCGGAAGAAATACATAAAGCAGCAGCCCATCCAGCCTTCCCACAAGGCGAATGACTGTAAGACGTGGCCTAGTCGTCACCATCCTCACCGAAGTTGTAGGCGTCATCCTCTGGCAACAGATTTTAGCAAGGTGAGCACATAAAGTACTCCCAAGGTAAGCACACGAAGTGCTTACGCAAGTTACACCAGGGAAATATAACAGAGTGTATGCATGCATAAGGGGTTACAAAAGAAGGCATATTATGGTTTATTTGCATAAACAGTATCATTGGAGTAAATATCAATAATAAGTGCAAAAGCTGAATTTGATACAATAGATAGAAACAAGAATTTAACAAAATAATATCGTTAGTGCAGGCTCCGACCAAACACTAACCTAACCACGGGCATCCCACCCGGACCATCTTTTCCAAAACGAACTCGTACGGATTCCATCCATCCGCTCGGTTTTCAAAATCTCTCATGGATTCCATCCATCGACAAGGTTTTCGCAAACCATTTTGAAAAGCAAAGTCTAATCCGTGAAAAACTTTACTCAGCTTGCCCATGACCGTGGGCACGGCTATCCAGGATAGGTTATACACTCTGCAGAGGTTGTACAGCTTTACCCACAAGACACGATCATCCCGTTTTACCACTAGATTACACACTTCCTTAGGTGTGCGGTTAGGAGTCGTGACAAGGCCTTTACAATGATCCGTTGTCAACAAAATCACGCCGCCACTAAGGTTTCACCACAACATGAATCCACATGTTGGAGCCCCCTCTTGTGCCGTGTGAGACTTCTCACGGCCTACGCCGCGCTCACATTCAGCCTATAGCGAGATCATGTTGGAACTTCACAAATTAGTTGGCCAGGTCTGTCCCATACCAGACTTGTGGTAGTACGAAAGGGCTTTGCAATAGTAGCTCACAGACCGGTCCTTAATTGACTTAGGCTCAACCACAAACCCCCGTGCACGACAATCAACCACTGCGGCTCCAACCAACAGGGCATGCCTGCACCCACCACTCTAACCAATTGCCTAAGTCTAAACCAGTTTCATATTTTGTTTGAAAACATTTCATAACACTCCTTGACTCACCAAAGTCAAGATTACAGTTGAAAAGTTTATCATTTCATGTAAAAAGGTTATCATTTTATGTGAAAGATCGTCCCAAACCATAATTATCTTAAGCATGGCTAAGCATTTCTACAAAATTTCTAGTTAGTGCTATTGTACTAACTAGGTTTTATCTAGGGTTGACAAGGTACAATGGCATTCAAGTCAAATTTGGCTGTACAAAGGATTTAGGCATAACTACACTTTTAAACTGAATTTAAACTAGATTTGAATAAAATTACGCATGCATAATAATTTAAAAACAACATAATTAATTTAAAATATTAGGTTCAACATGATCAAAGGTGTAACTTGCCTTGCTCGAAGACCTGGTGCGAATCGTCGGCGTCGTTCTCTCCGAATTCGTCGAAATCTACGCGCGAAGAACCAAACAAATAAATTCAAATAAAATCCAAATAAAATCCAAAAATTATAAAATATATACTGCAACTTAGATTATGATTTTAGACGAATTTAGAAACTTGAATCACCGGATTCGGAGTTCGGACGACGGAGAACGAGCAATTGGAAGTTTGATCGGTTTGGAAATTCCAGAAAAATGCAAAACGAGGGAATATTCTCTGGAATCTTATTTTGGCTGATTTTTGGGGTATTTTGGAGTGTATGACATGTGGGGCCCGGTTGTCATTGACTAGCAAAAATTTTGGCCAAGCCCAAACCGAAAATTGCATTGCATTGGACTTGAACACACAACCTCATGCATGCATGCACTAACATGCACCCACTAGCCAAGTGGGCATTTAGTCTTTCTTGACAAAGGAGCAACAACAAATTAAATAAGCAAGGTTAAACATGGTTAGAGAAGAAAGCCACAGGGAGGCACACGGGGCGCACGGGAGACGAGCTCGCCGGCGGCCGGCGGTCGGCGGCGGGGCGGCGAACGGCGGCGGGGTGTACGGGATGGCGGCGCTACTCACCGGCGGCGGCGGGGATGGCCGGGGCGGCCAGCGGCGGCGGGAGGCGGTGGTGGCGGCGGTTGGGGATGGGGGTGGCCGGAGGAAGGTGGCCGGGCGGCGGCGGGAGGCGGTGGGAGGTGGCGCACGGCGGCGGGAGGAGAGGGGAGTGAAGGCCGGCCGAAGAAGGGGAGGGGAATGGAGAGAATGGTGGTGGGGAGGCCCTTTTATAGAAAGAGAGAGGAGGTGAAGGGATTTCGGTTTTGAGAGGGTTAATGGATGGAAAACGGCCGGGAGATTGATGAGGGTGATTAGGGCGTCCGTTTCCATGCCTTAATCGGGAGTTATGAGGGAGAAACGGTGGTTTTTATGAGCTCCAATTTGTCATCCATGGTGGAGGAGAGAGAGGGTGGGAGGAGGAAGAAGGGAAGGTTGAAGAAACATATGACATGTGGGGTCCATGTGTAATAGAGAGAGGGAGGAAGTGAAGGGGTACGGGCCGTCGGATTGTTGACACGTGGCAAGTGAGTGTTTCATGGCTCTTGGATTTTATGAAGGGGTAAGTGATCATGTGTGGCTAGGATTAAAACGTGGAGAGAGAGTGATTCAATCTGAGAGCGACACGTGGCGGGCTTGGATGAATTTGATTTTTATTTTCGGAATAAATTTCAGAAATTACTAGAAACTTCACAAACACTTGGAAAAATAGTATTTAATGTCTAAAAATTCCAGAAAAATTATAGAATATTCCTGGAAGCATTTTAGACTTAGTAAAAATATTTTTAATTTCATATTTGCATTTAATAATTTTATAAAATACTTTTTAACCTTTAAAATTGATTTTAAATTCCAGAAAAGCACAGAAAATCCGAATAAAAGCCAAATGCTTTTAAATACTTAATTTGAAATTATATTTTTACATAAACTCAAAATATTCTTTTATTTAATCATAATTTTATGTTTTTAGTTAAATTACTTTTGCAAAAGCCTTTTTCCAAAGCTGAAAAACAGACAAATAAAATCTCCAAAATTTAGGCAACCAAAGAACACTTTATTTTATTTAAATTAAATTAATTATTTTTTTTTACTGAAAATTTTGAAATAAACAGCTGGGCTGTTACAAAAGTGTTGAACACTTCATGCGTAATATTAGTTTAACTTGACTAGGCTATCAAAATAGTTTTGGGTCTAGGGGTGTAGTGTTGAGGTCGGGACATATGGATGTCACTCAACAAACAAGAGTTACATATGATGTAATTAGCAAGGTATTGCTTACCTACATCGCTAGGTTTTTAGTAGTGATGCCAAAGCTCACTAGGACTTAGTGAAATATGGATCTTGACTCACCATATGTTATTAGAGGGTACATGTTTTTAAACATATAGTAAGAGTATCTTTTGTTAAATTGTTTAATGGAAGATTTTACATAAACATAGTGCTGATTTTTGCATATACTTTTTATGTTGTAGACAATACCATCTACTTCCTCCACACCCAGTTTTAACCTGCGATCTATTCTTGAGAAAGAAAAACTAAATGGAACAAACTTTATTGATTGATATCATAACTTGAGAATTGTTCTCAAGCAAGAAAAGAAGGAATATGTTCTAGAGGTTTCATATCCAAATGAACCAGCTGCAGATGCTACTCGTGCTCAAAAGAATGATTATGAGAAACATTGCAATGACTCACTTGATGTTAGCTGTCTCATGCTTGCCACCATGAACTCTGAGCTTCAGAAGCAATATGAGAACACAGATGCCTACAATATGATTATGGGTCTTAAAGGCATATTTGAGAACCAGGCAAGGGCTGAAAGGTACAACACCTCTAAGTCATTGTTTGCGTGCAAGTTAGCTGAAGGAAGTTCGGTCAGCCCTCATATGATCAAGATGATTGGATACATTGAGAGTTTGAAAAAACTTGGTTTTCCCTTTAGCCAAGAGTTGGCTACTGACGTGATTCTGCAGTCACTCCCTCCGAGCGTTGAGCCAGTCATTTTGAACTTCCATACGAATGGCGTGGAGAACTCAATGATCGAGTTGCATGGGATGCTCAAGTCAGCTGAGGAGAGTATCAAGATGATATCTCGAGTATCAAATTTAAGCTTCAGAAGCTCAAGATTGGTGCTGTAGCTGATACCATTTACTATCATTGCCAAGGGACTGAACATTGGAAGAGGAACTACAAGAAGTACTTGGCAAAACTGGAAAAGAAGAAGGGAAGCAAGACTTCTACTTCAGGTATAAATGTTATAGAAATAAATCTTGCTACTTCTCATATTAGTTCTTGGGTATTTGATACCAGGTCGGTTGCTCATATTTGCAATGCGATGCAGGGGATGACAAGGAGTAGGAATTTGGCAAGAGGCGAGGTCAATCTTCATGTACGCAATGGAGCAAGAGTTACTGCATTGGTTGTTGGCATTTTATCATTATCTTTACCGTCAGGATTAGTTTTGGAATTAAATAATTGTTATTATGTTCCTGCCTTAAGCAAAAACATTATTTTTGCTTCATGCTTAGGAGCAGAAGGTTACGAGTTCAGAATAAAGAACAATTATTGTTCAATTTATTTGAATGATGTGCTTTATGGTCATGCTCCATTGATAAATGGATTATATATGTTCTAAATCTTGATGATGTGCCTGTCTATAACATTAATGCTAAGAGGCTTCGGCCTAATGATTTGAATCCCACTTATATTTAATATTGTCGTTTGGGTCACATAAATGAAAAGCGTATGGTGAAGCTCCACAAAGATGGTTTTCTAAACTCATTTGATTTTGAATCATTTGAAACATATGAGTCTTGTTTACTTGACAAAATGACTCAGACACCTTTCACTGGTGTAAGTGAGACGGCAAATAACTTGCTGGTCTTAGTACATTCAGATGTATGTGAACCAATGAGTTCAATAGCTAGAGGTGGTTTTCATTATTTCATAACTTTCACTGATGACTTTAGTAGATATGGATACATCTATCTAATGAGGCACAAGTCTGAATCATTTGAAAAGTTCAAGGAATTTTACAATGAGATATAAAATCAACTTGGCAAGACAATCAAAGCCCTATGATCAGATCCTGGAGGTGAATATTTGAGCCATGAGTTTGGTGATCATCTAAAGCAATGTGGAATTGTTCCATAGCTAACTCCGCCGGGAACACCTTAATGGAATGGGGTGTCTGAACGATGGAATCGGACCTTGTTAGACATAGTTCGGTCAATGATGAGCTAATCTGATCTGACATTATCCTTTTGGGGTATACTCTAGAAATAGCTGTGTTCACATTAAATAAAGTTCCATCAAAAGTTGCAGAGAAGACACCATATGAGATATGGACTGGGAAGCGTCCCAGGTTGTCTTTTCTCAAAATATGGGGATGTGAAGCATATGTAAAATGTTTGATGTCTGACAAGCTCACACCTAAATCTGATAAATGCTTCTTCGTGAGGTATCCTAAGGAAACTAAAGGATATTATTTTTATAAAAGGGATGAGAACAAAATGTTTGTTGCCCGAAACGGTGTCTTTTTGAGAAAGAGTTTCTCTCAAAAGGAGTTAGTGGGAGCCTAGTGAGACTCGAAGAAATTTGAGAGATATCAGAAAATGTTTCAGCTCTTACTGAACCTCTACAAAGTGTACAAGATGTTGTAGAACCTGTGGAAAAGGCACCAGTCTCATGTAGGTCTGAAAGGCCACGTCAATTGCCGATAAGGTATCAACATGACATTTTATTGTTAGACAATGATGAGTCTAAGACTTATGAGGAAGCGATGATGGGCCCGGACTCTGAGAAATGGCTTAGAGCCTTGAGATCCGAAATTCAATCTATGTATGATAATCAAGTTTGGAACTTGTTGATCCACCCGATGGCGTGAAAACCATGAGTACAAGTGGGTTTTTAAGAAAAATATAGACATGGATGGAAATGTTCATATCCACAAGGCACGATTGGTGGCGAATGGTTTCAAAGAAATTTAAGGTGTTGACTATGATGAAACCTTCTCACCCGCTGCTATGCTTAAGTCTGTCCGGATCATTCTAGCTATTGCTGCATATTTTGATTATATGATATGGCAGATGGATGTCAAAATAGCTTTCCTAAATGGAAACTTAAGTTTTCCTCAAAGGCTCCAAAGCTCCCAAAAAGTGGCTTTTTCTCCACCATTCTCCCCCTTTTGGCAATAAAATCATCAAGGTTCTTTGGAGGAAAATAAAGCATGGTGTGGCTGAATTTTATTCAATGCTAAGCAATTAGAGCTATGAAGATTATCCAAATTGACTTTTGAGTATTACACCAAGCCATAACACATATGAATGCTATCTAGATCATGACAAGATATGCATAATCAAGCCAAGCCACATAAGTAACAATCTAAATATTAGATGAATTTCTTAGCATGTCAAGCCATTTAAGATCAAAGTCTAGCTAGAGGTATCCAAAGATGATGCAAGCCATGTCAATAATCTAAGTGGAACCAAGAAGCTAGAATTGAGTCAATTTAGAGTGCTACAAGTTCAAGAATAAATCATTTGGTCAAACACTTTAATCTTTTTGTAATTAAGCAAATTGAGCACAATTGACACATTTTTCTTTGAAACCAATGGTCATTTCCAACCAAAATTGTAGTCATGTGCTAGATCTCAAGCCTTATGCGACCATTCCAAGCAAAAAGCTTAAGAAGATGATCTTGGTCATCCAAAACTCCCCCTGAGTTCATGCCCAGTGCAATGGCAAGCAGTCTCATGAGAAAGAATTGGTGAGATCATTTTTTTCACACATAAAGAGATCTTTTTGCTTTTTAAATAGTTGTACTAACTCATGATTTCATCAAGAACCTAGCATAGCTCAATCTAACGCTCAACAAAGATTCAAAGCTCAACTTAGCCTATTTGACATAGCATGAATCATAAGAGGATAACTAAGGATAGACTGGTCTCAAGAGCTAACATGACATGTCTTAATTCAAGTTATGCAATTTTAATTAACTTATCAATGGCAAAGGCTTGATGAAACATATGAAGTAATGATAAATCTAGCAAATAAGCACAAATCATGGCAAGATGTAAAGCATTGTAAACATGTCATATAAGGATAATAGTCAAGGCTCCATGTAGTTATATCACAATGCAGAATGCTGAAATGCAAGAAAATCCAGCTCCCCCTCAACATGTGATGCACTTTTAGTTCAAGTTGAGTTATGTCAATATTAAGCTCCAGAAGCTCTCAAATGAACTCCCCCTGAACCAAAGCTAAAAGCTGAGAAGCTGGCAAAGAAAGCTGAAAAGGCATTCCTTAAAGCATAGAGAAGATATAGATGATACTATGGCTCAGACAGACTCTTATCTACCCCATATGATACTAGGACTATCAACTGCTCATCTAACATACTAAGGAGCAAACACGTTCCCTGTCTACCCAAGGGTGGCCCAACCCTTGCTAGAACCTATAAGAAGTGAGTGAGCACGACCTAGTGAGAAGAGGAACAACTAATAAGCAACATCCTAAAGTCACAAAATGAGAGGAAGAAATCTAAGCAACTAGACAAGAGAAACACTCTAATCTATGCTGAGAGGACTAACCCAAATGCACCCCGATGCAATGCAACAAAATGAGAACAGGAGCATAAAATATAGGATAAGACAGTAAAGCATAGAGCTCTCCCTCACTACAGTCCATAAGGACAAACCACCCCAAGCTCTCCCCGCAAGGCTGAAAATCTAGAGCTATCCAATGGCTTGGTGAAGATGTCAGCCAACTGGTGGTCACTCTCCACAAACTGGAGCACTATATCACCCTTCTCCACAAGGTTTCTAAGAAAGTGATATCGAATATCAATGTGCTTGGTCCGAGAATGCTGCACTGGGTTCTTAGCAATGTTAATAGCAGAAGTGTTATCACAAATGATGAGGACATCACTTCTTCAGATACACACAACACTCCTCCACTTGACATTAAAGGACCAATCACTAGAGCTCGCGCCCGACAATTGAATTTACAGGTGAGCTCGTTCCTAAGTACTACTTTTTGTTCATTTGAGAATCGATTGCTACCTAATGATTTAATTATGATTAGGAACCATGGAGAGGACCTGGAACCAGGTGAGCCCGACAACATGAAGCACAAGTCTAGCAAGGGCGGTCGAATCATGTTGGAGGCCCAACTCAAGCCGACTTCGAATCCAATTCGGAGTCCAGGACCAGGCCACACTAAAACGGACGCCCAGATCACATCCAGGCTCCGTTTTGGATGTTCTACATATGGATGGAAATCTGAGAAGACGACCTTTCGAATGGCTCTAGTCCCATGTCAAAATTTCTTCTGAGTCAACAGGAATCGATGAAACAAGTGAGCGTTCAGAATCTATTAGGGTGCTGCGCCACCGTCTTTTGGGCTGTTGGCTTTGTATCGTGTTGGAGCCCATTAGGGCGTGTCCAGGGGTTTTGCACGCCCCTCACTCCTCTATATCCAGCTGCCACCCCCACCATTAGGGTTTGGGTTTTGTTTAGATTATTTTGTCTTCAAACAGTTTCGTCGTTCATCGGTTTGTGAGACCCCAACTTTCGAGTGCTAAATCAATACATCTGCAATTCAGTTGTGTTCTTCCTTGTTCTTGCTTGTGTTCTTCGATTCGCAGGCGAGGATTAGCCTTCTTGGTGAGGTCAACCGGGCTGTGCACGGTTGATAACCTGAGGAGACGTGGTGCTGCGATTACGGGGTTCGGAACGTGTTGTTCGGAAGCCGGATCGATTTGTGTCGCGCCTCCACCAAATTGAACATATCCAGAACCTGTTGGAAGATTGGGACCCCGTTCCTATCAACAAATGAGTGGAACACTGTCTATAACTAACCCAAAGTCCCGCAGGGTCGAAGCCATCCAAAGTACCTGGCTGCAGTAACTGGCTGTGGCAACGTACTCGGCCTCTGCAGTGGACTGTGCAACACCGGACTGCTTCCTAGAAGACCAAGAGACAAGAGAAGTGCCAATGAATTGGTAAGTGCCAGAAGTGCTCTTCCTATCTATCCTACAGCCAGCAAAGTCTGCGTCCGAATAGTAATGTGACGATGGCCCGATCTTCCGAGAGGTACTAATAAGTCGATTGTGGAGAACTCGATGTTGATGATCCAAAGGCTCCGACCAAAATAGATCGAACCCCTCGCAATCACTACACCACTGCTCCGTTGGTTATCAACCGTGCCGAACACGGTTGACCTCGCCAAGAAGGCTATCTCCTGCAAGCGAATCGAGAACACAAGCAAGAGAGTTCAAGATGCAATCTGAATTTGTATTGCGAATAAAGATTAAGTTCACAAGTTGGGGTTCCTCAACTAAACATGCGGCGAAACTGCTAAGCAGAATAATATCTTAAGAATAAACTCTAGGAAAACTAAAGAGATGCGACCTCCTTAAATAGGGGAAGGGAAAGCCGCACTTATCTAATGACAAGGGATGCGGTACTAATCGTGGTTACTGTTCATGCGGCCGTGGTACTGTTCATGTGAACAGTACCGGCCCAAATAGCCTAAGTTACAAGGCCCTCGGCCCACTTTGACTCGGATTGGAAAAGTGATATGTCTTCTTTCATAGTTTCTGATCTGCGCGGATAGAGTTTGGAGGTGTGACCAGATCCATCTGAAAGTAGACTCCAAGAGCTTTTCAGCGAGTACTCACGGGCCCTGAGAAGCCTTTTGGATTAAAAGTTATGGCCGTTTGAAGTAGACGCTGTTACAAAGGCCGAATCTGAATCGAACTCGCGAACAGGACTTGGATTGCGCTTGACGGTTCCACTTCTACACTTGAGCTCGCGTGGTCCTTCACCACGGTTCCTAAGGACAATTAAATCATCACAAGAATTAAGTAGTATGCCATTCTTTGAAATATTTGTATGCAAACTTAGGAACGCATTCACCTGATGGTTAAGTTGACGTGCCCGCGCTCGAGTCATTGGTCCTTGTATCATAGTTTCAGTTTGTTGAGTTTCTTGTGGAGTTGGCACAGTTGTATCTATGGAAAGGATGTCCTCATCATCCTCCCCTTCTTGAATTGGAGTCATCCTCGACTCAAGCTCATCTTCCACGCCCAAGCAAGATCGCAAATCTGCAATGTTAAAGGTGGGGCTAAACCCAAAATCTGCAGGCAAGTCTAACTTATATGCATTATCATTAATACGTTCAAGCACTCTAAAAGGACCATCTGCATGAGGCATGAGTTTAGACTTTCTCAAATCAAGAAATCGTTCTTTACGCAAGTGTAACCACACAAGATCACCAGGTTCAAAAGTAATATGCTTGCGTCCTTGACTGCCAGCAACTTTATATTTAGCATTCATAATCTCAATGTTCTCTTTAGTTGTCTCATGCATCTTACGTATCAAATCAGCACGTTTTTGCGCATCAAAATTTACCTTCTCAGAAGCTGGAAGAGGCAACAAGTCGATAGGTGCACGAGGTATGAAACCATAAACAATCTCAAATGGGCATTTCTTTGTGGTAGAATGCAGCGAATGATTATAAGAAAATTCCACATGAGGCAAACATTCCTCCCACATTTTTAAGTTCTTTTTAAGCACAGCCCTAAGCATAGTAGACAATGTTGTATTGACTACCTCAGTTTGTCCATCGGTTTGGGGATGACAAGTAATAGAAAATAACAGCTTAGTTCCCAACTTAACCCACAAGGTTCTCCAAAAATGACTAAGAAATTTAGCATCACGATCTGAAACTATCGTATTCGGAATACCATGCAAGCGAACAATTTCCTTAAAGAACAAATCAGCAACATTTGTAGCATCATTGCTTTTATGACATGGTATAAAATGAGCTATCTTAGAGAATCTATCCACGACAACAAAAATACTATCCCTCCCCTTCTTTGTTCTAGGAGGCCCTAAAACAAGGTCCATAGAAATATCTTCCCAAGGTATGTTGGAACAGGAAGAGGCATGTATAAACCATGAGGGTTAAGTCGTGACTTAGCTTTTTGGCCCGTGGTGCAGCGAGCAATGTAGCGTTCGACGTCACGCCTCATCTTTAGCCAATAAAAGTGGTGGGACAGAATGTCCTCGGTCTTCTTCACGCCGAAGTGACCCATCAATCCTCCTCCATGCGCCTCCTATAACAACAAAAGACGAACGGAACCAGCAGGAATGCATAGCTTGCTAGCATGGTATACGAACCCATCATGCACAACAAATTTACTCCAACCCTTTCCCTCTTGATAATTTAGCAACACATCTTTAAAATCAGCATCATGCACATATTGCTCCTTTATTGTCTCTAACCCAAAAATTTTGAGGTCAAGTTGTGAAAGTGTGGTATATCTCCTAGACAATGTATCAGCTATCACATTTTCTTTGCCCTTTTTATATTTAATGACATATGGAAAAGATTCAATAAACTCAATCCACTTAGCATGTCTACAGTTTAGGTTGTTTTGACTTCGAATATGTTTCAAGGATTCATGATCGGAATGTATTACAAACTCTTTGGGCCATAAATAATGTTGCCATGTCTCCAAAGTTCGAACAAGAGCATATAATTCTTTATCATAGGTAGAATAGTTCAAACTAGGTCCACTTAATTTTTCAATAAAGTAAGCAATAGATTTTCCTTCTTGAATTAACACACCCCTAAGACCTATGCCACTAGCATCACATTCTAATTCAAAAGTCTTGCTGAAATCAGGAAGTTGAAGCAAAGGGGCGTGTGTTAACTTATCTTTGAGAGCGTCGAAAGCTTGTTGGTGTTTGGTGGCCCAAGTAAAAGGAACACCCTTCTTTGTAAGCTCATTCAGTGGCGCAGCGAGGGTGTTGAAATCTCGAACAAAACGCCGATAGAAACCAGTGAGCCCGAGAAAACTCCAGACTTGTGTGACCGTTTTAGGAGGCGGCCAACTCTGGATAGCGATGATCTTGGCTTGATCAACTTCAATGCCTTGTGGAGTAAAAATAGCCAGGAAAAGAGACTCGATCCGTGTCGGGCCCCCGGATTACCAAACCCGGACCCTCTGTGTATTACTGCACTAGTCCCAGATCAAAGCTAGTGCACACAGTTAAACAGAATGGAAAACATCACCAACAACGATTTATTTCAATAATTAAGAGTACTGACCGAAAGGTCTCATTATTACAACTGAGGTTTCATTGACCTCGCACACACGAAACAAAGCGGAAGCAAAAGATAAAATCGATGACGACCCATCAATACGCCACAGTCAATTGACTGGGGAAGCGCGACCTAGTTCTCTGGGAAGAATCCATCACATCCACAAGCGAAGCAGTAGTCGTAGTCACCTTCTTGAGCTTCAACTTCCTCTGAGATTTATTTTTGAGTGTAGCATGTGAGTACATAAAGTACTCCGCAAGTCTTGGGAAAAATGCATAGATGCAAGGCTTGACAAAGGAAGGCTATATGGCTCTTTTGCACAAAGCAATATTTTAATTTCAATTGCTACTAATTATTTTCGAAGGCATCAATTTACTAAGGTAAATGATTTTAACAGAACTAACAATTATACTCTAGTGAAGGTTCCATCTACCAACACTAGTTATTCTTTTTCAACTGATCAAGTTTAAAACTGCGGGTTCCATCCACCCTCTCTGGCTCCATCTGCCAGGATACCCTTCCGAGAGTTCCCTCCACTCTCGGAATTCAAAAATTTGATTTTAAAACCAAAACCAGAAATCTACCATGTGAATGCATTCCTTGCCCGCCCTTGACCGTGGGCACGGCTATTCGAATAGTTTTACACTCTGCAGAGGTTGTACAACTTTACCCACAAGAGATAAATTATCCTAAAAGTCAACACGCTTCCTTTGGCATGAGACCCAGATAAAATATCACAAAGCCTTTACCTTACTCTAATCTAGCTAGATACCACCCGCTGAGGTTTCACCGCAGGTAGGCTAACTGCCCGAACCGAAGCCCCCTCTTGCGCCATATGAGTACAGTAAATCCCTGTCCCTCACTGTGAATAACCAGTCCATCCCTGGCACCCACTTTCCACTGGTGGCACCTAAACTAGACTATCATAAGTTAGTCAGCTAGGTCGTACCCATATAGACTTGTGGTTGTACGGTAGTGCTCAGTCTGGGCAAACACAAGCGTCGGTCCTTAATTGACTAGGGTGGAACATACACTTAACAAGTTCTCGTGCTTTCTGCACCAACCCAAACTAACCATCCACCCTAATCTAAACCAACTTTCACATTTTTATTTTATTTTAAAAGAACAGTGACAACTCCAATTGCCACTACATTTATAAACACCAGGGTTTCAACAATAAATCTTAATTTCCCTTTTTTTTCAAGAATTCAAATATATTAAATAGCATGACTAAGCATTTCACTACCATACTATTATTCACAATGATTTAGTAATAATCTCATTATTGAGACAAAGGAAGTTCTAGGGTGACAAAGGTACAAGGCACTCAATTTCAACGGAGGGTATAACAAGATTGGAATAACTAATTCCTTAACATTGAACTAGAGTATTATGTAAATAGCAATGCACATAATTTGAAATAATTAAAACATTTCAAAAACATAGGTTGCAAGATGATCAAAGGAGACTTGCCTTTCTGCAGGTTCTCTGGGTCTTCTTGCTGTTGGGTGGAGGGATCGTCGACGACGTTGGAATCTACGCGGGAAAAGACGAAGCAAACAAAGCAAATAAATACAAACAAAATTCAAATAAAATCCAAAAATTCAAAAGAGGCCATATTTGGATAGATCATGATTTTAGATGAATTTAGAAATTTGAATGGCTGAAATCGGAGTTAAAATGAGAAAGTTATGACCTTTGGAAGTTTTATATCGGAGAAAAAGATTGTCTTCGGGAATCAACGTGGTCGGAGAGGGAGATACGACCACGGCTATCGCGGTCGGGAGGGTTACGACCACTGCAAACGCGATCGGAGGGCTACGACCACGGAAAACGCGATCGGAGGGACTACGACCACGACAAACGCGATCGGAGGGCTACGACCACGACAAACGCGATCGGAGGGCTACGACCACGGCAAACACGATCGGAGGGCTACGACCGAGAGGTGCTACGACCACGTAGTCGGGCCTGCGACCACGGTCAAGCTGACGAGTACCTGGTTACTTACGACCACTCGGATGGAGCTTACGACTACGCAGAAGACTTACGACTTACACAGAAGACTCACGACTACGCAGAAGTCTTACGACTACGAGACAACGCAGTCGGAATACGATCACACAGTTGCTTGCGACTACGGCAACAAGTTTGAGATGATCGGGGGTGCTACGACCACTACAAAATCGAAGAAGTTACGACCACGTAGTCGATTTACGACCACAGCCGAACTGACGACTACCCGGCTATTTACGACCACGTAGTCGCTCACGACCACACAGACGCGTACGACTTCGACCACACGGAAGGGTTTTACGACTACGACCACACAGAAGGGTTTTACGACTACGACCACACGGATGGGTTGAGCGGCTGAAGCCGAGAGCTGCTACAGGTCCTACGACCCTGACTCAAAGTGATCGACAACGAGTTTAAGTGGTCGTATGGTATTGCAGACGGTCGAAAAGGACTCTAACATGGTCGTACGGGATTCTAAGGGTTTGGAATCGATCGTAAACAATCTAGGGCGGTCGTAAGACTCTACGACTATTGGAAACACTGACTTGACATGGTCGCTGGCGACTGCGCTCTGGACCTGGGAGTCGCCGGGGCTCCGGCGCTCGGCGGCAGCCGACGAACGGTGCTATAGAGAGAGAGCGACACGGGGATCACGATGGTACCGGGTAGACTTACCGACGGTGACCGGAGATGAGTCGGCAACGGCGACGACGACGACGACGATCCGGCGCTGATCAACGTCGGGAAACAGGGTGGTCGAGGTTCGCAAAGGCTCGGGGAAGATCCTCAAGGCGACGGCCGGCTTGGGGAAGACCGGAGGCTTGGCAATTGCTCGCTGACGATGCGCCGAGACTCAGAGACGGCACGCGCACGGCGAGGGAGATGCTCGGGCTCGACAAGGAGAGTGTTACGACTATGGAAGGTGGCGTGGGTTGAGGGGAAAACCGAGGGTGTATTTATAGGACTCGGGGAAAAAGGTCATGCGGCGGAATTCCTCGCCGAAGACCATGGCCAGAGATCCGATTATCATGGGGATAGGCCAACAGAAGAGTTTGAAAATCAGAGAGATAAGGAGCCTATCTCTTCGGAATTCAAATTCCCAAACGAATCGAAGGAAGAGATAGAATTCGGGTAGGATTCGATTGCCAGGGTTCTCGGAAAGAAGAGAAAAGAGAGAGAGAGAGGTCGGCGTCCGCGCGGGGACGAAGGCTCTGACAAAGGGGACCCGCTGCCAGCGAGGCCGAGAGGGAAACAGACAGACGGCTCGGATTAGACTTCATGGGCGCGGATGGAAATCCGGCGGCCTACGACTTAAGACCAGGCTGCCTACGACTTGAATGTAAGCGGACGGCATCCAGGCAAGCCACGCGTCGGGCGAGGAGGGGAAGGTGGGGATTTTTATTTTTGGAATTTGATTTTTATTTTCAGAAAAGAGTAGGAAATTATTTAGGCCTCAGAAAAATATAAAAATACCTCCAAAAATTCCAGAAAAATTCACAGAAGCTCCTGGACATATTTTGGACTAAATAAAATTATTTTCAACTACTGTTGATATTTAATTTTCATACTTAAAATAATTTTTAATTTCAAAAATACATTTTTAAATTCCAGAAAATCCAAGAAACCAAATAAAATTCAAATAACTCCAAATAATTATTTTAAACTAGGATTTTCATATAAAATCAAAATATCATTTTATTTAATAATAATTTTAGGTTTTACTTAAAATACTTTTTAAATCTAGCTTTTTCAAAAACAGAAATTCAGGGCAAATCCAATTAAAACTCAAATACTTTAAAATAATTAATTTGAAATTAAATTTTTCTAGAAAGCAAATTTTGGGATGTGACAATCCGTGTAAAAGGTGCACTTCTCAAGGTTACCAAACAAACGTGCATCTTTCAAAGCATTAAAAATAGCTCGTAAAGGATCCAAATGTTCTTCATATGACTTGCTATAGATTAAAATATCATCAAAATAAACCACTACAAATTTCCCAATGAAAGCACGCAAAACTCCGTTCAACAAACGCATGAAAGTGCTAGGTGCATTAGTTAAACCAAAAGGCATCACTAACCACTCATATAGCCCAAACTTAGTTTTAAATGTTGTTTTCCATTCATCTCCCAATTTCATTCTAATCTGGTGGTACCCACTACGCAAGTCTATCTTTGTGAAAATAATAGAACCACTCAACTCATCCAACATGTCGTCTAACCTAGGAATAGGATGGCGATACCGTATTGTGATATTATTAATGGCTCTACAATCAACACACATACGCCAACTACCATCTTTCTTAGGAACCAAAAGAACAGGCACAGCACAAGGACTAAGGCTTTCCCGTACGTATCCTTGGTCCAAAAGATCTTGGACTTGTCGTTGAATTTCCTTAGCCTCCTCCGGATTAGTCCTATACGCCGCACGGTTTGGCAAAGTCACTCCTGGAATTAAGTCAATTCGGTGTTCAATCCCTCTAATAGGCGGCAGCCCCGGGGGTATCTCAGCTGGAAACACATCCTTATATTCATGCAAAAGGTTAGTAACAACAGACGGCAAAGAGCTAGATACATCATCAAGTGAAAATAAAGCATCTTTGCATATCAAAGCATAGCATGGCATATCATCATGACAAATTTCAGCAAGATCAAATTTGGTTGCAAGCATGACACAACCCTTTAATTTAATTCCCTCGGTACTAAAACTAGGTGCCAACTTCTCTTTCTTAGGTGGGAAAACATTCTTCACTACTTGCTAATTTTCAGATTCATGTTCAAGTTCTTTCTTCTTATTTTCAGCTAGCCCTTTATCACAATTAGCAATTTCAGTAGGTGTCAAAGGTAGCAAAGTTATTTTCTTTCCTTTGTGCACAAGAGAGTACTTATTACTTCTACCATGATGAGTTGCATCGGTATCAAATTCCCATGGACGACCTAATAACAATGAGCATGCTTGCATAGGTACTATGTCAAAATCAACAACATCATGATAGGAACCAATGGAAAAATGCACTCTCGCAGATTGTGTTACCTTCACCTTACCGTTGTTGTTGAACCATTGAATGTGGTATGGGTGAGGATGCGCGCGTGTGGTCAAGCCAAGCGTCTTGACCAATCTCGAATCCACCAAGTTATTGCAACTTCCGCCATCAATTATAACACGAACACGGCAATCCTTGACGATGAGGAACATCTGAAACAGATTATGACGTTGTAGCTTCTCCTCTTGCTCTCTTTGAGTGCTCAATACTCGCTGCACAATTATGGTTTTATAATTTGCTGTAGCAGCGACACCTAAAATTTCCTCACCATCGCTATCTATCTCATGATCATCACCATTACCTGCAAGGTTAGCTGCAAGAGCATATTCGTCCTCAACATCACTAGCACTTACATAACCACCATCTTCTGTCACAATGTACGCCCGCTGACTTGGGCAATCTCTCATGACGTGGCCCATCCCTTTACAACGGTGGCACATAATGCCTGTTGTACGGCTCGTGGAAGCAACCGATGAAGAGCTCTTTGTTGGTGCTTGCGCACTAGTAGATTTGCTCGTCTCGGATGCGCGTGATGGTGGCGGAGGTGCTGCTGAACACGCCCTACTCACAGAGGGGGCAACAGCTCAAAAAACAGGAGGTGGGGCTGTCTTGGCTTGCCCAGGCGTCGATCTTGATGTAGACGTACTCCCAAAGTTGCTCCTTGTCCTTTGTTGCCTACCCTGCAATTCTTTTTTTGCCAAACAAGCAAGCTGGAACAATCTATTGATATCATTATACTCTTTGTAATCAATTATGTCATGAATTTCACGCCTTAAGCCCCCATAAAAATAAGCCATCTTATCCTCCTCATCCTCTTCAACATTACAATGCAACATGCCTATTTGTAGTTCTTGATAATATTCCTCGATAGATCTATTACCTTGGTCTAAGCGCTGCAATTTCTTGCGCATTTCACGTTTAAAAGCAGGAGGAACAAATCTAGCACGCATAGCTACCTTCAATCTATCCCATGTATTAGGTGTTAAACCAGAATTAACTACTTGAGTCCACCAAATGATAGCAAAATCTTTAAATTCACTAATGGCTTGTCTGACTCTATGCACTTCAGGAACTAGATGAGCATTAAATTTTTGTTCAACTGTCATCTCCCAATCTAGATAAGTTTCAGCATCATAAGTACCCGCAAAAGATGGTATGGTAAATTTGACTTTAGCAAATGGGTCATCATTAGCACGAGCATTGTGGTGGTGCTGAAAATTATTACCTCCCAAACCGTGACGATTTTGATGAAAGCGGTGCCATGGGCGTGCATCTTGGACGGCAAATGCAGCACCGGCGTCATGGTTTTGTCTCTCATTTTCATCTCCCTCCTTGCGATCTTGGCCTGCATCGTGATCATGCTCGCGTCCATTGTTTGGTGGCCGATTCTCCATTCTTTCAAGGCGTACAGTGAGTGCTGCAATACTCTCGTTGATGGAACGCTGCAGTGTGTCCGTCATAGCTTGAAACTTCCTATCAATATCCTCACTAATGGTAGTGTGTTGTTCATCCAAGAGCGTCATGAGCTCTCCCTTTAAAACACACTCTTGTGCATCAGACGGCTCACCTACCATGGTTAGTAGAAAACAAAAGACAGCACAAATGTACTATCCCTATCAACTACTAGGTGATGGAAAGTTGAATCACACACTCTCAAGCGTCTTACCACACTCTTACAAGTGTTCTTACCAATGCAGCAGGTGGTACAACCGGTGGCTGTTTCGTGACACCGTGTCGAGCATGGGTACGATTGCAAGAGGGGACCTGTTCTGATCAAGAGTAGGTGGAGCTTGGAAGGCACAATATGGTAGCAAAAATGATCAGCAATAATCAGTTCAGTAAATGCAAGCTGAAAGTTTGTTCAAAGGACTCGTGAAAAGTTGTTGTTCCTAGCCTAATCACAACTAGTCAATCAAGCCCTATGCAAAGAAGTGTATGTACGCACACGCAACGAACAAAATGACTTGATGTAAGCAAAGGAGAACCTCACAACAAGTACTAGGAGAGACGCTAGCCCACTATTCAAACTTCTTTCTAAGGGTACAAGATTATTCGCGCTATGTAGAGCACAAACAACGATATCGGTAAAACGCGAACAACCCTCTAGATTGAGCAGATACAACAGCTAGTCTCAAACGATGAAAAGGCAAAGTTTCATATGGCTTATATATACTCGTTTGAAACGTTTCAATGAGATATACAATTTTCTCAACTGGACAGAACCCAAATTCTGAAGGGAAGACCGAATAAATCACCAAAGACGAAAATCCAAAAACTTGCGACACAATTTTAGGGCTAAAGATGGCCGATTTTGGGGGTCTTGGAGGGTGACAGGTGCTTCACTATCATATTTTTAGATGTGCATCATCGTTAGCTTTCCAACGAGTGCAAGAACGTCAAAAACGGACACCGTATGCAAAAGTTATGCTCGTTTTACTGAAGGTGTGTCGAAAACGGGCTCGAATTCGTTTCGGCCTCAATTGAAACTGCTATAACTTTTGATACCGTGGCCGAAATTGCTCAAATTTTTTTCTGGAGGCTTTTAGATGTATGAAAAACAATTCCACCAATGTTCACTATTTTCGGCGAAGGTTTGATGTACTTTCCAAATTTCGGCAAAGATGGACTCTTTCCTCTCTTTTTTTCTCTTTTTTTTCCTCTCTGTTTTTTTTCTAAACAACCGAAATCAACTCTCTATTTTTTCCTGAGTCCAAAACCCTATTTTTTGCACAAGGATGAGACAAGCGAGGTGGCAAGGCAAGGATCGCGGTGACAGTGGATGGGAGGCCGCGGCAAGGACGGCGGCGCGGCAAGGAACAAGAACAAACAACGACAAAGCTACGCAAAGGAACACGAGATGCAACTAGGCAATGACGAACTAGACTCTGACTAAACTAGCAATCAGCAACTTGAACACGACAATGTAACCAAAAATTCAACAAGCAATACTAAAAAGAAAAATTGCAATGGCACAAGGGGTGTTGGAACAGCGGAAGAACACTACGAACAATTTTTTGGCTAATTTTCTGGAGTTTTGGGATGATATGATGAACATAAACTAATCTAAAAGGGACAAATTACCTCACGGGCAACTGTTGCTCTGATACCACCTAATGTGACGTTTATGATCCAAAGGCTCCGACCAAAACAGATCGAACCCCTCGTAATCACTACACCACTGCTCCGTTGGTTATCAACCGTGTCGAACACGGTTGACCTCGCCAAGAAGGCTATCTCCTGCAAGCGAATCGAGAACACAAGCAAGAGAGTTCGAGATGCAATCTGAATTTGTATTGCGAAAAAAGATTAAGTTCACAAGTTGGGGTTCCTCAACCGAACATGCGGCGAAACTGCTAAGTAGAATAATCTCTTAAGAAAAACCCTAGGAAAACTAAATGGGTGCGACCTCCTTAAATAGGGGAAGGAAAAGCCGCACTTACCTAATGACAAGGGAGGCGATACTAATCATGGGTTACTGTTCATGTGGCCGTGGTACTGTTCACGTGAACAGTACCAGCCCAAATAGCCTAAGTTACAAGGCCCTCGCCCACTTTGACTCGGACTGAAAAAGTGATGTGTCTTCTTTCGCAGTTTCTGATCTGCTCAGATGGAGTTTGGAGGTGAAACTAGAAAGTAGACTCTAAGAGCTTTCCAACAAGTACTCACGGGCACTGAGAAGCCTTCTGGATCAAAAGTTATGGCCATTTGAAGTTGACGTTGTTACAAATGTCGAATCTGAATCGAACTCGCGAACAGGACTTGGATTACGCTTGACGGTTCACTTCTACACTTGTGCTCGTGTGGTCCTTCACCATGGTTCCTAAGGACAATTAAATCATCACAAGAATTAAGTAGTATGCCATTCTTTGAAACATTTGTATGCAAACTTAGGAACGCATTCACCTGATGGTTAAGTTGATGTGCTCGCACTCGAGTCATTGGTCCTTGTATCATAGTTTCAGTTTGTTGTGGAGTTGGTACAGTTGTATCTATGGAAATGATGTCCTCTTCAAATAGGCTCTGAGGGAAAGACAGGAAGAGGAAGAGTACCAGATACCATAGTCAATGATAGCTCGAAGGTACCGAAGGATGCGCTTCACCGCCTGGCGGTGAGATACGCGAGAAGAAGCCTGAAACCGAGCACAAAGACACACAGAGAAGTGTATGTCCGGTCTCGAGACAGTGAGGTATAAGAGGGAGCCGATCATGCTTTTGTACTCTTTTTGATCAACTAGCTCGCCATCCTCATCTGGGTCAAGTGAAGTTGTGGATGCCATGGGAGTTGACACCGGCTTACCATCACTCATGTCAAAGCATCTCAGGAAGTCACGAATGTACTTGCCTTGATGCAAGAAGGTACCCTCCCGAGTCTGCTTGATCTGGAAGCCAAGGAAGAAGGTCAACTCACCCATCATGCTCATCTCAAACTCGGTGCTCATGACTTCCGAGAACTGTGAAACAAGAGCATGAGAAAAGCCGCCAAAGATGATGTCATCCACATAAATTTGGACAAGCAGAAGGTTAGTGCCATGCCTACGAATGAACAAGGTCTTATCCACCTTACCCATCTCAAAACCATGACTCAAAAAATAGGACTTAAGCCTCTGATACCGAACTCTAGGAGCCTGCTTAAGTCCATATAACGCTTTGGAAAGCTTGTAGACATGGTTTGGGTATTTGGGGTTCTCGAAACCTGGAGGCTGTCTCACATAGACCTCTTCCTCAATAAAACCATTGAGGAATGCACTCTTGACATCCATCTGGTAGAGCTTAAAACCCTTAGAAGCTGCAAAGGCAAGCAGGATTCTAATGGCCTCAAGTCTAGCTACAGGGGCAAAGGTCTCCTCGAAATCTAGACCCTCAACCTGGGAGAACCCTTGAGCTACCAGTCTAGCCTTACTTCGAACAACCACCCCATCCTCACTCTGCTTGTTCTTGAACACCCACTTGGTCCCAATGACATTGTGACCACGCGGGGCTCAACAAGCGACTAGACCTTGTTTCTTTCGAAATTTTCAAGCTCCTCATGCATGGCATTTACCCAAGACTCATCAGACAGAGCATGACAAACATCCTTGGGCTCAAAGGAGGCAACAAAGGCAGCATGGAGACAGAATTGAGACACTCCAGATTTTGAACGAGCATGACAAACATCCTTCTGATCAACTGGCTCGCCGTCTTCATCCGGGTCAAGTGTGGCGGAAGATGCCATGGGAGTTGACACGGGCTTACCATCACTCATGTCGAAGCGCTTCAGGAGGTCTCAAGTGTACTTGCCCTGATGCAAGAAGGTACCCTCCCGAGTCTGCTTGATTTGGAAGCCAAGGAAGAAGCTTAACTCGCCCATCATGCTCATCTCAAACTCCGAGCTCATGACATCGGAAAACTGGGAAACGAGAGCATGTGAAGAGCCGCCAAAGATGATGTCATCCACATAAATCTGGACAAGCAGAAGATCAGTGCCATGCCGGCGGATGAACAAGGTCTTGTCTACTTTACCCATTTCGAAACCATGACTCAACAAGTAGGACTTAAGCCTCTCATACCAAGCTCTAGGGGCTTGCTTAAGTCCATACAAAGCTTTGGAAAGCTTGAAGACATGGTTTGGATATTTGGGGTTCTCGAAACCAGGCCGCTGTCTCACATAGACTTCTTCCTCAATAAAGCCATTGAGGAATGCACTCTTAACATCCATCTGGTAAAGCTTGAAACCCTTAGAAGCTGCAAAGGCAAGCAGGATTCTAATGGCCTCAAGTCTAGCTACAGGGGCAAAGGTCTCCTCGAAAACTAGACCCTCAACCTGGGAGAACCCTTGAGCTACCAGTCTAGCCTTATTTTGAACAACCACCCCATCCTCACTCTGCTTGTTCTTGAACACCAACTTGGTCCCAATGACATTGTGACCACGCGGGGGCTCAACAAGCGACTAGACCTTATTTCTTTCGAAATTTTCAAGCTCCTCATGCATGGCATTTACCCAAGACTCATCAGACAGAGCATGACAAACATCCTTGGGCTCAAAGGAGGCAACAAAGGCAGCATGGAGACAGAATTGAGACACGCCAGATTTTGAATGAGTAACTCGCTCAGACAGGTCTCCAATAATCTGCTCAGAAGGATGGTCTTTTTGAATGTGTCTAGGAGGTCCATGATGAGATAAAGAAATGGCCTCTACCTCGTGAGCTGATGAGGTAGGAACAGAGCCACTAGCTTCAGAAGAAGCAGAAGGCATGGGTTGATCACCTCGAGGTGCGGTGGAAGACGGCATCTCAGGTAGAGGATGAGGAACTAGATCGGGCAAACAACCCTCATCTCCATCGTCCTCATCATCCACAAAGATGGGCTCAGACTGCTCTAAAGAACCTGAGATATCGGGCCTAGTCCCCGGACTGGCCTCATCGAAGGTCACCTCACAGGTCTCTACCATTTTGCTAGACTCGCAGTTCCAAATCCGATAAGCCCGCGAAGAAGTCGAGTAACCTAGAAAGATCCCATCACAAGAACGTGACTCGAACTTGTCTAGGTTTCCAGACTTCAGAATAAAGCACTTGCAACCAAACACACAAAAATGAGATACACTGGGCTTTCGCCCATATCTCAACTCATAAGAAGTGCGGTGCAAGTGTGCCCTAAGAAAAACTCGATTTGAGACATGGCACGCGGTGGCTATAGCCTCAGCCCAGAACTTCCGCGGTGTAGAGTACTCATCGAGCATCGTCCTGGCCATCTCGACTAAGGTACGGTTCTTTCTCTCCATGATGCCATTTTGCTGTGGACGTGCGGAGAGGAGAACTGATGCTCTACACCTGTCTCATCGCAGAACCTCTCAAAGTAGGAATTCTTGAACTCTGTGCCATTGTCACTGCGGATCGCTCGTAAGGCACCCGGGAGCTCAACAGAAAGCCTACTAAAAAGACCTCGGAAATGTGTAAACGTCTCATCCTTCGAGGCTAAGAAAAACACCCAAGAGTACATCGAGAAGTCATCGACCACAACAAGAACATACCACTTCCCTCCTGCTGACTGCACTCGAGCTAGTCCAACTGTGTCCATATGGAGCAGCTGTCCCGGTGCATCGGTCATAGTCACTGTGACCGGAGGGTGAGAAGCGGCAATCATCTTGCCGTGCCGGCATGGAGCGCAAACAAGATCTTTGACCATCTTGAGTTTCGGCAAACCACAAATGAGGTCGCGGCCGCTAACTCGGGTCAAATGGTCAAATCCAATATGACCAAGTCTCCTATGCCAGAAAAAAAGGTCGCGGGACTCAGAAGCAACCAAACAATGGAGAGGATCACCAGAAAACTCAGAAAAATCAGCACGAAAGATCCTCCCAAAACGAGAAATCCCGCAAAGCAGACTACCCGAAGAATCAAGAATTTTGCAAGCGTTTTTCTTAAAGCTCACCTCAAAACCGTCATCGGTAAGCTGAGAAACGGAAAGGAAATTATACTGCAGCTTACTAACCAAAGCAACATCTTTCAAGATGAAAGAATCATTAATGCGCACTGTACCTTTGGCGAAGACGCGCCCAGATGAAGCGTCTTCGAAGGTGATCGTCTCATCACCTGGAGCACGGGCAAGGGAAGAAAACCAACGGGAGTCTCCAGTCATGTGTCAAGAACATCCGGAGTCTACAAGCCAAACCTTTCCCTTCCCTGCCCGGCGAACTTGAATCAAACAGAGAGTAAAGTCTTAGTACTGGGGTAAATCAAGAGTGATTTTGGCACCCAATACTGAGTAACACGTCGAGTAGATGAAGTAGTCAAGCACGACTGACCTCTATCTACCCTACGCTCTCTGTCACTCAACAAGCCAGAAGGTCTGTGTGCAGACCCGAAGCTGTTGTTGGGCTTGACTGCTATAGAGGAGCGAGTCAAGACACCAGCAACATGCTGATCACGCCGCGGGTAGCTATCTCGACGAGGGAAACGAGATCTACCCTCAGGACGACAGTAGTCACGACCAAAGGGAGCATAAGGACGAAAACCAGAAAAATCAGAAAAACCAAGTCCTCGATGCTGCCCAAAACCATTAGAAGCATCTGAAGCAAATCTAGACCTCGTGTTGGTCTTAGGTGCACTCAAGGTCTGGGGCTGACCCTGAATACGCCTAAGAGCTGCAACACGGTCTCTCTGCGCGATCCTGGCACGCCTGAAGCATCAATCGATTAAGTGTCCATCCTTCTGACAGAAGGTGCAATCATACTTCGCCTTCTGAGAGGCAGAAGTAGCATGAGTTTGCTTCGCCTTCTGAGAGGCCGAAGCTGCAGGTGGACTCACCTTGCTGTCAGAAATACCTTGGACAAAGCCTGCAGACTTGAATTTAACTTCATCAGATTTGGGCTCAACCTCAATCACACCTCCTACTATGGGTCTGAGAATAGCAGGTGGATGCTTCCTAATGTCCTCATAGAAATCATATCCTAGACCTTGATTGAACTTGCAAATCTTGGACTGGTCTAGAATAAGATTCAGCTTCTTCTTGCCGCCTACAACCCTCTCGAGAGTGTTCATAAGGTACTGACACTCCCGAAAGAGAGAGGTGCAAGAAGAGTAGGGGGAAGAAGGAGTAGCAGAAGGTAAGGGAGCAGATGAAGAACCAACAGTAGAGGAAAGAATGGCTTGTGCACGCACAGCCGACTCTGAGGGGACAGTCCTACTACTAGCCAGTTGGTTCACGTCGCTAAGCGTCTCCACCTTACCCTTGGGCTCCTTCCCCACCTCAGCAATCACATCACAATGAGTTGATGGCTTCTCTAGTAAATCCTTAGTTAGCTTCACACATTTTTCATTCAAAGCAACGAGTTCAAGTTTTAGTTTTTCACAACTCATGCATGGTGAGCTAACAGGGTCCTTAGTCGCAAACTGAGCCAACTTGTTGTTATGATTAACCACTTCTTGGAATTGCTTCGAAACAGATTCAAGTTCAAGGGTTAATTTTGGACAATTGGTGCAAGACACAACTGGCTCGAGTAAAGAAGCATGCAACTCAACAATTTTGTGATCTGCCCGTTTTAGGTTCATCTACAAGTTATTGCAATTCTCACATGACTCAGGCAGATCTAGAAGCATGGAATAAAGACCTCTAAAAGTGTTGTCCTTATCCTCACATGCGGTGCAAGCAACAGTCTCAACAGAAGTAGATGAAACAGGAACTACCCTACTCATCTCAAGCTCAGCAAGAAGACTAATGTTCTCCACCTTAATCATATCAAGTTCATAGGACAGACTATCATGCGAGGTCCTTAGTTTCTCCATGTCATCCAACAGAGCACAGCATGTATCACAATCATCACGGGAGGGAGCAGATGCAAGTGAAGTAAGCTCCCGTGATAGTCTAGCTACTTCCTTCTCCAACTCAGTACACCTAGCCTTAGACTTAGCATGGAATCTACCTAGCTTAAGGAAAGCATCATTAAGCTGGTCGTAGGTGGGGCTTACCTCGTCGGAGTCGGAATACAACTCGCTGTCGCTCAGTTCGCCCTCAAGGGCCATGAAGCACATGCCGGAGAAGTCGTCGCCGCCCTTGGGTTCTTGGTCACCCGTCTCATCGTCGTTGCTCCATCCCTCAACCTCGCTGAGGTCGAGGTCGTCGAAGGCGGTGAGGACGCGGTGGAAGAGCTTCTTGGCCTTTCCGAAGTCGCAGAACTTCTTCTTGCCTTGTGCGTGAACTGAGGGCTTCTTGTTGTTGCGGTTCCTGTCGGTGTAGTTGTTCTTGCCCGAACCACCGTAGTCACCTTTGCCCTTCCCAAGCTTGGGACAGTTTGCCCGAATGTGATTGAGGCCACCACACTCCAAGCAAATCACGGGTCCTCCTCTCTTTCCATCCCTCCTCCTCTTGTAAGCATGGGAGAATCTCCGAGCTAAGGGGGCTAACTGCTCATCCGTAAGCTGCTCTAACTGATCATCAGTTATGTCACAGAGAACAGCAAGGGAGAAACCACAAAGAGAATCAGAAGAAGAACCGGAAGCCAAATTGGGATCGGTGACTAAGGCCATCGACTGCGACTTCGACTTGCGAGAGACAATGTCAATCTCATGAGTCTTGAGGCGCGAGTACAGCGCATCAAGAGTCAAAGTCGAGAGGTCCGTGGTGTCCTTGATGGTAGTCACCTTCATCTCCCAAACACGAAGATCGAGTGCAGCAAGCATCTGACGAGCGTTATCTGAGTCGGGGTATGTGAGACCGACCGCTCGGAGGTTGCTCAGAATCTTGTGAAAACGCGCAAAACACTCATCAAGGGACTCGCCAGCGAGCATTTCAAACTTGTTGTAATCTCGCTTGAATTGGTCCTGTCGCACCGTCTTTATTTGGAAGGTGCCCTCATGGTAAGCGTCGAGGGTCTCCCAAATATCGAAGGCGAACGAAAGATGAGATATACGGTCAAAATCGCTACGACTCAGGCCCTGGATAATGATGTTCCTTGCCTTAGTGTTTGCCTCAACATCAGCCATATTCCCGGCATTGATGTTCTCATCGGCAGGAACAACAAACCGGACCTTGACCTTACGCCAGATGGCATACCCCTGAGCCTGGATATATGTCTCCATTCAGCTTTTCCAGAAGGGGTAATCGATGCCATCAAAGACGGGAGGCTTGGTCGAGTACTTGTCCGTCGCCATGGCTCTAGAGACCGGTTAAGATCTATGGAAAAGAGCTAACCGGCTCTGATACCAATTGTTGGATCGAAATCGGCAACAGAGGGGGGGTGAATGTTGCTCTCAAAATTTTGTCCCCCACAAGTACCCACGATCAACTTTTATCTCCGATAGCTATAAGGAGCTATGAAGATGAAGTAGAAGCTCACTGGAGGTCTATTGGACAAACACAAGAAGGACCGACAATCAAAAAGGATCAATTGAAGCTAGCTGACTGAGAGAAATAGACACTGCAGATCATGGTCAAAACAAAGAAAGCAAGGAATCACAGGACTTGACCAACAGCCAACTTGAATAGAACATATCATGCACTGTCGAGAAACAAGAACTGCACCAAGAAATTCAAATGCATTTGGCTAAAATTTGCATGATGAAATCAGAACTTGACAAGATAAAAAGACTACTTGAAAAGGCTGAAAACTGCAGCAAGTAACTTAAATGCACTAGGCTGAAAACTGCGTGACAGTAAATAGCAAAACTGTACCCAAATTGCTGATTTTTGATTGCTGAAAACTGCACAACAGTAGACAGCAAAACTGCATCCAAATTGCTGATTTCTGATTGCTGAAACTGCTGAAAACTGAACTGAAACTTGCTGAAAATTGCAGCCTGAAACTGCTGAAAACTGAGCTGAAACTTGCTGAAAATAACTGTAGTCTGTTGCTGGTTTTTGTGCTGAAAACAGAGAGTAGTTCAGTCTGAAAATAGCACACAATTAATGCTGAAAAACAGCAGAAATGAGTGCTGAAAACTGCAGTGAAAAAGTGCTGAAAATAGCAGAAATGAGAGCTGAAAACTGCAGTCTACAGCCCCTGAAATCAGCTGAAAATAGAGTTTACTGTAGCCACCCAAAAAACTGAAACTGTAGCAAGATTGATTGTTCTTTTCAGGATTTTTGGGCATTACTTGAAGTGAAATAGCAAAACAAACCTAGGACAAAGAGAGTTCAGACCAAGACCAAGAGAAATCAAGAAACTCATGATTTTGCCCAGGAACTAGAAAAATACAGAGAGCTGCCAAAAATTCCAATTGCCCCTCCATCTCCAATCCTTTGGCCATGAGACTTTGCAGATATGTTAGCAATAGTCATTGGACTCTACAAGCCAAATTTCAAGCCATCTTGAGAAGGGAAACATGAAATGCACTAAAACCCTAGAAATGCATTGAAACTTCAGAGAGGACACAAAAATCCAAACTGCTCTTGATTCATAAGACATTTGCCTATGAGATTTTGCAAGAAGATTAGCAATAGCCTAAGGACCTGAGAGTCCAAATCTTAGAGCATCTCATGAAGAAAAACACAAACCACCTCAAACCCTAGAACTGGAGATATGAACAGAGGAGGCTGATGGAGAAAATCTGAGAATAGAATTGATTCGCTCTTGGGGGAACCTGGCCAAATGGTCTAAAGATATCATCCCATCACAGAGCAACCCATTTTGGCACTTCTCAGCAAGAACCGAGCAAAAACTCAAAAACTCAAAAATCACACATGGAGAGCATCGAAGGAAATAAGCAACAGAGAACAATAAGACTCAAATACCACCACCTCATATTGATAGAGAGGAAAGGAGATACATGATTGATACAAGACGAATGATTACAAGGTTCTCAATCCATCCTCTCCCTCTCCCAACTCAAGAACACAAGCTCTCTCTCTACATGAACACACAGAGGGGAGGAGCACTCAAGAATACATCGAAGAGGGACAAGCTTCACAACAGTTTTCTGCCTCTCCTACCAACTAAAGCCTCACCAACAAAAGCCTAAAGCCAAAACAAACTCACAAAGCTCATTTTGACTAAAGCAAACCCTAGAGACCCTTGGAGTGCATGAGTGGGCATGCAGTCACTCCCTCATATTTATAGCCCTTGGCTAACGGGTCTCCAACCCGTTACGCCCGCTAAACCCGAACGGAGCCCGCTCCCGCTTTTGCAGCCTCGCGAAATTACCATTTCGCCCCTCCTGCACCTTTCGGGAAGCTTCCACGCTCCTTGTCGTCCAAGCCTCGCAACCACCTCGAGTCTCCGCTGTCTTCGACACATCTCGACCGTTCTGACCTTGACACCGCCCGTGTCTAGTCCAGTCACCTCGTGTCTCGCCACGACTCCGCCTCGACGTCCTGCAGCCAACACAGACAAGAAACACATCAAATAGCACCGCTCGATACATGAAAGCACATTAGCATCAATGAAATAGCCCAAACCTGACAAGTCGACATAATATGCATCCTAACCATTTTGACCAGGTTTGACCAAGTCTGACCGAGCCCGATTGCACCACGCAACGCCAGGGTCCGAACCAACCAAATCAAACTCGACTCTCCTAAACCGATGTCAATTACTCATCACACACACGAGATGACCTCCACATGGTCTCTCAAGAAGAGACAACAGAAAGTAAGGGAGTAGAAGAAGAACCAACAGCAGAGGAACGAAAGGCATGTGCACACATAGCTACCTCAGAAGGGACAGTCCTACTGCTAGCCATTTGGTTCACGTCGCTAGGCGTCTCTACCAAACCCTCATGCTTCTTCCCAACACAAGCACACACATCACAAGCAGATGGTGACTTCTCTAGTAGGTCCTTAGTTAGCTTCACACATTTACCATCTAATGCAATCGACTCAGATTTTAGTTTTTCGTAGTTATTACATGGTGAGCTAACAGGGTCCTTAGAAGCATACTGAGCTATTTTCTTATTGTGGTCAACCATTTCTTGAAACTGTTTTGAGACAGATTCAAGTTCAGCAGTTAATTTAGGACAATTCATATATGAAGCAATAGGCTCAAGTAATGAAGCTTGTAGTTCAGCAATTTTATGATCTACCCTTTTTAGGTTCATTTTCAAATTATTACAACTTTCACAAGTCTCGGGCAAATCAAGGAGCATGGTATAAAGACCTCTAAATGCATTGTCCTTATCCTCACATAAGCTGCAAGATGTAGTCTCAATAACAGTAGATGAAAGAGCAAAAGTCCTACTCATCTCTAGTTCAGCTAAAAGACTAACATTCTCCACCTTAAGCATGTCAAGCTCAGAAGACAGACTATCATGAGAGGTCCTTAATTTCTCTATGTCACCAAGCAAAGCAGAGCATGTATCACATTCATCACGGGAAGGAGCAGATATAAGTGAAGTAAACTCCCGTGACAATCTATCTACTTCCTTCTCCAACTCGCTGCACCTAGCTCTAGATCTAGCATGAAATCTACCTAGCTTAAGAAAAACATCATTAAGCTGGCCATAGGAGGGGTATACCTCGTCGGAGTCAAAGTAGAGGTCGTTGTCGCTGATGTTTGCTCGTCCTTCCCATCGTTGTCACTCCACCCCTACACCTCGCTGAGGTCGAGGTCGTCGAAGGCGGTGAGAACACGATGGAAGAGCTTCTTGGCTTTGCCAAGGTTGTGGAACTTCTTCTCTTTGCTTGGCGGCTTCTTGTTGCGGTTCTTGTCGGTGTAGATGTTCTTGCTCGAACCACCGTAGTCGTTCTTGCCCTCCAGCTTGGGGCAGTTTGCCCGAATGTGGTTGGGGCCACCACACTCGAAGCGAATCACACGTCCTCCTCCTCTCTTTCTCTCCCTAACCCTCTTGTATGCATGAGAAAACTTTCTGGCTAAGAGGGTTAGTTGGTTTTCCGAAAATTGCTCTAGATGGTCATTATCAATTTTGCACAGAGCAGCTAGAGAAAAACCCGAAAGAGTGTCAGCAGAAGAACCAAAGGCAGGACTGGGATCGGTGACCAAAGCCATCGACTGTGATTTCGACTTGCGAGAGACAATGTCAATCTCGTGAGTCTTGAGGCGCGAGTACAACGCATTAAGAGTCAAAGTCGAGAGGTCTGTCGTGTCCTTGATGGTGGTCACTTTCATCTCCCAAACACGCAAGTCCAAGGCCGCAAGCATCTGACGAGCGTTGTCCGAGTCGAGGTATGTGAGACCGACCGCTCGGAGGTTGCTCAAGATCTTGTGGAATCTCGCAAAGCATTCATCAAGCGACTCACCAGTAAGCATTTCAAACTTGTTGTAATCTCGCTTGAACTGGTCCTGTCAAACCGTCTTTATTTGGGTGGTGCCCTCATGGTAAGCATCGAGGGTCACCCAAATATCGAAGGCCGACGTAAGATGAGAAATGTGATCAAACTCGTTTAGGCTCAAACCTTGGATGATAATGTTTCTTGCCTTAGCATTCGCCTCCAAATCGGGCATGTTCGCCACATTGATGTTCTCATCAGCAGGAACAACAAAGCGAACTTTGACCTTGCGCTAAATCGCATAGCCCTGAGCTTATATGTAGGTCTCCATCCGACTCTTCCAAAAGGGATAGTCGATCCCATCGAAGATCGGGGGCTTGGTGGAATACTTATACGTTGCCATGGCTCACAGACCGGTTAAAGATCTATCAAGAAGAGCTAACCGGCTCTGATACCAATTGTAGGATCGGAAATGGCAACAAAGCGGGGGTGAATGGTGCCTCTTTAAAAATTGCCCCCAAAAGTATCCACTAAAAACTCTTCTCTCCGATAGCTATGAAAGACTATGAAGAGGAGGGTTCATGCTCTCTGGAACTTCAATCCTAACAACCACAAGGCAGGAGCAAGAAGGAATAAAGTAAGACAAGAAAAATCACTGACAGAGAGAACAGAGTGCAGCACAGTCTGCATGGCCCGGTCAGACCGCCATATATGGGCCGGTCAGACCGCACCCTGGCCGCCGGTTTGACCGTTCGGGGTCCAGTCTAACCACCCATAAGGCACCGGTTTGACCGGCGGCAGCCACCTGGTCTGACCGGCCCTAGCTCAGGCAGTGGCCGAACAGCCGACCGAAAAACCTGAAACTTGCTAGATCCAAGGGAAAAGGAGAAATTCTTCTAATCTTTTCCAGCCAAAAGAGCAAGAACTTATTCTAAACACTATCCAGCCCTCAGGAACCAAAGGAATTCATCAAGAGAGCAATAATTCAAGAATTGTGCAAAAATCTAAAATTTTCATTTAGAATGGAGCTAATTTTCAAATTTCTCAAGAATCTTCAATCCTTTGCTTGTGAGCTTTTGAAATTCAGTAGGACATGATCTCATAGCAAGGGAGCTCAAATATGAAACCAACATCTGAAGGGAAATCGAGAGAACCAAGACTCCCCTGACATCAAACCCTAATTTTGAGCAAACAGAGGAATTTGCTATCCATGGCTAAGCTGTGATTTTTGCAAAGCCTTTTGAGATTCTGGCATCTTTTGGTCGTAGCATCCCTAGTATGCATCTTCTAGTCAAACAGAAACTAGAATCCATAAATCATTTGCCAACAAGAATCAAGATCTTCATAAATCAGAGAGCAAGACAGAAGAACTCAGAATAAACACAGAATGGCACAAAACGAAGAACTCCAACTCCATCCTTCTCATATTGATATTGAGGAAGAGAGATGAATGATTACAAATGTGTTTCATTACAATCCTCTCATCTCAAGCCTTTCATCTTGAGAACACACACGAGAGCTCTCTACTGAGCAACACACCTACTGCTTGAGCTCACTAGAGCTGAATACAGACTACTCCCTTGACCTCCTCTTTTAACACCAAGGCTCACCCACCAAAAGAGAAAATCAAGAAATGTCATACAACCTCCACTCCCTCATCTCACACACCATATGAGGCAAAAGGAGGTCAAACCAGATTTTGGAGGGAGAACCACCCACTCCACTCATTTGCTTGAGTCAATTTACCAAATTGCCACTCAAGCACCTTCCTAGAAGCTTTCGCATCCGGTACTTGACCGTCTGGACCTCGACTCCTCCCTGAGTCTAGTCCGGTCCACTCCACTGTACATGATCGCACCCGGCATCCTGACCGTCTGGACCTCCGACTCCTCCCTGAGCCTAGTCCTGATCCACTCGCCGCTGCCCGTCGTGTCCACCCGACACCGACCGAGACCTCTGACTCCACCTGAGTCTAGTCCTGTCTGTTCCATCGCACATGACCGCAATCGACTTCCAACCGTCTGGACCTCTGATTCCTCCCTGAGCCTAGTCCTGGTTCTCTCGTCTTCGCCCGTCATGTCCTCCACCGGTAGCTCCAGCTCCGGTTCCTCGTCTCCCAACTCGCAAACACCTCACCAGCCTCAATCATCTTCGGCATCACCGACCGTCTGGACCTCAACACCTCCTGTGCCTAGTCCCGGTCCTCCTCGCCTCACCATGACCTAGCTCCGAAGTCCTGCAGTCACACAGATAAGCAAACCGTCACATAGCACCGCACGAAACAGCATATGAACAATAGCATAAGTAAAAGGTACTCAACCCTAGAATACCCAAAACAAACTCAAACTCTCTAAACCAACCGTCAATTACTCATCACAAACATGGGGATACCTCCACATGGTCTCTCAGCACCAAAATCACAGGGATAGCACAAGGACTTAAACTTTCACGCACATAACCTTTATCTAAAAGTGCTTGTACTTGCCTCTGAATTTCCTTGGTTTCTTCGGGGTTGGTGCGGTATGGTGGACGGTTAGGAAGTGTAGCTCTAGGAATGAGATCAATTTGATGTTCAATGCCATGTAAGGGAGGAAGTCCAGCAGGCATTTCCTCCAGAAAAACATCTTTGTAGTCCTGTAAAACATGTACAACAACACTAGGGACAGATGTCAAGTCGTTAGCTAAAAGTAATGTGTCTTGTACACAAGTACAATGAGTACTTGGTCTGGGTTTTTCCTTACATATCTCATTTCAGATTTGGTGGCTATCATAACTAAGCTCTCTCCCTCTCTTTTCTTTTGATCTCTCACATTTGGCTTATGGCTCTCACTCACCGATTTGTGGAGGGCACTCAAATTCTTTTTCTCTCCTCCTTTCTCACTCTCGATCTTCACATCGGAGGTCTTTTGCAAGTGCTCAGCTAGGATTTGCTGCGGTGTCATTGGTTTGAGTATCAACTCCTTTCCTTTCCACTTGATGGTGTAATTGTTTGTGCGACCACAATGTAGAGATGAACGATCATATTGCCATGGCCTTCCCAACAGCACATGACACACTGTCATGGGCGCCACATCACACTCTACCATGTCAATATATTCACTAATCTTGAAAGGAACTTTCACTCTTTGTGCAATCTTAATGGAACCTGAGTTGTTTAACCATTGCACATGATATGGGTGCGGATGTTTCAGCAACTTTAAACCAAGCTTTTCAACCAATTCTTTGCTAGCAAGATGTTGCAGCTTCCACCATCAATGATTACCTTGCAAACCTTGCCTTCAACCTTGGCTCTTGTTTGGAAAAGATTGTGCCGCTGTCCATTTTCAGACTCCTTCATTTGTACACTCAAAATCTGATTTATAACAAGAGCAGCACCTGTTTCAAACTCACAATATTTATGGTTTTCTTCTTCATGAGCATCCTCAATTTTTCCTCATTAACATCATCTTGTTCTTCCTCACTAGCAGATTCATACTCTCCATGGTCATTAACAATGATGGTACGACTGTTTGGGCACTCTTTTATAACATGACCATGACCTCTACACTTGAAGCATTGAATTCCACTACTCTTGGCTATAGAACCTATTGATGTAGATGATGAATTTTCAGGTTTGCTCCTCTCACTTGGAGCAGCCAGCTCTTTGCCACTAGAAGCACCATAATTACTTGTACATGCACTACCACTTGAGTTGGTGATTGTACCTCGGCTTGCACTACTTCTTGGTGTAAATTTGCTTCCACTTAGTGTACCTCGTGTACTGAATGATCCTCCTCTATTGGTCTTCATGTCTTGCTGCAATTGACGCTCAGCTTTGCTTGCTTGATGTACCAACTCGATGAGAGTACGGTACTACTGAAATTCAACAATGCGCTGAATATTACGATGTAAACCAGACATAAAATGTGCAATTGATTGCTCTTCATCTTCATACACATTAGCCCTGATCATTGCCTTCTCCATCTCTTTATAATACTCCTCTACAGAGAGACTTCCTTGCTTCAAATTCTGTAGCTTGTCAAAAAGATCACGGCTGTAATGCTTAGGGACAAATCTTGCTCTCATTTTTCTCTTCATTTCAGCCCATGTTTGTACATCACCTTGACCAGCTTCTTCTCTATCATTAAGGACTTGCTCTCACCAAATTAGAGCATAGTCATCAAACTCAAGAGCAACCATTGCCATCTTCTTTTGCTCAGAATAATTATGCAAGCGAAAAATCTTGTCAACCTTCAACTCCCATGTGAGATACGCTTCAGGATCAGATCCTCCATCAAACTTGGGCATGGTGAATTTTAGCTTGCCAAATCTTTCCTCATTGGGCTGATTACGTGCATGATTGCCGCGACGATAATTGCCATCATTTTGGGGCTGTTTGAGGTCTTCTCCTTCAACCTCTCCCTCAAATTCTTCATGATCACTTCCCTCTTGTCCAAGACTTCTTCCTCTACTACGCCCAACACCTCTACCTCCATTTCCATGGCCTGGAGCTGCAGGTCTCCTAGCACCGGCAGTAGCTCTTTCTCGGCGTTGTCGTTGTTGTCTTGCAAGTCGGGCAGCAGCTTCTTCATCGGTTTCATCAACTTCATCTTCATGATTACTTGCACCTTTAGGAGCATGATGAAGATTACGCAGCTAAGCCATAATGGCTTGAAGGTCTTGTGACATCTTGTCTTGCTTCTCCTCCATGCTTTGCTTCATCTCATTGAATTGTACCATTGTAACACAATCCTCCATATCAAATCCGGACATCTTCCTGCAAGGTTAGTGAAGCACGAACAACAAATATATGTGGAGTATGAAATTTTAGTGGCTCTCACAACCTCACCTCTCTTACCAACGAAGCTCTTATGAATTCCCTGCAGATTACAGAAGGGCAACGTGTGGTGGTAACAAGAAAGTGATGGTTAAGCGAATACAAGATCAGCGTCCCGATTACGGTGGCTTGTATGTGGAGCTTGGTGAAGAATGATCACAAGGAATACAATTTGAATTCTAGTTGTTGAAAAGCTAAGTAGCAATCCAAACTAGAAGATCGATGCCTAGTGCTGACCACAAGATATGAGTGATGTAAACGGATCAACGTACGCGTAAAGAAAATTCAAATTTGATGCAAACAAGGAGTATGCTCAGGATGCAAGTGTCGCAATCAAACCCAAGCAAAATTTTGCAACAAAGAAAATATAGCAAATTGGTTACACAACTTGATGCGAAAAATTTCAGCACTTATGCACATAAACAATCTGATCCTTCACTTTCTCTTTCACAACTTTTTCTCAACTCTCTCTTTTTTTTTGCAATTTTCTCTCTCTTTTTTTTGACACTTTTTTTTACAATACTAACAACAAAGATCAGATATGACACTTGCACAACTTTACAATAGAAAATCAGACAAAACTAGTAGCTATAACTTGATAGGATCAAAGTTTACGCAAAGGATGAATCGGTTACACTCTTTCTTTTTGTGGGGATTTTCAGGTATATGAAAGGGCACAAAGGACACGCAAAGGACGATATGATCAGCAACTAAATAAAGACTCTAATGGACTGAAACTTAACCAAACTCACTAAAATAACAGATTGAAACAAAGGGCTATGGAAAATATTTTTTTTGTGGCTTTTTGGTGGATAGGACGAACACAAAATATATGTAGCAAAGGGTAAAGAATCCCTACCGTGGCAACGATACACAACAAGATCCGAATTCCTAAAGACCACAATACTTGCCAATTATGCTCGCTGACAATCCAATTTCCATGTCTTTGTGCCGCAGCAACTCCGAATTTTTTGTACGGATAATCCATTTTTTATTCGAAATTACATAAATATACCCGCGGGAAATTTTTTTGCAAAAATAGGCTCCAGTCGCCTAATGGTTGGGCGACTGGAGACTTTCGCCCAACCAGACCGCGACATAATTTATCTCGCTGCACGGTAGAGCGACTACATTAAGTCGCTCTACCGTTCGGCGACTTAACGGTAGTCGCTATCCCGTTAAGCGACTAGCATGTAGTCGCCATCCCGTTAGGCGACTGCATGTAGCCCCCGTGATTGTTTTAAATTTTGTGAATTTTGTAACGTTGAACCGGTAAAAAATACGGTGAAGTTGTAATAAAAGTTTATGTTTATTGTATATTGTAGGTATGTAAAAAGTTTTTAATTTTTTTTTATGAAAGATTGAGTAGAAAACGATCGATACATACACTGTTAAGTGAGATAGTTTATATGTGGGGAGAGAGATGATAGACTATGTAAATTTAAATAAACTTCATAATATAACTGAGAGTAACATGCCGCATGTTTTTTCATTACATGCATAACATATATAGCATCTGCAACATGCCTCACTGGTCACCCTGGTGTGCCCCGTCACCGCGCCCGCGTCCTCCCATACGGCCTCGCTTGGCCCTCCTCCGGTGCAACGGGTTAGGACGATCCGAAAAAGTAAAACGAGGAGGAGGGTGTCTATCCCGCCCCCGCGCTGGTGGAGTCAGCTGCACCTCTGGCTGTGTGCTCTCTGGTGCACCGGGGAGGGCACTGCCAGAGATAACCTCCGGTGCTACGTCGGAGAAGTGTCCAGGCCACTCCGGTGTAGACGCGAAAAACTGGTCCACTTCGTCCGGGCCTGGGGAGACGCCGTGCTGCTGGTAAGTACCTGCAATATTAATAACGTTAGTTCGTTGCATGTCGTCTTCGGATAAACACGATATAAGAACCTCTGCGTACCCGTAGCTGGCGCCATCGAGGTGGGAAAGACAGGGGTGTGCGTAGGAGGCGTGAAGTGAACCGGTGTAGGAGGCCCTGCCCAGGCTGAACCCCCTGGCTGCTCCGGGTGAGGCTGTGGAGGACGTGTCCATGTCGGTGCACCAGAGTAGTGCCACGCTGGTCGGGGTGGCACTGGTGGACGAGCGGTGGGCGTGGAGACCGCCGGTAGCCTCGTGCAGGACAGTAGGCTAACAATACGTCTACACCCATCGTGCATCCGACGCGCAAAGCTGACGCCCTCGTCATGGGTCAGCTGCCCACCACTGGTGAGCCTCTCAAGTACTGTGCCGGAGTCGGCACATAGGACAGAACCGACGTCAGCCTGAACACAAAGACATGAAATGAAATGGTCGATTATCGAAACGACATTACCATTCGAGAATCTTTGAAATGACATTTAACGTACCGCGAGGTGAGCGTCGCGCGCGAAGTGCGCGGGGTACGTGTCCGTCGGAGCGGCGACGTGTGTGGCAGACGGGTCTACCACATATACGAGCCTGGTACGGGTTTGTGGATGGTACCAGCGAAGGTACTCCGCGTACTCCGTGCTGTCGTACGGGCGGTCCTCCTCCACGCGGTCGTCGAGCGCACCCTCCCACTGCTCGACCCAGGGATGCATCTTCAACGACCAGTCCGTCCCTCTTTTCACTCCCTTCGCGCTGTGCCTGCGTATAGAACCATTACGTAATGTGAGATACTTGCGAACACAGTAGTAAGTATGTACATATTTACCACAAACGATCACTCACCCGTGCACGTGCCGCGGAAGCGATGGTCCGACTGGTACAGGAACCGGCTGCCGTAGCCCGAACTGCCGCATCACCCGCTGGGGTGCGTAGTCCTCCACGTAGATGAGGTACACGAGCTTCCGGCGGGTGAGCCAGAAAGCTCTGTCACGCCAGCAAAGTGAGGACAGACCGGCAGGAGCACGGGCCTGCACTGCCGTATCAGCGTACGGCTCCCAGCGCACGTCGTCGGATGTGATGCGGTCAAGCTGCTCCAGAAAGACCCGGTACGCCCGCGTGACCTGCACGTGCGCGAACTGTACCTGCAAGAAAGACAAGTTGTTTAGATTGACGATCGTCAGTACGAAAGAAATAGTAGACTGTGATAACACTTACTCGCCGCCGGCACCAGATAGAACCCATCGTCGGCCGGTCGACGTCTCCCCCTCCCCCTGGATACATCTCGGGCCCGTACGGACCCATGTCGTCAAGCACAGGTCGTCCGACGCTTAAGCGCTCGAACGACCACAACTGCAGTAGAAGGGGACAGCCCGTGAGGATCGAGTTTGCCGTGACCCTCGTGCACGCATCGCACAGCGCGCGGTACGTCGCGGCAAGTACGGCCGATCCCCAGCTGACCTGGTGGGGCTCGCCGTCAGCGATCGCCCTCGCATAAGCGATGAGGCGCGCATCCACCGAGTTGCCGTGGCTGGTGGTGAAAAGCACCCAACCAAACAACCACAGCACGTACGCCTCCAGGTGCCGCGAGACCTGCTGATCGTCTGCCTGCGGAACCATGCGCTCCACCTGAATGCAAAAAAATTAACACATAGTACGTAATACCACAAATAAGAGCTTCGAAGACACGATCGATTTTATATACCACGTACCCGGTACTGTCTGAGCCACCTCAGTGTCGGCCCATGGGTCTGGTCCTCTCCGAACACGTGGTGGTCATCGGCCGGTGGAACGACACCCTGGAATCTGGCGAGCAGGTCAGCGCGCCAGTGGGCCGGGGCCTCCGGTAGGAAGGCAGCGTCTCCCGCGATCGGAAGCCCAAGGAGCAGGGACACATCCTGCAAGGTCGGCGTCATCTCCCCGAACGGGAGGTGGAAAGTGTGCGTCTCGGGCCGCCAACGGTCCACCAAAGCCGTCAGCAGGGAACGGTCGAACGGAAAGCGTCGTGATCGCTCCCCGCCCACCTCGTCCCCGCCCTCGTCCCCGCCAGCGGCGCCAGCGCCTCCATCCTCGTCCGTGGCCTGCACCATCCGGGCAAGAGGGAGTAGCCCGGCATCCCGCAGCCTGCAAACAAAGTGAAGGTCAGCACGGAACGAACTTACTGTCGCACTAAACGCTGGAGTAGTGCAAACCTGGCGGTCCAACGAGGGTCGAGTCCCCAGGCCACGCGAGGTGTGCGTGTCCGGACCACTCCCAGCTGAGGCGGGTCGTCCGTGCTCCCCGGTGGCGGGACTAGACGGGAAGCGCGATGAGAGCGGTCCACGTGCTCGTCCAACAGCGCGAACCGCCACTCCGAGTCACGTCCAGCACGAGCCATACCTGGAAAATTTGTACAATAATTTCAACATTCAATGTTCTACATCTAAATTTCAACCCTACATTTTCTATATCTAAATTTGTACAATAATTTCAACATTACATTTTCTACATGTAAATTTCAACACTAAATTTTCTACATCTAAATTTGTACAATAATTGCAAAATTAAATTTTGTACATGTACATTTAAATACTATTTTTTGTACAATAATGCATTATAAATGGTATACAAAATTTAGTTTACACATTTTGTAAACTAAATTTCTAAACTATATTTACTAAACAAAATTTGAAAATTAAATTTGTAAACTAAATTTCTAAACTACATTTTCTAAACTATATTTCTAAACTAATTTTCTAGACTACATTTTCTAAACTAATTTTCTAAACTATATTTCTAAACTAATTTTCTATACTACATTTTGTAAACTAATTTTCTAGACTATATTTTCTAAACTAATTTTCTAGACTATATTTTCTAAACTAATTTTCTAGACTATATTTTCTAAACTATTTTTTCTACACTAACAAAAAATATAACACAAAAACTTACCTGAAAAACGCGCACTCCTTCTCCTCCCCCTTCTCTTCTCCTCTCCCTCTCCCTCTTTCCCCTCTCTTCTCTGCGCTGGCCGAACGGAAGAACAGTCCGGCGCTGCGTCGTCGCCTTATATCCACCTTCAGTCGCCCAACCGTTGGGCGACTGAATCACAGTCGCCGAACGGTTCGGCGACTACATTGAAGGCGCCCAACGGTTGGGCGATTGCAATTAATCGCCCAACCGTTCGTAGACTCTCCAGCTGTCGCGGTCTGGTTGGGCGAAAGTCTCCAGTCACCCAACCATTAGGCGACTGGAGCCTATTTTTGCAAAAAATTTTCCCGCGGGTATATTTATGTAATTTCGAATAAAAAATGGATTATCCGTACAAAAAATTCCAGCAACTCCTCTGTTTGGCGATTGACTGCAAGTAGAAATTAAGAGAAAATATCAAAATTAGAACCCCGACAAACCAATTTACATAAAAGGAATTCAACCTTTTGGGAAAACTCATGAAAAAGCAAAAGCACCAAATTGGACCTACCCAAGCTCCCATTTGCCTGAGGACGCGAGTAGTTTCTCCAAAAATTGAAACATTTTATTCGAGCCCTAACTAATCTAAAGTACTTCTCCAAAAATTTTCAGCAATTTGGAAGTAAGTTTGCTAATTTTCCAACTTAAACTTGATTTCTGGAATTAGATCAATTCATAAAAGTTTAAAATTTGAAATTGTTAACAGTAGCCTTGGCCCAACCTGTTTCTTGTTTTGGCCTGTTTCTGGCCCACGCACCGTCCCCTCCTAGCCGCCTCCTCTTTCTGTTTTCTCCACGCAGAGTCGTATTTTTGTAACTACGTCTTCTATCTCGTCGCTCGCTCGCAGCTGTTGGCGCATAGGGCCCACCTGCAGAAGTCGTTGTCCACTCGTGACTGTGCCATTGGAGTCGAGCTTCCATGCACTGCTCATCTACAGTGGTCGCATATGCACTGGAAATGCTGACCGCCTTGAGCTCCCTCATCAAAGTCGCGAGCTGTCCCATCTCCTTCCGTTAGCTATTGTTGAGAGAGAGAGAGACCATGCTGCACGCCTAAGTCGCAAGACTTCCCATTTGGCCATGAGAAATCGATGAACCTAGTGCCCTCATCTCGCCCCTTTAAAGCCAAGCCAAGCGTGTCCCCTTCCTCTACACTTCATACCATTTCCATTTTGCCCCTTTGAAGCAAGCTTCCTCGTCTAGTTCACTTAGAACATGTTGCCATTGTCGGCTCTAGTGTGCGTGTTCAGCCGTGGCCCAACTTCTTCTCTGGTGAGCTCTTGTTTTTCCATCCATGTCACTTTGCGCCATTTCCTCTGTTGAGCGAGAGCCCTGAACCTATTTCATGTTTGGTGCAGCGTATTGCGAGATCCTAGTCATCTCCATCTTCCATTGCTGTCATCACCATTGTCACCCTTTGCCTTTGGTGAGCTTCGGCCTTGGTCATGGTCTTTTTCACCATCGCCTCGCTTTCCTAAGCTTCATCGTGTCCTCCATTTCAGCGAGCCGACGAGCGCCACCACCGTGATGTAATCGCCACAGCCTCTATTCACCACCGTCATCCCGTAGCAGGTCATCCCGTAGCAGTTTCCTCTTCCGCGAATCCTAAGCCTCAGCGTGGTCCTTTTTAGCATCTCCTTGCCTTGCTGAACCTCGTTGTGTGATCAATTTCAACCCTCCATCACCTTCGAGCTTCGCCCCTATTGAAGCCATTGCCACGACTGTTGTTCACCGCTGTACTGTCGTTCTAGAGCTCCTCCTCTATCGCCATCCCAACCGACGTGTTCGTGGTGAGCTCCTGATCCGTTAGCACTACTCAATTTGACTCGAAGTCATAGCTTTTGCTATCACCACCGTAGCAATGTGTAGCGTCGCCGCATTTCTCTGCCACCGGCTCATCTCCGATGACCATTGGGCCTGGTGCCCATCCCTTTAACATCACATGGCACCAATGAAGCCACCTCAGGGATCAATTTCCCTTCTCCTTCACTTCCGAGCTGATGCCGTTGCGTAGTTGAGGCATCCCCATTGGCTATCAACACCGTGCAACTGCCTCCATCCAGCTCCTTGACCGCCACCATCGCCGATCGACTCCTCTTGCCATCGCATCCCTGGCCTTGCTCTCACTTTGTCACCCCTCCATTGCCACCGACGAGATCTCCCGAGCCAACCATTTGCGCAGTACATGCACTACATAGTAATCTTAGGGATTAGGATTAGATTAGCATTAATGATGTTAGTTAGAGATAATGAGTTGCTGACATGTGGGACAAGTCGGTTAATTAATTAAGATTTTAATTTAAATTGGTTTGTAAACTTGAGTCAGTGACATGTGGACCCTACACGCTAGTTAGCCTGTCCGTGAGCTCGGTTCACCGTGGACCTGGTCCCACCCATCATCATGTTGATGCAATAAAACCTAATTTTCATGTAGAAATTAAATTTAAAATCTGAAACCCTAATTGTACAATATTTTCTCTCTTCTTTTTTTCATGGATTTCCTCTCCTAGCAAAACTTCGGAAAGCCCGTACTCCCTCATACGAACTCCGATTTGAGAAATTCTTATTTATGATTTTTTATAAAATCATGGAATTTCATTGTGCACAAAATAATTAATTTTGGTGTCCTTTTAATTTATTTAAAATTTATTTATGTTTCTTGGCTTTTCCTGTTTAGATACTGACATGACGGAAAGATTCGAAGTCAATCTAGAGCATGAGTAACTGTTCAAAGAGCAAGGTAGGCACTCTCCTTTGATCATGTTGATACCATATTTCAATGTTATGTATTTTGTTTGTTCAAACTATTATGCATGCTTAATTTGATTAAATGGCTACGTTTATGTCTAATAATTAGTTATCATCAATCGTAGCATTGATCCTACCTTGAAAAAGTTGATATCCTTGTTGTTTTCATCTTAGGATTATTATCCACTATGATAGTAAATATTTGTGGAATTTTAGAGTGGTATATGAGTCATATGTTTAGCCATGCTTAGTTTAATAATAATAAAATAGTGAAAAATGAATTAATTAAAATAATAAAATACTATCCCTCTAATAATTTAGTCAAAAATATGAAAATAAAATTGATTTAGACTTGGACAAGTGGCTTGTGGAGACTGATGCAGTTTGCACGAGATCTTAGTTTGGTAGTCTCGCCTCGGTCATTAAGGACAAAATTTTAGTGCCGCTGACTTAAGCATTTCAATACAACCACATGTCCTGTAGTGGGGCAAACTTGGCGAAACAATTTATTGAGTTCTATCATTATAGCGTAGGCTATAGTTGATAGGTTTACTTGTTGGTCGTGCGTGCTTGGTAAATAGATCTCCATGCTCAATTGGGTTGTTGCATTGCTATGCAAGGCTTACCTGCACAACTATGAGCTCTCTTGGCGATGGTAAATAAACGTCCATATCTTGAGGTAGTAGCTCATATGATGGCTTATTGTTAGGGAAATATATTGTAAATGCGTCGATATAGTTACTCAATCGCATATTGTCGTATGGCGAGTTATGGCAGACTATGGTGAGTTGACTATATTATATAGGTAAAGTTGTATATCATCTGTAAAGTTTGATATCAATCTATTCAAATAGTTATGTTCCCAGTTATAGACATCGCTTGGTAATACCACAATTGGTACATTTTTTATTTATTTAAAAATTGGTTTTGGGAATGGTATGGATGGTGGGAATTCATGTTAGAAAAGTTTGGCAAACGATCACCATTGTGAATGTTGTGATGAAGGAATGTCACTTGATTCATGTACTTATATATCATTATTTATTGTTCGTTTTTTCTTATTAATGTCAATTGTTCTTACAAATTGCTCTTTACAAATTTCTAAGTCTATTACAAATAAAAACTCGCTGTGTGTAAAGTAATTTAGATAGGACAACCATTCTGTTGATATAAGTTGCATGTACTAATATCCTTGCTTAAAGTTTTGCTTCAACATTGTCAGAGCAAGAGGAAGAAGATAACTTGGTTGGCTACTTTTATGTTTTGGGATTTGGTGATGATGATGCCGAATACTAGTGCGTTAACCTAGTCGGTTGCCCGTAAGTTTGTAGCATATCATGAGGGCCCTTTTGTCTTATATATCGCTTATGTTTTCTGCAAATACTTTTTTATGTGAATTTTTAGCTGGTCAGTCCATTTGTGTAAGACTTTATCATGTAGGCCTATGCTAAACCGCTTATTATTACATGTTACTTTGTTATATTTACTCGTATATGGATATGATGCAACGATGTTCTATGTGTGTGCTAGTTATTTTTCATGAGGCTGCATGATAAACATATAGATTTGGAATTTAATTTTTGGGTCCGACACTAGGTGATCATGTCACTAAACCAATTTTACCAAATTTAAATTGCAAAAAGTTTTTTTCTCTTTTGTGTTGAAACTGTCATCCCCATGAAGTAAAAGCAGTAGACAAATTTAAATTCTTATCTCCCTTAGGTGCCATTTCTTCATCTTGTTGACCGTGTTACATTTCGTAAGTTAACTGCAGTGCTCGAAATGTCGATATCACTGGGACTGCACAGCTGAGGTGACTTGCGATAAGGCATTCGAGTGGTCTGAAAGTCGATATCACTCGGACTGCACAGCTGAGGTGTACTTGCGTATATAGATAAGGCATTCGAGTGGTCTGAAACAACTGAACAAATTAGATAACCCCAGTATTAGATCTGTCCGTTGATTTTGTAGAGTACTAGACTGGACGCGGCTTCTCCATTTTCTCTTCCTATTCCCTTCCCGTTTCTCGCTAGGTGGCAAGTTTCTACTAGCTCTGATTTTTTGGTGAGTCTGCAGCTCTTGCCCACCCTCCCATAGCCCCCCATCTGCCAATGTCTATCCATCAATTGAACAGAAGGCCTCTCTCTCCATCTAAGCAATAAATAAAAACAAAGATTCTTGAAAAAAAAAACGAAGCAAAAGATAAGGATGCATCGAGTAGGTTCCACCAAACACTCCAATTGCCAATGCTGACATCGTATAGCTCGCCTCCTAGCACAGGCAGTCGCCATCAGCGGAGGTCACATGCCCAACTTCACTGACTTTTCTCAGCTGCAGCTAGCATTGTAAGATTGGTACACACGTTGTGAAAGCAGTACGCGGTGCTGAATGCCGACCTCAGGAGCTTTCCACCGTGACCACGTCGGCATGATCCACCGCCACATCCTCAGTTATAGCCTACTGATCCACTCCAATGCTCATCTCCGTGGTAAGTTTTCTTGTTCCTTTCTTTTGTGTGATATTACTTTTGGATCTCTATATTTTTATGCTGTGTAGAGGACCGTAGTAAATTTTGTTTGCTTCCTCCGTGTTTAATACTAAAACATGACAAGAAACAGGTGATAAGATATCTTACGTCTTATAGTAGTGATGTTGCTTTCAAATTACTGGGAGTACTGTTGTAATCGGCGAAATTTGCGGATGCCATTGCAAGCGATGCATCTTTCATGAACACGTGGTATTTGCTCCTGTATGCAACTATGATGCCATTGCCATGTTACAAGCTATGGCGTTGGGCTCGGCAAGATTTGGGGAAGATGCCATTGTAACAGGGAGCTTATTTGTATTTACTGTTCTTGGTGGACTTTGGAAGAGATGAATAAAAATAATGTTCTATTTTTTTTGGCGCGTAAGCCTATTCCCTCCGTTGATTAGATTTGTTTTGGCTCCATCATTTTCTGAAATTACATGTTTCCTTCGAGAAAAACAATGTCATTTATGATGTTTCCTCCGAGAAAAGTAACGTCGTTTGCTCTGGGAGGGGTAGGTGAGGTGCAAGCCCACAAAAAATTAGAGCCAATAGCAATTTGCCACCTAGCAGAAAATAGGAAGGGGAACAGGGAAGCATCGTGGATCTGCACAGAGCTCATATTTGTTCACTTAGGTAGAGGAGACGCCCCGAACAAAAACCTATGGCTAGTGGATTAGTGTCATCTCTCCTGTCATCAGCCAGCAGCCTGTTGGCCATTCTTCGTAGCCCATCGTCATCTTCATACCCACACGGTGATCACCGCACTGTTTCTTCTGATCTGCAACGGCTGGACCGACTGCTGTCACGCATCCAAGCCACACTCGAGGATGCCGAGGAGCAAGAGGTTCAGGACAACTATGTAAAGCTGTGGCTTACGGAGCTCAAGGACTTGGCCCGTGATGCGGATAATGTCCTCGATGATTACCGCTATGAACTGCTGCAGTGCCAAGTCCAAGAACGCGAAGCCAATTGTTCGCGCAAGCGGAAGCACGTGGATCATGATAACGAGGATGATGATAGTTCTAAAGAGGTATGCATGCAACTAGGGTTCAAAATCCTGGTGGTTACTGACCGGTAACCGCAGGTTATCGTTTTTACTGGTGGAGACTGGTAACCGAAAAAACCGGTCGTTATCAATTTTTGATTTTTAAATTTTAATTGATTTTTTCTGAATTTTCTAGTTACCGGTCGGTTTTTCCGGTTATTGGTTTTAAAACATCTCAAAATTCAAATTTTGATTTTAAAATTGTGACCGATTTTTTATTAGATTTTTTGGTAGTCGGCCGATAACCGCCCGGTTACCTTTATCGGCCGTCGACCGGGATTTCTTCCGGTTCTGATTTTTGAAACCTTGCATGCAACTGGTCGTAATAAGTTGTATTAAAATTTTGTGGAGAGGCATTTTCTGTTATCTGTTGAATTCATGAAAATAAACTATGGTACGGATCATACACACTTGTGAATACTAATGGATCCAGATCTTGTGGATTGCTACCTAACTCCATTTTGCTCGTAATTAGTGTGCTTGCCTTTCCTTGTTAAATGAGCTTATATGCATATATGTATGGTTAATACTTAGGTTACTGGGATCGCGTTTCTTGAAAAAAAAAACATAATGCTTAATTTTTCATTGTTTCCTCCTACTCATTCACCTTCGTGGCGATTGACTCGCAGAGAATTAACGAGATCACAAGCCGCTTCGAGGAAATCTGTAGAGATCGAGCTGCTCTCCAGCTCAGATTAGAAGATGGTCAGAGAATACTGGATAGGGACGCATGGTCGAAGTCACGGCCAACTAGCCACCTTCTAGATGAGTCCGTTGTTTTTGGTAGGCTTAGTGAGAAAGAGTGTATTCTAGAGACAGTGTTGTCTCACAGTGTAGCGCCTGGAATTGTTGTTTTGCCGATTGTTGGAATGGGTGGTGTTGGCAAGACCACTGTGGCGCAGATGGTTTATAACGATGGCCGTGTTAGAAACCATTTTGAGCTCAGCGGTTGGATTCATGTGTCTCCAACATTCGACGTCCGCAGGCTGACAGTAGCAATTACGGAGTCGTTAACCAAGCAGTTCTGTGCCTGCAGGGAATTAAGCTTGGTTCATGAGGTTCTCCAAAAAGTGGTTCATGGAAAGAGATTGCTTCTGGTGCTTGATGATCTGTGGAATGAACGGCAAAGTTTATGGCAAGAGTTGTTGAATCCACTCAAATCTGCGCAATCAGTGTTAATATTAGTGACCACCAGGAGTAAAGCGGTGGCACGTCTTGTGCAAACAGTGGAACAGTTTACCCTTGGGTCCTTGCCCAAAGATGATGGCTGGTTGCTGTTTCAGCACTATGCTTTTGGAAAGCAGCATGTCAATGAACAATCCTGCTCTGTTCAGATTGCCAGGAGAATTTTTGGGAAGTGTGGTGGCTTACCGCTGGCAGCGAAGTCAATAGGCTGCCTTTTACGATCAAAAACAGGTGAGGATACGTGGAAGGAAATTTTGGAAAGTGAGCTTTGGGAATTAGATGGCGATGATGATATCTTCCCACCTCTCAGATTGAGCTACTATCTTTTGCCAACACGGTTAAAGCCTTGTTTCATACTCTGCTCCTTGTACCCTAGAGATTTAGGCTTTACAAAGGATCAAATTATCCACTTGTGGATAGCTCAAGGTTACATTAACTCTACAAGATGCAAAATACCTGAGAAGGTTGGTGCCACGTACTTTGATGAACTGCATGCAAGATCATTGATTGAAACTTTTCCGGACCAATTGTTTAGTGATGGCTATTATGTTGATGAGTATGCAAAATTTTTTGTTGCTGAACCCGAAGAATTTTATGTTGGCCGACGGTCTAAATTTAACTTTGGCCGATTGTATAGAGAAGAGCATCACACCTATGGGCTACGTGAAAGATTATCGAATAAAACTTCCTCAAATAAACAGAATTTTGGTATCGGCAGATCTGGAACTTCTACAGAAGAATTGTTAGGTTGTGTTCAGCGGTTTAAGATGCATGATGTGATTTATGAACTTGCAAAGTCACTTTCCAACAAAGAACCGAGATCTCTGCGGACGTTGTTATTACACAGTGGTGATGTTGCCTCCACTGTTAAGCTATCCAATTTGACATACTTGAGGGCTCTGGTACTAGAGTCATCTAAGAATGTTAACAACATGATATCTTGCATTGGGAATTTAAAGCACTTGCGTTATCTCTGTTTGAATTGTGATGTTCATGAACTGCCTGAGTCGATATATCGTCTTTACAGCCTAGAAAAATTGGTGATATCTGTTGGATTATATGTGGGCCAAGCCCATATAATAAGAATAATTCCTATTAAATCTCAAAGGCCCACTCATGCAAAGGAGGCATGCATGTGACCTTTAGTACCATATTTCTAGTTCTAGGAGAGGAAGACCACCTTAAAAGGGATGGTGCACTCCTAGCCACTTGAGGCATGTGTGGGAGAGAACTAGAGGATAACACGCGCGCGCTCGCCTCGCCTCGCCGGGCCGGGCCGGGCCGGGCCGGCGTACGGCACCTGCGTGAATGGTCCGCCAAAATCCGCTCCAGGTGCTTGCGCAGACGCGGCTTCCTTTTGCAGTTTTATTTTGCTGTTTTGAGTGGCGGTGGATCGGTTACGGTTGCTAATCCGGTTCGGTTACGAGTTATGGAGAACGTGCAGGCGTCTTGATCACGCGTCCTGGTCTTCTATAAATACGGAGCCGCCGCCTTCATACAGAATATGCAAAAATCAATCTAGGGTTTTGCCTCCTCCATCCATTGTGCTGCGCCGTCCCACGTAGTCTACTCCGTCCCGTCCGCCGGCGTGCACTGTCGTTCGGGAGAGCAGGTCTCCGGAACCGTCGCCTTCGAAGTCCTGCACCGGGAGAGGGCGAATAAGGTTTTTGGGAAGCGCTCTGCGCGACTGCTCGCTGTAGCTCTGGCTCGTCTTCCTCGTCGTTCGGCTTCGGCGAATCGTCATCGACTTCGTGTCATCCTCACCGTGCCTGCGGCGTCTACATCGGCAAACCGATCAGAACAGAACCATCGGTACGTAACAATAATGTTCTCCGTATTAGATCTGTTCATGTACAGTTTCCTGGTTTACATGTCTAGATCTTTTATGCCTGTGATGTTTCTGTTATTGTGCGTGCATGATGTCATGATTAATTTATGGAATAAATTGAACCTACATGTGCTTATATTTTCAACAATCCAAAAACCTTATTGTAGGCACTGTGGTTTTACTATGGCTGGATTTGCCGATGCACTGAGGCCGGATAAGTTCTCCGGTGTGCACTTTAAGAGATGGCAGATCAGGGTCACTCTGTGGCTTACTGCTATGAATGTATTCTGGGTTAGTAATGGCAAGCCTGAAGGTGTTCTTGATGCTGAAAAGCAGAAAGAATTCGAGACTGCCACTACTCTCTTTGTTGGATGCATTCTTAGTGTTCTTGCTGACCGTCTGTGCGAGGTGTATATGCACATGACAGACGCGAAGGAGTTATGGGATGCACTGAATTCCAAATACGGTGCTACTGATGCCAGCAATGACATGTATGTCATGGAGCAATTTCATGACTACAAGATGGTTGATAACCGTTCTGTAGTAGATCAGGCTCATGAGATACAGGCCATTGCCAAGGAACTCGAACTCCTGAAGTGTGCCTTACCCGACAAGTTTGTGGCTGGATGTATTATTGCGAAATTACCTTCTTCATGGAGGAATTTCGGAACAGCACTCAAACACAAGAGACAAGAATATTCTGTTGAGAATCTGATTGGGTCTCTTGAAATTGAGGAGAAAGCTCGGGAAAAGGACGCTGTGTCTAAGGGTGATGGAGGGCAGTCTAGTGCCAATGTGGTACAGAAACCCTCAAACAAGAACAAAGGGAAATTTGTCAAAGCCCAACAGACAACCAACTTCAAGAAGAAGAAGAACAACAGCAATCAGGATGATAGAACTTGCTTTGTGTGCGGTGAGCCTGGTCACATGGCCAAGAAGTGCCCACAACGCAAAGGAAAGAAGGCACCTGTAGGACAGACTTCTAAGTCTGTCAACGTGACCATTGGCAAGACTGGAGATGGGACTGGGTATGGTAATTTACCTACTGTTCTTTCAGTTAGTCAATCTACCAATTGGTGGATTGATACAGGAGCTAATGTACATGTGTGTGCTGATATTTCGTTGTTTTCTTCTTATCAGGTCGCCCGAGATTCCTCCGTCCTAATGGGGAATGGGTCACATGCTACTGTTCATGGTGTTGGCACGGTAGATCTGAAGTTTACTTCGGGAAAGATCGTGCAGCTGAAGAACGTGCAGCATGTCCCTTCTATAGACAAGAATCTCGTTAGTGGCTCCCGTTTAGGTAGAGACGGGCTTAAGTTGGTATTTGAGTCTAATAAAGTAGTCGTGTCTAAACATGGACATTTTATTGGTAAAGGCTATGAGTGCGGAGGCTTGTTCCGTTTTTCCCTATCAGATTTCTGCAATAAGACTGTAAACCATATTTGTGGCAGTGTGGATGATGAGGCTAATGTTTGGCACTCACGTCTATGTCATATTAATTTTGGTTTGATGTCTCGGCTTTCCAGTATGAATTTAATTCCAAACGTTTCCATCACCAAAGGTTCTAAATGTCATAGCTGTGTGCAATCAAAGCAACCTCGTAAGCCTCACAAGGCTGCCGAGGAGAGAAACTTGGCACCACTAGAACTCCTGCATTCAGATCTTTCTGAGATGAATGGCGTGTTGACGAAGGGTGGAAAACGATATTTCATGACATTGATTGATGATGCAACTAGGTTCTGTTATGTGTATTTATTGAAAACGAAAGATGAGGCTTTAGACTATTTTAAAATCTATAAGGCAGAAGTTGAAAACCAGTTAAATAGAAAGATAAAAAGACTTAGGTCAGATCGTGGTGGAGAGTATTTCTCAAACGAATTTGACTTATTTTGTGAGGAACATGGCATTATACATGAGAGGACGCCTCCTTATTCCCCCGAGTCAAATGGGATTGCCGAAAGGAAAAACCGCACGTTGACTGACTTGGTGAATGCCATGTTAGATACTGCGGGATTACCTAAGGCATGGTGGGGGGAGGCTTTGCTAACGTCTAATCACGTATTAAATAGAGTTCCTAACAGAAATAAGGACAAAACACCATACGAGGTATGGATTGGGAGAAAACCATCACTTTCTTACTTGCGTACATGGGGTGCTTGGCGAAAGTCAATGTGCCAATAACTAAGAAACGCAAGCTTGGACATAAAACTGTGGACTGCGTTTTTCTGGGATATGCTAATCATAGCATTGCCTATAGATTTTTCATAGTTAAAACTGAGGTACCTGACATGCATGTTGGTACAATTATGGAGTCTCGAGATGCAACATTCTTTGAGAATATTTTTCCTATGAAGGATACACATAACACTACTAGTCAACCTTCTGAAATAATTCCCAGTTCAATCACATCACCTGAACCTTTTGAACATACACATGAACTTGTCAATGAGGAGGATGACAGTGGAGCTCCTAGAAGGAGCAAGAGACAAAGGATATTCAAATCCTTTGGTGATGATTTCACTGTGTACCTTGTGGACGACACTCCCAAGTCTATTTCAGAAGCGTATGCATTCCCTGATGCAGACTACTGGAAGGAGGCTGTCCGTAGTGAAATGGATTCCATTATCGCTAATGGAACCTGGGAGCTGACAGATAAACCTTATGGGTGCAAACCTGTAGGGTGCAAGTGGGTGTTCAAAAAGAAGCTTAGGCCTGATGGTACTATTGAAAAATATAAGGCTCGGCTTGTTGCCAAGGGCTATACTCAGAAAGAAGGCGAAGATTTCTTTGACACTTACTCACCTGTTGCGAGACTTACCACAATTCGAGTACTACTTGCTTTGGCTGCCTCACATGGTCTTCTCGTTCATCAAATGGACGTTAAGACAGCTTTTCTTAACGGAGAGCTGGATGAGGAAATTTACATGGAACAACCTGATGGATTTGTAGTAGAAGGTCAAAAAGGCAAGGTGTTAAAACTGTTGAAATCTTTGTATGGTCTGAAACAAGCCCTAAGCAGTGGCATGAGAAGTTCGATAGAACACTGACATCTGTAGGCTTTGCTGTCAATGAGGCAGATAAATGTGTATACTATCGTTATGGTGGGGGTGAGGGAGTTATTCTATGTTTGTATGTGGATGACATCTTGATTTTTGGGACAAACATCAGTGTGATAAATGAGGTCAAATCATTCTTGTCCCAAAACTTTGAGATGAAAGATCTGGGAGTGGCTGATGTTATTCTAAACATTAAATTGGTTAGAGGTGAGGATGGGATTACACTTTTGCAATCTCATTATGTGGAAAAGGTCTTGAGCCGTTTTGGCTTTTCTGACAGCAAGCCTTCTCCAACACCTTATGATCCTAGCGTGTTACTTCGTAAAAATAAGAAAATTGCTAGGAATCAGCTGGAATACTCCCAGATAATTGGCTCACTAATGTACCTAGCTAGTGCAACAAGGCCAGACATCTCCTTTGCTGTGAGCAAATTGAGCCGGTTTACATCTAACCCAGGAGATGATCACTGGAAGGCGCTTGAGCGAGTGTTGCGCTATCTGAAAGGTACCTCGAACTTTGGACTTCACTATACTGGGTACCCGTCGGTGCTGGAGGGTTACAGTGATTCCAACTGGATCTCTGATGCTGATGAGATCAAAGCCACTAGTGGATATGTTTTCACTATTGGTGGTGGTGCTGTTTCATGGAGGTCTTGCAAACATACCATTTTGACGAGGTCAACCATGGAAGCAGAGCTTGCGGCACTAGACACTGCTATTGTTGAGGCAGAATGGCTACGAGATCTATTGATGGATCTACCTAAGGTGGAAAAGCCAGTGCCAGCTATCCTTATGAACTGTGATAATCAAATCGTTATCGCTAAAGTGAACAGTTCTAAGGATAATATGAAATCGTCTAGGCATGTTAAGAGACGATTGAAGTCTGTCAGGAAATTGAGAAACTCCGGAGTTATAACCTTGGATTACATCCAAACAGATAAAAACCTGGCAGATCCCTTTACAAAGGGACTATCACGGAATGTGATAGATAGTGCATCGAAGGAGATGGGTATGAGACCCATGTGAGTTATCTATGGTAGTAACCCAACCTATGTGATCGGAGATCCCGTGAATTAGGATCTGGGAAAAACAAGCCATTAGTTAACTGGAGGAGAGTAATTTCAACCCTCTCTATGTGAAGATGCAACACTCTCAGAAACTGCAAGGCAGGTTGACTAAGGTCTTAATGTGTTCCATTGGCTTTTAGAAGCGAAGACGCTATCCTGCAGAGCGTTCTTGAAAGAACACACCTATATGAGCCCGACTGTTAGTCGCAGTCTATGGAGATCTTGGGTAATCTCCTACTAAGCTCATGAAGAGACCAAGGAGTATGACTTATACGCTCCAACCGAGGGGTAGCCTACTGGCGGCCTAGTATCAGTTAAGTCTTTAAGTGAAGCTTGCTTGCACCAAACTTGCAATTCAAGGTATAGTCCATTGTTCAAGTTGTGAGTAAGTGTAGCTTGGAGTTCTAGGTGGATGTTCAACCTTAATCGGTCTCCATCGAAATACTGATATATAAACAGTACATTGGAATTCAGGCAAATCTCTGTGGGACTTTGAGATCTGGTGGGGGATTGTTGGATTATATGTGGGCCAAGCCCATATAATAAGAATAATTCCTATTAAATCTCAAAGGCCCACTCATGCAAAGGAGGCATGCATGTGACCTTTAGTACCATATTGCTAGTTCTAGGAGAGGAAGACCACCTTAAAAGGGATGGTGCACTCCTAGCCACTTGAGGCATGTGTGGGAGAGAACTAGAGGATAACACGCGCGCGCTCGCCTCGCCTCGCCGGGCCGGGCCGGGCCGGGCCGGGCTGGGCTGGGCTGGGCGGGCGGCGCGGGCGCACGGCACCTGCGTGAATGGTCCGCCAAAATCCGCTCCAGGTGCTTGCGCAGACGCGGCTTCCTTTTGCAGTTTTATTTTGCTGTTTTGAGTGGCGGTGAATCCGGATCGGTTACGGTTGCTAATCCGGTTCGGTTACGAGTTATGGAGAATGTGCAGGCGTCTTGATCACGCGTCCTGGTCTTCTATAAATACGGAGCCGCCGCCTTCATACAGAATATGCAAAAATCAATCTAGTGTTTTGCCTCCTCCATCCATTGTGCTGCGCCGTCCCACGTAGTCTACTCCGTCCCGTCCGCCGGCGTGCACTGTCGTTCGGGAGAGCAGGTCTCCGGAACCGTCGCCTTCGAAGTCCTGCACCGGGAGAGGGCGAATAAGGTTTTTGGGAAGCGCTCTGCGCGACTGCTCGCTGTAGCTCTGGCTCGTCTTCCTCGTCGTTCGGCTTCGGCGAATCGTCATCGACTTCGTGTCATCCTCACCGTGCCTGCGGCGTCTACATCGGCAAACCGATCAGAACAGAACCATCGGTACGTAACAGTAATGTTCTCCGTATTAGATCTGTTCATGTACAGTTTCCTGGTTTACATGTCTAGATCTTTTATGCCTGTGATGTTTCTGTTATTGTGCGTGCATGATGTCATGATTAATTTATGGAATAAATTGAACCTACATGTGCTTATATTTTCAACAATATCTACTTTGGGGAGAGTATCGTCCAACAGTGTTAGTAATCTTATCAGTTTAAGATATGTCGATATCTCCTTTGAGCTCATGGATGAGTTATTGGATCCATTTAGTGGGCTTGATGACTTGGATACACTGTGCTTGAAGCATTGCAGTAACATTGTAGAGCTCCCTTTATCTGTAGGAAACCTCATGAAGTTACAGTGTCTTCAGCTTATTGGGATTTCAAGCTTTAGCAAGTTGGATCATAATTATCTCCGATGTCACAATAATAGTACCCAGCAAATGAAGTTAGTCTTTCCTACTTTGGAGGAGTTAGTACTTGAAGACTTGTGCAAAATGGAGGATTGGTTTGGTGTGCAAGATTCAGATTGCCCAAAACTGCATAGCATTACAATAAGAAATTGCTGTAAACTAAGAAGAATACCTTATTTCAGTTCCCTCAGGAAAGTTGTAATAAGTAAATTAGCTCTGACAAATCTCCAGCTTTCAGTCGGTGATGCACCATCTCACCTCCAGGTACTTGATATCAGAGATTGCTCGCGCTTGAATTTTTTGGTAGGGTTACAAAATCTCTACTCTCTTCGGAACATATATATTGCCCGATGTCCTCGACTCTATATCACTCCATTGGAAGAGCTACCATTTAAACCTCAGTATTCTTTTATTGCTGGTTGCCCTAACCTAAAAGGATGGTGCAACAATCAAGAGCTCAACTACTTTCAGGTAAATATAGTCAACCCATAACATCTTGATAGCTTTTTTATTATGCACTAGTAAGCAACGAATTGCACTTTAAATCTCGTATAAAATGTCTCTTTGAGTCACGTATTCAAGTGAGTCTTAGTCGAAATGTCCCAACTCCCATGCATTAGTGTGATCTACTTGAAGTGGACAAACGTAATGGTTCAAGTTGCATATAAAGATGTCTACTTTTGGCGTGGGAAAAATGGCACACGAAAGAGATGTTTCCCCTGAGATTTTCTCCTATGCTTGGAGGTCACCACATGCATTCGTTAATTGTTATCCGATGGTCGAGAGTCAGAGGTACCTGTGGGTTGTGTACTAGTTTTTCGTAGGTACAAACTTAAAAATAGAATGTAAGGCTAGACTGGTATTTTCTACATCCATCAAATTACACGCAGGAGACGTGAAACAGATTCAGAATTTGCTCATGAATCTGTCTTTCCCCACTGCACTTAAACCTTTGCGGCACCATTACTTGCTTTCGTCATCTGAATGTGCCTTGGGATGTGGATTGATGATTAACTTATCTGAGTACAACCCAATTGATTTAAATCTTATTTCCCTAGTTGAATTCCTCCTGCATAGCTTTTACTCTTGATTGGCATCTTGCCTGCCATTGGTTAAGGACTGCAAGGCAGGGTTCCAAAAGCTGCCACGAACCGACCACCGGATCCAGGCCTAGAAATCGAAACCGTCCTGAACTCCTGGTTTAGTTTTTTTCCCTTTCGATCACATCTGTAAAAACATGTATTTCAGTGTCCAATAACCAACTTCCACTATCAGATCTTGAAAATTTTCAAATTCTGCAATCTACCAAGCCAGACGGTTTGGGCTGAAAACTGGAACCAACCAGGTTACGGTTTTCGATCCCAAAACAGTTTCCAAAACACTGTCATTCCCTCTTGATATCAACCCCACTGCAATTGATCCATTCTTTCCTTGTTTTGAAATATGAAACAAACTTTAGCCTCCATAGTTGGCAGCAACACAGAACTTCAATTCCATGATGCACATTGGGAGCCGATATTTGATATCTTGCAGGTGGTTTATATGGGCATGCAACACCTCGAGTTCAGAGTTTCAACTCATGATGCAAAAGTGCTTTGAATTAGAGCAACTTCAGCAGGGCCCCTACTTGAGCCCTCATCCTACTTTTGAAGACCGAGGGGCAAAAAACTCACTCCAGTAGGGCCCCTACTTGAACCCTCAAAAGTAGGGGGCCCTCAAATCTCCCCCTCGAGCCCTCATTCCTGGGGTCTGGAGGGAGCCCCTACTTTTGAGGGTTCAAGTAGGGGCCCTGGTGGAGTGAGTTTTTTGCCTCTCGGCCCTCAAAAGTAGGATGAGGATGAGGGTGGGTCCTATGTGTCATCCCCTCTAAGAATGAATTTGAGGGTCCTGTTTTGAGGGCTCCTGTTGGAGTGTAGCCCAAAAAACAGAGCCCTCAAAAGTAAGAAGAGCCCTCAAATAAAAAGTAAAGGCCCTGTTTTGAAGGCTACTGCTGGAGTTGCTCTTAGTTGCTAACTTTCTATTAGAGATATGCCTAGAATATTGGAACTAGGATCAACTTCATACCTGAAGTACCGATCTGTTAATGGATGGTTGTTTTTTTTAAGCGGAGGCATCTCCCCAAGCACTGTATAGCATCTCAGTTTCCAGTGCTTGGAAGGTTGGAGGTATCACAACTCACAAAGAAAAATGATGATTACCAAAAGGGCCATTTATGTTGTGCCATGTGGGGGCGTTACTGTCAGTGCCGTCGCAAGGGCCACCAGGGAGCTGCGGCAACCGACGCAACAGATAAGCCAGGAGTTTAGCTTAGGGCCTGTTTGGATGAACTAGGATTAGTTGTTAGCTAACTAGTAGTTAACTGGCTAAAGATTAGCCCAGTCTTATTTGGATCAAAGGACTAATAAGTACTTACTATCTCAATACAAAGTCTGTTATACCCCTGAGCCTCTAGCGCACGCACGTTTTCCCTGGCGTGGGTATCGACGTCTTTTTTCCATCCGGCTGGTCCTTTAGCCCTCATTAGCTGGGTTTGGCCAACTAGTTGGCTGGCTAACAACTAGTTCAGGGTTGCTCATTCATGAGAAGGCTTTTTCAGGGTTAACTTGTTTGTTTGTGATGCTTGCTTTCAGATTTTTGTTCAAGTTTTGATTTTGCGGTTTCCCTCTACATTTACCATTTACTTGTGTTTGTTCAACAATAGGTCTCGAAAAAGATGAAGCTTTCAGATCCACGATTGATTACAGAATACGGCGTTTCCAATTTCCTTTCCGTGGAACATCTGTCTATTGAGATGTGTCATGAGATAAGCCCAGAATTGCTTTGCTCGACCAACAAGTGGTTACCACGTAATCTGCATTTCTTGCACTTCAGTTTTTGCAGTTTCTCTGGTGTCCTTGGTTTCCATAAAGATTTCTCTATGCTTTCAAGGCTGGAGATCAGGAGCTGCACGAGGCTTGAGTCACTGATCGGTTTGCACGAACTCTTGATCCTCCATACCCTGTTTATAGCCGACTGTACTTCACTTGATTTGTTGGTCGGAAGTAAACTCCCACCTCGTCTGTCATCTTTGGCTGTTCATAGATGCCATAAGCTTCGATCCTTGCACTTGGTAATGGATCATCCGTCAATGTTAATGGAGCTCGAGATATCTGATTGCCATGGACTCATGTACGTCGGGAATCTAAACGAATTCAGCAATCTAGAAAGCTTAAAACTGGTCCAATGTCATCTGCTTCAGCTCCAGGAATTGTGTCCAGCCATTCCGAAATCTGCTGTGATTTTTCGCTGCCCCAGGCTGAAGAATTGGTGTAAAATACACGGTATAGAGCCTCAGGTATACCTCGTTCTAGTATTTCTGCAAGTAGTCGTTTCTTGCTTCTTGTTTCATCTTACATTTTCCGTCCTGTTTATGTTGTCCAGGAAAGTCTAGCAGATTCTTCCCACTGTCTAGTAGATTCCTGTAGGATCGTCGATGGTAATCAGATAGGGTGAATGATTGCAGCGCTTAACAGAAGTATTTTTTTCACACCTCTGCTATTTTCTGATCGTCCAAGACTGTCAACACAGAAGAACACAAGAACAAACACAGCCTAAAAGAAAGAGAATATTATTTTTACTTTCTTTTGGTACTGTTAATTATTTTGTTTTTCTTATGTTGCATGCAACTGCTATCTTGATGAACCGAAGAATATAAACCGTTGCTATGCCTTCGCTTCACCTGCGCATGACTGTGACCAACAGCAAAAAGTAGTAAACAAAGCCATGGCTTGCTCTTTCTCTGGACTACACCTCCATAGCTTCACCACGTATTATCCATCTCTGATCTTCATGCGCCCCAAGCATGAGCATAACCATCTCGTGGCCTCCTTGACCGTCTGAACCTCGAATCTCTTATCATAGTTCCGATCCACCTCGTCACCGATCAAAGAACATTTTTCTAGCACAAATTCTCTCCAACTTGACCAATATCAGCCCACACACACCTCAACTAACAGTAAGCAACATCATCAATTATTCATCACAAATTTACCATTGTCAATTATTAATCACCAAAATATCCAAACCAAGCAACATGGGCTAACAATCTCCCCTTTGATGAATACATTGACAACACATCAAAATTGCATGATGAAATCTCTTCTAAATCTCTCTCCTCAACACAAGAGAATCAATTTTAGCAAATTTCTCCAATTTCTCTCTATTCTCTCCAATTTCTCCCCCTTTGGCAATGTAATCATCAAGAAATTTCAAAGAAGAAATAGTTCTAAGAAGGAGCAATGAGAGTAAAAATCAAGAAATTTTGTAGATTATCCAAGTCACTGTGCATTGACTTAATAAAGCAAACAAGCCATATTTTTTAGTAGAGCTATCTAGATCATATAAAGTCATATATCACATAGCAATGTCAAAACTAGTTTTGAGCATGATTAAGCAATTTATATTAATAACAGACATCTCAACAATGACCAAACCAATTATAAAGTGCACAATGAAATATCACAATGAAAAGTCAAAACCTAAAAGTGAAGTAAAATTTAAATCCAGATGAGCTAATAGTCTCATGAAATAACCTGTTACTCCACACTCAATTCATAGGCATGTGACATGCATGTAGCATACTTGTTTTCATAATGGAATGCTTGTAGTATACTTGTTTTCATAATGGAATGCATGTAGCATATTTATTTTTATTTGTACACTTTTTGTGCCTTTTTTTGTGTATCATGGTATACTTGAAGCATACATATTTTCAATTGTCTCTTTCTCATTTTTTTTATAACATGCCAAATTGAGTGATCATAAAAAGATCACAATATAAAACGTGCGAGCCTCATAGTCAAGATTTAAAATAAGACTCACAATCAAGCTAATCCTTTTCGATGAACATCGTAGGGTACTATCTATAATCAATCTAGTCAAAGTATTCCGCCCTGTTATATTTTAGTTCAAGTATAGCAAATTAATAATAAGTAGTTATAATCAAAGCTACACAGTATATGAGTAAATATGATAAAGAGCGCTCTACGACTTATTTAATTTCAATGACTTGGACTTATTGATTTATTTGACAAGTATAATAAACAAGCTTCTAAAATTTTTAAACAACAAACTCCCCCTCAGAATAATCCCATTGGATGACATACCCCCAACTCATTCCGCAAACGAACAAAATGAGAAGTATCAAGCGGCTTAGTGACAATATCAACAATCTAAAAACTTAACTCAATAAGGTGTAGGACAACATCACTTTTCCCAAATGGTCTCTCAAAAAGTGAAATATTTTGGAAGCAATCAAAGAGAGAGAAGAATCATCAAGTGATCCAATCAAGCAAGATGTAAAAGACCGGAAACCGATCTAGCTTATGTTCTCCATCCTTGTCAGTTGTTCTTACATCACAGGAAACATCAGCCTCACAATACTAGGATTAGTGAAATAAGATCTAGGAATCCAGTACTGATACACACGACGAACAGGAGCGACAAAGCTATAACCAAAATTATATGCATGTGGGTAATCAGAATACCAAAAAGAATCTGAATTATTTGAATTAAATCCCAATCTAGCATGTGAAGCAGATTTAAAGTCATCACAAAAGTTCTCTAAAAACATAGCCTTCGCATTTGTTCTAGGAACAAAAGAGGTTACACGTTTTTATCTTAAAGCATTCAATCTTTCCTTCTTCTCTTTTTAGCTCACCTAAACAAAATTCATGCAAATGTCCAACTTTTCCACAGTAGGTGCAATGAAATTTAACACACTTAGGATTCTTTTGAGATGATGAGTTAGCACTTACATCATTATCAATTGAACTTTGCACAAAACTTAGCACCTACTTCAATTTTTCTAGGTTCAAGAAGCTTAATTACCTTAGGAGGATTATTCTTGACATATTCAACAAAATTAAATCATAAACCACAATTTTTCCCACTTGTTTTTGACTTGTCTAAAATTATATTCAGATTATTCTTGCCAAAAGATAATATCTCTAAGGTATTCTTAAGATACTCATTTTCTTTAGCCAAAGTGGAACAAGTAGTGTATTTAACAGGTTCATTTACAAAATTCTTAGAAACACTAGATTGAGCCAATTTTTCTTTTTAGGAAAATCATTAAGTTGTCTAGTCAATAGTTCTATTTCTGTGTTAAGCTTAGGACAGTTAGAGTAAGAAGATATCTTATGATAAAGCATCTATTGAATTATTTCTTGAGATGAATTAAGTCTAGCTTCTAGCAATTCACATTTAGAGCAAGCTTTAGATTGAACATTTGAAATACTTGACTCTAAATGTGTAGAAGAATTATATTTAAGCTTTTCAATTTCATTATTTGCAAGTTTTAACTTTTCATCACAAGAATTATGTGCCAATCTTAACTCATCAAGTTTAACTGTTACATCACGAAGTTAAACCATGTTTGATATATTAATTGTTCTAGCAGTCTCTAACTCAAAATGTAAAACTTGACAAGACTCACAAGACTCATCATCAGAAATAGAGGCCCTAAATCTATTGATTTCAGAATTTAAGCTCTCAACGACAAAATCATGATTTGTAATTTTCTTTTATATCTTTTGAGTTCCTTTGTCAATCTAAGCATAGCACGAGATAAATCAGTATAAGAAGATTTTACCTCATCAGGATCACTGTAAAGATCATCATCATTGAACTCCTCACTGTTGGCCATAAAACACATCCTTGTGAAGTCCACCTCTTTTGCTTTCTTACCATTGCCCCCATCGTCGCTTTCAGAATCATCATCACTCAAAACAATCTCATCAAGTGCTAAAATTATCTTGTTGATTGCCCTGCGATATTGCGCTTCTTATTTGGATCAATCTTGATTTGAGAGCAACAAGTTGGTGCCTTATCATCTTTGACTTCTTTGCCCCTCAGTTTGAGGCAATTCATCTTAATGTAGTTTAGCTCACCACATTCATAACATCTGATTAGAGCTCCTGTCCGTCTTGATCTGATATTGTTAATTGCCTTGGTCACCCTGTTAGAGAGAAGTACAAGCTGCTCTTCTGAAATTTCCTCTAATTGTTTATCTAAAATAGAGCACAATGCAGACAAAGAAACAATAGAAGAATTATCGGCTTGGTTAGTCACTAAGCCCAAAGAATTAGTCTTGTTTATCCTAAGCAAAACATCAATCTCATGTGTTTTCATCTTAGAATAAAGATCATTCAAGGTGAGTGTTTCCATATTAATAGAATAATAGATAGTAGTGACTAACATATTCCAAACAGACATATCCAAAGCATTTAAAATTTGGTGAGCATTGTCAGAATCAGAATATGTGACATCAACAGATTGCAAATCACTAACAATTTTATTGAAACGATCAAAGAGTGCATCTATTGATTCTCCTAGTTTTATCTCAAATTTAAAATACTCCTTTTTGAATTGGTTCTGACGAACACCTTTAATAGATTTATAACCTTCATGATAATCATCTAGAGTAGTCTAAATTTTATTTGCAGATTTAATATGAGTAATTTTGACAAATTTGTTTCTACTAATACCTTGTAATAAAATATTTCTAGCCTTAGCATTTGCTTCAACATCAGTAGTATTTTCAATAGTAACAACAGGAGGCACTATATATGAATTTTCAACTTTTTGCCAAACACCATTACCTTGTGCTTGTAGAAAATCCTTCATGTGTGTTTTCCAATAAAGATAATCTGACCCATCAAAAAATGGTGGCTTACCTAAAAAATGATTCTAATCTGGTGCCATTGCAACCTACTTTGATACCACTTATAGGATCGTCGACGGCAATTAGAGGGGGGTGAATGATTGCAGCACCTAATGGAAGCCTTTTTTCACACCTCTGCTATCTTCTGATCGTCCAAGCTTGTCAACACAGAAGAACACAAGAAAAAACACATCCTAAAAGAAAGAGAAAATATTATTTTTACTTTCTCCTGGTACTGTTAATAATTTTGTTTTTCTTGTGTTGCATGCTACTGCTTTCTTGATGAACTGAAGAAAACAAACCGTCGCTATGCCTTTGCTTCACCTGCGCATGACTATTACTAATAGCAAAAAGTAATAAACAAAGTTATGCCTTGGCTCTTTCTCCTGTGCATATGTTGGATAGGAAGAAAGAAAGCAAACAAATGTGTTGCTGTGTGCATGCTGCGTGAGAACCGAGCTGAGGTGAACACGCGGTGCTAGAACTGTCGTGCCTTCACGCGAGGAAGAGTGCTGGACATGCGCAGACGACGAATGTGATGAAGTGATGCACTGCTACTGGTCTCCATGCAGATCGAAGAAAACGTCACTCACTGGTTTTGTCGCTCGTGGATCAAAGCTTCGCGTGAACGGGGAATGAGCCAAGACGCCTTCAAAATTACTGTGATCTGGCGATTCACATGCAATGCCTCAACTCTAGAAGACTCCACGTCACGCACAACACTGAGCGATGAAGCCGATGTCTCACCGCACGGTGAATGAGATGAGAACTGTTGGGATACGGGTAGGCTACATAGAGCAGATTAAAAAAAATTCTACCACGTAAACCTATAAACCATGCAAGTAGGAGAAGTTGGGTTGAAGTAGCCGATTCAGTGAGGAGCGCGTTGGTGTAGTGGTAGTAGCCAATTGTCCTCCGATCAACCGTCTCCTCCTCGCAATCACCTCGATCAACACCGTAGTCAATATATGTACTAATCTGTTAATCATAATTGTCCCACGTAATGATATAAGATCAGGGATATTTTAAAATAACATCAAAACATAAATAAAGAGTTCCACGAACAAGTCACATACTTGTTGATAAACACGAAAGATATTTATTTAAGAGACAAAATAACATTTATTCAAATGATCATAAACATAGAAGTGATACAATCATCTCCATGATTGCCTCTAGAGCATATCACTCACAATCTCCCACTTGCACTAGAGTCAATCATGCAAGTATCTAATATCCATAGCTCTTGTGTGCACCTCATGCTTTGGCTATGGAAGAGGCTTTGTCAACGGATCAGCAATATTTAAATCCATGTGTACTTTGCATGTCTTAACATCACCTGTATCAATAATCTCACAAATGAGGTGAAAATGCCGATAGGCACAGGAGGTGTTGAGGTCCAGACGGTCGGTGATGCCGAAGATGATTGAGGCTGGTGAGGTGGTTGCGAGTCGGGAGACGAGGAACCGGAGCTGGAGCTACCGGTGGAGGACACGACGGGCGACGACGAGAGAACCAGGACTAGGCTCAGGGAGGAGTCGGAGGTCCAGACGGTTGGAGGTCGGTTGCGGTCGTGTGCGACGGAACAGACCAGGACTAGACTCAAGTGGAGTCGGAAGTCTCGGTCGGTGTCAAGTGGACACGACGGGCAGCGGCGAGTGGATCGGGACTAGGCTCAGGGAGGAGTCGGAGATCTAGACAGTCAGGATGCCGGGTGCGGTCGTGTGTAGTGGAGCGGACTGGACTAGACTCAGGGAGGAGTCGAGGTCCAAACAGTCAAGGTACCGGATGCGGAAGCTTCCGGGAAGGTGCTTGAGGGGCAATTTGGTAAATTGACTCAAGCAAATGAGTAGAGTGGGTGGTTCTCCCTCCAAAATCTGGTTTGACCTTCTTTTGCCTCATATGGTGTGTGAGATGAGGGAGTGGAGGTTGTATGACACTTCTTGATTTTCTCTTTTGGTGGGTGAGCCTTGGTGTTAAAAGAGGAGGTCAAGGGAGTAGTCTGTATTCATTTCTAGTGAGCTCAAGCAGTAGGTGTGTTGCTCAGTAGAGAGCTCTCATGTGTGTTCTCAAGATGAAAGGCTTGAGATGAGAGGATTGTAATGAAACACATTTGTAATCATTCATCTCTCTTCCTCAATATCAATATGAGAAGGATTGAGTTGGAGTTCTTCGTTTTGTGCCATTCTGTGTTTATTTTGAGTTCTTCTGTCTTGCTCTTTGATTTATGAAAATCTTGATTCTTGTTGGCAAATGATATGTGGATTCTAGTTTTTGTTTGACTAGAAGATGCATACTAGGGATGCTACGACCAAAAGATGCCAGAATCTCAAAAGGCTTTGCAAAAATCACAGCTTAGCCATGGATAGCAAATTCCTCTGTTTGCTCAAAATTAGGGTTTGATGTCAGGGGAGTCTTGGTTCTCTCGATTTCCCTTAGATGTTGGTTTCAGATTTGAGCTCCCTTGCTATGAGATCATGTCCTACTGAATTTCAAAAGCTCACAAGCAAAGGATTGAAGATTCTTGAGAAATCTGAAAATTAGCTCCATTCCAATTGAAATTTTTAGATTTTTGCACAATTCTTGAATTATTGCTCTCTTGATGAATTCCTTTGGTTCCTGAGGGCTGGATAGTGTTTAGAACAAGTTCGTGCTCTTTTGGCCGGAAAAGATTAGAAGAATTTCTCCTTTTCCCTTGGATCTAGCAAGTTTCAGGTTTTTTAGTCGGCTGTTCGGCCACTGCCTGAGCCAAGGCCGGTCAGACCGGACCCTGACTGTCGGTTAGACCGGGTGGCTGTCGCCGGTCAGACCAGTGCCTTATGGGCGGTCAGGCCGAACCCCATGTGGTCAGACCGGTCGTATATGGGGGGTCAGACCGGCGGCCAGGGTGCGGTCTGACCGGCCCATATACGGCGGTCTGACCGGCCCATGCAGACTGTGCTGCAGTCTGTTCTCTCTGTCAGTGATTTTTCTTGTCTTACTTTGTTCCTTCTTGCTCCTGCCTTGTGGTTGTTAGGATTGAAGTTCCAGAGAGCATGAACCCTCTTCTTCATAGTCTTTCATAGCTATCGGAGAGAAGAGTTTTTAGTGGATACTTTTGGGGGCAATTTTTAAAGAGGTACCATTCACCCCCCTCTGTTGCCATTTCCGATCCTACAGGTGCCAAAGAAAGATGGTTCTTGGAGGATGTGTGTAGATTGTAGAGCTATAAATAATATCACTGTTCGCTATCGTCATCCTATTCCTAGACTAGATGATATGCTTGATGAATTGAGTGGTTCTATGATATTTTCCAAAATTGATTTGAGAAGTGGTTACCATCAAATTAGAATGAAGGTTGGAGATGAGTGGAAAACTGCTTTTAAAACAAAGTTTGGGCTGTATGAATGGTTAGTTATGCCTTTCGGTTTAACCAATGCTCCCAGTACATTCATGAGATTAATGAACCATGTCTTGAGAGCATTTATTGGAAAATTTGCTGTTGTTTACTTTGATGACATCTTGATTTACAGCAAGACTTTGGAGGAACATGTTGAGCATATTCGACAAGTTTTAGATGTGCTTAGAGAGGAGAAATTATTTGCTAACCTTGAGAAGTGCACATTTTGTACCGATCAGGTTGTGTTTCTTGGCTTTGTTGTTTCAAGTCAGAGAATCCAGGTTGATGAATCAAAGGTGAAAGCAATCAAGGATTGGCCGACTCCTGAAAATGTAAGTCAGGTGAGAAGTTTTCATGGACTTGCTGGTTTTTACAGGAGATTTGTGAGAGATTTCAGCACCATAGCTACTCCCTTAAATGGATTGACAAAGAAAGGTGTTGCTTTCCAATGGGGTGAGCCACAAGAGAAAGCTTTCCAAGAACTGAAGAAAAGGTTGTTTGAAGCCCCCTTGCTTGTGTTGCCGGATTTCACTAAAACCTTTGAGGTTGAATGTGATGCAAGTGGGATTGGAATTGGAGGTGTTCTCATGCAAGATGGACATCCCGTTGCATATTTTAGTGAGAAGTTGGGAGGAGCACAACTGAACTACGCGGTGTATGGAAAGGAGTTGTATGCTTTGGTAAGAGTACTTGATACTTGGCAACATTACTTATGGCCAAAAGAATTTGTTATTCATTCAGATCATGAGGCTTTGAAGTACTTGAAAAGCCAAGCTAAACTGAATCGTCGACATACCAAATGGGTTGAATTCATTGAAACTTTTCCCTATGTTGTGAAATACAAGAAAGGTAAGGACAATATTATTGCTGATGCTTTGTCCCGTAAAAATATTTTGTTTAATGAACTTGAAGTAAAGGTGCCAGGACTTGAGAGCATAAAAGAATTATACCCTGCTGATCATGAATTTTCAGGACCATATGCAAAATGTACAGTTGGAAAAGGATGGGAAAAATATCATGTACATGATGGATTCTTGTTTAGAACTAACAAATTATGTATCCCAAATTGTTCTATTAGACTTTTGTTGTTACAGGAAGCACATGCAGGAGGATTGATGGGTCATTTTGGATGGAAAAAGACCTATGAGCTGCTAGCCGACCATTTCTATTGGCCAAAGATGAGAAGAGATGTGAAGAGAAGAATGGAGGCTCACTTAATGTCGGCTTGCTGCCGAGTTGAGGAAGGCAAGGTTCATGGACGACGATGAGGACAGCAACGTTGCAGTTCGGTTGGGCCTCCTCTCTTGCCATCATGGTCGGTTTGCTCTCAGTTCAGGAAGGAAAAGTGAAATGTTACTTGGCTTGGTTCTGTTGGTAGCCGAGCAAGGCTCTGGCTTTGCTCTCTTGGATTTGCTCTGTTGTTGGCCGAAGGGAAGTAAGAAGAGAGTATAATGGCTTGGCGTCTTGCCTGTGCCTTAGTTTGGTTATGGCTAGCTCTTTTTGAGGAGGTGAAGTGGGACTGAGGCTTGTGCTACGTTTGCTTAAGGGAATGGTTGGCTTGTTCTCTCTCCCCTGGCATAGTGCATTACCTAGACTACCCTTGCCTCATCCCTCCTCTTGTGGCTGATTGCCTTAAGGACATTTTGGTCCAAGGGTGAGTTCTGCTCATACTAAAGGCTTTTCTACTATGTGACGTAAGTCGGTAAAAGGTAAGAATGGAATCTTTTGCTGGATGAAGAAAACCCAAAACGCAAGATGGTGCCAACCAGCCCCGAACGGTCTGGGAACCTCTGTGAGCATTAATTTTATTCGACATTCTAAAGTCGAACGGGTTCCAACGGCAACACTTTTTTCTTTTATTCTCTCTTGGATTGTTTTCATTTCTAGCTTTCTTCCCTTTTTCATTCTAGTGGTATTACATTCTACCACCCAACAGAATCAACCCCAAATTTTGGCGTTCAACAATCCGCATGGAAGAACCAACAAAATAAAATGAACTGCCCATAACATAACATTAGCTTGTACCCATAGAGAGCAACTCTGGCTACTTCTCGCGCATGCGAGACTCCATCTCCCATGTCGCTTCTCACTCGGACTGATCTGTCCAAAGCACTTTAACATACTTTATCATTTTATGCTCAACACCTTCTCGGATTCCTCTAGAATCCGAACTGGATGGGACTCAAAGGTGAGGTCTTGCTTAATGGACATTGGTTCTAGCACAATCTCATACTCTGGATCTCGCAAGTACTTTCTTATCATGGAAACATGGAACACATTATACACTCCTCACATGGACTCAAGGAGATCCAAGAGACATGCCAACTTTCCAATCCATGCCAGAATTGAAAATGGCCCAATGTACCTTGGGCTAAGCTTCCCTTTGGTACCAAATCGTACTATGCCTTTAGTGGGAGATACTCTCAGGAGCACCTGATTCCCCCACTTCGAACTCTAGTTCTCGCCTCCTGACATCTGCGTAGCTCTTCTGTCTACTCTGGCAGCTAGCTGTCTCTGTCTAATTTCCGCCACTCGTTCCACTATTTGCTGGACCCAATCTGGTCTCAGAAGAGCCTTCTCACCCATGGCGTCCCAACAAAGTTGTGGTCTACAATTCCGCCCATACAAATCCTCAAATGGCGCTACCCGAACACTGGAGTGGTAACTATTGTTATAGGCAAACTCTACGAGTGCCAAATGATCCACCCAACTACCCTTCCAAGACAGAACACAGGACCTTAATATGTCCTCTAGTGTCTGAATGGCGTGTTCGGACTTTCCATCTATCTGTGGGTGAAAAGCAGTACTAAGCTAAAGTTTCGTGCCTAAAGTGCCTGCAAGCTCTCCTAAAACTTAGAGACAAACTTGACGTCTTTGTCCAAAACTATCGACTTGGGCACACCATGCAACCTTACTATTTCTCGCATACAGATGGGTGCCAACTCACTCGTCGAGTTCATTGTACGAATGGAGATGAAGTGTGCAGACTCACTGATCGGTCCATCACTACCCAAATCACATCCTTACCTCACTGGGTACGAGGTAAACCGACTACGAAATCCATGGTAACATCATCCCATGGCCACCAAGGAACTTCCAAAGGCTGTAAGAGTCCAGCGGGGCACATGTGCTTAGCCTTTACTTGCTGGCAGACCCCACAAGATGCCACATACTTGGCGATATCCATTTTCACCCTCTTCCACCAAAAGCTCTTTTTGAGATCTTGATACATCTTGGTCTCACCAGGATGCACCATGTACGGGGTACGATGTAACATCCTGATTTTCATTCGCCTTTTTATTTGATTTTCTGGGAGTTATTTGAAGTTTTCTGGCATTTATTTCAAAGCCTAGAGCAATAAAATGAATTTTAAATATTTATTTAAGACCAAAAAGAATTTATTTCACTTTTATAAAGCTTTCCTAAATTTTATAGAATTTTTGAGAATTTTCTGAATTTAAAAATCAATTTTAAAGCCAAAAAGGTATTTTATAAACTTTTTAAAGGCCAAACTTTAATTAACAATATTTTTCATAAGTTTAAAATAGTTCCAGGAATTTTCTATAAATTTTTTGGAATTTTTAGACACTATTTACTATTTTATAAGCAATTACCAAGTTTATGGTATTTTCTGAAAACCCATTCGAAAATATAAAATCTTTTTAACCCTAGGCTGCCACATGGCACTCTAGGATTAAAACCATCTTCCCTCTTGATCTAATCCTAGCCGTCCGAAGTCACTTACCTCTTCAATCAATCCGGCGGCTTGATTTCCTTCCCTCGCCACTTGTCACCCATCCAACCATCCGTACCCTTCACCCCTTTTCTCTCACCGACATGGCGGGCCCACCCAGAAGAGCCTTCTTCTACCTCCACCTCCTCCTTCCTCCCACCTTCCTCTCTCTCCAACCGGTGCCTTCAACTCCCGCCGCAACCGCCAACCACCCCGCCCGCTCCTGAGGTGTCTCCTCGGCCTCCCCACCTCGACACCGCACCCGGTCGCCTCCTCTGCTTGGCGCCAAACCGCCGTTCGGCACCCTCCCGAGCCGACCACTGTCCGACACCGCGCCCCCCTCGCCTCGTCTCCCGAAGCGCCGGTCGGTTGAACGCCGGTCATCGCCCAACCACCCGCCACCGCCCGTTCCCCTTCCCCATGGCACCGCTTCGGCTCCTCCCGCGCGTGCCGCCATTAACGCCATGCCCCGCTCCTACTGTGCCGTTTCATCTCCCCGGCTCCCCCTATAAACCCCCTCCCCCCGGAGAGCCCTCTCCCCGCGTCTCCACTTCCACCGCCCCTTCTCCCCACCTCTCCCAGACCTTTTCGCCACTAGAGCCACCGCCCGAGCCCTTCTCGCCGCCGCCCTTCTCTCCTTCACCGCCACCTCCCTCCGGCCGACCAAGCCCTGCCACCGGTAGGAAAACACCCGCCGTCGCCCACTCTATTCCGCCGTCCTTCGCCGGCCGCCGCCGAGCGCTCACGCTCCGGCAAGCGCGCCACTCCCAGCCTCCCAGGCCCCTTCGGCCGGTCGTGCCAAGCCTCGGTGACGTGGCCGCCATGTGTGTCTTGCATGGCGCCACGTGGAGTCCAGCCGGCCGGTGTGCCACCTCGGTAGGGCCTGTGAACCGTGGACCCGGTCCACGGTAGACCGGGCCCACCAGTCAATTAAACTCTTTCCCACCAATTATTTTCAAAAGTGCTGACGTCATAAATAACAATTTCTAGTACAAAAATAAATTGAGAAAATCTGTCTTTTCTTTTTTTCCTTCCTTTAGAACTTTTGAAAGCCATAATTTCTTCAATTTAAATCCAAATTTAACCATTCAAATTTCTAAATTTTTCTAAAAATCTGAACTATTCATTTCTAAACTCCTTTTTAATTTTTGAATTTTATTTGATTTCTATTTGGTTTTTCGCGTAGAGATTTCGAAGTTTCCAGAGCGAGCGACTGTGACGACGAATTCGCCGATGAGCAACAAGGCAAGTTACACCCTTGACCATATTGAACCTATTATTTGAAATTATTTATGTTGATTTAAACTGTTATGCATGCTTAATTTTGTGTAAAGTCTAGTTAAATTCAGTTTCAACTATAGATATGCCTAAAATCCCTTGTACAGCCAAATTTGAAGTTGAATGTCGGAATACCTTGTCATCCTTAGATAAAACCAAGTTGGATCACTAGCACTAACTAGGAATTTTAAAGACATGCTTAGCCACGCTTAAATTATTGTAGTTTGGGTTATTCTTTCACATAAAATGATAGACTTAAAATCTGGATTTCTGACTTGGGTGAGTCAGGAATGATGGTGGTTTATTTTCAAAATAAAATATAAAATGGTTTTAGACTTAGGCAATGGTAAGGTGGATGGTGCTTGCTGGCATGCGTCGTAGTTTGCCGACTCGACGTCGATTGCCAGGCACAAGGGGTTTTAGGTAGGGCCTAAGTCAGGTTAAGGACCGGTATGTGAGCTACTTTTACAAAGTCACACCGTGCAACCACAAGTCCGGTATGGGACGGACCTAGCCAACTAATTTGTAAGGTTCTAACTAGATATCACTAAAGGTTGAATGTGGGCATGGCGAAAGCCACGGGAAGTCTCGTATGGCACAAGAGGGGGCTCCAACATGTGGATTCATGTTGTGGTGAAACCTTAGTGGCGGCGTTATCTAGTTAGCAACCGAACATTGTAAAGGCTTTGTCATGAACTCTTGGCCGCACACCTTAGGCAGTGTGTAATCGCGTGGCACAACGGGAGAACATGTCTTGTGGGTAAAGTTGTACACCTCTTTAGAGTAAAACTATCGTGGATAGCTGTGTCCGCGGTTATGGACATGCTGAGTAGGGTTTTTCATAGATTAGACTTTGGTTTTATTAAAATCTGATTTATGGAAAAATCTAGTTATCTTTTGGCAATCTGGTCTGAGTGGGATGCCAAATTTTAGATTAGTGTTGGTTGGAGCCACACTAATGTTAATATCTTGTCAAATGCTATTTTACTTACTGTACCAAAGTTTAGCTTTTGTAAACTTATGAATTTACTTCAAATATTGCCTTTCAATTTTGGGAGAACACCTTAGCCCCTTTCAATTGATCAAAAAAGTCCTCGATGCGAGGAAAAGGGTATTTATTTTTTATGGTCACCTGATTGCGAGCACGATAATCTCTATACATGTGCCAACTTCCATCCTTTTTCTCAGCGAATAGGACAGGGGCTCTCCAAGATGACACACTTCGACGTATCAACCCCTTGGACAACAACTCATCCAATTGCTTCTTCAACTCCTCTTGCAGGGGTCGCGCCAAAAATGGAAGGGGGGCATGGAGATAGGTCTTGTACCAGGAATAAGATCAATTCTGAACTCCACATCTCGCTTGGGTGGCATTCCCGGAAGCTCTTCAGGAAACACATCGGGATACTCACACACCATAGGAATATCCTCAATGTGCAAAGGTGCACTTTGCTTTCTCGCAAGTGCTAGGAGTAACCCAGACTTCATTGTTTGTCAGCTAGGGAACAGACTAGCCAAGACAAAGAGGGAATATATGGGTGCATTCCCCAGAAAGATTATCTCCTTCCCTGAAGGAGCTTGTAATGAGACTATCCTATAGAAGTAGGAAATCATAGGCTGGTAGCGACGCAACTAGTCCATGCTAAGAATAACATCAAAAGGCTCTAACTGGATAACTATGATGTTGGCAACAAAATCCTTGCCATCTATTGTTGCCACATAGCCAAGGCACACTGTGAAGCTAGCAACGATACCTACCCTGAAGCATTGATTATAATCGACTGGGAAAATTTGCTGAATAGTCAGCTTGGCCTTTCTAGCAAACGCGCGGGACACAAAAGAATAAGTAACATTGAATCGACAAGAACAAGAGAATCATATGAATATGCTAACAGGATACCTGTTACCACATCAGGTTGACCCGCGGACTCGGCGATAGGTAGTGAGTGGACTACTGGTGATGCCCAGGCAACGAGAGCCCCGATGCTCTGCTGGGGTGGCATCGAAAATAGAGGCATGCAGCATACTAGAGTGAAGGTGTCAGTGCAAGACGCCAGTAATACCTGGCAAGTAGAGCCCAGGAAAGAGGAGGCTACAACACGGGCAACCGCCATCATCTAGACTGACCCCCAAGGTGGAGCGTTTGATGAAGACGTAGGTACTGGCTCCCACTTGATGAGGCTAACGGGATTCTATCGACAAACCATCATTTTGTGCCCTGCTTGGCCACAATGTTGTCAGTTCTCGGTCCAAGAACACTCAACAGCACGGTGTCCATCACCGCACTTGAAACAGATCATGCCCTGCCCTGGGATAGGACGATAGGCTGGGTTCGCTGATGAAGAACGAGGCACCAAAGAAGATGCCCTCAAAAACTTGGACTTAGATGATTGTGGGGGACGTTGGCCCCACTTGGACATCTTAGGAGCAGGCCACTGAGATGATCCACTGAAAGATTAAGCTCCATTAAGATTGATTTTGGTGATAATAACAAATACAATTATGAGGTCTTGATGATAATGACAAATACAATTGTGAGACTAACCTTATTTATTGATTATGATATTGCTTAATCTCATTAAGATAAAAAGGTGAAATTAAAGAGGTATGCACACAAAATCACATTCTTATATATTAGTGCATTCCTTCGATCCAAAATATAGAATGAACCCCATCAATGGTCTAAAATGAATATGTGCATATGCCTTCATTACACATTCTTGTGTGGACACATTTAGGGGAAGTTCACTCTATATTTTGTGGTTTCATTAGTATTGATCCATGTTTTTTTTCCACATATATTCGGATCTCTACTTTGAAACATATCCTTTGAGTATATAAAATTGGTGTAGTCTATATATACTCATATTGACTCATATTACTTTATACTCAATTATCTGTGTATGGGACTGACATGATTATTAAGTGTTTGAAAGGTTTAGTCCCGGATTTTGCTTGACGACTCGAAGATGCATGCTAAGGTTGATAAGAGGATCGACATAGCTCGAGACAAAGGTCATGCATGCATTTGAATTTAAATTCTAAATCCAACTATGCATTGTCAGGATAATCGGTAGTACCTGAGTTTGAACGGCGGAACTACCGCAGCACGGTATGACCGCAACTCCTGAGCGGTACTACCGAACCCCAGAAGTTCCGAATTTATGGGGCAGAACCTTTTTTCTAGAGAGTGCCAAGATTTGGCCCTCGAGACAAACAGAAGTACCGCGTCAAAAATCGGAACTACTGGTGAGCGGAACTACCAGACCTTAGATGGCCGTAGTACCACACTTTAAGTTTAAACGGTTTGATATTCAATTCATTATCTCATTATTTGTTGAGATTGTCATCAATTACAAAAGGGAAATATTGAGAATCTAGTCCCTCCATTATGAGTTAATGGTGAGTTTTGGTAATTAATGTCAATCGATTTGTGGGACTAACATTTTTCATGAGTTGGATGAATAGGTTAGGTTCCATGATAATGATGACTTTAGATGACTTCATGAGTTGAAGGTTATCAAGAAGAGGATACATCATGTGTTGATGCACATCAAAATTCCGAAGAGAAGATGTTCATGAGTTGATCATCAAGAAGATGGTCATGAGTTGATCATCAAGTCGAGAGAAGACAATGACCCGAACTTGAAGTGAAGATGTATGTCGTCAAACTTCAAGAGGATGCTCAAGGCAAAGGTATAATTAGCTAGGGCTAAGGATGTGTTCTTAGTCTTTTACCGGTCTTGGTGTTTAGTTGGAAGACTGGGTTGCTAGTATAGGCTTGCCATACTATTAAGAGGGGTCTTGTCTAGTAACTTGAGTCTCATCATGTGTTGATAGCCCAATCCCGCTTGCTCTAGCTCTCCGTGGCATGATGCCATTATTTGCGAATGTGTTTTGCAAATAGTTGATGCGCGTGCATCTAATCCTTGTAACATGTGACTGTACTTTGCAAATGTGTTTTGCAAAAGGTTGAAGTCCATGTACCTAATCCTTGTAGCATGATCTAAGTTTGCAAATGTGTTTTGCAAAAGTTGGAGATCATGCATTATCACTTGGCATGGTCTAAGATTGTTTATTGCTATTTCTTTGGATATAGACCATGGGAGTGACTTTTTTGGATCTCTTATGATTTCTGCATTGATCTAATATGTTTGAGATCATAAAAATAGATGGGTTGTGTAGACCTCTGAATAAGCTTTACATAGAGTTCAAGATCACTCAATTCCGACATCGAAGTCAAAAGTTATGACCGTTTTTCTGAGTGTTGTTTATGCTGAAAAACCAAAAACAGAAGTACCGCCCGTATAACTGCGGTAGTTTCGAAAAACGAAAGTACTACTTTTATAACTGCGGTAGTTCCGTAAATGACTGAATAACGGCTATTTTTCTAGCCGTTATGATGGGGAGCGGTGTTGGTGATATGCCCTAGAGGCAACATGGAGATGTTGAATATATCACATACTATGTTTATGACACATTGCTTTGTTCCTTGAAATAGACATTATCATTATTGATCAATGAGTATGTGACTTATTCATGAGACTCTTAATGCCAAAATGTTGCTATTTCTAAATGATCCCTGATCATATATCATATGAGGAACAAATATGATTCAAAGATCAGCATATGTATTGATTGATGATCATGTCTCATGGATCATGGTATGGAGATACCAAATCAATAATATGGACATGTGTTAGTGAACATATGTTGGATAGACCCGCCATGAGACACTGCAGAGATTCCATGTGTCATTAGTTAGTCTCAAGTAGTGTTTATGTAGAATCCTTAGAATTGAGATCATCATGGTTCCCAACATGCGTAGTAGCCTATTTTGGGACTACTAACCACTACTCCGTAACTGGGTAGTCATAAAAGTAGTCTTCGGGTTTGCTATGAAACATGTAGTGGGATGTGAATGATCAAGATAGAATTTGCCCCTCCTTATGGGAGAGATATCTCTGGGCCCCTCGATGTAATGGATTATGAAAGTGCATGACCATGCCAATGTGATTGAGGAGTCAATCACAAGTTTATAATCCATCACGGAATCGAGAGAGTGATTGAGCTATTAAGAGGATGACACAGGTCTCGCCTTGAGCTTAATCTATATCGTGAGGCAAAGGGATTCGTACATGAGAACATTACAGGTTCAGCCGATATAATCTTTACGTATACTTTGGGGTTAATATGTCTTGCTAGAGGCCGCTATTAACAGGGTGACCGAAAAGGTGTTTCCGGGTCGCGACCAAGTATACGTGAACCTACAGGGTCGCACGCTTAACGGGTTGGAACACTAATTCGAATGTGATTCAGATGTGGGCTCAATTCGGATAGAGATCCGGATAGACTCCTATTGGGCCTCGGTCCACGAGGCCCAAGTGAGGAGGTCTATATATTTGGAGGCGGGGGCTGAGGGATGTACGCTTCTGTTCCTCCCGAGCAAAACCCTAGCCGCCACCTCCCGAGCCAAACCCTAGCCGCTCGCGAGTGCTGGTACACTCGCGATCGGCGTTCCAGCCCCGGACGTGTGGATACCGGTGGAGGCGCTGCTCGTTGCGGCGTTGATCGGCATCAACAAACTACAGATTGGATCTGCTCGTGGTGTGGTTGATCGCGTGGAGGAGACGATCTGTTCGGGACGATCGGCTACTTCCACTACTACCTCGACGCGCGTGGTTGGATCGGCTTCTCCAACTCTTCTTCCGCTGCGCTGCGCGTCTAGTGGTAACGATCTATGATCCCTTCTTAGCATGATGTCCTGGTGTGCGCGGTAGAAATTTTTATTTTCTGCTATCGTAGCCTACGCGCGTTCCTTCAAGCAGAAGTACCGCTCTTATAACGGCGGTACTTCCGAAAAACATGTTTTTTGACTCCAACGGCTAGTTTTGAGGTGTGGGCTATAAATACTCCCTTGTGGCTGGTGGGATATAATTTTTGGCACTCCATTTCACTCTCTTGAGCTAGTGTGAGCTTCTCCTCTCATTGTGCATGTGTTGCACGTTGTGAGCAAGGAAAGAGGTCTCTAGTTGCATGTGTTGCATCTAGAGGTGGATTTTGTATCCACTTGAGCATGTGCATTCGTTGCATGTAGTGAGAGTCAAGCAAGGGGCTTGATTTATTACTCTTAGAGTTTGCCGACTCCAAGACGGCGTTGGAGGCGTCGTGCCCGGTGATTTTCTCAAAGAAGCTTGTGAGAAGGCCCGATTTGTGTGAAGGTTGGAGCTCACCTACCCGGAGCGGGAAAAAACTACCACTAGTGGATTTGAAATAGAAGGCTTAATTTGTGGAGGTGGTCCAATTCGTTTGGGCTAACCTCAACGTGGACTAGGGTAGACCGGCAAGTCTCCGAACACCACGGTAAAAAGAGACTGTGTCATTTGTGGTTTGTTTGTTTTCTTGTGCTCAATTTATATTCAAGCAATTTACATACATAGAATTAAATTGATTGCTTGTCCTCCTAGGATTGCAAACCTTGTCATAGACTAATATTGTTGGTGCACTTAGGTAAACTTATTTGATCTAGACGCTATTTGTGCTAAACCAAATTGATTTAAGTTTCTGCATTGTTTACTTGGTTTAGACAAATAGAGAAGGTCTTCAATTGATATTAATTGAAAGAAAAAATTTTAGACCGCCTATTCACCTCCCTCTAGTCGGCCTCCTCGATCCTACACCCACCCCCTCAGTGAAGCTCCTCTTCTGGTCACCACCAGAAGCGTTTGGACCACCAGAGGGTTGCAGTCCTTTAGTGAGTTGTATCTCCATCTTCATCCCTCTGGTCTAGTGTACCATGGTGCTATGGTCTCGTGGAGCTGTAGCTCCCATATGGCATAACCAATCTGCAGCTTGAACTAGTGTACCCGAACCGCTGTGCGTACCCGCCTTGTATAGCATCCTGGGTTCACATCGTTAGGTAGAATACGATTCTACGTCTAACTTGTTTTTGCAGAGAATGATGTGAATAGTATGACCCTATATCTTATTGGAATGTATGAGATGTATGTGATGCATGTAACATTCGTTCATGGCCTGCGTGTCATGATTATTTCAGCTATTGTTAGCTGTCTATATTGTATTTAACGACCTGCGTGTCGACCTTAATGCTTGAATCTATCTTTGTAATCTTCAATTTCTAGCTATTATAGGTAGTGGCCTAGTTTTGAGGTTACAAGCTTTCAAGCATGGTGGCCTAAAGGAGTGATGTGGAGGATGGAGATCGTCTACACCTACATGGAGATGGAGATCACCATTTTTTGGGCCATACTACTTCACAGTTAAATGTGTTTATCTGTGATATTATCTATCTTATTCTTATGCAATGTTTTTGTGATATGTTGCTTTGGTAGGATAGAATCCCTCATAAAATTAGGTGTTCATGCCCTTCCATATGTTGCACCAAAAGATAATGATCACCGCATGGTAGGTCTACCAAAGTAGAGTGCCGTCGGTTATCATCATTATTTGGGGTAGATGTCGGACATCTACATGCGGAAGCATTTGGTTTACTTAACAAGGTTATCAAAACAGTTTTGGACCTTGGGGCATAGGTTGGGGCCGGGGCATATTGATGTCACCCAACAAGCAAGAGTCACATAGGGATGTGATTAGCAAGGTGTTGCTTACCCATGTCACTAGTTTTCTAGCCGTGATGCCAAAGCTCACTAGGAATTAGTGAAATGAGGATCTTGACCCACTATGTAACTTAGAGGGAGTTTTGTTGCAAAACACATAGTGGGAGTCTTTTGTTAAATAGTTTAATAAAAGATGAACATAAACATAGTGCTAAACTTTGCATATTCTTTTTTGTAGATCATGTCAACTAATGCCGCATCCAGTTCTTTTAATTTGCGATCTATTCTTGAGAAAGAAAAACTCAATGGAATGAACTTTACGGATTGGTATCGCAACTTGAGAATTGTTCTCAAGCAAGAGCGCAAGGAGTATGTCCTTGAGTCTCATTATCCTGATGACTTGCCTGATAATGCTACTGCGGCTGCACGGAGAGCTTATGAGAAGCAAACGAATGATTACCTTGATGTGAGCTGTCTCATGCTTGCCACAATGTCCTCTGAGCTTCAGAAGCAATATGAGAACACAGATGCCTACAATTACCTTGATGTGAGCTGTCTCATGCTTGCCACATAGAGAAGAAAACGAGACACAGAGAAACACAAAAATTCAGAGACCAGACTGGTCAGACAGTCGGACCACCACCGGTCTGACCGCCGGAGCAAACCTGGTCTGACCAGTGTTGAAAATCCTGTCTGACCGGAAACCCAAACCAGTGATAGAATACAGATCCATCCGAAAAGCACAAATTCACAATAGACTGATCGGTAAAGGAAATACAAAGGATGAAGATTCAAACATATATTTTCTTCAGTTACCAATACAACTAAGAGAAGAATTTGTTTGTAACTGAGGAGTTGATTTCCAACTTAAAATGATTGAATATCTTGATCGATAGCAAACTGAAAAGTGACTGTGAATGAACAAAACAATCAATACTTTGCTGATAGAGACATAGAAGACTTTAACAGAAAATCTTGTAGAGCAGCAGACAGGAAGAAGAACTAAGAGCAGCCAACTGAAAATAGCCCACACAATAAATCCTGAAAAGGAGAAACTAACAAAGAGAAATAATTGCACTACTACTTTGCTTCTCAGTTTAGTTCAACAGGATTTCAATACAAGTTAGCAGGCCGACCTAGAAGGAAGTAAAACTGAACCAAAGATCGAATGGGCAGAGAAAGACACTGAGCAAGAAAAAGCAATTTGCCGCTAGAACTGAAAAACTGAAAGCTGAACAGAGAACCCAAGGAGCATAATAGAGAATGAGGTCCAGATCAAAAAGTTGTGATCCTTGAAATTTGTGAACATGGAGCCTTTGATAATATCAGGGAAATAGACTCAGAAGGAAGATTCACAGGCCTGATGCAACTTTTAACCGAGATAATCGAGAGAGCAAGAATGCTCTGCCTCCAAACCCTAGAAGTGAGAAAACAGAGGAAACAAGAAGCTGGTCATTTGGGCGAAAGTGGTGAATGAAACCTTTTCTCTCGGGAATATATTAGCCAAGGGCTTTGAGGAACGATTCCCAGTTCAGAGACAAAGTCATTTTGCAGCTTCTTGAACAAGGATTCAACTCAAGAACAAAAATAAGCAAAGAAGAACTGAAAGCAACAAAAGAAGACTAGATGCAGAAGGAAACATAAATTGAACAATTCAACCACAGAGCTTCTCAAAATGATACAGAGACATGAATGATTATATGAAAGATTGTTAACAACCATCTCTGCCAACTCTCACATTCTGAGAGGAACTGACACAAAAGAAAAGCAGAACACTGCTAAAGCCAACAACTCTTACCAGAACATGATTCAAAAGCAGAAACACATTCTCCACTCTCAAATACTCCTCAATTGAGAATGAGAAAGACACAAAGTAAAAACCCTGATTCCTCATCCCACCAGGAGACACCCCTCCTATATATAGCTTTTGAATACCGGGTTTTCAACTCGCTTTACCCGTTAACTCAAAACCGAATCCGCTTTCTCTTTGCAGCCTTGCGCATTTACCAAAATGTCACTTCTGCACCTTCCTGGAAGTTTCCTCATTTCTTGCTGTCCACGCCTCGCAACCACTTCGAACCCTCGCCGTCTTCGGCATCTCTCGACCGCTTCGACCTCAGCACCGCCTGTGCCTAGTCTGGCCATCCCATGCCTCGCCACGACTGAGCTTCAAAGTCCCGCAACCATCACAGACAAGAAACCATTACATAGCACTGCTCGAAACAATATAATCATACATTAGCCTTAGAAGAAGAACCTCAAGCACGAAACACTCAAATCAAACTCAAACTTTCAGAACACATGTCAATTACTCATCACAAATATGGGGTCACATCCACATGGTCTCTCAATCTCCCCTTTGATGAGTATATTGACAAACACAGAAAAAGCATATAAAGTTGAGTTTGTTTGTTTTAAAAATGAAAAAGAGTCATACATTGCCTAAAGAAATGATAAGGAAACTTTAGACCATGCCGACAAAGGAGCAAAAAACAGAAAGAGCAAGTTTTCCTCAAAAGCTCCAGAAAATCCCCATTTTATGTGTTTTTCTCCTTTATTCTCCCCCTTTTGGCAATAAAATCATCAAGATGCAAGGAGGAAAATAAAGCAAGATTTGGATGAAATGGCTGAATTTTATACAATCTAAGCAATGAGAGCCATGAAGATTATCCAAAATGACTTTTGAAGTATTACACCAAGCCATAACACATAAAAATGCTATCAAGATCATGACAAGACATGTATAATCAAACTAAACCAAAGGTCATAATCTAAAAATTAGACGAATTTCTTAGCATGTCAAGTTATCCAAGATTATAGTATAGCTAGAGGTATCTAAAGATGATGCAAGCCATATCAATATTCTAAGTGGAACCAAGAAGCTAAAATTGAGTTAATTTAGAGTGCTACAAGTTCAAGAATGAATCATTTGTTCAAGTACTTGGTCTTTTTGTGTAATTAAGCAAATTTAGCACAATTGACATGTTTTTCCTTATAGAAACTCATGGCTGTTTCCAACCAAAGTTTTGTTTAGTCATGTGCTAGATCTCAAGCCTTATGCGACCACTCCAAGCTAGAAGCTTAAGAAGATGATCTTGGTCAACCAAAACTCCCCCTGAGTTCATGCCTAGTGCAATGGCAAGCGGTCTCATGAGAAAGGATTGGTGAGATCAATTTTTTCGCACAAAAGAGATATTTTTGCTTTTGCTGAATTTAGTTCAAGAACAAGGAGTTAATAGAAACTCATGCTTCATAAGGGAACTAGCATAGCTCAATCTAAAGCTCAATAGAGATTCAAGACTCAACTCAGCCTATTTGACATGGCATGAATCATAAAAGGATAACTAAAGACAGATTAGTCTCAAGAGCTAACATGACATGAATTAATTCAAGTTGTGCATTTTTAATCAACCTATATAAAGTCATGATAAATCTAGCAATTTAGCACATATTATGGAAAGATGTAAAGCAGTTGATTTATGTCATAAATGGATAATAATCAAGGCTCCATGTAGTTATATTTCAATGCAGAATGCTGAAATGAAATGCAAGGAAAATCCAGCTCCCCCTTAACATGTGATGCACTTTTAGTTCAAGTTGAGTTATGTCAATATTAAGATCAGAAAATCCCAAATGAACTCCTCCTGAACCAAAGCAATAAAAACGAGAAGCTGGCAAGAGAATCAGAAAAGGCAGTCCTTAAAGCATAGATAAGATATAGAGGATACTATGGCTCAGACTGACTCTCATCTACCCCATATGACGCTAGGACTATCAACTGATCTTCTAACACACTAGGGAGTAAACACGTTCCATGTCTACCCAAGAGTGGCCCAACCCTCGCTAGATCTATAAGAAGTGAGTGAACTCAACCTAGTGAGAAGCGAGACAGCTAATAAGCAGCATCCTAGAATCACAAGATGAGAGGAAGAAGTCTAACCAACTAAACAAGAGAACCACTCTAACCTATGCTAGAAGGACCAACTCAAATGCACCCACATGACATGCAACAGAATGAAACAGGAGCAAGAGCATAATAAACAAGATAAGACATGAAGCACAAAGCTCCCCTCACAACAGTCAATAAGGACAAACCAGCCCAAGCTCTCCCCGCAAGGCTGAAAACCTAGAGCTATCCAAAGGCTTGGTAAACATATCGACCAACTGGTGGTCACTCTCTACAAACTGGAGCACTATGTCACCCTTCTCCACATGGTCTCAAAGGAAGTGATATCTGATATCAATATGCTTGGTCCGGGAGTGCTGCACTGGGTTCTTGGCAATGTTGATGGCAGAAGTGTTATCACAAAAGAGTGGAACACTACCTACAACTAACCCAAAGTCTCGTAGGGTCGAAACCATCCAAACTATCTGGCTGCAGCAACTGGCAGAAGTAACGTACTCGGCCTCTGTGGTGGACTGTGCAACATTGGACTGCTTCGTAGAAGACCAGGAGACAAGAGATATGCCAATGAATTGACAAGTGCCAGAAGTGCTCTTCCTATCTATCCTACTGCCAGCAAAGTCTGGTCCGAGTAGACTCTGAGAGAAAGACAGGATGATGAAGAGTACCAAATACCATAGTCTATGGTAGCTCGAAGGTACCGAAAGATACGCTTCACCGCCTGGCGGTAGGGGTGAAAACTGATCGGATACGGACGGATAATGCCTTTACCATATTTGTTTTCATATTTTTTTTGATACGGATACGAATATGGATAACTCGAATATGAATACAAATACGAATAATATCGAATACAAATACAGATCGAATACGAATCGAAACGAATACGGTTACGAATATTTATCGGAACATGAAAACCCCTTAAAATATACATCCAAAATTAACGAAAATACGTAAATAGTTCATCTTGTCAAAACATTCATGAAATCTAAACAAGCATAGTCTTTTCATCCACAATGAAAATATACCCAATAATCGATCATAACATAACTACATAAGTAGCAACAATTCGTATTGCCAATTTACAAGCCTAATTCTTCATATATTCTATAATATTCACAAGATCTGCAGAATCTTCAATGTTTGCATTATAGGTTGGTCCATTACTCCAATGTGTTCCATATTTTGAAATATTACCTTAGGCACTAGGGCTGGTGGCTACTCCAATGTGTTCCATATACCATTTTTGTTAAAATTCAGCCACTATCCGGATGATCCGTATTCGACCGATACTAGGCTTACTGTATTCGTATCCGTATCCGATAAAAAAATCCGTATCCGTATCCGATCCGAGAACTATCCGAAAAAATCCGATCCGACACAATCCGTATCCGTATCCGTCCGGATCCGACGAAAACTATCCGATCCGTTTTCACCCCAACTTGGCGGTGAGATACGCGAGGGGAGGCCTGAAATCGAGCACACAGACACACGGAGAAGTGTATATCCGGTCTCGAGGCAGTGAGGTACAAGAGGGAGCCAATCATACTGCGATACTCCTTCTGATCAACTGGCTCGCCATCCTCATCTGGATCAAGTGAAGCTGATGAAGCCATAGGAGTAGACACCGGCTTGCCATCACTCATGTCAAAGCGTTTCAGGAGGTCTCGTGTGTACTTGCCCTGATGCAAGAAGGTATCCTCCCGAGTTTGCCTGATCTGAAATCCAAGGAAGAAGCTCAACTCGCCCATCATGCTCATCTCAAACTCTATGCTCATGACATCAGAGAAATGGGAAACAAGAGCATGAGAGGATCCACCAAAGATGATGTCATCCACATAAATATAGACGAGTAGAAGGTCATTGCCATGCCTGCGAATGAACAACGTCTTGTCTACCTTACCCATCTCAAACCTATGACTCAACAGATAGGACTTAAGCCTCTCATACCAAACTCTAGGGGCTTGCTTAAGTCCATACAGGGCTTTGGAAAGCTTGAAGACATAGTTTGGGTATCTGGGATTCTCGAAACCTAGAGGCTGCCTAACATAGACCTCTTCCTCAATATACACATTGAGGAAGGTGCTCTTGACATCCATCTGGTAAAGCTTCAAGCCCTTAGACGCTGTGAATGTAAGCAAGATTCTAATGGCCTCTAGCCTAGCTACAGGGGCAAAGGTCTCATCAAAATCTAAACCCTCAACCTGGGAGAAACCCTGAGCTACCAATCTAGCCTTGTTTCGAATGACTACCTCATCCTCACTCTACTTGTTTTTGAACACCCACTTGGTAGCTATGACATTATGACCTCTAGGGGGCCCAACAAGCGACCAGACCTTGTTTCTCTCAAAGTTCTCTAACTCCTGATGCATGGCATTGACCCAAGACTCATCAGAAAGAGCATGACTAACATCCTTGGGCTCAAAAGAGGCAATGAAAGTAGACTGGAGATAGAAGTGAGACATGCCAGATTTTGAGCGTGTGACACGCTCAAAGAGATCTCTTATCATCTGCTCTGAAGGGTGATCCTTTTGTATATGATAGGGAGGTCCTGGATGAGAAGAAGAAGTGGCCTCTACCTCATGAGCTGATGAGGTAGAAACAGAGCCACTAGCTCCTGAAGATATGGAAGGAATGGACTGATCTCCTCGAGGTGCGGTGGTAAACGCAGGCACCTCAAGGGGAGGAGGAGCTGGATCGGGTAGACAACCCTCATCTCCATCCTCCTCATCGTCTACAAAGATGGGCTCGGACTGCTTTTACAGAACCTGAGATATCGGGCCTAGTCCCCGGACTGGCCTCATCGAAGGTCACCTCACAGGTTTCTACCATTTTGCTAGACTCGCAGTTCCAGACCCTATACGCCCATGATGAAGTCGAGTAACCCAGAAAAATCCCATCACAAGATCGTGACTCGAACTTATTTAGGTTCCCAGACTTCATAATAAAACACTTGCAACCAAACACGCGAAAATGAGAGACACTGGGCTTTCGCCCATATCTCAACTCAAAAGAAGTACGATGCAAGTGTGCCCTAAGAAAAACTCTGTTTGAAACATGGCACGCGGAGGCTATCGCCTCAACCCAAAACATCCTAGGTGTAGAGTACTCATCAAGCATCGTCCTGGCCATCTCGACCAAGGTACGGTTCTTCCTCTCCACCACGCCATTTTGCAGTGGGACGTGCGGAGAAGAGAACTGATGCTCTATACCTGTCTCATCGCAAAACCTCTCAAAGTAGGAGCTCTTGAACTCTGTGTCATTGTCACTGCGGATCGCTCGTAAGGCACCCGGAAGCTCAACAGAATGCCTACTAAAAAGACCCCGAAAATGGGTAAATGTCTCATCCTTTGAGGCTAAGAAAAACACCCAAGAGTACCTCGAGAAGTCATCGACCACAACAAGAACGTACCACTTCCCTCCTGCCGACTGCACTCTAGCTGGACCAACTGTGTCCATGTGGAGCAGTTGTTCTGGTGCATCGGTCATAGTCACTGTGACCGGAGGATGAGAAGCGGCAACCATCTTGTCGTGCCGGCAAGGAGCGTAGACTAGATCTTTGACCATCTTGAGTTTAGGCAGACCACGAATGAGATTATGGCCGCTAACTCGGGTCAAATGGTCAAATCCAATATGACCAAGTCTCCTATGCCAGAAAGTGAGGTCACGGGACTCAGAAGCAACTAAACACCTGAGAGGATCACCAGAAGACTCAACAAAATCAGCACGAAAGATCATCCCATATCTAGAAATCCCGCAAACCAGACTCCCCGAAGAATCAAGAATTTTGCAAGCATTTTTCTTAAAGCTTACCTCGAAACCGTCATCGGTAAGCTGGGAAACCGAGAGCAAATTATATTGCAGCTTACTCACTAAGGCAATATCTTTTAAAATGAAAGAATCATTAACGTGCACAGTACCTTTAGCGATCACGCGCCCAGAAGAGGCATCTCCGAAGGTGATCGTCTCATCACCTGGAGCTCGGGCTAGGGAAGAGAACCAACGAGAATCTCCAGTCATGTGTCGAGAACACCCGGAGTCCACAAGCCATACCTCTCCCTTCCCTACCCGGCGAACCTGAGTCAACAAGAGAGAGATGGCTCAGTACTGGGATGAATCTAAAGAGATTTTGGCACCCAATACTGAGTCACACGACAGCAGAAGAAGTAGTCACACACGACTGACCTCTAACTACCCTACACTCTCCGTCGCTCAGAAAGCCAAAAGGTCTATGAGCAGACCTGAAGCTATTGCTAGGCTTGACTGCTATGGAAGAGCGAGTCAGAGCACCAGCGACATGCTGATCTCACCGCGAGTAGCTATCTCGACGGGGAACACGAGATCTACCATCAGGACAGCGGATACCACGACCAGAGGCAAATCGAGGACAAAAATCAGAAAACTCAGAGAAACCAAGTCCTCGATGCTGCCCAAACTCATCAATATGATCAACTCTAGACCTTGTGTTGGTTTTAGGTGCACTCAAGTCTGGCGCTGACCCTGAATACGCCTAAGAGCCTAAACACAGTCTCTCCGCGCGATCTTGGTGCGCTTGAAGCATCTCTCTATCATGTATCCATCCTTTTGACAGAAGGTACAATGAAACTTCGCCTTCTGAGAGGTCGAAGCAACAGGTGTTACCACCCTACTGTCAGAGATCCTTTGGACAAAGCCCGCAGATTTGAACTCAACCTTTTTGGTTCTGGGCTTGACTTCGATCACACCTGCTGCTGTGGGTCTGAGAACAGCAGGTGGATGCTTCCTAACATCCTCAAGAAAATCATATTCTAGACCTTGATTGAATTTACAAATCTTGGACTGGTCTAGAATAAGATTCAGCTTCTTCTTGCCTCCAACAAATCTCTCAAGAGTGTTCATAAGATACTGACACTCCTGAAAGATAGAGGTGTAAAAAGAGCAGGGGAAGAAGAGACAGCAGAAGGAGAGGAAGAGGAACTAACAGTAGAAGAACAGATGGCATGTCCATGCACAGCCGCCTCAACTTTGAGGTCTTCGCAAGAACCAGGAGGGACAGTCCTACTTCTAGCCGTTTGGTCCTCATGCCTAAGCATCTCTACCACTTCCTTAGACTTCTCCCCTACCACAGCACATGCATCACAACAAGATTGTGGCTTCTCTAGTAAGTTTTTAGTTAGCTTCACACATTTATTATCCAAAGCAACGAGTTCAAGTTTTAGTTTTTCACAACTATTGCATGGTGAGCTAACAGGGTCCTTAGTCGCATACTGAGCCAATTTGTTGTTGTGGTCAATCATTTCTTGAAACTGTTTTGAGACAGATTCAAATTCAGCAGTCAATTTGGGACAATTGGTGCAAGACACAATGGGCTCAAGCAAGAAAGCATGCAATTCAACAATTTTATGATCTGCCTTCTTTAAGTTCATTTTCAAGTTATTGCAGCTTTCACATGTTTCAGGCAAATCAAGAAGTATAGTGTAAAGACCTCTAAAAGCATTGTCCTTATCCTCACATGAGGTGCAAGAAGCAGTCTCAATAGTAGTAGATGAAAAAGAGCAACAATCCTAGTCATCTCTAATTCAGCTAACAGACTGACATTCTCCACCTTAAGCAAGTCTAGCTCAGAAGTCACACTATCATGAGAGGTCCTTAGCTTCTCCATATCTCTAAGCAAAGAAGAATATACATCACAATCGTCGCGGGAGGGAGCAGATCTAAGTGAAGTAAACTCCCGTGACAAGCTCTCTACTTCCTTCTCCAACTCACTATACCTAGCTTTAGATCTAGCATGAAATTTTTCTAGCTTGAGAAAAGCATCATTGAGCTGGTCATAGGAGGGACATACCTCATCGGAGTCGTTGTAGAGCTCGATGTTGCTAACGTCGGTCTCATGGGCCATGAAACATATGCCGATGAAGTCGTCACCGTCTTTGGGATCTTGATCATCCTTGCCATCATCGTCATTCCACCCTTCCATGTCGCTAAAGTCGATGTTGTCGAAGGCAGTGAGGACGCGGTGGAACAGCTTGTTGGCTTTGCTAAGGTCGCGGTACTTCTTCACTTTCCCTTGGCCGCGAGCTGGGGGCTTCTTGTTGCGGTTCTTGTTGGTGTAGTCGTCCTTGCTCGCACCGTCGTAGTCATTCTTGCCCTTCTCCAGTTTGGGGCAGTTTGCTCAAATGTGGTTGGGGCCACCACACTTGAAGCAGATTATCGACCCACTCCTCTTCTTGTCCCTCACTCTCTTGTATGCATGGGAGAATTTTCTGGCTAAGAGAGCTAGTTGGTTTTCTGGGAGTTGGTCTAGTTGATCATCATCTAACTCACAAAGAGCAGCAAGAGAGAATCCAAAAACCACATCAAAAGAAGATCCAGAAGCTGGATTGGGATCGGTGACTAAGGCCATCGACTGCGACTTCAACCTACGAGAGACTATGTCAATCTCGTGAGTCTTGAGGTGTGAGTACAACACGTCAAGAGTCAGGGTCGAAAGATCGGTCATGTCCTTGATAGTGGTCACCTTAATCTCCCAAACACACAAATCAAGAGCAGGAAGCATCTGTCGAGCGTTGTCTGAGTCGGGGTACGTGAGACCGACCGCTCGGAGGTTGCTCAAGATCTTGTGAAACATCGCAAAACACTCATCCAAGGACTTACCGGCAAGCATTTCAAACTTGTTGTAATCTCGCTTGTAATGGTCCTGTCATACCGTCTTGATTTGGGTGGTGCCCTCATGGTATGCACGAAGGTCACCCAGATGTCATAGGCCGACGAGAGATAAGAAATGCGATCGAATTCGCTTCTGCTAAGCCCTTGAATTATGATGTTCCTCGCCTTAGCATTCGCCTTAACATCGGGCATGTTTGCCATATTGATGTTCTCATTGGCAGGAACAACATAACGTGTTTTCACTTTTCTCTAGATCGCATAGCCCTAAGCCTGTATGTAGGTCTCCTTCCTACTCTTCCAAAAGGGATAGTCAATCCCATCAAAGATAGGGGGCTTGGTGGAATACTTGTTCGTTGGCATGGCTCACAGACCGGTTAAGATCTATCCAGAAGAGCTAACCGGCTCTGATACCATCCCAAGTATTCTCACGAATTTTTCTTCTTTGATAGCTATAGCAGCTAGGAAGAAGAATAAATTTGCTCACTGGAAGCCGAAAACAAATTTGCCGAGAAGCTGAAAGGACTTGGTGCCACAAGAACTGACTTGCCCAAAGACTGAGAAAAATAGTTTTGACTGAAGGTATTCACGAGAAAAGCAAAACCAAGTTGACAATACCTTCTCTGAAGAAACAGAAATTAGACTAAGAAGCTTCAACTGATTTGGCCAAAAGACTGAAAGAATTTGACCTGACCAAAAATAGAGAGGATAGGAAGCTACAAAACTGAAACATAAAGCAGAGAAGAAACGAGACACAGAGAAACACAAAAATTCAGAGAACCAGACTGGTCAGACAGTCGGACCACCACCGGTCTGACCGGTGTTGAAAATCATGTCTGACCGGAAACCCAAACTAGTGATAGAATACAGATCCATCCGAAAAGCACAAATTCACAACAGACTGATCGGTAAAGGAAATACAAAGGATGAAGATTCAAACAAACATTTTCTTCAGTTACCAATACAACTAAGAGAGGAATTTGTTTGTAACTGAGAAGTTGATTTCCAACTTTAAATGATCGAATATGTTGATCGATAGCAAACTACAAAGTGACTGTGAATGAACAAAACAATCAATACTTTGCTGACAGAGACACATAAGACTTTAACAGTAAATCCTGTAAAGCAGCCGACAGAAAGAAGAACTGAGAGCAGCCAACTGAAAATAGCCCACACAATATGATAGGAACGGGTCCCGATCTTCCAACAGGTTCTGGATATGTTCGATTTGGTGGAGGCGCGACACAAATCGATCCAACTTCCGGACAACACGTTTCGAACCCCGCAATCGCAGCACCACGTCACCTCAGGTTATCAACCGTGCGCAGCCCGGTTGACCTCGCCAAGAAGGCTAATCCTCGCCTGCGAATCGAAGAACACAAGCAAGAACAAGGAAGAACACAACTGAATTGCAGATGTATTGATTTAACACTCAAAAGTTGGGGTCTCACAAACCGATGAACGACAAAACTGTTCAAAGACAGAATAATCTAAGCAAAACCCAAACCCTAATGGTGGGGGTGGTGGCTGGATATAGAGGAGTGAGGGGCGTGCAAAACCCCTGGAAGCGCCCTAATGGGCTCCAACACGATACAAAGCCGAACGGCCCAAAAGACGGTGGCGCAGCACCCTAACAGCTTCTGAACGCCCACTTGTTTCGACGATTCCCGTTGACTCAGAAGAAATTTTGACATGGGACCAAAGCCATTGGAAAGGTTGCCTTCTCAGATTTCCATCCATATGTAGAACGTCCAAAACGGAGCCTGGATGCAATCTGGGCATCCGTTTTACTGCGGCCTAGTCCTGGACTCCGAATTGGATTCGAAGTCGGCTTGAGTTGGGCCTCCAACATAATTCGACCGCCTTTGCTGGACTTTTGCGTCAAGTAGCCCTTCTCCAAGTACTTCCAAGTCCTCTCCATGGTTCCTAATCATAATTAAATCATTAGGTAGCAATCGATTCTCAAATGAACAAAAAGAAGTACTTAGGAACGAGCTCACCTGTAAATTCAATTGTCGGGCGCGAGCTCTAATGATTGGTCCTTGAATGTCAAGTGGAGGAGTGTTGTGTGTATCCGAAGAAGTGATGTCCTCATCACAATAAATCCTGAAAAGGAGAAACTAACAAAGAGAAATAATTGCACTACTGCTTTGCTTCTCAGTTTAGTTCAGCAGGATTTCAATCCAAGTTAGCAGGCCGACCCAGTAGGAAGTAAAACTGAACTAAAGATCGAATTGGCAGAGAAAGACACTGAGCAAGAAAAAGCAATTTTCCGCTAGAACCGAAAAACTGAAAGATGAACAGAGAACCCAAGGAGCAGAACAGGGAATGAGGTCCAGATCAAAAAGTTGTTATCCTTGAAATTTGTGAACATGGAGCCTTTGATAATATCAGGCAAATAGACTCAGAAGGAAGATTCACAGGCCTGATTCAACTTTTCACCGAGATAATCGAGAAAGCAAGAATGCTCTGCCTCCAAACCCTAGAAGTGAGAAAACAGAGGAAAGAAGAAGCTGGTCATTTGGACGAAAGTGGTGAATGAAACCTTTTCTCTCGGGAATATATTAGCCAAGGGCTTTGAGGAACGATTCCCAGTTCAGAGACAGTCATTTTGCAGCTTCTTGAGCAAGGATTCAACTCAAGAACAAAAATAAGCAAAGAAGAACTGAAAGCAACAAAAGAAGACTAGATGAAGAAGGAAACATAAATTGAACAATTCAACCACAGAGCTTCTCAAAATGATACAGAGACATGAATGATTATATGAAAGATTGTTTACAGCCATCTCTGCCAACTCTCACATTCTGAGAGGAACTCACGCAAAAGAAAAATAGAACACTTCTAAAGCCAACAACTCTTACCAGAACATGATTCAAAAGTAGAAACACATTCTGCACTCTCAACTACTCCTCAATTGAGAATGAGAAAGACAAAGTAAAAACCCTGATTCCTCATCCCACCAGGAGACACCCCTCCTATATATAGCTTTTGAATACCAGGTTTTCAACTCGCTTTACCCGTTAACTCAAAACAGAATCCGCTTTCTCTTTGCAACCTTGCGCATTTACCAAAATGCCACTCCTGCACCTTCCTAGAAGCTTCCTCGTTTCTTGTTGGTCCACGCCTCGCAACCACTTCGAACCGTCGCCGTCTTCGGTATCTCTCGACCGCTTCGACCTCAGCACCGCCTGTGCCTAGTCCGGCCATCCCATGCCTTGCCACGACTGAGCTTAAAAGTCCTGCAACCATCACAGACAAGAAACCATTACATAGCTCCGCTCGAAACAATGTAATCATACATTAGCCTCAAAACAAGAACCTCAAGCACGAAACACCCAAATCAAACTCAAACTTTTAGAACACGTGTCAATTACTCATCACAAACATGGGGTCACATCCACATGGTCTCTCAAATTGTAACACCCCGCCCACCGATGGGCCTAGAGTGCTACCATCATTGTGTAGCATTACCCTTCGTTTTCAACTACTAACCATTTTAAGCAAATAATACTTTATTCATACTACAGCGACCACTTACAACATATCATTTAAAGCAACAATTCTAGCATACTATTGGAGTTTAAACATGCTACCAAAAGCTGATATGCGAACTGCTGCTAGTACGTGAAGTTATTCATGTGCTACTCCCACTCGTGCATGACGTCCTCAACGGTCACCTAAAAAACAACAAAGCAAGGGTGAGTCTAAAGACTCAGCAAGTATAAAGCAGAACAATAAATAACAGGTTCACATTTTAGTCCATAATCATCCCAGTTTCAATAACCACTTGTTTCCATTTAATCTCTCTAATTTCTCATCAACCAATCATTATGCATTTGCACCCATTCTCTGTCATAATGCAATTGCATATGCACATGTACTTCTCTCTTATCTCTTTAGCCTATATCGGTATAGGAGAGTGAGCACCCGTCAGTACTCACCCAAGCCCGCCTTGTTTCCATGCGGGGGATCACAAGCCCGTCTTTTTTCATACGGGGACATCAATCTCTACTCCTGTAGAGTGCCTACATAAAGCAGACCAATGATACCACAAAGTATATCTATTTTCATGACATGTACGCAAGCAATGCAAATTCTCCATTTAAGCATATCAATATATAATGTTTCAATAACCGTCATTCATCTAATAGCAATCACTACTTGAATTTACCGCTTGTTGGATCGAAATCGGCAACAGAGGGGGGTGAATGTTGTTTTTAAAAACTGCGAATGGTGTGTCTTTAAAAATTACCCCCAAAGGTATGCTCTTCTCTGATAGTAACCAATGCTATGAAGAAGAAGACATCAAATGTTCAAGTCTGCTGGAAGATCAAGAAGAACAACACTCAGAAAAGGAAGAGGCAAGAAAATCAACTGAAGATGGCAGCAGAAGCATATGGGCGATCTGACCTCAACAGGCCAGGCGGTCAGACCGCAGTAACCAGGCCGGTCAGACCGGTGTTACTGGGCTGGTCTGACCGCTCTAATCCTTGATTCTATGACCATGAAACTAAGAGATTAGATGAGGAATAGCCTTAGGACTTAGAAGCTCAACCAGGGCACAACCTTTTGAAGGAAAATTGAAAACTATCACAAACCCTAGAACAAGAAACCTGAGAAAGAAATGGGCGCAGGAGGAATAAAAAGAGAATCTTTGATTCTTTTGATGAGCTCTTGGGATTTTAACTGATCAAATGATCTTGAGACCTAATCCCATCACAGAGCAATCCATTTTGCAACTTCTTAGCAAGAAAACTTCAAAACACAAAAACAAAGAAATCAAACAGAGCAACAGAACGAAGAAGGAAACTGGAGACAAGAGCAAACCAAGTCAAATTGATTCATCCCTATGAATGATTGAGTACAGAGAAATGATTACATGGAGTCCCCATACGCGATTGATACATGAGGGTCACACTACATGCTACCACTTGAGCTCTCAAGAAGATCACACCCAAAGAAGAACTCAAGAACAGAGAAGCTACAGGAGACAAGCAAAACAACCTTCTGCCATCTCCCACCCACTCTAAAACTGAAAGCACAAAGCAAATACCAACTCCTCTAAAGCCTCTAACCCCTCTCACAAGCCATCAATCCCTCTAGCAAGTCATCCCCTCCACCAGGAGACATGCATGTATTTATAGCCCTCCATAATGGGTTCACAAATCACTTTGCCCATTATGCTTTAGCGCTTTACCCGCTAACTCTAACCAAATCCGCATCCTTTAGTGCAGCATTGCAAATTCACCAAAACGCCCCTCCTGCACCTTCCAAGAAGCTTCCTCATTCCTTACCTTCCAAGTCTCGCAGCTACCTCGAGCCCTCGCCGTCTTCGGCACACCTCGACCGCGTTGACCTCGGCACCGCCTGCGCCTAGTCCGGTCATCCCGTGCCTTGCCACGACTCCACCTCGATGTCCTGCAGCCATCACAGACAAGAAATACATTACATAGCACCGCTCAAAACCGGTAAACCTCATTAGCTTCAACAAATCGTACTCAAGCATAAAATGGCCCAAATGACCAATCGGAAAGAAGAATACGCCTCAAGTCCGACTAACCAAACCCGACTAAGCCAAATGCCATCATGGCATGAAATGCACAACAAAACTCAATCTTTCCAGAATACTTGTCAATTACTCATCACAAATATGGGATCGCATCCACATGGTCTCTCACCGCTTTACCATGTACTTGCCTGGTTAGCCTTAGGGACGATGTGTGTATGTCTCTGACCTGGGACCTCCACCAGTACAAGCATTATCTGGCTCAATATACCAAAGTGATACACGCGCTTATATGCACAACACCTATTTTACGCACACTACTCGACATCGACATAAAATGCCTGGGGTTAAGGACCCATTACGCAGGTACCAAACCCCTATTTTTTCCTTTTTCTCGCTTTTCTTTTCTTTCCTTTTCATTTATTTATTTCTTTTCTTTTCTCTCCTTTTCTTCTCTCTGTGTCTTTTTTCTTTTCTTTCTTTCTTTTCTTTTCTCTCCTTTTCTTCTCTTTGCCTCTTTTTTTCTACCCAGCTGAACGGCCTATCTTGTTTTCCTCCTCTTATCTCTCTCTCTCTCTCTCTCTCCGGCGGATTGCAGTGCACAGGAGCTCTCGAGCGTCTTTACCTAGAGTGTGCCACCGAGCTACCAGCAACTCATCCCAATCTGGCTGGCCAGGGCCAGATTCGGTCATCGCCCCACCACCGACCGCCTCCCCGTCGGCCTTCAACCACCTCCTTCACCGCTCCTCCCCCCAACCTCTGGCTCCAGGCCACTGCCCTCCATGGTGTCTCTCCAACTCGGCCCCTCCCACGGGCTCTCTGGCCACGGCACGCAGCTGTCTAGGAGCTCACTGACCTCTGGCCATTACGCCTCCAACCGCCACCACCATCAGCTCTAGGCGTAATGGTTCACTCTTCCCCCTCTTTACTTTTGTGCTTTTGATTTAGCTACTCCCTTTTGCCTTGCTTTAGTCGCACGGTTGGGAAGGCTCAAGGTGGTCGTCGTGTTGGAACTTGTTGGAGTGCATGCACCGGGGAGCATGCACTGCCATCCAAGGGCTCACGACGGTGCTACGGGTTCACCGCCAATGCGTTGGGGGAAGAATGGAGGCTTACGTAGTGTCAGCTTGCTGCCGAGTTGAGGAAGGCAAAGTTCATAGACGACGACGAGGACGGCCGTGTTGCGGTTTGGTTGGGCTTCCTCTCTTGCCGTCGTGGTCGGCTTGCTCTCGGTTGAGGAAGGAAATGTGAAATGTTGCTTGGCTTGGTTCTGTTGGTAGCCAAGCAAAGCTCTGGCTTTGCTTTCTTGGATTTGTTCTGTTGTTGGCCGAAGGGAAGTAAGAAGAGAGTAGAATGGCTTGGCTTCTTGCCTATGCCTTGGTTTGGTTGTGGCTAGCTCTCTATGGAGAGGTGAAGTGGGACTAAGGCTTGTTCTGCATTTGCTTAAGGGCATGGTTGGCTAGTTCTCTCTCTTGGTTTAGTGCATTACCCAGACTGCCCTTGCCTCATCCCTCCTCTAGTGGTTGATTGCCTTAAAGGCATTTTGGTCCAAGGATGGGTTCTGCTCTAATTAAAAGCTTTTCTACTACGCGAGATAAGTCGGTAAAAGGTAAGAATATAACCTCTTGCCGGATGAAGAAAACTCAAAATGCAAGATGGTGCTGACCGGCCCCGGACAGTTTGGGAACCTCTATGAGCGTTAATTTTATTCGACATTCTAAAGTCGAACAGGTTCTGATGGCAACACTTTTTTTATTTTATTCTCTCTTGGATTGTTTTCATTTCTAGCTTTTCTTCCCTTTTTCATTCTGGTGGTATTACATATACTTTGCTATCATTTGATGCTCCTTTTATGTGGGAGTTTTCTATGCTTGCTGATGGTTCTGATTTACTGCAGAATTGAAGGTGGCATCCCACCTCTTGTTGAATTGCTAGAATCACAGGATCTTAAGGTGCAGAGGGCAGCTGCAGGGGCCTTCCGGACTTTGGCTTTTAAAAATGATGAAAACAAAAGCCAGGTGATATATAAAAAATTAATGAAACCAACATTCATGTTAGATTTTAACATCAGACTTGCTTCCGCTTTTGCACATATATTATTTTCGTCCTTCTACATTGTGAATTTTCTACTCAATGCAGATTGTTGACTGCAATGCATTGCCAACTTTGATCTTAAAGCTGCGATCAGAGGATGCTGCAATTCACTATGAAGCAGTAAGACACTAAGTATTCATTTTTTGTTACAAACTACACTTCTCTAGCATAACCGTTTTTATTATAGGATGCTGCTTACTTGTCATTTATCTATTAATTATGCGGCTAATGTTGTTACAAAAAATAGCTATATGATTTTGAAGTACGCTATTTTTCCAGTTTTCTACAATTTTGAATGATTGAATCAACAATTATCCGAAGGCCTTGTGGAATATAAACTTCATAGTGCTCATTCTGGACAGCTTATTGTTGAAACATAGTATTGCTTGGGATACTTCTAGGTGTATTTCTCAATTGAAATGGAACTTAAGTAGGTTGGTACTTACATTACAGCTTGCTTGTCGTTATATGGCATTTACATTAGGAATTTAGGAGCAATGCTTATTCAATGTTTCCTAGCATGGAAAGTGTGAGTTCATTAATATTTGCCTTGATCAGTGTTGCAGTCGTAGCAGTGTCTCTACCGAGGTCAACACGTCCAAGATAGAATGCCATACATCGGTGTGCTAGCATCAGCACGCACATCAAGGGTTCTGAGAGGTGACGGCTAAGATTTCGATGGATGTGTTTCAAGTTGCCTTCCTCAGCCTCGCACCTCTATTAATATATAGCCTCTAATCAGATCCTTATTCGATACGATTAGATATCGTATCCAACTCGAAAATACTTTGATTGGATCTTTATCTAATACGAGTAGAGATCGTATCCCACTCGGAGAATCTCTGACCAGATTCTATACGAGTAGAGATCGTATCCTACTTGAAGTCTATCATCTGGACCCTTATCATTCCAATCCGTTAAGTGTGTGATTCTATAGGCTCATGTATATTTGGCCATAGGCCGAAAGCTCCTTTTTAGTCTATAAGTCGGTACGGATCCCTAGCAAGACATAATGACTCCCAAATATATATAAAGATCATATCAGACGAACCTATGCTTATGTGCCGATTGATCCCTTTACCTTATGATACCATATCGAACTCAAGGCAAGAAGCGTACCATCCAATGATAGCTCGATCCTTCACTTGAATCTATAGTGGATTACTCATTTGTGATTGACTCCTCAACCACATTCGGCATAGCCATGCACTTCTTTAATCTAACCACATTGAGAGGCTAAGAGATATCTCTCCCATTATATCGGATGGGCAATTTTATCTTGATCGCTCATATTACTCCATATGTTTCATAGTAAATCGAAAGCTACCTTTATGACCACCCAGTTACGGAGTAGTGTTTGGCAACCCTAAGCAAACTATTACACATATAGAAAACTATGACAATCTCAGGTCTAAAGATCACACACACACACATATACACCAATTAATGGCACTTAAATACATAATAATTTCCACAATGTCTCACGGTAGATTAATCCAACACTATGTTCTCTAATATATGTCCACGTTATTGATTTGATATACCCATATCCATGATACATGAAACATGATTATCAATCAATATATATGTTGATTTATAAATTATAACTGTCCCATATAATGATATAAAATCAGAGATAATTTAGAATAACATCAAAATATAAATAAAGAGTTCTACGAATAAATCACATACTTGTTGATCAATATAAAAAGCATTTATTCATACGATAAAATAACATATTATTCAAAAGACCATAAACATAAAAGTGACACAATCATCTCCATAATCGCTCTAAGGCATATCACTAACATTTGGTAACTCATATATGTATAATTAAGAAGCCAAAGGTTTATGCTATGTATTAGTCTATTCCCCTCTAATCCGTCAGTTCTCAAGTTTAAAGGTTACTTTTTAAAATTGATGCTTCACCACCATAGACGGCCTCTCCTTCAAATTTTTCTCAAGCCCCACTATTAGGCCAGCCACTAACAATGCTAACAAGATGACGAATTTGCACCACTGCACCAACACGACCGGCCGGGTTTTTTTAGTTTAAAGTTAGTTTACATATTTACTATTTACAGTAACTAGCTTTTAAACAGTGTTTTTTTAAAAGCATGATTAATAGAAATATTGTAGTAAAAAGTATATTGAGTTTAGCTGTACTGGTCAAAAATCACATGCGACTATTTCCCTCTATGTACTACCTCTAGCGAATATCCAGAATTCAAATATTTAAACCGTAAGACATAAGTCATCAACTCAAAAGAACCCACCCATACACATAAAGAAGTGAATTCAGAACAACCGGCATCACGTTAGGACACACCTGGGAAGTGTTGGAGGCATGTGCACATATGAATTCTTCTATGGTTTTGGATTTTAATTCTACAATTACTGAAAACTCGCAGTAAAAAAAATTGTCATTTTACCAATTCACCAATAGAGATGCTGACGGCAATATTCTCTTTCCGTGAGCAGTAGCTCAATAAACATAAATAACATTCTCCTAGTCAAACAGACACTTATTTGCAGTATTTAGTTGCAAAATGAAGAAACAAAGTACTTGTTGCATTGCATCTAATAAAGCAATGGAAGCAAACGCAAAGTAAACTTCATCAGTAAAATTGTTATTTACATCTTTGATCAACTGCTAATATACGAAATAGAAGCAAGCATATGCAACAAAACAATCAATAATAGTATTTACTAGAAGTAGAGAACGAACTATAAGGAAAAACATTATACCAGGATCAACTCCCGGATGACCGACGTATAATGGAACCAGCGCATAACTCATAACTAGATATGTATAGAAAATTATGCTATAGAAGAGAATTACTCTGATCAGTTGGAAAGTGAAGAATGATAAAAAGTTAAGAAAATAGAGCGGTTAAAGAAGAATAAATATACAATCATCAACTCATTCTTTTATAATAGTAATGATATCTTAGACCTAGACTCCACAGAGGGCGGGTGGGCCGGCAGGCGGTAAGAGTGTGCGGAACCATAAATCAGGCAAGCGAATTTAAAGGAGAGTAAAGTCCTCTGTTTGATGGGAGGAACCACCGGGTTGACCATGACGTGTTATGCTCATTTGGGCTTTTTTTTGTGGCTTATGGCTGAAAAGCACTGTAGCTGGTTGAAAAAACACTGTAGCTGGTTGAAAAAACACTGTAGCTGACAGAGGCTTATTTAGCATAATTAAATTTAAAAAATTAAAAAATATAAAAAATATGTTAGCCCATTACGTATAATACAAATAAATACGGGAAAAAAAGAACCGGCAAAAAAGCTCAACAAAAAGTCAAAAGTTCAGAAAAAGATGAAATTTATGAATAGTGAAAAATAAGCCAGAAGCTGAAGGAATGGAAATGTTTGCAATGGAATGATTCTTTCCTTGAGAAAATCGTAGGACAGCTATCTCGACTTTCAGTTTGAAGAATGCCATGTATTTTACGACAATAATGTATGATTTTGTACTTTTGGAAATTATTTATACGAACTAAAATGTACCACTTTAATCCCACACTTAGATGGTAAATCGCGTAACAGAAAACTCAAAAAGTCGATATAAATTTTCTATGTAGGAAGTTTGAAACTAGTAACAACTCAAAAAATATATTCATGCAAAACATTTTTTTATTTAGTTAAACAACATAGATGGTTCATGCAACAGTCTAACAGAGGCTGGGCCACATCAAAATTTAATCAAGGCCTCAAAAAAACAATGACAAACAAAATGAAGACGAATTCACTGGCCACTACAGTTGTAATTTGGGGACCACTTGTGATGAGAGAGAGAGATATTGGCTAACCAAAATATGAAGTGAAGGCAAATTCAATGGCCACCTCAAATTTGGCCAACTCAAGTCATTTTTGACCTACGCTCCAGAGTTACATCTCACCTTCCCTCCATTATTCCCCTTCCCTCTCGTTCATCCAATTCTCCCTAAATCTCCAAAAGCACACATCGTGGACTAACCTGCACATTAAGCTCTGACAAGCTAATTCCAAAACGGATCAACAAACTAAAATTTGGCCTGATCCAATCCCTACCCCATACATTAACTGACCAAGTGTGTTCAATCTCTCTGATGGAATGTATTTCTCATGGAATATACACACAGAGCAGCATATCAAGCAGCAGAAGCTTCTAGCCATGCTTAAGGCTTAAGCTAGTTTGTGGTCCTCAACATGTACATAAGAACTAGTAATCTTGTTTGGAAATTCATTTCATAGTGCAGGAGTAATCTTCCATTACGACGAAATAAAATGAATGAAATATCTAGATAAATGGTGTGTACATGTGAATATTAGCAACATCAACTAGGATACAAAGAAACTTTGTTTAAAAATAAGAATGGACACAAGGGTCCAAGAAAGTAGACTTCTAAACATCTTAAAAGGTACACTACAGAGATTTGTCTCAAAAGAAATGAGATAATTACTCAGGCCAATTAGCACAGAAGTCAGATGTAACACCCCGCCCACCCTCTGGGCCAGAATGTTACCACCTCCGCATACTCTTACCATTTCGACAACTCTAGGAGAATTTAAGCCAACACTAAGATTGTTCATATTGCTGCGTTCGGATACAACATTGTATTTTTAGCGATTACTCTAGCCTAGTAAAGGCTAGATAAACTGACAAGAGGTGATACAAAGAGTGATGCTGGTTCGTGCCAATTATTCATGTGCTATTCCCGCCCATACATGTCGTCCTCAACGGTCACCTAAAAACATCAATGAAGCAAGGGTGAGTCCACCGACTCAGCAAGTACATAACAGAACGATAGGCACTACCAATATAAGTAAGCATTTAAACATAATCCACATATATCATCTTGTTCTTGTCATCATTCTCATAGCCAACCATTGCTATGCCATCAATGCAATGCTACATTACTTTACATGCTCATATGCTCACCACTTTGCAAGTACCGGTACTGCCGAGTGAACACCCGTCGATGTTCACCCATCGTGGGCCCGCCCTCTTAGGCACGGACCCCTCCACTCCCGTGGAGGCCTACCGAAGCAGGTCTTACTCAAGAGCACTCCGGATTAGTCCGCTAGCTTTACTCATAGCTAGGGACTTTCTCACCGCCCTCACTCTTGAGTGCTCCTCATGCAAATGCATATGCCCATGATCATAATCATGCTCATTATAAACACTATTAGCAGATAAGCATCATTGCCTACCCCACTCCATCATCTTTGCCATCATTTACCGTGCAACCTTATATCATGTAAACATCCTATTTCCACATAGATATCATGTAATCAACGCATTTCCACATAAATATCATCATATCAGGTAAACATCGCATATTCATAAACCTTGGTCTACCGCTCTACCATGTACTTGCCTGTTAGCCAAACGGAGCGGAACGACGTACGGACGACGTCGACTCAGGACCTCCACCTGTGCAAGCGATTAATTCGACTTAACATGTTGAAACGAAACCAGAGATTAAATAGGCGACGACTGCCTACACGTAAATCCTGAGCTTGGCGTAAAAACGCACGGGTTTTCAGGGATCTGTCGCGCAGGCCCCAGAAACCCCTCTTTTTTTTCCTTTCCTTATTTCCCCTTTTTTTTCTTGCTCGGCCGAATAGCCTCGCTCCTCCTGCACTTCATGCCACTCTCTCTTCTCCCCATTTCTTTTGGCCGAAGGGGCCTCCCCTCCACAAGTCTCTCTCTCTCCACTCTATCTGGCCAGAGGGCCTCCTCCTCTCCTCACCGGCCTCGCCTGGGGCGGTGCGGCAGCGCGTGGCCGGCGCCCACGCCGGCCCCCCCTCCACCACCGACGGCCCCCTGCCTTCTCCTCCTCCGCCCCCTCTATCCCCCTCGCGTGCGGCGCTCGGGCGCAGCTATGGCGGCGCGGCGGCGCGTGGCTGGCGCGGCGTCGCCGGCCCCCCTCACCGCCGACAGCCCCTTCGCTGGCCCCCCGCCTCCGCCTCCTCTCCCCGTCCCCTCTCTCTCTAGCGCAGCGCTTCTCCGGCGGCTTGAGGGCGTGCGGGCAGGCTCGGCCCGCCGGCCTCGGGCCCGCCATCGGCCGGCTCCTCCGCTGCTCCCCTGCAACACCGCCTCCCCTACGCCACCCCTTCGACTTGCCGGCCTCAGGCCGTCGACCCCTGCGCGAGCGCAAGTCGGTGCTCGGCCTTGCCCCCTACTGGACTCGAGCTCGCCGGCCACGGTTCTTCACCGGCCGGCCACTCTCCTATACGGGGATGGTTCGCTATTTCTCTACCATACGCAAGATTGGGGAGGCACACCTCACTTGGCTCGGGTTCCAGGTGGTTGGGGTTGTCGACAGCGTCGGCTTAATGTCGCCGCCTTCGCTCCCGCCTTCCCCTTGCTGTCATGGCCGGCTGCTCCCTTGCCTCTCCTCTTTGGCTCTTCTCTTCTCTGGGGTGAGCTTGGAGGTTGCGCTTGGATCTTGGGGTGGCTCTCGGCTTGGCAGAAAAGTGGAGCAGGTGGGGGTAGCTGTGTTGTCTTGTCTACTTAAGAGGCATGGTTATCCCTCTCACTGCGAAATGTCGCTTCTACCCCTCCCTTTTTGCCTTGGCTGGCTGTGGCCCTAAGGGCTATTTGGTCCAACGGGTATGTTGGCTTTGGAGTTTTTTTACTGCAGCGGTAAGTCGATAATAAAGGTAAGGTTAGACTTTGCCAGATGATGAATACCCACGTTGCGAGACGGTGCCGACTGTCCCTAGGCGGTCCGGGAACCTCTGAGAGCGCTAATTATACGGCTCTCTAGATGGTGCCGACCGTCCTGGGATGGTCTGGGAACCTCTGTGCGCGATAATAAATCGATACTCCAAAAGTCGATGGGTCTGACGGCAAAACCTTCTTTATCTCTAATGTTTTCCTTTATGCAAATTTGGGGTATTACATTCTACCCCCCTTAACAGAATTCGACCCCGAATTCTGGCATTCAACAATCTGCACGAATGAACAAAATATAATAAACTGCACATGAAATAACATTAACTCGTACCCATGGAGAACGGGTTTGGGTACTACTCGTGCATGCGAGACTCCAACTCTCATGTCGCTTCTCGCTCAGTCTGATGTGCCCAAAGCACTTTAACATACGTTATCGTTTTTATGCCTCAACACCTTCTCTGATTCCTCCAGAATACGAACTGGACGAGACTCGAAGGTGAGGTCTTACTTTATGGACACCAGTTCTAACACAATCTCATGCTCTGGATCTCTCCAGTACTTTCTCAACATTGACACATGAAACACATTGTGCACTCCAAGCATGGACTCAATTCTCATGCCTCGGCATAAGAAAACCTCCAATCTTTCAGAAAAAACACTCTCATTGCTTGCACAAAGAGTCAAGGCCACTCTTATTTGCAACAAGGAGTGCTCTTCTCTTTTACAAGAGAAGTATCACGCAACATTCATTGAATCAACTCATTCATCCACAAATATCAACCCTTCTCTCAAATCAGAAGGAAATTTGTTTCCTCTCGGGAAACCATTTCATCACAATAAATCCACTCAGAGTGAAAACCGGACAGGAAACCAATCATCATCCTAACAACCAACTTTATGCCGCATATACCATGCGACATATTTCTATTCCCCAAATCAGTCTTTTCTTTTCCAAGAAAAGAAAGCATATTCTTTTAGGCATGAGGATAACGCCTTATCCAAAAACCACATAGACCACAAGTAAAATGCGGAAATACCGCAACTTTCCACTTAATTCCACTATCCCTCAAAGTGGCCTTGAACGAATTCCCAAATCAAGGGAACCCAAAATAATCCTTTAACTATCGATCAATCATTTCAGTCGATAACACGAGAGATATTTTACTTCATGTCCCTTAAAACAGTATCGATCACACATCCATGTGACTACACTCGCAAAGATAGTTCTCACTAACTCTTTTAGCAAGAACAATAGGTTCCCATGTTTCGACATATCAAAACATTCCAATTACCCATGTAATGGATTACACCCCTGACTACTTCTTTAAATAAGGATCGCCAAACATGGTGGATAAAACAAATCACACACTAGTTCTCAACTTCTCACATCCACAGAATGAGGTAAGCTCCATTAGGATCTCATTTAACATTGAATAACTAAATCTTCCAATAGCTCTACTTCAACTTTACCTCAATCTATGCTATGGGAATCAAGCAATCTAAAACATTAACCCCTAACGCTGATTACCTCAAAAACGTAAGTCAGGGAAGTTCTTTCACCAAAATCTCCTACTCTCACCGCTACCTATGCTTTACCAGCTTAAATGTGACATTAGTCACCATTATTTCCCATAGACGCTACTAGTTGCGAAAACACAATCGACCATCGGTTTCGCCTTTAAGACCAATTTTTATCCCTAATCAATTTCCCACCAGGATTATAGCATAAGATTAACTCAAAACTCTATTAGCCATACCAATCTTTATGATCACCCTATTACTAACGTATCAACCATCTCACTATAATCTAAGCCTAATAGAGCTTCATGTTATGAATTGGACATTCATTTCGAGAGCAAGGGATTTCAATCCTTCAGCAACCCTCCAAAGTTAAGAAATCTACCAAATTTAAACATCCAAAAACAGAACGAAATCCCAACAGCTTTCATTCTCCAACAAGACAGGACTTTAGAATGGGTTCATCACTCACTCCCCCAAGACAACTACCAAACTCCCCCAACACGGGATTCACTCTTTCAATGATGCAACGCCTAGACAGGAGAACCATTCCCTCTGGCCATAGCGTCACATCACAATAAACATATTAGGCAATTCACACCAAGAAAACGAAGAGAAGCAACAAAATCCAAATATTACATTACCCTAGTCGACGCGCCCGGGCCCACTTTAGACTCCCAAATCAAGACGGCTGAAATTACATGTTTGGGATACGCTCAGGACTCACTCCTGAGTACACCTAGGACTTCGTTCCTAGGTACGCACGAAACTTACGCGCTCGGGAGCGCCACGGACCACTCGTCCGGAAAATCTCATATGCAGAAGTGAGGGAAGTCAGATAGCACTCATGACACAAGCACAAAAATCAGTCGGAATTCTTTTCCCTATAACAACGTCAAGCCAGTACCTCTTGTACTGCTTGCACAGATTAGCAAATGTCTATTCGCTAATACATAAGTCATTGACTTTTAGTATCCCATCTTGAACCCTTCCACGGCTCACCGGATACTTTATTCTTCTATATTTACTCTATAGTTCATCAAACACTACCACCTGACTTGTACAAAACAACACAATCATAACATCTATCAAGCGCGCATACCACAAGATGTGGTCAAGGCTCTTTGATCAGGAGATCCACTATCAATGAATGATCCCATGAGCACCTAATTCCAAGGCGCTAACTAATCTCCACCAACTCGACTTTAAGGATGATCAATCACCCGGTTTTTAGCACACATCATATGTACTTTCATAAACCACAATGGCTTTTAAGCATTAAATCCGTCTGTTCTACTTCCGTAGGCGTGCACATGATTCCCTACAAAATGCAGTGGCAACTTCACCAACTCATGCTTAATTATTGCCATCAAATCTCACTAGAACATCATTAGCTTCATCTCTCAGGATTTGAGTCTCACTCAACTCTACAACAATTCATCTCCATTCAATTTAGCTGGAAGATTTATTCGACACTAAGATCCTCATTCTTATTCTCCCAACTAATCCCAATAGAGTTCTAACATCACAACTATTAGAATCTTCCAAAACCTTGGTCGTGATTATAACAATCAATCAGGGTGCGAGATTAGCGGACTTAGCTTTATAATCCTTTGCCTATTCTCAATTGAAAGGATAACCCTATGAGGAAGTTTCCACCAAAATAATAAATTAGCTCACTCCTTAGCATGCCTAGATTGCACGATTGGGCTAATCAATTGGGACTATCATGATACCAGTCATTCATTGTGGTTCAACAATCTTCGCAACTATAATCACCAACTGGGTCACCAATAATTCAAATCCCACTATTAAACAGAAATGGATATGCTTTACACCGCTACTTCTCATGTTACTACAAAATCCTCATTGGGTTCAGCTCAACTTTGATCCCACAACCATAACTAAAGTTAATTACTCTCCTAGGTTCTCACAATTTAGAATACCATGTCCTACCAACTTGTTACTTTACGCTTAATCCAACACTTCAACCACTATTGGATATTGCCTTCTCTAAAAAAATATTGGTCTCATCATGCAAGTTACTCCAATCATTCATATAATCAAAATTCTCCCGAAAACCAGACTTGCATGGAACACTCCCTGCTATCGGGTATTTACCAAACAACTCAATGAGTTGCTAACCAAAGGGAACCAACTTCCCGAAACTGAAGCAAAACATCACTACCTCAATGCCACAATTGGCAACATGACCAGGCCTCTCTAGTGGCCACGATCTCAGTCTCTATTGCATCGGTACACGACACAATCACGGCAAAGTCCCGTAGGACACACAAATAACGAGTTCAAACGCTTGCTATCAACTCACAAGCATCAACATCAACCATTGCAAATCAACAACATGACTAACAGAAACGAAAATGCAATGCTTGACCCAATCCATCCTACTGTGCACACGTCCACATCCTCTAGCTCTCGGCATCTCTGTTCAACACAGATAGCCAATCACACAGCTAGCCCACAAACATCCATTTCAACAGCGCAGATCAATATCAAGGCTACAAAAGCGTAAATACAATGTAAGACCCATTCCCCAACCTATGGTGCACCAGTGTGTCAAATTTTAATTTAATTATTAGGCCTAAGTCAAATTTTAGTTGAATAATTAACCTAGATTGTCAAATTTCTTTACCGCGGACCTAACGCCCGCTCTGATACCAACTGTAACACCCCGCCCACCCTCTGGGCCAGAATGTTACCACCTCCGCATACTCTTACCATTTCGACAACTCTAGGAGAATTTAAGCCAACACTAAGATTGTTCATATTGCTGCGTTCGGATACAACATTGTATTTTTAGCGATTACTCTAGCCTAGTAAAGGCTAGATAAACTGACAAGAGGTGATACAAAGAGTGATGCTGGTTCGTGCCAATTATTCATGTGCTATTCCCGCCCATACATGTCGTCCTCAACGGTCACCTAAAAACATCAATGAAGCAAGGGTGAGTCCACCGACTCAGCAAGTACATAACAGAACGATAGGCACTACCAACATAAGTAAGCATTTAAACATAATCCACATATATCATCTTGTTCTTGTCATCATTCTCATAGCCAACCATTGCTATGCCATCAATGCAATGCTTCATTACTTTACATGCTCATATGCTCACCACTTTGCAAGTACCGGTACTGCCGAGTGAACACCCGTCGATGTTCACCCATCGTGGGCCCGCCCTCTTAGGCACGGGACTCCTCCACTCCCGTGGAGGCCTACCGAAGCAGGTCTTACTCAAGAGCATTCCGGATTAGTCCGCTAGCTTTACTCATAGCTAGGGACTTTCTCACCGCCCTCACTCTTGAGTGCTCATGCAAATGCATATGCCCATGATCATAATCATGCTCATTATAAACACTATTAGCAGATAAGCATCATTGCCTACCCCACTCCATCATCTTTGCCATCATTTACCGTGCAACCTTATGTCATGTAAACATCCTATTTCCACATAGATATCATGTAATCAACGCATTTCCACATAAATATCATCATATCAGGTAAACATCGCATATTCATAAACCTTGGTCTACCGCTCTACCATGTACTTGCCTGTTAGCCAAACGGAGCGGAACGACGTACGGACGACGTCGACTCAGGACCTCCACCTGTGCAAGCGATTAATTCGACTTAACATGTTGAAACGAAACTAGAGATTAAATAGGCGACGACTGCCTACACGTAAATCCTGAGCTTGGCGTAAAAACGCACGGGTTTTTAGGGATCTGTCGCGCAGGCCCCAGAAACCCCTCTTTTTTTTTCCTTTCCTTATTTCCCCTTTTTTTTCTTGCTCGGCCGAACAGCCTCGCTCCTCCTGCACTTCATGCCACTCTCTCTTCTCCCCATTTCTTTTGGCCGAAGGGGCCTCCCCTCCACAAGTCTCTCTCTCTCCACTCTATCTGGCCAGAGGGCCTCCTCCTCTCCTCACCGGCCTCGCCTGGGGCGGTGCGGCAGCGCGTGGCCGGCGCCCACGCCGGCCCCCCCTCCACCACCGACGGTCCCCTGCCTTCTCCTCCTCCGCCCCCTCTATCCCCCTCGCGTGCGGCGCTCGGGCGCAGCTATGGCGGCGCGGCGGCGCGTGGCTGGCGCGGCGTCGCCGGCCCCCCTCACCGCCGACAGCCCCTTCGCTGGCCCCCCGCCTCCGCCTCCTCCTCTCCCCGCCCCCTCTCTCTCTCTAGCGCAGCGCTTCTCCGGCGGCTTGAGGGCGTGCGGGCGGGCTCGGCCCGCCGGCCTCGGGCACGCCATCGGCCGGCTCCTCCGCTGCTCCCCTGCAACACCGCCTCCCCTACGCCACCCCTTCGACTTGCCGGCCTCAGGCCGCCGACCCCTGCGCGAGCGCAGGTCGGTGCTCGGCCTTGCCCCCTACTGGGCTCGAGCTCGCCGGCCACGGTTCTTCACCGGCCGGCCACTCTCCTATACGGGGATGGTTCGCTATTTCTCTACCATACGCAAGATTGGGGAGGCACACCTCACTTGGCTCGGGTTCCAGGTGGTTGGGGTTGTCGACGGCGTCGGCTTAATGTCGCCGCCTTCGCTCCCGCCTTCCCCTTGCTGTCATGGCCGGCTGCTCCCTTGCCTCTCCTCTTTGGCTCTTCTCTTCTCTGGGGTGAGCTTGGAGGTTGCGCTTGGATCTTGGGGTGGCTCTCGGCTTGGCAGAAAAGTGGAGCAGGTGGGGTAGCTGTGTTGTCTTGTCTACTTAAGAGGCATGGTTATCCCTCTCACTGCGAAATGTCGCTTCTACCCCTCCCTTTTTGCCTTGGCTGGCTGTGGCCCTAAGGGCTATTTTGGTCCAACGGGTATGTTGGCTTTGGAGTTTTTTTACTGCAGCGGTAAGTCGGTAATAAAGGTAAGGTTAGACTTTGCCGGATGATGAATACCCACGTCGCAAGACGGTGCCGACTGTCCCTAGGCGGTCCGGGAACCTCTGAGAGCGCTAATTATACGGCTCTCTAGATGGTGCCGACCGTCCTGGGATGATCTGGGAACCTCTGTGCGCGATAATAAATCGATACTCCAAAAGTCGATGGGTCTGACGGCAAAACCTTCTTTATCTCTAATGTTTTCCTTTATGCAAATTTGGGGTATTACATCAGACTGAACATTAGCTATCCTATCATAGCATCCCAATCTTTCGCCTCTGGCCATATCAAAGCAAATTCAAAATGGGAGTTTTCCTTCAAATACATGGTTAAGCTAGATCAAGAAGTCCATTTGAATTTTGCCATAAGGACATGACTAAATGAACATTCTATAGAGATCAATAGCACGAATGACGAGCATCACAAAAAATAATGAAGAAACTTAAACAAGCTAACTGATTTAGCAGAGGCCTGTCATGGTTGAGGTAGTTGTTTGACAACAGTATTCATTCTGTTTCTAGGACCTTGACAATGATAGACAGTATGTATGCTGTGCCACTTAATGTTGAAGGGTTTTGACCAGTGCTAACTGCCAAAGAGTAACAACACTCTTAACAGCATAGATAAAAATAATGGGAGTTTTTTAAGTCCTTGTTAACAAACTATGCCTTGTTCTCCCATATTGCTCTTGAATCTTAAATTTCAAATCGTTTAGCTAATGATTATATGTTGGAGCAATGGTTCAAGAAGCCTTCTTGTGGAAACAATAACCAACAGATGGAGGAAATAGCACTAAGATACATGTCAAAGAAGGGTTTCACTAAATCGTACGGCTATCAGCCTACCAGAAAAGAAACTGTAAGCCCCTTGGAGAACATGAATGAAAAAGTTTGCACTGACATTATGTCCCACAGTCAAACAGAAAAGGAAATTTGACGAGTAATCACAGTCAGGTCTAGGGACAAAATTAAACAAGGTAACTAGTGTGGCTTGAAATTGAATGATATAGTGCGCAATTATAAATCCAGACCAGCTTTTTTAGCATAGTTTTCATAATTGAAAGATGCTTTACAAAAATGTACAACTTGGGATGACATGAATTGAAGCATTATGCCACATATAAGATTGCTTTCTTTTTTCAAACAAACAGATAGCAGATATAGATATTCCTACTTAGAGATATTTGCATCAAGATTCAGGGAACCCAATCTGAACTTGCTCTGGTTCAGCACTGCACTAAATCATACAAGTCAAGAAAACAACCTCATCAACACCGCCAGCGTTGTCCCAGCAAGAGCTCAATGCCCGGCTCCACAACATGCCCAAACCATCGACGGCTCTCCTCCACGTCCAACCCAGACACTCGTTGCAGCCTTGTCCACGCACCGTCCACCGCATCAAACATCACCAGCCTCCCGTCCACAGCATTGTACAGGCAAACAATCCCCATTCTTTCCGCAGCCTGAAAATGCCAGAAACTCCCATGCCTACCGGCCACCAACTCATCAAACACATCTGCCGGCATCGTGGCCACCTCCCTCCATCCCACCCCCTCCTCCTCGTCGTCCAACCGCCACACCACCACCCGTTCCACCTCCCCGAACCTCTCCACCCCGCCTACCAAGAATAGACACCCGTCGAAAGCAAACAGGTGGGCCGTCGTGAGGCCGTGCGGCATCACAACCGGCAGCACGCCCCACTGCCACGTCGCAAGATCGATCACGAGAAGCGCGTCGGGGCCGCGGCCGAGCACGAACAGCCGGCCACGGTCGCCGGCGACCGCGGCATTGCCGAGGAGCGCGAACGGCAGCGGGAGATCCCCCCGAGGCGCCCACCGAGGGGAGGGATCTGCGGAGTCGAGGGTGTAGGAGCGGACACCCGCGCCCGTGGTCACGGCAACGAGGGTGTACTCGTTGCTGGTGGTGGAGGAAGAGGAGGAACGGGGGACCACGACGGCGAGGAGGTAGGAGCTGGCGGGGAGAGGCGGGAGGCGGAGCAGCGAGGCGGTGGTGACGAGGAGGGAGGGGGAGGCGGAGGAGACGAGGGGAGGGGGAGGGGAAGAAGAATCGAGCGGGGGCGAAAGGGGCACGGGGATGATGCGGCTGGAGAGGGGGTGGAAGGCGAGGCGCGGGGAGAGGAGGAAGAAGGCGTCGAGGCGGTGCGGGGAGAGGAGGGCGTGGAAGGCCGGGGAGCGGAGGAGACGGCGGTGGGCGCGGGAGACGGCGGCGACGGGGAGAAGCGCGGTGAGCGGGAGGAGGGAGAGGATGCGCTCCTGGAGGTGTATCGGGAGCGCGCCCCACGGGCAGGCGGCGGCGGCGGCCATGGTCGGGGATGGATGGGTGGATCGCGGTGCTGTATGGAACCGGATTCTCTGAAGTCGCGTACGGCGACTTCGAGTGCAGTCGAATCCGAGCCGTTCCATCGGAAAATGAACGGCTCAGATCGGTCTGCTACAGTAAAATTTACTGTAGTACCTACTACAGTAAATTTTACTGTAGCAGACCGATCTGAGCCGTTCATTTTCCGATCGGACGGCTAGGATTCCCGACTGCCCTCTCAAGTCGCCATCTGCGACTTCAGAGAATCCCATTTCGTGCTGTACGAGACGAAATGGAAATGGGAGTCAGAGGAAGAGAGAGGCCCGGCTCTCATGCGGCCCGGAGGCTAGGTGGGGCCTTCTGTTAGAGAAAAAGAGAGGACAACCCTTTTTATGCCAATAAAGAAAAGAAAAGATGGAAATTTCACAGCCGCACCCGTGCTCCACTCTACGGTGATGGCCAGCTCCTCGCTGCTCGGAGAGGTCCCCATTTGCAACGATGGCTCTCAGTTCTTCCACCGCAGGAAGGCTTCCCCTCCGTCACGCTGTAACGCCCCGTTTTTAGAAATAAAGTTGTCGTACGTCCTATAACAATTTAGGAATTTAGTTATGAATAAAAGAAATATCATGTTTACTTACGAACATTTAAAAAAATTAATTTCACTAAAATAAGACCTAATGATCAGCTTTAGAAATTTTAATGGGCGTCTTAAGCCCTAAACTTAACTTGCAATCAAAAGAACCGAAGAGAGCTCCCACAGAAACGCTTGAGTATGGTCATAACCCTAATACTAATACTTGCATCGTTTTTTCTTCTTCTGATCTCTGTGTTGAGGAAGGTAAAGCAAGATTAAGTACAATTAACCGTACTCACTACTCAACAAGTCACATGGAGAAATGCTATATAGATACTTGCCAGGATTACCAAAAGATAGGGATATATGGGTTTTACCAAGTATTTGTGGATGCAGTTTTATTCATAAACATTTTTAAACAACGAAAGAATAATACTTCTTAAAGAGTCGAGGTTTCATCCTTGATTACCATATTTCAACATTTCCAAATCTACTTATGCTTCGCTGTTGGATTCACCCATTAAACACAATTTCATTTACCGGAAGAACAGTGTATTCAAATACCATTAATCATAACTCTGCAAAGCTGTCTAGCTTTACTCACAAGATCTCTCAATTCCGACGTCCAAGTTCAAAAAAATATGACTTTCACTTCTCAATTCTTTATATAGCCTCTACCTAGTAGGTTTTTGTTCTCAACAAACTTGAGCGGCCCACATAGCCTCGCCCGATTTGTCGCAGACCTACCGTTGTATGGTTAACCACCTCCCATACGGACTCTCCCTCGCCTCCCTCCACCCTTTGTAAATATTCAATCGAACTTGAGCAGTTACTAAACCAGGTTTGACGAATCAATGCTTGTAGTTGAGCGATCACTATATTCTTTACTTGGCATAAGGTTCTAATCCTTAGTTTTCACTAAGGCAACTTCCACGCACAAACCCATATTTCAGTGCCCACTGCACTGCCACCTTTCTCGTCCAAGCCTCCACCCTAGGATAAGGTCATGGGACCCGCCCAACTCATGGCCTCTCACGATCATTTCTCATCCTAGAACTATTTTTTAAATTCTGACAGCAAAATGCTAAGTCTCTTAGCAGTGGAAAATTGTTGCATTCCAGAATTACCATGATTACTTTCTACAATATATTTAATATTACTAATCTTGTCAAGGTGAATATGGCTATCAAATTAAATATGACATTTTTGGGTGGTAGGATATAACTAATATCACGTCATTCTAAACATTTGTTATATATAAAATAACAACTTATAAACAACACAATGAAAGTATTGATAATTAAATAATTTAAAAGAATGCAAGTTCAATATATTCAAAGACTTGCGACTTACCTTGTGGATTTACAATTTCAACAATTTCGAATTCTTCTGATTCTTGAACTTGAGCTTCTTCCTCCTGGTCTGGTTGGATTTCAATGTCAGAAGCTAACGCAAAACAAAAGAAAATAATTCAATCCCATGCTCGAAGGGTTGAGCTAGGGACAAAGAAATCAAATAAAGAAATAAAAACCAAGAAAAACCAAATAAAATAGGTTTTGGGTTTATAGATGTCTAAACAGAGCTGAGGGATGAATAGAGGGGTTCGAAACGATCGAAATGGGGTGTGTATATGAATTTTTGGTTTTGGTGAACAGTAACGGATCTGGGCACTATTCGCTGTGGGTCTTATTATTCGTACTCGGAGAATTCTATGAGTACTCAGGTGGTTAGCAGTATCGGTGAGGCTGAAAGACGTGGTCATAACTAGGTTACAACTATGGAAACCGAGCACTTAGTGTAGTCGTAAACCACAACGCAGTCATAAATCGCATCGTGGTCGAAAACCATAGCGTGGTCGAAAGCCACACCGTGGTCGTAACGACTATGTGGTTGTAACGACTACCGAGTAGCTGAGTATGAAGTCGACAGTGGTCGGACGGTGCACGAGTTGCTACTGAGATCGGACGGTGTCCGAGCAGTTGCGGGGTTTGGATGGGGTCTGGGTGCTTAAGGGCATTGAACGGTGTACGAGTGGCTTAGAAGCATCGGACGATGTCCGAGTGGTGTTGCTCAGGACTTGAAACGGCATGGTCGAAGGCTCTCTCAACCACAAGGTAGTCGAAGACTTCAAGCAGCGGTGTTGAAGTAGGGGAGCGGCTGGAAATTTTAGGCAATGGGGTGGTTGGGAAATTCGTGGTCAAAACATCAATCGACAACCATGGGTAGTTTCCTGGTGTCTTAGGGTTTCCATTTTGGGGTTCGGCAGCAGCTAGGGAGTTGGCATTCACCAGCGGTTAGGTCTCCTCTCTTCAGGACGTTTGACTGGCACAGGGCTTAAAGACAGGTTTAGAGGATAATAGCATTAGGATTTAGGCATCTATGGGGTTGGAGAAAGCTCAGGGAAGTGGTGGCTCGGGTCTGGAATGGCTGTGTTGGGCTGTCCACAGTGAGGCTCCTTGGCCGAGCAATGGCGCTAGTCGCCATGGCAGGAGAGGTTTCGGAAAACTATGGCAAGGATTCAGTGGTCTTTCTGGGAGTGTGTAAGATCGAGGAGGCCGACTAGAGGGGGTGAATAGGCGGTTTTAAAATTTTCGTCTAATTTCAATTAATAATTTTAAACTTAATAATTTGACTAGAGCAAGTAAACAATAGCACAACTAAACAACCTAGAAAAGGTCAAGTGATCACTAGCACAAGAATTTGACTAAGAGCAATATCAAATAGCCTAGGTCAAAGTTTGCTACTCTAACTAAACAAGCAATCAAATAATACAAATGAAGAGAGTTGCTTGAATGAAAGTAAGCACAAGAGAGCAAACCACAATTGACACAATCACTTTTTACCGTGGTGATCGGAGACTTGCCGGTCTCCCCTAGTCCACGTTGAGGTAAGCCCGAATGAATAGGACCAGCTCCACGAATTGAGCCTAATCACCTCGGTCACTAGCGGTAGCCCTTTCCCTCTCCGGGTAGGCGAGCTCCAAGCCTTCACAATCTTCTGGGCCTTCTCACAATCTTCTTGAGAAGATCACCGGAATCACCGCCAAGCCGTCTAGGTGCCGGCAAGCACCAAGAGTAATGAACCACGGTGGCTAGATCACACTCAAGTGCCAATTGGATCAATCTAGTATGCAATGCACTTGACTTTGGGCTCAACTACCTCTATTGAATGCACAAGAGTGAAAGAGAGGTGTGAGATGTTGTTCTAAGCTTAAATATGTTTAATAGGGGTTCAACAACCAGTACAAGTGCTGGTGGGGTTGAATTTATACCCCTACCAACCTCAAATAGCTGTTGCATTAAACAATCCTGAAAAATCAGGGAAATCGGAACTACCGCCGTTATATGGGCGGTACTTCCGGATTTCCGCCGCTTGGTCAGAACGGTTATGTCAGAGGATCAGAAGTAACCGTTGGACATTAAATGCGGTACTTCCGCCATTGTAAGTGCGGTAGTTCCAGAAATCCAGAAGTTCCGACAATTCCCCCGGTACTTCCGATCTCAGCGAGTTCAAGGTTAATTCTGGGCGCTCTCTGGAATTAAAGTTCCGCTCTAATGTCCGGAACTACCGGGCCTGCGGTAGTTCCGCAGTTCAACCCGCGGTACTTCCGTTTTTCAAGAGGTTAAGTTTTACTCCGGGCGCTCTCTGGAATTAAAGTTCCGTTCGGGCGCCTGGTATTTCCGCCCGATCGGAAGTTCCGCGCTTATAACGCTGGTACTTCCGAAATTTCTAACAATGCATGATTTTGATTCAATTTTAAGTTCTAAATGCATGCATGATCCTAAATTGATCCAAGAGACACATTAGCATATGATCAAGCACTTTACCATGATCCCTCTTAATAGTACGACATCTTAATCTATAATCCGGTCTTCCAACCTTTCTCCAAGACCGGTAAAAATTAAAAGATCCCTAAACTATTTACCTTGCCGACTTGGAGATCTTTGAATATTGTGAAATCCTTTTATGTACCTCTTTCTTTGCCCTTGAGACTAATTCTTGCAAACACTTAATACACAGATTAGTCACATGATCACATAATGTCATTAATTACCAAAATCAATATTTTTTGGGGCCTAGATGCTTTCAATCTCCCCCTTTTTGGTAATTGATGACAACATAAGCAATTTGAGAAGAATAATAGTTTGGATATACTCCTTGTTTGAAAGTCGTATATCACAAATTCCTTTTTTTTTAAAAAAAATTTGGCAATGAGTATCATGGGAAGTTTATTTGCAATATAAATAATGAGGACAGAAACTCCCCCTAAATCTATGCATTCATAACATAAAAAGGTTTATGGTCTCCACAACACATAAAATGAGATTTACACAATATTCAATAACATGCATAAACATGGAAATAGCATTGCATTGCATTTGGGGCACAAGATCCAAACATAGTTCATTACAACGCATAGGAAATATTAAAAACTAAACATCCAACAAGTTTAAACATCACAAGGTTCATTACACCATACTTTATTACATAGCCAAATAGATAGATAAAGATAAAGGTTTATTTCTGCAAGCTTCATTCTTCTCCTTGCTACATTTCTCCCCCTTTGGCATCAAAGTACCAAAAAGAGGAGCTAGTCCTGAGCTGCACGAGGAGAAGGAGAGCGATGGCGGCGAAGACGACGAGAGTAGTGAGCTGGAGAAGACGGACGGACCACGACACCCTCTAGAGACGAGACACGGTCCCCGAGAGATGAGACAGAGGTGATCAATGTGGCAACCTGTCCCGAAGTCTCAACTGGCGCTCCTCAAGCCTGAGAATGGCGGAGTAGATCTGGGACAGAGTGACATCGCCCTCGCCCTGAGGGGGAGGATCAGCGGTTGCCTGAGGCCGAGGCTGTCCACAGGGACGAGCAAGAGCAGGAATAGGAGGCTCTGCACGAGGCTTGTAAGGCTTGTGCACGGTGCAAAGTGCTCCTCTGTATCCAGTCTTCCTAGTGATAAGAGCCATAATGTATGGTGCATAGTTTATCCGCCTGACTCTGTCATTCTTATTAGCATCAATCTCCCCGATAATAAGATCCACCACATCAAACTTCTCGCCTCTCATGATATAGTCAATCACATTCCAAACATGGCCGCGAATAGCGTCATAATTCCCACTCTTTGGGTAGATAGTATGGTTGATTATCCTATTGACAAGACTGGGAATGGGAAGCAAACCTGCTATCGTCCCTGGCACACATCCAGCTGTCCGGTCATAATACTCAGTATATGCTGAAATGTGGAGCGCTGGCCTGCTGAACACCTTCTCATATGCGCTGGACTCAGTGCCTAGTGCCAACTCAAACTCATGCTTTGTGCACTCAAGGACCTGCTGTCCAGTCATCCAACACAGATGCTCATAATTGGGAGAGATGTATAAGGTGGCATAGAACTGCCGGATCATCTCCTCCTGGTAACTGGACTGAAAAGCAACAAGGTGATGAATCCTGGCCTGCTGAAAAAGCCGATATGCACCATCAAACTTGTCGACCTGTGACAAATGATCCCAGTCCACATACTTATGCTGAGCAAACTTGCGCGAGGGGCCATACATTTCCATATAGACCTTCTCTTGGAACCTTGTATGGAACTTTGGGTTCTGTGAGTTGCGGGGGAGAATATACTGACTGCGGCGACGTTAGATAGCATAGTCATCACTGGATATCTTGGAAAGGTCTACTTCTTGATCTTGCGCCGCAGGCATTTCTTCATCCGACGCCTCATACTCCTCACTCTCATGCGAGGCCTCGGATCCGCTCTCATGGGAGCCCTCAGACTCACTCTCTGAGTCGGAGGCGGGACCCTTGCCCCTATCCTCATGCTCGGGAAGTGCCGCGGAGGAGGATTGACCCTGAATTCCCACATAGGTCTTGTGGGAAGTTTGCTTCATCCTCGGCATCTTCAAAGACAAATTAAGGTAATCAAGGTATGAGATAGGATATGCGAGGATTAGGTTTGAAATGAAAATAATGAGTTTCTGCTGTTCCAGGAAAATCGGAAGTACCGACGGTAAAACTGCGGAACTTCCAGGAAAACGGTAGTTCCGGCATTCAAAATGCGGAACTTCCGGGACCCCGGTAGTTCCGCTCGCTCGGGCGGTAGTTCCGATTTTTCTGATCATTTCTAGGGTATTATGATGTTTTTACATGCATGCATTGGATTCAATCCAAGAAATACCCCAAAAACAACAGCGGTAGTTCCGGATTTTCTGACAGGAGCGGAAGTACCGCACAAAGAACTGCGGTAGTTCCGATTTTTCTGGAACTTCTCAGGAATTGAACTTTTCAGCTTGAAATTATGCAAATGATCCCTAGTTTTGCACTCAATTAAAGTCATTCAGGATCATTTTGCATCAATTGAGCTATTGCTATACTTTGAAACTAGTTTTTATGAAAATAATCAAATTTTTGACCAAAAGAGAAGATAATTCATTGAACTTTCACAGAAGAAACACCACATGAGCAGAAAGGAATGAAATTTGATTTCAGGCTACATTTGAGTAATCTATGACATTTAATTCATTCCTCAATTTGCAAAAGCGGCTTTCATCTAATGGTTTGGTGAAAATGTCCGCTAGTTGATCTTAGGTTCGGATGTGGCTAATTTCAATATCTCCCTTGCTCACATGATCTCTCAAGAAATGATGATGTATATCTATATGCTTGGTTCTTGAGTGTTGAACGGGATTGTTGGATATTTTGACGGCACTATCATTATCACACAAAAGAGGCATTTTATCGAATTTAATCCCATAATCCATCAACGTTTGCCTCATCCAAAGCAATTGAGCACAACAACTACCCGCGGAAACATATTCGGCTTTGGCGGTTGAAATGGCTACGGAATTTTGTTTCTTGGATGACCAACATACTAGAGACCTTCCTAGCAATTGGCAACTACCCGATGTGCTTTTTCTATCCACTTTTCAACCCGCATAATCGGAGTCCGAATATCCAACTAATTCAAATTTTGCACCTTTGGGATACCAAAGCCCTATGCTTGAGGAGTGTTTTAAATATCTTAGAATCCTCTTTACGGCCACTAAATGACACTCTTTTGGAGAAGCTTGAAAACGTGCACACATGCAAACACTAAACATAATGTCGGGCCTAGATGCGGTAAGATAAAGTAAACTACCAATCATGGATCTATAAAGCTTTAAATCTACCGACTTACCTCCTTCGTTGAGGTCTAGATGCCCGTTTATTGCCATGGGTGTCTTGATGGGTTTGGCTTCTTCCATTCCGAATTTTTTGAGTAGATCCTTTACATACTTCGTTTGACTTATAAAAGTCTCATCTTTATGTTGTTTGATTTGGAGTCCAAGGAAGAAGTTTAGCTCCCCTATCATTGACATCTCGAATTCCCTAGACATCATCTCACCAAATTTTTTGCTAAAATCTTGATTAGTAGAACCAAATATAATATCATCGACATAAATTTGACATACAAAGAAATCATGACCAATAATTTTTGTAAATAGAGTTGTGTCTACTTTTCCAATTTTGAAGCCTTTTGAAACAAGAAAGTTACAAATGCGCTCATACCAAGCTCTAGGGGCTTGCTTTAAACCATATAGCGCCTTTGATAGTTTATAAACATGATTAGGATATTTAGCATCTTCAAATCCCGGGGGTTGTTCTACATATACTAGTTCGGAAATTGTTCCATTAAGAAATGCACTTTTAACATCCATTTGAAATAATTTAATGTCAGAGCAAGATGCAAAAGCAAGCAAGATTCTAATTGACTCAAGTCTAGCTACGGGAGCAAATGTTTCATTATAGTCTAAACCCTCTACTTGAGTGTAACTTTGAGCAACTAACCTTGCTTTATTTCTTACCACAACTCCATTCTCATCTTGTTTATTCCGGAAGACCCATTTTGTGCCAATTACGTTGTGCTCCATGGGTCTTTCCAACAAAGTCCACACTTCGTTTTCAGCGAAGTTGTTCAACTCTTCATGCATAGCATTTACCCAATCCGGGTCATCTAGAGCTTCATCTACACGTTTAGGCTCAAAAGAAGACACAAAAGAGTAATGTTCACAAAACGAAGCTACTCTAGAGCGAGTTTGGACACCCTTACTCACGTCACCCAATATTTGATCTATTAGATGATCCTTGGCTATTGCATTGTGAATCTTGAAAGTATTTTGCGGTTGATCCTTTTCTTCATCTTCTATGACTTGAACATCGTTTGTTATAGACGAGGAGGGAGGCTCCACTTGTCTTGATGAGCTTGGTGACGTTTGATCTTCTTTTGGCTTAATGTCTCCAATTTGCATATTCTCCATTACTTTACGAAGACCTTCATTTCCTACATCATCCAAGTTCTCATGCTCTTCTTGAGAGCCATTAGTTTCATCAAATTGGACATCACATGATTCTTCTACTAAACCCGAATTTTTGTTAAATACCCTATAAGCTTTACTATTTGAAGAATAACCTAAAAGAAAACCTTCATCACATCGACTTTGAAATTTAGAGAGCCGAACACCTTTTCTTAGAATATAGCATTTGCATCCAAATACTCTAAAATAGGAAATGTTTGGTTTCCTTCCTACAAGAAGCTCATAGGAAGTTTTTTTCAAAAGACGACGCAAGTAAAGGCGATTTATGGCATGACAAGCGGTGTTAATAGCTTCCGCCCAAAATTTGTCGGAAGTATTGTATTCATCAAGCATTGTCCTAGCCATTTCAATTAATGTACGATTTTTCCTTTCTATCACTCCATTTTGCTCCGGAGTGTAGGTTGTGGAAAGTTCGTGCTTTATTCCAAGTTCATCACAAAAATCTTCAACTTTTGTATTTTTGAACTCGGAACCATTGTCACTTCTAATTTTCTTAATTTTAAAATCAAATTCATTTTGGGCCCTTTTTGAAAAACTTTTGAAAATCCCGGAGGTTTCACTTTTGTCATTTAGGAAGAAGACCCATGTGTATCTAGAGTAATCATCCACAATGACTAAACAATAGCTATTACCCCCGATGCTCTTATAGGTTGTTGGCCCAAACAAATCCATATGTAAGAGCTCTAATAGCCTAGAGGTTGACATGATACTTTTGGAAGGGTGAGAATTAGCGACTTGTTTTCCGGCTTGACAAGCACTACAAAGTCGATTTTTCTCAAACTTCACATCCTTCAAGCCAACAACTAAGTCATGTTTGAAAAGCTTTTTGAGTTGAACCATACCCACATGACCTAGCCTTCTATGCCATAACCAACCCAAAGAAGTTTTTGCTATTAAACAAGTTTTCAAGCAAGATTCATTTGAAGTAAAATCTACCAAATAGAGATTTCCAAATCTAAAACCTTTGAAAACAAGTTCATTATTATTTTATTTTGAAATGACTACATTTTCTTTAGAGAAAGAGCATATTAATCCTAGATCACACAATTGAGCAACGGATAGCAAATTGAAATTTAATGTTTCAACTAAGGATACATTAGAAATGGAAAGATCGTTTGAGATAGTGATTTTACCCAAACCAAGTACCTTTCCTTTGCTATTGTCTCCAAATGTGATCTTGTCATTGCTTCCATTCTCAAAAGTAGTGAACATTTTCCGGTCTTCAGTCATGTGTTGAGTGCATCCATTATCCAACACCCAATGCCTTCCACCGGTTTTATAATTCACCTACAAAAGAAAATCAAACTCTTTTAGGTACCCAAATTTGTTTGGGTCCTTGGAGGTTAGTAACCAAGGTTTTGGGCACCCAAATGGATTTCTTTTTAGCACCCAAAATCGAGGTGCCAATAAAATGAGCAATAACATTTTCATTTGAGGTTTTCTTAAGCATGTAGCATGAATCATATAAACCAATGGAATGTATCTTATTTTTAGAGCACTCATTTTGCATATGACCAATGTTTCGGCATTTGATGCAAAACTTACCATTCTCTTTTACAAACCTTGGAGGTTTGTATGCCGGCTTCTTACCCTTTTTAGGGACATATCCAAGTCCCTCCTTGTTAAAGGAACATCTTTGACCGCTTAGTAACTTATCAAGGGTTTCCTTTCCCTTGTAAGCTCTTTCTAAGCTTTTGTTCAATTTTAGCACTTGTTCCTTTAAATTCTTGTTTTCATTAGTAAGCACATCATCATGAACAATAGTTAAAGCATTTCTAGAATCAACACTAGATGAACAAGGCATGCCAAGTAAATCATCACAACATGTAGATATGCTAGATTTTGACTTATCTACACTAGGCATCAAAATATCACATGATATACCAATGCTAGTACTAGATTTTCTTTGATTTTTATGAACAAGCAAATCATGCGATTCTTTTAGCTCATTATATGATTCTTGGAGAGATACATGCTCTTTCTTTAAAATCTTGAATTTTGCTTTCTCCTTTCCAAAAAATTCATTTAATTCAACAAGCATATCCATTAAATCATCATATGAGGGCTCATCTCATCAAGGAGTGTTACCTTCTCTCCTTTAGCCATAAGACACGTAGGAGTGGAGAATAGTGACGGAGCCTCTTTTATAGCGATGCCCACAAGCCCCTTCTTCTTGGGGGATTCGTCCTCGCTTGAGTCGGAGTCGGAATACTCCTCCTCGGAGTCCCACTCACCAATATGGGCTTCGTTCTTGCCATCCTTGTGAAGCTTCTTGAAAAGCCTCTTCTTGCCATTGTAGTTCTTCTTCTTTGATGACTTCTCCTTGTCATCTTTCTTTGTGGGGCATTGAGAGGTAATGTGCCCCTTCTCATCACATTCATAGCAACGAATGTTGCTATACTTCTTGTTGGAGGAGGAATGCCCCTTCTTGGTCTTCTCATAGTTTGTGCTTCGATTTGAGCGCCTCCTCATGAACTTCTTCATCCTTCTCACAAGAAGGGCCAACTCTTCTTCGGAATCCTCATCATCTTCGGATTCTTCACTTACCACCGCTTTAGCCTTGAAAGCGGTGATTTTCTTGCTCTTGGAGGAGGATTGCTCCATGATCTCCTCCTTGTCCTTCTTGTAGAGCTCGTTGGTGATGAGGTTGCCCAATAATTGAGTTGTGTCATTCTTGGCAACTCGGGAGAGTTGAGGAAGAGAGTCACCAACATTTCATATTTGTCCGGCAACGCCCTTAGCATTTTTCTTACAATGTCAACATCAGAAAGATTAGTACCAAGGCCTTTGAGCTCATTCACGATGTCGTTGAGCCTTGAGTACATCTCATTGATATCCTCATGGGGCAACATCGTGAATGTCTCATACTTGATCTTAAGCCTATGCAACTTTGCCTCCTTAACCGTGGATGTCCCTTCATGTATTTCCGAAAGGGTAGTCCAAATAGCGTGAGCCGTTTCAAGATTGCTCACCCTATTAAACTCATCTGCGTTTAAGGCTCCAAAGAGAGCATTCATGGCTTAGGCATCTAAATGAGTGTTACGCCCGTCTTGTTCCGTTGGGTTCTCGGGATCAAGTGGCATGACGTAACCATCATTTACGATTTTCCAAATATTAGGACTCATGGCCTTTAAATAAATTGACATTCTAATTTTCCAATAAGCATAATTTGAGCCATCAAAGAAAGGTGCCTTTCCTAAAGCAAATCCCTCGCTAGCCATTCTTTACTCTCTAGACGGTTAAGTCTAAAAAAGAGAGACCTCGCTCTGATACCACTTGTAAGATCGAGGGGGCCGACTAAAGGGGGGTGAATAGGCGGTTTTAACATTTTCGTCTAATTTCAATTAACAATTTTAAACTTAATAATTTGACTAGAGCAAGTAAACAATAGCACAACTAAACAACCTAGAAAAGGTCAAGTGATCACTAGCACAAGAATTTGACTAAGAGCAATATCAAATAGCCTAGGTCAAAGTTTGCTACTCTAACTAAACAAGCAATCAAATAATACAAATGAAGAGAGTTGCTAGAAAGAAAGTAAGCACAAGAGAGCAAACCACAATTGACACAATCACTTTTTACCGTGGTGATCGGAGACTTTCCGTTCTCCCCTAGTCCACGTTGAGGTAAGCCCGAACGAATAGGACCGGCTCCATGAATTGAGCCTAATCACCTCGGTCACTAGCGGTAGCCCTTTCCCTCTCTGGGTAGGCGAGCTCCAAGCCTTCACAATCTTCCGGGCCTTCTCACAATCTTCTTGAGAAGATCACCGGAATCACCGCCAAGCCGTCTAGGTGCCGGCAAGCACCAAGAGTAATGAACCACGGTGGCTAGATCACACTCAAGTGCCAATTGGATCAATCTAGTATGCAATGCACTTGACTTTGGGCTCAACTACCTCTATTGAATGCACAAGAGTGAAAGAGAGGTGTGAGATGTGGTTCTAAGCTCAAAGATGTTCAATAGGGGTTCAACAACCAGTACAAGTGCTGGTGGGGTTGAATTTATACCCCCACCAACCTCAAATAGCCGTTGCATTAAACAATCCTGAAAAATCAGGGAAATCGGAACTACCGCCGTTATATGGGCGGTACTTCCGGATTTCCGCCACTTGGTCAGAATGGTTATGTCAGAGGATCAGAAGTAACCGTTGGACATTAAATGCGGTACTTCCGCCGTTGTAAGTGCGGTACTTCCAGAAATCCAGAAGTTCCGACAATTCCCCCGGCACTTCCGATCTCAGCGAGTTCAAGGTTAATTCTGGGCGCTCTCTGGAATTAAAGTTCCACTCTAATGTCCGAAACTACCGGGCCTGCGGTAGTTCCGCAGTTCAACCCGTGGTACTTCCGTTTTTGGAGAGGTTAAGTTTTACTCCGGGCGCTCTCTGGAATTAAAGTTCCGCTCGGGCGCCCGGTATTTCCGCCCGATCGGAAGTTCCGCGCTTATAACGCCGGTACTTCCGAAATTTCTGACAATGCATGATTTTGATTCAATTTTAAGTTATAAATGCATGCATGATCCTAAATTGATCCAAGAGACACATTAGCATATGATCAGGCACTGTACCATGATCCCTCTTAATAGTACGGTATCTTAATTTATAATCCGGTCTTCCAACCTTTCTCCAAGACCGGTAAAAATTAAAAGATCCCTAAACTATTTACCTTGCCGACTTGGAGATCTTTGAATATTGTGAAATCCTTTTATGTACCTCTTTCTTTGCCCTTGAGACTAATTCTTGCAAACACTTAATACACAGATTAGTCCCATGATCACATAATGTCATTAATTACCAAAACCAATATTTTTAGGGGCCTAGATGCTTTCAGAGTGTAAGGGTGCTACGGGTGGAAGTGATTGGAATGCAATTGATTGAATAGGTGGAATTGAAATCGGGCTTACTTTGGGGTCTTCAGGTGGTCATTGAACAGGCTCTGGTCAACAGCTTAATTGAGGTGTGGTGGTGGCTCACTGGATGCTTGAGCGATGTCTGGAGGGGGTCTCGAGCTTTTATAGTCGTCCCATGGCGGTTTGGCATAGGGGTGGGGCTAAGGCAGCGACGGCGCATGGCAGTGGTCGGGAATGTGCGGTAAGGTGCGGCATGGCTAGGAGAGGGGAGGTGTAAGTTGCCTCGGGCGCGGCATTGTGACGGTCAAAAGCTGGTAAGGTCGGCAGTGATAGAATGAGGGCAAAGCGCGAAGTTGGACGGCAGCGGTGAATTTGCCATGACGGCTCGACAAGGGGAGAGCTGCGGCCGTCAAAAAGTGTGTCAGGTGTCAGGGCGGTCGTACATGACTCGGTAGTAGCTGGCAGGGCGGCAAGGCAGTTTGTGGTGCAAAACAGTCGGTTGAGTGGAAAACAGAGTGCGGGAGAGGCTACGGTGGTGTTGGGTTCGGCTGGCTGGGCTAACGCATTGCCGGTGCAATTAAGAGAGTGTCATAGGTGGGAGAGATGAGGTGGTATAGCCTCTGACCGGTTGCAGCAGTGAGGCAATAGTGGGAAGGCGCGAGAAGACACGAGATCAAGCGAGAGAGATCCAGCAGTGGAAAAACAGGGGCAGCGGTGATTTTATGTTCGGGTGATGAACAGTGCCGGCCCAAGAATTGGTCGTTGAGGCAATGTAGCATGGATCTTAAGGCTTGGATGGTGAGATTGGGTGAGAAAATTGGCTAAAAATCACAAATGATAAAAATCAATTGAAAATCTCAAATCTTTTGAAAATCTGATTTTGTTTCACTCGCCTCCTACCGGACGCGATGACGATGTTCTGGTGGGGAGGGAGTTCATCGTCCGGGAGGCTGCTGCCAACATGGTCGTAGTCGTCTTCATGGTCAAGGTTGTGGTAGACATGAGATTATGACTGTAAATGCGACCACTCCTATTAGTCGTGGGATACAAAACAGTGGCTAAACTGGGATGAAAATAGAGGCCTTAAAAGGATTAAGCTAAAGAGAAGTACTACTCCATGGTATGCTATCAGGATGTCTCCTAACAGCATACTCTTCATTGCGCCGTGCCGCCCCTCCCCTCCCTCTCTCTCTTCTCGAAGTGCCACCACTCTCCTCTACTCCCCCTCTCTTGTTTTGCTTCGGAGTAGCTCCGTGCGCCTCCTTCACCACCCCTCCACCACCACTCGTGGCCAGCGGCGCCGTCGCCGCCTCACCACATAGCCCCCGACCCCTCCCCATTGCACCGCGCCATCCAACGTAACAGCCACAGCCACTGCTGCCACCGCCCTCTGGCTCCACCCACCGTCCTCCTACCCCACCCATCGCCCCCGCCACCGCCCACCGCCGGGCCACCGCCTCCCCCAACCTCCTATGTTTGGAGGGAAGGATGAACCCATAGTGGTAGAACCAATTAGGCGGCAGAGGAGAGTAAGAGGATGACGATGGCGAGGATGGAGGGAGTGGCGGACCGGAGCGAGATGGAGCACAAGAGGGAGGGAGCATCGGGAGAGGGAGGGAGCATCGGGAGAGGGAGGGAGCAGCAGCGCTTCGAGTGGGAGAAGGAGCATGAGAGAGGGATGGTATACCATCGAACGATATATTGTTCCATAGTTTTTCTCTAAGTTAAATTTATATGAATATAGTCTTGACTATTGTGTAATCCAAATCTATATGTGAATACAAGAGAAGTAAATATCAAAGACTATGTGAGAAGGTTTAGAGTTTTATTGTGATGAACCATTGCTATTTTAGAGGAGTAGAAATTTGCATCTTGCAAATTTACAATTTTTCTGGATAGGTTGCAGACCATAGCAGTCAAACCGGCTGGTGCCAGCAATTTGACCAATAGTCGTCAATGGTCTAACCAGCCAGGTAGTGTTGCTTCAGCCGAGTTGTGGATTTTTGGAAACTTTGGTTGTGGGTAGATTTGGTTTTGACCTAGGTCAGTGCATATGTATTGCATAATGCATGTTTCAACTAATGTGAGTCAAGTTGTGAAGAATTTATGTCCGAAAATAATTTCTTTATCTTTAGATGTGTAGGAAAACTTGGAGTCAATCATGGTCAATGATAAGGATCGAAGCTATACTCATGAAGGAGTTGAGGTCCAGAATAATCAAGGATGCTGAGTTAAATGACTAAGTCCAAAAATGGTATAAAAAAGGTGAAAAATGTTGAAGGAAAGTTCGAGCGACAGGTTGCACCATGTGACTTGGTTGATCCAATTAAGGTATGGTCCAATGGAACCAAAACAGGAAGAGACTTATTGACGTGTAGCAAGCCAGTAGTGCACCTACATATAGCAAGCATGACAATTGCTTGCAAGGAAAGATTAAGACCAGGCCAAGAAAGGATATTTTGTTAAGTTGACTAAAATACTAGAAATTATCTTGAATCAAAACTAAGGCGTCAGGAAAGAGATTTAGGTCAAGGAGAAGATCAAGTTAGATCAAAGGTAAATGATTTAGCGAATTCGAGCTCATGTGCTTTAAAAAATATGCATGAGTGTAGTGTGTGAGTAAAATTCATGTTGCGTGGGGTAATATGGGTTTCTCCTATATGTGCTAATAGAGAGTACCCATTAGGATTAGATGAGGCTAGTTGCCTTCTCTATTTATCAGGTTGAGATAGAGACTTGCTACTTAACCATCAAACCATCCTACATTTACTCATTGAAGTCAAGTGTTCTAGGGCTAGGGTTTGAGAAGTGTGAGTTCTATGTTGTGCAATCTTGTCATCCAGGTGGAGTAGTTGTAACATATTTATCATCAAGTAGCAATACATCATCTTGTTATCTTTCATGAATCTCTCTTGTTTTGATTAATTTGCTCTTGATCTTGTTGGTTTTGATTTTCTCTCCCCCCCCCCCTTCTTAATCTTGCTGGATGTCAAGGACGAGTAAGTGTTGGAGATGTCTCATGAAAATCAATCCATGTCTATATAAGCTCAGGTTTGCATGTTATTGAAATTGGCCAATTTTGCTTGGATTTGACCTCAACTTGTGATATCGTGTTCTAAGGGTTTTTGCCTCAAATCTTCGAGAGTTCTTACTTACTGTAATATGTAGAGAATGAAGAAGATATCATGTCCGATGACATATATTTTGCCTTAGGAACTGGGGAATTTAACGATAGGTCTTTTTAGAGCCTAATCCTAGTCAGTTGCCTATGGGCTATGGAGGCCTACCGCTAGACACTCTTTTGCTCTCTTGTTTAATTCCACTGTGTTTCACTCTTGACACATATTAATTTGGCTGGCTGGCTTTATGTTGTAAACTATTTATGCATCGCTTATATATTCACCGCTTTGTTGTAGATTAATTGTATGCGATGTGTATGGATGTGATTCCAATTTGTGAATATATGTACTAATCATTGATCATAGGATTAGTACGGAACACATATGAGGATTTTAGATACTCAATGTCTGGGTCCCATAATAACACTATTGCAAGTTCTAATAATGATGCAACATACAGAATCTTACCATGGCAAAATATCAAGTTAATAATTGACTTCGTGCGTACATGAGGTCTGAATATAATCATAAATTCACATTCACTAATACATTAATCAGTTGGCACTAACCTACCATGAAAATTAGCCATCCCAAAACTGGAATGAACTAACGTCTTACACAGCCCCATTGTTACTGACGTTGCTGCTACCCCCAATTATAAATAGATATGGAGGTCTGACTTAAATTTTTGTGAGAAAATAAGTGGTAGCATGCGGAAATTAAGTTTTTGCTAGGCAAGAGATGACATAGTGATGAGAGTTACCAAAGATAGTTAATGCCATATAGCAAGAAAAAAGGATCCTTAAGTTCTGCAACCGTCTCTAGTTATATGTGTGGCCCTCGAACCATTACTCTGATACTACCTGTGACGACCCATGTCATTACTGAGGGATAATACTACTATTTAACAGATCATTATTCGTTTGTCCGGTAAAACACCACTCTAGCAAATAATAAGCCCATCAGAGTGTTGCAGCAGAACAATAACTCAAGATAGAACATAGCATTACATAACATAGCCAAGCAAGGCTAAAGTCTGATACAAGGTCACTAGGGTTCGAATATTACAATCCAAAATTAAATAGTATAATTCAACTTCAAATTATACCAGAAGTACTACATATAAAGATAACACGTTAATTTTACAAATACCCTAGGGGTCGTGCTTGTGCTGATAGTAACCCCTAGTCACTCCCAATCTTGTATAAGGTGTCCACATCATACGGGAAGTTCTCAAAACCATCTCCCTCCCAATCGGGATAGAACTCCTCTCGGTGGACCTCATCCACACCAAGTGGAATCCCCGACTGGCTATCCTCTAAACAAAGGAAAATAATGGCAAGAATGAGTACAGAGTAGTCAACAAGCTTATTTAACAAAAATACATTGTATGCTCATAATCCACCATTTCCTGGAACATCCATTTCCATTCTCATTCTCATTCTCTTATAGAAAATCAATGTTTTTTAGGTTGATAAAAAGTTTTGGATTATTAATTTAGCAATCTACTGAAAAATGAACACCCACCGATTTCCGTAGCCTCCAGTCTAGGAGACAGACATGAATTCATGATTTATATAGCACTGCGCGGGCTTATACCACTTTACCCATAGTCACCCTGATTCTTGTATCGGATGGATCTTCGCATTTTCTCATATGCAATACCCAAATTAGAGTACATGACTTTTACCTCTATCTTAGTATATTATATGTCCACCCGACTTACTCATAATTGTTAGCCCGATGCGGTTTCTCACCCCCACCCAACACCCTCTCAATTATAAGACAGACATTGATCAAACTTATCCTTTATAGCCCAAAGTCCAATTAAGACCTCGCCTAATACTCCACATCGCTAAATATATGTGCGGAGCGTATACTTTGTGGCCTAAAGTCCAATTGATACCTTGCCTGGTTCCTCCTAAGATAAATCAACTTACTCGTTTGTGGAGTGTATAATAACTTTAATAGAGTTACTAATGCGACTCATATGGTCCATTACACAGGTGAAGTTTGTAGGTCCTTAGATTTTATCCCTATGCAGAGGGTCCCAATCTTGCCCTTTATCACCTGTCAAAGGCACCTCTACCCACCCTTTACTTATCGTTACAACAATGGCTTCTCCATCTGCCTACCCTTATCTCTTTCATTTCTTTCTCATAACATTCATTTGATTTAAACAAGATTTCATTAGTAAGTTTGTAGGTCCTTAGATAATAATTTAATAGGTAAATACTTATTTTACTAAAGATATTCTATTCATATGCTTGAAAGTATGCTTGCCAAAGTACGAATCTAAAAAATTGGGTTTCAGGTTACTTAGATGAATTTCTCCCTCCAGTACTAGTTCTGATCCTGCAATGTGCACGTATGCTATGGTTCAATTTACTAATACAGAAAAAATAAATAATACTGAAGTGTTCCCATGTGATCCATGAAATTAATTTAGCTAATTATGGATTTTACAACTTAAATGCTATTTAAATCAATGTGTAAAGTTTTAAATTGCCGCATACAATTCTAAATCGTTGCATACAATTTTTAGTCCACTAATGGCAATTCATTTATTCTAATAATCAATGGTAAGTATTAATGGGTTCTATAATTTAAATATGACTAACAAAATTATTTAGGTATTTAAACATGCAACGGACAGTACATGAATACTAATTGTACGTGCTTAATCTCTCTCCTCTTTTTTTTCTTCTTCTCCAAATGGCCTCTCCTGGCTTCTTCTCCCAGCCAACTCCCTTTGCTTCTCTCTCTATTGGTTTCCTTTGTTCTCCTCCTCTCTGTCGTTCACTACCTTTGCTCTCCCTCCCTCCCTCTGGCGTCGACTGCCTCCAGCGCCTCTGCTGGACACTCGACTAGCTCCCCTACTGACTACCTTTCCTACTCTCTGGCACATCCAGCTCCTACACGGCCCCTAACTTCTCCCGGCCAGCTCTTTACTCCCACCCCCTCCCACTGGCAGGGCCGGTCCTGGGATTTTAGGGGTCCGGGGCGAAACTAGAAATAGGGGGCCTAGTATAAATATCTAAATATAAATCTACATACACACATATATATATGTATCTAATTTTACCAACAAACACTTAAAATGCGTTATGTATTAAAGAAAAATTCATATCAAAGAGTTTATAGATATTACCTTAAAAATTTCTTCTAACATTTCTAGATGCGAAGTCATTGATGATGGTATTGATATCAATCTCATCCAATAATTTCTTCTCAATACATAAAGTTGCCAAACCGTTTAATCTCTCTTGAGAAATTGTTGACCTTAAATGATTCTTCAACAATTTCAACTTTGAAAAGCTTCTTTCAGCTGATGCCACAGTCACAGGCATAGTAAATAAAATCCGATAAGCAATAGAAATATTAGGATAACAATTCGCTTCTCTGACAAACTCAAAGATCTCCATAGCAGACATTGGTTTATCTGATAAAGTCAATTGCATAACACTTAACTCAGAAATTAGATCATTTAACTCAACATCAATTAGTATATATACTATGTGTATGGGGGATTGGGGGCCCCTGAATTTTGGGGGCCCGATGCGGCCGCCCCGCTCGCCCCCCCCCCCCCCACAGGGCCAGGCCTACCCACTGGCTTGCCTCCAGTGTTGCAGCCTTTACGACTGCCTTAGGATCTCTACAACCACCTAGTAGCTACTACGACCACCTCCTGTAGCTGTACGACCACACTGTGACCTCACCGATCACGTCTACAATCCTCTGTTCATCGTGGTTGTAAGTCATTTACGACCATGTCTACGATCTTCCATTCGCCGTGGTCGTAAGTTGTTTATGACCACATCTGCGAACTCACAATTATACTCGATACTCGATAGTTTTCCAGAGCCAAATCACTCTTTCTTCTCTTCTCCTCTTTATTATTTTTTCTTCACCAACTCCCAATTATATGACTCTACCTTTTATACCCTTATTCCATGACTTCTATTTGGGTACAACTACTACTTCTACTCGAGTACGACTACGACTACAACTTGAATTCGGCTACGACTATGAAGTGAACTCGAACTTCGACTGCGACAAGATTACCTCCAACATTCTCTCCCTAATCTTGTTGAGTGACTTCAATCATTCCAATTTTTCTCCTCATCTCCAAGAATTTTATCCCGCCAAGCGGCTTAGTCAATATGTCAGCCATATGTTCATCCGTATTGGTGTACTCAATAGCGATTCTCCCTTCTTCAACACAGTCTTTAATAAAATGATATCTTATATCTATATGTTTGCTTTTATCATGAAAAATTGGATTTTTGCTCAATGATATAGCCGATTTGTTGTCTACTTTGAGTACAACCTTCATGGCTTCCTTCTCCAACTATTCTCCTAACAGCCGAGCAAGCCAAACTCCCTGGCATGATGCTGTGCTTGCTGCTATATACTCTGTTTCACAAGATGACAATGCCACCACTCTTTGCTTCTGAGATTGCCAACTAACCAGACTATTTCCCAGCACATACATCACCCCTGTTGTGCTTTTTCTGATCATCATCCCTTGCCATGTCACTGTCATTGTAGCCGATCAGCTGCAACTTCTTCTCACCTCCTCTCCCATAATGACATCTAAAAGATAGTGTGCCTTTTATATATCTTAGGATGTGTTTGACCGTCATCAAATGTTCATGAGTTGGCTTCTCCATAAACCAACTCACATATCCCACTGCAAATGCAATGTTTGGGCGGGTATGAACAAGATACCTCAAACTTCCTACTATGCTCCTTACTGCGTAGCATCAACTGGAGAGCCGGAGATTGTTTTGCTTAGCTTTAAACGATTCTCCATTGGAACTTGACATGGGTTGCATACTTCCATACCGCACTTCTTTAGTATTTTCAAAGCATAAGCCGATTGGCAGAGTGTGATGCCACCCTTGGTCTGCTTCACTTCAATGCCGAGATAGTAGCTTAGGAGTCCCAAATTAGTCATTTTAAATAGCTTCATCATCTCCTCTTTAAACTTTACAATCTCCCTTAGATTTGTTTTGGTGATTATCAAGTTGTCCATATAAACACCCACAATCAACCTTGTATTCTCATCACTTCTTGTATACACGGCATGTTTGGTTTTGGTCCGCTTGAATCCAAGTGACGAGAGACTTTTGTCAAGCTTCGTATTTCAAGCCCGTGGTGCTTTTTTGAGCCCATACAAAGCTTTATTCAGTTTCAACACTTTCTTAGCTTGTGTTTTGATCTGAAAACCCGGTGGTTGAGCTACATATACCTCCTCCTCAACGTCTCCATTCAAGAATGCCGTTTTCACATCCATGTGGTGAATTTGCCATCCACCATGGGCTACCACAGCAATGAGAACACGGACCGTCTCCATACGAGCCACTGGCGCAAACACTTCTTCATAGTCCACACCATGTTTTTGAACATAGCCTTTAGCTACAAGACGTGCTTTATGTTTACCACATCTCCCTGAGAATTCTCTTTAACTTTGTAAACCCACTTCAAACCAATAGCTCGAGGTCCTTTAGGTAAGTCAGTGGGTTTCCATGTGTTGTTATCTTCAATTGACTTTATTTCTTCTTGCATAACCACTCTCCAATGCTCATCATTCTTGGCTTCTTCATAATTCTTAGGTTCTTCAGCTGCAACATAAAGCAATATCTCATTGGCCTGCATGGGTTCTGTTTCAGCATATATCTCACTAGTACTCCTCATCTTCCGTGTTCTATCTATTGAGCCTTCCTCAGTTGGGGTTTTAGTTATTTGTTCAGGTGACGCCTCATGGGCTTCTGCAGTTGCTCCTGCACTCGATGAACTTGTTGTTGGATCGAAAACGGCAACAGAGGGGGGTGAATGGTGCCCTTTAAAAGCACCCTGCAAAAGTATTCACTCGAGAAACTTTTCACCAATAGCTACAGAAGCTACGATGAAAATAACTCATGCTCTCTGAAAACTAAGCTTGTAGAGGACTCAAGGCAATAAAACTTAAGCAATCAAATCAGACAATCAGGAGAAGTAACTGGTAAGAAAACAACACCCGAAGGGAGCAGGGCCGGTCAGACCACCGTATGCAGGCCGGTCTGACCGCTGCATACAGGCCGGTCTGACCGGGCTTATGCCACCGGTCTGACCGCCTTGATAGGTGCGGTCTGACCGCCAGGGGCCCTCCGGTCTGACCGCCCCTCGAGCAGACAGCCTGAATTTTCAGTCAACAAAAACTGAATTTTTCTGGAACTTCATACAGCAGAGGATTTTGACATTTGTTTCTGAATTTCTCAGCTTAGAACAACAGGACAACACTCTAAATAACAAGAAGAGCCTAGGGGACAAAAGTCAACTCAAGGGCAAGAATCAAGGATTTGGGCTAAAATCTGAAAATAGAGATGTGAAAGAAGAAAAATCCAAATTACTCATCATTCACAAATCCATTCCTCATGTGCTTTTGCAGTCTACTTAGCAATGGTCTCATGGCCACAACACCCAAATCTCATGCCATCTCATAGAAGGAAATGAGAGATTCCAGAGTCCCCTATTTCAAAACCCTAGAACAGGAAACACAGAGGTAAAACTGACGAAGGCTCCAGATTTCACAAGAGGTGTTGAATCTTCCAAAAGCTCTAGAAAATGGAATGGTCATGAGACCAAGAATCTTTTCTATCACAGAGCTTTCAAGAATCAAACACACAAAATACTAAATCATCTCAAAACCAAGGCCAACAAAGAAAAATACAGAGAGAAACTAAAAATGGAATTCATCACAGAAAGCAAGAGATCCTTCTCAAATTGAACCAAGATGAATACATAGGAGTCCCGATACGCGATTGAGTACAGAGGAATGATTACATGGTGTTTCAACTCATCTTCTCCCTCTCACAAGCTCAAAAAACTCAAGAACACATACAGGGAGACAAGAAAAACAACGAAGCTCTGCTCTCTCCTACCAACTCTCACCAACTAAAGAAAAGAGATGCAAAGCAAAACAACCTCCCAAAGCTTGGATACTACATGCAGGAATCCTCCTCCTTTTATAGCCTCCCACTAATGGGTTTGATGTTCTCTTTACCCACTAAGCCTCCAACAACTTTAGTGCTTTACCCAAATCCACTTCCTTTAGTGCAGCTTTGCGTATTTACCAAAACGCCCCTCCTGCACCTTCCGAGAAGCTTCCTCATTCCTTGCCTTCCAAGCCTCGCAGCTTCCTCGAGCCCTCGCTGTCTTCGACACACCTCGACCGCTCTGACCTCGGCATCGCCTGCGCCTAGTCCGGTCATTCCATGCCTCGCCACGACTCCACCTCGATGTCCTGCAGCCATCACAGACAAGAAATACATTACATAGCACCGCTCGAAACACATAATCCTCATTAGCATCAATAAATCGTACTCAAGCACAAAAATGGCCCAAACAACTAATCGGGAAGAAGGATATTGTAACATCCCAAAATTCGCTTTCTGAAAAATTTAATTTCAAATTAATTATTTTAAATTATTTGAGTTTTATTTGGATTTTCCCTGAATTTCTGTTTTTGAAAAAGCTGGATTTAAAAAGTATTTTAAGTGAAAACCTAAAAAACTAATTATTAAATAAAATGATATTTTGATTTTCTATAAAAATTCTAATTAAAATTAATTATTTGGATTTATTTGGATTTTATTTGAGTTTTCTGAGTTTTCTAGAGTTTTAAATCTATTTTTGAAATTAAAAAGTATTTTAAGTATGAAAATTAAATACCAACAGTAGTTGGAAATATTTTTATTAAGTCCAAAATGTCACCAGGAGCTTCTGTGAATGTTCCTGGAATTTTTGGAAGTATTTTCATATTTTTCTGAGGCTAAATGAATTTTCTAGCAATTTCTGAGGCGTGCGCCCAGATCCGCCTTCTCTCCCCCCTGCGCCAGCCCATCCCACCGCCTGCCTTGGCCCCCTCTCGTCCGTTCAATCTCGCCCGCACGTCCCCATCCCCGCCATCATTACCCCGCTCCCTCTCTCTCCTCTCTCTGCTCCGCGAACCCCACCCGGCAGCCGCTCCCTTTCCCTTCTCTCTCTGCGCGCGGGGCCCACTTGTCATCCCTTCCCCGTGCCCGTCTTCTTCCTCCCCGAGCCGCTGACCATTGCGCCTGCTCCCGCCTTCCCCAGCGCCCCTCCTCTCTCCCACGCGCGCCGTGTCCCACGCGCCCACCTCCTCCGCCATCTCCGCGCCCGAATCCCCCATCCCCGCACCGCATTCCCCGCCATCCCCGCCGCCCCCGCGCCATCTCCGGCGACAAATCCGCGCCGCCCCCGCGCCCCTATAAATACCCCGCCCGGCTCCGCCACAACTCGCTCCACCTCGCTCTGCCCTCGCCCGCTCCTCCCGAGCTCTCCCCTCCCTCCGCTCCGTGTGGCATCTCCCTGAGCGCCAGTGAAAGCAACGACAAGCAATCGCTGCCGCCTCCGTCGCCCTCGTGCCCCGCCGTGGCCTCCCTCGGCCTCCCCACGCCCGTGCGAAGATCCTCTGCCCCTCGGCCGCGCCTCTGCACCACCGGAGCCCCGTTCCCGTCGCCGCTCGAGTCGCGCCGCTGCCTTTGCTCGCCGCCAGCTCGCCGCCGGTCACCCCGGTAAGGTTCGCGCCCACCCCCAAGTCCCCCTCGGCCTCCTCTCCCCTTTGCCGCCCTCGCCGCCGGCCGCCGGAGCACCGGCGAGCTCCCCGGGCCCGAGCGCTGCCCCGGCCAGCCTGGCCACGTCAGCAGCCAGAGCTGACATGGGCGCCACGCCCCCGGCCGCGTCAACCTATCCCGCCCCGTCAGCGCCACGTGCGCACCCAACCCCTCCCGTGCCACCTCAGCACCTCTTGTGGTCCGTGGACCCGGTCCATAGACCCGGGCCCACATGTCAGTGGCATGACCGAAATCCCTCCCCAGGGCTGACATCATGCCGGCGCATTAAATCTGATTTCCCGTAGAAAAATAAATCGGCCAAAAATCAAATTCTTGCTGACATCATAATTCATATTTTTCAGTAGAAAAATAATTCCAGAAATCAGTCTTTTTCTTTTTCTCTGATTTTATACTTCCCGGAGCCTGTTCTCCTTTATCGTAACTCCAATTAAGCCGTTCAAATTTCTAAATTTTTCTAAAATCAAAAACTATTCAAATATGGACTCTTTTTGAATTTTTGAATTTTATTTGAATTTTTCTTGTATTTATTTGCTTTGGTTGTTTGTCTTTTGCGCGTAGAATCCGACGCCGCCGAAGAGTTTGTCGAGCTGCAGCAAGAGGGACCAAACAGTGCACAAGAAGGCAAGTCTCCTTTGATCATTTTGAACCTATGTTTGTGAAATATTTTAATTATTTTTAATTTATGTGCATCACTATTTACATAGAACCCTAATTTTGTCTTAGCAAGTTAGTTAAACCAATTGTTGTTATGCCCTCAATTGAAGTTGAATGCCATGTACCTTTGTAACCCTAGGATCACCTTTGTCTTAATAATGAGAGTATTATTAAATCTTTGATAAATATTAGAACGGTAGTAAAATGCCTAGTCATGCTAATTAACCTTTGTAACCTTGGAATGGAAAAATTATAATTCTTTAAACTAGTCTTTTGGATTCAGAAATTTAGTGGCGATTGGTGTTGCCACTGTTCTTTTAAAATAAAATAAAATGTGATAGTTGGTATAGACTGGGGCGGATGGTTGGTTTGGACTGGTGCGGCAAGCACGAGATCTTGTAAAGTGTATGTTTCGCCCTAGTCGATTAAGGACCGACGCTTGTGATTATCCAGACTAAGCACTACCGTACAACCCCGAGTCTATATGGGTACGACCTAGCAGATTAAAGCATGATAGTTTAGTTTAGGTGCCACCAGTGGAAAGTGGGTGCCAGGGATTTACTGGTTATTTACAGTGAGGGATAGGGATTTACTGTACTCATATGGCGCAAGAGGGGGCTTCGGACTGGGTGGATTTAACCCTTCTGCGGTGAAACCTCAGCGGGTGGTGTCTAGCTAGACTAGAGTGAGGAAAAGGCTTTGTGATATTTTATCTGTGTCTCATGCCAAAGGAAGCGTGGTGACTGTTAAGATAATTTATCTCTTGGGGGTAAAGTTGTACAATCTCTGCAGAGTGTCAAACTATTCGAATAGCCGTGCCCACGGGCAAGGGCGGGCAAGGAATGCATTCACATGGTAGATCATTGGTTTTGGTTTTAAAAGCAAAGTTTTGGTAATTCGAGAGTGGAGGGAACTCTCGGAAGGGAATCCTGGAGGTGGGAGCCAGTGTGGGTGGATGTAATCCGCAGTTCTAAACTTTATCGGTTAGAGTTGGTTATTTAGTGTTGGTGGATAGAACCTTCACTATAAAATGCTCATTAGTTTCAGTTAAAACAATTACTTTGTTAAAACAATGCCTTCGAAAGTATTTAGTAGTATTTGAAATTAAATATTGCTTTGTGCAAAAGAACCATATAACCCTCCTTTTTTAAGCCTTGCATCTACTGCATTTTTCCCAAGACTTGCGGAGTACTTTATGTACTCACATGCTGCACTCAAAAATAATACTCAGAGGAATATGAAGCTCAAGAGGGAGACTACTTCGCGTGTGGATTCGACGAAGGATTCCCAGAGTTCTAGGTCGCGCTTCCCCAGCTAATTGTCTGTGGCGTACTGATGGGTCTTCGCTAGATTTATTTCTGCTTCCGCTGTGTTTTCTGAGTGTGCGAGGTCTTGAAACCACAGTTGTAATAATGAGACCTTTCGATCAGTACTCTCTATTATTGTAATAAAGCGTTGTTGGTTATGTAATCATTTATGTTGAACTGTGTGCACTAGCTTTGATCTGGGACTAGTGCTGTATTACACAGAGGGTCCGGGTTCGGAAATCCGGGGTCCCGACAGATTTGCTTTAAGTCCGTCTAGTCCAACCCGACTACGCCAAGTGCTGACGTGGCACAAACCACACAAACCAAACTCAATCTTTCCAAAATGCTTGTCAATTACTCATCACAAGCATGTGGTCACGTCCACATGGTCTCTCACTTGTACTTTGAGGTGAACCTAGATCTTCATCTTCCCAGCCTGTGCTGTCAGCCTCTTGTGTGCCTACTGTTCTAACTTCAAAAGTAGTCCAGTTCTGTATCTTTCTTTCCATGCCTTGATGTTCCTCCCATTCCCAATGCTTGTTCTCCTGAAACACAACATCTCTACTCACATAAAGCCTCTTTTCAACCAGGTCATATAACCTGTGTGCCTTGCTACTCGGTTTAGAGCTTAGATATACCATCTTCTTGCTCCTGTCATCCAACTTCTTCAAGTGCTTGCTTGGTTTTACGTGTGCTAAATAGCCAAATACCTTTAGATGCATGACATTCGGCTTTCTCCCTATCCAAAGTTCATACGGAGTAACTCCATCAAGTGCTCTTGTGGTGGCACGGTTAAGGAGATAAACCGAATGCCTCACTGCCTCTGCCCAAAATCTCCCAGGCAAAAATATGATTTTTAGTAAACTCTGTGCTGTGGCCATCACGGTTCTATTTCTTCTTTCCACGACTCCATTTTGTTGAGGTGGGTACGGAGTAGTGAAGAACCTTGCAATGACTTTCATTTCACAAAGCGAGTTAAACACTTTTGATAGAAACTCTCCCCCTTGATCTGATCTTACAGCTTTGACCTTGTGATCAACTTCATTTTCTGCTAGTCCTATGAACTTCTGAAAACTGATCTTAGCCTCATTCTTGCCTTTTAGCATATACGCCCACAGAGCTCTGGAGTAGTCATCAACTATAAGCATGAAGTATTGGTTTCCGGCATTCGTTTGTGGTGTGATTAGTCCACACAGGTTGACATGTACCAACTCCAATGGGTGGGATGCTCTGAATTGTGCTTATGCCGGAAAAGGATTGAAAAACTGTTTTGCCACCAAACAACGTTCGCAGATCTGCTCCGGATGGTCAATTTTTGATAGGCCAATCACCATCTCCTTTTATGCCATGTTTTTGAGGCTTTGGAAGTTCATGTGACCAAATCTAGCATGCCACAACCATGATGGATCATCTGCTAAGACCTTAAGGCACTTCAGTTTGCAGGTTTCAATTGAGATCTTGTATAGTTGGTTTGCTGACCTCTGACATTAACAGCTGCTCACTCCTCTCAAACACCTTCAGATAATTGCTCTTTAGTTCAATTCGGCACCCCTCTTCGGTTAGCTATTCTAGGCTCATTATATTGCTATGAAGACTCGGTATATAATACACATCTGATAGTAGTTTTTGCCCCCCATTCTTGCATTCCAAGAGAATTGTTCCCTTTCCTCTAATCTGGACAATTGAGCCATCTCTAAATTGCACCACACCAAGTATTTTCTCATCTAGTTCATGAAACATGGAGTATGTACCGGTCATATGATTGCTTGCCCCATTGTCTAGATACCAAACTGTTGGTTGTACCTGTGTCTTCTCTCCCTTCTCTACCAGATTTGGAAGCACCTTCCCTTCATTCAACATTACCATTGTTGGCACAACTTCAGTACAGAGAGATAGCAGCAAAGTTGGCTCTTCATCCTTATGGGTGCGAGTGAGATTAGCCTCCTCAACTTTTTCTTGCTTCTGCAGTTTGCTGCATAGTGACCAAACTTCTTGCAATTGTGGCACTGAATACGACTTCGACATTCAAAGGAGTAATGGCTTAATTTTCACACTCAAAACATTGGACGTGTGTTTTATCTTGTGGTTTGTCACCACCACCTCGCCCAGTTCCTTCTCCACGACCTCCTTTTCCACCTCTACCAGTCTGGGAGCCTTGGCCTCTCTAGCCATACCCCTGTCCTTGTCCATGGCCAGAGAATGAGCCCCGGCCAAAAGATGATCCTCGGCCAAACGATGAGCCACGGCCACTCGTGGATGATGAGTCTGCATGGCTCAGCTTGCCTCAGTTCCTGGTGTCTTCTTTTGCGAGCAACACTTGTTCATTGTGTGTTAGATACCCCTTCAAGAGCTGCTCATGTGCCTTGAGCGACCCAGTTACTTCTTCTATGTTCATCTTCATGAGATCTTGGGAATACATGAGTGTAGTCACTACCAAGAGTCTAGTTTGGTTCTCTCCCTGGGAATTTCCTCGCAAACTCCTCCATAGTTTCGTTCTGTCCCATTTTCATTGCCTCAAACTTGCTCCGTAGTGTCTAGAGTCGAACTTCTTTTACTCTGTCAACACCTTCATGCATTGTTTGAAGTGCTGCCCAAGCCTCTTGTGTCGTCTCTTTGCCAATCAACTGTTGCATCATTAAATCAGGTACAGCTTGGTAAATTACTGCCAACGTCATCTAATCCATTCGATTGTCAATCTCCTTGTCCTTCCCCTTCAAATCAACTATGCCCTAGACTCCCTGGGCATGCATATTGGCCTTCATCTTCATGTCCCAGACCAGATAGTTATCCAGGGTGAGAAGAGGATATTGCAGTGACACGAAGTTCTCCTTGGATTTCGAGGACTCTCCCATAGCTCTGATACTACTGTTGTAGCCTTTAGGACTACCTCAGGATCACTACGACCACCTCCTACAGTCATATGACCACACTGTGACCCCACTGATCACTCATCGCTGCTTCGACCATGTAGTCGTAAACTTTAGCCGAAGTTACGACCACATTCACTGCCACTTGCTGCACTTCTTTCAACAACGATCGATCACCGTTGTCGTAGCTCCTTATGACCACACAGTGATTCTATCGACTGATGTGGTTGTAACTCTTTACGACCACGTCTCCCTATTTTGGTCGCTACCATGTCTCCATGTTTTGGTCGGTTACGACCACGCCTTCTCACTGTGGTCGTAACTCCTTTACGACCACATCTTCTGCTCTGTGACTGTGGTCGTAACTCCTTTACAACCACGTCAGCTGATCCTGTGGACACCTCCGCTCGATCATCGTGGTCGTAACTCTGTTTATGACCACGTCTGTGATCCTCTGCTTGTTGTGGTCGTAAGTCATTTACGACCACGTGTACAATCGTTCGTTCGCTGTGGTCGTAAGTCGTTTACGACCATGTCTACGATCCTCCGTTTGCCATGGTCGTAAGTCATTTATGACCATGTCTATGAACTCACAATGATACTCGATAGTTTCCCATAGCCAAATCGCTCTTGCTTCCCTTCTCCTCTTTATTATGTTTCTTCACTAACTCTCGGTTACATGACTCTGCCTTTTATACCCTTATTCTATGACTTCTATTCGGGTACGACTACTACTTCTACGTGAGTATGACTACAACTTGAACTCGGCTACGACTATGAAGTGGACTCGAACTTCGACTACGACAAGATTACCTCCAACATCCAGCCTCCCCCAGCCCGGCCCTGGTCGAATTCGGCCTTGGCCCCTCTGGATTCATGGCCAGCCGGTAGGAATCGGCCTCCCCTTCTACTACTAATTTTGCCTTCCTGATACTTTTAGTTTATGGTTTATGCTTGCTTTATTTTGTTATTTGAGTTAATTTTCATGCCAGAATGGGTGAAGGTGATGGTGGTATGGTACTACGGCTTGCTACGGTGGGGCTCAAGGCTTCCCACATGCTAGGGAGTGTGGTGGCTATTGGGTATGCCTTGTCTGGCGACGATGGCACGCCGCCACCACCATCTCACCTAAGGTATGCTCCTTCCTCCTCTACTCCCTTCCTACTCTCCGTGATGATTATGTGGCTTGCTATGGTTGTGTGATATGTGCGAATGGTGATGCATGTGATGTGGTCCCGTGAAAGCAACGACTAAATTGAAAATAGGATGTGGGCTATCTTGCCAACTGATGGTCGGCTTGATTCGGGGAAAGAACTGGAGTTGGATTTTGTCAGTTGCTCACTTGGCCTAGTTGTGCTAGTGACTGGCTTGCAGTGGCTCAGTCGTCGCCTCCTCCTGGTGCTTGTGGCCTCATGGGCGTGCTACCTTGCTCCCTACTCCTCCTTCCTCTCAAATGGATGGATAGATTTGGTGGGAAAGGAAAAGAATGGATCTGAGGGATTTGGGGAATATGGTGGTGTGTGGTCTTGCTGGTGGTGTTGTCGTCGTCGATGGAATGGTTCCTCCCTCTTGTGCCTAGCTTGGACTCGGCCTTATCTCTTCCCTATGCTCTCCTGTGCTCGCCTGTGTATGTAGTGGCTTCACTGTAGGGTTGAGGGTTTGGTTTCAGATATTTTGGTTGGATGGATGTGAAATGAAATTTTGGAATTGATTCACGTTGATTTTTGACATCAGATGATGAAATTCTACTGGTAGGAGAGGTGTTGATTGGTCTCGAACGGTCTGGTATCTTAATGAGTAAAATGCCCATCTCGATAACTAATCTAGGGTTCTGACGACAAACTAGCCTTTAGTTTCTTCTTTTGCTTGCTCTTTTTGGTATTTTAATATTTATTTTAACTAGCCTTTAGTTTCTTCTTTTTCTCACTCTTTTTGGTATTTTAATATTTATTTTTTCTCACAATTAATACTGTAGTTTATTCTTGAAATTTTCTGGTTAATTGTAAATGTTGTATGAGATATGCCCAATTGTAATTTAAATTCTGAAATTTCTGATTAGTTATAATTGTGTTGTAATTATTTATATTTTAAATGATAAATTTGGTTGCGATCGAGAATTGTAAATTTGTTGCAATTCATACTGTTATTATTGATGCAATATGGACTATTAATATATTTGTTTACTTCAAGGAGAAATTTTAATCATCGGTTGACGGATATAATCGGTTTGTTGAAAATGGATTATAATGAATTAACTGTTATAATACAAACTGTTATATTTTATTTGAGTTGCCAAACGTTTTTTCTTGCCGCGCGATTAATTGTATTTCCTTAGACCGGTGTATTCTAATTGTGTTAACTCCCAGTGATAAAATTTGTGAATGTACTCTATTTATTTACCGTTCTTAGGTTTTAATTTAACTGGATATACGGAAAAAGTATACATTACCTCATATTTTATTTATTAGTTATTTAATTAATTTTACTTAGCTTTATGATTCATCGCTTAAGGTTAATAGAAAATGTACGGCGTTACTTCCACCAACGTTTCAAGCACGATATCTTCGGTCAAAATCAAACACACAACAGATTAGATTCGGAGGTTCTAGGTACAGAGCGTTCTGGTAAGAGAAGAAGCCTTCAGGCATTAGTTGTACCAACTCGCTCATGAAATGAGCCATTCTACCATGCAGCAAGCTGTACAAAAAAAAAATACGTATCTTCTCTCACATTTACTAATTTCTTCAGGCAAGCTTAAACTAAAAAAATCCATAGAACTAGGACGCCGATGACTTCTACGAACAGAGTGCGGGAAATAAACCCGCCTTTACATCTGACTGCCGACCTAAAGTCCTCTTATCAATTTTATATACTTACATTCTGGAGTTTGAATGTCTCAACAACAAAGCAACAAGAATGGTTTCTCCTAAATTAGCATGTGTTGATACTACGTTTCTTCCATTTGAATAACCTGTGTAGTAGAAGAGAAGGCCGGCAATCTTGAGTTGACACCAAACAATTTTCACATTTCAACAGGCATTACATATTTTGTTGTTCAGCGGCACATGTTGTTTGTTTGCATATGTACAGAAGATTATAAATAATTACAAGAACTAGAATGGTATAACTTGACATGACTGTCCTTAAAGCAAGTCACTTAGAATGGTATAACTTGACATGACTGTCCTTAAAGCAAGTCACTAGATCATTCTTAAATGAACTGAATCCTTTTTTTTCTATACCTACTTCGTCAATCGTCATCACAACTAACTCCATGCAAAAGGGATCCTTTTGCTGCTCAAACGGGCGTTGTTTCTTAGTTAAGAAAAAAACAGAGATATATGGATAGAGTCAATATGACCATGAAGGCAATAACAAACAACTCGTTAATAGCTTGACCGGCTATGTGGTTCATCTTGTTCCAATTGGAGTTCCTTACCTAAAGAACCATATGTATTGCAAATTAAAGCCTACCACGTGTCTCCTGTTGTATTTCTGAGGGTCCTTTTGCTAATTTATCAATTGAGAAAAGGAAAAGAAATGGGAAAAGGAAAAAAGAATAGTGGGCCCACCTGTCACTGGAAGTAATGGAAGAGATAAGGTTCAACCGGCAGATGGGGGAAGCTACAGTTCGGATGGGCTCTGCCCATCGCGAGTGGCGGCACATGCGGGTGGTTGGGCGATTTCATCGCCGGCCGTTAGCAGCGCCGAGAGCTGGCTTCTTCTTGATGCCTTCTTTACTCCTTCTGGACAAGATGCCCCTCTCCCTTTTTTTCTTTGCAATATCATCAAGAAAGGAAATCAAATAAGATCTTCTCTCACTACGACAAAAAGGGTCATCATAGACGGGTTGGAACTGTCATCACATATGGTTTTCTGAACCGCCTGTATTTATGTGTCAATGATAATCAGAGGCTATCACAGACGGTCTGTGATAAACACAACACAGACGGTTTATAACTAGAACTGTCTGTGAAGAAAACTATTACAGACGACATGAAACAAAATCAGTCTGGGGGACTCACAAATCACAGACGGTTCTAGTTACCAACCATCTGTAATTGACGAGTATCACAGACGGTTGGTATATAGAACCATTTGTGATAGTCCTTCTAGATGGTTTATATCACAAACCATCTGTGATAGTTCATTCTATACCTATAATTTTTCTGTTTTTTGGCTAGCCTCAAGAAATAATGCTACCTACTCCCTTGGAAAACAAGCAAATACAGTGGCAAACACAACAGTACATTCCATTTCTATTAAAATTAGAATCCACCATTACAGCATAACAAGATAACGAACCCAACTCTTTGACACGGCAAGAATATATAAGAAGTAGAGATCCTAGCAGACAGTAGAAGTTGGAGAGGCGGCGGTAGCGTCACCTTTGTGTCACGATGGTGAGACTGCATAAGACACTCTTACGACACTGAGGACAAGAGTGTGTCATGCAGTCGATCGTGGTATCACAACAGAGGCACTATCTCACGAAGGTAGTCGACGTCGTCGAGGAACAAGTTGGATGCGCTAGAGATGCGGCGGTAGCGCCACCTTTGTGACACGATGGTGAGACTGTACAAGACACTCTTAGAACACTTACGACAAGAGTGTGTTGTGCAGTCGATCGTGGTGTCACAACGGAGGTGTTAGCTCACGGTGGTAGTCAGCGTCATCAAGGGGAGGATGCAGAAAGCTAGCTACTAGCTAGTGGATGAACTCACGCATGATTGCCGGTGGAAAGGTAGAGGGGGGTAATTAATAAGGGCTGAGTTGTGGGAGGAACCGATGCCTGCCATTCGATGTGGAGAGAATAGACAAGTGAGATCGAAATCCTGGGTGATACGCCATGGATCGGTGACGTGTTACTATCAGAGATGGTTTGTTATATGAATCGTCTATGATAAGGCACATATCAGAGACGGTTTGTTATACGAATCGTCTATGATATTAATATCAGAAACAGTTTGGTATACGAGCCGTCTGTGATAACGCTTAAATATGTGCACCCTAATTTAGCTTTTCTAAACTATCCTCTCCCTCATCTTCTTCACTAGATTTCTCAATAATGTCATCTAATATTCTTTTGATCTTCTTCCTCTCATCTATCCATCATGAGTTGTTCAGCCACAACCTTACACAGGCGGCCAACAATTTACGTCTGGAGCAGCTCCTCCGCTCACACCCCGCTCTCCTTCCTCGACTCACTTCCATCCATCAGCTGGATCTCATCATCCATCATCGACGGAGGTGTCTCGTTGTGGCTCAGGAAAGAGAAACTGCCCTCAACCTCGTTCTTCTTTGCAATGTGCACAAAATGGAAGAAGCTCTTATAGTAGTGGAGAGACATATAGATAACATTTCCGATCAAGCAGAAGCGGCTGATTCTGAGGAAGCTTACCATAGCATCCTCTTTGAGATTAGGGGCCATGCTAATGATTTGGCCAGGCTAGAGGAGGAAGTGGAGAGGGCAAGGACAATCTTCACAGCATTCGATAACTCAGCGGCTGATCCTCCAACTCCAAAAGTCGAAGAAGAAGCATATGAAGCCCAGATGACTAAGATCTGGGAATCTCTTTTTTGGGACTTTTGTAATAAATTTACCTTGAATTTGTCTCTCGTCTCAGTAGCTTCATGATAGTTGGCTGGCCGGACCGTCTGTAATAAGTCAATATCAGAGACAGTTTGGAATAGGAACCATCTGTGATAAGTCAATATCAGAAATGGTTTGGAGTACAAACCATCTGTGATATTAATATCAGAGACGGTTTAGTATACAAACCGCCTGTGATAACCCTTTGAAATGCGCGCCCTAATCCAGCTCTTCTACACTATGAGATCCTCTCCCTCATATTCTTCACCAAATTTCACAATAATGACATCTAATATTCTTTTGATCTCCTTCCTCTCATCTATCCATCATGAGTTGTTCGGTCGCAACCTTGCACATGCGGCCAGCAATTTACGTCTAAAGCATCTCCTCCACTCACGCCCTACTCTCCTTCCTCGACTCGCTTCCATCCGTCAGCTGGACCTCATCATCAGCCGTCAACAGACGTGTCTCGTTGCCGCTCAGGAAAGGGAAACCTCCCTCAATCTCGTTCTTCTCTGCAATGTGCACAAATGTAACAGCCCAGCTGTTTAGTTCAAAAATTTCAGTAAAAATATAATTAAAATTAATTTAATTTAAAATAATAAACAAAGTGTTCTTTGGTTGCCTAAATTGTGAAGATTTTATTTCCCTATTTTCAGCTTTGAAAAAAACTTTTGTTAAAAATAATTTAGTTAAAAATATAAAATTATTATTAAATGAAAGGTATTTGTAAATTTTTGTAAAAATATTATTTCAAATTAAGTATTTAAAGCATTTGTCTTTTATTTGGATTTTCTATGATTTCCTGGGTTTTATTTAGAGTTATCTGGATTTTATTTCAAAGTCTAGGACCAAAAAATGTATTTTAAATATTTTATTAAATCCAAAAAGAATTTATTTAGCCTTTTCCAAGCTTTCCTAAATTTATAGTAATTTCTGAGCATTTTCTAAAATTTTAAAATCAATTTCAAAGCAAAAGGGTATTTTTGTAAAAATTAAAAGAACAAATTTAAGTTGGAAATATTTTTATTTATACTAAAACATTTTATAGAATTTTTGATAATTTTTTGGAATTAAAATCAATTTTAAAAGTCAAAAAAATATTTTATAAAATTTTCGAAGTCCAAATTTGATTTAAAAATATTATTTCTAAGTATAAAATAGCTCCAGGAATATTTTATGAATTTTCTGAAATTTTTAGACATTATTTATTATTTTCTAAGCATTTATAAAAGTTTCTAGTATTTTCTAAAAAATTAATTCAAAAATTTAATTTGGTTTATTCTCAGGCTGCCACGTGGCGCCCTGAGATTAAATTTGAATTCCTTGATCAAATCCCAGCCATCCACAGCCACTCAACTCCAATGGCCGAGATCCCTCCCACCTCGCCACGTGTCCTCCATCCGGCCACATACCTCTTCACCTCACCTTTTCTCTCATTGACATGTGGGCCCCACGCGTCAGGGTCTTCTTCTACCTCTCCTTCTTCTACCTCTCTCCCCTCTCTCTCCTCCGGTCGTGCACCACCATTATTGCGCGCGCCCGAGCTCCAACCGGCCGACTCCTCTCCCCCAAAAAAGCCGCCTCGGGCTCCCCACCTCACCGCTGCACTCCACCGCCCATTAATGGCGCCGCGCCCGCCCGCGTTCACACCGGAAACGACCGCCCTTCCCGCGTTTTCCGGCGAGCCCGCGCCCCCCCTTCCCCTATAAAACCCCCTCGGGGAGGCCTCCATTCGCACCATCTCTCTCTGCCGCCCCTTCCCCCCACCTCAGCCAAGCACTCTTCCCTCCGGAGCCGCCATGCCAAGCCGCCGCCGCCACCTTCTCTCTCTCTCCTCCGTGTGCCACCACTTTTCTCGCCGCCGCCGCCTCCCTCCAGCCATCTCCCGAGCCAGCGCCGGTAAGAGCCGAAGCCTCACCGCCTCCCCTCCGACCGCCGCCCCTCGCCGGCAGCCGCCGTGAGCTCGAGCTTCGGCGAGCTCGCCGCCCATGCGTCACCGCGTCCGGCCTAGCCACGTCGGCGCTTGCGTGGCGGCCACATGGCAGCCATGTGGTGCCACATCGGCGCTTGGCCAAATGGGAGTGCCACCTCAGCCCCACCGCGGTGCGTGTCCACGGTAAACCGACAAAAAAATCCCGCCCAAAAATTCAAATTTTGCTGACGTCAAAAATAGCCTTTTTCAGTATAAAAATAAATCAGAAAATATGTCTTTTTCTTTTTCCTTCTTTTTAAACTTCCGGAAGCCCTAACTTCCCCATTTTAACTCCGATTTGACCCGTTCAAATTTCTAAATTCTTCTAAAATCCTAAACTACCCAAATAAATTTTTGAATTTTATTTGAATTTTGTTTGAATTTTATTTGTTTGGCTCTTCGCGCGTAGATTTCGACGATCTCGGAGAGAACGACTTCGGCGATTCGCACCAGGTCTTCGAGCAAGGCAAGTTACACCTTTGACGATGTGGAACCTAATATTTTAAATTAATTATATTGTTTTTAAATTATTATTGCATGCATAATTTTATTCAAGTTAGTTTAAATTCAGTTTTGAACTCTAATTACACCCAAATTCTTTGAACAGCCAAATTTGATATTGCTTACCATTATACCTTGTCAACCCTAGATAAAACCTAGTTAGTACAATAGCACTAACTAGAACTTTGTAGAAATGCTTAGCCATGCTCAAAATATTATGGTTTGGGATGATTTTTCACATAAAATGACGAACTTTAAAACTGAATTCTTAACTTTGGTGAGTCAAGGATGTTTATGAAATTATTTCCAAACAAAATATAAAACTTGATTTAGACTTAGGCATTGGTATGGTGGTGGGTGCTTGCTGGCATGCATCGTAGTTTGTTGACTCGATGTTGATAGCTAGGCACAAGGGGTTTGTGGTTAGGCCTAAGTCAAGTTAAGGACCGGTCTGTGAGCTACTATTGCAAAGCCCTATCGTACTACCACAAGTCTGGTATGGGATAGATCTGGCCGAATAATTTGTGAAGTTCCAACATGATCTCGCTATAGGCTGAATGTGAGTGCTGCGTAGGCCGTGAGAAGTCTCACATGGCACAAGAGGGGGCTCCAACATATGGATTCATGTTGTAGTGAAACCTTAGTGGCGGCATGATTATGTTGACAACGGATCATTGTAAAGGCCTTGTCATGATCTCCTGGCCGCACACCTAAGGAAATGTGTTAATCCGGTGGCAAAAAGGGATGATCATGTCTTGTGGGTAAAACTGTACAACCTCTGCAGAGTGTATAACCTATCCTGGATAGCCGTGCCCACGGTCATGGGCAAGCTGAGTGAAGTTTTTCACGGATTAGACTTTGCTTTTGAAAATGGTTTATGAAAACCTTATGGATGGATAGAATCCATGAGAGATTTTGAAAACCTTATGGATGGATGGAATCCATGAGAGATTTTGAAAACCGTATGGATGGATGGAATCCATACGAGTTCGTTTTGGAAAAGATGGTCCGGGTGGGATGCCCATGGTTAGGTTAGTGTAGGGGATGGACCTGCACTAACGTTATTTATTTTGATTACAATGTTGATTTTACATAATGTATCAATTCAGCTTTTGCACCCACTTTATGTTATTTATTTCATTGTTGCCCTCTATGCAAATTAACCATATTATGCCTTCCTTTGACATTTCCCTAAGCATGCATTACTTCTGTTAAATTCCTGGTGTAACTTGTGGAGTACTTTTTGTACTCATGTTGCTCAATCTAACTCTTTCCAGAGGAAGCCTTCGATGACATCGTCGTCGTGGAAACTCTGCACCGTGACGCAGGTGGAAGAGCTCAAGATCCTGCTGCGCCTGCTGCCCATCTGGGCGACCAGCATCATCGTCTCCGCCGCGTACTTGCAGATGAACACCACCTTCATCCAGCAGGGCACCGCCATGGACATGGCCATCCTCTCATTGCCGGTACCGGCGGCGCCGCTGGGCTCGTTCGAGGTGCTCTGCGTTCTCACCTGGGTGGTCCTCTACAGCAAGGTGATCGTGCCGGCGTTCTCCTCCCTCGGTGGCCGCGGCGGCGGCGAGCCGTCGCAGCTGCAGCGGATGGGCGCCGGGCGGCTGCTCATGGCGCTGGCCATGGCGGCCGCGGTGCTCGTGGAGATGAGGCGGCTCGACGGCGCGGTGCGCGGCGAGGTGGTGGCCATCGCATGGCAGCTGCCGCAGTACTTCCTCCTGGCCGGAGCGGAGGTGTTCTATTACATCGCGCAGCTGGAGTTCTTCTATGGCGAGGCGCCGAACACCATGAAGAGCACATGCACGTCACTCGCGTTGCTCACCATCGCGCCGGGGAGCTACATGAGTTCGCTCATCTACGCCGTGGTGGCCGCGCTCACGGCGACGGTGGACAGCCCCGGGTGGATCTCCGACGACCTCAACCAGGGCCACCTCGACTACTTCTTCTGGGCAATGGCCGCCATGTGCACGCTCAACTTCGTCGTCTACAGCGCATTCGCCAAGAACTACAGGCTCAAGACGATCCTCTCGTCCTGATGGTTTGACGCTTTGCTTCCCGTCAACACTTGAAGATTTTTTTTTTTCTTTTCATTTTTGGAGCTCGTCAAGCCTTGAAGATTCGATTACATTGCACAATGAGGCACCCTTGCACTATTGCCAATTGGTGATTGGTGAAGTCTGAAGTGCTCAATGGCAAGTACTTTACACAGACACACGATTTTTTTCTCTTTCTTTTTTTTTAAGCTGCACTGTTCCTATGGCACCTACATTTTTTGAAAATTCTGTTTATGTTCTCCCATACAATTGAAGTTATCAATGTAATTGTTTTCTCTCGTACTCCCTATTTCAGTACATGGTAAAAAAATCACATTTTTAAATTGTTTTTGGTGCGCATAAAATTTAGGGTAAACTAGTCATCAACCTATGCATCTGCACAGGCAGCATATTTTAAGCAATATTTTGTTACTCTTAAAATAATAAATTTGACTTGAAATCTGATACATAGGGAATTTTTCTTAGCAAATTCATAAGTGCGTCGAAATATTTCTTTTAGAATTTTTCATATTAAGTTGGTGCCAAAACTAAAAGTGATTGCATGATTACACCTAATTAGTGCAAGTGCACTTATATCTCCCCCATTCTAATTGGTATTGGCCTGTTATATTAGATGGATTATTTACACATACAACACTACCACTACATATGCAAATAGTAGTCTTCCCTAAGATGATTAGACGAATGGGATCGAGGCTTAATTCGACACCTACTTGCATGTATGGGTTGGATTAGCCATAGCATAGGATCGTCTCTCTTTGGATGCTGGTTTTTTTTAGTTTACTAGCTGAATGCCCATACGTTGCTATAGATTTTTAAAACTTATCATACTACATGTTTTAAAACTCACGGGTGGTAAAAATTTTTAGAATATACATACAAACGTATTCTAAAAGTTTTTAAATCCGTCAAGTAAGTCGGAAGCCGTCGATCACACCTCGTGGTCATAAGTCAGAAGACATCGACCACACCTTATGGTCGTAGGTCGGGAGCCCTCGAGCACACCTCGTCGTCATAAGTCGAAAGCTGTCGACCATCGCGTGTGATCGTAGGTCGGGAGCGGTCGACCATCGCTGGTAGTCGTAAGTTGGCAGCAGTCGACGATCGATCGTGGTCCTAAATTGGGTGCCTTCGACAATGGCTCATGGTCATACATTGGAAGCCGACGACCACGATCATAGTCGTAAGTTAGAAGCCATCGAGGATACCTCGTGGTAGTAAGTCAAAATACATCAACCAGTGCTCATAGTCGTAAGTCGGAAAACATTGACCACACCTCGTGGTCGTAAGTCGAAACACATCGACCAGTGCTCATGGTCGTAAATTAAAAGCCGTCGATCACAGCTCGTGGTCGTAAGTTAGAAGCTGTCGACCATTGCGTTTGATCGTAGGTCAAGAGCAGTCGACCATCGCTGGTGGTCGTACGTTGGCAGGCCTCTGGTGCACTTGTACCCTGTCGTCCGACTACCGGTGCTAACCTGCTCAGCCCCAACTTCGACCACGGCCCCGACTTTGACTACTGCCCCCTTCGACTTCGACCACTGCCTCCTTCGACTTCGACCACTGCCCCCTTTAACCACTGTCCCCTTCGACGTTAACCACTTCCCCCTTCGACCATGGCTTTGACTTCGACCACCTTGTGGGTCTTGCCATCAAGGGTGGGGAGCTCGATCTCGGGGGTGACCTGGGGGTAGGCAACGGGGATGTCCAACTTGAGAGGGAACTCGTAGCGGTGGAGGTTGTGGATGAACCAGCAGGTGCCCTCTAGGTTGGCGCTATGACTACGACTATGTCCACGGGCGCTATGACTACGACCATAACCGCAACTTCGACCACTGCCCCCTTCGACTTCGAGCACTACCCACTTTGACTTCGACCATTGCCCCCTTCAACCACTGTCCCCTTCGACTTCGAGCACTATCCACTTCGACTTCGACCATTGCCCCCTTCAACCACTGTCCTTCGACGTCGACCACTTCCCTCTTCGATCACAGCTTCGACGATGACCACGGATGTTTGACTTCGACCACTGTCCCCCTCGACCACTGTCCCCTTCGACCATAGCCCTTTAATGACCATGACCCTTCGACGTCAACTACTTCCCCCTTCGACCACGGCCCCCTTCGACCACAGATTTGACTTCGACCATGAATCTTCGACTTTAACCACGGATTCTCGACTTCAACCACTGCCCCCTTTGACCATTGTCCCCTTCGACCACGGCCCTTCAACGTCGACCACTTCTCCTTCGACCACAACCCCTTTCGACCACGGATCTACGACTTCGACTACTGCCCCTTTAGACCACTATCTCCTTCAACCATGGCCCTTCGACGACCACGGCCCTTTGATGTTGACCACTGCCCCCTTCAACCACCGCCCCTTTCGACCACTGTTCTCTTCGACCACGGCCCTTCGACATTGACCACTTTCCCTTTCGACCATGGCCCCTTTTGACCACGGCTTTGACTTTAACCACGGATCTTCGACTTTGACCACTGCCCCCTTTGACCACTGTCCCCTTCGACCACAGCCCTTCAATGACCATGGCCCTTTGACGTCGACTACTTCCCCCTTTGACCACCGTCCCCTTCGACCACTGTCCCCTTTGACAATGGCCCTTTGACATCGACCACTGCACCTTCAACCATGGCCCTTCAACGTCGACCACAACTTCGACTTCGACCATTGTCCCCTTCGATGACTACGACTCTTTGACATCGACCACTTCCCACTTCAACCACCGCCCCCTTCGACCATGGCATCGACTTCGACCACAAATCTTCGACTTCAGCCACGGCCCCTCAACCACGGCCCCCTTCGACCACGGCCCCGACATCGACCACGGCCCTTCGATTTTGACCGTGGACCGACTTCGTCCACAGCCCTTCGACTTTGACCACTGCCCCTTTGACCACTGTTCCCTTCGACCATGGCTTCGACTTTGACTACGACTCTTTGACTTCGACCACGACCCTTCGATTTCGACTGCGGACTGACTTTATCCACGGCCCTTCAACTTCGACCACTGCCCCTTCGACCATGGTTTGGAATTTGACCATGACCGTTCGACTTCAACCGCGGACCGACATCATCTACGGCCCTTCGACTTGGATCACTACCCCCTTCATCCACTGTCCCCTTCGACCACGACTTGGACTTTGACCACAGCCATCCTCCGTTTTCTTCACACCAAAATGTCCCATCAACCCGCCTCCATGTGCTTCCTGTAACAACAACAAACGAACGGAACTAGCAGAAATGCACAACTTGTTGGCTCTAAACACAAACCCATCATTAATGACAAATTTATTTCACATTTTCCCTTCTTTACAATTCAACAGTATTTTCGCAAAATCAGCATCGTGCACACATTGTTCTTTAATAGTCTCTAATCCAAAAATTTGAAGTCAAGTTGTGATAGCATGGCATATCTTTAGATCGCTTGTTCTCCTTCATCCGCCCGTGTCGTCATCGTTCTCCGTTTGGTATGCCGTCGCTTCCTATGTGTGCCTTGGGTCCCTAGCAACCTATTTTGCTAGTTAGATTCACAACCCATGCCTCCTCTCGCCGACGCTAGCCTTCTCTCCAAAAGTGCTGCTCTTGGGTGAACAGTAACTTTTGCTATTTTCCAGTATTTTCTCGCCCCGGCAAACTTTAGATCACTTGTTCTCCTTCATCCGAACTCCGATTAACCCGATTCTTTTTCCTAAATTCATATAAAATTGAGCTCTACCTTTTGGTTCTGGTTTTAAAGTTTTTGGAGTTCATTTGAATTTTATTTGTATTTGCTTTGTTTGTTTGTCTTTTGCGTGTAGAACCCGACGTCGCCGAAGAGTTTATCGAACCGCAGCAAGAGGGACCAACCAGTGCACAAGAAGGCAAGTCGCCTTTGATCATTTTGAACCTATTTTTGCGAAATGTTTTAATTATTTTAAATTTATTTGCATCCCTATTTACATAGAATCTTAATTTTGTTTTAGCAAGTTAGTTAAACCAATTATTGTTATGCCCTCAATTGAAGTTGAATGCCATGTACCTTTGTAACCCTAGGATCACCTTTGTCTCAATAATGAGATTATTATTAAATCTTTGATAAATATTGGAACGGTAGTAAAATGCTTAGTCATGCTATTTAATTCTTTTGTAACCTTGGAATGGGAAATCATATTTCATTCAACTGGTATTTGTATTTAGAAGTAAGTGGTGACTGGTGTTGCCACTGATCTTTTAAAAATAATTAAAATGAAAAAGTTGGTTTAGACTGGGGCGGATGGTTGGTTTGGATTAGTGCGGTGAGCACGAGATTTTGTAAAGTGTATGTTCCGCCCTAGTCGATTAAGGACCGACGCTTGTGATTGTCCATACTGAGCATTACCGTACAACCCCAAGTCTATATGGGTATGACCTAGCTGATTAACTTACGATAGTTTAGTTTGGGTGCCACCAGTGGAAAGTGGATGCCAGGGATTTACTGGTTATTCACAGTGAGGGACAGGGATTTACTGTACTCATATGGCGCAAGAGGGGGCTTCGGACTGGGTGGATTTAACCCTTCTACGGTGAAACCTCAGCGGGTGGTGTCTGGCTAGACTAGAGTGAGGTAAAGGCTTTGTGATATTTTATCTGGGTCTCATGCCAAAGGAAGCATGGTGACTATTAGAATAATTTATCTCTTGGGGGTAAAGTTGTACAACCTCTGCAGAGTGTCAAACTATTCGAATAGCCATACCCACAAGCAAGGGCGGGCAAGGAATGCATTCACATGGTAGATCTTTGGTTTTCGTTTTAAAAAAAAGGTTTGGTATCCCGAGAGTGGAGGGAACTCTCGGAAGGTTGTCCTGGCGGTTGGAGCCAGTGTGGGTGGATGTAACCCGTAATTTTAAATTTTTATCGGATAGAGCTGGTTATGTAGTGTTGGTGGATAGAACCTTCACTATAATATGTTTACTAGTTTCAATTAAAACAATTACTTTGTAAATTAATGCCTTCAAAAATATTTACTGTTATTTAAAACAAAACATTGCTTTGTGCAAAAGAACCATATGGCCTTCCTTTGTTAAGCCTTGCATCTACTGCATTTTTCCCAAGACTTGCGGAGTACTTTATGTACTCACATGCTGCACTAAAATCAACTCAGAGGAATATGAAGCTCAAGAAGGAGATTACGACTACTTCACGTGCGGATTCGACGAAGGATTCCCGGAGTACTAGGTCGCGCTTCCCCGGTCAATTGCCTGTGGCGTGTTGATGGGTCATCGTTGGATTTACTTCTGCTTCCGCTGTGTTTTGTGAGTGTGTGAGGTCTTGAAACCTCAGTTGTAATAATGAGACCTTTCGGTCGGTACTCTCTATTATTGTAATAAAGTGTTGTTGGTTATGTAATCATCACTGTTTGACTGTGTCAACTAGCTTTGATCTGGGACTAGTGCTGTAATACACAGAGAGTCTAGATTCGGAAATCCAGGGTCCCGACAGAGATGGTATCAGAGCCAATTTGACTGTAGGACGTGACCTAGTTAGAATGGTCGTTAGTAAAAGCGCTTCAAATTTTATTTTATAAAAATTTAATAATTTGCTACCCTTGTCTTTTCTTGTCTTTCTATCCTTACCTTCGTCATAGCATTCTCTCTTATCTATCTGCTTATTTCCTTTTTGGAATGGTAATTGTACCCATTTCCTTTGTAATTTCTATAGACGGCTCAGTGAGGTTGCGTCTAAGAAGCACATGGAGAAGCTCGTCATCATGAAGGAGTGAGGACTAGTTCTTTAGTTGTAGTACCCAAGTAAAGTCCTACGATTGTAGAACGCTTATATATTACTTGCTTGTGTGTTAGGTGGACTGTACCAAGTCTTTGTGTACTTGTAGTACAGCCATCCTTAAAAACTATTTCGATTTCAAGTTAAGTTTCTTCTGAGTTGTTGCTTGCTTCTTTCTTGTGTGTTGGTTTGGGATGTTGTTTAGTTTCCCCTAATCTCTTACCTATGCTAGTTCCCTCTTATCTTTTGCTATCTCTGGAACCGCTTCAGATGGTGAACACAAGGAACAACCTTGGCAGCAGCCGTAATGCCAATGCCCAACCGGAAAACGACATTCCACCACCTCCTGCTCAAGCCCCTAACTTGGAGTAGATGATGGCCATGCAACTGCAACTACTTCAAGCCCTTACTCAGAATCAAGTGCAACAAGTTCCGCATGCACCCGTCCAAGCACCGCATTCTAAGTTGGGAGAGTTCATGAGGACCAGACCTCCTACTTTTGCCGGTTCAGTGGATCTGTTGGAGGCTGACGATTGGATCAAGGATGTGGAGAAGGAGTTGATTTTGGCTCAGTGCAATGATCATGAGAAGGTGTTGTATGCCGCCCATTAGCTTAAAGGAATTGCTGCTAATTGGTGGGAGAATTACTGTGCTGCCCATCAAGATGTGCAAACCATCACATGGGCTGAATTTGTTGAAGCTTTTCGCACTGCACATATTCCTATGGGAATAATGGAAATGAAGAAAAGGGAGTTTCATAAGCTGCAGCAGGGAAACCTTAGTGTTTCTGAGTACCTGAATAAGTTCACTCAGCTATCCCGATATGCACCAGAAGATGTTGCATCAGAGGCAACAAAGATTTGGCGGTTCATGCAAGGACTTGATCCCAACCTCAAGGTGCAGTTGGTGTCCAAAGATTTTTCGACATTTCAGCACATGGTAAATAAGGCCCTTGTCCAGGAAGATGCTCAATATCAATTGCAGGACTCTCGTAAGAGAAAGATGGCTTTTCAGACACAGTATAATGCAAGCAGTTCAAGACCCCGAATGAATCCACCCCAGTTCAACAAAGCTCCAGCAGCAACAGATGCACCAAGAACTCCAGGATCTGTGCCTCGTTCAGAGATGCAAGAGCCCCACATCTTTACCGGAGTCTGACCTCAGAAAAGTAACACCTCAGCCGCAGGAGTGCAATGTTTTCGGTGTCACGAGATGGGGCATTATGCAGGCAATTGCCCACAGAAGCCTCAGGCTATCACTCCAATTCCTTTCAATTTGGGAAATACACCAGCGCGAACTCCAGTTGTAGCACAAGGACGGGGAGTATCTCCAACTATAGGAAAAGCTCCAAGAACTCCGCAATCACAAGGAAGAGGACGAGTTAACCACATCACCACAAAGGGTGCCCCAGGGGTAGCAATCATGCTTGGTAAGTTTCAATTTGGTTAAAAGAAAGAAGCAGCTTGAGAGCACAGCAAAGAACCAAGAATTGTGTTTTCCTCTCCTTTCTTTTTCCTAGTCCGTCCGAATCTCGGGGACGAGATTCTTTCTAAGGGGTTAGGTTTGTAACATCCTGATTTTCAGAGCCTTTTTGAAGCTTTTAAAATACAATTCACCTTTTGGATTTCTCTGGAATTAATTAAAGCTTAATTGGAATTTTTATTAATTAAAAAGATTTAATACGATTAAATAAAACATTAATATTTATCAAAAATATTTTATTTGTGTTCCTTGTGTCACAAGGAATTTTTCTGTATTTTCTTGGATTTTTCAGATTTTGTTTGAGCTCAATTTTAAAATTAAAAAAAAGACTTCCCATCTACTCACCCATCCAAAAATTTCCCTAAACCTTTCCTCGCTTAACCTCAGAGTTCCCAGCCAATACACTACCAAGTCTGCTCTCTTTCTTGCCGTTTTTCTCTCTCTTCATAACTTCCAATCCGGACATTAGTTCAATATCCTCCCAAAAGGAAAGTTGTGCCAAATCACGCAATGAATCCATCCCAATTGACATCTTTTCATTCCGTTCATCCGTTTGCCTTTTATCTCCTATTTTCTAAAACGGACTCTAAACCGAAATCCGCGAATTGGAGCCGGTTTCTACCTCTTCCAAGCCTATAAATATGACCCCTTGACCCCTCTAAACCCATCCCAAGCCGTGGCAAGTCCCTTCAAAGCTCAGGACGCCGTCGGCATCGAGGCCCTTCGGTCCCGAATTTGCTCGTCGCGTCTCGAGCTATCCGGTGAGTTTTTCCGTGATCCTTTCGCGTCACATTGTGCCATTGTGTGCCATCTACCTTCTTGCCAAGTTAATATGGTTTTAGTGCAGCCAATCTCCCGGAATCGAGTTTTCCCCAATCTAGGTCAAGAGCGCTACCCAACGTCGATTCGTCACCTCCGGTAAGCTTCAGCCCTTGCCGTAATTGTTTTTAGACTTGCCTCATCACGTTCTATGCCGTGCTCACTTTTCCCTGAAAAGCCTCCACAAATTTTTGCCTCCGAACCTCGCCATAGCCGCCAATGGCATCTCGTGTCCCCATCTATCCGGTGATGTTTTCTCCCAATCAGTTCGCGTCATATTGTGCCAACCCATCCCAAGTAGCTACCCTCCAAGTGGTTTTAGATTTTGTTCACCGAGTACCAAGATATCAAGATTTTGCTTTTTCCTTCCCGACGTCGTTCAAACGTCGTTTGCGTCGTCTCCGGTGGGTTTTTGTCTGAGGCGACAATTTTTCTAGCTTCGCCAAGCCGCGTTCTAGCCCGTGCTCACCCTACTTCTCGATGTTACATGCCCAGGTTTTATTTCTCTCTCCTAACCAGGTCGTTGTAGCCGCCCGTGCCGTCATGGTTCTCCGTTTGGCATGCCGTCGCTTCCTATGTGTGCCTTGGGTCTCTAGCAACCCATTTTACTAGTTAGATTCACCACCCATGCCTCCTCTCTCTGACGCTAGCCTTCTTTCCAAAAGTGCTGCTCTCGGGTAAATAGTAACTTTTGCTATTTTCCAGTATTTTCTCACCCCGGCAAACTTTAGATCGCTTGTTCTCTTTCATCCGAACTCCGATTAACCCGATTATTTTTCCTAAATTCATCTAAAATTGAGCTCTACCTTTTGGTTCTGGTTTTAAAGTTTTTGGAGTCCATTTGAATTTTATTTATATTTGCGTTGTTTGTTTGTCTTTTGCGCGTAGAACCCGACGTCGCCGAAGAGTTTGTCGAACCGCAGCAAGAGGGACCAACCAGTGCACAAGAAGGCAAGTCTCATTTGATCATTTTGAACCTATGTTTGTGAAATGTTTTAATTATTTTAAATTTATTTGCATCGCTATTTGCAGAGAATCTTAATTTTGTTTTAGCAAGTTAATTAAACCAATTATTGTTATGCCCTCAATTGAAGTTGAATGCCATATACCTTTGTAGCCATAGGATCACCTTTGTCTCAATAATGAGATTATTATTAAATCTTTGATAAATATTAGAACGGTTGTAAAATGCTTAGTCATGCTATTTAATTCTTTTGTAACCTTGGAATGGGAAATCATATTTCATTCAACTGGTATTTGTATAATCAATACACGCTTGCTTGGACAGTCCCGCATCATGTGTCCGAAGCCTTTGCAACGATGGCATTGAAGTCCCTCGTTCGTCCTGTCGAACCAACCGAAGAGGAAGTTTTTGCAGAAAGTTGTGGTGCTGATTTGGGTGCTTCAGAAACTCGTGGCGCTGAATTTGACATAGTAGGGCGCTGCTTGTTGTTGGAGGGTAATGGTGGGGGCGCCACAGTGGATGAGGAAGAAGGTGTACGCGGCATCCATGAATTTGTGCGACCTGCAGAAGGCATCCATGAATTTGTGCGACCTGCAGAAAAGTTAGATCGTGTTCTTGTTTGGCGTCCCTGCATTTCTCGTTCCGCTTTGCAAGCAAGATGAAACAATCTAGTCATTGAGTTGTAATCTTGTAATAAAAAATGTCCTGAATTTCACGATTCAACCCTCCCAAAAACCTAGCCATTGATGCCTCCCCATTCTCAACTAACCCACAGCGCAACATACCAAATTATAATTCCTGATAGTATTCTTCCACAGACTTTGCACCTTGTTATAAGCGTTGCAGTTTATTTAACAAATCACGAGCATAATATGATGGAACAAATCTATGGCGCATAAGCAATTTTAAAGCCTCCCAAGTGTTAGGTATGTTATTGGGGTGTTGACGGCAATGTTCTTTCCACCAAATAGAAGCAAAGTCGGTAAATTCACTAGTAGCAGCCCTAACTCGTCTATTCTCAGGAAAATCATAGCAAGCAAATTTTTGATCAATAGCTAGTTTCCAATCAAGATAACCATCAGGATCATATTTACCTTTAAAAGAGGGCATAGTGAATTTAACCTTGAAAAAACATCATCGTGGTCACGTACCTCATGTCGTTGGGGTTCTCTTCGCATACCTTGTCGGTTAAAACGCAATTGTCGATGAGCTCGATCGTTGTTGTGGTTAGCCCTGCCATCTGCCTCGAAATCACCCACATCGTCGAATTCATCTTGTCCCTCTTCCGTCACAGCAGGGGGAACAGCAGCCGAAGCTTGGGCAATCTCCTCAAGGCGCGCCATAATATCTGCCAAAGAAGTGTTAGTGATACCTTGTGCTCTCTCCATCGCAGTGAGCGTTGCGTTTGTCTCAATCTGGGCGCTCTCGAGTTGAGCAAGTCGTTCATTTGTGACTCTGACATCCTCCTCAAGGCCCTCCATACGAATATTCATTTCGTGCATGAAATGTTGTATAATTCCCTTCGTACGAGGAGTATAAGATGCATCCTAATCTGTAAACTCTCCAGAACCTGCCATTATTAGCAAAAACACAAGAATATGTCCCTAACAAGTACTAGGGTATGGTAGCTCAAAAGTCATTCACACTCAAACCTTCTATCGAATTCTTACCAATTCTTACCAAGCACACAGGGGTGATCGGCAACCAGCGATGACAATATGTCTGCGAAGATTGGATGGCGCGATTGCCAGGTGAAGCTCAGCCTGTACGGTGTAGAAAAGGTGTAGCTGGGAAGGCTCAAGTTTGGTAGCAAGGAGTAGCAATTATCAATTCAGAAAATGCAAGCTGAAAAATTGTTCAACGCCAGTTGGTGCTGGTCCTAGGCTAGACTGTACTAGAGACGCGAGCCTAGAACACAAACGAGTACACCGCGCCGAAGGAAACTAGATGACGTTGCACACGGAGTTCCGGAGCTCGAAAAAGGATGCCGTCTGCACGGGAACCTTAGAATCACTTGTAAAAGATTCCTGTCAATTTGGAGCAAATTCTGAGAAACTTGATTTTTTCTCGGTTTGCGGGCCCGTTTTGAGAGCCTAAACGACGTTTTTTGGAGTCGAAGTTGTCGCGTATGTGCCTGAAGGCTTACGTGGATCTAAAATCTCCAGATTTACCAGACTTTTCAATGTTTTTCGCTCTATCTTATGATTTCCTTTCCAACGGATCAAGAATCGCCTCAATCGGAGGTCGTATGCAAAAGTTACACTTTTTTTTCTTTTTCTCTCTTTTTTTCCTTTTTTTTACACACACGACGCTCTCCTGGTGGAAACCAAAACCGCCTTGGTCGAAATCGTGGCCTACTCCAATTCCAACTAGGGCAAAGCCTCCATGGAAACCGAGTCCTCCTCCGTTTCTTCCCTCGTCGTGGCAGTTCGAATCCGACTGCAGCGATGCTACCAAAACGTGAACAGAACTCGAAACTCTAGAGGAACTAGACACTAAGACCAGCAAAGGACACGACAATGCAACCGAAAGTTCAACAATGCAATGTACTGAAAAGAAAAATTGCGAGGCTAAGACTAGTTTGGACAGATTGATCTACTGCTAATTTTTTTTGTTTTTGTGTACTCTAGGTAAGGAAAAACAATCTAATCTATGGTAAACTGGAAATTCTCACCGAGCAACCTTGGGCTCTGATACCACTTGATGTAGACGAGCTGCCTGATCTTTCGATGAGATTGATAACTATCGATTTCGGTGGAGATGACCCTCAAGATCCGACTACAACCGTACGACGACGCTTGCGCCTTAGAAATCGTTGAACCAACTCCAAGATGTTATTGACCTCGCTGGAAGCGCGATCAACCTGACACGAGTTCAATCCCTGCGAGCAATCGAAGAACTAGCAAGAATAAGACGTAGGCAATCTGATATTGCGGATATGAATGAAGCATAAATTGTATTGCGAATAACAAAGTTGGGATTCCGAAGATGTCTTGACAGGTGGTCGACCGACACAACTGAAGAATAATAGTTTGCACAATGGCTAAATCTAAACTCAACGAAATCCCAGTCCTAGCAAGGGAGGCGACGGCTCCTTTATAGGGAGAACGACCAGGGGTGGCGTCCAAGTGCACGCCCTAGGGTTACAAGGCCCATGGGCCCAAGTGGTGGTGGCACAGCACCCTTTTTAACTCGGACTCAGAAACTAACATGGACTCTTTTAATGATTTCGGCCGGCTCAGATGGAATTTGAAGATGAGGTTGGATCCGTTGGAAAGTAGACTTCATAAGCTTTCCATGAAGTACAAGAACGTCCCAAACGGAGTCCGTATGAGGAAGTTATGCCCGTTTGAACTTGGTACCATCGCAGCAGTCCGAATCTGATTCCAGAACGTGTCCAACTCGAATTCGTGCTTGGCTTGGTCCCAAAGTGACGTGGTGACCTCCATTATTCCTTCCATGCATGTCCATGGCTCCATGTCCCTTTCCTTCATCTTTTCCCAAGTTCCTAATCACAATTAAATCACTTGCATTAGGTAGCGGTCTATTCTCAGTAACATATGAACCTAGGAATAAGTTCACCTGGTAATTAAGTTGACGAGCACGAGCTCGAGTAAGTGATCCTTACAACACTTGCTGTGAATGAGTTGTGTCCATAGAAGGGATGTCTTCATCAATTGTGATATCTCATTGTGCTCTTTATAATTGGTTTGGTCATTGTTGAGATGTCTGTTATTAATATAAATTGCTTAATCATACTCAAAACTGGTTTTGACATTGCTATGTGATATATGACTTTATATGATCTAGATAGCTCTACTAAAAATATGGTTTGGTTGCTTTATTAAATCAATGCACAGTGACTTGGATAATCTACAAAGTTTCTTGATTTTTACTCTCATTGCTCCTTCTTAGAATTATTCTTTCTTTGAGGTTTCTTTATGAATACATTGCCGAAAGGGGAGAAATTGTAAAGAAATTTGCTAAAATTGAGTCTCTTGTGTTGAGAGTAGAGATTTAGAGGAGATTTGAGATTTGTAGCTTAAAATGCTTTTTCGGCTTCAGTTCTTCACTTATATCTGTTTGAAGCTAATTCATCATGCGATTTTGAGGTATTGTCAATGTATTCATCAAGGAGAAGATTGTTAGACCACATGGTTTGGTTTAGGATATTTTGGTGATGAATAATTAACAATGGTAAATTTGTGATGAATAATTGATAATATTGCTTACTGTTACTTGAGGTGTGTGTGGGCTGATATTGGTCAAGTTGGAAAGAACTTGTGCTAAGAAAATGTTCTTTGGTATTTGCATGTGCAGGTTGAGCACAGAGGCGATCATGGTCGGTGACGAGATGAACCGGGACTAGAATGAGAGATCCGATGTTCTGACGGTCAAGGAGGTCACAAGATGGTCGGGCTCATGTTTGAGGCGTATGGAGATTAGAGATGGATGATACGTGGTGGAGCTATGGAGGTGCGGTCCGGAGGCTACGACATGTGGTGGATGATGCATGAAGAAGTTAGGGAGGTGTGGTCTTGAAGACTTCGACACGTGACGAGTTGAAAAATTGGAATTTTAGAAAACCAATGTTAGGAAGGGTTTCGAGGCCCTTTGCTGTTGGAATTGGATTAAAACTCGTGGGTTTAGGGTCAGCCCAAGTTTTGGGCCCTAGACTATAAATAGGGATAGGGTTAAGAGCTAACCCTTTGACTTTTAGAGATATTAATTTTATGGGTTTAGAGGTGCCAGGATGGCACTTTGTAGCCATCATAATTCAGAAATAAAAATAGATTTATTCCGAAGAAATTAGATCCGAGCGTTGCCGGCAGCGCATTTTTCTTCAGGTTGTTCTCATCTCGTTCGCCATGCGGTGAGACATCGGCTTCAGCGCTCGGCCTCGTGAGCGATGTGGAGTCTTCTAGAGTTGAGGCGTTGCACGTGCATCGCCAGAATGCAGTAATTTTCAAGGCGTCTCGACTTGTTCCCTGTTCGCGCGGAGATTCGATCCACGGGCGACAAAACCAGCGAACGACGTTTTCTTCGATCTGCGTGGAGACCAGTAGCAGCGCATCGCTTCGTCACATCCGTCGTCTGCGTGTGTCCAGGGCTCGTCCTCGCAAGAAGGCATGACAATTCCAGCGTATGCATAGGAGAGAGAGAGCCAAGGCATAGCTTTGTTTATTACTTTTTGCTGTTGGTCACAGTCATGCGCAGGTGAAGCGAAGGCACAGCGACGGTTTGTTTTCTTCGGTTCATCGAGAGGCAGTAGCATGCAACACAAGAAAAACAAAATTATTAACAGTACCAGAAGAAAGTAAAAATAATATTTCCTCTTTCTTTTAGGCTGTGTTTGTTTTTTTGTTCTTTTGTGTTGACAGGATCAGAAGATAACAGGGGTGTGAAAAAAAGGCTTCCGTTAGACGCTGCAATTATTCACTCTCCCTTATTATCATCGACGATCCTACAGGAATCCACTAGCCAGTGGGAAGAATCTGCTAAACTTTCCTGGACAACATAAACAGGACGGAAAATGTAAGATGAAACAAGCAGCATAAAACGACTACTTGCAGAAATACTAGAACGAGGTATACCTGAGGCTCTATACCGTGTATTTTACACCAATTCTTCAGCCTGGGGCAGCGAAAAATCACAGCAGATTCCGGAACGGCTGGACACAATTCCTGGAGCTGAAGCAGATGACACTGGACCAATTTTAAGCTTTCTAGATTGCTGAATTCGTTCAGATTCCCGACGTACATGAGTCCACGGCAATCAGATATCTCGAGCTCCATTAACATTGACGGATGATCCATTACTAAGTGCAAGGATCGGAGCTTATGGCATCTATGAACAGCCAAAGATGACAGAATAGGTGGGAGTTTACTTCCGACCAACAAATCAAGTGAAGTACAGTCGGCTATAAACAGGGTACTGAGGAACAAGAGTTCGTGCAAACCGACCAGTAACTCAAGCCTCGGGCAGCTCCTGATCTCCAGCCTTGAAAGCATAGAGAGACCTTTATGGAAACCAAGGACACCAGAGAAACTGCAAAAACTGAAGTGCAAGAAATGCAGATTACGTGGTAACCACTTCTTGGTCGACCAAAGCAATTCTGGGCTGATCTCATGACACATCTCAATAGACAGATGTACCACGGAAAGGAAATTGGAAACGCCGTACTCTGTAATCAATCGTGGATCTGAAAGCTTCATCTTTTTCGAGACCTATTGTTGAACAAACACAAGTAAATGGTAAATGTAGAGGGAAACCGCAAAATCAAAATTTGAACAAAAATCTGAAAGCAAGCATCACAAACAAACAAGTTAACCCTGAACAAGCCTTCTCATGAATGAACAAGGTAAATATAGAATTTTCATCTCCAGAACATGGGTTCTGTCAATGCATACAGCTCAGTATTACAATTGCAATCTTTTCATTACTTGCAATCTAGCTCTCCACAATTAAAGGTAACTATGAGAAAAATAGTAAAGTGGTGAAGTAGGCGCCAACATGTCACGACCCGAGCTTGTGGACAAGAAAGAGCAAGGAAATAGGAATGCAATGGAAGTGGACGAGGAACCGAACGCTTGCGTCAGGGCGGAGCCGCGGTGGCAGCGACGCCCGAAAGCAAGGCTCGGAGGTGGATGGAGATGTCTCCTGATGATTCTTGCTTAATTCTCAAAAGGATAGATTGGCGTGGATATAATAACCGCCCCTAATAGCAATGGCTAAAGATCGACTAACGAATTGAATCTGATACGTAACTTGGAAAATGGAAACTAAGCAATCCAACTAAGCTAAGCTCCTGGCTTATCTGTTGCGTCGGTTGCCGCAGCTCCCTGGTGGCCCTTGCGACGGCACTGACAGTAACGCCCCCACATGGCACGACATAAATGGCCCTTTTGGTAATCAACATTTTTCTTTGTGAGTTGTTATACCTCCAACCTTCCAAGCACTGGAAACTGAGATGTTATACAGTGCTTGGGGAGGTGCCTCCGCTTAAAAAAAACAACCATCCATTAACAGATACACTTCAGGTATGAAGTTGATCCTAGTTCCAACATTCTAGGCATATCTCTAATAGAAAGTTAGCAACTAATTCAAAGCACTTTTGCATCATGAGTTGAAACTCTGAACTCGAGGTGTTGCATGCCCATATAAACCACCTGCAAGATATCAAATATCGGCTCCCAATGTGCATCATGGAATTGAAGTTCTGTGTTGCTGCCAACTAAAGTTTGTTTCATATTTCAAAACAAGGAAAGAATGGATCAATTGCAGTGGGATTGATATCAAGAGGGAATGACAGTGTTTTGGAAACTGTTTTGGGATCGAAAACCGTAACATGGTTGGTTCCAGTTTTCAGCCCAAACCGTCTGGCTTGGTAGATTGCAGAATTTGAAAATTTTCAAGATCTGATAGTGGAAGTTGGTTATTGGACACTGAAATACATGTTTTTACAGATGTGATCGAAAGGGAAAAAAAACTAAACCAGGAGTTCAGGACGGTTTCGATTTCTAGGCCTGGATCCGGTGGTCGGTTCGTGGCAGCTTTTGGAACCCTGCCTTGCAGTCCTTAACCAATGGCAGGCAAGATGCCAATCAAGAGTAAAAGATATGCAGGAGGAATTCAACTAGGGAAATAAGATTTAAATCAATTGGGTTGTACTCAGATAAGTTAATCATCAATCCACATCCCAAGGCACATTCAGATGACGAAAGCAAGTAATGGTGCCGCAAAGGTTTAAGTGCAGTGGGGGAAGACAGATTCATGAGCAAATTCTGAATCTGTTTCACGTCTCCTGCGTGTAATTTGATGGATGTAGAAAATACCAGTCTAGCCTTACATTCTATTTTTAAGTTTGTACCTACGAAAAACTAGTACACAACCCACAGGTACCTCTGACTCTCGACCATCGGATAACAATTAACGAATACATGTGGTGACCTCCAAGCATAGGAGAAAATCTCAGGGGAAACATCTCTTTCGTGTGCCATTTTTCCCACGCCAAAAGTAGACATCTTTATATGCAACTTGAACCATTACGTTTGTCCACTTCAAGTAGATCACACTAATGCATGGGAGTTGGGACAGTTCGACTAAGACTCACTTGAATACGTGACTCAAAGAGACATTTTATACGAGATTTAAAGTGCAATTCGTTGCTTACTAGTGCATAATAAAAAAGCTATCAAGATGTTATGGGTTGACTATATTTACCTGAAAGTAGTTGAGCTCTTGATTGTTGCACCATCCTTTTAGGTTAGGGCAACCAGCAATAAAAGAATACTGAGGTTTAAATGGTAGCTCTTCCAATGGAGTGATATAGAGTCGAGGACATCGGGCAATATATATGTTCCGAAGAGAGTAGAGATTTTGTAACCCTACCAAAAAATTCAAGCGCGAGCAATCTCTGATATCAAGTACCTGGAGGTGAGATGGTGCATCACCGACTGAAAGCTGGAGATTTGTCAGAGCTAATTTACTTATTACTACTTTCCTGAGGGAACTGAAATAAGGTATTCTTCTTAGTTTACAGCAATTTCTTATTGTAATGCTATGCAGTTTTGGGCAATCTGAATCATGCACACCAAACCAATCCTCCATTTTGCACAAGTCTTCAAGTACTAACTTCTCCAAAGTAGGAAAGACTAACTTCATTTGCTGGGTACTATTATTGTGACATCGGAGATAATTATGATCCAACTTGCTAAAGCTTGAAATCCCAATAAGCTGAAGACACTGTAACTTCATGAGGTTTCCTACAGATAAAGGGAGCTCTACAATGTTACTGCAATGCTTCAAGCACAGTGTATCCAAGTCATCAAGCCCACTAAATGGATCCAATAACTCATCCATGAGCTCAAAGGAGATATCGACATATCTTAAACTGATAAGATTACTAAAACTGTTGGACGATACTCTCCCCAAAGTAGATATCACCAATTTTTCTAGGCTGTAAAGACGATATATCGACTCAGGCAGTTCATGAACATCACAATTCAAACAGAGATAACGCAAGTGCTTTAAATTCCCAATGCAAGATATCATGTTGTTAACATTCTTAGATGACTCTAGTACCAGAGCCCTCAAGTATGTCAAATTGGATAGCTTAACAGTAGAGGCAACATCACCACTGTGTAATAACAACGTCCGCAGAGATCTCGGTTCTTTGTTGGAAAGTGACTTTGCAAGTTCATAAATCACATCATGCATCTTAAACCGCTGAACACAACCTAACAATTCTTCTGTAGAAGTTCCAGATCTGCCGATACCAAAATTCTGTTTATTTGAGGAAGTTTTATTCGATAATCTTTCACGTAGCCCATAGGTGTGATGCTCTTCACTATAAAATCGGCCAAATTTAAATTCAGGCCGTCGGTCAACATAAAATTCTTCGAGTTCAGCAACAAATAATTTTGCATACTCATCAACATAATAGCCATCACTAAACAATTGGTCCGGAAAAGTTTCAATCAATGATCTTGCATGCAGTTCATCAAAGTACGTGGCACCAACCTTCTCAGGTATTTTGCATCTTGTAGAGTTGATGTAACCTTGAGCTATCCACAAGTGGATAATTTGATCCTTTGTAAAGCCTAAATCTCTAGGGTACAAGGAGCAGAGTATGAAACAAGGTTTTAACCGTGTTGGCAGCAGATAGTAGCTCAATCTGAGAGGTGGGAAGATATCATCATCGCCATCTAATTCCCAAAGCTCACTTTCCAAAATTTCCTTCCACGTATCCTCACCTGTTTTTGATCGTAAAAGGCAGCCTATTGACTTCGCTGCCAGCGGTAAGCCACCACACTTCCCAAAAATTCTCCTGGCAATCTGAGCAGAGCAGGATTGTTCATTGACATGCTGCTTTCCAAAAGCATAGTGCTGAAACAGCAACCAGCCATCATCTTCGGGCAAGGGCCCAAGGGTAAACTGTTCCACTGTTTGCACAACACGTGACACCGCTTTACTCCTGGTGGTCACTAATATTAACACTGGTTGCGCAGATTTGAGTGGATTCAACAACTCCTGCCATAAATCTTGCCGTTCATTCCACAGGTCATCAAGTACCAGAAGCAATCTCTTTCCATGAACCACTTTTTGGAGAACCTCATGAACCAAGCTTAATTCCCTGCAGGCACATAACTGCTTGGTTAACGATTCCGTAATTGCTACTGTCAGCCTGTGGACGTCGAATGTTGGAGACACATGAATCCAACCGCTGAGCTCAAAATGGTTTCTAACACGGACATCGTTATAAACCATCTGCGCCACAGTGGTCTTGCCAACACCACTCATTCCAACAATTGGCAGAACAACAATTCCAGGCCCTACACTGTGAGACAACACTGCCTCTAGAATACACTCTTTCTCACCAAGCCTACCAAAAACAACGGACTCATCTAGAAGGTGGCTAGTTGGCCGTGACTTCGGCCATGCGTCCCTATCTACTATTCTCTGACCATCTTCTAATGTAAGCTGGAGAGCAGCTCGATCTCTACAGATTTCCTCGAAGCGGCTTGTGATCTCGTTAATTCTCTGCGAGTCAATTGCCACGAAGGTTAATGAGTAGGAGGAAACAATGAAAAATTAAGCATGATGTTTTTTTTCAAGAAACACGATCCCAGTAACCTAAGTATTAACCATAAATATATGCATGTAAGCTCATTTAACAAGGAAAGGTAAGCACACTAATTACGAACAAAATGGAGTTAGGTAGCAATCGACCAGATCTGGATGCATTAGTATTCACAAGTGTGTATGATTTGTACCATAGTTTATTTTCAAGAATTCAACAGATAACAGAAAATGCCTCTCCACAAAATTTTAATACAACGTATTACAACCAGTTGCATGCATACCTTTTTAAAACTATCATCATCCTCATTATCATGATCCATGTGCTTCCGCTTGCGTGAACAATTGGCTTCGCGTTCTTGGACTTGGCACTGCAGCAGTGTATAGCGGTAATCATCGAGGACATCATCCGCATCACGGGCCAAGTCCTTGAGCTCCGTAAGCCACAGCTTTACATAGTTGTCCTGGACCTCTCGCTCCTCGGCATCCTCGAGTGTGGCTTGGATGCGTGACAGCAGTCGGTCCAGCCGTTGCAGATCAGCAGAAACAGTGCGGTGATCACCGTGTGGGAATGAAGATGACGATGGGCTACGAAGAATGGGCAACAGGCTGCTGGCTGATGACAAGAGAGATGACACTAATCCACTAGCCATAAGTTTTTGTTCGGGGTGTCTCCTCTTCCTAAGTGAACAAATATGAGCTCTGTGCAGATCCACGCGGCTTCCCTGTTCCCCTTCCTATTTTTCTGCTACGTGGCAAATTGCTATTGGCTCTAATTTTTGTGGGCTTGCACCTCTTATCCACCCCACCCAGCAAACGACGTTACTTTTCTCGGAGGAAACATCATAATGACATTGCTTTTCTCGAAGGAAACATGTAATTTCAGAAAATGATGGCGCCAAAACATATCTAATCAACGGAGGGAATAGGCTTACGCGCCAAAAAAAAAAGAACATTGTTTTTATTCATCTCTTCCAAAGTCCACCAAGAACAGTCAATACAAATAAGTCCCCTTTTAGGGCCTGTTTGGAACAGAGGAATTTCACAGGAATTTTACAGGAAACAGTTCAATTCCCGCAGGAATCGGGAAAAATTCCCGCATTCCAAACAGGGCCTTACAAGGGCATCTTTCCCAAATTTTGCCGAGCCCAACACCATTGCTTGTAACATGGCAATGGCATCACAGTTGTATACAGGAGCAAATACCACATACCACATGTTCATGAAAGATGCATCGGTTGCAATGGCATCCACAAATTTCACCAACTACAACAATATTTGTTAGAGCTTGTAATCTTGTTTTCAGTTTAGAAGTCATAGTCGTGTACGAGTCGGAAGTCGAAGTTGTGTACGAGTCGTCATGGTCGTGTACGAGTATGAGTCAGGCTATCGTGTTCGTGTTGGAGTCGTAGTCGAGTTTGCTTCGTAGTCGTATAGCTGGGTATAAAAAGGCAGAGCCATTGTACCAAGAGGAGAGCACCAAGTTGACGCGATGTAGTCGAAAGGAGATCGCAGAGCAGAGCGCGACCGGTGTGGTCGTAGGCGGTCGGGGAGATCGCAAAGAAGAAGAAGACCGGTGTGGTCGCAAGCGGTCGAGGAGATCGCAGAGAAGAAGACGACCAGTGTGGTCACAGGCGGTTGAGGAGATTGCAGAGAAGAGGACGTCCGATGTGGTCGCAAGCGGTCAAGGAGATCGCAGAGAAGAAGACGACCGGTGTGGTCGTAGGCGGTCGAGAAAATTGCAGAGCAGAGGGTGACTGGTGTGGTCGCAGGCGGTCGGCGTGATCGTAAAGCAGAGGGCAGCTGGCGTGGTCGCAGGAGGTCAGTGTGATCACAGAGGTTCACAGACATGGTTGTAACCTAGTTATGACCACGGTGAGCAGAGGATCGTAGACGTAGTCGTAAACAGAGTTACGACCATGGCGATCGAGCGGAGGTGTCCACAGGAGTAGCAGACGTGGTCATAAAGAAGTTACGACTTTGGTCACAAAGTAGAGGACGTGGTCGTAAACGGAGTTACAACCACGGTGACGAGTGGAAGTGTCCGTAGGTGCTGAAGATGTGGTCATAAAGGAGTTATGACTACATCGTAGTGCAGAAGCTGTGGTCATAAGGGTTACGACAACGGCAGTCAACAAAGCCTTTAGTGTGGTCGACAGAATCGATGCGTGGTTGTAATCGAGTACCAACTACGGTGATCAATTCTACTACATGGTCAAAGGCAAAAGCGGTGAACGTGATTGTAACTTCAGCTGAAGTTTACGACTACGTGGTCGGAGCAGCGAAGAGTAATCGGAGAGATCACAATGTGGTCGTAACGACTGTCAGCGTGGTCGGTGAACCAGCAGAGCGGTCGTAATGACACAGGAGGTGGTCGTAGCCTCTTCAACGTAGTTGTACGACTACAGGAGGTGGTCATAGCAACTAGGTGGTGGTCGTAAGATCCTGGGAGCAAACAGGAGGACTGTAACAATACTCCCGGTAACTTGAGAGCAACATCACAACTATAAGGCGTAAGATATCTTATCATCTACTTTTTGTTATGTTTTAGTATTAAACACGGAGGAAGTAAACAAAATTTACTCAGGTTCTCTACACAGCATAAAAATATAAAGATCCTAAAGTAATATCACACAGGAGGAAGGAACAAGAATACTTACCAAGGAGATGAACATTGGAGTAGATCAGTAGGCTATAATTGAGGATGTGGCGGTAGATCATGCCGACGTGGTCACGGCTAGGGGTGCAAACGGGTCGGATTCGGACGGATATTGTTGTTACCATATCCTAACCCATATTTTTTTCTCCGGATTCGGTACCAATCGGATTCGGTGCCGGATCGGTCGGGATTAACCCGAGCCGTTTGCACCCCTACTTGTTTGTAAGGAATGCATGCAGTACAGCAAATGGAGTAGGAGGACGTACTGTCAAGAACTTGATGTTACTACTTAATAGCTGATGTGGAAGATTTTATTTTACCATTGCAAAAGAAAATGAAACGTCAAATAGTAGCACTAACCTGAAATCAAACTTGAAGACGTATCGGATTCGGACAGATATTACTGTTACCATATCATAACCCATATTTTTTTCTCCGGATTCGATACCAATCGAATTCGGTGCCGGATCGGTCGGGATTAACCCGACCCGTTTGCACCCCTAGTCATGGCGGAAAGGTCCTGAGGTCGGCATTCAGCACCGCTTACTGCTTTCACGACGTGTGTACCAATCTTACAAAGCTAGCTGCAGCTGAGAAAAGTCCGTGAAGTTGGGGGTGACCTCCGCTGATGGCGACTGCCTGTGCTAGGAGCGAGCTATACGATGTCAGGACTGGGGATTGAAGTGTTTGGTCAAAGCTACTATGCATCCTTATCTTGTGCTTGGTTTTTGTTTTCAAGAATCTTTTGTTTTTATTTATTGCTCAGTGGATGGAGAGAGAGGCTTTCAGTTCAATTGATGGAGAGAGATTGGCAGATGCAGGATTCTGGGGGAAAAACAGAAAATGGAAAAGTACGGCCGTTTGCTGTGGGAGGGTGGGCAAGAGCTGCAGATTCACCAAAAAAATCAAAGCTAGTAGAAACTTGCCACCTAGCGAGAAACAGGGAAGGGAATAGGAAAAGAAAATGGAGAAGCCGCGTCCAGTCTACAAAATCAACGGACAGGTCTAGTACAGGGGTTAAAGGGAATAGGAAAAGAAAATGGAGAAGCCGCGTCCAGTCTACAAAATCAACGGACAGGTCTAGTACTGGGGTTATCTAATTTGTTCAGTTTGTTTCAGACCACTCGAATGCCTTACCGCTAAGTACAACATCAGCTGTGCAGTCCGAGTGATATCGACATTTCGAGCACTGCAGTTAACTTACGAAATGTTACACGTTCAAGATGAAGAAATGGCACTTATGGAAGATAAGAATTTAAATTTGTCTACTGCTTTTACTTCATGGGGATAACAGTTTCAATACAAAAGAGAAAAAACTTTTTGGAATTTAAATTTGGTAAAATTGGTTTAGTGACACTGCCCATACCCTTTATTACCACCCAAAGATCACCTAGTGTTGGACCCGAAAATTAAATTCCGAATCATATATGTCTATCCTGCTAGCCTCATGAGAAGTAACTAGCACACACATAGAACATCCTTGCATCATATCCATACACGAGTAAATAGAACAAAGTAACACGTAATAATAAGTGATTTAGCATAAACCTACATGATAAAGTTTTACACAAATGGACTGACTAGCTAAATAATTCACATAAAAGAGTATTTGCAGAAAACATAAGCGATATATAAGACAAAAGGGCTCTCATGATATGCCACGAACCTACGGGCAACCGACTAGGTCAACACCCCAGTATTCGGTATCATAATTACCAAATTCCACAATATAAAAGTAGCCAACCAAGTTATCTTCTTCCGCTTGCTCTGATGATATTCAACAAGCAATTGTAAGTACAAAAATATACTCCGTAAGACTTTAAGCAAAGATATTAGTACATACAACCTATATCAACAGAATGGTTGTCCTATCTACATTACTTTACACAAAGCGAGTTTTTATTTGTAATAGACTTAGAAATTTGTAAAGAGCAATTTGTAAGAACAATTGACATTAATAAGAAATAACACGTAATAAATAATAATACATAAATACATGAATCAAGTGACATTCCTTCATCACAACATTCACAATGGTGATCGTTTGCCATACTTTTCTAGCATGAATTCCAGCCATCCATACCATTCCCAAAACCAATTTTTAGATAAATAAAAATGTACAAAGTGTGGTATTACCAAGCGATGTCTATAACTGGGAACATAACTATTCGAATAGATTGATATCACACTTAAAATTAGCCAATTATACTCAAGTACTAGATTAAAGTCAATCTTAAAATTTTAAAGATCACTTTAGGCCTTATTTTAGCAAAGCAAGTCCTGCACTAAAAGCCATCTGCAACTGCCTCCTAATCTTCAGCCAAGTTCTAACTTAGGAGCCATGCACAACTGCCTCTTGAGTTTTAACCAATTTGAGTTATTTTTTCTTTGATCTTAAACCATTGTTAACCATCTCAAGCATTACACTTAAAAAGAATGGTCTTGGTCATACAAAATTTCTCTGAGTTCATGCCAAGTGCAATGGCAAGTAGTCTCATAAAGAAGAATTGCTGAGATACTTGTAGGAAATTATGTTTTAGCACAAAAGAGATCATTTTATCAAGTTAGGCACTAGTTCAATGAGCAAGTCATGATTTAGAAATGAACTAGCAAAGCACTAGATAAAGCTCAATATGTAGGAACTCTCCCTTCGGCGTCGAGTCACCTATCAGTCACCCTCTCGCCCTCTGGGGTCAAGTCGTCTAACTCTCACCCTTCAGGGTTGGGTCTGCGACAACTCACCCTCCGAGACCTAGTTGCCTATCACTCACCCTCCTGGATTGGATCTATGATAACTCGCCCTCCGGGGTTGAGTCACCTATCACTTACCCTCTGGGGTCGGGTCTGCAACAACTCGCCCATAGAGGTTGACTCACCTAACACTCACCCTCTGGGGTGAGATCTGCGACGACTCGCCCTCTAGGGACAACTCGCCTATCACTCACCCTCTAGGGTTGGGTCTGCGACAACTCACCCTCTGGGGTTAAGTCGGTTATCACTCACCCTATGGCATTGGGTCGATGACCGCTCACCCACCGGGGTCGAGTCTTTATGGCCTTACACCCACTGGGATGATGTCCTTGCCTCCCCGATAGACCAACCGCTCACGAGCTTTGTTCCGAGCGCCAAGTTTTCGTCAATGGGAGATAGCGACCTTCTCGCCTTCCTAACATACTAGCCGCTCACACGCTTCGTCCCGAGTACCAAGTTTTTTCCAATGCAAGACGACGACCATCGTGCCTCCCCGATGGACTAGTCGCTCGTGCAATTCGTCCCGAGCGTCAAGTTTTTTTGGTGAGAGACATCGACCTTCCCGCCTCCCCGACGGACCAATCGCTCGCGAGCTTCGTCCCGAGCACCAAGTTTTTTTCAGTGAGAGACGATGACATCCTCACCTCGCTGACGGACCAGCTGCTCATGAGCTTCTTCCCGAGCATCAAGTTTTTCCGTTGGGAGATTGCAACCTTCTCACCTATTCGATGGCCTAGTCGCTCGCGAGCTTCATCCCAAGCGCCAAGTTTTTCTGGTCAGAGACAGTGACCTTCTCGCCTTCCTGATGGACTAGCCGCTCATGAGCTTCATCCTGAATGCCAAGTTTTTTCCAATAGGAGACAGCGATGTTCTCGCCTCCCCAAGCGATTAGCCGCTCGCGAGCTTCATCACGAGCGTCAAGTTTTTTTCAATGGGAGATGGCGATGTTCTTGCCTCCCCGAGCGATTAGCTGCTCGTGAGGTTTCTGATTAGGGATGGGGTAGCAGAATACCCCTAGTAAGAATTTTTTTGAACTTCTTTCAACATTAGGCAAGCAACAATAGCACAAGCCTGGTAGACGATACATGCAACTGCAGTCCCTTAGCACCTTTGCTGGAAAGCGTTGCGCAGTTGCTAGATGAAGCAAAGGCATCCTAACGCCATCCCACACCAGTCAGTATCTGAGCCAAATCATTCCTTGTGCAAAAATAAGTCCCAAGCGCCAGGTTTTTCCCAATGGAAGATGTGCATCATCATCCGAGCTCAACATCCACCACGCACCACCTTCCCAGCTCAGATCGACTCCACTGCCGGTAATGCTATTTGGGCTTGACCCGTTACGATCCACCCACGACGGTCGAACCTTGCCATGCATCGAGGTGAAAGTCCAAGCTAGAGATGGTACATTTAGCCATGGTGTCATCGTCTTCCTTGTCCTCTAGGACGCCACCCCTAAACCAGGTCCGCGTTGCGCTAGAGACAACGTCGATGTCACTTCCAAGAAGAAGGTTCACTGTGACTACTGCCTCGGCCCTTCCAGCACATCTATGAAGCTTTTCAAGCATCTTCAAAGCGATGGTGTGACCTTGACACGGTTCAATCAATCTTAAAGGCTTCCCTTTGGCTGAGCTTCACTTTGTCTCGATTGCGTCTCCCTAACTATGGACTCTCTCTAACTCTACAGATAACCAAATGATAACCAAACCATCTTCTTCCGTCGAGGACCACACCCCAGTTTGCAAAGTACTTTGTGCCTCGCAGTCAATGCATCGATGGGTTGACCACACAAGCATCACCGAATCAACCACCTTGCATTCGGGTGCATATCTCCTTACCCCAAAGGTCGGCCCTCTGTGAGTCGAGAACTCCTCGTGAGGTCATACATAAGGCGAGTTGAGTATCTAGCACTTATGTGCACACCCACTCACGCCACGGGCGACCCTTCTAGGTGTCGGTCATAGGCGCTTCAGCACACGTCTCCTCGCCTCACAGGCAACTCATCAGTCCCTAGTACTTCATGCCCCAACGCGCTCCTAGTCGTTGGATTGGTTCACCTAGCAAGGGGGTAACACTCCATGATGGCTTCGCCTCCGTATAATACGTCTCGGCGTACATGGCATTCCCTTGACCAAGCTCAACTTGACCTATCAGCATTTCCTAAGTTAGGCATGCCCATTAGATTGATCGTTTTACATCGACAAGTGCCAGCATATCACCTCAACGCAGTGTGATTAGCCTTAGGAGTAAGCTAGATCCTAAGGGCAACTTATAACTTCACTCGCCTCCTCCTCCCATTATATAAATAGGACTCCTTGTAAGTGGGGAAGGGGAGGCTATTGATAACCCTAGATACTGATATCAAAGACACTTGGTCATTAGTGTGCTCGTTGAGTCCCTCCGCATCCTCGGCGGTCTCCACATCCGACCGGGAGTGCTTCTAAGTTTACTGTCCAATCTCGTTTCGATGACAATAACCAAGTCCAAAACTCATCTGATGATAATCTAAAAATACAAATGCCAGATTATACAAATTAGGGTAGGTCATGCCACATACATAAGCTTCAGTCCACTAGGAAATCACCAAAAGTTTCACAAGATCCTAAACTATCTAAGACTAGAGTGAATCTCATAAACATAGTATGAGAATAGTGTAACTTAACTCTAAAAAAATAAAGAAGCAACATCATATGCACTCTTCAAGAATTAAGAAATAGCATCAAAGACTTGGTCACAAATTAAAAACAAGTAGAGAACATGAGCTACGCTAGCTGGAAACATGCATCTTTGGCCACTGATCCAATTGTTCAAACCCTGCAAGTCAAATCCAAGGTGAATGGCAAAGAGCTGCAACCCAGGGGGCAGATGCCAACAAAGGCCTGTGGAGAGCTCTGTGGACCAAAGTAAGTGATGGCCTCCCCTTTAGTTTTTGGTGTTGGGATATGGGTAGACTACACTAGTGTAGATTAAAATTTTAGACACACGGTGCAATCGAAGTAGAGTTGAAACGACCAGTTCAATGTAGCTCGTGTCGGTGCAGTGGAAATAGTCGATCGTCCTCTGGCCAACTGTCTCTTCCTCGTGATCGTCCCAATCAGTGTTGCAGTCGCATCAGTGCCTCTACCGAGGTCAACACGTCCAAAGATGGAATGTCATACGTTGATGTGCTAGCATCAACGCGCACATCAAGGGTTCTGAGAGGTGACGGTTAAGATTCCGATGGGTGTGTTTCAAGTTGCCTTCCTCAGCCTCGCACCTCTCTTAATATATAGCCTCCAATCAGATCCTTATTCGATACGATTAGATATTGTATCCAACTCGAAAATCTTTTGACTGAATCTTTATCCAATACGAGTAGAGATCAAATCCTACTTGAAGAATCTCCGACCGGATCCAATACGAGTAGAGATCGTATCCTACTCAAAGTCTATCATCTGGACCTTTATCGTTCTAACCCATTAAGTGTGTGACTCTATAGGCTCATGTATATTCGACCATAGGCTGAAAACTTCTTTTCAGTCTATAAGTCGGTATGAGTCTCTAGCAAGACATGACTCCCAAATATATATAAAGATCATATCGGACAAACCTATATAGTGCTTATGTACCGATCGATCCCTTTGCCTCACGATAACATATCGAACTCAAGGCAAGAAGCGTACCATCCTATGATAGCTCGATACTTCACTTGAATCTATAGTGGATTACTCAGTTGTTATTAACTCCTCAACTACATTCGGCATAGTCATGCACTTCTTTAATCTAACCACATTAAGGGGCCCAAAGATATCTCTCCCATTATATCGGATGGGCAAATTTCATCTTGATCGCTCATATTACTCAATATGTTTCATTGTAAATTAAAAGTTGCCTTTATGACCACCCAGTTATGGAGTAGTGTTTGGTAACCCCAAGCAAACTATTACACATATAGAAAACTATGACAATCTCAAGTCTAAAGATCCTATATATATTATGTATAAGACCAACTAATGGCACTTAAAAATATAATAATTTCCACAATGTTCCATGGTAGATCAATCCAACACCATATTCTCTAACATATGTCCATGTTATTGATTTGATGTATCCATATCCATGATATGTGAAACATGATCATCAATCAATATATGTGTTTATTTATAAATTATAATTATTCCATATAATGATATAAAATCAGAGATAATTCAGAATTACATCAAAATATGAATAAAGAGTTCTACGAACAAATCACATACTTGTTGATCAATAAAAAAACATTTATTCATACGATAAAATAATATATTATTCAAAAGACTATAAACATAAAAGTGATACAATCCTCTCCATAATCGCTCTAAGGCATATCACTAACATTTGGTAACTCATATATGCATAATTAGGAAGCCAAAGGTTTATACTATGTATTAGTCTATTCCTCTCTAATCCGTCAGTTCTCAAGTTTCAAGGTTACATTTGAAAATTGATGCTTCACCATAGACGGCCTATCCTTAAAAATTTTCTCAAGCCCCACTATTAGGCCAGCCACTAACAATGCTAACAAGATGACGAATTTGCACCACTGCACCAACACGATCGGCCGGGTTCTTTTAGGCTAAAAGTTAGTTTATGTTTTTACTGTCTACCGTAACTAGCTTTTAAACGGTACTTTTTTTAAAAGCAGAGTAAATAGAAAAATTATAGTAAAAAGTGCAGTGAATTTAGCTATACTAGTCAAAATCACATACAACTATTTCTTTCTGCGTATTGCATCTCGCGAATATCTAGAATTCAAATATTTAAGTCATAAGACATAAGTTGTCAGTCTAAAAAAACCCACCCATATATGTAAAGAAGTGAATTCGGAACAACCGGCATCAGCGTTAGGACACACCTGGGAAGTGTAGGCATGTGCACGTATGAATTCTTCTATGGCTTTGGATTTTAATTCTACAATTACTGAAAACTTGCAGAAAAAAAAAAAGAATTGCCATTTTACCAATTCACCAATAGAGATGCTGACGGCAATATTCTCTTTCCGTGAGCAGTAGTTCAATAAACATAAATAACATTCTCCTAGTCAAACAGACACTTATTTGCAGTATTTAGTTGCAAAATGAAGAAACAAGTACTTGTTGCATCGCATCTAATAAAGCAATGGAAGCAAACGCAAAGTAAACTTCATCAGTAAAATTGTTATTTACATCTTTGATCAACTGCTAATATACGAAATAGAAGCAAGCATATGCAACAAAATAATCAATAATAGTATTTACTAGAAGTAGAGAACGAACTATAAGGAAAAACATTATACCAGGATCACCTCCCGGATGACCGACGTAGAATGGAACCAGCGCATAACCCATAATATCTTAGGGCCCAGACTCTGCAAAGGGCGGGTGGGCCGGTAGGCAGTCAGAGTGTGCGGAACCATAAATCAGGCAAGCGAATTTAAAGGAGAGTAAAGTCCTCTGTTTGATGGGAGGAACCACTGGGTTGATCACGACGAGTGTTATTCAATGGAAATGTTTGCAATGGAATGATTCTTTCCTTGAGAAAATCGTAGGACAGCTATCTCGACTTTCAGTTTGAAGAATGCCATGTATTTTACGTCAAAAATGTATGAATTTGTACTTTTGGAAATTATTTATACGAACTAAAATGTACCACTTTAATCCCACACTTAGATGGTAAATCGCATAACAAAAAAACTCAAAAAGTCGATATAAATTTTCTATGTAGGAAGTTTGAAACTAGTAACAACTCAAAAAATATATTAATGCCAAACATTTTTTGATTTAGTTAAACAACATAGATGGTTCATGCAACAGTCTAACAGAGGCTGGGCCAGATCAAAATTTAATCAAGGCCTCAAAATAACAATGACAAACAAAATGAAGACGAATTCACTGGCCACCACAGTTGTAATTTGGGGACCACTTGTGACGAGAGAGAGATATTGGCTAACCAAAATATGATGAAGTGAAGGCAAATTCAATGGCCACCAAAATTTGGTCACCAAATTGGGGCCAAAATTCTGTTGGCCAACTCAAAGTCATTTTTGACCTACGCTCCAGAGTTACATCTCACCTTCCCTCCATTATTCCCCTTCCCTCTCGTTCCTCCCATTCTCCCTATGCTCCTTCCTTACTTTCACCCCTTCGGTATATCCATTTTCAGGAACTCCTTCAACACCAAGTCAGATCTCCTCAATAGTAAATCTCCAAAAGCACACATCGTGGACTAACCTGGACATTAAGCTCTGACAAGCTAATTCCAAAACCGATTAACAAAGTAAAATTTGGCCTGATCCAATCCCTACCCCATACATTAACTGACCAAGTGTGTTCAATCTCTCTGATGGATTGTATTTCTCATGGAATAGACACACACAGAGCAGCATATCAAGCAGCAGAAGCTTCTAGCCATGCTTAAGGCTTAAGCTAGTTTGGGGTCCTCAACATGTACATAAGAACTAGTAATCTTGTTTGGAAATTCATTTCATAGTGCAGGAGTAATCTTCCATTACGATGAAATAAAATGAATGAAATATCTAGATAAATGGTGTGTACATGTGAATATTAGCAACATCAACTAGGATACAAAGAAACTTTGTTTAAAAATAAGAATGGACACAAGGGTCCAAGACGGTAGACTTCTAAACATCTTAAAAGGTATACTACAGAGATTTCTCTCAAAAGAAATGAGACAATTCCTCAGGCCAATTAGCACAGAAGTCAGACTGAGCATTAGCCATCCTATCATAGTATCCCAATCTTTCGCCTCTGGCCATATCAAAGCAAATTCAAAATGGGAGTTTTCCTTCAAATACATGGTTAAGCTAGATCAAGAAGTCCATTTGAATTTTGCCATAAGGACATGACTAAATGAACATTCTATAGAGATCAATAGCACGAATGGCGAGCATCACAAAAAATAATGAAGAAACTTAAACATGCTAAGTGATTTAGCAGAGGCCTGTCATGGTTGAAGTAGTTGGTTGACAACAGTATTCATTCTGTTTCTAGGACCTTGACAATGATAGACAGTATGTATGCTGTGCCACTTAATATTGAAGGGTTTTGACCAGTGTCCAGTGCTAACTGCCAAAGAGTAACAAAACTCTTAACAGCATAGATAAAAATAATGGGAGTTTTTTAAGTCCTTGTTAACAAACTATGCCTTGTTCTCCCATATTGCTCTTGAATCTTAAATTTCAAAGCGTTTAGCTAATGATTATATGTTGGAGCAATGGTTCAAGAAGCCTTCTTGTGGAAACAATAACCAACAGATGGAGGAAAAAGCACTAAGATACATGTCAAAGAAGGGTTTCACTAAATCGTACGGCTACCAGCCTACCAGAAAAGAAACTGTAAGCCCCTTGGAGAACATGAAAGAAAAAGTTTGCACTGACATTATGTCCCACAGTCAAACAGAAGGAAATTTGACGAGTAATCACAGTCAGGTCTAGGGACAAAATTAAACAAGGTAACTAGTGTGGCTTGAAATTGACTGATATTGTGCGCAATTATAAATCCAGACCAGCTTTTTTAGCATAGTTTTCATAATTGAAAGATGCTTTACAAAAATGTACGACTTGGGATGACTTGAATTGAAGCATTATGCCACATATAAGCTTGCTTTCTTTTTTTCAAACAAACAGATAGCAGATCTAGATATTCCTACTTAGAGATTTGCATCAAAATTCAGGGAGCCCAATCTGAACTTGCTCTGGTTCAGCACTGCACTAAATCATACAAGTCAAGAAAACAACCTCATCAACACCGCCAGCGTTGTCCCAGCAAGAGCTCAATGCCCGGCTCCACAACATGCCCAAACCATCGACGGCTCTCCTCCACGTCCAACCCAGACACTCGTGGCAGCCTTGTCCACGCACCGTCCACCGCATCAAACATCACCAGCCTCCCGTCCACAGCATTGTACAGGCAAACAATCCCCATTCTTTCCGCAGCCTGAAAATGCCAGAAACTACCATGCCTACCGGCCACCAACTCATCAAACACATCTGCCGGCATCGTAGCCACCTCCCTCCATCCCACCCCCTCCTCCTCGTCGTCCAACCGCCACACCACCACCCGTTCCACCTCCCCGAACCTCTCCACCCCGCCTACCAAGAATAGACACCCGTCGAAAACAAACAGGTGGGCCGTCGTGAGGCCGTGCGGCATCACAACCGGCAGCACCCCCCACTGCCACGTCGCAAGATCGATCACAAGAAGCGCGTCAGGGCCGCGGCCGAGCACGAACAGCCGGCCACGGTCGCCGGCGACCGCGGCATTGCCGAGGAGCGCGAACGGCAGCGGGAGATCCCCCCGAGGCGCCCACCGAGGGGAGGGATCTGCGGAGTCGAGGGTGTAGGAGCGGACACCCGCGCCGGTGGTCACGGCAACGAGGGTGTACTCGTTGCTGGTGGTGGAGGAAGAGGAGGAACGGGGGACCACGACGGCGAGGAGGTAGGAGCTAGCAGGGAGAGGCGGGAGGCGGAGCAGCGAGGCGGCGGTGACGAGGAGGGAGGGGGAGGCGGAGGAGACGAGGGGAGGGGGAGGGGAAGAAGAATCGAGCGGGGGCGAACGGGGCACGGGGATGATGCGGCTGGAGAGGGGGTGGAAGGCGAGGCGCGGGGAGAGGAGGAAGAAGGCGTCGAGGCGGTGCGGGGAGAGGAGGGCGTGGAAGGCCGGGGAGCGGAGGAGACGGCGGAGGGCGCGGGAGACGGCGGCGACGGGGAGAAGCGCGGTGAGCGGGAGGAGGGAGAGGATGCGCTCCTGGAGGTGTATCGGGAGCGCGTCCCACGGGCAGGCGGCCATGGTCGGGGATGGATGGGTGGATCGCGGTGCTGTACTGGGGAGACGAAATGGAAATGGGAGAATCAGAGGAAGAAGAGAGAAGCCTGGCTCTCATGTGGCCCGAGGCTAGGTGGGGCCTTCTGTCAGAGAAAAAGAGAGAACAACCCCTTTTTTTATGCCAATAAAGAAAAGAAAAGTTGGAAATTTCACTGCCGCACGCGTGCCCCTCTCTCCGGTGATGGCTCTTGGTTCTTCCACCAATGATCGCCAGCCAGCTCCTAGCTGCTCGGAGAGTCCCCCATTTGCAACGATGGCTCTCATTCCTTCCACCGCAGGAAGGCTTCCCCTCCGTCTCGCTGTAACGTCCCCATTTTTAAGAACAAAGTTATTATATATTTCATAATAGTATAAAAGCTTAGTTACAAATAAAACAATATTTTAAAAAATTAATTTCATTAAAATAAGACCTAACGGTCAACTTTAAAAATTTTAATAGGCGTCTAAGTCCTAAACTTAACTTACAATCAGAAGAACCGAAGAGAGCTCCCACAAAAACGTTTGAGTGCGGTCATAACCCTAACATGAATACTTGCAACTTTCTTTCTTCTTCTGATCTCTGTGTTGGGAAAGGTAAAATAATATTGAGTACAACCAACCATACTCAACAAGTCACATGGGGAGATGTTATATAGCTACTTGCTAAGATTACCAAAAGATAGAGATATATGGGTTTTACCAAGTATTTGTGGATGCAGTTTTATTCATAAATATTTTTTAACAACGAAAAACAATACTTCTTAAAGAGTCGAGGTTTCATACTTGATTACTAGATTTCAACATTTCTAAATTATTTCCAAATATACTTATGCTTTGCTATTAGATTCACCCATTAAAAACAGCTTCATTTACCGGAAGCACGGTGTATTCGAATACCATTAATCATAACTCTACAGAGCTACTCAGTTTTACTAACAAGATCTCTCAATTCCGATGTCCGGGTTCAAGAAAACAAGATTTTTCACTGCTCAATTCTTTATATAGTCTCTACCCAGTAGGTTTTTGTTCTCAACAAACTCAAGTGGCCCACACGGCCTCACCCGATTTGTCGCAGCCCTACCGTTGTATGGTTAACCACCTCCCATACGAACTCTCCCTCGTCTCCCTCCATCTTTTGTAAATATTCAATCGAACTTGAGCAGTTACTAGACCAGGTTTGATGAATCAACGCTTGTGGTTGGGCAATCGCTATGTTCTTTACTTGGTATAAGGTTCTAATCCTTAGTTTTTACTGAGGTAACTTCCACACACAAACCCATATTTCAGTGCCCACTGCACTGCCACCATTCTCGTCCAATCCTCCACCCTAGGATAAAGTTATGGGACTCGGCCAATTCATGGCCTCCCGCGATCCTTTCTCATCCAAGAACTATTTTTTTAAATTCTGACAGTAAAGTTTTAAGTCTCTTAGCAGTGGAAAATTGTTGCATTCCAGAATTACCATGGTTACTTTCTATAATATATTTAATATTACTAATCTTGTCAAGGTGAATATGGCTATCAAATTAAATATAGCCTTTTCGGGTGATGGGATATAACTAATATCATGTCATTCTAAACATTTTTATACATGAAATAACAACTTATAAACAACATAATGAAAGTATTGATAATTAAATAATTTAAAAGAATGTAGGTTCAATACGTTCAAAAACTTGTGACTTGCCTTGTGGATTTACAATTTCAACGATTTCGAATTCTTCTGATTCTTGAACTTGAGCTTGAGCTTCTTTCTCCTGGTCTGATTGGATTTCAACGTTAGAAGCTAACGCAAAACAAAAGAAAATAATTCAATCCCATGCTCGAAGGGTTGAGCTAGGGACATAGAAATCAAATAAAGAAATAAAGGCCAAGAAAAACCAAATAAAATATGTTTTGGGTTTATAGGTGTCTAAACGGATCTGAGGGATGAATAGAGGGGTTCGAAACGATCGTAATGGGTGTGTATATGTATTTTTTGTTTTGGTGAACAGTAACGGATCTAGGCACTATTCACTGCAGGTCTTATTACTCACACTCGGAGAATTCTACAAGTACTCAGGTGGTCAGCAGTATCGGTAAGGCTAAAAGTCGTGGTTGTAACTGGGTTACAACTACAGAAACCGAGCACTTAGTGTGGTCATAAACCACAACACAGTCATAAATTGCATCATGGTTGTAAACCATAGCGTGGTCGAAAGGCACATCGTGGTCGTAACAACTACCGAGTAGCTGAGTGCGAAGTCAATAGTGGTCGCACAGTGCACGAGTTGGTACTGAGATCGCACGGTGTCCGAGCAGTTGCGGGGTTTGGATGGGGTCCGGGTGGCTTAAGGGCATCGAACGGTGTACGAGTGGCTTAGAAGCATCGGATCACGTCTGAGTGGTGTTGCTCAGGACTTGAAACGACACGATCGAAGTCTCTCTCAACCACAAGGCGGTCGAAGACTTCAAGCGGCGGAGTTGAAGCAGGGGAGCGGCTAGAAATTTTAGGCGATGGGGTGATCGGGAAATTCGTGGTCAAAACATCAATCGACAACCATGGGTAGGTTCCTGGTGTCTGAGGGTTTCCATTTTGAGATTCGGTGACAGCTGGGGAGTTGGCGTTCGCCGGCGGCAAGGTCTCCTCGCTTCGGGACGTTTGACTGGCACAGGGCTTAAAGACGGGTTTAGAGGATAATAGCATTAGGATTTAGGCATCTATGGGGTTGAAGAAAGCTCAAGGAAGTGCTGGCTCGGGTCGGGAATGGTTGTGTTGGGTTGTCCATGGTGAGGCTCCTTGGCTGAGTGATGGTGCTAGTCACCAGGGTAGGAGAGGTATGGCAAGGCTTCGGTGGTGTTTCTGGGAGTGTAAGGGTGCTATGGGTGGAAGTAATTGGAATGCAATTGATTGAATAGGTGGAATTGAAATTGCGCTTACTTTGGGGTCTTCAGGTGGTCGTTGGCAAGGTTTGGTTGAAAGCTTAATTGGGGTGTGGTGGTGGCTCACTGGATGCTTGAGCGATATCTGGAGGGGGGTCTCGAGCTTTTATAGCCGTCCCATGGTGGTTAGGCATAGGGGCGGGGCTAAGGCGGCGACTGCGCATGGCAGTGGCCGGGAAGGTGCGGTAGGGTGCAACGCAGCTAGGAGAGGGGAGGTGTAGGCTGCCTCGGGCGCGGCATTGCAACGGTCAAAGGCTGGCAAGGTCAACAGTGATAGAATGAGGGCAGAGAGTGAAGTTGGATGGCGGTAGTGAATTTTCCATGACAGCTCGACCAGGGGAGAGCTACGGGCGTCAAAAAGTGTGTCAGGTGTCAGGGCGGTCGTACATGACTTGGCAGTAGTTGGCGAGGTGGCAAGGCGGTTTGTGGTGCAAAACAGTCAATCGAATTTTCCGGTGCTCATCATTATTGGCTTCTTCATAATTATTAGGTTCTTCAGCTGCGACATAAAGCAATATCTCATCAGCCTGCACAGGTTCTGTTTGAGTATATATCTCACTAATACATCTCATCTTCGGTGTTCTATCTATTGAACGTTCCTCTATTGGGGTTTTAGTTATTTGTTCAGGTGATGCCTCATGGGCTTCTGTAGTTGCTCCTGCATTCGATGAACTTGTACTTTGAGGTGAACCTGGATCTTCATCTTCCCGGACTATGCTGTTAGCCTCTTGTGTGCCTGCTATTCTGACTTCAAAAGCAGTCCAGTTGTGTATCTTTCTTTCCATGCCTTGATGTTCCTCCCATTCCCAATGTTTGTCCTTCTAAAACACAACATCTCTATTCACATGAAGCCTCTTTGTAACATCCCAATTAGGGAGCTAGTGTAATTTCAAAATTTTTAAGATCTTTTAATCTTTTTTTTCTTTTCTAGTGCTTCTCAAAAAGTTTTTGGCAAAGTTCAAATCTCTCAAGTTGGATTTCTTGCCAAGAGCCCGATAGATAAAAATCAAAACCTTGGAATCAAAAATCGAAAGTGAAAATTTAAAATTTAGAAGACCCTAATTCCCTTGAAGTCTTGAATTCGAATCTAGAAATTTGAATTCCAGATATTCAAAACCAAGAGCAGAAACTAAAATCAATCCTTTTCATCTAATGTTCATATGCAAAAATTTACATTCTGAAATTCAAGGTTTACCTCTCAAAACTCGGCAATCCTAAGAATGCAATTGTTGGACTCAAAAATTTAAACCAAGTTTTCAAATTCAAAACCTGATTACCTATGTAAATCTGAAAATTAAAAATTCAGAGTTTTCCCTCAGATTTTGGGCCAGTCCATTTCCTTCCCTCTCCCGGCCCGCTTCCTTTTGCTTCCGGGCCGTTTCCTTTTCTTCTTCGGCCCGTTCGGCCTGCCTTCTCTTCCCCTCGTGTGGCCCGGCCAACCCACCCGCAGCCGACGCGCCTACCTCCTGCTGCCTTCGTCTCCGCCTCCTCCCTGTTCTGCCGGCGCGCCGCTCGCACCGCCTCCCCAGCCCGCGCCGCTCTCTCCAAAACAGCCCGCCCCGCTTGCTCCGCCCCCAGTTCCACCCGCCCCTGGGTTCCGCCATTTCCGCGCCGCCCCATGCCGCCGGACGTGCCACCCATGCCCCGCCGTACCCCTACTCCATGCCGTCGCCCATGCCGCCATACCCCTACTCCATGCCGTCGCCCATGCCACCGTACCCCTGCCCATGCCACCGCCGTACCCTCCCCCGAACGCGCGCTCGCCTATAAAGGGGCCAGAGCTCGCCTCCCTTCCGCTCCTCCTCCTCCTCCCACCGGCCGAGCACGGCTCGTGTCCGCCGCCATTACTGTCGCCGCTTCCTCCTCCCGCGGCCCCAGGCCGATTCCGCGCGGCAAGAGCGGCGCCTCGACGCCCCGAGGCCTTCCCCACCGTCGGCCGAAGCTCTCGGCCGCCCAAGCCTCTCCGCCACGGTCGCCTCCCCCGCACCGCCGCCTGCGCCCGTCGCCGGCTCGTCTCCGCCACCCTCCGGCCAGCTCGGCTGCTCAAGTATGTTCCTGGGGCGGTACTTGTGCTCACGCGCACCTCCCTTTGTTCCCCCTCTCCTTCGACCGCCGGCGCCCCGTTTCCCCCTCAGTGCCGATCGCCTAAAGCCGCCGCCCACCCGCCTTGGCGCCACCCCGGCCGAAGACCTGCCACCGTGAGCTTCCTCGCCACCTGGGCTTTCTATTTCACCGGTCACCGGGGCCTTCCCGGCCGCCCTTCGCCGGCGCCACCGCCCCCTTCCCCCTGGCCGTAGCCACCTCCCCTGTTTCGTGAGACACCCTTGCTCTGTGCTGGTTCCCAACCGAAGACAGCGCCCTCATTTCTGTTGTCTCCCTCTGGTATGATAGGTGGGCCCAACCAAGTGGCTAAGTTCTTAAGCAAGAAGTGCCTAGTGATCTGTGACCCCTTTTGCTAAATGCTAAAGTCTTTGTGTAAGAAATGTTAATGCATGTATTCTAATAAAATGAAATTATGACTAATAATGAGAATAAGAATAAGGACTTATTTATGAATGCATAATAAAAAGATTTATACAATTAAATTAACAACTTCACATTTGTAAATTTATACCAACCAAGATTTATAATCTAATCCTCATGTACAAGATTAATCAAGCTAAATCTATGCCATAAACTATTTTACTATTATCAGGGGACTTACAAAAAGTTAATCTAATAATAATAATATGGTTAAATGATTTAGTCATAAAGCTTGATAAAATATTTACACTCATTTTATCTTGTCTAAACCCATGACAAATGAGACAATGGCAACAAAAGTGATTAATATAAACAATTTGAATGGGTATATCATCAAATATAACATTTCAAGAATTTGAAACTACCCCGCTCGTTAAAATTTTCTCTCAGAAATTAGTAGGATGCCACGTAAAATATTGAGTGTGATTTACTCATCTCTAAAATCATGAGAGTTGCTTTCCCCAAAAGGGTTTAAAATATTGGTGGTACAAACCTTAACATTTAATAGTCGAGAATAAGTAATAATAAAAGAGATAGCTTTATTAAGAATATCTCTAAAAAGCCATAGCATCCCTTTTTAGTAAAACATAACCATTTGGCCATTTCTAACAAATTGGGTGATCAAGCAGAAATATTAACTTTACTCATAATAACGACTGGATTAAAATGGCCAACCCCATCATTTACTTAAGTTGCTAACATAATGATTTACTAAGTTGGTTGCTACCATCTCAGATAAGTATTGCCACATGAAATATCAAAGTTACACTGAGTACTTAAAAATCTCATGTAAGGCTTTCGCATCCTAAAATCACAAATTCTGTTCCTTTTTACTATCTTCACTAAACCTTTTTTTTATCTATCCGTAAGTCCTGCCCGACTCATGGAACTTCCTTGATAAATGTAAATCAATTAAGAGCAAGTCATCAAATAAAAGGGTCGAGCCTCTCCTTTTCCCAATCGGCTACGCAGATGGTTCCTGAAGATGCATCTTCACTTTTGATCCCTCGATCTCCTAAAATCTTCCCTCACGGTAAAGCTATTCAGACAACTCATTCTCCTGTGTAAATCCAGCTACCATTGTATTCACGGCACGCTAATCCGAAATCTCTTTCTATTCTCAAATCGTAACAAATGTATAATTTAAATTAAATTGGGCGTTTAAAGTGTTTGGATTTATTTGGCCTTTCTTTTCCTTGCCGCGTATTAGAATCCGAAGACTCGACGAGGCGACAGATTCGACCAAGATCAAGACTCGGGTAAAAGCGACGACTAGGAAGTTAAGATCGCTGACTAAGCAGGCTTTGATTCAGAGCAATCAAGGCCGTGGTAAAACAAGTGAGGCAAGTCATCACTTTGATCATATTGATCCTACATTTTATGCAAAACTATGTTCTTTTAACCTATCAACTTGCATGCCTAACTTGTTATGCAAATATATGTCAAAGCTTAAGGTAGCTACATACCCACTTGTTGTTGTATTAAATTTATTATGCCATCCTTTGGAACTTGAATCACCTGATCCTTGTCACCATAGATATTATTGATAACTTTACTAGCTATAAGTCTTATTAAATGCCATGCTAGTCTTGTCAAAGTCCAGGGCGCTAGTTGCTCTGATCATCAATCTCTAAAAACATAAGAACTTGTTTTGGGGCAGTCACGGGATGTACGTGACTGAATACTTTGTGACTATTTATTTTATGCTTCTCAAAACCCTCAAAACCTGCTATATCTGTTTGGGCGGGTGGTAAGAGTGGTTGGTGCGGAAGTAGCACGAGAATATGTGGTTTGTGGACTGAACCGCCCGGACGTAGGGGTGGAAAAAAGCTCGTTAGTGGGCTCGTTGGCTCGGTTCAAAATTGCTTCAATAATACTTGTTAATTGGTTAAACATTAAAATGAGTTGATTTCAAATGAATTTGAATTTTGCTCAAGCTCGGCTCGGCTCGGCTCGTTAGCTCGTTTCTAAAAATACTTTTAAATTATCCGTAAAATGATATTAAATCAAAATATGCCAATTTTAGAAAAAGCTTGATAAGACGAGCAGTTGGCTCGATATCCACCCCTACCCGGACGCATTAAGGACTTAATCCTGTGATGACTTCTTCGTGTAAAACAGTACAACCGCAAGTCTGCAAATTGCAACTTGGCTAAGTAAATCTATCGAACCCCAGAACTCATCTCACTGGTAGGGGAAAGGAGGATGCTACAAGAGCAAGAGAAGGCCTAAAGGGACACCGAGTGCAGGGTGAAGTTTCCAGTCGTGCTAGCGTTGTGGAGAGTTGCAGTCCGAATGCGCTAGTTTCCGTGGTTACATCCCGTGCAAAGTATGGGACCCACCGCAAGTGGGAGAAGCCCATAAAGTGAGATGACAAAAGGGGCTCGATATTTTGAACAGTTATTGTGATGATCTACTCAACCGCATGACTAAGGAATCGTGTGGCGCAACGAGCAGATCGTCTCTTGTGGTGAAAGTGTACAAACTCTGCAGAGTCAAAACTATTCGAATAGCCGTGCCCACGGTCAAGGGCGGACATTGGATTCTCCTCGAGTTAGTTCTATTTCCAAAAACCTTTGTGGGTGGGACAAGAACCTATCAGAGGGATGTACTCTGATTTCGAATTTTCCTGGAGGGACGTACTCCAGCGTGATTGATAGTATGAAAGTGGCATAATGATCAAAACCTAGCATAGGTGGATGGAACCATGTAATCGGTGGATGGAACCGACACCGCTATATTTACTGCACAATTTCAAACTCTTTAAAGCATGTTTATAAAATGCCAAGTCATAGGAATTTTAATTATGAGTATTGCAAATGTCGCACTAAGCAAATAAAAGAACCTCAAGCCTCCTTTGACAACCTTGCATCTATTATTATTGCATCCTGTGTGGTGGCTTGCTGAGTATTATCGTACTCATTCTGGCTTAACTGCCATCATTCAGTCAGAAAGGAAATAAAGTCAAGCCCTGCGATGCCTAAAAAGGGTCGACAGAGCTGGAAGACGATGAGGCCATGGACTAGGTCGCGAACCCCAGTTGGCTGCCTGTGGGCAAGTCCTGCGAGTCCCACTTGTGTGAAGTTTCCGCTGCTGCACTTTATCGTTTTCGGCCTAACCGGCCCATGAGTAAGTATTACTGTATTATTTACGCTTCCGCATGATATGTTTTTGATATACAGTAATGTATCTGTGAGCACTATCTACTGATCCAGGGAATAGTGTGGTGGAATCACAGAGGATCTGGGTTTGCTAACCCGAGGTCCGACACTCTTTTCAACTGGGCCATATAACATGTACGCCTTGCTACCCGGTTCAAAGCCTAGATATACCATCTTCTTGCTCTTGTCATCCAATTTCTTCAAGTGCTTGCTTGGTTTTACATGTGCTAAACAGTCAAATACCTTTAGATGCATGACATTCAGTGTTCTCAGTGTCCAAAGTTCATACAGAGTAACTCTATCAAGCACTCTTGTGGTGGCACAGTTAAGGAGATAAACCGATTACCTCATTGCCTTTGCCCAAAATCTCCTAGGCAAAAATCTGGTCTTTAGTAAACTCTGTGTTGTGGCCATCACAGTTCTATTTCTTCTCTCCACAACTCCATTTTGTTGAGGTGAGTACGGAGCTGTGAAGAACCTTGCAATGCCTTTCATTTCACAAAGCGAGTTAAACTCTTTTGATAGAAACTCTCCCCCCTGATTTGATCTTACAGCTTTGACCTTGTGATCTACTTCATTTTCTGCTAGTGCTATGAACTTCTGAAAACTAATCTTAGCCTCATTCTTGCCTTTTAGCATATACATCTGCATAGCTCTGGAGTAATCATCAACTACAAGCATGAAATATTGGTTTTCCGCATCCGTTTGTGGTGTGATTGGTCCACACAGGTCGACATGTACCAGCTCCAATGGGTGGGATGCTTTGAATTGTACTTGTGCTGGAAAAGGATTGCAAAATTGTTTTGCCACCAAACAACCTTAGCAGATCTACTCCGGATGATCAATTTTCAATGGGCCAATCACCATCTCCTTTTATGCCATGTTTTTGAGGCTTTGGAAGTTCATGTGACCAAATCTAGCATGCCACAACCATGCTGGATCATCTGCTAAGACCTTTAGGCACTTTGATTTGCAGGTTTCAATTGAGATCTTGTATAGTCGGTTTGCTGACCTATGCACTTTCATTAACAGCTGCTCAATCCAGTCAAACACCTTCAAATAATTGCTCTTTAGCTCAATTCGGCACCCCTCTTTGGTTAGCTGTCCTAGGCTCATGATATTGCGGCGAAGACTTGGTATATAATACACATCTGACACCAGTTTTTGCCCCCCATTCTTGCATTCCAAGAGAATTGTGCCTTTTCCTTTAATCTGAATAGTTGAGCCATCTCCAAATTGCACCACACCAAGTACTTTCTCGTCTAGTTCATAAAACATGGAGTATGTACTGGTCATGTGATTGCTTGCTCCATTGTCTAGATACCAAACTGCTGGCTGTACCTACGTCTTCTCTCCCTTCTCTATCAGATTTGGAAACACCTTCCCTTCATTCAACATTATCATTGTCGGCACAACTTCAGTATAGAGAGATAGTAGAAAAGTCAACTCTCCCATAGCTCTAATACCACTGTTGCAGCCTTTACGACTGCCTCAGGATCTCTACGACCACCTAGTAGCCGCTACGACCACCTCTTGTAGCCGTACGACCACACTGTGACCCCACCGATCACTCCTCGTCACTTCAACCACGTAGTCATAAACCTCAACCTAAGTTATGACCACGTTCACCACCGCTCGCTGCACTTCTTTCGACCACGGTCAATCACCGTAGTTGTAGCTCCTTACGACCATGCATTGATTCTGTCAACCGATGTGGTCGTAACCCTTTACAACCACATTTCCCTGTTTTGGTCACTTACGACCACACCTTCTCGCTGTGGTCATAACTCCTTTACGACTATGTCTTCTACTCTGTGACTGTGGTTGTAACTCCTTTACAACCACATCAGCTACTCCTGTGGACACCTTTGCTCGATCGCCATGGTCGTAACTCTGTTTATGACCACATCTGCGATCCTCTGCTTACCGTGGTCGTAAATCATTTACGACCACCTCTACGATCCTCCGTTCACCGTGGTCGTAAGTCATTTACGATCACATCTACGATCCTCAGTTTGCCATGGTCGTAAGTCATTTACGACCACATATGCAAACTCACAATGATACTTGATACTCGATAGTTTTCCAAAGCCAAATCACTCTTTCTTCTCTTCTCCTCTTTATTATTTTTTCTTCACCAACTCCCAGTTACATGACTCTACCTTTTATACCCTTATTCCACGACTTCTATTCGGGTACGACTACTACTTCTATTTGAGTACAACTACGACTACGACTTGAACTCAGCTACGACTATGAATCAAACTCGAACTTCGACTACGACAAGATTACCTCTGACATCCGGCCTCCCCAGCCTGGCCCTGGTCGGATCCGTCCTTGGCCCCCTTTGGATTCGTGGCCAGCCGCTAGGAATCGGCCTCCCCTCCTACTACTAAATTTTCCCTTCTTGATACTTTTAGTTCATGGTTTATGCTTGCTTTATTTTATTATTTGAGTTAATTTTCACACCAGAATGCGTGAAGGTGATGGTGGTATGGTACTACGGCTTGCTACGGTGGGGCTCGAGGCTTCCCACATGCTAGGGAGTGTGGTGGCTATCGGGCACGCCTGGTCTACTGACGGTGGCACGTCGCCACCACCATCTCACCTAGGGTATGCTCCTTCCTCCTCTACTCCCTTTCTACTCTCCACGACAATTATGTGGCTTGCTATGGTTGTGTGATATGTGTGAATGGTGATGCATGTGGTGTGGTCCCATGAAAGCGACGACAAAATTGAAAATGGGATGTGGGCTATCTTGCTGACTGATGGTCAGCGTGATTCGGGGAAAGAACTGGAGTTGGATTTTGTTAGTTGCTCACTTGGCCTGGTTGTGCTAGTGACTGGTTTGTGGTGGCTCGGTTGTCGCCTCCTCCTGGTGTTGTGGTCTCCTGGGCGTGCTACCTTGCTCCCTACTCCTCCTTCCTCTCAAATGGATGGATAGATTTGGTGGGAAAGGGAAAGAATGGATCTGAGGGATTTGGGGAAGATGGTGGTGTGTGGTCTTATTGGTGGTGTTGTCGTCGTCGATGGAATGGTTCCTCTCTCTTGTGCCTGGCTTGGACTCGGCCTTATCTCTTCCCTATGCTCTCCTGTGCTCGCCTGTGTATGCAGTGCTTCACTGTATAGGAGGTTTGGCTTCACTGCAGTGTCTTGCTGTGAAATGAAATTTTGGAATTGATTCACGTTGATTTTTGACATCAGATGATGAAATTCTACGGGTACGAGAGGTGCTGATTGGTCTCAAATGGTCTAGTATCTTAATGAGTGAAATGCCCATCTCGATAACTAATCTAGGGTTCTGACGGCAAACTAGCCTTTAGTTTCTTCTTTTGCTCGCTCTTTTTGGTATTTTAATATTTATTTTTCTCACAATTAATATTGCAGTTTATTCTTGAAATTTTTCGGTTAATTGTTAATGTTGTATGAGATATGCCCAATTGTAATTTAAATTCTGTAATTTATGATTAGTTATAATTGTGTTGTAATTATTTATATTTTAAATGATAAATTTGGTTGCGATCGAGAATTGTAAATTTGCTGCAATTCAAACGGTTATTATTGATGCAATATGGACTATTAATATATTTGTTTACTTCGAGGAGAAATTTTAATTATTGATTGACGGATATAATCGGTTTGTTGAAAATGGATTATAATGAATTAACTATTATAATACAAACTGTTATATTTTATTTGAGTTGCCAAACGTTTTTTTCTTGCCGCACGATTAATTGTATTTCCTTAGACCAGTGTATTATAATTGTATTAACTCCCAGCGATGAACTTTGTGAATGTACTCTATTTATTTACCGTTCTTAGGTTTTAATTTGAATAGATATACGGAAAAAGTATATATTACCTCATATTTTATTTATCAGTTATTTAATTAATTTTACTTAGCTTTATGATTCAACGCTTAAGGTTAATAGAAAATGTAGGGCGTTACTTCCACCAACGTTTCAAGCATGATATCTTCGGTCAAAATCAAACACAAAACAGATTAGTTTCGGAGGTTCTAGGTACAGAGCGTTCTGGTAAGAGAAGAAACCTTCAGGCATTAGTTGTACCAACTCGCTCATGAAATGAGCCATCCTACCATGCAGCAAGCTGTACAAAAAATAAATACGTATCTTCTCACATTTACTAATTTCTTCAGGCAATCTTAAACTAAAAAAATCCATAGAACTAGGACGCCGATGACTTCTACGAACAGAATGCGGGAAATAAACCCGCCTTTACATCTGACTGCCGACCTAAAGTCATCTTATCAATTTTATATACTTACATTCTGGAGTTTGAATGTCTCAACAACAACGCAACAAGAATGGTTTCTCCTAAATTAGCATGTGTTGATACTACGTTTCTTCCATTTGAATAACCTGTGTAGTAGAAGAGAAGACCGGCAATCTTGAGTTGACACCAAACAATTTTCACTTTTCAACAGGCATTACATATTTTGTTGTTCAGCGGCACATGTTGTTTGTTTGCATATGTACAGAAGATTATAAATAATTACAAGAACTAGAATGGTATAACTTGACATGACTGTCCTTAAAGCAAGTCACTTAGAATGGTATAACTTGACATGACCGTCCTTAAAGCAAGTCACTAGATCATTCTTAAATGAACTGAATCTTTTTTTTTCTATACCTACTTCGTCAATCGTCATCACAACTAACTCCATGCAAAAGGGATCCTTTTGTTAGGAAACCTGGACTCTATCCAGAGTCCTGATCTAATTGGGCACCCCACCGTAGACTATAAATAGGGCCCTAGACCCCCCTCATGATGTACCCCAGAGGCAATCTAAAGCAATAAAGAAAGACCAGGAGTTCTCTCTACCTCTCTGTGTTCAATCTATTATTCTGTGATTCTGTGATTGATTTGTTCTTGTTCTAAGCAGAGGAATCGCTCGGACTGGTCTCCAGCGTCGGTTCCTCAACACGTTATCAGCACGACTTCGCTCCGGTGAACGAGGTAATCATCGAAGCACAGATTGATTTTCTAGATCGCTTTTGAATTCGTTTTTCCTTTCGCGTTCTAGATTGGAATTCTACGGTGCAAATCCGCCCTAATCTACCGCGAGCAGACTTGCAGTCGCCGGCACAATGCCGATCGGTAGATTGTGAAACAGGGTAGATGTTGATTGCACTGTAGAACGATGCAAATCCGCCCTAAATCTACCGCGAGCAGATCTGAAATCGCCGGCACAATGTCGATCGGTAGATTATGAAAACGGGGTAGATGTTGATTGCATCATAGATTAAAACAAAATTTTGCATGATGTTGTCTGATCCTGCATGATCACGGCATAAGAAAATTTACATCGTTTTCTGCATGATCACTATGCGAGAAAATTCTTGCACATCATATTTCTGTTCGGGCACTGCGCATGAAAAAAAATGGAAGATTGGGTGGCGGCAGCCGCCGCGCCAGTATGCGCACGCCAGCCGGCGAGCAGCCAGCCGTGGACTCCGACGCGCCGCCGCGCCCGTACGCGCGTCGCCGGCCGCCGACCAGTAACCGATGCCGTCGGTATCCACGCCGCCCGAACGCGTTAGTCGCCGGCCGCTCGACTTCCCGGCCGTGTGTGCGCCCTGCACGGCGCCGGCGCGCGTGCCAGTTGGACGTGGCCCGAAGCCACCGTGCCGTTGCTCGCACAGCGCCGCCGGCCGCTCACCCCGCACGGCTCCACCCGAGCCGCATCTCGGGCTGCCGTCTTGGTAGACCGCCGGCCCGCACGCCAAAAGCCGCCGCTTCCCCGGCCTCCGGCCCCGCAGTCGCCGGCCCCTCCTCCGCTCGGCCCCGCAGTCACCGGCACCTCCTCCGCGCGGCCCCGCAGCCGCTGGCCTTCTCCGTCCTCGCCTCGCCGCGCCCCGCTGGCCTGCACGCCGCCACGCTCGCCTGGCCCGTGCCGCCCGGCCTCGGCCGGCTCCTTCCCCATGTACGCCGGCCAGCCGCCGCGCCCCGGTCCGCCGCCTCCCGGCCAGCCGCCGCGCCCCGGCCTTCCGCCTCCCGACCCGCACGGGAGCGCCCTGACCAGCCGCCGCCGCCAAAGGCAAATGGGGGTAGGGGAAACCCTACCCCATCTCTCGGTGACCGCACGCATGGGCCGCCGAGCTGATGGGCCGGAGAAAGGCCGCGTGGAAAAGAAAAAAAGGGGGGGCAAGTGGGCCGGTGCAGGATTTTGCGAAAAAGTCCTTCATCTTTCGGGATAATGCAAATAAGCCCTTAAAATTTAATGTAAGCCCAGAATTTTGCAGCAAAGGCCTCGCAGTTCTGCAAATTGCGAATAAGCCCTCAAATTTTACGAGTGGGTCCAGAATTTTGTAGAAAACCCCTCGGTAAATCAGAAAATTGCGCGAATTTTTCTCTGAACTGAAATTTTGCGCATAACCCCCCAGAAAGTGCAGAATTTGCTGAAATTTCATATTTTAGCATAAAAGGGCCTCGGGAATCCGAATTTTGCATCAATTTTTGCATCGAAGCTTATTTATTTCTGCCATTATTATTTCTGTATTTTCTGGATTTATTTACTGTTTTTGGTTAATTGTAATTGTTTAAATTGCTTTTAATCACTGAAATTAGCAGTAAAATTATAGAAAATGCACAGAAAATTATGAAACATTATGGGAAACTATTGCACCACTTTATTTACCTGTAGTAAATTTTCCATGCATGTTTACCTGCAGTAAACTTATTTTATTTCGTTCATACACATGTAGATGACTGGAATTTCGAACCGGGAGTTCGAGGAGCTGGCCCGGCATGGCCGAAACTACTTGACATGGGCATCCGATGTCGAGATTGTGCTTGGGGGCCGGAAGCTCGGCGCAGCTATTGGGATAAGCGGACAGAAAGACGCTAGACCCACACCTGAGGAGAATGATCAGGCACTTCATTTTCTCAGGCACCATCTCTGCTCAACTCTCAAGAATGAGTATATGGCAGAGAGAAATGCGCTAGCACTCTGGACCGCACTCAAGAAGCGGTTTGAGAGGCTCAAGTACACCATTCTTCCTCAAGCAGAACAGGAGTGGATCAGACTGAGGTTTGCCGACTTTAAAACGGTCGGGGAGTACAATTCTGCCTTGCACAGGATTTGTACAAACCTTAAACTCTGTGGCAAGGAGATCACAGAGGACCAGAAGATCGAGAAGACCCTGTCCACTTTCCACCCCAGTGCTGTACAGGTTGCCCGCAACTATCGTCAAAATGGCTACAAGGAGTATGCCGAATTGATTGATATGATGCAGGTAGCCGAGGCTCAGGACGAACTTCTCCGCAAGAATTACGTCTCGCAGCCACAAGGCAGCTCCGCTGGCCATGAAGCCAACGCTAGCAGCCTTAAGGTGCGAAAGCCCTTGATGAAGAAAAGGGGGAAGAAGGGTAAGATCGTTGCCCAGAAAGGCAAGTCAGATGCTCCAAACGACAAAAAGGCTAAAAAAAGTGACAAGACCTATGGCCAACAGAACCAAGGTTGTTACAAATGTGGCAAGTGGGGACATTGGTCGCGGATATGCAAAGCACCGCAACATGTCATTGATGCCCACCAAGCTCAGAAGAAGAATGGCAAAGGGCAGCCTGAAGCCCACTTTGCAGTCATTGAGGGGGAGCAGCCTGAGCAGCTACCGAAGATGATGGAGGTTGAGTCCATCCCGGCAGCAGCACCCCCTTACGACTTAGAGGCAGCCACAGCCATGATCTCTCTTGAAGAGAATGTCACTGCTGAGGAAATAGCCGAAGAAGTCAATGATTTTCTAGTTGATTCCGTCTGATGCACAGAATGCATAAGACGTTAATTGTCATTTATTTTGTGTTAAATGGACAAGTTTAGAACTTGCATGGTTGGTGCTTTAGGATTTTGCTTTCTCGTAATGGTTGGATGATTTTGGAATGAAGCATTCATTTATTCAGTTTATGATGGCATGTTATGTTCTGATATTTGCGTATTTTATTTATGTGTTGAATGCCTTCTAATACATGTTAATTAAATACGTTATATTAGAACACGTGTGGCGCCCTATGGAGGAAGTATGCCTTGCCGACAGCGGCACAACGAATACCATCTTAAGAGAGACTAAGTATTTCCAGTCGATCCGTAAGAGCAATGGCAGCCTTACGACAATCGCCGGAAGCGATGCGTGTATAATCGGTTCTGGAAGAGCCACAATTATACTTCCCATGGGCACAACTTTGGTCATTGAAGAAGCCTTATTGTACCCAGAATCGACTAGAACTCTCCTAAGTTTTAAGGATATTCGCGCCAATGGTTTCCACGTTGAGACTGACGAAGAGTACGGTAAGGAATACCTGCTCATCACGAAGCGCGAAGAGAATGGCAAAAGAATATTAGAAAAGCTTCCTTCACTTGAAACAGGGCTATATTATACCACAATTAAAGCGCCTGCAGCGTACACTGTTCTGAAAACAGTGTTTAGAAGCTCTGAACTCTTCTGTCTCTGGCATGACAGATTAGGCCACCCAAGTCTTAGGATGATGAGAAACATAATAAATAACTCACATGGGCATAATATTAATGTGAAGAATTTTCCGAATCATGAAGATTTTGTGTGCCCTGCATGTGCCACCGGGAAACTAATTACTAGACCCTCCACTCTGAAAGTGAAGGATGAAGTCCCTGCATTCCTGGAACGCATCCAGGGAGACATTTGCGGTCCCATTCAGCTCGTCTCAGGGCTGTTTAAGTATTTCATAGTGCTTATTGACGCTTCTTCGAAGTGGTCATATGTGGGTTTGTTGTCCACAAGAAACCACGCCTTTGCAAAATTGATCTCGCAGATCATTCGCATCAGAAATGTGTTTCCAGATCATCATATCAAGTCCATTCGAATGGACAACGCCGGAGAATTTACTTCAAAGGCATTTGATGATTATTGCATGGCGATGGGAATTGCAGTTGAGCACTCGGTACCGCATGTCCATACTCAGAATGGTTTGGCAGAGGCTTTAATTAAAAGAATTAAATTTATTGCCCGACCCCTCTTGCATAAAAGTAATTTGCCAGCTGCATGTTGGGGACACGCAGTCCTTCATGCAGCGAATCTCATCAACCTTAGACCTTCGGCCTACAACATCCATTCACCTATGCAACTAGCGCAAGGGTCACCACCGAAAGTTTCCCATCTTAGGAGGTTTGGATGTAAGGTTTATGTACCGATACCACCTCCGCAGCGAACTGCAATGGGCCCACTCCGCAAGACTGGGATATACGTTGGTTATGAGACTGCATCCATAATCAGGTATTTGGAACCCATGTCGGGAGATTTGCATACTGCCCGCTTCGCTGATTGCATTTTTGATGGGGATAATTTCCCGTCATTAGGGGGAGGAAATCAACCCGTTAATGAAAAATGTCGGGAAATTACGTGGGAAGCCACGGGAATTCATGCACATGACCCGCGCACTAGTGAAACTGAAAAAGAGGTCCAGAAGATCATCGACTTGCAAGCATTAGCAAATCAACTGCCCGATCACTTTAGTGATTTGAAGAGCGTGATTAAGTCGCATGTGCCTGCACGCAATGCATCGGAGAGTGTTGAAATACCAAAGAAAATTGAAGGTATCCCTAATCCCGTCCAGAGGCCTCAGAATAAAAGGACGAGAACTCCGGTTCCTCGAGTCCAAAGTAACCGGGGACGCCCGGCGAAAAAGGATAAAAGGGATTTATCACAGCCGATCATTGAAGTCCCCCAGAATGAGAAGGGGAGCCAGTTGAGACCTGGCACAAGTATGACACCTTCCGAAAAGGGCATACCGGATCTGAATATCCCCATCGGCATGGATGTGTGCGCACACATCGGAGCCGAAAAACTAAAGGGACTTGCCACCGCAATTGAAAGAAGCGATGCGCAAGGTGAAGCTCCAGAAGAAGCAACTCATGAAGAAATAGCTATAAATTATGTGCACACGGGAGAGTCCCTGAATAGGACAACAGCTAATATCGATATCTACTTCGCAAAGAAAATTGCCACCATCATCGATCTTGATCCCGAGCCTGCATCGCTCGCTGAATGTAAGAAAAGATCAAATTGGGAAGATTGGAAGAAGGCAATAGCAACTGAATTGCTATCTCTGAATAAAAGAGAGGTGTTTGGGCCCGTATGCCGCACACCTCCCCACATACACCCCGTTGGGCACAAGTGGGTATTTGTTCGAAAGAGAAATGAAAGAAATGAAGTAGTGAGATACAAAGCAAGGCTGGTAGCCCAAGGTTTCACTCAACGTCTTGGAGTTGATTATGAAGAAACCTACTCCCCAGTCATGAGTGGAATTACCTTTAGATACTTGATCTCAATGGCAGTGAACTTGAACTTAGAAATGAAATTGATGGATGTTGTGACTGCATACCTTTACGGTAACTTGGATTCGGAGATTTACATGAAAGTCCCTGAAGGAATTCCTCTCCCAAACCAAGACAGAGCAAATAGAAATCTGTACAGTGTGAAACTCAGAAAGTCACTGTATGGACTGAAACAATCTGGAAGAATGTGATATAATCGCTTGAGCGACTTTCTCTGCAAGAAAGGCTACACGAACAATGAAGACTGTCCTTGTGTATTTATACGGCGATCCCAGAATGGATTCTGTATAATCTCTGTGTATGTAGATGATCTGAATATCATCGGGACAGCCGAAGACATAAAAGAAGCAAGCTCCTACTTGGAGTCAGAATTTGAAATGAAAGATTTGGGCAAGACCAAGCTTTGCTTAGGCCTGCAGCTTGAGCATGTCCCTGAAGGAGTCTTGGTACATCAGTCGACCTACACCCAGAAGGTGCTTGAAAGGTTTGGCTTTGAGAAGGCATTTCCCTCGAAAGTACCAATGATCGGTAGATCTTTACAGCAAGAAAAAGATCCTTTCCGACCAAGGGAAGAGGGGGAGGAAGTCCTGGGACCGGAATTCCCATACTTGAGTGCAGTGGGAGCACTCATGTATTTAGCAAACTGCACTAGACCGGACATTGCATTTGCCGTGAACCTCTTAGCAAGGTATAGTGCAGAGCCCACCAAAAGGCATTGGCAGGGCATAAAGGATATTTTTCGATACCTCCAAGGAAGCAAAGACCTCGGATTGTTTTACAGAAAGAATCAAGATCTGAACTTGATTGGCTATGCAGATGCTGGGTATCTGTCAGACCCGCATACCGCTAAGTCACAAACAGGCTATGTATTCCTGTGTGGTGGAACTGCAATTTCATGGAAATCGTCTAAGCAAAGCCTGGTAGTTACTTCGACGAACCACTCAGAAATTATAGCACTGTATGAAGCCGCACGAGAGTGCGCTTGGCTCCGCCGAATGGTTCACCACATCCAGCAGTCATGTGGGATGAACATTGTGCAAACCCCCACAATTATCTATGAAGATAATGCCACTTGCGTTGCACAAGTGCAAACGGGCTATGTGAAGAGTCATCTCACAAAGCATATCAACCCCAAGTTCTTCTATGCACATGAATTGCAAACGATGGACGAGATTAAAGTACTGCATACTAAGTCATGTGAAAATCTCGCAGATTTATTCACTAAGTCACTCCCCGCATCTAGCTTTGAAAGGTGCGTGCGTGGAATTGGAATGATGAGACTTAGAGAAGTGCAGAATTCAGAGGGGAATTCTCACAAGCCCGCTAATAAATCTTGATCATGAAGATTAAGTACCCAAAAATAAAGTCTTGCAGACTAAATGAATTTGGGTGAATTGTACTCTTTTTCCCTTGACGAGTTTTCCATGAAGTTTCTCGACCAAGGTTTTTAATGAGGCAATTCGTGCATCGCAGCATCACATGTATCATGTACTCTTTCTCCAAATTTTTCCCACTGGGTTTTTATGGAGTTTTGACGAGGCATGAGCATGTTAGGTGAGTGCCCAAGGGGGAGTGTTAGGAAACCTGGACTCTATCCAGAGTCCTGATCTAATTGGGCACCCCACCGTAGACTATAAATAGGGCCCTAGACCCCCCTCATGATGTACCCCAGAGGCAATCTAAAGCAATAAAGAAAGACCAGGAGTTCTCTCTACCTCTCTGTGTTCAATCTATTATTCTGTGATTCTGTGATTGATTCGTTCTTGTTCTAAGCAGAGGAATCGCTCGGACTGGTCTCCAGCGTCGGTTCCTCAACACCTTTTGCTGTTCAAACGGGCGTTGTTTCTTAGTTTTGAAAAAAACAGAGATATATGGATAGAGTCAATATGACCATGAAGACAATAACAAACAACTCGTTAATAGCTTGATCAGCGATGTGGTTCATCTTGTTCCAATTGGAGTTCCTTACCTGAAAAACCATATGTATTGCAAATTAAAGCCTACCACGTGTCTCCTATTGTATTTCTAAGGGTCCTTTTGCTAATTTATCAATTGAGAAAAGGAAAAGAAATGAGAAAAGGAAAAAAGAATAGTGGGCCCACCTGTCATTGGAAGTAATGGAAGAGATAAGGTTCAACCGGCAGATGGGGGAAGCTACAGTTCGGATGGGCTCTGCCCATCACGAGTGGCGGCACATGCGGGTGGTTGGGCGATTTCATCGCCGGCCGTTAGTAGCATCGAGAGCTGGCTTCTTCTTGATGCCTTCTTTACTCCTTCTGGACAAGATGCCCCTCTCTCTTTTTTTTCTTTGCAAGATCATCAGGAAAGGAAATCAAATAAGATCTTCTCTCACTACGACAAAAAAGGGTCATTATAGACGGGTTGGAACTGTCATCACAGATGGTTTTCTGAACCGCCTGTATTTATGTGTCAGTAATAATCAGAGGCTATCACAGACGGTCTGTGATAAAGACAACACAGACGGTTTATAACTAAAACTGTCTGTGAAGAAAACTATTACAGATGACATGAAACAAAAATCGTCTGGGGTACTCACACATCACAGACGGTTCTAGTTACCAACTATTTGTAATTGACGAGTATCACAGACGATTGGTATATAGAACCGTCTGTGATAGTCCTTCTAGATGGTTTATATCACAAACCATCTGTGATAGTTCATTCTATACATAAAATTTTTTTCTATTTTTTGGCTAGCCTCAAGAAATAATGCTACCTACTCCCTTGGAAAACAAGCAAATACAGTGGCAAAAACAACAGTACATTCCATTTCCATTAAAATTACAATCCACCATTACAGCATAACAAGATAACGAATCCAACTCTTTAACACGACAAGAATATATAAGAAGTAGAGATCCTAGCAGATAGTAGAAGTTGGAGAGGCGGCGGCAGCGTCACCTTTGTGTCACGATGGTGAGACTGCATAAAACACTCTTATGACACTGAGGACAAGAGTGTGCAATACAGTTGACCGTGGTGTCACAATAGAGGCACTAGCTCACGACGGTAGTCAGCGTCGTCGAGGAGCAAACTGGATGCGCTAGAGAGGCGGCGGTAGCGCCACCTTTGTGGCACGATGGTAAGACTGTACAAGACACTCTTAGAACACTTACGACAAGAGTGTGTTGTGCAGTCGATCGTGATGTCACAACGGAGGTGCTAGCTCACGGTGGTAGTCAGCGTCGTCGAGGGGAGGATGCAGGAGCTAGCTACTAGCTAGTGGGTGAACTCACGCGTGACTGCCGGTGGAAAGGTAGATGGGGGTAATTAATAAGGGCCGAGTTGTGGGAGGAACCGGTGCCTGCCATTCGATGTGGAGAGAATGGACAGGTGAGATCAAAATCCTGGGTGATACGCCATGGATCAGTGACATGTTATTACCATAGATGGTTTGTTATATGAATCGTCTATGATAAGGCACATTCCATTTCCATTAAGATTAGAATCCACCATTACAGCAAAACAAGATAATGAACCCAACTCTTTAACAAGGCAAGAATATATAAGAAGCAAAGATCCTGTAGACAGTAGAAGCTAAATACATCGGATGGCGGCCGGATATCACCTGCAATGGAGAGGCGACGGTAGCGCCACTTTTGTGGCACGATAGTGAGGCTACATAAGACACTCTAACAACACTTACGACAAGAGTGTGTTGTGCAGTTGACTGTGTGTCATAACGGAGGCGCTAGCTCACGGCATCGTCGAGGAACAAGCTAGATGCATCAGATGGCGGCCGGATATCACCGGCAATGGAGAGGCGAAGGTAGCACCACCTTTGTGGCATGATGGTAAGACTGCATAAGACACTCTTATGACACTTACGACAAGAATGTGTTATGCAGTCGACCGTGGTCTCACAACGGAGGCACTAGCTCATGGTGGTAGTCGGCGTCGTCAAGGGGAGGATGTAGGAAGTTAGCTAGTGGATGAACTCACACGTGACTGTAGGTGGAAAGGTAGATGAAGAGTAATTAATAAGGGCCAAGCGGTGGAAGGAACCGGTGCCTGCCATTCGATATGGAGAGAATGGAAGGGTAAGATCGAAAACCTAGAGGGCACGCCACAGACCGATGATGTGTCATTATCAAAGATGGTTTGTTATACGAACTGTCTGTGATAATGCACATATCAGAGATGGTTTGTTATACGAATCGTCTCTGATAAGACACATATTAGAGATAATTTGTATACAAACCGTCTACGATATTAATATCAGAGACAGTTTGGTATACGAATCGTCTGTGATAACGCTTAAATATGCACGCCCTAATCCAGCTCTTCTAAACTATCCTCTCCCTCATCTTCTTCACCAGATTTCTCAATAATGGCATCTAATATTCTTTTGATCTTCTTCCTCTCATCTATCCATCATGAGTTGTTCGGCTGCAACCTTACACAGGCAGCCAACAATTTACGTCTGGAGCAGCTCCTCCACTCACACCCTGCTCTCCTTCCTCGACTCGCTTCCATTTGTTAGTTGGACCTCATCATCTGCCATCGACGGATGTATCTCGTTGCCGCTTAGGAAAGGGAAACCACCCTCAGCCTCATTCTTCTCTGCAATGTGCACAATGCGGAAGAAGCTCTAGCGGTAGTGGAGAGACACGTGAATAACATTGCCGATCAAGCAGAAGCGGCCGATTCTGAGGAAGCTTATCATGGTATCCTCTTTGAGATTATGGGCCATACTAATGGTTTGCCTAGGCTAGAGGAGGAAGTGGAGAGGACAAAGACAATCATTACGTCATTCAAGAACTCAAAGGCTGATCCTCCAACTCCAAAAGTCGAAGAAGAAGCATATGAAGCCTAGAAGACTAAGATCTGGGAATCTTTTTTGGGACTTTTGTAATAAATTTGCCTTGAATTTGTCTCTCATTTCAGTAGCTTCTGTAGTTCATATGACAAAGGACAAAACACAGATATTTGTAAATAAAAATTGTCTGTGATAGTTTCATAGATGGTTCTTATTAAAACCGTCTGTGATAATGCATATGTCATAGCTGGCTTTTAAAACTAACCATCTGTGATAGTTTCATATACAGTTTTAGCTGTGAACCGTCTGTAATAATAAAAGTATAGACAGCTCCACATGAACCGTCTATCGTGAGATGTCTAGTATAGCTTATTTTGTAGTAGTGTGAGGCATTGCCATAGGACTGTAACATCTGTATAATAACTATGAATAATCTGGTGGCAAGCTGTAAATCACTAATCCAATTGCAAAATGGTGATCAACCCTATGATGTATATTAAAGTTCACAACGATTGGGCTGGAAAAAACAATATGGGGGCAATCCAACTCCTAATTGGCATGTGTAAGAGGTTACATGTACATATATATTTGTTGCATGGCCTTATAACTTCTAATTGGAATCATTTTCAATTTTCAAGTTAGGACATTGCAGTCTTGCTGATAAAGAATTTATAAGTAGAAAAGTGACTAGTACTTTTCATACAGTTATGTCCAAATTAACAAAGCCAATAGGCACTTAAAATAATGCAATTGTAAACCATCAAATATATCTGCATGGTTCTTACTATCAACTGTAAAATAATGCACAGTGACACATCTATTTGCATGCAACTGTAAACTGTCAAAGATATCTAGGAGCAGATAAGAAGAATTCAAAAGAAACAAACCTTTTTTGGGAATTAGCTGTCAAACCTCTTTTGGGAATTAACTGTCTTTGGTGAAGCCAGAGATAAAACTCCTCAAACAAAATGCTTGACAACCTGCAGAGTACAAATAATGAATCAAAATCTAACATTGTTTTGAACTACTATCATTTAAAACATTATGAACCTTTGTTGTAATATGATTCTGAATAGATGATAAAGGGCAAGTCGACAATTCAGCAAACAGCTAGTGGGAGTTGAGGGCTTGGAGCAAGGGTCATGGATGGCGAGAGGCCTCAAGGAAGCTTATTGGCCTCATGCTCACATTCACCTACCAGACAAACCAACACAGAAGCATGCACTTGGTGATGCCTTCCCTGATCCGCAGTAATGGTGGGTGAGCTCAAATGTTCAATCAACCTACATAAATAATGAATCAAAGAAGTTGTTGTGCCATGCGTAATTGCCTACACCACAGTCAAATCGCTGGTGAAGAAGGATGAACTAAAAGGGAGAACTCTAACACAAGGATGCAATCACTACAAGTCAGTAGCTATTCTATGTAAACAAAAGCCGAACACCACAGTTAATGAGGCCTTTGCCTGTCAATAAAATGCCCAACTCACACCTACCACAAGAAACCCAAAACGAGATATTGTATTATGAATCTTACTGTCAACTCATTGCTATAATCATGCCATACCAGTATGCACATTTTCTCTGAGCCAAACCCAAATCCACATTGTTGGGTTTTGGATACAAAAAATCACTGCATTATCCTTGAGGATATAGGCTAGGAATCCATTGCAACTGAAGCAAAATTACTAAGTACAAAACAAAATTCTATATACAAAATTCACAATGCCCAAGTGCATATGATGGGATCATGTGATAAGTGATCTCATCAGGGAAAAAGGGAGGCACAAACCTTAGGGCTGGCGAAGGCCAATGGGAGCAGTGATGTGGTTGTCAGGGTCAGCACAGCGATGGCATTATTAGCGGGTGAGGGGGTGATTGCAGCGGCGGTTCTATGAGTGGCCAAGCATAGCTCGCGAAACAGGGCAGCCAACCGCTGACTCGGGTTGGCGCAAGGGTCGTAGATGGCCATGAGTAGAGATAGGGTGAAGTTGTCAAGGCTAATCTGGGGACATCTGGAATGCTAGATCTAGCTTCTCTTTCGTCTACCTTGCCGCCGCCCACGCCTTCATTTCCATCTTGGGCGGCATCGTCGCTTGCAGCCTCTGGTAGATAGTGGCTCTAGTTTGAGCACTATGTGTGGTAGACGTGGGGGTGGAGTGGTTTGTGGAACAAGCAATCAAGGGTAACATTGAGGGACTCACATGGTCACCTGTGTCAGCCGCGCCCCGGCGAACTCACTCACGGATCACACGCACAAGAAAACAATCTCTGAATTGGAGAATAGAAAACAAATGTTTTGGTACTGCAACTCCCACTCACAAACTGTAGCGTTTTCTCTTCCTTTTATTATGCAAAACAAGACTTACTAACTCCTAGTAATAGATGTGGATGTAATGCATACCGTTACAAGTATACCAAGCAACACTACATGCATGAAACGGATGGGAGTTACATGGCAATGAATGATGAATGGCTGCATGGCTCTCACATAGATTGTGGGCTCATTCAAGAAGGAAACATGCATATGCTAAATTAAGATACTAGCTAATGTGCACAGTTACCAAAAGAATTAGGCGCAGGATTAAATGATTATGCTAACAATTCTCCCCCTAATCCTGCTGCCGTGTGACGACCTCGACAATGCCCGCCTTCTTGCAAAGTTCATGAAACCTGATGCTCCCGAGTGGCGATTAAATGAAGCTCGTCGGAGTCAAGCTCCACCGGCTTCGAAGTGGCGAAGATGTTGGCCATGCTTCTGTAGCGCCGCGGTGCCCCGTGATCGTCGTCGACGTCGGGTTCAGCAGTTGGGGGCGATACGAACTCAATGGCGGGTTCTGGAGTGCGTGGCGAAGCAAAGTCGTTGGGAGCCGCCATCTCCAAGTGTTCCGGTGTTGATGCCTGGCCTCCCGGCGCCATGCTGGATGGCACAGAGGAGGAAACCACCTCGTAGTGGACAGTGAACGAATCGCCAAAGGAGGCCGCAACGGGCTTCCTCCATGCCCCTCGCCGCGAGGCAAACGGGCTGTGCAATGTTGATGTTGAGCACATAGAGACGTCCGGCGGTCCGCCGAACCCGGCACAGCAGCTGGCGTTGGGGGTCGCGCAGTGTGAGGACGCCATTCTCGATCTCCGTCTTGCAGCGAGATTCATCCAGCTGGCCGAGGCTGACGATGTTGCTGCGGAGGCGCAGGATGTAGTAGACGCTGATGAGCGCGTAGTGATCGTCGTTCTTGCAGGCGAAGAGCACAGTGCCGCACCTCTCGATGCGGACTCGCGAGGCGTCGCCGAACATGACGGAACCGCGCACGCTGGTGTCGAGTTCAGAGAATGCGTTCCGTGCGCCCGTCATATGATTCGATGCGCCGGTGTCCAGGATCCATTCTGGATTGACTGGTTCTCCCTCGTCGCGGAGAGTGACAAGGGCGCGCTCCTCGTTTATAACGAGTTCGTTGCGTGCTGGTTCGATGTTGATGGCGAGAGAGAGATCACAGACCTGAGCCATTAACAACGTGGGCTCGTCTTCGCCCTCAGCCTGCTCTAGTTCGGCTTGGAGAAGATTCGTCTGAGCCAACCCCTCACGGTCCCACTTTGCCTTTCGGCAATCCTTGGCCCAGTGGCCGAGTTTGCCGCAATAACGGCATTTGTCCTTGGAGATGTCATGGCACGCGGCCTGGGATGGCCCAGACTTTGGTTCCCCGTCTCCCCCATCATGCCCGCAGCTGCGCCGGCCGCGCTGGCGTGAGCGTAACATGTTCCCGCTATTTGCAGCGATGCGAGAGGCGGACATGCCGGTCTCCTTGGTGTTGTACGACGACCATTCCTTCTCCGTGAGTAGAACCTGGTCTCCTTCCTCATCGTCCGACGCTCCACGGTCCTCGACAGCGTGGAGCTGGCCGGTGGGTCCTCGATGGACAGAGTGCTCAGGTCAACCAAGGTTTCAATTGACAAGGCGATTTGGCGATACCTATGGGGAACAACACGCAGTAGCTTGCAGACCACCTTCTCCTCCAACAACTCCTCCCCAAGGAGGCGAAGGTCGCTGACGACACCCTGGAGCCAGAGACTGAAGTCCTCCACATGCTCGCCATTTTTGAATCGCATCGACTCAAACGTCTGGCGTAGCTTCTGCGCCTTGGATTCACGCACTCGATCCGCCCCAACCCTCATTGCCTTGAGGGCGTCCCAGGCTTCTTTGGTGTTGTCCTTCTCGGCGAGCGGCCGGAGCATTTCCGGAGGCACCACGCGCAGGATCGCCGAAAGGGCCTGGCGATCTTCCTGGTATGGCTTATCACCGGTGTCGACGGCGTCCCATAGGCCTTGAGCCTGTAGGTTGACTCACATCAACACCGCCCAATCGGAGTAATTTGAGCGTGTGAGCGTGGGGTAGGAGATGGAGCCACTACTCTCCTTCACGACCCGCTGGACAACGAGTTCACGCTGGCCACCATCACGTCGATGCGGGCGGCGCGTCGGTGGGGACGACCGTGTCATTGCGGTGTACGGGAGTGGCCTACGGCAAGGACGGGGGCCGACATTTTGCTCTGATACCAATTGTCAGCCGCGCCCTGGCGAACTCACTCGCGGATCACACTCACAACAATCTCTGAATTGGAGAATAGAAAACAAATGTTTTGGTGCTGCAACTCCCACTCACAAACTGCAGCATTTTCTCTTCCTTTTATTATGCAAAACAAGACTTACTAACTCCTAGTAATAGATGTGGATGTAATGCATACCGTTACAAGTATACCAAGCAACACTACATGCATGAAACGATGGGAGTTACATGGCAATGAATGATGAATGGCTGCATGGCTCTCACATAGATTGTGGGCTCATTCAAGAAGGAAACATGCATATGCTAAATTAAGATGCTAGCTAATGTGCACAGTTACCAAAAGAATTAGGTGCGGGATTAAATGATTATGCTAACAATTTGCTTGTCAGCGTTTTTCATGGATTTCATTGGGTCTTTTTCTAGCCGGTTTTTTACTTTGTGAAAAGATAGTTGATGAAGGGGCGGAGAACGGACAAACTCTTGTTTTATATTAGTAGAAATTTATGTTATCCTGGTAGAACAATTTTTGGTCGAAATTGTATTCGACTACAAGAAGAAACAATCCTGAAACCCACCTGAAAAACTGTCATATTCGGTGAAAAGTTTGACCTTAAAATTTTCTGCCTTGACAAATCCATTAGCATGCACCTACCAACGGACAGCGAGATCGCTCTTCTGAACGCCAATATGCATAATGCAATTGCAGAGATTAAGTCCAGTCCTTTCATGCGACCAAGCAAAAAAAAACTACATTTCTGCACGCAGAGAAAAAAAACTGCTCATATGCACATAGCAGAGTGGAGACCGTAGGCTGCATGCACGAGCAGAGTACCGAGCAGGACAATTCTTCAGAAGAATCAACCTACCGAGTCGCGACCAGGTCGACATCGACAACAAGAACTCGTAGATGCATCATGCATGCGTGCCGCGTACTCTGGCGTCAATGCAAGTGTAGTAATATGTTGCGCTGCGATGGCGACTCTTAACAAATCCCCGTAGGCTCACCAACTTATCGCGTGCCGCCGTTGCTCTGCTCGCGTGCGCTATATAAGCTGTCTCGCAGCTTGGCATCAGCGGAGCGGCAAAGCAAAGCCTGAGCAGAGCAGAGAAGAGAAGCACAAAGCTAGCTAGTGATCAGAGAGCAAGGCTAGCTCAAAGGCAGCTCTCCCCTTGCAGATCCATCACCTCCAAGAATCGTTCGCCACACAGCTCGGTGGCGATCGACATGGACGCCGGAGACGCCATGGAGAGGGGCGAGCCCGCGCCGCTCCTGCCGCCGGAGGTAACGGTCGTGGACAAGATCTATCTCATTCTCTCCCTCCCTCGCTCCACCCATGGCTCACTCGTTCATCAACTAGGTTGATGCATTGTTAATTTGTCGACATTGTTCATGCGAATTCCTCAACCGGCCGATCGAAATGGCAGCTGGCAGGAATGATCATGAGATGGAAATTGAAATGCTAAATTCTGAAGTATATGTGCGTATGCTCGGTGAACATAAATCGTTTGTCATTAGGCTTCGGTGTCCATTGTTTACATCAAATCTATGTCAGATAGAGGCATGATGCATACAGACATGACATCGAATGCAACCTTTTTCAAGGAAGAGGACAGTTGCGATTAGGAGGAGGGAGTTGGTAGCTAGCAGCAACATTAGACTAAGTCTAAATTGAACGAGATAGAAGAGTAATACATAATGACTGTTTTTGTCCTCAAAAGTAGTCGAATGTTGTATAGACATTCCACGCAGAGAAAAAAAAACTGCTCATATACACATAATTTCGAATGTTGTATAGATCGTTTTTTTGGAGGGGGGCTTGTATGAGTGGATCTGTCAGATTGATCTGGGGCGTTAGATCTCCATCTAACGGATCCACTCATACAAGCCCCCCTCCAAAAAAATGATCTAGGGCGTTTGATCTCCATCTAACAGCTCAAAATCTGACTATTTTTGTCCTCAAAAATAGTCGACTATTTTTGTCCTCAAAAATAGTCGAATGTTGTATATACACTTCCAAGAATTATTGTCCAAAGAATCGCTCATTATTACAAACAGCTCGAAAATAAGTGCATAAACATCACAACCTTTGTTTAATGATAGGACCCTTCCTTCCCTTATTAGACAAGCACAGGTGCTGGTGCAAAACACATTAACATCATACATGCGCATCATTTCTATAACTTCAGCACGTAGACATTACAAATAGGCAGATAATTATGAACTTATTTGTTTAGAACTCAGGTTTAGACAGATTCTTCTTGCCGACAATTTGTACAATTATTGTCTCCATCAATTACAGGGTTACGGGATAAAGATTCAAGAGGAGAGCCTGGAAGCGCCACTCATCAAGAAGGGTAGAAAACACACCGGTAGCAAGGCACCATTAGTAGTTCTAGGTGAGTTCCACGCATGCTCCAAATTAACAATGTAAATAAAATATAATTCAATTTCTACCTTTAGTATCTCCAAGATAGCTTTACTTCGAAATGGAAAAAAGAAATGCAAGCACACTGTAATTACTTTTTTTTACCAACGATGACTACAACATTGTGCAGGGTTCGAGTGCCTGGAGAGCACGGCGTTCAACGGCATATCGACGAACCTGGTGGTGTACCTGGAGACCGTCCTCCACGGCAGCAACCTCGCCAGCGCGTCCAACGTCACGACGTGGTACGGCACGAGCTACCTCACGCCGATCTTCGGCGCCATCGTCGCCGACACCTTCTGGGGCAACTACAACACCATTCTCATCTCCCTCGCCATCTACCTCCTCGGGATGACGCTGGTCACCTTCTCGGCCTTCCTGCCGACCACGGCCGCCGGCACCGGCGCGTCGTCCGTGCTGAGCACGCAGAGCTTGGCGTTCCTCGGGCTGTACCTGGTGGCTGTCGGGAGCGGCGGGGTGCGGTCGTCGCTGCTGCCGTTCGGCGCGGAGCAGTTCGACGAGGGCAGCGTGGCGGGCCGGGAGGGCAAGGCGTCCTTCTTCAGCTGGTTCTACCTCTGCGTCGACTTCGGCCCCATCATCTCCGGCGTGTTCCTTGTCTGGATACAGCAGAACGTCAGCTGGGGCCTCGGCTTTGGCATCTCCACCGCCTGCATCGCGGTAGCCATGGCCGCCTTTGTGCTCGCCACGCCCATGTACAAGCGCCGCCTCCCGGCCGGCACGCCGCTCAAGAGCCTGTGCCAGGTCTTCGTTGCCGCCTGCAGGAAGGCCAGGCTCAGGCTGCCTGCGGACGCTGACCTCCTCTACGAGGTCAGCGACAAGATCCATGACTCCCAGTTCGAGCCCTCCAAGATTGCGCACACCGATCAGTTCAGATTTCTTGACAAAGCGGCCATCATCTCCGAGTCGGATTTGGAGGAAGTGATGCCGGAGCCAGGCTTGGCCGCGGCGAGGTCGTCGTCGTGGAAACTCTGCACCGTGACGCAGGTGGAAGAGCTCAAGATCCTGCTGCGCCTGCTGCCCATCTGGGCGACCAGCATCATCGTCTCCGCCGCGTACTCGCAGATGAACACCACCTTCATCCAGCAGGGCACCGCCATGGACATGGCCATCCTCTCAGTGCCGGTACCGGCGGCGTCGCTGAGCTCGTTCGAGGTGCTCTGCGTCCTCACCTGGGTGGTCCTCTACAGCAAGGTGATCGTGCCGGCGTTCTCCTCCCTCGGTGGCCGCGGCGGCGGCGAGCCGTCGCAACTGCAGCGGATGGGCGCCGGGCGGCTGCTCATGGCGCTGGCCATGGCGGCCGCGGCGCTCGTGGAGATGAGGCGGCTCGACGGCGCGGCGCGCGGCGAGGTGGTGGCCATCGCGTGGCAGCTGCCGCAGTACTTCCTCCTGGCCGGAGCGGAGGTGTTCTGCTACATCGCGCAGCTGGAGTTCTTCTACGGCGAGGCGCCGGACACCATGAAGAGCACATGCACGTCACTCGCGCTGCTCACCATCGCGCTGGGGAGCTACATGAGTTCGCTCATATACGCCGTGGTGGCCGCGCTCACGGCGACGGTGGACAGCCCCGGGTGGATCTCCAACGACCTCAACCAGGGCCACCTCGACTACTTCTTCTGGGCAATGGCCGCCATGTGCACGCTCAACTTCGTCGTCTACAGCGCATTCGCCAAGAACTACAGGCTCAAGACGATCCTCTCCTGATGGTTTGACGCTTTGCTTCTCGTCAACACTTGAAGATTCTTTTTTTTCATTTTTGGAGCTCGTCAAGCCTTGAAGATTCGATTACATTCACAATTAGGCACCCTTGCACTATTGCCAATTGGTGATTGGTAAAGTCTGAAGTGCTCAATGGCAAGTACTTTACACAGACACGATTTTTTTCTCTTTCTTTTTTTTAAGCTGCACTGTTCCTATGGCACCTACATTCTTTGAAAATTATGTTTATGTTCTCCCATACAGTTGAAGTTATCAATGTAATTATTTTCTCTTGTACTCCCTATAGTACATGGTAAGAAAATCACATTTTTAAATTGTTGTTGGTGCGCATAAAATTTAGGGTAAACTAGTCATCAACCTATGTGTTGTAGGGGTGGCCTCCACCTAAACCCAGCAGGCCTGTTAGAAGGTTATAGGGCCCAAAATGGGACATATGTAATGGCTTAAATACCCCTGGCAAGGAGGTACCGATGTAAGGGCACATTTGTAATAGCACAACCCATATGAATATATATACCAAGGGAAGACTAGAGGGGGGAGGAGGATCACTCTCTCCCAACTCTCCACTACCACATCTCTCTCTGTTTGGTCTGTAACCACAACAGTTGGCGCCGTCCGTGGGGAGGACAGGAGCAAGCCTGAAATCCGAAGAAGGATGGCACCGAAAAAAGCTTCGTCGACGGCGGCGAAGGGGAAGAAGGCGGCTGGGTCGGAGCGTCGCGTGGGCACCAGGGCTTCGGCATCGAATGTCGCGAGCGCGGGCGTCGACGCTGGCACTGCGACGACCGACCCCGCCACTGGCACTGCGACGACCGACCCCACTGCTGGCACTGCGACGACCGACCCCGCCACTGGCACCGCGACGACCGCCCCCGCCGCTGGCGCTACAACGACCAACCCCGCCGACGCGACAGCGACCAACCCCACCACCCTCGTCGCAACACTCGCTGGTAGCGCGGACCGGGCGGTTGGAGATAGCCACAACGGAGCGGTCGGCAGCTCGGGAGCTCGCGGGGCGATCGTACCCGTGCCGATCTGTCCGTCGGGTGTGCCGGTGGCCCCGCCCGCACTAGCGGTAGAAAGCGCCCTGCTGGCGGCCCTCAGCGCTTTCCAGCGGGAGCTAGGGGATCTTTGCGGGGCTGTCCACGACATGCAAGAGGCTCGGAGCCAGCAAGCCACGCCAGTGGTCGCGCCAGAGCCCGCGCCGGAATGGGCAGACAGCCGCGACGCCCCCACATCCAGCCGTGTGCCGCTGCGACGCGTCGATCCAGAGTCCCCGCTTTCGGCAGGACTACAGCAGGCGGCGTGGCCCGAAGACTTCAAATTCCCCAGTGTCGTCGAGCCTTACAAAGGCGATACGGACCCCCGCGAGTTCGTACGCGTGTACGAAACCGCAATCGAGGCCGCGGGTGGAGACGACACCACAAAGGCGAAGGGGCTCCCCCTCGCGCTGCAAGGAGTGGCGCTTTCCTGGTTTTTTACCATAGAGCCGAACTCCATCTACGCGTGGGAGCAGATCTGTGACCGCCTTCACAACAATTTTCAAGGAAACTATGTTGAGCGGGTCGACGCGGACCAGCTCTTTGCCGTGAGGCAGAAACCTTCGGAGAAGCTCCGGGACTACTCCAAGCGCTTCGCGAAGGTGCGCTGCCAAGTCAAAGACGTTAATGAGACAACCGTCATCAACGCGGCCATACAGGGCCTTCGTCCGGGCCCCATGGCCGAATACAACGCGCGGAAGCCTATCAAGACAGTCGCCAAGCTCTTCGACAAAATGGAGGAGTATGCGCGGGCAGAGGAGGAGGCGCAGAGACGCAGCGCCGCCGCCCCCGACCTCGCCCAAGCAAAACGCTCGCCACACGAGGGGGGGCGAGTGATGATTCCCCGAAGCAGGGCCGCAAACGAGAACCCCGGGAGGCCACTCCCGGCGGTAGCGATACCGGGGGACAGGATGGCTCCTCAAGGGTGATCGTGCAAAAATAGCACACCCGCAAGTGCACGGGTTGCCACTGAAATAGCGGCGAGTGTCGTGTTCTCCACAGGGACTAGACTAAGCCTATCGGTGCTCAGCTAAAGCCAGGTCAAACGAAACGGGGGAGAACTAAACCTAAAACAACTACTAAAACAGCCGAACGAACGAACTCTAACTCGCACGGACAAAACGACGAAAGAACTAAACAAACGCACGAACTAAACAACGACGGAACGAACGACCGTACGAATGGACGTCGTACGACCGAACGAACAACACGACTACGACACAACGACACACGAACGACAACGACTACTAGAACGACCGACCGACGACCTAACTAACTACCGACCGCGAGAAAGAAGAAGGAAGCTGAGAAGCACTGGGGCAGTCTAGAAGCACGGAGGGAGTCGAGAGAGAACGAGGGACGGTCGATGGCTAACTAGATGACGACGGCACACGACAACACAACAAAGAACTACGACAAGCACTCGCACAATCTAACTGTCAGCAGACCGCGGAAAGAAAAGGGAGAGGATCTAGAAGCGCGGAGGGAGTCTAGACAGCAATGAGAAGGGGGACGGTCGCTGAATAGCTAATTCGCGCAACTTGACATCACAGAAACTAACATTCACAACTGCACAAGCACATAACAATGATACACAGGAAGCACACAAGTGACAATTAGCATAGACTAACCACTGACACCAGAACTTAACACCTAATCACCCATAGCAATGCTAAGCAGAGGCTACTGCTAAAAGACTTTCAGAGGGGCAGTCAGCAGATTACCACACCAAGAACAGATCACAGATACTACTAAATCTAAACATCACAGATCAACAGACTAGCAGATAACAATTTAGCATCCACAATTAAAATCAAATGCACTGGCACAATGCACAAATTAATGCACATTCAATTACAGCATTTAGAGTTTAGAGAAAAATAAAGAGACATGAGAAAAGTCAACCGAGGAAGAAGAGGTTGAAGCAGACGGGAAGCCGAGGAGGTGGTGATGTCGAGGCAGAGGTCGGCGTCGGTGAAGTGGAAGCAGCGGTCGGCGATGAGGGAGATGCTGGTGAAGAAGGCGGCGGCGCTGTGTGGTGGAGAAGAGGTTGCCGGTGTCGGTGCTGCGGGATGACGGTCGGAAGGAGTTGAGGTGGCGCGCACGGGAGAATCTGGAGCGGCGAGTGGAGGAGGCGGAGTAGGGTGGCGCGGCGGCGGCCGGAGAAGAGGGGTGGCGCGGTGATGTGGTGGCGCGGATGGAGAAGTAGTGGGGACGCACGGGAGTAGACGGAGAGGGCGGTGGCAAGTTGCGGCGCCGAGGTAGGAGAGGAAGAGGGAGGAAGCAAAGGAAGGAGGCACGGCGGCCGGAGAAGAAGGGAGGCGGCGGAGAGAGAAGAACCAGAGGTGGAGCTGCGGTGGTGGAGAAGAAAGGGATGGGGACGGGAGGAGGTAGGAAGGAGCGGCGGGAGGGAGTCAGTAGTGAGGAGCAGCAGTGAGATGCAGTGGAATAGAGGGGGCGGCCGCCGGCGAGATGACCCGACCTCGCCGGCGCCGTGGCTGGAGAAGAGGATGGGGAATGGGAGGAGAAGGAGGCGAAGGGGAGACAGAAGAAGAACCGGGCTCAAGGGTTCCACAGGAGGTGGCGGCGGCGGCTTAAGGAAATGGGGATTTTTGCATTTTTGCGATTTAGTCCTCCAAGAAGCTAGGGTTTGCAGTTAGATCCTTTCCTATTGTTTTCTTCTGTTCTAGCCCTCCGGAGATCCGTTTTCAGCGCGGAAAAATCCTACACGCTCGTGATGACGCATACTTCTGCACAGAGCAACCCGAAGGTCCAGATTTGTCGTTTATGAGCCTAGATCGCGCCGGCTTGCAGAAAAATATAAAAAAATGTAAAATAGTCCATTTTGAGCAATTAAATATAGAAAATAGTGCAAATGATGATAAATGGTCCCAAAATATGAAAAATGTGAGGGCAAAATGAGGGCTAAATATATGAAAAAATGACGCATGTCAAAGGGGCAGGCGCAAGCCCCGACGTCGCCAGCGCAGTCCACAAAGGGTTCGCCATGTCCTCGGCATCGAGAATGCCCCTCGAGAACCTGCCCCCACCTCGTGGGGAGGGGGCCGGGGATGCGAGGGCGAACCAGATCGCGATGGGCGACCCCGCGCGGAGCAAGAAATTATAGATTACGGCAAGTGGTGTGAGGTGCACGGTTACGGCGACCACCACACGAAGACGTGCGTCGAAGTCATGGAGTTGCGCCGGACGGCGGCCGAAGCTCGGGCCGCATCCGGGGAAGGCACGTGGTGCCGCTCCATCGGCGTCATCACCGGAGGGTCCCTATCGGGGGCCCCCTTGGAGCAGCCGCAACCGTGGGTGCCGCCCCGCGACATTACCTTCACCCTCAATGACGCCAGGGGTGTGGAGTTCCCTCACCAAGACCCTTTAGTCATTCAGGCTCACATCGCAGGCCACGACGTCAGGCGCATCCTTGTCGACGGGGGCAGCTCCGCGAACATTCTGTTCGCGGGGGCCCTCGATCGTATGGGAATCCCCTGAAGCCGCTTAGAGCAATCAGGAGCTCCACTTCAAGGCCTCGGAGGCCAACCGCTGGAAGCCATAGGACACGTGTCCCTCTCAGTTACATTTCGCCAGGAGGGTAACACCCGAAGCGCGCACGTCATCTTCGATGTCGTAGACATCCCGCACCCCCTACAACGTCATATTGGGACGACTCGCCATCAACTCCCTCGAGGCGATCCCGCACCACGCCTTCTTGTGTATGAAGCTCCCAGGCCTGAAGGGCGTGATCACTGTCTTCGGCGACCAGGACCTCGCCAGACGCATCGAAGTCAGCAGCCGGGATTTACACCGACCGGTGCACCTCCTTCTAGGCATGCTCGGCGATACGCCCTCCACTCCGGGATGGACACCTAAGCCTCGGCCCGAGGGTGGGGTCAAAAAGGTTCCGCTCCAGGCGGAGAGCCAGTTTGTGTCCATTGGCGAGTGGCTCCCTACGGAGGTCGAGCGAGACCTACTCCAAGTGCTTCAGAACAACGCCGACATTTTTGCATGGTCACCGGAGGACATTAAGGGCGTAGACCGCGCAGTAATCGAGCATCGCTTGGCGGTCCGCCCTGACGCCAAGCGGGTCAAGCAAAAGCTTCGTCGCATGTCCATGGATCGGCAGCAGGCGGCCAAGGTGGAGGTGGCGAAGCTTCTCCGGGCCGGGGTCATTCGCGAGGTCCACCACCCAGAGTAGCTCGCCAACCCTGTGTTGGTCAAAAAGGCCAGCGGGGCCTGGCGTATGTGCATTGATTTCACGGCACTCAACAAGGCGTGCCTAAAGGACAATTACCCCTTGCCACACATCGATCAACTGGTCGACGTTACCGCCGGGTGCAAGCTAATGAGTTTCCTGGATGCCTACTCTGGCTACCACCTGGTATACATGGCCGAAGACGACGAGGACAAGACCAGTTTCATCACAGCGATTGGGACTTTCTGCTTCGTCAGGATGCCCTTCGGCTTGAAGAATGCAGGCGCTACCTTCACCCACCTCGTCGCACTTGCCCTCGCCACCCAGCTCGGGAGGAATGTGGAAGCCTACGTCGACGACGTGGTAGTCAAAACCCGGTAGCTCGCTTCGCAAGGCCAGGACCTCTAGGAGACCTTCGACAACCTCCGGAAAGCCGGCATCAAGCTCAACCCCCGACAAATGCGTCTTTGGCGTGCAGGCGGGCAAACTACTGGGCTTCCTCGTATCCGGACGAGGCATCCAGGCGAATCCCGATAAGGTCGAGGCCATCACGGGTATGGAGCCGCCCAAGACGACGAGGGAGGTCCAGAGGCTGGCGGGCCGCATGGCAGCCCTAAGCCGCTTCCTATCTAGGGCGGCGGAGCGGGGTCTGCCATTCTTTAAGACACTCCGAGGGTGCGACGGATTTCGTTGGGACAGCGAATGTGCGGAGGCCTTCAACGAGCTCAAGAAACACCTGGCGAGCCTCCCCACTCTGGTCGCCCCAACACCAGAGGCTCCCCTCTTGCTCTACCTGGCCGCGTCGGTTACAGCGGTCAGTGCCGTCCTCGTCTTAGAGGAAGGTGCCGTACAGCGGCCCGTATACTTTATCTCCGAAGCCCTCCAAGGCGCCAAGACGAGATATACGGAGCTTGAAAAGCTCGCCTACGCGTTGGTCATGGTCTCCAGAAAGCTTCGACATTATTTTTTGGCTCACCCAATCACGGTGCCTTCCTCGTTCCCCCTGGCGGAGATGTTGCACAATAAGGAATCCACGGGGCACATAGGCAAGTGGGCTGCCGAGCTCGCCCCGTTCTCCCTGACGTACGCCTCGCGGACGGCAATCAAATCTCAAGTTCTCGCCGACTTCCTCGCAGAATGGACTCCGCCGGCTCAGCCCGCCCAGAAGCACGACGACCCAGTATGGACGCTCACCATCGACGGAGCCTATGGCGTCGCGGGCGCGGGCGTAGGCGCAGTGATTGTTACGCCCGAGTGGCAGCGCCTGTTATACTCGGCGCGCCTTGCGTTTCCGGCCACCAATAACACAGCTGAGTATGAGGCGCTGCTCTTCGGCCTGACGAAGCTCAAGGCAATGGGTGCGCGGCGCGTGCTCGTCCGCACGGACTCGCGTTTGGTGGCAGGCCACGTAGACAAGTCATATCAAGCCAAGGACCCCGAGCTGGCCAAATACCTCGCGGCCGTAAGAGCAAGGGAAAGGCATTTCTTGGGCGTCACGGTCAAGGCTATCCCTCGCGCGGAAAATGAGCAGGCCGACGCCCTCGCAAAGGCGGCCAGCCAACAACTGTCACCCCCTGACGGGGTGTTTTACGAAGTGTTATCGCAGGCGGCCATCGCGCAGGACAACCGGGACGCGGCCCTCGTGCACCACATCGTCCAGCAGGGCGACTGGCGAGAGCCTGTCTTCAATCTCCTGCAGGGCTTTGCCAAGCCGGAGGACCCCCGCCGAGCTCCGGCGTCTGCAACACCGTGCCAGATCCTTCCAGGTGTTCGAAGGGACACTCTACAAAAAGGGAGTCTGCGCACCGCTCCTGCGCTGCCTCTCGCACGAAGAAGGGAAAAAGCTCCTTGCGGAGATCCAGACGGGGGTGTGTGGGTCTCACCTCGCGCCAAGGTCGTTGGTCGGCAAGGCATTCAGGCAAGGCTTTTACTGGCCGACGGCCATCACTGACGTCCAGGACCTCGTGCGTCAGTGTCAGGGTTGCCAGTGGATGGGACGTATCATCCGTAGGCCCCCGATGAGCCTCAACCCTATTCCCCCGGTGTGGCCGCTGGCACGCTGGGGCGTCGACATAGTGGGTCCACTTCCCCGAGCCCCAGGGGACCTGCGGTTTGTGGTGGTTGCGCTGGAGTATTTTTCCAGGTGGCCAGAGGCGGTAGCCCTGGCCAAAATAACCTCGGTAGCCATGCAGCGCTTCGTCTGGCAGAACATTATATGTCGCTTCGGCGTGCCCAGGGAGCTCACTGTCGACAACGGCCTGCAATTCGATGCCACCTTATTCAAAGAGTTCTGTGATAATATGGGCATCACACTTTGGTTCGCCTCGATCGGGCACCCCCAGTCCAACGGAGCAGACGAGAGGGCGAATGGCGCCATCTCCATCGCCGTCAAAAAGCGCCTGGTAGGGTTGCCAAAGGGCAAGTGGCCGAGCGAGCTTCACAGCGTCCTCTGGTCCCTTCGCACAACGGTAACACGCCCGACGGGGTTCACGCCTTTCAAACTCCTTTTTGGTGATGAGGCAATGACGCCTGAGGAAATCAAGGCTGGCTCACGAAGGGTCCTCGTCCAAGCGCCCGACGAGGAGCGTCGTGTGTCCTTGGACCTCCTCGATGGGGCGCGGGCAAGCGCAGCCCAACACGTCGAAAAGTACGCGCGGCAGACTGTGCGTACTCGAGACCGGTCCCTGTATCCGCGAGGGTTCAAGCCTGGGGATCTCGTCCTCAGAGTGGCGCTCCATACATCGTGGCGGAAGCACTATAGAAGGGAGCATACCGCCTCGCCACACTCGAGGGGCAAATTCTCCACCACACATGGAACGCGGATAAGTTGCGACGATACTACGCCTAGAAGCGGGACGAAGAGTATAGTGGCATCGGCCCCTCCTTGTACGATGCTCGCCCGCGCAAACGGGAGTTCAATAAAACTGGCTGTTTGCAGAAAGTACCATGTTGTCTGGCTACGATGTACAGCAGATCACCCCCGCACTGTAAATAAGACACAACAGGGGGTGCCCTTGCGCGCACTCTCCGGAGTATAAACAAGACGCACATCCCGCGCACGCACAGGCGTTGCCCCTGTGCGTACTCGGAGTATAAAAGCAGCATACAACATTAAGAGCGGGTGCTATTGCGGTTCATTGCAAAAAATGTCGGGGTTACATGGCCACAAAAGCAGGAGCGCGCAGTACACCACTCCTCTAACCAACCGCTCATCCTTCGGGCGGTGCCGATGGGCCTGCGCTGCCATTATGGCGCTGGGGAACTCCTTCGAGCTAGCGGAGGAGGTCCCCACCCCCATGCAGCGTGTGCTGCACCGCAACGCTAGCCGCGTCTTCCCCGACATAGCCCCAGATCCGTTGGTGAAAGTTTCGGAGGCCAGGCTTGATGAAGCGAATAGCGTCCGACATCGCCTCCGGCCGGGCAGGGAGATCCAGGTGAGGGTTCGTCAGCTCATGGACATGTCTACACCCATGCGTATGAAGCATGGCGAGGGCGAGGCATGCGCCGAGGAAACCACAGTGCTCGCTGAAGGTGCTAGTGCTGCGGAGAGCAACGCCGGCCCCTTCCTCGACCAGCCCCAGCGTCTCCACCAAGTCCTCCGGCCCGTGAGTAGCGTCCGGCACGTCGACGCACAGATCCCGCAGGGCCCGGTTCAGAGACTCCATTGCTCTCCACGCCGACATGGACGCATTGTCCAAGGCGCGGTCCTTCTCCGCAAGAGACTCCACCAGCTGGGCCTTCTCCTCCTTTAGGGCGGTGATCTGCTGCAAAAAGGAGGTACGTTCCTCCGCCGCGGTGCGCTGGACTTCCTCGGCCTTGTGTTGCGCGGCCTCCAGGGCGCCCTCCAGCGCGTGAAGATGCTCGTCCTTCGTGGCGTGGGCGTCATCTGCAGCACGAAGACCGACCTCCAGGGCTCTCCGCTCCCGAATACGGGCCTCATCCAGCGCTTGGCTGATGACAAGCGTCTGGGAATAGCAACAAGAGTCAGTAGGTGCCCGGTAGTACTCCAACAACCGCGAGCGCACATACTTACCCTTATCTCCGAGGCCTGCAGCGCGAGTGCCAGGAGGTCTCCTTCGCACGACGACAACATCTGTCGATCCAAGCCGCCGCGTGCGCGCTCCGCAGCTGCATTAAAAAGCGCGAAGCGTCTCCAGGCGCAGAAGGAAGTCGGAGAGAACAAGCTCCCCCCCCCCCCCGGCGTCAGGGGTTGCGGAGGCTTCGGCCACTTCAACGGCAACAGACGCCTGCGGGGCACCCTGCACAGGGTTCGGGACGTCGCGCACACCCTCGTTGCTCGATCCTTCACGTCCGGGAGACTTCGTCTCGCCTGATGTCAACGGAATGAGCGAGCAAATCGGAGAGAGTTTCGCGAAGTCGTGCGAGGAAAGGGAGCTGCGCCTACCTCTTGCACCCTCCGCCGCGACGGAAGGGGGTGCCCGTTCAACCGCCGGCAGGAGGGCGGGTGCCTTGGGGGCGGTCGAGAAGACCCTTCGGCCGCCTCGGGCACCACAACCCCAAGCACAGGGCCAGCGACGACGTACCTACCCCTCGGAGGCGAGGGAGACTGGACTCGAGGACGTTTCGCCCGCGGCACCGCAGGCGATTCTTCCGCAGCACTAGCAGTCGTAGCTCCTGTCGCGCCTTCAATCCCTACCGCCCCGGGCGCGTCCTTGGCAGCCGCCGTGGGTGGCAAAGCACCGTCGGCCGCAGCACTCTCGCCAGGAGCGACATCCCCCCTGGGTTGGCAGGTTCCGGCCCGACGAAGGCCATGCGTGTGGCCTCGACAGCGCCGGCGGATGGTGCCGCGCGCTCCGTCCCAGCGGTGCCAGCCGCCGAAGTGGCTGGCGGGCTGGGTACGGCAACCTCGGAGCAGGCCCGGCGCCGCGAAGGCAATACCCCCGCTTGGCTACCACCGCCATGACAGTCCGGAATCTCGGCGGGAGCCTCCGCCGGCACTGCGCGCTCGGGCACAGCAATACCCAGAACCTCGCACGTGCGATTTATCTGCCCCTACTTCGCCGCTCTGGTCGCGGTCTCACGCAGCTTGTGCTCCTTGAGCGTGTACGGACCCAGGAACGCCACAACCGCACGCTCCGCATCTTCTAGCCGGGTCACTGCACAAAAGACGAGTCTTGTCAGGCGGAGACTACGCAGACACAAATGGGTGCGTACCAACGCACTGTACGACTTACAAGGAGTGGAGGGCGGAAGCAGGCAAGACAGTGGCGGGCGAACCCCGTCCTCTCGATCGTCGCCCCGTCGCGTGTACTTCCACCGGGAAGAGAGGGGCGCCACCCCGTACATCGTAAACTCTTCGACCAAGTCGCGCATACTTAGCCGGCGCGCCACGCCAGCAAGCCTCCATAACCTCTGTGCGTCGTCAGACTCCGGCTTCACGCTTGGCGAGATATTGAACGAGATTGGCCCACCTTGGCACAGCAGGCCGCTCGCGCTGGTCACGATGTAGTAAAACCACCGCCGCGTCCAGCCGGACTCCCACCTCCCCAAGGTGGCCGACGAAGGGAATAGCGTCGTGTAGGACGCTCGCAGCGCGAAGTCCACGCCGCCGAAGTTGGATACAGCCCCTCCCCGACTTTCTTGGGTTGGTAGCATGCGTCGTGCAGGGTGACGAACAGGCTCGCGCTGGGACGCCGGCCTTCCGTCCGTGCCGCCCACGAAAAGACAGCTAGCCGGACTATGGCGTTTGGCGTCAGCTGTGCTAACTCCAACCCGTAGGCCCGCAGGACTTCGCCCACAAACATCGTGGAGGGCATTCGAAGGCCGGCGTCGAAAAACGCGACGAAAACGATCGCCTCCATCTCCCGGGGCCTCGGCTCTGTCTCGTCGCGACGGGGTAGGCGAGCCCCATCACGCTCCTCGATCTTCCCTTCCCGTACGAGCCGCTGCAGCGTCTCTTCGGTTACGCGACTCTTCCCCAACACACGGGAGCAGCGGCCCCCCGAGTATTTCATGGCGTCCCACCGCCTGTCGGCACGTGAACGCCCCCGCAGCACCAGCTCGTACTCAGAAGGGACAGACAATTCGTCCCGGCTAGGTAAGGAGCCGCCGCCGGGATGGGGGGAGATATCGTCCTGGCCGGCCATTGTCCTCTGCGATCAGGGCAAAAGGAACAAGGTGAGAGCAAGTTGCGCTATTGACAGAACAAGCAAAGCCAGGAGACAGGCGAGACAGAACGTCCCCACTACAACGGTGGCACCTTATAAAGCCCGCTCGCCTTCCCCATGGCTACAAGCGCAGCCAGATTAACCCCCAGCGGTTCGACTACCCACAGCTTGGAAAAAAGAACCGCCAGCACTTCGAGGAGCGTGCCTGGTAGGTGGCCAGACAGCGCGCAACGCCAATTGGCGCTCGCCACGCGTCCCGCTTTCCTGGGGAAGAGGCGAACTGCCGTGGTCACGCAACCGCTCACGTCCCACGACGCACCAATCACAAGCCGCCGCATGCCCCACCCACGGGAAGGCGGACGGCACGGCAGGACAGCCTGCGCCCTGACAGGCCAGGCGTTGGCACGATTCCAGGTACCATTACAAACGCACTACCAGACCGCGGGGTCATAACAGCCTCGAAGCACACTTCGAAGGGTAGGGAACGGAGCGCGCGCGAGCCTACTTCGACTAGGCGCCAGCTCCGCTGCCACCCGTGCGAAGGGTAGGGGACGGAGCGCGCGCGAGCCTACTTCGACTAGGCGCCAGCTCCGCTGCCACCCGTTCGAAGGGGAGGAAACGGAGCGCGCGCGCGCCTACTTCGACTAGGCGCCAGCTCCGCTGCCACCCGTGCGAAGGGTAGGGGACGGAGCGCGCGCGAGCCTACTTCGACTAGGCGCCAGCTCCGCTGCCACCCGTGCGAAGGGTAGGGGACGAAGCGCGCGCGAGCCTAATTCGACTAAACGCCAGCTCCGCTGCCACCCGTGCGAAGGGTAGGGGACGAAGCGCGCGTGAACCTACTTCGACTAGGCGCCAGCTCCGCTGCCACCCGTTCGAAGGGTGGGAGACGGAGCGCGCGCGAGCTTACTTCGAATAGGCGCCAGCTCCGCTGCCACCCGTTCAAAGGGTAGGGGACGGAGCGCGCGCGCCTACTTCGGCCAGGCGTCAGCGCGGGACGGAGCGCTCGCGCGCCTACCTCAACACCAAGGCTCCGCAAGTTCGGAGAAGTTCACAGGCCGTAGGGACGGAGGGGGCCAAAGGACTCGGCAACATGGCTTCGGTCCTGTGAAGCCCTTCACCATGAGAGGCTCCTGTTGTAGGGGTGGCCCTCACCTAAACCCAGCAGACCTGTTAGAAGGTTATAGGGCCCAAAATGGGACATATGTAATGGCTTAAATACCCCTGACAAGGAGGTACCGATGTAAGGGCACATTTGTAATAGCACAGCCCATATGAATATATATACCAAGGGAAGACTAGAGGGGGGAGGAGGATCACTCTCTCCCAACTCTCCACTACCACATCTCTCTCTGTTTGGTCTGTAACCACAACACTATGCATCTGCACAGGCTGCATATTTTAAGCAATATTTTGTTACTCTTAACATAATAAATTTGACTTGAAATTTGATACATATAGAATTTTTCTTAGCAAATTCAGAAGTGCGTCGAAATATTTCTTTTAGAATTTTTCATATTAATTTGGTGCCAAAACTAAAAGTGATTGCATGATTACACCTAATTAGTGCAAGTGCATTTATACCTCCCCCTTCTAATTGGCATTGGCCTGTTAGATGGATTATTTACACATACAACACTACCACTACAAATGCAAATAGTAGTCTTCCCTAAGATGATTAGACGAATGGGATCGAGGCTTAATTCGACACCTGCTTGCATGTATGGGTTGGATTAGCCATACCATAGGATCGTCTCTCTTTGGATGCTGGTTTTTTTTAGTTTATTTTTTCCTATGCTAGAAAACGCCGGAGTCAATGAGTCATGGAATCCTATTTTGGATAGGCTTATTTTTTATTGTCTAGTATAATTGGGATTCATCTATAATTTGTGTCTCCGAAACAAATATGAGTTGAGATAACAATGGTCAATGTGTTAGTGAAGGGCTAGATTTTATTTTATTTTTTTTGTATGATTTATGTAAAAATTTATTGATACATTTTTTGTTTTCTATTGATGTAAAAAAAATTACATTTTTTACCTCTTAGGACTAAAGTGGGGCCTTCTGACAGAGCATCTAATTTGTATAGATAAATTAATTAGGCTAGAGTTGTCTTCATTTAATTAGGCTAAAGTTGTATTCACTTTCAGAGTTTATTGGGAGAGAACGTGAGCTATATAGATGAGTTAATTCTTGTTTTTTATCCATATGTTGTGCCTTTTTTAGAGTTGTTCCCGTTCCGGTAGTTTTTGGGAGAGAACATGAGCTATAGATGAATTATTTTTCTATGAATAATGAGAGAATTTCTATCCGTCCCTTTTCTTTTCTAGATGTTAATTTATACTTTTTTTCCTCCTAGTACTACCTTGGGAGCTTCCAGAGGAGCCTCCAAATAGTATAGATAAAGTCCGACAGATAGATATATACACAAATTAAAAAATATATATTTGAATTTATAATCCAAATGACCATAATTGAATGGTATATCAGTTACAGCTTAATTATATTTCTTTTATTTTTCTCATGTTATTAGTGGAAGAGTTTCTAGTTTCTAGCCTTTAAATTTCTAATTTCTAGCCCTTTTTTTGCTTGGATTTCTAATCAACTGGCGAAGTTCTAATCGCGAAGTCAATAAAGAATTCCTCTTCAAATATCTCTAGTTCATATGGATCTTCTAGTGCTTCTTACTCATCATAGATTATAGCAAGATCAAGACGGGAGAACAAAGCACAAAAAACCAAGCCAAATCAAGATTTCAACACTTGAATAAAGATGATAAAAACTTAGACAAATTTTAATATCTATTGATACTTAGAGATGAACAATAACCCTCCTCCACTTGGTTTCCTAGAGAGCTAACCCTAACTCTTTCAAGCTCTAACTAGTACATCTAGTTGGGTTCACTCTTTCTTATATGGGCTAACCTATTAACCTAACACCATACTGAATTTTACACCCACACATGCATGTTTCTCAAAGTGTAACTTACACTTAGTTCTAATGCCCGAATTAGCCATTCCATGGCCTCCGTGAAGACTTTTTGTACCTATGTTGTGTTGCGGTATTACATTGCACATGGCACTGCACAAGACCTTCAACTGAGGCTGCACTTTTTTCGGCTACGATTGCTAACTTATAGATATAGCTAATGACTTTTGGTCGTAAAGTGAGAATTTGTGCAAATGAACCAAGTATTGATAAGCTATTTCGAAAAGATTGTCCCGATAAATAGTTTCAAAAATGTGGCAAACAAGCTATCTTATTTGTTTATTCAGAACCTATAAGCTTAAATTATGTCTACTCCGTAAAAGCATGAGTTGATAGTAAGTTGTCCATTCTCCCCTTATCTCTCCACAACTATCCGATCTGATCACAAGAATCGTGGCCGTCTATAGTTTACCCCCATGTAGCAGCGGGACAATCCCGCCAACCCTCCCCACATGGCATGCTTGCAATTGCCTCCCTACCCCCACTGCATGCAACTGCTCCTCCACCCTCTTCTTCACCTTCTCCTCCTCCCCACAACGGTGCCACCCTTCTGCAAGAACCCGCCCATACAGGTTCGCCACTGCAACGCGTGAGATGTTGTGGCCGCACATGCTGACAATGGCCGGCTCCGACTCTGGTGGTAGTGCCGGTGTCCAGGTCAACATCAAGGCCTACGTCCAGAACACCGCCAGTGTCCAGGTAGGTTGCCTAATCTCTTCACTTCTATTCTCTTTTCAATTTGCTTTCTTCACTCCAATCTAATCAAGAAAGGGAATTGATTCGGTGGTGGTGGCGGTGGTGCAGGGGGTCGACCTTGTGCCAGAGGAGTTCACACAAGAGCAGCTCAAGTTTGTTCTTTTGGACATGTTGGTGGATGTGGTGAGCCCTAATTTCCTTTTCAGTTTGTGATGAATTAGTATCATAGTTGGTCTTAGTTGATTTGAATTACCAAGCTTAGCATATGTATGTTTGGAGCTGCAAATTTTTTGGCCAAAAACCGGAACATGTATTGGCAATTTGTCGTGGGAGAAGTTTAGACGAGGTTGCGGTTTGACTATTTAGTTCTATGACAAAATAGGTGTTTAGGGTTAAATTCTCAATGACATTGGATTGTTTCCATGTATTCTCATTTGTCATTGATAAGTGATATCATCGACAGTTTACTGGCTGTTTATATGATTGTATAGTCGCAGATGGTAGGGTGAATTTTGGTTTTTTGGTTGTTGCATTCCTATGAACTATGTTTGCAAGATTTTTTCTGTATGTGTGTGAAACTATGAAGTAATTAACTTTTGGTTGACACAGTTATGTTTATCTACAAGAAATCTTGCTGTCATATGAAAATCTGCGGTTAGGAGTGATGCAATACATGTTACTGTACATTTCATACATTTTACTGTACATTAATTTCATACATTTTACTGTACATTAATTTCATTTGAGTAAGTGTAAATATACAATGTTTATTACTTGTTCTTGAGTTAACTAGGTGAAGACAAGGATGCTCCCTTCAGCTGGAGTAGTTCAAGTTCTGTGTGAGAATTTTAGGAAGTTTCCAGTCAAAGGTATGACATTATTTGCAATTGTTTGATTGAAACATACAGCTATCTCAGTCCATTTATTTACTTAATTTGACTTATGCTTTTGAAGGCAGCTTTAGTGGTGGATCCAGTTATGGTGTCCACAAGTGGGGATACCCTTTGAGAATCATCTATTGTCACTAAATATAGGTACATGATTAATATTTGTTTTGTTCCATGTGTATTTATATGTTTTGGATGAGTTGGTGTTGCCATTACATCCTCCAATCTCATAGCACTTGCTGACATACTGTTGCAATTGCTTTGAGCAAGGATGAACTATTTGCTATGGCTGATATAGTCACTCCAAATGTGAAAGAAGCTTCAAGATTACTTGGGGATGTACCATTGTGAATAGTTTCTGACATCTGTAGTGCAGTAGAATCCATTTACAAATTTGGTCCAAAGTATGTATTTTGTATTTCCGTGAATTTATGCTATTGTTCAAAAGTGCTTCCACCTTATTTGCTCTCATAGACTACATTTGAAATATCCTAACCATTGGGTTGGGAAAAACCAGCATTGTTATTTTTTAGTATTAACAACAGTGCAGAGTGCATAGACTACAATATTAAAATCTGATGATCTGCATTGATATTTATTGTATCCAAATTTTGGTAGAACAATATAGACAGCCAATGTCACTAGGCCTACCAATTATTTCGATGATTCTATCAACTGTCATTTCTGCCCTAATAAGAAGTCTACCTCTTCTTACACAAAATTCTAAGATATATTTTTATGCGTTGACATGTTTCATATTGCAGAGTCCTATAACCCCATTGCAAAGAGCGGCAGATGGACCTCCAGTGTTCAACCAGATTTGATGAATGAACAACAGGAGGATACTGATGGCCGCCCTCAAAAGATAATTCCTACTTTGTTTGAGTGGACTCTCGGAGGGAGGAATGTCTATGTTGAAGGATCATAGGAAAGCTGAAAATCAAGGTACATTTATTAGCCTGATAAAAGACATACACATTCCCTTTTCCCGAAAACTAAAGCATAAGGATAGAATCGATTTGATTTGACATTGGTTATATACTTTGCAAGACATCCGTTGAGAAATCTAGAAAAGATCACACCAGGGTTCAAAATTTCATCTGAAAGGGAACGGAATTTTAGAAATTTCGGGCCTTTCGTTAGGCAATGAAACCAGAATGATTCGGCCAAATTTTGACTGAATTTGGCCCTATTTGAAATTTATCTAAATTTTCTCCAAATTTGATTAAATTTCATCAAAAATTCAAATGCTATTTGAAAATTTTGTCCGAAATTTTGGACGAATTTTTGAAATTTTGTTGCTTTCGGTCCTTTCATTGCCTGTGAAAATTTTCTTCATCTGAAAGATTTTTCCCTGGATCACACCATCTTGCTAGGGCTTCCATCTGGAGTTTACTGTTATAGATTCATTGTAGATGGAGAATATTAGATTTCTGCCTGATCTACATATTGCTCTGACAACATGGGTAACACTGTGAACCTTCTTAATGTCAACTTCAGTATTCTTTCTTTCAAGCATAACATTGCTCATGATACTGATTATGTATATAGATCAAGGAGTATATTATTAATCTTCATTCGGCATGCATGCAGGAATTTGTCCCCAAAAGTCTGGAGATTGTATCTGAGCTCATGATTCCTCCCTCCCTCGGACCCTAGCTACAGTTTCCAGGCTCCTGACGAGAAGTTCACGAAGGAGCCTCCTGCTCTGCTAGCGCTGCTCTACCTCGATGTGCTAACTCATGAAGCTTTGAAGGAGAATGCGCGAGGCCGAATCATGTCGTCCTCGACCATCTCTACGTTGAGAACGGCTAGGGTACCCAACAATTGGTGGCTCCCAGCCAGACACACGGGTTTTGGTCCAAGTATGTAACTACTATTCTGTACAAGGTTATCAAAATATAGAATTCTTTCCGGTAGATTGACGAACCACCTGGAACTTCGTTTAGCAACTAGCAGAATGTCCATACATTGCTACGAAATTTAAAATCTTATCATACTATATATTCTGAAACCAACAAATGGTAAAACTAAAATCTTATCATACTATATATTCTGAAACCAACAAATGGTAAAACTTTTTAGAATATGTATATAAATATATTCTAATTTTTTAAATATATAGTAATACATGGGATGCAGCTAGTAGCTTCAAATGAATTAGTTCATAGCCCCTACGGGACGGTCGGCACGTATTCACGCGCATGCGAAAAGGGCAACCGCCAACGCCCCCGCATTGCTCCACGCTACTCCGCACGAAATCGTTTCCTCATTTAAGAAAAAAACACAAACAGCACACGGCACATGTAATACCCCAATTATGCATAAGGGAAAATGATAGCGATTAAGGGTTTTGCCGTCAGACCCATCGACTTTTAACGTGCCGAATGTTTATCGCTCGCAGAGGTTCCCAGACCGCCTCGGGGTAGTCGGCACCATCTAGAGAGCCAGGTAGCGCTCTCAGAGGTTCCCGGACTGCCCAGGGACAGTCGGCACCGTCTCGCGACGTGGGTATTCATCATCCGGCAAATTTCATCTGACCTTTTTACAGACTTACCGCTGCAGTAGAAACCCCAAAATCCCTTAGACCAAAAAGCCCTTAGGACCATAGCCAGCCAAGGCAAAAAAGGGGAAGGGCAAAAGCGCCATTTCACAATGAGAGTGTCAGCCATGCCCCTTAAATGGACAAGACAACACACAACCACTTTACTTGCTCCACTTTTCTGCCTCAGCCACAAAAAAAAAGCCGTGCAGTACCATTTCGTTTCCCCAGCCGAGAGGGAGGAGGCAGAGAGAGAGCAAGGAGGAGTAGGGGAAGAAGATGGAGCCGAAGAGGAGAAGGAGCTCGGAGGGCTAGAACGTGAGGACGGCGTCAACGACAACAGAGGACGTCGACGACCGCCGATCACGCGCCAAGCCGCCACTGAGTTTGTCCTCCTTCCCTCAACCCTTAGGCACAACACAAGCATGTAGAGAGAGAGAGAGGGTTGAACCGGCGAGCTCGGCCCCATTGGGGGCGAGGCCCAGTGCCTTTGAGCCAAGCCGGGGGGGCGGTGGCGTGTGGAGGCGCTGATGACCGAGGGAGGCGGAGTAGCGAGGAGGAGGCGGCCGGCGGCCGTTGGCCGTGCCGGCCGGCAGCGGTACCTAGCGCTCCACCACCGCGCACGCACGGGGAGGCAAGCAGGGGACGGCCGGCGGTGAGCCCAAGGGGTCGGTCGGTCGGCTGCGCGCGAGAGGAAAGGGGGGAGCCGTGGAGGTGGAGAAGGCCGGAGGGGCCACCGGCGTTGCCAGCTCGGCCACGCGCCATGCGCCGCCGCGCGCGCCCAGATCTGGATCGGGCCGGCCGGTTGGCTGCGCGCAAGAGAGGGGACGCGAGGAGGAAGTGGAGCGGGGGGGCCGATGAAGCGGCTGCTGGCGGGGAGCTGGGGGCCGGCGATGCCGTGCCGACCACGCGCGCCGCCGCGCTGCCCCGGGCGAGTCCGGCGAGGGGGAGGCCATTCCGGCCGATTGAGCTTGGGGGAGAGAGTGGGGAGGAGCCGGCGTCGAGGAAGGAGCCGGCGGTGAGGAGAGGCCGGCGCGCCCGGGTGTCGCCGCGCCGCCTGGAGGGGCAGTTCGGCCGGTGAGATTGAGGAAAGAGGGAGAGGCTTGGAGGGGTAAAGGCCATTCGGCCGAACCAGTAGAGAAAGGAGCCGGCCGGGTAGGTGAGAAAAGGAAGGGAAAGAAAAGAGAGGAAAAAAAGAAGAGAAAAAAAAGAGGAGAAAAAGAAAGAGAGAAAAAAGGGGGTTTTGGTGCCTGCGCGGCAGGTCCCTCAAAATCCGTGTGTTTATGCCCCAGATCGGGAAACGAGCTTAGAGTCGTTGTTCTTCGTTTTCGCTCTGGTTTCGGGTCTGTCGTTGAGTCAGATTTATTGCTTGCCCAGGTGGAGGCCTCGAGTCGATGCCATCCGCACGTCGTTCTGCTCCGCTTGGTTAACAGGCAAGTACATGGTAGAGCGGTAGACCAAAGGTTTATGAAATTATGTGATGCTTACACTATATGATGGTGTTTATTTGGAAATGCAATGTTTAAATGCCATGATGTTGCATGGTAAGTGATGGTAATGATGATGGAGTAAGGTGGGCAATGATGTTTATTTGCTATTGATGTTAATGATGAGCATGATTATGACAATGGGCATATGCATTTGCATTATGTGCACTCAAGAGTGAGGGCGGTGAGAAAGTCCCTAGCCATGAGTAAAGCTAGCGGACTAATCCGGAGTGCTCTTGAGTAAGACCTGCTTCGGTAGGCCTCCACGGGAGTGGAGGGGTCCCGTGCCTAAGAGGGCGGGCCCACGATGGGTGAACATCGACGGGTGTTCACTCGGCAGTACCGGTATTTGCAATGAGATGAGCAAATGTGCATGTAGAACAGGATTGCATTGCACTGATGATTTGGCAATGTTGGACTATGACATTGCATGTGGAGCATGTTATGGTTAATATGGAAACATGAGAATGGTGATATGAGCATGACAATGCAGGTGGAGTCTGTTATGGATAGTTGATTTGCTTACATGTTTGGTCGTGTTTATCATTATATTATGTATTTGCTGAGTCTTTGGACTCACCCTTGCTTTGTTGTCTTATTTTTAGGTAACTGTTGGGGACGTCTTGCACGGGCGGGTGTAGCACATGTATAACTCCACGTTCTTGCAGCACTTCACATATCCAGCTTTTGGTCGTATGTTTAACTCCACCAGTAAGCCAGCATAGTTGCTAAAAAAAATGGGGGGTGAAAGTGGTTGTTGCTTCTTGTTCAAGGTAGAGTTTGCTTAAATTGTTTAGCAGATGCCTAAAAGTGGTATTAGTATGCAATGATGGTAGCACTCTAGGCCCAGAGGTTGGGCGGGGTGTTACAGTTGGTATCAGAGCGGGCGTTAGATCCGTGGTAAAGAAATTTGACAATCTAGGTTAATTATTTAACTAAAATTTGACTTAGGCCTAATAATTAAATTAAATTTGACACATTGGTGCACCATAGGATGGGAAAGGGGTCTTACATTGCATTTACGTTTTCACAGCCTTGATGTTGATATGTGCTGTTGAAATGGATGGTTGTGGGCTAGCTGTGTGATTGGCCATCTGTCTTGAACAGATATGCCGAGAGCTAGAGGATGCGGACGTGTGCATAGTAGGATGGGATTGGGTCAAGCATTGCGTTTCGCTTCTATTAGTCATGTTGATTTGCAATGCTTGATGTTGATGCTTGCGAGTTGATAGCAAGCATTCGAACTTGTTATTTGTGTGTCCTGCGGGACTTTGCCGTGATTGTGTCGTGTACCGATACAATAAAGCCTGAGACCGTGGCCACTGAGAGGCCTGGTCATGTTGCCAATTGTGGTATTGAGGTAGTGATGTTTTGCTTCAGTTTCGGGAAGTTAGTTCTCTTTGGTTAGCAACTTGTTGAGTTGTTTGGTAAATACCCGATAGTGGGGAGTGTTCCATGCAAGTATGGTTTTTGGGAGAATTTTGATTATATGAACGATTGGAGTAACTTGCATGATGAGATCAATATCTTTTCTAGAGAAGGCAGTATCCAATAGTGGTTGAAGTGTTGGATTAGGCGTATGGGAGATATGGTCGTTAAAGTAACAAGTTGGTAGGACATGGTATTCTAAATTGTGAGAACCTAGGAGAGTAATTAACTTTAGTTACGTTCGTAGGATTGAAGTTGAGTTGAACCCAATGAGGATTTGGTAGTAACATGAGAAGTAGCGGTGTAAAGCATTAAGCATATCCATTTATGTTTAATAGTGGGATTTGAATTATTGGCGAACCAGTTGCGTAGACTATTGAGCCACAATGAATGACTGGTATCATGATGGTCCCAATCGATTAGCCCAATCGTGCAATCTAGGCATGCTAAGAAGTGAGCTAAATTATTATTTTGGTGGAAATTTCCTCATGGGGTTATCTTTTCAATTGATAATAGGCGAAGGATTATAAAGCTAAGTCCGCTAAACCCGCACCATGATTGATTATTATAATCACGACCAATGTTTTGGAAGATTCTAATAGTTGTAATGTTAGAACTCTATTGGGATTAGTTGGGAGGATAAGAATGAGGATATTAATGTCGGATAAATCTTCCAGCTAAATTGAATGGAGAAGAATTATTATAGAGTTGAGTGAGACTTAAATTTTGAGGGATAAAGTTAAATGACATTTTGGTGAGATTTGGTGGCATTATTTAAGCATGAGTTGGTGGAGTTGCCACTGCATTTTGTAGGAGATCATGTGCACACTTACGGAAGTAGAACAGACGGATTCTATGCTTAAACGCAATTGTGGTTTATGAAAGTGCATTCGATGTGTGCTAAAATCCGGGTGATTGATCATCCTTAAGGTTGAGTTGGCGGAGATTAGTTAGCACCTTGGAATTAGGTGCTCATGGGGATTATTTATAGATAGTGGATTTTCTTTTTATCAAAAAGCCTTGACCACATCTTGTGGTATGCGAGCTTGATAGTTGTTATGAATGTGTTGTTTTGTACAGTAAGGTGGTAGTGTTTGATGAACTAAAGAGTAAATATGGAAGAATAAAGTATCCGGTGAACCGTGGAAAGGTTCAAGATGGGATACTAAAAGTCAATGACTTATGTATTAGCGAATAGTCATTTGCTATTCTGCGCAAGCAGTACAAGAGGTACTGGCTTGACGTTGTTATGGGGAAAGGAATTTTAATTGATTTCTATGTTGGTATTTGGAAGAAATGCTTTGCGTTTTGGCGTGCATTATCATTTAGAATTTATGACTCTCAGACTGATATTTGTGCATGTGTTATGAGTGCTACCTGACTTCCCTCACTTCTGCATATGAGATTTCCCGGACGAGTGGTCCGTGGCACTCCCGAACGCGTAAGTTTCGGGCGTACCTAGGAACGAAGTCCTAGGCATACTTAGGAGTGAGTCCTGGGCGTTTCCCAAACTCGTAATTTCGGTCGTCTTGTATTGGGAGTCTAAAGTGGGCCCAGACGCGTCGACTAGGGTAATATAGGATTTGGATTTTGTTGCATCCCTTCATTTTCTTGGCGTTAATTGTCTAAGTTGTTGCTGTGATGTGATGCTAAGGCCAGAGGGAATGGTTCTCCTGTCCAGGCGTTGCATCATTGAAAGAATGAATCCCGTGTTGGGGGAGTTTTGTAGTTGTTTTGGGGGAGCGAGTGATGAACTCATTCTAAAGTCCTGTCTTGATGGAGGATAAAAGTTGTTGGGATTTCGTTATGTTTTTGGATGTTTAAATTTGGTAGACTTCTTAACTTTGGAGGGTTGCTGAAGGATTGGAATCCCTTGCTTTCGAAACGAATATTAAATTCATAACTTGAAGCTCTATTAGGCTTAGATCTACAGTGAGATGGTTGATATGTTGGTAATAGGGTGATAATAAAGATTCGTATGGCTAATAGAGTTCTGAGTTGATCTTTTGCCATAATCTTGGTGGGAAATTGATTAAGGATAAAAATTGGCCTTAAAGGCAAAACTGATGGTCGATTGTGTCTTCACAACTAGTAGTGTCTATGGGAAATAATGGTGACAGATGTCACACTTAAGCTGGTAAAGCATGGGTAGCAATGAGTGTATAAGATTTTGGTGAAAGAGCTTCCCTGACTTATGTTTTGAGGTAATCATCACTAGGTGTTAATGCTTTAGATTGCTTGATTCCAATAACATAGATCAAGGATGATGCTAATATCGGAGTTATTGGAGTATTGAGAACCTTGGTTTATGAGCCTCATATTTGTTGACAGCTAGTAGAGGCTGAAAGATTGAGGTAAAGTTAAAGTAGAACTATTGGAAGATTTAGTTATTCGATGTTAAATGAAATCCTATTGAAGCTTACCTTATTCTGTGGATGTGAGAAGTTGAGGGTTGGTGTGTGATTTGTTTTATCCACTGTGTTTGGTGGCCATTATTTAAAGGAGTAGTCAGGGGTGTAATCCATTACATGGGTAATTGGAATGTTCTGATATGTCGAAACATGGGAACCTATTATTCTAGCTAAGAGAGTTAGTGAGAACTAGCTTCGCGAGTTTAGTCACATGGATGTGTGATCGATACTAATTTTTAAGGGACATGAAGTAAAATATCTCTCGTGTTACCGACTGAAATGATTGATCGATAGTCAAAGGATTATTTTGGGTTCCCTTGATTTAGGGATTCATTCAGGGCCACTTTGAGGGATAGTGGATTTAAGTGGAAAGTTGCGGTATTTCCGCAATTTACTTGTGGTCTATGTGGGTTTTGGCTAAGGCGTTATCCTTATGCCTAAAAGAATATGCTTTCTTTTCTTGGAAAAGAAAAGGCTGATTTGGGGAATAAAAATATTTCGCATGGTATATGCGGCATAAAGTTGGTTGTTAAGATAAGGATTGATTTCCTGTCCGGTTTTCACTCTAAGTGGATTTATTGTGATGAAATGGTTTCTTGAGAGGAAACAAATTTCCTTCTATTTTGGGAGAAGGGTTGATGTTTGTGGATGAATGAGTTGATTCTATGGATGTTGCGTGATACTTCTCTTGTAAAAGAGAAGAGCTCTCCTTGTTGCAAATAAGAGTAGCCTTGTCTCTTTTGGTATAAGCAATGAGAGTGTTTTCCTGAAGGATTGGAGGTTTTCTTATGCCGAGGCATTAGAATTAAGTCTATGCATGGAGTGCACAATGTGTTTTATGTGTCGAGGTTGAGGAAGTACTTGTAAAATCCAGAGCATGAGATTGTGTTAGAACCGGTGTCCATAAAGAGAGACCTCACCTTTGAGTCCCGTCCAGTTCGTATTCTGGAGGAATCGGAGAAGGTGTTGAGGCATAAAACGTTGTAGTATGTTAAAGTGCTTTGGGCACATAAGACTGAGCGAGAAGCGACATGGGAGTTGGAGTCTCGCAAGCGCGAGAAGTACTCGGACTTGTTCTCCATGGGTACGAGTTAATGTTATGTTATATGCAGTTTGTTATATTCTGTTCATTCGTGCATATTGTGGAACACCAGAATTCGGGGTCGAATTCTGTTAAGGGGGGTAGAATGTAATACCCCAATTATGCATAAGGGAAAATGATAGCGATTAAGGGTTTTGCCGTCAGACCCATCGACTTTTAACGTGCCGAATGTTTATCGCTTGCAGAGGTTCCCAGACCGCCTCGGGGTAGTCGGCACCATCTAGAGAGCCAGGTAGCGCTCTCAGAGGTTCCCGGACTGCCCAGGGACAGTCGGCACCGTCTCGCGACGTGGGTATTCATCATCCGGCAAATTTCATCTGACCTTTTTACAGACTTACCGCTGCAGTAGAAACCCCAAAATCCCTTAGACCCAAAAGCCCTTAGGACCATAGCCAGCCAAGGCAAAAAAGGGGAAGGGCAAAAGCGCCATTTCACAATGAGAGTGTCAGCCATGCCCCTTAAATGGACAAGACAACACACAGCCACTTTACTTGCTCCACTTTTCTGCCTCAGCCACAAAAAAAAAGCCGTGCAGTACCATTTCGTTTCCCCAGCCGAGAGGGAGGAGGCAGAGAGAGAGCAAGGAGGAGTAGGGGAAGAAGATGGAGCCGAAGAGGAGAAGGAGCTCGGAGGGCTAGAACGTGAGGACGGCGTCAACGACAACAGAGGACGTCGACGACCGCCGATCACGCGCCAAGCCGCCACTGAGTTTGTCCTCCTTCCCTCAACCCTTAGGCACAACACAAGCATGTAGAGAGAGAGAGAGAGGGTTGAACCGGCGAGCTCGGCCCCATTGGGGGCGAGGCCCAGTGCCTTTGAGCCAAGCCGGGGGGGGGGGGGCGGTGGCGTGTGGAGGCGCTGATGACCGAGGGAGGCGGAGTAGCGAGGAGGAGGCGGCCGGCGGCCGTTGGCCGTGCCGGCCGGCAGCGGTACCTAGCGCTCCACCACCGCGCACGCACGGGGAGGCAAGCAGGGGACGGCCGGCGGTGAGCCCAAGGGGTCGGTCGGTCGGCTGCGCGCGAGAGGAAAGGGGGGAGCCGTGGAGGTGGAGAAGGCCGGAGGGGCCACCGGCGTTGCCAGCTCGGCCACGCGCCATGCGCCGCCGCGCGCGCCCAGATCTGGATCGGGCCGGCCGGTTGGCTGCGCGCAAGAGAGGGGACGCGAGGAGGAAGTGGAGCGGGGGGGCCGATGAAGCGGCTGCTGGCGGGGAGCTGGGGGCCGGCGATGCCGTGCCGACCACGCGCGCCGCCGCGCTGCCCCGGGCGAGTCCGGCGAGGGGGAGGCCATTCCGGCCGATTGAGCTTGGGGGAGAGAGTGGGGAGGAGCCGGCGTCGAGGAAGGAGCCGGCGGTGAGGAGAGGCCGGCGCGCCCGGGTGTCGCCGCGCCGCCTGGAGGGGCAGTTCGGCCGGTGAGATTGAGGAAAGAGGGAGAGGCTTGGAGGGGTAAAGGCCATTCGGCCGAACCAGTAGAGAAAGGAGCCGGCCGGGTAGGTGAGAAAAGGAAGGGAAAGAAAAGAGAGGAAAAAAAGAAGAGAAAAAAAAGAGGAGAAAAAGAAAGAGAGAAAAAAGGGGGTTTTGGTGCCTGCGCGGCAGGTCCCTCAAAATCCGTGTGTTTATGCCCCAGATCGGGAAACGAGCTTAGAGTCGTTGTTCTTCGTTTTCGCTCTGGTTTCGGGTCTGTCGTTGAGTCAGATTTATTGCTTGCCCAGGTGGAGGCCTCGAGTCGATGCCATCCGCACGTCGTTCTGCTCCGCTTGGTTAACAGGCAAGTACATGGTAGAGCGGTAGACCAAAGGTTTATGAAATTATGTGATGCTTACACTATATGATGGTGTTTATTTGGAAATGCAATGTTTAAATGCCATGATGTTGCATGGTAAGTGATGGTAATGATGATGGAGTAAGGTGGGCAATGATGTTTATTTGCTATTGATGTTAATGATGAGCATGATTATGACAATGGGCATATGCATTTGCATTATGTGCACTCAAGAGTGAGGGCGGTGAGAAAGTCCCTAGCCATGAGTAAAGCTAGCGGACTAATCCGGAGTGCTCTTGAGTAAGACCTGCTTCGGTAGGCCTCCACGGGAGTGGAGGGGTCCCGTGCCTAAGAGGGCGGGCCCACGATGGGTGAACATCGACGGGTGTTCACTCGGCAGTACCGGTATTTGCAATGAGATGAGCAAATGTGCATGTAGAACAGGATTGCATTGCACTGATGATTTGGCAATGTTGGACTATGACATTGCATGTGGAGCATGTTATGGTTAATATGGAAACATGAGAATGGTGATATGAGCATGACAATGCAGGTGGAGTCTGTTATGGATAGTTGATTTGCTTACATGTTTGGTCGTGTTTATCATTCTATTATGTATTTGCTGAGTCTTTGGACTCACCCTTGCTTTGTTGTCTTATTTTTAGGTAACTGTTGGGGACGTCTTGCACGGGCGGGTGTAGCACATGTATAACTCCACGTTCTTGCAGCACTTCACATATCCAGCTTTTGGTCGTATGTTTAACTCCACCAGTAAGCCAGCATAGTTGCTAAAAAAATGGGGGGTGAAAGTGGTTGTTGCTTCTTGTTCAAGGTAGAGTTTGCTTAAATTGTTTAGCAGATGCCTAAAAGTGGTATTAGTATGCAATGATGGTAGCACTCTAGGCCCAGAGGTTGGGCGGGGTGTTACAGCACAACACTGAGTAGCTGATGTGTAGGAGCCAGAGTCTTCTGGACCCACCTGTCGGAGGCGTCAAACTAAAATCGTGCAGCACGTGACGTAAGTAAACGGTTGAAAGGTAACCCACGGATAAAGTATTTATCCGTCCACGCCACGCAACACGACCGCAACGATAGCTACCAATGCGTCAAACCAATGTCCGACATGTAGGGACATTATCCACTTATGGCCCACATGTCATTTTCTAAGACAGGAGTTTAGCCGCTGTCACGCAATTATATTTATGTGGACCAGTTAATTCACCAAAATTTAACTTTATTTCCCCACGAAATTGAGGCAGAATAAACGCACTAAAATAGGCGGCCCAAGTGCCCAAGCGCCCGAGCCCGTTGTTTGGTTCTTTCCTTTTTCTCTCTTCCCTTCCTTCTCCGGATTCCTTCCCCGCCTCGCCTTCCCCAAGTTTCCAGAGGAAGCTGGCGCCCTAATCAGCGGGCTCGGGCTCGTTAATCCGCGGGTAATAATGCTGCAGGAGTTCGTCGACAGCGTCATCGCCGTCATCAAGGAGTAAGCAATCCCTCTTCTTCCCCCTTGCCCTTCTCGATTGCGCGGTTGTTGTTTGTGATGCTGTTCGAAGGAATGGTTGGTTAGGGTTTGGGGAACCGGCGAGTTGGGGATGAGGTGGTGGGTTGAAATTTGGGTTATTAGCTGCACATTTTTTTTAATTAGGAATGTGGAGTTGGGTTAAAATTACTCGGTGGAGATTTTGCAGTTTGTTGGCCTTGCGGGAAGAATTACGTTGAAATAAGATTTGGTTGATTAGAGTGGATAAGCATTGGTGGTGATAGTGGTTTTCTACCCTTAAGGTTGGAGCTGATTTTCTACAAGTTCTCTGACGAAAGTAGCTTGATGGGGGCAAGCAGAAAAGCAGGGCATGTTTGTCATGTACTACTTCGTTCCTAATAGATGTCTGCTTTAGAATTAGAGTTTTAAAACTTTGGCCACTAATATACACAAAAGTGGTTAGATTTATCGCATGGAAATGATAATAGTAGATTTATCATTGAAAGTACTTTCATATCATTATATTTTTGTAACTTTTACTAACATGTAATAAGTAAAAGTAATGGTCAATCAATGGTGTTTATTGGAGACTATTTTGATGTCTGAAACAAGTAAAAGAGAATGGGGGCGGTAGCATTAACTTGAACCACGATGTGGTTGTCAGTGTGGTACTGTGGTTGAATGAATCATTTGGTTAGACGAATTAGTTCAATATTATTTTTTGTGTAAACAAAATCCTATTTGAAAATTAGTTGTTACTAATGCTTGAATTAATGATTTGGCAATGACACTGGAGATGACATGTTTAAAAACTTACAAGTTCAATGCAAGAAAAAAATGGGCTTTAAACATAAGGATAGCCATTCGGTGAGAAGTTGATCTGAAGCAAATGTAGTGTGGGAGAGCTGAAAATGGATTCTTGGTTTGGTTGAAGTATCCACAAAATTATACTATTTAAGTAATTTGCCAGGCACTAATTAGTACTTCGGTTATCGCCCCATGGGAGTAGTGAATCACAAACTTGTTTGACGAGCACATAACGAATGCTTCATGATCATATTTGAGACCTCTGTAATGAAGTTCATTTGATATTTGCGGTGCAGAATTTTGGTGTTTCATATTGATTTTTCTTTTTGAAGAAATTAATAATGTCAAATGGGATTATGAGTAGCTTTGGAGTTTTGGTGAGCTTATGGATTATGACATTTGACCTTAACAATGCTAAATTCAGAGCTAAATACTTGTTGTACCTTCGGAATAGAAGACCATGCATTGTAAAGTCAAAATTAACTATTGTAGAAGGGGAAGAGGTTTCCTGGTCTTGCTTCTTGTATCTATCTCATTAGGATGATTCCGGGAGCTTAAACTCAACTGATTGCATATTGACTGCTGCACAATTTTGCTTTAGCATCTGATTTTCATCTGACATATGTGCACCATGGGAGCCTGAGGCTTATTTTCTTTAGTTTCATTTGTAAGTTGCTTTATATAAGAAAAGGAACAGCTTGGTTTCGGTTCAGTTGCTCTTGTTTTAGCCCTTTGATTTACATACACTATTTGACTCCTGGTACTTGTTTGGGCAGATCTGTGAAGACATTCACATATGAGTCATTGAACAATATTGCGAGATTGATAAATGGAATATCAGCACTCTTATTGACTCTGTTACCAGGAAAAGCCAACATTTTAGAAGGCATCAATGGCTGGGAGCTTAGGCCAGCATTCCGTGGGCCACGTCTTCCTCGGTGGATGGAAAGGTAACCTTCACATTTCATTTTATTTAAAATTATTGTAAAACCTTGTGCCTGATGATACTAATTCAAGAATCATTCCATGTTTTATGCTTTGGTTTTGGATATAAAAAGGTAGATGCCCTAATCATGGTTATTAAGGCGGTGCGGTGAGGCGTGGTGACTCATCACCTTCACACAACAATATCGCTTATGGTGTGCGGCGTGGCGATGCCATATGACGTGTGGCGTGGCGATGCCATACACACATCTTAACCTAGTTCCCTATATCTTCCAATATAAGGTTCAATCAATGTGCAACACACGGGGTCCAAAAAAGTGTAGGAATCTTCTCCATGAGAAGCTTGTTCGCTCCTTATAGTTAGCATCATTATCGATGACAACTTGAACAACTTTATCTTTTTCAATGTTTATGATCCGCTTCTCTAGCAAATTAGCTAGCATCATTGTATCACGTGCTTCACTTGATGCATCAACAAACTCCAAGAAAAAAGTTCCCTCTAGATTGTTGACAAGAAAGTTAATCAAATGTTGCCTGTCCCATCTGTCCAATCATTCGACATGAGTGTGCAACTATATTGCTTTCACATCTCCTCATTCTTTACCCTTGAATTATCTATCTCCTTAAGCACCTCCTCAAGCAATAGCTCCCTTAGCTCATAGTAGCTAGGAGGTTTGTACCCAGAACCATACTGTGCAATGACCTCCATAGCAATTTTGAATTGTCTTGAATTTTGCGGCATTAATGATATGCCACACTCATAAAAGAACTTGTCTATCTCCATGTTGACGGCATGCCTTTCTTCCTTGGTCCTCATACTGGCCTGAATACTACTTTGAGAAGCCCCTTTAGCATGTCTTTGCTTTACAACCTCTGTGGGTGTATGTCGAAACATTGTCCCAATGGACTTCTTGGCCTCCTTTGCCATCTTTGGTGTTGGATTCTTGAACTTCAAGGCATATTGCTTTCTTTTGGTAGTTGTCCCTGAACTTGGCTGCACAACACTCCTAGCAGCATTGTGGAACTCCTCTGTCACATGCTCTCCATCTTGTTGTTTTCCTTCATCATCATCTAGGAAGAGTGGCCTATCCTTCCTCTTCTTCTTCATCATCAAAGCATCATGCATCTCTCGTGTAGTTGCTACGGTTGTGTTGGCACACTTTTGAACGTCTCCAAACCCACCCACAAGATGCTCCTTGAGCCTCGTTATCCCTCTATGTACCCTTTTGCCACAAAGCGAACATTGCGTTGAATCTCGGTTGCCAATTATTGGCCAAAACCCGTACTTCCATCTTGGATCATTTAACTTTGCCCTCCGTTTAGGATCGGTCATTGGATCATATGAGGCGGTGTTAGAGACCCCTGTGCTTTCAGTTGCCATTTGTGATATGTCATGCTTCTACATGTTGCAAACTAGCATTAGCATATGACTATGAGTGGAGTAACTAGTAGCATTAGTATATATAGCAGTAGACCAGTAGTAACTAGTTGCAAACTAGCATTAGTATATATAGCAGTAGTACTAGTAACTAGTAGCAGACAATAGCAATACTAGTAGCAGCAGTACTAAACGGAGGGCAAACTAGTAGTAACTAGTAGCATGAGTATGTATAGCAGTAGTACTAGTCTATGTTATCAAGGCGTCGCCTGACGCTCCAAGGTGGACGCCAGGGACTGTCGCCTAGTTTTTCGAAGTTAGGCGGTCGACTAGAGCTTCCAGCGTCTAGGAATCGACGTTAAAAGGGGTGGGATATGGAAAGGAGTGAGAGAGAACCGGCGTCCTGACCTCCGCGTCGTGCCGCTCGTGCGCCTCGCCGCCTCCATCTTCCGTGGTTCCGCCTCCGCCTCGTGCGCTGTCCCCACCCCCGGATCCGGCATCTTCACTCGTCCCCGCCTCCGGATCCGGCGTCGTCGCTCGTCCCCGGCTCCCCGCCGCCTCCGCCTCGGCCCTCCGCCCCGACTCTGCGTCTTCGCCTCCGGTCCTCCGCCCCGACTCCGCGCCTCCGCGGTTGCCGCTTGGGGGCCGTGGAGCGTGGCAGCAGGAAGAGGGAGCGGAGCCATCGAGGGGAGGAGGCGAAGGCGCGGAGCCACCGAGGGGAGGCGGGAGAAGGGACCGAGGGGGAGGCGGATTCGCCGAGGAGAGGGAGCGAGCGAGGTGGAGATGAGAGGGTAACGAGAGGAGAGGGAGAGGGAGCTGCGCGGAGAGGAGAGGGAGCGAGCGAGGCGGTCGCTCTGCTGTCTGTGCGCTGTGTGCGATGCTAGGGTAACGGGTTAAAAGGATATGTTTGGTATTTTTGCAAATTACTCTCTAGAGTTCTACAAAATTACAATTAGATCCTTTTAGGTCCTTCCTCTTTGGATTTCTTCCGATGTACTCCTTCAGAACTATCCTATTTTCTTATTTTCTCTTTTCCCTACCATCGTCTAATCATCGCCTAGACGCCCGCCTAGGCGCCTAGGCGTCCTGGCACCTCCGGAGCGCCTCGCCTCGCCTTGTCGCCGTGACAACATAGGTACTAGTAACTCACTGGCTCACTGCCACTGTATTGGAGTCCGTTGAGTGGAGAGGATACAGAGACGGCAGACGAGGCCTCGGCGACAGAGGAGGCGCAGAGGCGGCGGGGGCCGGCAGACCGGAGGAGGCGGCAAAGAGCCGGCCGGTGAAGCAAGAGGCGGCGGTGGATTGGAGGCGGTGGCGGAGAGTCGGCCGGCGAAGCAGGAGCTGGCGGAGAACTCGCCCCCTATCGAAGCAGAGGAGATCGGAACCGGCGGCAGTGACGACTCCTCGCTTTTTCGGGCGGTGGCAAAGACTTCTCCCAAAACCCCAACCCGTGAGGTACTGAGGTATGCGTCTGGACTAGAGTCTGCCTGAAGTGACTTTTAACTTCCCCCTATGGTGTCCGCCGACGATGCCTTATCACCATAACGCCGCCACGTGGACGCCATAGTGCCATATCGCCGCCATGGCGGACGCCATACGCCGCAACTCCATGCCGTCCGGATGGTATGGCCCTCAAGTCCGCCACGCCGATATACCAATGATATATCGCTGATATACCGACGCCTCAATAACCATGGCCCTAATAGTTTCTTAATATTTTCCATTATTTTCCATTTCTACCAGAAATGATCATATTCATTTTATCTATCACAACTTTGCACTGGAGCAGTGGCTCTTTGAACATAGTGCCCAGTCTTCTATTTATGAGGCTCATTTTTTTTGAGGGAAATATGGGGCTTACTATATTTGTTTGTGAGGATGAGGAACGTACTATTTTTTAAGCTTAGTAGGCAAATAGCAAGTATTCATTGCATTCAAGCCTACTGTACAACGTTGAACTTCTGTCTTGGTTTTAGACATTCATAATCTGCCGCTTTGTAAAGTGGTTTATGCCAACATATCTGAACAAGTTCCTGTGCCCATTGAGACTTAGTCCTTCGGTTGCTGGAAAAAAATTAGTACAGATTGTATCATAAGTTCCTAATGGCACTTGTCTTTGGTTTGTGCATAGATTTTTTATCATAATATGTGAGTGATATGATGTGGCCCAGATTGTTTTCACTTGCATGAGAACTTTTGTCAGCCAATTTAGCTTGATGATTTACATTATCCGTATTTATATTCATGTTGCCTTTTTATTAGTATAAATTAATTCTTGAGTAAATTGCACTGTAGGTACATGAACTTGTGAGATGGGTGCATTAAGGTCAATGAACTATGAAACCGTACATCTAAGCCAATGAACTTCTTAAACTGCCACGTGGGATGTGATGCTGATGTGTCACTGAGGTGGCAATTCCTCTTCTTTTTCTAACCTCTCTCGTCCTCTCCTCCCTCTTGTCACCGGTGAGGAATGTGGTGAGGCCGCTGACTCCTGGTGGTGGCAGCAGTGCAGCACCATGCCTGTTGAGCGACAGGAGCTCAAGCTGCCTGTGCAGGGTGGCAGTGGGAGGACAGTGGCATGGCGAGTGGTGGTTGGCTCCGGCAGTGGCAAGCCAAGCCGCTGGCGTTGCCTAACTTGAGAGGAGAGGGAGGGGAGAGAGAGAAGAGGGAGATGGGGGATGAGTTGCCACATCAACGTAAGCATCTACTACCCACGGGGGTGCCTTGTCAGCCATTCAAAACCACCATTGGACCTCTCTTACTCGGTTTAACAAGTTAATTGAGGTAGATGCACGGTTTCATGGTACTCTTAATTCTTGCTAACCTAACAAGTTTCTGCTTCTGTTTCCATGATAAGTTGATAATATTATTCTACTATTTCTGAATTCTGACAACCTCACTTGTTTGTTCTGATCTTAGTGGGGTCTCTTCCTTTAATGAGTTCATTCACGAACTTTCTGTCGATTCTGATTCTGAATCAATTGATGACTCTATCCCTGGCGATGATGACAATGAAGAATTTGTGTGCCCTCCCTCTCCATTGTCCCAAAGTTCACAATTATCACATACAAGCAGCTTTGGAAGACGTGATCGTCGATTGAGAAGGCCTATCAGATATGCTGTTTCCTGTATTCTTTGGCCTGTGAGAATTTTCCTTTCTTTGCTGCTCATTTTGTTCAATGCTGTCAAATTTCGGATAGCAAGGACATCTGCTAAAAGCCCAGAAAGTCCTCATCCTTCAAGGAATGTTCCTGCCAAGAAATCTATTCACATGAAGGATCAAGTCCTCCAACGTACGACTGATAGGAGGCGTGGAGTTTTTGAGGTAATATTAGAACAAAATGGAATTAAATTTACTTAGTTGATTTATTTTCTTTTACCATACTATGACATGTTATGATTTTTTTTTGAACCTTTCTTGTAGAAATTGCTTAAATGTTTACATATCCATTTCCAGTATTCACTCCCTTCTTTTCTTTTAGGATCTCCATCTGGCAATTGAGATTTTCATTGAATCAGTTTTTGACGTTGTTCATAAAGGAGCACATTATGTTCTTTCTCCTTCTGAAGTGTGGCAGAAGTTATGTTGCTGGATTTGTGGAAGTGGTGGTCACAGTAGTTCTGTTGTCGATGTACCAACAGCTAACATTGGTAGTGATAATCCGGTTCCAACTGAAAAGAAGACCATATATCGTCATCCATTGAACACAGATTCGCGGACATGTGAAGATGTTATAACTGAACTTGGGTAGGCATCTCTGCCCCGTCTTATATTTGTGATGTTTAGTGCCTGGTTTAGTGAATAGTATCATAAACATGTATGCTGAGATTTCTGGTACTGATTTGTAGTTCAAATTTCTAAAAGTTGCTTGTAGATAAGTTCAAACTGGATAAATGCTTGATCCTGAATGATCATTTTAGCATTTTTAAGGTGCACAAGTGTACTGCTACTGTGTTACATACTAAATGTTTTCTGGCTGCTCCTTCCCAGGTTACTATAAAATGCCTTTTGAGGGCGAAATAATGTTTTCTTGTGGGGTTAAGTATATTCTGCTTGCAGTTCCATTTTGCTGTATGTATCAAATTGATGCTAAAACACACTGGTGCATCTAGTAGATGTAGTTAATCCTGTTGCATGGTTAACTTAAAAATAATAATAACTGTGGATGCCTGGAGGTTTATTGAAAGCTTCATCTAGTCAAGAAGAACTTGAGAATTAAGACAATATGTTTGTTAATCCTGACCATATGTTGGTCAATGACTTAATGTGTAATCGCCTGGATTGTTTGTGAATTTAGATAATATTACTCCTATTTCTTTAATCAATTTGACATTTTATATTGATCATATTATTTTGCACATCAGTGATCGAATTATTCTGCGCATTTTCTCAGGTATCCTTTTGAGGCTATAAAGGTTGTTACTTCAGATGGATATGTTCTACTGCTGGAGAGAATCCCAAGGTAAAAATAATAACTGTCTGGTGCCATTATCTTTCCCTATGTTTGTGGAATTGGATTTGATACATGACATTTTTAGGCGTGATTCACGGAACGTTGTGCTGTTACAACATGGGATATTGGACTCGTCTATGGGGTGAGTCACTACCAAATTATTATTTGCAATATTACTGGCGTTTCTTACAGGTTTAGACCGTTCAGCTGTGATGCTTTATGATAGTGTCTTGTTGCTTTTATGTTGTTAATTCTTTCTTTTGCATTAACATGATGTAAACAGTTTTTCCACATCGCAAACAGGTGAAATTTTCAAGGCTTTGATTAAAAAAGTTGTATCTATTTTGTTTATGAGTTTTTTTGACCATTTGGACAATGTGAAGTTAAAGGAAATTGTAATCCTTTTATAGTTAATGTGCTGATGGCTGTTTGTTTGTTTTCCATTAGCGAATAGTAAGTACTGAGTAGAAAATAGCGAAAGGTACAAGGCAGTGCAGGAGGAGGTTTTGTAGTTGAATGTTGTGATATACCTTCCCTTTTGTCTAAAACATTCCCTACATATCATCCTGGCACACTTCTGATTTGGGAGCAGCTCACAAAACATTGATAGTTTGATGATTGTCCTGAGCCAATAATTATATTGATAGTTTGATGATTGTCCTGAGCCAATAATTATACTTTTCATTACTTTTTCCATGGATCAATTCAGTAATATTAAGCTCCATAGGCATTCAATTTTTGGAATTTTGTGATTCCTCAAAGCTAGATATGGACATCAGTATTCTCAAGTTATTGTGTATAATCGAATATTCTAGTGTCAGTGTTTCTCCCTCCAAAAATATAGTGTGTATAATTGAATATTTTAGTGTCACTGTTGACTTTCTCCCTCAAAAATATAATGTGTACAATTGAATATTTTAGCGTCGGTGTTTTCTCTTGAAAATGTGAAACATCAAAGTGCTAAAAACTACTGTTTATAATCAAAAGTTTTAGTGTCAATGGAAATAAACACTTGTGAACAAGTCCAGGCAGCTGGTGATAACGGGAAATTTAGTAGGGAACATGGAAATGCTTCGAGCTAAAAGTGTCTTAGCTTGACTTCAGTTAATGCTGTTTATCTGATGTGTACAATGTGCTTTGTTTTGTATTTGAGCCTCATGTATTGTCCTGTCATTTCCCCTGCAGTTGGGTATCAAATGGTGTTGTTGGCTCACCTGCATTTGCAGCTTATGATCAAGGTCAGTTAATCAAAATTGGATTTAATGTACTGCGATGCTGTGAAGCAAATGCTCTAAGTTCATTTTTTTTTGTATGTGTGTGAATGTAGGTTATGATGTTTTTCTTGGAAATCTCCGTGGCTTGGTCTCAAGAGAGCATATAGATAAAAATATTTCTTCCTACAAGTAAGTGTTGCTACTAAGTGTATATGGTTGATCACAAGCAGGCAGTAAATCTGTCTTGTAGTCAAGTCATTTTGGTCGCGATATGTCTAATCATCGTTTTTCAATCCATGTCAGGTACTGGAAGTATTCTGTTAATGAGCTTGGAACCAAAGATATGCCAGCAATAATTGAGGAAATTCACAAGATTAAAACTTCAGAGCTTGGCAAAAGTCGGATTCTCTCTGTAGAGGAGACAGAAGATCACAATGATAAGACAAAAAATTTGGAAATACAGGCTTCAGAGGAAGATGTGACAGAAGATCAACCTTACAAGCTTTGTGCTGTCTGCCACAGCCTGGGTGGTGCAGTTATGTTAATGAATGTGGTGACATCAAGGATTGCACAGAAGCCCCACAGGTTGTCCAGATTGGTCTTGCTATCTCCTGCAGGTTTTCATGAGGATTCCAATGTGGTGTTCAGTATGGTGGAGAAGCTCATCCTGTTTGTCGGTCCAGTACTTGCTCCACTTATACCCGGGCTTTACATACCAACTCGATTCTTCAGGATGCTTCTAAACAAATTAGCTAGGGATTTCCACAACTATCCAGCCTTGGGCGGTCTCGTCCAAACCCTTATGGGCTATGTTGTTGGTGGCGACAGTTCAAATTGGGTAGGAGTACTTGGGTTGCCTCACTACAACATGGATGACATGCCTGGTGTATCTTTTCATGTTGCACTTCACCTTGCACAGATAAAGAGGGCGAAAAGATTCCAAATGTATGACTATGGAAGTCCCGCAGCAAACATGGAAGCGTACGGAACACCAGAACCTTTGGACCTGGGAGCTCACTATGGGCTCATTGACATCCCTCTAGATTTGGTTGCTGGGCAGAGAGACAGAGTTATCTCACCATCTATGGTGAAGAAGCACTACAAGTTGATGCGAAAGGCTGGTGTTGAGGTCTCCTACAATGAATTCGAGTACGCTCATTTGGATTTCACATTCTCACACAGGGAGGAGCTTTTGTCCTATGTTATGTCCCGCCTGCTCTTAGTAACTGACCTAAGTAAAGGCCGCATCAAGCAGACTACTGTGCGTCTTAGGAAGCCGAAGAAAGTCCAGTCAGAAATTGAGAGTGATTATGAAATGGAGCATAGAGGCGTAGATAAAGAGGTATCTGGTGAACCAAATGGGCATTCCTCGTGATGTGGAACTTCATGAGTAGATTTTGTTGTATGTAAGTTTGTGAATAGAACTATCGACGCCCTTTTCCGTACCTTGTACACCATGGAGAAGATTTGAGGATGGACAATACCCAGTTTTTAGTAGTGGTGATGTCGACGGGGATTGGTTTTTGTATCCCTGTACGAGAACAAGACAGGTATGTGTATACATGCATAGCTGCTGTCGTGCTGTTTGTAAGCATATCAAGAACGAATGAACATGGCGACTGACGAGGAAGATGCTACTGGTGCTAAGATGAAGTAGATAGTTGTGCTCAACGTAAACGTGTTTCTGTTTGTGCCACGAAGAGGCGAATTTGTTCGGAGTCCTTTTTGAGGTTGCTATCAAACCTTATTGGGCGATATCAATCATAGGGGAAACTGCAAGCAATCGTGCTACTCCCACCAGTTACGACATATATGGCTTTCAAGATGCAATCTTTTATGGAAACCATCTCTAGGAGATGTTGTAGGTTTACGACTCTTATCTACTGGACTATCTATTAGGATCCAAATTTTGGTAACTATCTTTATGTATTCGTGAGTATGATTTAGTAGGAACTTTGTAAGGCCGAGGATTTATCTCGGGTATATTTATGCCTGTGTTTAGGGGATGTTGTGCGGTGGTGTGTGTCTTCCTTACGATCGAAAAAAAGAGATGCAATGTCATGGTATATTTGTAGATGCTATTTTATGTGAGCATTTTAAATATCCGAAACTATATAACCAGTTGAAGGCTAAAAGCTAAGAAGCTGAACATTTAAAATCTACTGCTGGGGCAATATAAAAAAGATTTGACAGCAGTATCCCACAAGTTCTTGCAATAATTTGTGGTAGGAGGGACTGGACAAGTATATGTGAAATCTATCCCTTTTAGTTCAAAGTTTTCTTAGAATCCAACATACCCCTTTGCTCCAACATGACTCCGCCCTTGACCATTAGTACCACGTTGTCGCTACCTCCTTGGACCTGCTATTGCTGTCTCCACTCATATAGGCTCTGTTCTTTTTAGCTTCTAAAAAACTATTTTTCGATTTTTTTATAGTAACTAGCTTTTAAATGAAATATCTTTTCAAAATAGGGTCTACTAGTTAATTGTAGTACATACTGTACCAACTTTATTTATATCGGCAAAAACTGCAAGTATGTTTCTGTTACTCTATAATCTTTCACATAAATAGTCTAAAAGTCAATAGTCACAACAACCAAAAACTATAAACTTTAACTAAAAATAACAGGCCCATACTCTGCCGCAATCACCTCCACTGTCGTGGCTCACTGCTGCCTACTCCGTCATCAGCCCTGGCTCGCTCATTTTTTATGACTCCTCGAGTTGTGGTCGGCATATGTAAGAAGGTGAGGTGTTGCACGTGGCCTTCAAGAGGGTGTGCAATGTCAGCACCGGTCCATGCTGTTATAAAACATAAGGTTTTTTACGCCGGCAATACCAAAATACTCCTTTGAAGGGTTACACTTATTAAGTCTATAAATAGGTCTCTTTGTAAATTGAGAGAGGGGATGACGATTCAATAGAGTTTTCTACTTGCTCTCACACTTGTATTCATTGGTGTATTTGCTCATGTTATGAATTGATCTACAAGTCAACAACGTGGCGACAACCGAAATTCAACACGTTATTAGCACGATAGCTCTTCAAACCGGGTGTGTTGTTCAATATTTGTTGGCAATTAGATCAATCTTCACATTCTAATTGTAATTGATCTATTCGCATGATATGGAGCGTGTCTTCATTGTGACCGAGCGCTGGGAGATGACCTTACTGACGAAGTTTACATTGATCCATTTTACCGATCTACATCGCGTAAGAGCATCTCCAAGAGATACTCTATATGGCTCTTAATATTTAAATTTTAGAGTTGAAGGGTAAGAAGTAGCTCCAACAGATTCCCAAATAGACTCCCAAAAATAGAACACACCCAAAAATGGGCTCTCGCTCTCTACTTATAGAGGATGATCTAGGCTCCTAATACTGTTTTTCTGGTTTAGAGTATCTGTTGGAGGAAATGATTATTTTGGGACCTTATATCGTGATTAGGATCTGTAAAAAGAAATTTAAGGTGTGAATTTATTAAGTATCTCTTGGAGATACTCTTAGATGTAAGTGCAATCAACCATCTTTTACTTGCAGTAGCTTTGATTAGTTTAATGCATCAATCGTTGAATCACTACTGCATGAGGCTCTGTTTATCTTGCAACCGAAGCATCCATGCCATCCTCCGTGCACGAGTAGGAACGGAACTAGAATAAAAATAATCGAAGTTAACTACTTTACTATATATATAATAGTGAATATAATTTTTAAGTAATATTATGTTAAATCGTAATGTGTCTAATAGCTTTTAACATCATACTTCAATATAACCGATGTCAGTGTATAATAATAAAGAAGTAGTGATCGAAATACTTACCAAAAATGAAGAATCGAGATAATAATATTGGTTAATTGTAGCAAACTAAAGGAACTAAAGGCGAAATCATAGACAAAACTTGATCGGCGTTGGTAAAATATATCATCTAACCCTAATGGCCTGTTAAACAAGAACAAAATTATTTAAGGTTTCCGAAAATCATATTTGAAATCTTAAGTCTTAACCCTACAATTGCACAAAAATCAATAAATAATCATCACATTGAAACTATTAACTCACGAATTTAGCCCTTATTCTTGAAACAAGTTGAAAGAATTGAAAAAAAATTATAGCAAAGTACAGACTGATTGGGTAGACCTAACATTTCTACTGCTAGCGAGGGCGCGAGGCAACAGGGACCAGGCGACGCCGCGATGAGATGGTAGGTGAAGGTGCCCGTGGTGTTGATTTCTATCGTTCTCTGGTGACCGGTCGCTGTGTAGCTAGGTGTGGTTGTGCGGCGGGCATAGTCCATATCTCCTAGGTGACTGTGCGAGACGAATAGGTGTAGAGGGTTGTTGCGAGGTGGCACGCTTTAGGATCAATCAAATGGACATCGTGGCCTGTTGTGATCCTCCCTCTTGGGATGGTGCAAGGGCTGGCTCAGTCTGCTGCAGTTGCCTTATCAGCTAAGGGAAGCGGAGGCTCCTCATTGACTGCTACTACTAGTGATGTAGGATTGGTCCCGATTTTCCGGTGGATGATGACATTGATGATGAGGCTACTTGATTGAAACATGATCAAACCGTCCAACAATCGCTACACCACGCTCTTGTCATTATCAACCTCGCCAAGAACGACAGTTGACCTGATTATAGAGATCAACTCCTGCAAGCAATCGAAGAACAATCAAGAATTCAAGTGAAGAGCAATCTGAAAATTATTAGATATAAAAGTCACACAAGAATAGTTAAGATTCTATAACACAAATATGTTGATCTAATCGATACAAGAGACAATATGGAGTTTGCACACAAGGAGTTAAACCGATCTAAACAAAACCTAAGTAAGAAGGAGATGCGTAGGGTTATTTATAAAAGAAAGGGGGCAAGGGGTCGTGGCCAAGGGGTGGGCACGCAACCCTAGGTGGTGCAAGGCCCATGGCCCAAGTAGAGGTGGTGCATCACTTTTTGACTCGGATTCAGAATTAGTCCTGACTTCTTTTGGCGATTGCAGCGTGCTCAGAAGGGATTTGGAGGTGAGACTAGATCCGTTGGAAAGAGAATGAGATAATCTATTCAGTTGTACTCATACACCTCAAACGGAATCCATATATGAATTCTATGCACGTTTGAAGTCAGTGCTGTCTCCGGAGGCCGAATTAGATTCCAAAACGTGTCTAACTTGAATTCTAGCTTTGACTTGGACAAAAATGACATGATGACCTTGAAAAAGGGTTAGGAAAGGCATCGACTGGATCTTGATTTGCTGGCTGGCTTCCCTTTAGGTGGACCCAACCATGGGCACATAATGTTAGTGCAATGCTCCTTGTATAGCTGCTCATATGCATTTGTGGCATGGCCATATCAGCTAGCTACTGGAAATTTGGGCTACTAGTGCTCCCATCGTTGGGCTTCAAGGAAGGAACTGGATGCATTGAGTTTGGGCTGGGGTGGGTTCACACATAGACTGGAGATGCTGATCTCTGCTAAAAAAATGTTTTGAACCTAGTGTCCTGTGATACCGAGTGGTATACCTCGCTTCCGCCCCTATGAGCGCGACCTTGCCACTCGCACGCAAGTGACCCTTGGCTGTCGCTCTCTAGCCCTATCGGCTTCAGATTACACCATCGTGACAATTTGCTGTGGGAACCAATCAACCCACCACCGAGCTCATCCACCGTGTAGCATGTGGCCCGTCATTCCACAACCAGACGAAAATCCACCATCGTAGGCCCAGGGTTCACAATTTCGGCAAAATTTCATTGAAATTTCAGAAAATTCGTCCCTTTCGTTACCCTCCAAAGGAAGAATTATTCGGACAAATTTTGGCCAAATTTGCCCCCATTTGAATATTGTCCAAATTTCATCCAAATTTTGGTTAAATTTCATCGAAATTCAAATGATGTTCAAATATTTCGGCCAAATTTTTTTACCAAAAGGACAAAATTTTATCCCTTTCATCCCATTCTATGACCTCCGAATTTTTTTGCAAAACAAAACTATTTTCCCTACGTCGGCCTAAGCTATGCACTGCCGAGTGTCATTAAGGACCAAAAAATAAAAGGCAAAAGAAAAGAGGACAACTCAATCTTGTAGATCAATTTGGATATGAGGAAGAACTAACAACAGAACAGCCCAATGCATGCACTCCACGACATTGCCACCATGAGCCTATTGTGTTATGGACGACTTCACCACGCTGGGCGCAGTTGCTGCCGCCACAGATGAGGCTTGCACGCCTGACCACCACCGCATATGTGTGCATACTAACTGACCCACCTACCACATCACGTAGTGTGCTCGCCTGCTACGATTCCACACTCGATGTCTATATCTCTGAGCCTCATCAGCCCTACCTTGCCGATGCTCTTCACTAGCTCACCGTTGCGAGCATCACATGTGTGCCCCGCTGGCTACACCGTCACATGCATGTTATCGCCCTCCTCTAAATACTTGGATAACTACATGTAATATTTATGGAAACAGTTAAATTTGCAGTTTAAGCCCTAAACATTTTGTTAATACAGAAAATACCTAAATAATTATGAAAATTTCACTAAATCCTATAAACTGAATTTTTAGGGATTTGAGCTTCCATAGATTTTGTGCACATTGGAAGCATAATATTTTTGATGGTTTATTTCCTGGCATCGTGTGTTTTGGTATTGTTTAATGGGTTTAGTACTTCAGGAAATTGCTTAAAGACCTTAAAATTATGAAAAATCCTAAAATTTGCTACGAAAATTCTGGAAAATTAATAAATTTATCTGCAGAATAGATGAGAGACAATCTTTACTATTTTGCTCTCATTTCATGCATTTGAATTTATTTACCTATAGAAAAATGTATGAATAATGTAGGATATGTTAAACATCTCTAAGTGGAAATCTACTTGCCTTGGATGGTAGTAACTACATCACTCAGGCTTATCTCTAGGCCATACCGTTGCCAAACCTATCACTGGCATAGATGGACCTCTTGCTGCTGAAAAAGCAAGTGCTTTGCAGTTTATGAGGTACCACCTCTACTTTTGCCTAAAGTATAATTATGTGACTAGAAGTCCATGAATGAGTGTAACTCTGCCTTATGTCGTGTTATCCCTCGACTAAAGTTACATAATAAGAATGTTACTAAAAGCTAGCTTGATTGATAAGTAGGTGCATTCAGTGGCAACGATAAGCCCATGGTATGTTATGTGAAGACCCGTAGTTATCTTCTAGTTATCCCTTACCGTGTTGAGATGTCAATTTCCTACATGAATCGCATTAGTAGTATAGATATAGCTCCTGTCGAGCTTGGTCTTGCTCGTGATGATTATCTCTTATCTTTTGCTTTAGGCTAAAAACTCATGCATTGTATTGCTATTTCCCAAATACCATAAATAAAAATAATGGTCTAACTTGTTCTATTAAAGCCTTATCCCCTCCTGAATAGTTGAATAAATTGAATCATGCTTAATAGAACATATTGCCAGTAGCATGTCTTAGTGCAGTAAAACAATTAATCTTGCATGGAATAAAATTTGTAAATCGTATGCCTGAAAAAATTGAAAAGAATGCCTTGCCATGTCAGTGGAAAGAATTGAACATGTATTCTCAACATCTACTAAGCCTCAATTCACTAGTTTTTTAGTTCACTAATGTCCTGGTGGTAAAAGGAAAATTGTTTTCTCCGGTGGCACCAGAACAAGCCTATATGTTGATCTCTCATAGATCAATTTGGCTAGAAAATTCCATGATGCTCAAATAAGTACATAATAACTTACACCCTCTAAGACTTGAGTCTATATAATACAGTCCTTCACCACACTGATTTCTTAATTGAAGAACTTTGTAAGCAAAACATTATAGAGTATATGTAGGTTTCACATTGATAAAATTATACTCTAGTTGTAGTATAATTGCAATCTATTGCTAAAAACTCTAGGTTGATTCCAAGCATATGCATGATATCACTCGGAATTTTTTCGTTGTGTGAAAAGGGGAGGAAATTGGGCATGTGAGGGATATTGGGAAGAAAAAAGTATTAGAAAAATGTTGAAAACAAGATCTATGGCAAGGCATAATGGTATATCCTAGGTTAAAGCCAGAAGCAATAATTAATCTAGATTATTTGGGAGACTAATAAATATATAGCACGATGTTTGTCAATTTATGGTAGATATTAAGAATGACATTCATGTTATGTTGTTTAATGGTCATTATCTTTGTAGCCCACAATAGAGCATCTGTTTGTTCTTTAAGAAATATGTCAACCACCAGCATGTGGTTGTGTACAAAGCAAGAGGTTAGCCGCCTAAAACGACCGCATGCCTACAACATTTGGCACATACTAGAGTGTACCACACTCATTTCCCATGACATATGCATAATGATATAAGCGATCTAAAACCACATCGTCATTGGCGATCATATTACTTACCTAAAGTAAACATAGCTCCCGAATTAAGATGATGATTTATTGGAATATAATTATCCTGAATGATCTTAGTTGACCATATTTACTTTGATATTATAAATAGAAGCCGTGCATATTGTTTATCATTCTATTAACTAAATTGTCATATTCATATAGAAATAATCAATATTCCCACAAAATAATGAATCTTTTGGGGGATTAAACTAGGTTTGTTTTCCAGTAGAAATATAGTATTCCATGCAAATTAATCCTTGGTCATGTTTTATATGCTAGCATTATATTCACGTTCCCGTTGAGCCTCCTATTGATCTAATTATGCTGTCAGAACATACTACTCTTGACCGTAGGAAAACATTGCATAATTATAAACTTGAAAATTGATTATTCAAATTAGTTTAAAGATGGCATGAGTAATTGGGTCAAACCTTGGGCACAATATAATAAGGTTGACTGCAAAATAATTATGCTGACCCTCGGACCCCTATACAGGCTCTTAGTCATAGATACATAACCCAATAGTTGTTTGGGATAACATACCAGCTGTAGGGCTATGTATTTTTTATGCCACTGCATTAATGTAAGTCTAGCTCAATGCATACAATTATCAAACCTCTAATTGAAATTAGTGCATGTCAGAGGAATCAAATATTTCCCACATAATATTACCATCGTAGCATATACTTATGTCACCACCAGCTATTGGGGATTTATGTTGAATATGAAATTTCATTAATCTTGTGTCTATGATTGGGGATTTTTTAGGTATGCTATTAATAAAGATCAAATCTCAATATTAGGGGGATAGAAATGCCTAAAATTTGGAATTCCATGATAGTTTTTTGGATGAAATGATCTTTAGTATTAAGATTCACGCATTAACCAAGCTAAATTTAAGTTTAATTGATGCTCCTGTATGCTAAAAGCGAGGAATCTTCCATATATGTTCCAACTAAAGGAGGAGTTACCACAATGTTTACTTGAAGTAAATGCATCACTAAGAGTTGAATACCTTAGGTTGAATAGTATATCCACCTATGCGAAATTGACTTATTGGTCAATGATCTAAATTTTGTGGGGATGCCTACTAGTCTAAGGTCCACTGACTAGTGAAAACAATTGTTAACCATTAAATATTCAATACTCTTGAAGAGAACTCACCTTGAAGGTGAAGTACCTCACGAAGAGGCTCATCACGATATGAAAACCCCAGCAACTTGATATGCACATATTGCAATGTTGGGAATGTGAAAACAATTAAGAATATTTTATTTTGGGAAATGACGAATATCTGGTTAACACTGAGATACCCTTAATCATAAGGATATGGAGAAAAGTTGTCGACAACCATTTTGCCTCTATAGTTGCTAAAGTTTCTCTTACAAGAATACGGATCTAGAGCCAAAGTTCATGACCAAGCACTTGGAGCGCTCATGTTGGGTCACATAAAGGAAGCAACTTAGGCTGAACCATAATTGCTAAATGAAAGTCTTGGAACTAGCTAGTTTAGACTTGATGGGTCATTATGAATATAATGAGGTGGTGAAATCTATGGCTCTAATGTACTTGTAGAGATCGAAACCCTCCCATATGAATAAAATAATGTTCCATTACATAAGAACTCTAGCAGATTACATGAATAAGTACGCAGTTATTGGATTACGAAAATCCTTGATGAGATCCTTGAAGGACTCAAAATTTCTAACAAGAAAGAAAAGAACATCGCAACATATATTTAAAACTTATACATAATAATCTCTTACTTGAAGAAAGAACATCTCTTTGAAGGAAAGTTATTGTACCAGTTGACATCTAAATTACACCAATGGTTATATGGTCTATAGAAGTGGACAATGACCCATCAAGACTCGAGAGAATGTAATGAGGAGTCTAATGACCAATAGCATGCCACATAAGCACTTATAAAGTGCATCTCCCACTAGAAGATAGCAGAGTGGCAGTATCCTCTAGTACCATGAAGGAACGATGTGCATTGGTGATAATGGCAATTTGATTAATCCCCTAAATACCGAAACTAAGTCTAGTTATACTTTACTCTAAAGTGGTATGACCATATCTTTATATCTACATAACAAACTATTTGGTTGTAAGTTTAACCACTTAGAGATAGTTGTAAAATATTAATACCCAAATGGTTTTGATAAGTCACATCTAGAAGGCATGTGATGTTACAATCAGTTTTACCCCTATCCTTTGTTAGGATAATTTTTTGCTTGTGTTGAACAAATAGAACATGGTGATTGATACATTAAGCACATTACTCCCAAATCATTTTATCCTAATGCCCAGATGAATAGTAGGACAAGTGTTTAGAAAACTTAATATTGTGGTAATCTAGTATATTTACTCACAATATCCTTTCCTATGTTTGTTTATGAAAAGTGTATTGAATGCATTGGAACAAGAACACTTCAACGAATGACGTCTTCAGGAGGAGCATATATTAAACATTGATCGTTATACTTGATATTATGACAATCTCTTCTTTTGTCAAACCTAAAAGGTATCAACTTGATGATCACCACTTTGAATGTTTTACCACAACAATGATATAAATCTAGTTGATCAAGATTGCAAAGATCATGAATATCATGCTTGATCCTAATGATCATTTGTAAATCCTGAAGATAAAGCGTTGTACTCTTTTTTTGTTTCTTTTTTCCTACTAGGTCTTTGGAAGGAGTTTTTGACGAAGCATATGTGCTGCATGGTATTTGTCCAAGGGGGAGTTCTATGAAAACTAGGGATTTTATGTGGGTAATTACCGAAATACCCCCTTGAAGGATTCTATTTATTAGTCTATAAACAAGTCCCTTTGTATGTTGAGAGAGGGGATGATGATTCAATAAAAAGTTTTGTACTTTCTCTCACACTTATATTCATTGGTGCACATGTGATTGCTCATGTTATGAATTGATCTACGAATCAGCAACATGACGACTACACACAAATTCAACATAGGCGACAACAACAACACAGGAGAGCAGGTGATTTATGGATTTTTTTTGTAAAAAGTGATTTATGGATTTTTGCCGAGGTGTTCTTTGCAACCCTTGGCAAGAAGAGGGGAGTCGGGAGGGATGGGATGAAACAACCCTAAAAATTCAAAATTTTTGAGGCATTTCTTCAATTTTTGCTTGAATTCAATTCTTTCCCAATTTGGCAAGCTTCAAAACCCGCCTTCCCTTTCTGGCACTCCGCCTCCTCCTTCTTCCTGGCGTTACCGCGCGTGCGTGTGCCTCTCCACCGCCTTACCCCGTCCACCGCACACACGCTGCTCTCTCTGATCGATTTTGCGGCCGCCGCGCCCCGAGCGTTCACACCCGGCCTGTCATCACGTCCCTACTGGTCAGCCTCACCTCCCCGGTCCTCCCTTGCTCCGCGCGCCACCGTCTTCGCGCCTGCTCTCTCTCGCCGTAGCTCCCCCCTCTCTCTCTCTCTCGATCTCTCCCCACTTGAGCACCCAAGTCAAAGTGACAGTACTTCTTGCAGAGCCGTAGTGCCACCTCCCCCTCTACCTCCCTGCGCGGTGCCAGAGCCACCCCATCTCTCTTCCCGTGCACTGGAAGCTCCCTTCCGAACCGCCTCTCTGTAGCCACCGCCATTCGCGAGATATAAAGCCCAATGGTCACTGTAGAATGCCTCCTGCTACTCCCACATACCCTCCCAAACCGTCAATTTCAGCTCAAGCTCACCGCTTCGCCGCCGATCATCTCCCCTAAGCCTGGTGAGCCGCACACTTGATCTCCCTCGTTTCACCGCCATACTTTAATTGCTTTTAACCGTAACACCTCCCTTACATGCCTAACCCACAGGTAAATTCAATCAAGCTTGAGCATTACCCGAGAGCTCCGCCGACGAAGTTTACCGCCGGCCAAAAACACCCTCCCGTGGACAGCTCTTTAGGGTACTTCTCAACTCAAATCGCCACCACTTCCGTGCTCCTTGTGAACCCTAGATGGTCAAATCACCACTAAACTCGCCAAACAACCTCTAGGAAACCCTAGCTCACCTTGAAGGACTGCCAACTTCTCTCTTGCCACCAGCCGCCACCACCCATCTCCACGCTCTCCAAAGCCCAAAAATGGAACCACCGTAGTCCCATGAAGCCTTCCGTACCACCCACCCTCGCCGGAGAACTCCTCTAGCGCCGAATCGAAGTGGGGACGTCGCCTCTATTTTCCCCGAGAGAGACGCCCGGAGGAAGAAGAAGACCCAGCGTGGCTGAATCCCGACCGCCCGCGCGTCGGCCATCGGGCAACGGCGCGTGCGCGTGTGGGCTGCTGTGGGCAGGCAATGCTGGGCCGAGCTGAACGGCCCATGAGCCTTTTTTCTTTTAAAATTTAAAGCCGCGCGCGCACTGTTCACTTTGGGCTGGCCCAGTACTGTAGCTCACTGTTCACCATTTTTAGAAAATTCAGAACAATTATTAAAAATCCCAGCAAATCCAGAAAATTCCCAAAAATCCTAAAAATACACCATTTTGATTAGCTCAACACCAAGAGTTCATTTTTGACTTCCATTCCACCAAATTCATCTCCAAATAAATTCAAATTCCTCCATTTTGCCAATCCAATCCCAAATAAATCCAAACCCCTCCATTTGAATTTTATGCAATTTACTCTTTTTTAATTAGTTTATTTTCCCTAGCTTGATTAGATTCAAGTGCGGACTTATTTTAATTATATGGTTGCGCTAGCTCTCGACTTCTCCGAAGCAGCAGTCCAAGATTTAAATCCGAGCGCCGAAGTTTACAAAGCTGTCAAGATTTCTAAGCAGCAAGGCAAGTTGCAAGTTTTTGATCATATTGAATCCCATGAAATTTACATTATTTATTTAATGTATTTTCATTATTGATAATTGTGAAATATTAACTGCTTAAAATAAAATGTTTAGAATGGCATGCTATTTAGATAAATCCTACCACTGAAAAATAGCCTACCTTGATTGATGGCCACATTCACCTTGACAACCTTAGTAAGAATTAAATATTGTATAAATATTTATAAGATCATCTCATTCAACATTTTGCACTACTAAGTGACTTTGGCCGTGGGCTGTAGAATTTGAAAAGATTTGGACCTAGGGTAAAGAGATTGGTGGGGCTCCGTGTAACGGACTTAGCCCACCGCTTTACCCTAGGATTGGGCCTAGGGTAGAGAGGTTGGTGGGGCTCCGGGTAACAGACTTAGCCCACCGCTTTACCCTAGGATGGAGGCTGGTTTGGATTGGTGGTGGATAGTGCTATTGAGCACAGTGGAAGATTGTGGTTGGTGCCTCAGGTGAAAATATAAGGACAAGAACATTGTGCCAAGTAAAAGACATAGTGATCGCTCAAACCACAGGAGTTGACTTGTTAACACTGGTTTAGTAGCTGCTCGATTCAATTGAAACTTTACAGGATGAGACGGCAGGGTGTCGAGGAGTTAGGTATGCTGCGGGTACCTAACAACGGTAGAGGTCACTAACATGGCAAGGAAATTAAATATGTGCCTAAATGAGTGACGCTGCCGGGTAGAGCCTATATAAAGAATTGAGAAATGAAACGACCTGACTTTTTTAACTCAGTTATGAGGGTTAAGGAATCGTGTGGGTAAAGTTGAGCAACTCTGCAGAGTGAAACTAATGGTATTCGAATACGCCGTGCTTCTGGTAAATGAAGCTGTGTTAATTAGGTGATTCCAACAACGAGGCATGAGTAAAGTTTATGATGTTGTTAATCTGAGTAATAATGAAATTTTATCTGATAACCGAAAACCCTCTGATCTTAAGGAGAAAATGTTTTAACTTTATTTGTTTGCAAATAAAATTGCATCCACTCCCTTTAATAAAACCAATATATTCCCGCCCTTGATTATTCCTTGTAAGTAATAAATTAGGGTTTACCCTTGTAACTTGCTGGGTACAGTTGTACTCATGGCTTGCTAAACAACAAACAGAAGACCAAGGAAACCAAGATTTTCAAGCAGGAGCTAGTGTTTCCAAAGAGCCGTTCTTCCAGGAGGATGAAGGGTTTTAGGTCTCAGCTGCGCTTAGGCCGCCTGGGGTGTTCTTGTGATGTAAGGTAATTTTGGGCTCTCTCGCCCATTATGTTAAAATTGGTTGATAAATCTTATGTCTGTAATAAAAGTTTGGCTTTTGAGCTGTAAACTTGTGCAGTTGTGGTGCGCACTCTGGTACAGTACTCTGCGACTGTTCATTTTTGTACGGTTGTGGAGTATAGTAGCGCTTTCAGAAATGAGGGTGTTACACGACAGTACTATGGGATGCCTAGGTTGTGAAAAATAGAAAAGATCACACTGCATATGATTTTTCTTCCCTCATGATTTTTCCTAGGAGTCCATAATTGGATTTGAAACCTAGTGTACCAAGCAATTTTATATGATGAATAAGCATTTTATATCAGACCTTTTGAAATATTTTTTTAGGTGAGGACGTTTCCAAATATTGTTCGTGGAACAAGCCTTAATAAAGGTTTTTAAAAATAGTGCGTTTAGTGCCCATTAAACTGTTTCTTAGGCCCTGTTTGGATCCATTCATCTAAAGTTTAGTCACTAAAGTTTAGATCTAAAGTCTCCAAACAGATGGTCTAAAGTTAGATCTAAACTTTAGCTAACCCCTAAAAACAACTTTAGACCATTAGACCAAAACAAATGAGCTAAAGTGGTCTAAAGTTTTGGTTTCTCTCGGCTCTCGCACGCAAAAGACGTTTTTGCCCCCTTGAAAATATCTCTTCCCCGCCCGGACTCCCATCGCCCCCGCCGAAAACAATTAGCGAAATACATCGGGCGGCATCTTCGGCGCCCGGACTCCCGACGCCCCCGCCGAACCAGCCATCCCACCGCCGCCGGCCTTCGCACCGCCGCCCCCACCGCGACCCAGCCATCCCACCGCCGCCCGGCCTTCGGACTGCCGCCCTCGCCGCGCATCCCACCACCCCCGCCGAGGATTGAAGAAGCAGCTCCGCCGTGCCCTTCCCCGCCTTCCACTCATGGATCCCGTCGATGATGCGTCCATGCGCCCCCAAGATCCCCTCTCCTATGATTTCTTCTCCCAAACCGATCCCGTGCCCTCCAGTCAAGACGGCATGTTCGGTGTTGACCTCAACTCATCGGCAGCTCTTGATTTCCCGCACATGGGGTCGTACCAAGAGATTCTTGAATCGACGCCGGTTGAAGATGGAAGCAGTGGTGGCCGTGGCGTTCGTGGCGCCCGTGGCGTTAGAGGCAGCCGTGGCGGGTCTGGCGGGCGTGGAGGAACTGGAGCTGCTGCTGGCACAGGCGGTCGTGGTGGCCGTGGCGGCGTTGGTGGATCTGCCGCTAGCAGAGGCGGTCGTGGTGGCCGTGGCGGCGTTGCTGGGCATGGCGGGCGTGCTGGAGCTGTGCTGGGCATAACACTATTTTTATGTCAATTAGATGGATGATCCATTTGACCGCACAATAATGTTGACACTGGTTTACTTTATTTCAGAACAAACCCGACTGGCGGAGGCTGAGAACTGGACCTCCAGACAATCTTGCACACCTGGAGGAAATATTTGAATATGTCGCTGTTGATGGGTCTTCAACATGTATGCCTGGTGAAATAATTGGAGATGGAAATGATGAGAGTGAGGAAGACCAAGAGGAAGATGGGAAGGAAGACATCCCAATGAGTGTTAGTACCAGGAAGAGAGGCAGCAGCACTACTACTACTGCCATGAGTCCTAAAAAAAACAAAGAGTCCTATGGTGAAGGTGCTGAAAGGAGTACTTGACAACTTCAAGGAAGAAAGTTCAGGCGAGAAAATGGCCAAATCAATGAAGAAAGCTCTCCAATTGGCAGTGGAAAGTGGGGCAGCAGAAGATAGTATTGAGTATTTCATGGCTACCACTTTGTTTGTGAAGGCTGAAAACCGCGAGGCATTCTTCAACTTCACCACAAAAGAAGCTAGGCTTATATGGTTGAAGAGGTGGTGCACCATGAAGAAGTTGTACTAGAAGAGGCTAGGCTTCACCACGGCAGTAGTGCCTATCTTTATTTGCATGAACTTACTATAATCATGTTTGCTTATTATTAATGTTTGCTTGAACTCTGTTTATTGTCAGCGTGGTGTAATGTTTGCTTGAACTTTGTTTATTGACAGCAGTAGTGCCTCTCTTTATTACTGTAATCATGATCTAACATGTAGGGGTGCCCTATTTGTAGACGAATTTTTCATCAAGTGATGATGAAGACAATGCACTTGAGGCGGCACAGGAACATCGTAGGAGGAAACGACAATTTGCTGCCATTGCTTGCATTATTGGTACGTACTATTTTGAAACTTACATGAACAAATCCAAGCAGAGGATTGTGGTTGAATCAGGCATTGATTGGGTTATGAGGACATTGAACAATTCTAGATCTTGTTACGACATGTTTAGGATGAGTAGGGAAATGTTTTACAGACTGCATGATTTGCTAGTTACATCATACAGCTTGAAGTCATCATGTAAGATGTCGTCGATAGAAGGTTTGGCCATGTTTTTATGGATGGTTGGTGCCCCTCAATCGGTTAGACAAGCAGACAATCGTTTTGGGAGGTCAATCGAGACGGTCAGTAGGAAATTTGATGAAGTATTGCAGTGTGTTTACAGGCTCTCAGCAGATGTTATCAAACCAAATGATCCAGAATTTAGAACAGTTCACCCTAGGTTGGAAGGACCTCGATTTCATCCTTTTTTTGATAATTGTATTGGAGCCATAGATGGGACACATATACCAGTTGTTGTGCCAGTGTCAAAGGTCGTTCAGCATACGGGTCGACATGGTTACACGTCCCAAAATGTGTTAGCCATTTGTGACTTCGATATAAGGTTCACCTTTGTTCTCCTGGGATGGCCGGGGTCAGTCCATGATATGAGAGTGTTCAATGATGCTACAAATAAATATGGTCACAAATTCCCACATCCTCCACTAGGTACAATCAATTATTCATATGGAATGTCATTTGGTATCTCATCTAATATTTATAGTTTTAAAATATTTGTGCTTGATTCTTTTAGGTAAATTTTACCTCGTTGACTCGGGCTACCTAACCGACCGGGTTATCTTGCACCATACAAGGGGGTAAAATACCATCTGCCGGAGTTTAGACAAGGACCAAGACCTAGTGGACGAAATGAGGTATTCAATTTTCATCACTCATCTCTTCGCAATGTCATAGAGCGTTCTTTCGGCGTTTTGAAGATGAAATGGAGGATCTTGTTGGGCTTACCGTCATATCCGATGCCAAAGCAAAGCCAAATAATACTGTCATGCATGGCTCTCCATAATTTTATTCGTGAAAGTGCAATAGCAAACGCGGACTTTGATAGATGTGATCGAGATGAAAACTATATGCCAATGACTGAGGAACCTTCATTTGAGCCAAGGGGTGGCAATCGACATGGCGGTGGCGAGGATCATAACATGAATACCTTCCGTGATAACATCGCTAACGCGTTGTTTGCTAGGCGAGAGTGATGTAGATAAAAAAGTAGCACGGAATCATGTCTCCAAAATTTTATGTATTGTTTCAACTATACTTTCTTTGGATTACAGTTGGTTTTGTTAAACTTTTATTATTTGTTTTTTCTATTCCTTTCTCCTTTTTAGCTTTTGGGTTGTAGTATTCATCCTGAAAATTCTTCAGAAATTTGTCATGTTGACTTTTGCGAAAGCATAATCACTAATGTTGCTTCGGAATCATTCTGGTCATATGACTTTGGTTTGCTACATTCACTGCTAACCGTAAGTCAGTGTACAGATCACGCGAACATGTTTTGTGTAAACTTCTATGCTGATAAATGGTTTGTTTTATACCAATGTTGTTCCGGATGCCAAAATAAAAATAAAACCTTAAACATTTGATAACTCCCACTGTTAGGGTAAACAACTGCTATAGAAATCGAGAAAACAGTATATTGGTGAATGGCGCTGTGTTATTTTCGTTTCACCGATGTTGATTACAAAACTGACTTAACGAAGGGTGGATGTTCAACTATATTTTACCTTCATCTGAGCTCAAATATCCCAGGGGTATAAAAGTCCGTTTATTGAACCATAACTAAACTTTAGTCCATGATCCAAACAGTCCTGTGGTCTAAAGTTTAGTGGCTAAAGTTTAGTTGTCTAAAGTTTAGTCTTGAACTTTAAACAACTAAACTTTAGATCTGAGAATCCAAACAGGGACTTAGTTGCATGTCTTCTCGTCGTCTAAATACATATTATTACAGATATCTGGCAATAATCTTTGATATATTTTTCTCTGGGATGATTTTTTGCCATCTTGAACTTGTGTGTCCCGTCGCCGTCCAGCATCCCACGTCGGAAGGCAGAAGCCACCGCACCCTAGACTGTGGAAGAGATGGGAAGAGACGGCGGCGAGAAGGAGGCCAAGCGCCGCCGCGGCCGCACCAGCAAGAGATCTAGGGACCCCTCCCCCTCCCTCTACAACTCCGACTCCGATTCCTCCCCTTCCCCCTCCTCCGCCTCCTACCCCAGCCGCAGCCCCGAGCCCCGAAACCGCAGCGGCAGCAGCAGAAGCGCAAGAAGTCGTCCTCATCCTCGTCCTGCCGCCCCTGCCACCACCGAAAGAGCAGCGGTCGGTCATGCAGTTCCCGTGACGACGACCGCCGTCGCCGCCGGCCGAGGCGGCGGGACGGGGAGCGCTGGCGGCGTAGCGGCGATTCCGGGAACTCGTCGGGTTCGGGCTCGGAGTAGTCGGATAGGGTGGAGGAGGCGCGAGAGATCGTCCGCGACATCCTCGGCGAATTCCTGGCCGTCGCTGGCGAGCTCCATCAGGTAGGGTTTCTTCACTAATTCGTTTCATGTTTTCCAACAAGTACTTTCTTTATTATAGGTGGCGTGACTCTAGGCCTGCGCATCGCACTGCCAGATTTTTTAAAAAAGAAATTCTGTTAATTTACGGAAAAGGCAATAGCTCTTCCGATGAAGAACTTTTACTGTTTGAAAACTATAGCGATTACAGCTGAAGTGGGTAAATTGTAGTTATGTTCTATTTAAGGGGAGGTTTTGATGTGTCGTAATTACTGATTACAGAGCTAACTCTCTCTCATCATCTTTCGAGTATTATGTTAAAACGACGATATTCATCCACACTGTGTTGCTGAATAAGCTAACTCATTTGTCATGGATGATGTTTTTGTCCCACTCCCAGTTAGTTTTACACACTATCCTATTGGCAATTTCTGATTGCCCTATGGAACAATAAATTACTTGTAACCTGTTAACTTGCAGCTTCTCCAAATGATAGATAATGGTGAAGGCATTGATATTTCTGGAATTTCTGACAAGCCATTGGTGAAGCGCCTGAAGAAACTTTTCAGATCACTGAAACTGAAAGAAAGTGCAATAGGGGCTTGCTGCCACCAAAAAGTGTTCTGACCCTTGATGTTGTAGGACCAATATTATTAGCAAGTGCTGAACATGGAGATAATCAAAATGAAAAATCGGTATCCCAAAATACACAAGAACTACCGGAATCTAACTTCAATGTGCAAAATAAAGATGATATCACTCCAGAAGATCCAGGAAAAGTCGACAGGGAAGTGGAAACCCCTAAAAGAAGGTATACCTGCGTGCGAGAGTTACTCTATTAGAAAAAAATGTTCTTGGGAATAGCTGACTTTTTTGTCCACCATTGTCTGCTATAATATCTGTATTGTCTGCTATAATATCTGTGTCTTCACAATTTCATTGCATACCTGTCTGTATATGGTACCCGGTGTTATATTGATATATTGTTTTGAGTAGATAGTTTCAGGCTTTCAGCTGATGTATCCTATCTTAAATTACTTTGGGCTAACAACTGCAGATGGTTTGTCAAGAACCAAATACTAATTTTCACATGACTATACCAACAATAAGTGGTCGCAGCATGCATGCTATCTTGATGTTACTGATCAAGAGCATTAGCAGCTGTAAAACAAAGCGCAACATTTTTAAAGCAAAACCATTCATATTTGTGGCCAGTGTTTTTTTTCTGGCAGATAATTTAACTGATTTCTCTTTTTATTCATTGGACAATAACGGTAGATGGCGTATTGACTATTGACATTTCTACAACCAGATACTCTTTATTCCAGGCAAATAGATTTATCTGATTTATCCCTTGTTTAATCTTTGGACAATAACGGTAGATGGTGTATTGACCTATATAGAACCAATTGCTGTGTAAATTGTCCATAGTGCACAAATTCATTGTACATTATGTTAATATTAGAATGATGTATAGTGTCCAATCATTTTGATGGCAATGTATTTAGGACATTGACAATGGCACTGTTGTTAAGTTGTCACTTATGCCATAGTGGTACTAGCAAAGGGCACTGTGAGGTTTATTTTCTTGTAGATTAGACATAGTGTTGTATGTTGGCTATTAGTGTATGTTCTGTATGATGATTAGGCATGTACTTGAAACTGGACTAGCCAGATTGCCCATCTAGGTATCTCAGGATCCTCTTTATTGATGCTTCTTAACTGTTGCCAACTTGCCATTCCTTTTGCACAAATATGTTTCTTTTCTAGAATTCCCGATTAGTAGATTAGCATTTAGTGGGTGCTTAATGTGGCTGAACGTTCTTATGATATGCTTATTTATCACTCAAATGTTATCCAACACAGTAAGATGCCAATTTGTTAATAATTACTCAATATGTTGTCCAACAAGGTTTTGTCCCGTACAGGATAATTGGTCCTGCAATGCCATCACGTGAATTACTAGCTGCGGCAGCTGAAATGACAGAGGCTCTTAGGTGCTGGTAAGATTTTGTTTTTATGACTGTGATTTGTTATTTAGTGAAGAGCTGACAATGCATAGACATTAGGAGTTGTATCATCCAATGAGTTGCTGAGTCAATATCTCATTGATAACATCTTTAGTGTAGTTACAATCTTAAATAGTAACTTTTTTTCTTATCTCCAGGGATGCTGAAATGGAAGCTGATGATGATTTTCTTATAGGGTCCCCTCCACCTGCCATGGTTGCTGAAGCTGCATCTGCAAATGAAGCTGAGCGATTTGAAGAGGTACATTTCAGTGACAATATGTTGCCTTTTTTTTTGGCAAACCTTCATCCATAATTTGGATCGCAGTTCAAAACAATTATGTACTCTGAAGTTCCTCCACTGTTCAAGAGTCAAGACAGTAGTTTCCAGATCTTTTGTGGTCTAGATTGCTTCCTGCTTCACTTAGTTGATTATTTATTTTCAGCAGTTGTCCAGGGTCCTCTCTTATTTGCGTCTTCATGCCAGACCCTTAAATTACCAGCAGACTTCGTGAGTACGGTGCATGGCCCCTTTTGTCAACAGTACATGCACCGTCAATATATAAACTTAGGCCAGGCCTTACCAATTTCTTGCTATGTCTTACAACAGCATGTTGGAGGTAGTCCTTACCAATTCCTTGCTATGTCTTTTGTTTATTTAATTTGCAAGCAGCTAGGATCATATAATCTACTTGTAGGGTCACTTTTTTATTGTGAATGATGTCAAATATATTTCAATACTTTGCATGAAGCCATGAATCATGCAATAATTTGTGTGGTACTCACTTGGTATCGTATGACATGTGATTGATATTTGAAACATCTTCGACTGAGTAGTATGTGAGGTTATTTCTTTGCTTTCTTGTGTTTGTGACACTAATAAAATTTTCAGGATCATATCTTTATTTTACATTTGTTATCTGAATTCTAATTTTCATGATTTAGGGGTAATTCATACAGAGAACTAATCGTACTGTTAAGTTTTGAAACTTCATATCCTATCTTAATGTTAAGTTTTGACACTTCATAGATGTCACCTAACTACTTTCTATAACACCTAAATATTCAGCTTGGAGCATAAATAGGATATTTGGTAGTGTTCGATTCTCTTTTTTTCTCCCTTTGTTTCATAGACTTCCACAAAAATCTGGTACTAATGTTCTGTCAGGGGCAGAATTAACCCGGGTTTGGGTGGGCTCAAGCCCAGGTGCCTCTAACGTGATACAGATACATGTATTAATTCCCATTGTGAGATTTGTGAGAATAAGTAGCCTATTGTGAAAGCAATAGGTATGCAATGAATAGTAGATTGATTATGAATAGCAGTACAGGGCTAATATATATAGGCAATGATGTATAGGGTTATGGCTAATAGAATCATGGGCCAATCAGAGAGATCCTTGCCTATAATAGCTATGTAACCAACCAACTAAACACACATGGGCCTAAGGCCATGAGCCCATAGGGCAGCCTAATATGTCTGTCTAACATCCCCCCGTAGTCGAAGCGTCCGCACCTCGGACGTTTAGATTGGACCTGAATTCACTAAAGACCGAAGACGAGAGGTCCTTGGTGAAAATGTCGGCATACTGTGCAGTGGTGGGAACATGCAGTACGCGGACATTGCCAAGTGCCACTTTCTCGCGAATGAAGTGAAGGTCAATCTCAATGTGCTTGGTGCGCTGATGCTGGACTGGATTGGAGGACATATAGACTGAACTGATGTTGTCGCAATACACCAAGGTAGCTTGCTGAAGTGGGGTATGTAGTTCCAACAGTAGGTGGCGTAGCCAGGAGGCCTCGGCAACAACATTGGCCACAGCACGATACTCAGCCTCTGCGCTGGAGCGGGACACCGTGTTCTGACGTTGGAGGACCAGGAGACTAGGTTATCTCCGAGAAACACGGCATAGCCCGAGGTGGGCTTGCGCGTGTCCGGGCAACCAGCCCAGTCAGCATCAGAGTAAACCACGAGGTCAGACTGTGAGGATGGCTGAAGAAGTAGTCCCAGATGAAGAGTGCCTCGAATATACCAAAGAATCCGCTTGAGGGCAGCAAGGTGGGGCTCGCGAGGGTCGTGCATATGAAGCACACCTGCTGAACTGCATAGGATATGTCCGGCCTGGTGAAGGTGAGATACTGTAGGGCCCCTGCTAAACTCCGGAAGTCGCTGGGATCACTGACAGGGACACCAGTGGAGGCGAACACCTTTGGATTGGTGTCAACAGGGGTGGAGCATGGTTTGCAATCTGCCATGCCTGCTCGCTCCAGGATGTCCATTATGTACTGACGTTGTGAGAGGAGTAGACCACCATGAGACTTCTGGACATGCATCCCCAAAAAGTGATGAAGCTCACCAAGATCCTTCATAGAGAACTCCCGCTGTAAGGCAGTGATGATGCGGCGGAGGAGCTCGGCAGAGGAGGCGGTGAGAACGATGTCATCAACATAAAGAAGCAAGTAGACAATCTCAGTGCCTCGGTTGTACACAAACAGCGATGTGTCAGACTTGGTCTCAGTGAACCCAAGGGAGAGCAGATAGGTAGCAAACCTGCTATACCATGCACGGGGGGCCTGTTTGAGACCATAGAGTGATTTGTTCAGGCGGCAGCCAAACTCCGGATGAGTAGCATCCTGAACTCGGATGGCTGTGAACAATAAACCGTCTCAGACAAGGTCCCATGAAGAAAGGCGTTCTTCACATCAAGTTGATGAATCGGCCACTGCTTGGAAAGAGCAAGAGACAGTACTGTCCGCACGGTCGCTGGCTTCACAACGGGACTGAATGTCTCGATGAAATCCACTCCCGGGCGTTGTGTAAAACCACGCAGCACCCATCGCGCTTTGTAGCGCTCGAGAGAACCATCTGCCAGAAGTTTGTGCTTGAAGATCCATTTACCAGTGACGACATTAGCCTTGTGTGGTCGAGGAACTAAGTCCCAGGTATTGTTCTGCAGAAGAGCGCGGTACTCCTCCATAGCGGCCTGCCAATTAGGGTCGGCAAGGGCACTACGGTAGGTCTTCGGGAGCGGCGAAAGCGGAGTGGCGACAAAGAGAGCAGGCACTCGGAAACCACTCTTGGCCTGAGTGGTCATGGCATGGCTGTTTGTCACCGGGGGAACAGGGACCGCGCCCTGCGGTAGATCCAGCAGGTGCAAGGGCAACGGCGGGCGAGGCAGGTGCTGTCGGGGTCGTTGCGGGTCGCATGGAGTAGACAAACCGAAAGTCCCTGCCCCCAGCAGTAAGATCAGCGGGCGGTGGTGACAGGGAAGCAGCTGGTGCCGGGACGTCCGCAGGGGCACAAGGCTGATCCGGTTGAGGAAGCGCCGGGGCCGCACGTGGCTGTGCTGGTGTCAGAACAGCTGCAGGGAAAACCGCGCGGGGCGGAGTCAGCTGAGGGAGCGCTGGGGCCGCACGTGGCTGTGCGGGTGCCGTCTCCATCATAGTCGCAGCATCAGGGAGCGCGCGCAATGACGAGGCAGCAGTGGGCGCTGATGCGGCGGATGGACCTGCAGGGAGAAAAGAAGCTTGGCCTATAGGAGTAGGCAAAACGTCAGTGTAATCCTCCAAGAAAGCAAGCTCCGCAGGGGATTGCTGGTGCTGCTTGGCAAGGGGAAAAGAGTTCTCGTCAAAGACAACATGGCGAGAAATAATGAGCTGATTGGAAGCAAGGTCAAGACAGCGATATCCTTTGTGATGAGGGGAATATCCAAGGAAGACGCACAACACCGAGCGCGGAGCAAGTTTGTGAATTGCTGTTGCGGGTATATTTGGGCAGCATGCGCAACCGAAGACACGAAGATGATGATATGAGGGAGATTTGTCGTGGAGGGCAAAGTATGGTGTGGAGGAACTAAGTGTCTTGGTTTTCAGAAGGTTGATGAGATAGGTGGCGGTGTTGAGGGCCTCTACCCAAAAGGATGGACAACTTGCCTGGAACAGTAAGGAGCACACAATGTTATTAATGGAACGAATAATGCGCTCAGCTTTACCGTTCTGAGGAGAGGTATATGGACATGACATGCGAAGGTGGACACCACAAGTGAGGAAGAATGTGCGCGTGCTGGAATTATCAAATTCGCGCCCATTGTCACACTGAACAGCCTTAATGGTGGTTCCAAACTGAGTAGCCACGTAAGAGAAGAAATTAGCAAGTGTGGTGAATGTGTCAGATTTGAGTCGCAAAGGAAAAGTCCAAAGGAAATGCGAGCAATCATCCAGAATGACCAAATAGTATTTATATCCCGAAGTACTGACAATAGGTGATGTCCAAAGATCACAATGTATGAGGTCAAACTTATGAGTAGCACGCGAGGTGGACACAGGAAACGGAAGACGAATGTGGCGACCTAATTGACAAGCATGACACAGAGAGGTGCTAACTTCTTTATTACATGGCGGAATGGAGGAATTATGCATGAGAGTGTGGAGCGCCTCCTGACCAGGGTGGCCGAGTCGACGATGCCAAAGGGAGGAGGATTCGGCGAGGAACACGCTGGGCAGGGGGGCGTCGGCAGGTAGGCGAAGAGGGTAGAGGGGACCGGTGCTATTGCATCTGCCGATCACCTTCTGAGACTTGAGATCCTTCACAGAACAACCAGCGGGATCAAATTCAACAGAGCAATTGTTGTCAGTGGTGAACTGGCGAACGAAAATCAGGTTCTTAATAAGACTTGGAGAAACAAGAACATTGTTAAGTCGAAGGGAACCCAAAAGGTGAGCTGCACCCGTGGTGGTGACGGGGAGTAAGGACCCGTTACCGACAACAATGGAAGAATGAACTGAATTTCGCGGGGAGAAAATGTGAGAGAGAGTACCAGCATCGGATGTCATGTGGGAGGTGGCACCGGAGTCGAAGTACCAGTCATGTTGCGGAGGTGGCTGGAGAGACATGGTGTTGAAAGTGGACGCCAGAGACTGCTGATCCCAGGAGGGCAAACCACTGGTGGTATTGTAGGGAAATGGCAGAGGCACGGCCCATTGGCCCTGGCCAGCGGCGAGAAGAGCGTGCAGTTGCGGGGCAAACAGGGCCTGCTGGTGTTGAGCCAGAAGAGCCTGGTGCGACGGACCACCCATGGGGCGCTGCTGCGGAAGAGACGCCAGTGGTGGTTGCTGACCCGGCCACATGTAGATGGAGCCGGCCCAGGGATGGTGAAAGGAGGGCCAAGGCTCGCCGGCGGCTCCCTGCCCTCCCGTCCGCGGCTGCGGAGGAATCCCACCGTCAGAGCCGGTGCCAGCGGTGGAGCTACTGCCAGAGCGCCCACGGCGTTTGCCACGTTTGCCGCGGGAAGCAGACTTGGAGGTCCCACTGGAGCCGAAACTGCCGGCTGAAGGAGCAGGCGGCTGCTGGTTGGAACTGGGTGAGGATGCAGAACCGCCGGTAGTGGTGATAAGGGCGATGGAGGGCGCCATTGTGCGATGCACCAGGTTGAGTTCCTCCAAAAGAAGGTCGGCGCGGGCCTCCAGGAAGGTGGGGAAAGGTCGACTGCGCTGGAGATGAAGACCAATGGCGGAGAAGCTCTTGTTGAGGCCACGGATGACATGGAGCACCAGGGTGCGGTCGGAGATGTGCTCGCCGAGGTCACCAAGATCATCAGCCATGCGCTTCAGCTGCTGGCAATAGTCGGTGATCAACAGATCGCCTTGACTAAAGTTGCGGAATCTGGCCTCCAGGAGAAGAGCGCGTGCCTCCCGGTTGCCGAGAAATTGAGTCTCAATGGCAAGCCAGGTAGCTCGAGCTGTGGAGCCGCGCTCTATGACGATCCTGGTGAGGTCGGCGGAAGTCGTCTCGAAGATCCAAGATCGAACCACGCAATCCATGCGCAGCCAATCAGGGGAGGTTGGTGCAGCGGCGTCGCGAAGAATATGATCCTCTAGAGAATATTTGCCCACGACAAGGAGAAAGAGTTCGCGCCACTGGGTATAATTACCGGAGGACATGTCGAGGACGATGGGGACCAGAGACCGGACGTTCTGGACCGCAACGGCCTGGGCATGGAGATTGATGACAGCGGCAACCTCATGAAGGAGCATGGCGTTCTGGACGTCGTGGGCACCGGAGCCAGGAGATGCGTATGCGGCGGCGTCCTACTTCAGGGGGTCGGCGGCAGCATTAGCACGGGCGCGAGCGGCACGCTCGAGCGCATCGCGAAGGTGAGCCGCGGCCGCATCACGCTCCTGGGTCGCCGCAGCGGCCTCGCGGTCAGCCTCCGCGGCAATCGCGAGGGCCTGCTCCCGCGCGGCTTGCGCGGTGCGAATGCGATCGATCTGAGCGGCGGCGGCGGCCGAATCAGGATCCTCCTACGGGAAGCTGTCGCGCGCGGCAGCAGTGCCGGCAGCGGCGGCGCTGGGAGGAGGAGCGGCGGAAGGGAGTCCAGCCATGAGGAGTGGGCGCGAGACGAAGGGGTCGTCCGCGAGACGCAGCGACGGCCAGAGAGACGGCCGGTGCGGAGAGAGGTGCGGTGGCGTGAAGATATCACGTGCGCTAGGGCGGAAGCAAAAACAGGGGAAAAACCCAAACTCGTGATACCATGAAAGCAATAGGTATGCAATGAATAGTAGATTGATTATGAATAGCAGTACATGGCTAATATATATAGGCAAGGATGTCTAGGGTTATGGCTAATAGAATCATGGGCCAATCAGAGAGATCCTTGCCTATAATAGCTATGTAACCAACCAACTAAACACACATGGGCCTAAGGCCATGAGCCCATAGGGCAGCCTAATATGTCTGTCTAACATATTGGATAATTTGTTGAGTAACCTAGGGGTTGTGATGAGGATATGCACAGCATATACACCTATTTGGGCTAGAGAGCGAGGTGAGGGAGGTTGGTTCAAGAGATGTAGACAAGATCAATCAAGTTTTGGTGCTCGCAGTTTTGTCCACAAAAATCATAAAACTTTAGGTACAAATTCTAAGGTTTCCAATGTAAACAATATATATATTTGGAAAGCTTATGAAGTTTATTTTCCAACATATCAAATCTCATATCTCATATGATTTTGAGTCTTTTATAAAAAAAGTTATAAGACTTGGAAGGCATGCTATGCAGGCTGTCCCGAGCGACGCGCGTGAGTTGCCAAACATGAGGAGTCCATGGTTTGTATGACATGTTTAGCTGATATCCAGCTATTCCCCGACTTTCCAAAGGTTTAAAAGATTTCCTGCTAATGTTAATCATAGAATTCAAGTTGTGCTAAACAAGGAAATATTCAAGTCGTGCCAAACAAGGAAATTAAAGATAAGAAGATTTGGATCCAACTCAGATTCGGTTCGGGACAGCTAGCAGGATCCAGTTTTAAAAGTCCATATCTTTTGTAAACAGGGTCTGATTTGAGTGATCTTGGACTCGTTGAAAAACTTATTCTGAGGAGCACATCGTGGACAAGGCCCCAAATTCATATTCATTCTGTGTGCGCTGCAATATCCAAAAACAAACCAACGGTAGAAATTTTAGGGCTCCTTTTGTTAATTCAAGTTATGTAAATAGTTTGTTTACTGTTTTAGTTGTCTTAGGAGGGCTATATATGACATTGTAAACGTCCATGTTACTCAAGACTCGACATTATAAATTAAAATACATGTTTGTGCTTAGCTTTTTAGCTACTTACATGATGATGGTCTCACCATTATCTAGGCCACGCATTTGTTATTCCTAATTGATTGACATTACCACAACTAGAGGGGAATTGGACGTTCTATCCTCCACTTGATGGTTGATTGGGTTATCATCAATCATGTGGTTGGGCGAATTTTAAAGAAGTGCAAGTCCATTGCTTCCGACTACTGGTGAACATCTATGGTTCGTCAGGTCATGCGAGTTATCTTCGATCTTACGTTGTGAAGATTCTGCACCCCTGTATGATCTAATCATATTCTTGATTCTAGGGTTTGAGCAAACATTGCCCTTGCTAGAATTGGGAGTTCTATCTGTTTTGTTGTTCCATTGTTTTTGTGATTTCCTTATGAATTGCAGGAGCACGCCTACTTTGCGTGGTGAGTGGACAAGAATCGAAGCTTGTTAGGCGAATTTGAGTGCCGCAGGTTGCTGTGATCTAGATAGTGGTTGGCGGTGTCATTCATCAAGTTTCATGGGTTCTTCAACAAACGCACACTAGTTATCCCTGAGCTTGTACCATCTTGGTATCAGAGCCCAATCTTCTCAACGTAGGATCGAAGATAACTTGCATGACCTGATAAACCATAGGTGTTCACCTTTAGCTAGACGCAATAAACTTGCACCTCTTTGAAATTCATCTAACCACACGCTTTATGATGATCCACCGACCACCAAATGGAGGATAGAACGCTGAATACCCCTCTAGTTGTGACCACGTTAATCAATTAGGAAGAACAGATGTGTGGCTTAGATAATGGTGAGACCCTCATCAGGCAAGTAGCTAAAAAGCTAAACACAAACATGTATTTTAATTCATAATATCAAGCCTGAGTTATATGGACGTTCAGACCTTCTAAGACACCTAAAATAAGAAACATACTCTTTACATAACTTGAACTAACAAAAGAAAACCCTAAAATTTTTTGCTATTGTTTTGTTTGGCATATTGTGATGCACACAGAAGGAATGTAAATTTGGGGCCTTGTCCATGATGTGCTCAAAATAAGCTTTCCAACAAGTCCAAGATCACTCAAATTGGACTCTGTTTGCGAAAGATACGGGCTTTTAAAACTGGGCCCTACTTAGCTATCCTAAACCAAATCCAGTTAGATCCAAATTCTTATCTTCAATTTTCTTGTTTGGCACGATTTGAATTCTGTGATTAAGATTAAAAGGAAGTTTTCTGCACCTTTGGAAAGTCATAGAATAGTTGGATATCACCCAAACATGTCGTACAAACCACAGACTCCTCATGTTTGGCAATTCGCGCGTGTTGCTTGGGACAGCCTACGCAGCATGCTTTCCATGTGCTATAACTTTTTTTTTTGTAGAAGATTCCAAATCACGTTAGGTTTGATTTGTTGGAAGGTAGACTTCATAAGCTTTCCAAATATGTATTTAGTTTGCATGGAAATCTTAGAATTAGTAAAGCTTTATGAACTTTGTGGACAGAACTGTGAGCACCAAAATTTGATTGATTTTGTCTACGCCTCTTGAGCCGACCTCCCTCTCTAGCCTAAATAGGTGTGTATGCACTGTATATCCTCATCAGGTTGTGAGTTCAAATCCCACACTCGCGTGCTCTACTAGAACTGTTGTATCTTTTCATTTAGGAAAAAGTCTATTTTACCCTTGTCATGGGCACAGTTTGTTCATGTGAACAATATGACGTGGGTACGATTCATGTGAAGTATTGCTACGTATATGGCAACCACCACTAAAATAGGGATTAGAATGATTAATTTCCATGTTTGTTATTTCCTTTTGTTTAATTGCTATCTTTTGAGTTTGTTTCTATCAAGGTTATTAAGGGCCTGTTTGGGACTGCTCCACTCCAGATTTTACAGCTCCGCTCCACCTTTATCTTGCCAAACACCTCCAGCTTCTAAAACTCTGCTCCAAGAAAAAGGTGGAGTTGAGGACCAACTCCACGTTTTTTGTGGAGCACCTTAAGGGGTACTCCAGGATTTGGACTTTTGTACTCTCTCATGGAGTTAGGGTAAAATTACCCACCACTGCCCTTACACACGTACCGATTCGATCTTTTCCTTCTCCCCACCCACCGCGCGACTCCTCTCCTCCGCCCCACCCACCCGCGCCGCCCGTCTCCTCCAGTCCTCCGCCCCCACCCACCCGCGCCACCTCCTCTCCTCAGCCCCCGACCCGTGCCGCCTCCTCTCCTCCGCCCCCCCACCCGCGCCGCCCGTCTCCTCTGCCCCCACCCACCCGCGCCGCCTCCTCTCCTCCGCCCCCGACCCGTGCCGCCTCCTCTCCTCCGCCCCCACCCGCGCCGCCTGTCTCCTCCGCCCCCACCCACCCGCGCCGCCTCCTCTCCTCCGCCCCCGACCCGTGTCGCCTCGTCTCCTCCGCCCCCGACCCGTGCCGCCTCTCATCTCCTTTCTCAAATCCCTCCGGCGCGCCGTCCCTCTGCTCACCTCCACCTCGGCGCGCCTCCTCCAGATCCAACGGCGCCGCCCATTTCTGCTCCTCCGCCCACTCTACTCCGCCGCCACCTCTCAATCTCTTTCCGCCCCGCCTCTCCCTACGGTGCGCCGCCCCTCTCTTGCTTCTACACCCGCCGCTTTCCACACCTCTGCCATCCACCAAGCGACGCCATCCACCGCCGCCATGCTCTCCTCCATCTCGACGGCGACTGCCCACCTTCTCCTCTTCCTTTACCCCCTGCTTTTCCTCTCCTTTTCTTCTACTCCGACGCCGGCGAGGACTGCATCGACTTCTTGAACGCCCACCGATCGCACCGACCTCCTCTGCATCGCCACCCAGCGCCGGCTGCTTTCTCTAATTGCTATTTTCAATTACTGTGTTAATGAATTACTGTTAGTGTTTGTTAATTTTTATTGCTCAGTGGATGTTCACTTGTGATATGTTATCTGTGTGATGGTGAATTATGCACTGCGAATGCTAGGACATCAAATTTTATTTGTGTTCTGTTATGTGATCTGTGATGTGTATATTTGTGATCAGTGCTTGTGCTAGGACAAAAGGATGGAATTATTTGACCAAAATATTTGTTTTTTGGTTTTCTCGAATAAATTAATTGCGATTATAATATTTTACATCATATTTCAATTGGCAACAAAAAAAATTCAGTTACATATGCTCCGCAGACATCAAAACATACACCAAACATCATTCAGGGGCACATTGGACCTTTCTGAGGGAAACCTCACATTCCTGGAGCTGGAGCTAGCTGCGTGCCAAACAGGACCACCTGCTCCAGGAACTCCACAGTGGAGCTGCTCCATGGTGGAGTTGGTGGTGCAGAGCTGGAAAAACTGGAGCAGAGCAGTCCCAAACAGGCCCTAAGTCATAAAGTTTAGTCGAGTCGCAAAAAGGTCGACTTGCCCGACTAGTCGCGGCTAGCCATGACTAGTCGTCAGACTAGGATGTATACAAATAGTGCATGTAATGTAGTAGCAACAATTATGCATATATACATATTGTACATCATGAAATAAAGAGAAAAACAACATAAGCATGATGACGAGTTAATGACTTGTTTTGATGGTAACATATATTTCTTTTGGGTAGTGGGCAGTCCAAGATTTCAAGACCAAGTATATGAAATGTCCTATTCCTGCTCCCTTTCAAGTTCCAATGGATCAGCTTCTACAATCTACAGGGTCAAAGTTTCAAAGTATGTCTTCAGTGGCATATGTCAACTTGTCAAGCAGCGCATACATGAGCATGCCTCACCTTCAAGTTCAACAAAAGCAGCAACAGGAACACCCTACAAGTGGAAGAAAAAAAAATCAGCAAATTGTAATGAACAATATTGATAATATGATATAGTAAGTAAATAACACAAGTATAGGACAACAATAAAAAAATAGCATAACATGAGTTACATCACAACATAATGAACTAAGTTCTCAATAGGACTTACAACCATTAAGCATAAGTTCATAATATAATAGGAAATGAGTTTTAAATGAGAAACATTAAAAGTTGATAGCTAGGAGTCTAGGACCTCAAATTGCTAAGTAGGCACGATGATCATTCATGATTCAAATCAGTCATCCAAGTCATCATCCAATTGAAACCTGCCCTCTTCATGACTTGCTACACCCGCATGAGTAGATGGTAGAGTGTCGTCATCATCAACCACAACAATATCATCCTCGTCATCATTTTCATTGCCGTGCTCCACCTCATCAACATTACGAGTAGTCCTTGACTTTGAACGTCGAGCATAAGTGATATGAGGGCCTATGGGCCGGTCACTAGACCTGCTAGCATTACCATGAGCTCTCCTAGGAAAATTACGACCTCTTTGAGTGGACGATGCACTAATAGCTTCATCAACATGAGCCCAAGTTAGATGATCACCGCTATTAGTACCGCCTTCATGAACCGGTTCAGCATTGATATCTACCCATTCATTATCCCATTGAAATTCTTCTAAGATCAATGGGTTAGACTTCTTTCCTTTAGAGCCTCCCTCATGCAACCTTTGAAACTTATTTGCCATTTTTCGGTTGTATGAAATATACACCAACGTGTTCAATCTCTTGTGCTCTAAACGGTTTCTCTTTTTGGTATGAATCTGCAATCAAGAAGCATGTCAAAGGCGGTTGCGATGAACATAAACTCACTGAATTGTCTAGTAAAATAGTTATGATAGTTACTTACAAATAAAAATGTACTCCAATTGCGCTCGCATCTGGACGCCGAACAACAAATACTAATGATTCACTTTGCTAAACATTGGAGCTCATGAGCAAGATCACCATATGCACCCCACCAAAGAACTACAAAAGATAATGCAATTCAAAGTTCAAACATAAAGAAGTACAAAAGATAATGCAAATCATTGTAGTACTTACACTTACGAGGACTCTTTTTGTCTCGATCTTTGATTGCCATTTTCTTTGTGAAGCACTCACATTCAGTTCTCTCATAATCATTAGCTTGCCTACTTATCTTTATTTATTATCATCGGTCTCCATCTTCCTTAGCACATCATTGAATATCGACCGTAGCCTTGTAGCAAGTCTTTTATTGGTTTCTTTAATGTCAAAAAACTTATTTAGATTCAAGAACAATGCTGCCCTATATAACTTTTGCTCCATTTGGTTGTCCCACCGCTTGTCAACAATTGCTAGCACATTCTTGAGTAAATCTTGCTTGTGTTGCAAAGATTCCTTGATGTTTGTCTTTGCAGCATCCATGGCCATCCAAATCTCAGGCATTGCTGGCCTCTCATCACCATCGGCAATCCTCAAAGCAATAAGAAGTGGTTATGAAGCTCTCATGCAATTTTCCATTGAATTCCAAAACGACATAGAAAGCACAATTCCCGCAACCGCCTTCCCTGGTTCTATGGTAGACAATTTGTTCTCATTCCATTCTTCACTAACAAAGAGACTAACAAAGAGACTTTTGAATTCTTGCTGGCCAAAGTGAGAAACGATATAGCAAAACGAGTTGTTGCGGGCCTCACAAGATCCCTACCATTTGTCTTATTCCTCATTGCATCAAGAATCCTTCCATGCTTATAGATAAATTTTGGAGACTCTCTTTACCTTAGTAATGCAATTGCTAAACTCTTCTATCTTCCCAATGTCCTTTAGCATAAGATCCAAGCAGTGAGCAGCACAAGGGGTCCAAAATAAAGTAAGAATCCTATCCATTAGGATTCTACCCGTTACCTTGTAGTTAGATCTGTTATTTGTCACAATTTGAACCACATATTCTCTTCCAATTGAATCAATTTTTTGCTCCAACAACCTAGCCAACAAGTGTGTATCAGTTGATTCACTAGAAACATTAACTGAATCCAAGAAGAAAGTACCTTTTGGACTATTGACTAGAAAATTGATCAAATGATGCCCACTCATGTCGGTCCACCCATCGGACATGAGTGAGTGAGCAACCATATTCTTGCCATGCCAACTCATGCTTCTCCCTTTATGCATCTGTCTTATTCTTTGCCCTTTCAAGCAATGGCAACCTTATGTCATAGTAACTAGGCGATTTATACTCATGACTATATTGCCCTATAGACTCAAATAGAATCTCCCAGCTTCTTGAATTGATAGCATTGAATGATATGCTATTCTTGTAAAAGAAGTCAGCTACGTGATCATTGATAACTTGTTCTTGTTCCTTTGTCTTTTTGGTGCATCGCTCAAGCGTAGGTTGAGTACTGCTCGAGCTATGTCTCTCAGAAACAACCTCGTCTTGTGTCTTTCGAAGCATATCAACAACTGATTTAGTACACTTTTGTGGCGGCCCAGCCACGGTAAAAGAAGCTATTGATTGCTTTTTGCAGCTACCGCAAAGCTTTGTTGGACCTCTTCTTTAGCACCTTCTTCAGCTTCATCCTCATCCACCGTCATGGCTTTGAACTTTCTTGAATTCCTCTTCAAGTAGTCATGCATCTCTTTCCTGATTTCTGCGGTTGCCTTGGGACATTTCTCCACATCATTATGACCCCCAGCAATGTGCCGCTTCAATCTTCCCACTTCGGCATGGACTCTCTTGTTGCGAAGAGTACATTGCAGGGGATTCTCTCTCTAAATCTGGCTAGAACCCATATTTCCATGCCTGGTCTTTAGACTTAGCCCTCCGCCTAGGATCCTTGGATGGATCATATGCCTCGGCGTCAGTGGCTGCAGGTACAACGATTTTTTGGTCATCACTGTCTACCATGGTACCTGCAGACGGTGAAATAGAAATGTCAAATTGTGATATACTAATAGTAGTATTACTGCTACTAGCCTATTACTACTGCTATTCACAACTAGTACTAATTCTACTGCTACTAGCCTACTACTACTAGTAATCCTGCTACTGCCTAGTGCCTACCAATCAGCTAAGTGCTGCACTGCTGCTACAATAGATTTCATGTTGAGTGCTGCCTACTACTGCTGCCGTTGCTATGTAATACTGCTGTTGCTACTAGTTTTCGTGTTGAGTGCTGCCTACTACTACTACTACCTAGTGTCTACTGCTACTGTTGACTGCTGCTAATAGCGCACGGCAACTTGCTGCTGCTCTGCCTGCTACTACTAGTCTATTACTACAGAGTCAAAGGTCAGGAGAGGAAGGACCAAAGGAGAGGAGATATTACTACTACCAGAGGGAGGAGAGGAGAGGAGGGAGTGCTCACCGGTCACCATGGCTCGGGTCGGCGGAGGAAGGTTCGAAGCGGCGACAGCGTGGACAGGGGTCGACGGCGACTATGGAGCACTGAGGAGGAGGTGGCGGCGGTGTTGTGGGCTGAGGAGGAGGAGGTGCTGAGGCAGGGGAGAGCTGAGGAGGTGGCGGCGGGTGCCGTCGGCAGCGTGGATGGGGGCGGCGATGGCTAGGGTTCCCTCCCGGTCGGCATCGTGGGAGCCGAATGTCTTCGATTGCATCAGCTATTTAGCTCTCCCCTCTGTATGTCTTCGACTCTTCGGTGGCTCTGCCTGGCAGTGGGCCAACCAGGCAACCAGTCTGTCATGGACGTGGGCCTTGGGCCCAACCGGTTCATTATTAGAAGTAGAGATTAGTTTCTATTTGAATTAGAGATTAGTTTCCTTGTGTTATGGATATAATTAGAGATATGATATTAGTTTCTATATTTGTTAGAGATATAATTGGAATTAGATTCTATCTGTTAGGGGGAGCCCATCTATATAAGAGGGCTACCGCATGCTATTGCAATCAATCAGAGAAATATCAAAGTCTTCCTCATCTATAGTCTCTCTCCTACGCCGACGCCATCCGGCCATCTTGGTGGTGTTTATCCCCCTATGAACTAAGGTTCATGACAACTTGGTATCAGAGCAGTCGATTCCTTCCCACAACTTTTGCTACCATGGTTCCTGCGACTCGTCCTGCTGCCGAGTCATTGGCCATAATAAAAGCTAACGCTAATAAGATGGCCAACTTCAACAAAGGGATGGCGGACGCTTTCCTCGACATGCATGACTTCTTGGAGAAGATCTTGAAGGATCGGGAGAAGGCGCAACAAGTGGCCGCTCGTAGAGCAGAGAAGACGGTAGACATCATTTTGCCGGCTGCTGACGAGGAGGATGAGGCTGTCCTCGCCCCTGTCGCTGAGATCACCGGCCACGGCAAGGGCGCGTCCAACCGAGGAGCCGTGCTGAAGAACGGGGAAGAAGAAGACGAAGCGGTCGGACCGGAGGATGACGGTCTGACCGGCGAAGAAGCAGCGGTCAGACCGAAGGATGACGGTCTGACTGGCGAAGAAGCAGCGGTCGGACCAGAGGATGACGGTCTGACCAGCGAAGACGCAGCGGTCAGACCGGAAGGTTTGGCCGGAGAAGATGCAGCGGTCAGACCGGAGCAGCCTGACCGGAGAAAAAGCAGAGCCACTCGGCCTTGCCGCCGCGAGGGCACCCTGCGCCTGAAGCCGCACCTCTGCCCGTGCGCCGCCGTTGCCAGACCCGGCCGTTGCCAGATCCGTTGCCACTCGGGCTGCTGTCACCCGAGCAGCCGTCTGATCCGGCCAGGTCGGTGCCTCCAAGTGCCGATCCGTCGTCGCCGTCGGGCTACTGCTCCGCCGGCCGCCGCTTTTAGTCGTCGCCGCCAGGCCGCTACTCTGCCCGGAGCCGCCATCGCCGCCGATCACCGCTCCTTCAGCCGAGAGCCATCGACGCCGCAGGCCACCACCGAGCCGTCGCCGCTGCCGCCGCCCGGGCCGTCTCCGCCCGAGCCGCCACCGCTGCCCGTGTCGCAGTCGCCGCCGCCGCCGCCTGGTCCACCTCCGCCTGAGGCGCCACCCATGCCACTCCGCCGGCCGCTCCGTCAGCCGCCTCTCCGCTGGCCGCCGCTCCGTCGGTCGCCTCTCCGCCGGCTGCCGCTTCGCCGGCCACCGCTCCTTCGGCCGCTGCTACGTCGACCGCCCGCTCTGCCTGGTCGCCCTTGGCGTCGCCTAAGAAGTCGGCGGTTGTATATATAAACCATGCTTTTTTTCCTTTAGTTTCAAATAGAAACTAATCTCTACTTCTAATAATGAACGGGGATGACTAGCTCAGCTAGTTGAGTCGACGGCACTAGCTGGAGCTACTGTGCTGACTTTCTGACTAATCTACGATTAGTTGCAACTAGTGTCACTCAATAACCATGGTTTCTATCTTTAGGATCTACCACCTCTATATAAGGAGATCCATTGATTGCATTTGGAATCAAGCAAGAAGAAGAAAGAAACAAGAGCTCATCCCCGTTTGTCTATCTTCCTCTAAAGTCTCTCCAATCAAGCCGATGTCGTTCGGCCTTCTTTCCAGTGGTGTTTACCCCGATGAACTAAGGTTCATCACATTTGGTATTAATGCAGTGATTCCTTTCTACGACTTCTGCTACCATATCTCTTATTGCCGAGTAATTGGCCACGATAAAGGCTAACACCAACAAGATGGCCATTAGTACCAATGACATCGACAAGAAGATGGCAGCCATTTTCCTCAACATGCATGCTATCCTAGAGAAGATGATAGCAACAAGTAACCTCCAAAGCATTTATTGGTTAATTCACATCAATCATACCTCTTTTAGTCAATTCTAGTTATATTGACCAAGAAATGTGTGGGTGAAACCACTGATCATTGGGTGTCACGGACAACATTAAGCATTAGGTGCAATTATGTGAGATTTTAGTGTCATGTTGTCATGGCATGGTTGCAGTGAATGACATGCAAGGATCCAAAGACTGGTTCTGGGAAAAATCCAGACTAGGCCAATACTGGTTCCTGGCTGGTACCCAGCAAGAAAACACCAGACGATTTACTAATTGGCATTCTAGTGTTCAAGAAGGTGGCCTAGGTGGCTACCTAGGCTCCGTGTAGGCGTTGGACGGCACCCTGCCGCGATGCCTTGCCCCTAAATCAGGTGGCTAGGCGGGGAGCCGCCTAGTCAGTCCAAGGTGTCAAAGGTGGGCTCGGCGTGGCGGCCTCCCAAGTTGACGCTGCGACACAGTCGAGGTTGGCGGACAGAGGCGGGCGAAGAGCAAGCAAACTAGAGGAGAGGGAAATAGCTGGAGAGGCTTTACATATTTCCATTTGTGCGTCGCACTGGATAGGACTCGTGAGGGAAAAGTTTCCTCTGCCTCCACCATTGAGTTACCTGTGCCGCCTCCATTGGCTTGCCGGTGGTGGAATCTGCCGCTACCTCCACCGGAAGTACCATTCCTGTCTCCACCTCTACCTCCGCCGCTACTGCACTACATCCTTGGATCCTCCCCAATGTCGACCGCTGGGTACTGCCTCCCCTCCCCTCCGCCAGTCTGCCCTCACCTCATGCACGCTAGGCCCTATCTTGTCGTCCGCCTGGTGCCTACTTGAATATTGTGATAGTCAAATTCAAATTTGAATTGAAGGCAGTTACTGGCAGGTTACCAACACCTTAAGAGCCATGTGTGGGTGTGGGGGTGGGTGCGCTTGTAACATCCCAAAAATTTTATTTGCATTTTATTGATTTTCTGGAGTTTATTTGGATTTATCTGGATTTTATTTCCAAAGCCTAAAGCAAGAAAATGAATTTAAAATATTTTATTAAAGCCAAAAGGAGTTTATTTTATTTTTCCTAGCCTTCCCTAATTTTTTAATTAATTTTTGAGAATTTTCTGGATTTAAAAATCAATTTTAAAGGTTAAAAAGTATTTTATAAAATTATTAAAGGAAAATCTGAAATTAAAAATATTTTTCCTAAGTCTAAAAGAGCTCAGGAATATTCTATAATTTTTTTGGAATTTTTAGACATTAATTATTATTTCCAAGTATTTATAAAGTTTCTAGTATTTTCTGAAATTTATTCTGAAAATAAAAATCAAGTTAATCCCAGCCAGCCACGTGTCGCTCTCAGATTGAATCACTCTCTCTCCACGATTTAATCCTAGCCATACAAAGTCACTTACCCCTTCATCTCCATCCAAAGACCATGAAACACTCACTTGCCACGTGTCAACAATCCGACGGCCCGTACCCCTTCATTCTCCTCTCTCTCATCGACGCATGGGTCCCACCCGTCATGCCTTTCTTCTTCCTCCCCTTTCTTCTTCCTCTAGTCTTCTCTCTCTTCCACCATTGATGTCGAATAAAAGCTTTAATTGCCGGCCGTTTCTCTCTCTTAACTCCCGTTTAAAGCATGCATTTGAATGCCCTAATCACCCCCACTAATCTACCGGCCGTTTTTCCCATTAATCCCCCTCTAAAGCCGCGGCCGTTTCTTCTCTCTCCACCTATAAAATCCCTCCCCATGCACCGGCTCCTTCCCCCTTTCGGCCTCCCTCTCACCGCCGCCCTTCTCCTCCCCTTTGGCCGCTCTCCCGCCGCCGTGCGCCGCCGTCCCGGCCACCTCCCGCCGCTGCCCCGCGCTTCACCACTGCAGCCACCGCCTCCCGCAGCCGCCGGCCGCCCCAGGCCTCCCCGCCGCTCGCCGCCCCCGCCTCCGGCCGCCGGCTGCCGGCGAGGCCGCTGGTTGTGCGCCTCCCGAGCCGCCCATGCGCACCGCCCGCGTGGCCTCCACGTCGGCCGGTCTCGAGCCGCGTGGCCTCCACGTCGCGCCCGCATGGCGCCATGTGGCCGGTGTGCTACGTCGGCAAGGCCCGTGGTCCGTGGATCCGGTCCACGGTAGACCGGGCCCACCTGTCATTTAAATATTTTTCCCGCCCGGAAAATTCAAAATAGCTGACATCATAAATAGCATTTTTCAGTACAAAAATAATTCCCGAAAACCGGCTTTTCCCTTTTTCCCTCCTTTTAATCTTCCGAAAGCCATAACTTCTTCATTTTAACTCCGATTTAACCCGTTCAAATTTCTAAATTCTTCTAAAATCATAAACTATTCATTTCTGGACTCTTTTTGAATTTTGTTTGAATTTATTTGTTTGGTTCTTCGCGCGTAGATTTCGACGAATTCGGAGAGAACGACGCCGACGATTCGCACCAGGTCTTCGAGCAAGGCAAGTTACACCTTTGATCATATTGTTCCCAGTAATTTAAATTATTTATCTTCTTTTTAAAATTATTATGCATGCGTACTTTTATTCAAATTAGTTCAAATGTGCTTAAAACTTTAGTTACACCCAATTTCCTTTGTGTATGGCCAATCTCGATATTGAACGAACATACCTTGTCACCATAGATGAAAACCTAGTTGGTACATTATTATTAACTAGAACATTTTATGGAATTGCTTAGCCATGCTTAGAATAATTTAGGTGGGAAGAATTGTTTCACATAAAATGATAAAGTTTTCGAAGGTATTCTTGACTTTGGTGAGTCGAGAATGATTATGAGATGTTTTCAAACAAATTATAAAACCTGTTCTTAGACTTAGGCATTGGTATGGTGGTGGGTGCTTGCTGGCATGCATCGTAGTTTGTTGACTCGTTGACTGCCAGGCACAAGGGGTATGCGGGTAGGCCTAAGTCAAATTAAGGACCGGTCTGTGAACTACTAATACAAAGTCACACCGTACTACCACAAGTCTGGTATGGGACAGACCTGGCTAAGTAATTTGTGAAGTTCCATTTTAGTTTTCGCTATAGGCTGAATGTGAGCGTGGTGTAGGCCATGGGAAGTCTCACATGGCACAAGAGGGGGCTCCAACATGTGGATTCATGTTGTGGTGAAACCTTAGTGGCGGCGTAACTAATTTGGCAATGGAACATTGGAACATCCTTGTCATGAACTCTCAGCCGCATACCTAAGGCAGTGTGTAAATCGCGTGGCAAAACGAGAGGACATGTCTTGTGGGTAAAGTTGTACACCTCTGCAGAGTAACAAACTATCCTGGATAGCCGTGTCCACGGTCAAGGACATGCTTAGTATGGTTTTTCACGGATTAGACTTTGGATTTATTAAAATCTGGTTTGTGGAAATTTGTGAATCTTTTGGAAAGATGGTCCGGGTGGGATACCCGTGGATATGTTAGTGTTAGGTTGTTGCCTGCACTAACGTTATTATTTTAATTAAAGTAATGTTTTACTTATTGTATCAAATTCAGCTTTTGCACTTACTTTACTGTATTTATTCCAATGATGCTGTTTATGCAAATAACCTTACTATGCCTTCCTTTGTCAATCCATATGCATGCATTAACTCTGTTAAACCTTCTGGTGTAACTTGTGGAGTACTTTATGTGCTCACCTTGCTTAAACTCTGTTGCCAGAGGACGACGACGTCGACTTTGTTGAGGATTGCGACGAATAGGCCACGTCTTACAGTCATTCGCCTGTGGGCAGGCAGGATGGGCTGCTTCTTTATTTATCTTCCGCTATTTACTTTTATGTTAGCCATGAAGCCACCTTATTGTAAACTTGGCCATACGGCCCGTACTTTTGCCTTATAATAAAGTTGGTTATCATACATGATATGTATCACTGTTCAACCTGTGTGCACTAGCTTTTCCTGGGATAGTGCGATTTACACAGTGGGTTCTGGAGTTGTTGCTCCGGGTCCTAACAGTGCTGCAGCTGGGCCAGGCCATCTTTTCCCTTCTCTATTTTTTTTTAACTTTTCCCCCGCTGCTTGCTGGTTTATACGTCCACGCCTTGTCTCACCTTACCGCCTCGATAATCTTGGGAACCACACATGGAGAAGCGTTTAGTTTTGAAAAGTTGCAGTAGAATGTAATGTAACTCTTCTAGTATGATATATATTACACTTGTGTTCAGCAAAGTACACAGTAAATCAATAATAGTGTATCTGTATGTAGTGCCAATTATGTGTACCACGCTTCAAACAGTTGAATATGAAAAGAGAAACGTAGCATAAAAAAATAGTAGTAGTTTCTGATGATATTGTCATTTGTCAATAGTACTGGGCATACTTGTTGCATCTATGAAAACAACGATGTAAATGGGATAATGAATTATCCTGTTTGTTGTGGTTACTTAGAAGCCTACAACAAAACAAAGGCAATTGCGGATGCAGATGAAGTGAATGGCAAAAGTTCAGATGCTTCAATGGTAGATAAATACAAATCCTCCAAAACGATCAGTATCTCTTGTGCAAAAGCACCGAGAGAGCAAAAAGGAGAAAAGAAGCAGAAGCAGCGAGAGAGAAGAATGGGAGGGAAACCACCCATGGAAGCCGTGGGATCGTGAGAAAGATCGAATTTTTTGTACGGATAATCCATTTTTTATTCGAAATTACATAAATATACCCGCGGGAAAATTTTTTACAAAAATAGGCTCCAGTCGCCTAATGGTTGGGCGACTGGAGGCGTTCGCCCAACCACACGGCGACACAATATATCTCGCTGCACAGTAGAGTGATTGCATTAAATCGCTCTTCCGTATGGCGACTGGCATGCAGTCGCCATACCGTTAGGCGACTGCCATGCAGTCGCCATCCCGTTAGGCGACTTCAGGTAGCCCCCGTGATTGTTTTAGAATTTGTGAATTTTGTAACGTTGAACCGGTAAAAAATACGGTGAAGTTGTAATAAAAGTTTATGTTCATTGTATATTGTAGGTGTGTAAAAAGTTTTTTAATTTTTTTTTTGAAAGATTGAGTAGAGAACGATCGATACATACACTGTTAAGTGAGATAGTTTATATGCGGAAAGAGATGATAGACTTATGTAAATATAAATAAACTTCATAATATAACTGTGAGTAACATGGCGCATGTATTTTCATTACATGCATAACATATATAGCATCTGCAGCACGCCTCACTGGTCACCCTGCTGTGCCCCGTCACCGCGCCCGCGTCCTCCCATACGGCCTCGCTTGGCCCTCCTCCGGTGCAACGGATTAGGACGATCCGAAAAGGTAAAACGAGGAGGAGGGTGTCTATCCCGCCCCTGCGCTGGTGGAGTCAGCTGCACCTCTGGCTGTGTAATCTCCGGTGCACCGGGGAGGGCACTGGCAGAAAGAACCTGCGGTGCGACGTCGGGCGACGGCGCGAAAAACTGGTCCACATCCTCCTGGCCTGGGGAGACGCCGTGCTGGTAAGTACCTGCAATATTAATATCGTTAGTGCGTTGCATGTCGTCTTCGGATAAACACGGTATAAGACCCTATGCGTACCCGTAGCTGGCGCCATGGAGGAGGCGTACACCCCCTGCGTGGGGAAGACAGGGGTCTGCGTAGGAGGCGTGAAGTGAACCGGTGTAGGAGGCCCTGCCCAGGCTGAATCCCCTGGCTGCTCCGGGTGAGGTGGTGGAGGACGTGTCCACGTAGGTGCACCATAGTAGTGCCACGCTGGTGGAGGTGGCACAGGTGGAGGTGGCACTGGTGGACGAGCAGTCGTAGCGGGGGGCGTGGAGACCGCCGATAGCCTCGTGCAGGACAGTAGGCTAACGATACGTCTACACCCCTCGTGCACCCGACGCGCAAAGCTGAGGCCCTCCTCATGGGTCAGCTGCGCACCACTGGCGAGCCTCTCCAGTACTGTGCCGGACTCGGCGTATAGGTCAGAACCGACGTCAGCCTGGACACAAAGACATAAAATGGTCGATTATGGAAACGACATTACCATTTGGGAATCTTTGAAATGACATGTAACGTACCGCGAGGTGAGCGTCGTGCGCGAAGTGCGCGGGGTACGTGTCCGTCGGAGCGGCGACGTGTGTGGCAGGCGGGTCTACCACATATACGAGCCTGATACGGGTCTGCGGCTGGTACCAGCGCAGGTACTCCGAGTACTCCCTGCTGTCGTACGGTCGGTCCTCGTCCACGCGGTCGTCGAGCGCATCCTGCCACTGCTCGACCCAGGGCTGCATTCTCACCGACCAGTCCGTGCCTCTTTTCACTCCCTTCCCGCTGTGCCTGCGTATAAAACCATTACGTAATGTGAGATACTTGCGAACGCAGTAGTAAGTATGTACATATTTAGCACAAACGTACACTCACCCGTGCACGTGCCGCGGAAGCGATGGTCCGACTGGTACAGGAACCGGCTGCCATAGCCCGAACTGCCGCATCACCCGCTGGGGTGCGTAGTCCTCCACGTAGATGAGGTACACGAGCTTCCGGCGGGTGAGCCAGAAAGCCCGGTCACGCCAGCAAAGTGAAGACAGACCGCCAGGAGCACGGGCCTGCACTACCGTATCAGCGTACGGCTCCCAGCGCACGTCGTCGGCTGTGATGCGGTCGAGCTGCTCCACAAAGACTCGGTACGCCCGCGTGACCTGCACGTGCGCGAACTGTACCTGCAAGAAAGACAAGTTGTTTACAATGACGATCGTCAATAAGAAAGAAATAGTTAACTGTGATAAAACTTACTCGGCGACGGCACCACATAGAACCCATCGTCGGCCGATCGACTTCTCCCCCCGGATACATCTCGGGCCCGTACGGACCCACGTCGTCTAGCACAGGTCGTCCGACGCTTAAGCGCTCGAACGACCACAACTGTAGTAGCAGGGGACAACCCGTGAGGATCGAGTTCGGCTTGACCCTCGTGCACGCATCGCACAGCGCGCGGTACGTCGCGGCAAGTACGGCCGATCCCCAGCTGACCTGGTGGGGCTCGCCGTCAGCGATCGCCCTCGCATAAGCGATAAGGCGCGCATCCACCGAGTTGCCGTGGCTGGTGGTGAAAAGCACCCAACCAAACAGCCACAGCACGTACGCCTCCAGGTGCCGCGAGACCTGCTGATCGTCTGCCTGCGGAACCATGCGCTCCACCTGAATGCAAAAAAGTTGTTATTAGTACGTAATACCACAAAAAAGAGCTTCGAAGATACGATCGATTTTATATACCACGTACCCGGTACTGTCTGAGCCACCTCAGTGTCGGCCCATGGGTCTGCGCCTCTCCGAACACGTGGTGGTCAGCGGCCGGTGGAACGACACCCTCGAATCTGCCGAGCAGGTCAGCGCGCCAGTCGGCCGGGGCCTCCGGTAGGAAGGCAGCGTCTCCCGCGATCGGAAGCCCAAGAAGCAGGGACACATCCTGCAAGGTCGGCGTCATCTCCCCGAATGGGAGGTGGAAAGTGTGCGTCTCGGGCCGCCAACGGTCCACCAAAGCCGTCAGTAGGGAACGGTCGAACGGAAATCGTCGTGATCGATCCCCGCCCGCCTCGTCCCCGCCCTCGTCCCCGCCAGCGGCTCCATCCTCCTCTGTGGCCTGCACCATCCGGGCAAGAGGGAGTAGCCCGGCATCCCGCAGCCTGCAAACAAAGTGAAGGTCAGCACGGAACGAACTAACGGTCGCACTAAACGCTGGAATAGTGCTCACCTGGCAGTCCAACGAGGGTCGAGTCCCCAGGCCACGCGAGGTGTCCGTGTCCGGACCACTCCCAACTGAGGCGGCTCGTCCGTGCTCCCCGGTGGCGGCACTAGATGGGAAGCGCGATGAGAGCGGTCCACGTGCTCGTCCAACAGCGCGAACCGCCACTCCGAGTCACGTCCAGCACGAGTCATACCTGCAAAATTTGTACAATACTTTCAACATTCAATTTTCTGCATCTAAATTTGTACAATAATTTCAACACTAAATTTTATACATCTAAGACTGTACATTAAACTTGGTACATCTAAATTTCTACATCTAAACTTGTACATTATACTTTCTACATCTAAATTTGTACAATAAATGGTACACAAAATTTATAAACTAAATTTTCTAAACTTTATTTGTAAACTACATTTAGTACACAAAATTTGAAAATTAAATGTCTAAATTATATTTCTATATTTAATTTCTAAACTAAATTTTGAAACTACATTTTCTAAACTAAATTTGTAAACTAATTTTCTACACTACATTTTCTAAACGAATTTTCTAAACTAAATTTGTAAACTAATTTTCTACACTACATTTTCTAAACTAATTTTCTAAACAATATTTCTAAACTAATTTTCTACACTACATTTTCTAAACTAATTTTCTAAACTAAATCTCTAAACTAATTCTCCACACTACATTTTCTAAACTAATTTTCTAAACTAATTTTCTACACTACATTTTCTAAACTAATTTTCTACACTAACAAAAAATATAACACGAAAAATTACCTGAAAATCGCGCACTCCCCCTCCTCTTCTCCTCCTCTCCCTCTCCTTCTCTTCTCCTCCTCTCCCTCTCCTTCTCTTCCCCTCCTCTTCTCCTCCTCTCCCTCTCTTCTCTGCGACGGCGGCCGAACGACACAGGACCGCGTTCGGCCTGGCCGAGCGCGGTATATATCTCACTACAAGTCGCCGAACCGTTGAGCGACTGAAATGCAGTCGCCTAACGGTTGGGCGACTGGATGGAAGTCGCCCAACCGTGGGGCGACTGAAATTAATCGCCCAACGGTTAGTAGATTCATTAAATGTCGCCGTGTGGTTGGGCGAACGCCTCCAGTCGCCCAACCATTAGGCGACTGGAGCCTATTTTTGTAAAAAATTTTCCCGCGGGTATATTTATGTAATTTCGAATAAAAAATGGATTATCCGTACAAAAAATTCGAGAAAGATCTGTCTGCTGGGCGGCAAAATGTCACTTTAGATCCAGAGAACATGGCATAAGGATTGTCGTCTCGTTTTGCATCTGGAGCTGTGCAGAGGAACTTCCTGTGAGAAATTTAGACATAACCGCAGATGAAGCATGGCCAAATTGGTCACTTGTACCCTGGTAGTGGTATGCACTTGCGGTCAGATGCTAAAGTTGCTTGGGACACAGAAAACCATAGAGAATGCCAGGTTAGGTTATGCTGTTAAGGGTAATCGTGTTATAATTTAGTAGTTTGTTATATGAGTAAGGTTCACATGTTGAATTCCCATTGAGGGATTGAGTTAATGTATTGTCTGGAAAGAGCTCTAGCTATCGAGCTCTACAAAAAATTGTTGTGCTTGTGAGTTATTTTGAACTGTATAGCAGCTCTTCAACATAGGTCTAATAGATTAGGGCTGATCTTTGTTGAAGGGTGCTACGATCTATGTTTGATAATTACAGAATACAATAATGTTGTAATACGCTGCTGTAGACTTGAGTTATTGCAAGGAGTCCAGGAGTAACAGGTGAAAGGTGTCTCTGGCTTACTGGGAGTTTTGAGGGTTCGGTTTGATTGCCATGGCTTTCTAAATGCATTTTATTTTACTATTTTTGGATATTCTAATTACTTCCTCTATTCAAGTTTATAAGATGTACTTTTTAAATGACCTTGTCTATAAATATAGAGCGTATTTTATATTCTAATACAAAATTAGTGTGATGATTCTCTTATACCTTTAATAAATATGTAATATTATTTGCTATTCTCTATATATACATGTATTGAATATACTACTTAAAGATAATAATTAGAGGTAATTTAGTCATTTTCACTATTTTCTTAGTCTATATAACAATAGAAAATACGTCTTATAGACTTAGACCGATCGAGCGGTGGTCAGATTTAGCACTGTTTGTCACGCAAATACCAAATTTAGCCCCTCGAATCACCGTAATTCCATTTGTAACCCCCTCCACTCGAACCACGGTTTGAGTCATGCGCTACCCGACCGCACCGCTGCAGAAGTGTTGCACTCGTGTAGTCCCGCGCTCGGAGAGGGGGCTACAAATAGAATTACGGTGATCGGGGGCTAACTTTGGAATTCACGTAACAAACAGTGCTAAATCAGACCAAAGTTCGAGAGTAACTGATAACCTCATTCTAGACATGTAACTACAATATTTTACAATATTCCCTATAACTAACTAGGTTCTACATTGCAGCACTGTAGAACACAGAATATCAATGAGCTGTGTTGTTTGCACTGTGGGTCGGTCATAAATTTCTTTGAATGCGTATCTTTTGCTATCGATAGGTTTTTGTTGTTCTTCGGTGTGCTTACCCCTTGGCCCTGGATAGTAATATATCTCAACAGGGGCGAATCTACAGTAGTTTATGGGTGTTCAGCTGAACACCTAAATTTTTTGACAAAATACCCAGTATATATGGGGTATAATACATATATATATATATTTCAATGGGTCAAAATCACTAATTTCGGCCTTAGTCCGCCACTATTCGGCCGGCCCGATCGCCCGACGCTTGCCCGCCCGACGCTCGCGCTGTGTGCGGCCCAGCAGGCCTGGCCAGCCCATTTCGCTACCCTATAACGGCGCCCGAGCGGCGAGCGCAGAGCGGCCGAGTCCACAGATCACAGTCCAAACCCTAGCACCGCTCCGCGCCGCGCTCCAGTCCGCTCCGCCTCCGCAACTCCGCTCCGCACCGCCGCGCCAGCCCTTTGCTCCGCCTCCATGCCGCGCCGCGCCGGCCCTTTGCTCCGCCTCCATGCCGCGCCGCGTCGGCCTCCGCGCCGCACCACGCCGGCCCTCTGGCCGCTCCGACACTCCGCTGGCACGGCGACCGCCAGATCTGGGCGCTCTCCGGCCCTCCCTCCGCTCCAACCCTCCCTCCGCTCCGCCCTTCGCTCTTGCCTCCGCACAACCAGCGAGGCAGCAACTGTGCCTCCGGCTCCGGCCCTCCCTCCGGCCTCCGTTCCGCCCTCCGCATGACCGGCAAGGTGGCGACCGTGCCTCCGGCTCCGGCCCTCCCTCCGGCCTCCGCTCTGCCCTCCGCACGACCGGCGAGGCGGCGACCGTGCCTTCGGCTCCGCCCTCCACTCCGGCTCTCCCTCCGGCCTCCGCTCCATCGCCACTGCAGACCACGTCAGGCGTCAGCTCCGACTCCAGCGACCGGCGACCGGTGAGTAGTTGTTCTGTGCCTGGCTAGTGGTAGTGGCTAACATTGAACATTTGAAGTTTTGAACTGTCACTCTGTCAGTATGTCTGTGCCTGGTTATTTGGCTAATTTGATTGGTTATGAGAAATTGAGAATTGGAACTAGTTAGTTGGCTATTGTAGATTTTTATGTTTTGTACTGGAAAATATTTTTACAACTTCGAACACCCATTCCAAAATTCCTGCGTCCGCCACTGTATCTCAAACCAAAATTTTGAAGACAGCAGCACCATTTAGCATCCAAATAGTTGTCTGTTACAGGGTAGATGATGGATAAACCTGTCGTAAGGATGAATACTTCATATATAGTTTTGGAATATGGATATACCTGTCGTGGGCAGGGATAAAAAACTTGATTTCAAAACTTTACCGGAGCTAGGCTGGTAGCCGATACATGCATATGCTTCTGACCAGCTCGGCTTAGTACTCAAAAAAGAAAATTTTCGAATTGCTATCAGTACTTTCAGTAGTGTAATTTAAAATACTGGTAAATCAAGAATAATAATACATTAATTATACTGCAGTAGTTAACTTTGGATTGCTTGACTGGAGGGATTAAAAGGTACTATAAGGTCATGTCATTCAAAATTCAATTCATGAGGCCATGCAGTAAAAAAATTGATATCTATTTCTGGTACTGGCACATTGTAAGCTATCACTGCGACTTCAGTGCCATTCGGTTGCGCTGAAATAAGTTAGTTTATGACTGAAATTATACTGTAATTAACTAAAATTACACTGTAACTGATAGTGGTTTCTTTGTGTTAGATCGAAATCGATGACACAGGGGGGGTGAATGTCGTTCTTTAAAAATTACCCCCAACAAGTACTCACATGTGAGTCTCCTCTCCTATGGCTACAACAAGCTATGAAGAGGAGATCTTAAGCTTTCGGGAACCTCAAAGTAAGCAAAAAGAGGATCGAGACAAACATCCAAGAGAAAATCTGGGAAACAGCACAAAATTGACGATTGCGGCCGGCTCAGATAAAATTTGAAGATGATGTTGGATCCGTTGGAAAATAGACTTCATAAGCTTTCCATGAAGTACAAGAACGTCCCAAACGGAGTCCGTATGAGGAAGTTATGCCCATTTGAACTTGGTACCATCGCAGCAGTCCGAGTCTGATTCCAAAACGTGTCCAACTCGAATTCGTGCTTGACTTGGTCCCAAAGTGACGTGGTGACCTCCATTATTCCTTCCATGCATGTCCAGGACTCCATATCCCTTTCCTTCATCCTTTCCCAAGTTCCTAAGCACAATTAAATCACTTGCATTAGGTAGCGGTCTATTCTTAGTAACATATGAAGGCTGAAGAAACGAATTCACCTTTAGTTCAATCTTGATATTGGGCGCTATTGTCGTATGTGTTTGTGGCGTGGTCACATCATCCTCCCCTTCTTGATAGAAAAACCGTCCTCGGTTTTAGCATATGTGTAGCCTCACGTATTGCATGATCTTCATCATAAATGTCGGTACATAATAACAAACGCAACAAACTCTCATTATGTAATATCATAAGTTCTTTGTCAAACAAAGTGAAACCTCTTTGAAACGAGCTCACCTTATAATTTAAGCGATGCGAAGGAACTCTTGTAATTAGGACAACAAGCATAGGAAATATGGTTGTATCCATAGGGGTCATGTCCTCATCATCCTCCCCTTCTTGAAAACAAAGCCGTCCTCGGCTTTTGATAAACTGAAAGTATGGTAACAAAGAAGCCAAGGTGTATGCATGGTATATGTATATGTCATCCGTTTTAACGGTTCTTCGTTGTTGCACAATTAATGCTATAACACAGCAGCAATCATAAAAGCTCATTGTATTATTAACCCAAAAGTAATCATATATGTCAATGACCAAATTAAAATTTCTCACACAGCAATTATTGCAACTAGATTTGCAAATGTAAGTGAAGCATTTATGCAATTGAAATATCTGAAGTTGTAAACTTGAAGTGGTGGCACATATGGGCGAAGCTACAACTTTTGGAATTAAGCATAGTTCATCCATATAATCATATCCCAATGGAGCAATAGCAAATTTATCCAGCAAGGGTGAAGAGATTTGTGTGTTCTTCCATAATTCATCATCTTTATCCAGATTGTCCATACTAGATGATGCAAAAAGAGATGAACACATAGGCATTGGATGCATACTAAATTTTACTCCCCTCTCATATTGAACAAGATTCAACACACAAGAATTGTTATCTAAAACAGCAAGCTTCAATTCATCCATGTGATCACAAGTTATGCATATTCGATATACAAAAAATTGATTGTCTACACCATAATCTCCAATCAAATTAAACTTATACCCAGGGGTGTAGGCACTAAACAAGAATTTCGAACATGCAAGTTCAGAAACTTTCTCCATAGCACAATCCAAACTAACGGCCTCATTAAGCATGATATAGCACAATGCATCAGCAGGAGATATTCTATCAAATACTTCCTTATGTGTAATTAATTCGACATGTGCAAAATTATGAGCATTTAGATCAGCACATGGTTCGTTCAAGTCAACACAAGGAATATCAAAAAATTGCACTACAGCAGGTATATACTCACAAGGTTGATCTATGTCTTGTTGTAGCACCAAATCAGTACCTTTGTCATTATCGTCCTCATCAGATACTGTAGGTACCTCAAACTTCTCCTCTAATGGCATAAGATGCACCAGATCATCCTTCACCTCTTCAAGTATCTCGGTGGTATCTGTAGATGGAGTAGGAACCAAAACAATATCAACATTTTCAATTACCTCAGGTTTCACCTCGCTTGTGACCGTGGGTGCTGGAAGTACAAAACGATGTCGCAATTTCTTTTTCATCTCCTCCCATGTGTATATATAGTGGAACTCGAGATTTGACCACCAATGTTGAACATCACCAATCAGCGCCGTCCTTGCCATGCTCATCTTCTCATAAGGATCAAGATCTTGTCTTTCAAAGTAGCTATCCATCATAGTAACCCACAAGAAGTAGTCCGACGACGTACTCTCAGCGGTGAGTGGCAAGATATATACCGGTAATTGTTTCCCTTCAAGTTCAAATCTGCCCGCGATGACATCATAATCTACCAATTTTCTCAAGCCTGTCATTGTTAGTAGAAAACAAGGAAACAAATCACAAGTAAATGTTCCTATCAACTACTAGGTTATGGAGGCTCAAATCAAGTCACGCATCTCTCAAGCTCTTACCAAATTCTTACAAGTTCTTACCAAAACAAACAGGTGGTGCAACCGGTGGCTGGTTCGTGATAAATCTAACTCAAGTGATGAGTAAAGCGATTGCAAGGTACAGCGAGACCTGTTCGGTTAGTAGAAAAGTGGAGCTTGGATAGGCTATGTATTTTGTAGCAAAGGAAAACAATCAATTAATTTCAGAAATTGCACAGAATTGAATTATAGTTCGTATCTAGCACTTAGCCTATGTTGCTGATCAACCAAGGATGGAAGAAGGCTAAAATATGTGTATGGTAATGTATAGGAGTGGTAAATACAAGATAATTCAATCGAATGCAATCTGGAATTGAAGAGCACAAGGATTGACCCAAAACTTGGAAACTGAAGATTTCTGTCCACTGGACAGCAGGTCGGTATTTCGGCCGTAACTTTTTGTCAGTTGCCTTTTTTTCAATGATTCTTTTTTTTCTCGGTTTTCTGACGGCTTTTTCTACAACTTTTGTTTTGGGGCCAAGTTCTGGAAACCGACCGAAAAAGTCGCACAAAATTCACAAGTGCCGACTGTTGCAGATTCAATCTGGAATTTTGGGTCAACTTTCACCGCTTATATCTCTTAACTGCCTTTCTGGAATGATGTGACATTTTACAGATAGATGGATGATAAATTTTTGAATCTAATGGCGGTGGTCTCACTCAAAAATAATCTCGGAATCAAAAGATATGGCGTTTTTCGTGGCAGCTGCAGAGGAAGGAAAAATCAGCCGAATTGGAATTAGGGTTTGGGGTGGGGATTTTTTTTGTTTGGATTTTTTATGGAATCAAGGATATGACCAGCAACTAGACAAAGCTAAAACGGACACAAATTCAATTTAGCAAACCAAAACTAACAGATTGAAAGGCACAACGGGGTTTGGACAGCGAAAATTAACTCTTTTTGTGGGGCAATTTTTTCTGGACTATGGGAAATAAAAATCAATCTACTAACTAGGGATACAAAGAATTCCTACCGGTCAACTGAAGCTCTGATACCAACTGATGAGGCGATAGGGTCCCGATCTTCCGATAGGATGATAACTATCGATTTCGGTGGAGATGACTCTTGCGATCCGACTACAACCGTACGAGACGTCACTTGCGCCTTAGCAATCGCTGAACCAACCCCAAGATGTTATCAACCGTGCCAAGAACGCGGTTGACCTGACCACGAAGGTCTATTCCTGCATGCAATCGAAGAACAAGCAAGAACAAGGATAGTTTGCAACCTGAATTTGCTAGATATAAAAGTCGCACAAGGATAGTTGAGGTTCTGTAACACGAATCTGTTGGTCTAGTCGACACAAGAGAACGTGAAGTTTGCACAAGGGGCTAAACTGATCTAAACAAAACCTAAGTCCTAGAAACGGAGGCGGCGGCTCCTATATAGTGAAAACAACCAGGGGAGGCGTCCCAAAGGGTACACCCTAGGGTTACAAGGCCCATGGGCCCAAGTGGAGGTGGCGCAGCACCCTTTTGACTCGGACTTAGAAATCTACGTGAATTGTTTTGATGATTCCGGCCGGTTCGGATGGAATTTGAAGATGAGGTTGGATCCATTGGAAAGTAGACTTGATAAGCTTTCCATGAAGTACAAGAACGTCCCAAACGGAGTCCGTATGAGGAAGTTATGTCCGTTTAAACTTGCACCATTGCAGCAGTCCGAATCCGATTCTAGTACGTGACCAACGTGGACTCTTTTGACGATTGCGGCCGGCTCAGATAGAATTTGAAGATGATGTTGGATCCGTTGGAAAATAGACTTCATAAGCTTTCCATGAAGTACAAGAACGTCCCAAACGGAGTCCGTATGAGGAAGTTATGCCCATTTGAACTTGGTACCATCGCAGCAGTCCGAGTCTGATTCCAAAACGTGTCCAACTCGAATTCGTGCTTGACTTGGTCCCAAAGTGACGTGGTGACCTCCATTATTCCTTCCATGCATGTCCAGGACTCCATATCCCTTTCCTTCATCCTTTCCCAAGTTCCTAAGCACAATTAAATCACTTGCATTAGGTAGCGGTCTATTCTTAGTAACATATGAAGGCTGAAGAAACGAATTCACCTTTAGTTCAATCTTGATATTGGGCGCTATTGTCGTATGTGTTTGTGGCGTGGTCACATCATCCTCCCCTTCTTGATAGAAAAACCGTCCTCGGTTTTAGCATATGTGTAGCCTCACGTATTGCATGATCTTCATCATAAATGTCGGTACATAATAACAAACGCAACAAACTCTCATTATGTAATATCATAAGTTCTTTGTCAAACAAAGTGAAACCTCTTTGAAACGAGCTCACCTTATAATTTAAGCGATGCGAAGGAACTCTTGTAATTAGGACAACAAGCATAGGAAATATGGTTGTATCCATAGGGGTCATGTCCTCATCAAAATGCAGATGGGCCGGTCTGACCGCATAGACCAGGCCGGTCAGACCGCCTGATCAAAGCCGGTCTAACCGCCGGCAACGTGCCGGTCTGACCGCCGCATAATTTCCGGTCTGACCGGTCAGTGGCCTCCGGTCTAATACCGGTCAGACCGCTCCCCCTTTTTCAGTTCAGACAGAGTGCGCGCAGGAAACAGACTGAGCCCGAAAAATACATAACTTGTAGAAATAACAAGAATTGATCTCAGTCTTGTTTTTCCCTTCAGATCAAGAGATTAGTACCTCAAACTAAATAGCATTTGCGGCTCAGAAAACAAGAGAATCAATCAAGAAGAAGGGAAAAATCAACTTTTGACTAAAATCTGAAAAACAAGAACTGGGAAGGACTATTTTTCCGATTTCTCTTCAATCACACCTCCTTTGCACATGAAACTTTTGGGGATCAGAAGGAAATAGACTTAGAGTCATAAATCATACCCTAGAAACAAGATTCCAACTAGCAATTTAAAGATGCAAGAAACCCCTGACATCTAACCCTAATTTCTCAAGAACAGGGGAGTAGATGACGAGGGCTTGAGAAATCACAAACACCAACGAATCCTTGATTTGCTCTTGAAAATGGAATGATCAGAGAGCCTTGAGAGTTTTCCCTTCACCAAGAAATCAAGAGCCAGCCATTATAACAAGGATTCACCTCAAGAACGCAAATGAACAGAGGCAAGAGCAAAACTGAAATCCATCAAAAAGAGCAAGACAAGAAAATAATCCAACATAATCCTTCTCATATTGATTGGAGATGATTACAAAGGAGTCCCCATACGCGATTGGAGCAAAGAAATCTCACTACATGCTTGATAGTGGAGGAACCCTCACTCAGGAATGAACACACAGGGAACCATCGTAGGAGACTAAAGCACCCACACACAGCCCTCTGCCTCTCCTCAACTACTCTCAACAACTAAAGCCTAAAGGCAAAACAACCCTCCAAAGGCCATTTTGACTAAAGCAAAACCCTAACAACCCCTTAAGCCCTAAAATCCATACATACAACCAGGAATTCTCTCCTATTTATAGCCTTTGGCTAACGGGTCTCCAACCCGTTATGCCCGCTAAATCCCGAACGGAACCGCTTCCACTTGTGCAGCTTTGCGCTTTTACCGAAACACCCCTCCTGCACCTTCCGGGAAGCTTCCGCGTTCCTTGTCATCCAAGCCTCGCAACCACCTCGAGTATCCGCCGTCTTCGACACATCCGACCGTTCTGACCTCGACACCGCCCGTGCCTAGTCCGGTCACCTCGTGCCTCGCCATGACTCCGCCTCGACGTCCTGCAGCCATCACAGACAAGAAACACATCAAATAGCACCGCTCGACACATGTAAGCATAAATAGTATCAATGAACCATACTCAGGCAAGAATTTGCCCAAACGACCAATCGGGAAGAATAATATGCAATAAGTCCGTCTAACCAAACCCGACTGAGCCAAATGCCGTCCTGGCACAAATCTCTCAAACCAAACTCAATCTTTGCAACATACTTGTCAATTACTCATCATAAACATATGGTCACCTCCATATGGTCTCTCACTTTGACGTAATTAAATTTAAAAATAAAAAAACAGGTTAGCCCATCACAGACAATGCAAACGAATACAGGAAAAAAGAACTGAAAAAAACTTAAAAAAGCAAGAAAAAGGCGAAATTTAAGAATAGTGAAAAATAAGCCAGAAATCAGAAGCTCATGTTGAAATGAGCGGAGCGTTAAGTTCATGTTTACAACTTTGACCGTGTGATAGGGGAGTTTGATCTTCACAACGTATGATCGTTCTTAATTATCTATTGATGAAGAATCCGTAAAACTTGATGAACCGAACGGCACCAACAATGGTATGGATAACTGAAATTTATGACGCTTGTATTCACCCAACAACACGAGGTGGCTCTTGTCTACTCGTTACGTAAAGAAGTAGACATGATCCTATAATAACTAAAGGAAATCATAAGAATAATGGACCAGCACAATAGATTGGAACTCCCTATTCTAGTGGAGCTAATGTTTGCTCAATTCCTAAAATCAAGAGTGTATAGATATCTGAAAATATGGCGTCCCTTCGCAATAAAGCTTACGGCATGGAGTTTTATAGCCAATGTCTAGCTCTCCTAGCCGCACAGCACACGAACACAAATCTTAAATCCACTCGGCCATGTTTGGTTCTTTGCCCCACACACAACCTTGGTCAAGCCCAGACCCCCAAACTAATAAGTTCAACTAATAACCTAGTTTAACTACATACAAGCCTACCTGTGAGGATTAGGCCCAATTGGCATGCAAGCCACAAAAACCAAGCTTACGCTCAGTCCCACACTATCCCAGCCGAAGCACATGTTAATGTTGAAACTGAATTGTTTTTTTTTTCTGGTTCAAGTAGGTCTTGGTTTGGACTTGATGTACTTGGCTTCTCCTCCACACATATAGCCCATGCACCGGCTCTTGTATGCGCATGGCTACTCCATCAACCGCATGCACTCCTTCCTTGATTCCTTCTTGGGTGTCCCTCAGTGGCAAAGCTAGAAATAAAATTGAGGATGAGCTGAACTATTTATAGGTATAAACTAAGTTGATATAAAATTAGTCTTTTACTCTTATAAAATTTCAAATTCATATAAAAATTATAAATGGATGGAGAAAAACAATGAAAAATAGAGAAATAGAAAGTAGGTACCTCGATAATAGAAAGCGACAGAGCTAGCTACCAGAGACGGAGCGGCGGCGGAGGGAGAAGATCAACCAGAAGTTCATCGAGCTCTCCACTGTCATCCCTGGACTCAAGAAGGTTCATATATATTTCACTTTCTTTCTTCTTCCTTTCTTTGATTGATTTCTCTTCTTTAATTTTATGATTTTCACTACTCCTCCTCTTCTTCTTTTTTAATTTTATGATTTACATATATTATTTCACTTTCTTTCTTTCTTTCTTTGATTAATTGATTGATTAGCTCTTTTTTAATTTTATGCTTGTTGTTAACCTTCTCATCAAGGAGAGCTAGCTCCACTTTAGGGTTGTTAATCTCTCTCTCTATTTTTACTATATACAAAGTTGCCACCGGGGGAGGCGAGGCTTAAGCCTTACAAAGCTCCCCCGGTGGCTACGCCCCTGGTGTGCCTGGCCTCCCTCCCGACGACACCTTCATTCTCCATTGCTCCTTTACACATATACTTGAGAACTAACAAAGTGAAATTATTAGGTAGTATGCTATTCTTATCAGTGTAGAAATCAAATTCACTAAGGATCAAGTTCACATATTTAACAACCGCCTTAGCTCTTGCACATGTAATTGGTCCTTTGTACACCTCCTTAAAGTTGTCATTACAACATCATCTTGAATTGGTGTACTCTAATAGTAGTACAACAAAATAGACGAATGCGAACTTGTACCCCGGAGTATGGGCATCGAAAGAAACGTTGACCGCCATTCGTATGGCCTTCTGCCACCTGCACCACCACATCATGCATGTGTTTGCATCTCGGTCACACTGGCTAAGCGCGCCTATTTGGCAACAAGCGGTGCATAGCTCCGAAGTACTCCTCACTTTCGAGCGGAAGGTCCATTTTGGGTGACCCATGTTCAACTGGCCCCTCGGCGTCTGTCATGGTGGCTTAGTCTATGACGGAGAAGATAGTTGTTGCAACCAGCAATGCCTCGTCCATTCATTTTATAGTGTAACTACAGTGTCACTGCGCCATTCATAACACATGGCAGCTTTGCCTAGCGTCAAGACCACACAGGCAGATTTGTGCAGTGACAAGACCACACGGGCCAGCTTTCCGCAGCGACAAGACTACACACGCCAACTTTGAGCACCGACAAGACTATATACGCCAGCTTTCACTAGTGACAAGACTATACACGTCAGCTTTACGCAATGAGAAGACCGCACACGCCAGCTATGCTCAGCGCCAAGACCACACGGGCCAGCTTTCCGCAGTGACAAGACTACACACGCTAGCTTTGAGCAGCGACAAGACTACAGATGCCAGCTTTCACCAGCGACAAGAGTACACACGCCAGTTTTAAGCACTGATAAGACCGCACGTGCCTGCTTTGCGCAGCGACCTGACCGCACGGGCTAGCTTTGCTCAGTGACATGACATGACAGCCTAGCTTTTTGTAGTGACATGATAGCATGGGCCAGCTTTGCACAGTGAGAGCTAGCTACTAGAGGCGGAGCGGCGGCGGAGGGAGAAGATCAACCAGAGGTTCATCGAGCTCTCCACCGTCATCCCCGGACTCAAGAAGGTTCATATATATTTCACTTTCTTTCTTCTTCCTTTATTTGATTGATTTCTCTTCTTTAATTTTATGATTTTCACTCTTCCTCCTCCTCTTCTTTTTTAATTTTATGATTTACATATATTACTTCACTTTCTTTCTTTCTTTCTTTCTTTGATTAATTGATTGATTAGCTCTTTTTTAATTTTATGATTTTCACTTCTCCTCCACCTCCTCCTTGTCGTCGTCTTCTTTAATTTTATGCTTGTTGTTAACCTTCTTGTAAAGGAGAGCTAGCTTCACTTTAGGTTTGTTAATCTCTCTCTCTCTCTCTCTCTCTCTCTATTTTTAGTATATACAAAGTTGCCACCGGGGGAGGTGAGGCTTAAGCCTTACTAAGCTCCCCCGGTGGCTACACCCCTGGTGTGCCTGGTCTCCCCCCCGACGACACCTTCATTCTCCATTGCTCCTTTACCCATATACCTGAGAACTAACAAAGTGAAATTATTAGGTAGTATGCTATTCTTATCAGTGTAGAAATCAAATTCAGGATCAAGTTCACATATTTAACAATCGCCTTAGCACTTGCACATGTAATTGGTCCTTTGTACACCTCCTTAAAGTTGTCATTTCAACATCATCTTGAATTGGTGTACTCTAATAGTAGTACAACAAAATAGACGAGTGCGAACTTAGACCCCGGAGTATGGGCATCAAAAGAAACGTCGACCGCCATTCGTATGGCCTTTTGCCACCTACACCACTGCGCCCTGCATGTGTTTGCATTTCGGTCACACTGGCTGAGCGCGCCTATTTGGCAACAAGCGGTGCATTGTGCTGAAGTACTCTTCACTTTCGAACGGAAGGTCCTCTTTAGGTGACCCATGTTCAACTGGCCCCTCGGCGTCTGTCATGGGGGCTTACTCTATGACGGAGAAGATAGTTGTTCCAACCAGCAATGCCTCGTCCATTCATTTTATAGTGTAACTACAGTGTCACTGCGCCATTCATAACACATGGCAGCTTTGCCTAGCGTCAAGACCACACGGGCAGCTTTGTGCAGCGACAAGACCACACGGGCCGGCTTTCCGCAGCGACAAGACTACACATGCCAGCTTTGAGCACCGACAAGACTATATACGCCAGCTTTCACCAGTGACAAGACTATACACGTCAGCTTTACGCAATGGGAAGACCGCACATGCCAGCTATGCTCAGCGACAAGACCACACGGACCAGCTTTCCGCAGTGACAAGACTACACACGCTAGCTTTGAGTAGCGACAAGACTACAGTTGCTAGCTTTCACTAGTGACAAGAGTACACACGCCAGCTTTAAGCACTGAGAAGACCGCACGTGCTAGCTTTGCGCAGTGACATGACCACACGTGCTAGGTTTGCTCAGTGACACGACATGACAGCCAGCTTTTTGCAGTGACATGACAGCACGGGCCAGCTTTGCACAGTGAGAAGACAACATGCGCTAGTTTGCGCAGCGACATGACTGCACGGCCCAGCTTTCCGCATCGACAAGACCTCATGGCCAAGCTTTATCAGCTTTCCACACTTGCTAGCTTTGCATAGTGACGGGACCACAAAGGCACCTTCATGTACTGACAACACAACAAGGGGCCCTATAAAAGGTCAAAGAGATTTCTCAGAGAACACTCCACAAGCAAACCCCACACTACACCGGCGCTTGATTCACCACACTGGGATGGACAAAAGGCAGAAGACACAATGGAACAAGCTGATCAAGCAATGGAGGGAGACCTGCGGCCTAGCACGATCAGTTGCCACCCACGATGAGAAAGTAAGGGCTGCTGCGGCTCGGGCAGAATAAGCCCAGTGTGCTACGAGGTCAGCTCCCTACAATGACGCGTCCTGTAGCAACAACTCCATCTCGAACGTTCCTACCGTGCATTCGCCGCAACACCAACCAGAGGGGGAGCCGCCCCCCTTTGTTGGTTCCGGGACATGTGCAAGTTCTTCGAATCTAAGCACCGCCTCAGCCTAGGTATGCATTACTGGAGTTGCGCAAACTACTCTAGTGACTACTCCAACCACCGTCTAGACACCGCAACCTATCGGCAGTCGATAAGGACTAGGTACACCGCTTTCCCCCTACCTTTTCTCTTTCACAGTATGCACTAACAGCCTCTCCCCTATATTCACAATCCCCGGAACCCCTATGTGGCTACCGCAAATGAATCGATCTTGAGATCCACCCAAAGGACCAGTGGACCCTCGACTTCGAGGAGTGGAATGTCGCAAGGTCATCCGAGATCTGGGAGGAGGAGCACCACAAAACGAGCAAACCCTATGTATACAATGTGAGATGAAAGCTCATCTCAAGGCGTGCACGCGTAGGGAGCGGGAGGCTCGCAAGAGGGAGCATGAGATAAAGAGTGAAATGGCAACCAAGGCAAAAGAGGCTGCCGAGGAGTTCAACGCCGAACTGGAAAGGAAGGGAAAATGGCCCCGGTCCACATAGTAGGTCGTATGAGCAGTTGGGTGGGTTAGTCGCATATGATGCTATATGTTATGCATGTAATTAAAAAGTACGTGATCCATAGCTTATTTTCTCATCTTTTCGCATTCAATTATTCACATAGCAAGTCATCCAACAATATTAACATACCAGTTTTCCTCCGTATACGAATTCCCAGTAACATCACAATATCACTTACCATCGTACTTACCGATCGTTCTAAGGTCAATCGTTCTTAAAAAAAGTTTCACAAATTTTTTTTACGCTCCTACAACATACAATGACCATAAACTTTTATATACAAGTCCGGCAAATTATCTTCCAGTTATAATCTACAAAATTCACAAAATCTACAAAATTCACATGCAGTCGCCTTGTGCCTGGGCGACTAGTTCTAGTCGCCCAATGGTCGGGCGATTGGAACTACGTCGCCTGGCCATTGGGCGATTGGCTCCAATCGCCCAACGGGAGGCGACTGGAGCCTATTTTTGTAAAAACAATGTTGCTGTGGGTATATTTCTGTTATTTTGAATAAAAATTAGATTATTCGTACAAAAAATTTGAGGGTTAATCCTGTAAAAAATAGATGGCGTGTTTGTGTATATTAAATTAAAAATTAGTCTATTTTTAAAATAATTCATTCATTGGGTACTGCTCTGAGGCAAATGTAGAACTAGCAAGATGCTTAGTACTTTGGTTGGATGTGGCCCTTTATTTGTTGGCTATATATCCTATGCACTCAAGCTTATGATATACTTATCATGCATCTAACTAAAAAAGTCATTAAAATTTCGAAAAAGTTTCCACATGTACTTTTAAACTTACTTTAACTATGCATGAAATTTCAAATTCAGATTCATTATATGTTAGCGTAAAAAAGAGAAAATCTGACAACGGTTAAGAGTTCAAATTTGTCGGAATTTTCTCTATTTTGCTGCTCTTAACATAGAATGGATTTGAAGTTGAAATTTTATATATATATGTGAAGTAAACCATGGTATACATGTAAAAAATTTAAGATTTTTTTATGACCTTTTTAGTTGAGATACATGATAAGCGCACCATAAATTTAAGTGTATACGATATGTTGCCTTATTTGTTAGTCCAGATTTTTCTAAAGCAGATCGAGGCGTGTGCATATATCAACGGTAGAGTTAGAACCAGGCTTTCCTTCAGCTTTTAATTTGTGGTCCCCCAAAGTTGCCAACTCCTTTGATCTTTGCCATTTGTCATGAATGATTATCTCCCGGGGTAGCAGGAAGAATATAGTGCGCGCACTACGAGTCATGATCACCATAGCTTTAGTCACGCAGGTTTCTTTAATCCTTGCTTGTGATCTAGTCTCTGGTATTGTTCCGGTCTAACTTGTAAGCTACAAAAGATTTCCTGGACCAGCTTTCTAGCTAGCTTAGCTTGTTGGACAAAAGCTTTTGAGTCCAATATATACCAATTTACGTTTAACGTTGTATTGTGCATGCGTGCTAGCTGCCATTAGTACTGTGCATGCGTGCTAGACTCCATCGATAGGATAACCAAGAAAACAACTCTGAAGCCATGGATGCCTCTGCAGCTCGTGAGAAGGACAGTTCCCAGGCATCCTCGCTGCCAGAAGAGAAGCTCAACATCGCTATTCTATGCACGGTGTTTGTTTACAAGGCGATGAACGGCTTGGGGATGTTGGCTTCCATCTGGGCGACCGTCGTTCTGCTCGGCGGATTCTCCACGCTGGTGAAGGAGACGGACTTTTGGTACGTCACCGTGATCGCCTTCGTTCAATCAATCGGGTACGTAACTATGTATATATACATGTATACATGTTCCCCAACCTTGTTATTTATTTATATTATTTGATGCAACTATAGCGCGGACGTCCATCGGGAATCAAACCGTCGGACACCATAGCTATAGCGCAACATTCAATAAGTACCAAAAACGTTACATCAATAGAATTGCTGCATATAATTACATCTTGCAAACATTGCATACACTTCTATTGCCAAACACACACACACACACACACACACACACACACACACACACACAATTTTTTGCCTACAATAATTGGCGCCATTTTCGCATTGGCACTGAAGGGATAAGCGAGGAAGCACAACGGCAGAGAAGGAAATCACATTTCATTGCCTCGTCACACGTGAAAACAGGGGCACAATGGTCTTTTCATGGATGACAAGGATTGAATAATCTATTAAATATGGCTTTAAAACATAATTAAGACTGTAAACTATTGTGGTCGAAACACTACCTGAGTACCCCTGGTTGAAGGATTACCATTCATTTACCCGACCAACCACTACTCGGAGATTCTATGACCTGATAACTGGGCTTAACCCCAAATATCCCCCCATGCGATGAAAAAGAACACATGCGCCTTTGCCCCAGTAACCGCACAGCGATTCAGCCCTATGCCTCCGACAACAACCACCTCATGGTTATTTCTATGATGTTCTCCCACTAGCAAATAACTAATTAGCAATTATTTGTCAGATCTCTTGCTGACAGCAATCACTTGCTCAGCCAGACATGAGAAATCGACAAGATGCCTGTTTGTATGGACAACTGGCACCTCTTCAGTGCTATTTAAGCCCTACAGGAGAAGACAAAGAGAGATCGCTTGATCAAGTAATAGGCAACGGAGGCAAGAAATAGCAAAGTTAGGGCTAGTAGCATCCCTTTGTAATCGCTCCATGAGAGCAGGCTGTAATCCCAATATAGCAATAAAGATCGTCGACATGATGGAAGGCACTCCCTCAACATGGATGAGAGTTCCTTGGGAGATTTCTATAAGAAGCACAAGATTAACACTATCGGTGATACCCCTACAAATACCATGTACGACCCTCCACGATAGGCCCCCCATGATCCACTGGTCAAGATGATACGAACTCTCTTGCGTCACCCAAAGGAGTCAAAAACAATAAATTTGGTGGACATAGACCACCTAATCCATCTATTCCTCCATCTCTACATCTACTAAGTCACGTAGAGCTCGGGATCAAACTTAGATCACCGTACTCCTTCCACCAATAGAATTGCTCCAAGGCCTTTGGTGACTATTCAAAACCTACAATATATCCATGATATTCTTAACAATCTGGACCCTGCTCTGGCAAGAACTCCAAGATATGCCTAAGTTGCAAGTTAGATATCGGAGATCATCCAGTGAACCATGCAACGTGCTGAGATATATTAGGAGTAGAGGCAGTCGCAAAGCTACACGTTAACTTCCTCTACACATTCCTCACATGGCACAAGCTGATGGGGTTAGACCGTCAATCATTCGTCAGTAGGTACAAGACCAGCTCGAAGGTTTCGACAAGGAAGCTATGAGGAAAGAAGGCTCTTCGATAATAAAGCAACCCCTCCCCCTCATCACGAGGGACAAAATTAGGGACATGGTCCAAGTGATCTATGACATCATCTGAACCGAACATTTGGTCAAAGACACCAAATGAGTCTCCATGACCAAATTGGGTTATCAACTCCCCATTACAACTACCAAAGGAATAGATATCTGACAGACTACAATCCGGCTCCTTTCCAAAGAAGGCATCATGATTTGATCATAAGTTGTCGAGATTTCTTGGCAAGCCTCTAGGTAGTAAGCTGGCCGGATAGGTTCTAACCAGCTAATCTCAAGAATTTTGATCAGAATTAGAACCCATGGGAATTCTTATAGATTTATATGACTAGAATTAGGGCTATGGGAGGCAACGACAACATAATGGCAAATTATTTCTCAACCGTTCTCGAAGGTTCTATCCAGTCGTGGTTGTTTAATCAATTGGCCTGAACAATCTACACTTAGGAACAACTTTGTGATTTGCTAATCACCAACTTATAGGGCACATACGATCAACCCAGCAAGGAAGAAGACCCTAACTAGATCTGACAAGAACAAGATGAAACTTTGTAGTAGTGTGTCAAGTGGTTCAGTCAAGCTCATAACTCTATTATGAAAGTGGTCGATTCTTCTGTTATCCAGGCATTCAAGACTGGCTTAAGGAATAGGCGATTTACGAAGGATATCGGTATGAATCCTCCATGGATAATTGTTGACCTATTCGACATGGTTGACAAGTACACCTCTGCTAGTGAAGCGGTCGAGTGGAATAAAGCCACCGATCGAATAGAAAAGATCCATCAACTAGGCCTAGAGAAAAAGGAAAAGAAAGCAAAGAAGGCACAAAAGAATAAGATGAATTGCAAGCCTAACACAAAGGAAGTTCTTACGATCCCAGAAAAACACCCTAAAGGTAAGAAGGATTATTCCGGTCTAAACAAAGAAAAAGCTCCAATTGATGAATCCAAAAAAAGCAAGTGATAGTGTATACTCCACCAAATGGCAGGTCATGATCTCCGCAACTGTCATGCCTAGTAGAAGAAACCTAAGGACTATTACTTATGCAAGGGGCCTTTCCTACTGTCTAGGAGGTCACAGAGCTGAGCATCTAAAAGGACAAAGATAGACATAAAGAAATGGAGTATCAAGAGCCAAAGCACACCATTGATGTGATCTTTGGCGAATCAGCTTCCTATGAGTCCAGAAGACAAATAAAGACCATAGTAGCTTCTATTCCTTGATTCATCTAACTAAACACATAAATACTTCAGTCATGGCCTTTCACTTTATTGAACCTTGATGCTTGTAATTTGCACATCCATTACTGGGTAGTTCCGAAAATGTTGGTGATTTCTTCATAATTGCAATACCTAATAACACGTGTATCACTATAATCAATACATATGGGTGGGTGCTTTCAGTGATCAAAGCATATGTCCATGCTCCATGAAGTCTAGGTCTTCACTCTAGTTAGATAGTACTAGTGGACACACCCACGTGTGTGTGAGTTGAGGCGTGCGTGTGGGATGTGTGCATCCTCCTTTATACTTATGAAAGTATCAATACCTAGAAACCATGACTAGAGTTTGTGGCCGAATTGGTGGTTTTTTGGGGTCATATTTGTAGGAATGGCACTCGTCACGTGGAAATGGCAAAAATGGCGCCTCCACCGCAGAGCCACCGTGTGGTGGAGGCCAGGAGGCTGACACGTCATGGGATTGCATGGCCGTCGTGTAGCCGGGGGCTACCACACGACCACCATATGGTGGAGCTCGGTGCCACTTGGTGGCCATGCACTGGAAGTAGTTGCCACACGGTGGCCATGCGGTACCCAATTAACATGGTATTTAATTAGGGAATTTATTTTCATGTACATCTTCTAGGAATTTTTAGATATAACAAAATATCTCACAAATTTATGAATTTTTGTGCTAAGCTGCCTAACAGATCTTAGTTAATTGTGTAATTTTTTTCATGACTTTATGCATTGTTAATTTTACTCAAAAATTTGTTGAATTATGATATTTGTAGGAATTGTATATGTAGCAAACAAGCTAAAAAATTGCAAATTTTTTGTGGAGCCTCTGGACCTAATTGTGTAATTTTTTGTGAATTTTATGCACTCCTAATTTACCATGTTAATTTAATTATAGTCAGCGACATGCGGACCATCTTTTGCAGTTCCTCACATCCCTCCTTCGCACATATGTCACTCCCTCACTACTATCCCCCTTACCCCTCCCTCCTCTGCATATATGTCACACTGTTTATACCGTCCCCCTTGCCCACGGTGGTGCGCATTGACAATGACTCCGGAATTCCCGTCGACAGCGCAGTGGGTTCCCCTTTTGCTTGGCTATAAATACTGAGCTCTTGTAGTCGCTCGTTACTCATCTTAACTGCATCTCACTTCTCATTCTCATGCTCATCGCTGAGAATTAAGAGAGTGTAACATAATTAAATTTTTTGGACAGTAAATATCAGAGTAGTCATCACGATCGTAGCAGTGCTGGTTACTTCCCTTATAGGGTAGGTAATTTTTTTCTCGCATGCCTTCATCGTTATCCCTGTAGTTGTTGTTAATTAGTGTTAGTCAGTTAGTCATAATTAATGCAACTTGTATTATGAAGTAAGTAGGTCATAGTAATTTAATCGTAGTTTTGTACTGTTTATAATATAGTCATAGGTACGGTCTGTACAATTTATTAGTGCATGGTGCTTTGTGGGAATTAATCAGTCATAATTAATTTAGTGGTAATTAATCAGTTGTAATTAGTTTAGTGTGAATTAGTTAGGCTAAAGAAATTAGTTAGTGGTAAGTAATTAAGTGGTAATAAAGCTATGGTTTAATAGTGGTAAGGATGATGGTAATGAATTACTCATAATTAATTTTTGGAGTAATCAAATTGTTGGTAATTAATGAATTATTGACATGTAATTGCGTATATATATTTGTCATCATTATTTGTTTTAACACGTGCGATAGATCGAGTTGTTGTCACTACAGGTAATCTTGAACATGCAAGAATTGTTAGTGTTCTATAGCGATGGTTTTGTACGGGTAGGACCCGATAGGTTGGATCTATCGAGATGCCATTACAAGGTGGTCCAGGCGGAGGGGCTCAACGCGATGAATATTCATAAGTTTCAAAGCTATGGAAGGACTTCGCCACAGAGGCAATGATAATGAAACTTGTGATCGAGGGGGTCACCTATACGAATGGCATGTGGGAGCTTGTCAAGGTGAATAGAAGCATAGCATAGAGCCAGTACATGCAGGTTGCCTCCCAGCCTGAGGCAACCATTTACAGGAGGCTGATGGTCTACCCGAATTTCATACGCAGAGCTCCGTAAAACCTTGATGAGCTCGGGGCCTCTACAACCGGGCAACCATAGGACGAGCTTCAAGATGGTAGCATAGAATGTGCTGTCTCGGAGGGAAGACTCACATGTAATTTCGTGCAAATGAGGGGGTGAAACATGGTGGTCAGCTCACATTGACTGCTACGAGTATCTACTGGACGAGGTTCTTGGGTTGGAGCCTAACGAGGACACCGACCAAAGCTTCGATGGTAGTGACGATGATGCACACCAAATGGGTGGTCCACCTGGGGGAATTATGTCGTCGGAGGTGCCCTATGTGACCTCCAGACTTGATGATATTGCGGTGTGTTCTGTTGTACTACCACAAGAAGAACGGTCCCAGTAAGGGTTACATACCAACACCCTCTTAGTTGGACAGCGCTTTCCTATGACTTATCCATCAACTGTTTGTATCGAGTGCACTAGTCCAACCTGGGATATTATGCAGTGAAGTGCGTAGTGGAAGGCTGCCCTGGAAAGGCCAGCGCTTAACAAGCAAAGATTTTTGGCTTGGTCTTCATGGTCAAGGCACTGACTGACCACACTTGTGATCTTAGTGAGACCTTGCAGCAACATCAGAACATGACTTCTGCATATGTGGCAATCCTCATCAGCCACCTAGTTGCAACGAACGTGTCTATCTCCCCCAAGATGCTGATGTCAAAAGTTGCCAAACTGGTTGGCTATCCCATTAGCTACAGCAAGGTCCAGTGTGCCAAGCAGAAGGTCATTGAGTCCATGTACAGGACATATGAAGAGATGTACAACCTTGTGCCTAGGTTGCTACACCAGATTGTTTAATCAAACACACCAGATTTTTTAATCAAACCCTAGCATGTACATAAATAAGCTTAAGAGTGAAGATGCTGATGGAGGGTCAAACTACTTCATACTAGACCAGGGGTTCTGGGCTTTTACCCAGGCCATTGAGGGCATCAAGTTTTGTCATTCTGTGCTTATGATGGATGACACTTTCCTCACAGGGAGGTATAAGGGCACCATTCTCACCGTGGTGGTGGCTGACGCGAACAACCAACTTCTCCCACTGGCATTTGCCATTATGTAGAGCGAGATTGTGTCTAGTTAGCTCTGATTCTTGGCTAACGTGAAGCAGGCAATGGTCGAAGATTGGCACAACGTATGCCTTATCATGGACCACAATGCTGGGTTGTTGGTGGCGCTCAACACCATGCAACATGGGACGAAACCCCTTACCAGTGGAAACAATGTGCAAACTTGGTGGTGCATGATGTATCTTGCTTCTAACTTGTTTACATGGTTCCGTAGTAGGAAGTTGTGAAGACGTTTAAGGCATTATGTCTGCAGAGCAGAGGCAAAAGTTTGAGTCCATAAGCAGAGACCTCGAAAGCTGGACTACAAGGCATACAAGGGAGTTCACCCTGGAGGTAACGGAGGGAGAGCAACCCAACAGTGCCATAAGTTTCTTAAAGTGGATTCATCAGCATGCTCCTAAATTAGAGAAATCGTCCCTTTTCTATGATAAAGATGGTGCGAGGTACGGTATTATAATGACCAACATGTCCGAAGTGTACAACAGCGTCCTCAAAGGCGACCCCCATCACCACGATCGTCAAGGATATATGGACTCAAACTGTAGGTTATTTTGTCAATAGAGCCACCTCAACCAAGTGACAGATGGAGGAAGACAAGGAGTGGTTCGAGAACATAAAGAGAAACATGGACTGGAAGATGGAAAAGACTTGAATGCATGACATCCATGTAGTTGATAGCCTCATGAGGAAGTATGAGATCAGGCTTTAGCAAAAATATATCAACAATCATGCCAGGGGTGAAATGAAATAGGCATGCACCCTAGGTGATGTGGTGACATACACCTGCAACAAGACAAAGCTACTGCACAAGCCATGCTTGCATGTATACAAGATGTATGCACAAATGAGGCAGATGTCTATGCCGTACATCTCTGTGTACTACAATATGCAGTACCTTTTTGGTACATAGAGTGCAGAGTTTCACTCCTGTGGCTTGGACATGAACTATAAGGATCGTTGGTCGGACATGGTGCAATGGGCCCCCAACAAGGATTTGAAGACAATTGGGAAGGGATGTTGGTAGACGCGACGCTTCTGGAATGACATGGATTCTAGCCAACATACCAGCATTAGACACAATCAAGTGTAGGATATGCAAGACCTCTAGGCACTCAATGAAAGATTGCTCCAATAGATCAAGCTCGTTTGGTCATTATTCAGTGTCATAATTTCATGTATTGTCTGCCTTATTTTTTTATGCACAGTGAAACTTGCACGATACCCACATATGTCGGACCCAACACAACAACTTTGTAGATCGATGTAACCCAACAAGGTAGCCTTGTAGATCGACGTGTCCCAACGAGGCAGCTTTATGTAGCGACATGATCCAACGAGGCAGCCTTGCAGACCAATGTGACCAAATGAGGCAGTTTTGCGTAGCGATGTGACCCAACGAGGCAGCTTCGTGTAGCGACGTGATGCAACGCTGCAACAAGATTCCTCCTCGAGGCCGCTCCCTCATGAACATGAATTTGCATCAACCCAATTGGACTTCTATCGCATTTGCTACGTTGGCTTAGTGCATAAGTACTACTTCTTCTGTGGTGGCCTTTCATGCAACAATTCAAGAGTACTACACTACCATGCTTACATGGAGAAGCAATGCGAAGAGATCAGCCAAGTAGCAGGAGCTGCTGTTGCCTATGACGAACAAAGTGCCCTTGCCAGGAGGGTACCTCCCCGCAATGACGCCCCCGTTGCTCCAACCCCTACCACGACATAGATCTCACAAATGAATTAAATTGAATGAATTGTTTGATTGAGCACAATTGAGTGATTACAATTGAATTCAATGTTTCAACATCTAATCACCATTGCCAGGGTGGAACTCTCCAGTCTTATTTATGACCTCTACTAGAAAGAATTGGGAGAGGTTTCCATGAATTTTGACGAGTTTGTCAAGATCAAATGCACTTTCGTCGAAGTCCACCAGCAGTCGCTAGGAGCAATGTTATGTCATTAATTAGCATGTGTGTGTATATATATACATATATAATCAGAAAATAATAATTATTGGAAGGTTGACAAACCTCTGGATCATTCATCTTAGTGTCCATGATTTCCTTTATATAGTGGCAAACGTAGAATCCACATATGTTGCCCTGTAGTTGCTGGTGGCACTGCAAAAATAGAATTACATACATAGGTATTGTCAATTGTAGAGGCATTATAACAAAGTGTGATATAGGATTGTTGTGCTGTAGCGGGCACCAGAAATCGTGTCCTGTGTCGCAGCGTGTCACCGGATTCCTTGTGTCTCCCTCCCAGGGCAACATAAGCAGTTAACGACATACGTGATTCCAAAAAAGTTAGCCTTTGCCATTGCAAACGAAGGAAAGATTACAATAGTGTTATGTATGGAGGAAATGAGTTTACCTATTAATTGCTTCTTGCACACGAGTGAAATCGAGGTTGCTCCTAAGTAGGGAATCAAGGTATATTACCTTGCTCCACTTTGGTACAATCACAATCAGAATCCAATAAGACTTAGTCATGTGTGTCGCTATAGTGATTAATCCTAAGTTCTTGTTGCATATAAAGTACAAATCAAACTTGTGTGGCAACTAGTGAAGCACTTGCCCTTGGTTGAAGGATACCATGATGTACTTCTTGTCACTATGAGCAATCAATCCGCTCGTTATGTAATCTTGGACGAAGGATGCATTTTCGTTGATGGATTGCTCAGAGACCAAGTGTGGGTCGAGTAAACCCACTAGTTGTCACCGCCGCCAGACTTGTTGGATCATGTATCTATTCACAAGGAAAGAGTAATAACATTTATTGGAATGACGTGAATGTAGAACTTCATTGTACAGTACACTTATAGTATCCAACATCGTAGAATGAGGCGTCAAGTTCGTCGAGGTTGAATAGTAAGAATAGCCTCGAATGTCACGACGAAGTAGCCCGAGTTGTGGAGGAAATGCGCCTCCATGTATCCCACAATGAATTCACTGTGCTGGTTTGGCTTCATGTTGGACCTCTGCATGTACCAGGTATGCAATGTACTACTATACTACAAATCAAACCAAGCCGGGGTAATTGTGACTCGGGGACCAACGACACTCCGAGAATGAACTTCCATGGCTCGGGACGTGTCTTAATTTTCTTCGGTTGGGTCTTAGGGCCTCGCTTATGATACATTTTCGGCGGCGTCTCCATGAGAGCCGATGCAACAGGCTTCAGAATTGGAGCTGGAGGTGGAGCCACCGGAGCCGATGTGATAGGTCTAGGGTGATGTCCCTCCTGGGCCACTGGATGTGGAGATCGTGGCACGGACGAGTTGAGGGCGATGTTCCTCGTGGGCCACTAGATGAATGTGTAGACGGCATCCCCTAATGTTGTAATATCTTCATTTGGGAGCTTCTCAAGAGGGAAGGTTTTGAAAACATCATTAATCATGTCCACCTGAACCTTCATGAAACTGGTCTCTACTTGTACACCGTGCACCAGCGTAGGCCTTTTGCTGCAGCGCCGAGGAGAACTCCAATGAAGAGCCCCCGGAGATAACGTTTATAACCCCGCGCTGACCTCCTTCTGGGCCTAGATTCGCAAAGGGCCCTCCTGGGGTTGCTGTACGTGAGCTTGGATCCGCAAGGGGCCCTCCTAGGGCTGCTGCACGTGGGCCATGACGGGCGGCCCCGCTTCCAGGGTTCTGTTCCTAGCGACGCTCTGTCGGAGCGCCACAATGGTGCTGCAAGCCTGCGTGCTGTGGCCACACCGGCCGTGCACCTCACACCATAGGCCGTAGAGCTGGTCTTCTTGTTCTGCACAGGGCCTATCATCACGGCCCCGACCGCACCCCCGTCCCTGGCCTCGGCGACCTTGGCCGCGACCAGCGGGGGCGCTGTCTTCAGAACCGCCCTCAATGTCGAATGCGTAGCGGACCTTCTGGTACTTGCGCTAGTCGCGCTTAGGCGTGTCACTCGATGAGTCCTTATGCTAGGTGTCCTTGCGCTCGGGGGCGTCCTTCGAGGGCTCTTGCTTGTGCTTGCCCTTCGAGGAGCCTTCCTTCGGCGAGTCTCTGTTCTTCGTCGAGCCCTCCACCTGGTTAGTGTCGGAGTTGTCGCCCTTGTGCTGTCGCACGTCCTCCTCCGCCCTGGCATACTCTTCCATCTTATCGAAGAGCTTCGCCACCGTCTTGATTGGCTTGCATGCGTTGTACTCGGCCAACAGCCCTGGGCGGAGGCATTGTATCGCTGTATTGATGATGGTTGTCTCATTGACATCCTTGACCTGGTAGCAAGAGAGTGCCACTCCCTGTAACGCGAGGGGGAGCCACTTCGCCTTGGTGGTGTTGTCTCTGCCTGCAGCTTCGATAGCGGTCTCGTACACGCGCACGAACTTCCAAGGGTCCGTGTCGCCCTTGTACAGCTCGATGGTGTTGGGGAACTTGAAGTCCTCTGGTCATGCCAATTGCTGCAGGCCCGCCGAGAGGGGGACTCTGGATCCATGCGCCGCAGCGGGACATGACTCAAAGTTGGGGTGTCGCGGCTGTTTGCCCGCTCTGGCGTGGGCTCCAGCGCAGCCATCAGCGGGACTTGCTAGCTCCGAGCCTCTTGTATATCCCGCACGGCTCCGCGGAGGCCCGCCAGCTCCCGTTGCAGCGTGCTGAGGGCTATTAGCAGAGCGTTTTCCACCGTCAACGTGGCCGCAGCCGTTGGAACAGCGGGTTGCACCGTTGGGCCGGCAGCAACCACAGCTTGTGCTCCAGAACTACTCGGCGCGTCGGTGTGGAGAGCTCCAGAGCCGGTGGTGGGACCAGTGCTGCCGCCGAGGCCACCCGCCGCTCCTGCGCTCGGCGCAACGGCAGCGGCCGCGACGGCCCGGGCATCGGCGCCAGTACTCTCGACCATCCAGTCGGTACCTGCGCCAGCAGCCGTGCCAGCGGTTGGGGCGGCTGTCGCGCCGCGGACGTCGAGGTCGGCAACCGCAGCACCAGCGTTGCCGCCCGCGCTAGTGGGTGCGGCGTTATTGCCCGCACCCGTAGCCGACGCGTCGCTGAGCGTTTCTTTCGTACCCCTCTTCTTCTTCGTCGCTACCGATGACGAAGCCTTCTTTGGTGCCATCCTTCTTCGGATCTTGGAGCTTGCTCTTGTCTTTCCCACGGGCGGCACCAACTGTTGTGGTTATAGACCAAACAGAGAGAAAGTGGTATGGTAGTGGAGAGTTAGTTGATCAATGCTTGGCCCTCTCCCCATGGCCTGGATGGCCTTACATATATATTCACATGGGGGAGTATTTTACAATTGTGTCCTTACAGCCAAGTATCCCTCTCAAGGGCACTTATGTCATTATACACTTATGTCATTACACATGTCCCATTTTGGGCTTTACAACCTTCTAATCAGGCCGGCTGGGCTTAGGTGGGGGCCACACCTACAACACTAGCTATCATCTCTTTCAATTACAAGGCATATAAGTTATTAGAAGCAATTGAGTACTAACCTCTAATCACTAAGAAGATGTATATAGATCTACAAGCGATATGTTTTCACCAAACTCTCCAAAGTCGGTCACCTCGCTCCACCGATGCAGCGCAATGAAAATAGATTTGTGTTGAGACCACGTACGCCTGGTATTTAATAGCATAGATTATCCCAGATGGTTCCAACCACAAACGGTCTGTGATACCAACATTATCACAGACCGTTCGTATTAATAACCGTATGTGATAATTCACAGACGGCTATTCATACAAATCATCTGTGATGTCCATAATATCACAGACGGTTTGTTACAAGAACCGTTTGCGATATCCACAACTTTCACAGATGGTTATTAGCACGAACCGTCTATGATGTCTCACTTATCACAAACTATTCGTGTTAACAACCGTCTATGAAAATATCACAGATGGTTGCTAGTATAAACCGTCGATGATATTTTAAGCACAGACGGTTTCATATGAACCGTTTGTGATGTCGCCGTCCAGTATAGCCTCTTTTGTAGTAGTGTCGCTCTGTACCGTAGTAGTAGCGAGGTTGAAAAACTTCAAAGATTCATGTATGAAACATTTATGTAACACGCAAACTAATAGTTTTGGGGTTGTCTATTCCTTTCGTAACTGAAAAAATTTAACCATGAAACCCTAACTCAAACGGGGTGACATAAGTGTGGAGTAGTTATGTGGTACTAAACTTTCCACATTCCACGTCACATGAAATTAATGTCGGAACCCGGAGTAACGACTCCTGGATCCTCTGTGTAAATCGCACTAGTCCAGGATCAGCTGGTGCACACAGTACAACAAAGATAAATACCAAGCACAAATGACCAAGCACAAATAAAAGGATTTTTATAGAAAATCAAAATATCATTTTATTTAATATTATTTTTAGGTTTTACTTAAAATACTTTTCAAATCCAGCTTTTTCAAAACAGAAAATCCAGGGAAAAACCAAAAAGAAAATTTAGGCACAAAAATACTTATTTTATTTTAATTAATTTTTATTTATTTATTTATTTATTTTTATTTTACTAAAAATATGTGCTGTTACAAATTTACCCCCCTTAAAAAGAATCTCGTCCCCGAGATTCACACAGGCTAGCAGAGAAATAGGCTTAGATCTTACCCGGTGTGGCTTGAGCTGAGATTTGGTTTAAACATCCCTTCGCAAAGGTCGTTGGCAGTCGGTGCTCCAGCTTAATGCTTCCAAAGACTAGGAGAGAGGAGATTCAAGGCAAAGGAGGAACAACGGACGTTTTGCGCAACCCAAAACAACAACCTATTAAAACCTTTATTAAACTCATATTAAGTACTAGTTACGACTGCCGACAAAAGAGAAAGCTTGACAGCTCATAACATCGTTTTATTAGCTAACCTAACAACTCATCCTAAAGGGGTAAGGGTCGTCTTGGGGTCATCCTGCGTGGTGCTCGAGGTACGAAGCATGATCCTTCGAGGCGAAGATTGAAGGGGCGACAGGGTCGAAGAATTCCAACTATTTCCTTCTATAGTTGTTTTGGAACAAGGGAAGATGAAGAAATAGGTTTTTCAAAAATGGCATAAAGACAAGAAAGAATTGAGATAAGGATAAGCAAAGATTAAGGCGTAAGATAAGCAAAACTTTTGAAATTACTGTTTAGTAAAATAAGCCTTAGGGTCAAACCATTCTATTCTACCTACGGTCACGTCTTAGTGTCGTCATGGCTCTGATACCACCTTTGTCGGAACCCGGAGTAATGACTCCTGGATCCTCTGTGTAAATCGCACTAGTCCAGGATCAGCTAGTGCACACAGTACAACAAAGATAAATACCAAGCACAAATGACCAATTATATTAAATAAAAGGGTACGACCTTATGGCCAAGTCTTACATCAACGCTCATTGGCATAATAAATAAAGGAAATAACTGCGGAAGCAAACTAAAAAGAAGCGAAGCCCAAGCCTGCCCACAGGCAAACGACAGTAAGACGCGGCCTATTCGTCCAAATCTTCACCGTAGTCGACTTCATCCTTCTCTGTAGGGAGGGTGCAAGGTGAGTACAAACTTGTACTCCGCAAATCACACGGAGAATGCAATATAATGATAAAGGCTTCAATGGAAGGCTTATAGGGTTAGTTTGCATAAAACAACATTTAAGGAAATACATTAATAGATTGAAATTGCTGAATTTAATATAGTAAGTAAAAACGATACTTGTAATAGAAAATAATACCGTTAGTGCAGGCTTCGACCAAACACCAACCTATCCACGGGCATCCCACCCGGACTATCTTTTCCAAAAGCTCACGTATGGATTCCATCCATCCACACGTTTCCAAACACTCGTGGATTCCATCCATCCACAAGCTTCCAATCTCTCTCATGGGTTCTATCCACCCACAAGGTTTTCTTTCTCTCATGGATTCCATCCATCCATAAGGTTTTCGAAAATCATTTTTGAGAAACAAAATCTAATCCATGAAAAACTTTTACTCAGCATGCCCATGACCGTGGGCACGGCTATCCAGGATAGATTATACACTCTGCAGATGTTGTACAGCTTTACCCACAAGACACGATCATCCTTTTGTGCCACGCGAGTTACACACTTCCTTAGGTGTGGGGCAAGGAGTCGTGACAAGGCCTTTACAATGCAAATCCTTCAACCTGGTCAAGCCAACTCTAAGGTTTCACCCCAGTAAGGAATCCACCAGACCGGGACCCCCTCTTAAGCCTAGACGAGACTTTTCATGGCTTAACCACGCTTGCCCAAGTGAGACTTCACATGGTACCAACCACGCTCACTTTTAACCTACGACTTGACTCAGGTTGGGACTTCACAAATTATTCAGCCAGGGCTGTCCCATACCAGCCATGTGGTAGTGCGATTAGGTCTTTGCAACAATAGCTCACAGACCGGTCCTTAATCTAACTTAGGCCCAACCACATACCCCTGTGCACGACAATCAACCACTGCGGCTCCAACCAACAGGGCATGTCTGCACCCACCAATCAAACCAATTGCCTAAGTCTAAACCAGGCTTTATATTTTGTTTTCAAAATATTTCATAACACTCCTTGACTCACCAAAGTCAAGAGTACAAATCAAAAGTATATCATTTTATGTGAAAGATTCATCATTTTATGTGAAAGATACCCCAAAACAAAATTATATGACTATGCAGGGCTAAGCATTTGATTAAACTCTCTAGCCAACACTAATGTATTAACTAGAGTTTGATTCTAGGGTGACAAGGTATTGAGGAATTCAAATTCAATGGAGGAATTAACATGTAGGCAATAACTAAATTTAAAACTGAATTGAAATACGTTGAATAAAAATATGCATGCAATATAGTTTAAATCAACATGATTTTATTTTGAAAACTAGGATCAACATGATCAAGGAGTGTGACTTGCCTTGCTCTTCAACTTGGTTTGAATCTTCGTCGTCGAATTTTCCCGAATCGTTGAAGTCTACACGTGAAAATAACTCACCAAATTCAAATAAATTCAAAATAAATTCAAATTGACTTCAAAAATTTGAATTGATGCCAGAAATGAATAGAGGGGAATTTTTGATGAATTTAGAAATTTGAATGAGCTCAATCGGAGTTAGGACGAAGAAGAACGGGCTCTAGGAAGTTTAAAAGGGGGGAAACGGAAAAACTGAATTTTTGAAATTAGTTTTCTAAAGAAAATTGAATTTATGGTGTCAGCATTGCGTCAGCCCTGGAAATTCTTTTTTGGCCGAATTATTTTTGTACTGGAAAATCAGGCTTATGACGTCAGCAACGACGTCAGCCCTGAGGAATTCTCTGGCAGCCCACTGACGTGTGGGCCCTGGTCCATGGACCGGCTCACAGATGGAAGGGGCGGCTGAGGTGGCATGCTTGCCCGCGTGGCGCCGACGGGGCAGGATGGGCCGACGCGGCCAGGCACGTGGCGCCCACGTCAGCCCCGACTGCTGACGTGGCCAGGCCGGCGAAGGGAGGTGTTTGGGGGCGGAACGGCGATGGCGCCCCGGTGGCCGGCGGTCGACGGCGACAGGCGGAGGAGGGAGAGGAGCGCGAGGGAAGCTCGGGGGTGCCTCAGGGCTTACCAGGGAGGGCCGGCGGCGAGCGGGCAGAGGCGGCGGCGAGCGGCTCTCGGCGTCCGGGAGCTGGAGTGGCGGAGGAGGAGAATGGAGGGCGGCGGGAGGAAGTGCGGAGAGAGGCGGGATCGGGGGCGGCTTTTATAGGGGCCGGGGAGGGGAGGGTGGCCTGGAATTCGTCGCCGGAGGTGCGCGGGGCCAGCGGCGTAGAAGGCGGGGAGGAGGTGGGTGCGCGGGCGCGGGTCGTGCGGGAGTGGGGGCGTGGCCGGAGAAGGGGGAAGATGCCGGGAAATGCGGGGTGGCGCAACGGCCGGCGGTGGTGCTCGCGGGGAAGGAGGCGCGGGCTAGACGACGGCCTAACAGGCGGGCCCGGGCGGTCAGCGGGGCGGGGTGGCTGACGGGTAGGGCTAGGGTGTAGAGAGAGGGAAGGGCGGATGGCGCGGATTGGGCGACGCGGGGAGAGGGGGAGATCCGGGCCGGACGCGTGGCACACATCGGGCCGAGGGGAGGGGAAGGCGGGCTGGCGGACGGCAGGGAAGGCGGCGACGTGGGCGGTATCTAGCCGTCCACGTGGCGGCCGGAGGGGGAGGGTTGGGTTTTTAATTTTTAGAAATTGATTTTGGTTTTCAGAAAAGCCCAGAAAATACATTAAGCCTCAGAAAAATATGAAAATACCTCCAAAAATTCCAGAAAAATTCAGAGAACCTCCTGGAGACATTTTGGACTTATTAAAATTATTTCCAACTAATGTTGGTATTTAATGTTCATACTTAAAATACTTTTTAATTTCAAAAATACATTTTCAAACTCAGAAAAATCCAAAAAACCAAATAAGAGCCAAGTAAATCCAAATATTTGATTTGAATTAGGGTTTTTATAGAAAATCAAAATATCATTTTATTTAATATTATTTTTAGGTTTTACTTAAAATACTTTTCAAATCCAGCTTTTTCAAAACAGAAAATCCAGGGCAAAACCAAAAAGAAAATTTAGGCACAAAAATACTTATTTTAATTTTAATTTACTTATTTATTTATTTTTATTTTAGTAAAAATCTGGGCTGTTACAATTAAGAAACCCTAATTTTCAAAATATGATATCCAATTTTTTGCGACCTAAACCCTTGATTTTTGAGACAATTTTCGTATATGTAAAACTCTGAAAAAATGATACTATCAAGTCCATTTTTGAAGGATCCTTAAAAATTTTGTAATTTTCAAAGCCCATTTGATATATTAAAAAATTCGTACAAACTCTCTACTTAAATGAATTCTTGAGTGAAATCCAGAAAGGATAAAATTATGAACAAATTACACAACTAAGTACCCTATGCCGCGAGGCTCGACATGAATTTTCGTAATTTTTAAATCTTATTTACTATATCTAAAAATTCATACAAACAGTGCACCTAAACGAATCCCTAATTACCCTAGCTAATTACCTTACTAAACGGCCACCCACGGTGGCCATGTGGTCTTCATGCCGCCGCTCGACTATAGTGCGGCCACACCCACGTGTTGGCCCCAGGCTTCCGTGTGGTTGCCGTGAGGTAAACACGCTATTTTTGCAATTCCAGTGCGACGGCCGACGGGTGCCATTCTTGCAAATATAACTCCAAAATACACCAATACACAGCCAAAAGCTCCCATGACCATGCAAGTATAATTTTTAGAGCTCCTTTTTGAGAGAGAGGGGAGCACTTGTTTTTTAGAGCTTCTGTTTTATGCGTATTTAGAGAGCGCTGTGGTACTGTGTAGGAAGCTCACACAAATTACAACGCATTCACAGGATTTTGGGCGGTTATGAGGATCCCGCACATCAATTTTTCATTCGCGCACCTGACGCACTCACAAAGCATAAGAAGGCTGTAGATGGGAAGCAAGGAATTAATTGGCGGAGGCACACGGGAGAAGTACTACCGCAGCAACGACAACGCAGGAACAAGAAAGGAGCAGCTAGCCAGGAGGTACGGCTGTGGGGGACGCACGAATGCCGCAGCTTCCTCGGAACAACCATCACCGTGGCCTTGTGGTCGGCGCAGCTCGCTGCGGTCGCCACATGCATGTACCTATCCTCCAGGCGTCTCAGCCAGCAGGACTACGTCGACCCCCAGAACTTGGGCCAAGACACCCACCGGAACATTACGCGGTCCTTGAACATCTTCTACGTGCTGGTGCTCGCCCAGGGCATCATCTTCATCGCCCTGCTGATGCTGATTCACCCGATTCTTAACCTTATCATGACCAGCGTCCGCAGGCAGTACAGATTGTTGGGGACTTCGGGCCGAGACATTCTTGTCCGTTACAAGACTGACAACTATTTGGCGTTCATCGCGGGGAACGTGCGCACCACCATGAACATGGACTTGGTTACCTTCGCCACGAACCTGGTGGTGTCCGATTCCGTCAGCGACCAGCTACTTGGCATTTGGGCCATCGACTACATCCTCAGATCGGCGGCGGAGTACAGAAGGCTGGCTCTCATGAAGCTTCGAGCCTCCCTCAACTCCGAGGCATTAGGGAAGCTGGTCAATATGCTGGGCTTGATCAGGACCGAGGAGGAGGAAGATATCAGAGGCCACGCTGCAAGAGTAGTGCTGAGACTCGCCCCGGACCTTCCTGTCGAGAGTTTTCCTCAAATCCTCAACTACATATCTTTGCTGTTCAACACTGCCAACAAGAAGATGAGAGGCATGGATGTGGACATGGTCTGGTTTGGCCTGCGAATCCTGGACAAGCTTGTGGACAGTTCAGACAACTGCAGGCAAGCCGAGGGGGCCGATGATCTACTGTCCAAGATCATAGACCTCGCCGGCCTGTGTGATCATGGCAGCACGAGTTACAGGTCCTCTGTCTCTTGGATTGAAGAAGAGGTTATTCCTTCGGTCCTAAAAGAAGAAGATATCCCGCCTTCTTTCAAGAAGATGATTGACGAAGAAACTATTGTTGGGATGTCACTTAAAGTCTTGAGCAAGCTCCTTGGCGCGCCTGGTAAAGCTGGGGAAGATCTCAGGCGCAAAACCTCAGAAAGTGACAACTTCCTGATCAACAGCGGGATGATCTTGGCACATGTGGAAGCAACAAGAGTCATAGCATGCTTAGCACTGAACGACACGGCTAGGAAAGAAATTGGGAGGTCAACTGAGATCATCAGGAAGCTTAAGGATTGTCTACTTTTGGAGATTCCACATATAATTATCACTGAAGTGGCCGCTAAATTGTTTCTTCTAGAGTGCGCCGGCGGCGAGCAGCTGAGCCAAATTCAATCGTTCATTGCAGAAAAACGTATCCTAGAAGATCAAAATTTTTTTCCACCAGTGTCAGCCGTCGTACAAGAACTTGATCTGGAATCTCTTCTTTCGTTACCATGGGTGCAGGACGTCATACAAACACTTGATCTAGAAGATATACTTTCGGCGCCACGGGTAAATCACTCTGAAGCGGCTGCTGAAGCGTTAGTTCTTCTCACTACTGATTGCCGAGACAACATTAATGCGGCCGTCCTAGACGAAATTAATCCAAAAGAGTTGAAGATGTTAGTGAAGATGCTCTGTGCTGAGGACGGAGAAAACAGAAGTAAGATGGTGGCCAGCTTACAAGGACGTAATCTAAATCCAGAAATGTCAAGGATAGTCATAAAGATTGCCTGTGGCGGGGACGGAGAGAATAAAAGAAGTATGGCTGCAAAACTCCTCCAGAATTTGCGTGCGTACTCAGGACAAAAATGTTTTGATCAGCATATGCAAGTAATCGACGAAGCACTACCAAAGGTAACTTTGTTTAATTTGTGTTCTTCGGATGCACAGCTTATTCCACACATTCTGTTTGCATCGACCAAATGATATGCCTTAACTTCTTTATTCTTCTTTATTTTTTTGGAATAGCAACATTGCATCAAATAAAGCAATTCGGCAACCCTAATATTTCTAGAAAAAATGGTTTAGGTGTTGAAATCAATCGTAGATGAGGTAACGAAGTTGGAGGATCCAGCATCTACCAGCGAAAATATGGCCAATGTAAGAAAATTACCCTTTCCCTTGGTGCCTTTCTACTTCTTCTGTAGTTTTCTTGATTTAAACTGCCTTCGTTTGCTTCCCTCAGAGTTGGTTTTCATTGTGACAAAATTGGTTATGTGTCGCATATATTTGTAGATAAATGATGAACTAAGGATTAAAGAAGGCAAATTACTTGAGAGCTTTATCGGCCTCGCCGTGCAGACTTGCGCCTCCAAGAATGCAAGTGATTTCACCAGAGCACTTGAGGGTGCCGAGCTTACTGAGATCTCATTCGTTCCGAAGCTTAAGAAGATATTAGAAGTGTACAAGTCTCCAACTACTGAAATTCCAGGGATAAGAAGATCTACAGTTGAACTGATGACTTGGATGGTAAGAATCAATAGCAACAACGTAGAATTATTCCTGCAATGTGGGCTGTACGAGCAGCTGAACGAAGTGGCAAATACTGCTAGAAAACTTGAGAACTTTAAGCTGTATCACTGTGGTGTTGGGGTTGCTGAGCACAGTACATCCATCTCTTCCCTTGCAAAGAAATTACAGGCACAGCTTGCCCTCAGCCCCAATTTCCAAGAAAGGTACCATCTGTTCTCCATTACATTAGAAGTTTAAGTAAACCGTACAGTTGGCCTAACAGTGGATAAGATCACACTCAGAATTCTCATGGAGAATCCATAATTTCAAATTTTCATGCTTGTCTAAGCTCTGCCAAATATCAACTACTCTCGCTTCTAAATCATATTACTTACTAGTTACAAATTTGTAGATTGAAATTTATGATGTTTTCGTAGTAGTCTCGCTTCTGGTGGGTTTAATATGATGCGCCACACTTCCCAAGCTAGCTGAGATGCCATCTAAAGCGATTTTCTTGCTTCTTCTTTGCAGAACCCACTGCTACGGAGAACATGCAGGCACCATAACTGTTTTAGTTGCGTAAGTCATCTCCTTCGATTGTTTTCGACATGCAGCATCAGCTGTGTTTGTATATCAATCTCTGTTCGTGTCTGAATGGTTGCGAACCTGTAGTAATTACACTGGATACACTTTCCATTCATAGTGCCATACCTACAAGGTTGTGTAAGTAACAGGGAGCCTGTTTGTATACTTGTACTATGCACATGTGGTGCTTGCTTGCGTTTTTTGTCTGCTTGTATGATTGGTTGTACTTTGTACAATACTTGTAAGACGTTTCAAAATAAGCTTCGAGTAAAGCATTGCGTTGAACTGATACAAATGCGTGGCTGAGATTCTGGATCAATACAAATCGCCCAAAGTTTGATTGAATTGAAATTACATACATACATACATACATACATACATACATACATACATACATACATACATACATACCATTTACTCCCGGGTATAATTACACCCACCTCTAATATACCACCTAAATAAATTTGAAATACTCCTTTATCACTTTAGGTATACTCATATACTAATTATAAGATATTCTAATGTGAACCACACGAAAATATTGCAAGGGAGTCCATATTTTTTAGCGTATTTTGTAAATACCTTTATATACGTACATAAAAAGGAATATGTTGAAAAAAATGTACATACCACCTCTGAAAAATTGTTCATACTACCTATATAGTCTTAAATACTCGTATACTACATGTACATACTCCTCATTATGCGAGATACTCCCTACGTTGTGAGATACGACATAGGGTGTAATTACACCCGGGAGAGGAAGCCTCTTTTCTACACCCGGGTGTAATTACACCATATATCGTATCTCGCGATGTAGGGAGTATCTCGCGTAACGGAGGGTATGTATGTGTAGTATACGAGTATTTAAGACCATCTAGGTGGTATGAACAATTTTTCAGAGGTGGTATGTACATTTTTTCGACATACTCCTTTTTCTGCGTGTATATGAGGGTATTTACAAAATACGCTAAAAACTATGAACTCCTATACAAGTTTTTCGTGTGATTCACATTGAAGTATCTTATCATTAGTATACAAATACACCTAAAGTGATAAAGGAGTATTTCAAGTTTGTTTAGGTGGTATATTAGAGGTGGGTGTAATTACACCCGGGTGTAAAATGTATTTTTCTTATATATAATATATATATATATTAGAAATTTTATTTTGACTTTTCTGCAATGCCAGACCCAGACCAAAACAGAGCAGTGATTTTCCACCCCTGTTTATACAGTACTAGTAAAGTGTCCTGTGTTGCAACGGGGGTACAAACTTTGCACTAAATAACGTCAAGCATGTGCCATGACTGTTGCATGTGCCCATTTGTCATCTAGCCAAAACATATGGCACAAAATACTATCAAAGATGGGATAGAAATTATATTCTTGCAAATTAATCATAAGATTTAATAGGATATACAATGTGGCATTCGACTGCCATGCATTAGCAAAAAATTTTGGTAAAATAATATCACTACGAAATATGATGGATACAAATAAAAAAAGAAAAAACTAATGCAAGGTTTGTTGCCAGCTACTCACATTATCGAACTTTGACAACAGATGACAAAGCTCGTCCATAAACCAGATCTATTCAGCAAAAGACAATGAATAATATTGTGAATGTTGGAGCGATTTGGTTCACAAAGTTTGAAATTATCAATGGAGTAATAAGTAAACAAGGGCATCCATTGCTGACCATACAAAATCAAATAGTTACATTTGAACAATGTAATACAAAAGTCATCTCAAGTTTTTCACTGTGTTGTGATCTGCTTCTTTGTAGCAACCACCTCATTGTCGTGGCCATGATGATCTGATGTGCATCATTCATCCTCTCCTATAAAAATGACAGTGTCACTTCTCTAAAGATAGTGTATCCATGAAAATATTTTGTTTCTATTGAATCAACAGGAGCATGTTACTGTTTGTAGAATTTTTACCCTACTGTAGGTGCGGTGGCAGATTAGAATCAGATCCAAGAAGATTCTAAAAAATCAGAAAAATGACCAATATAGACATGTATACTGAATATGAATCCGTTTTCAGCATTCAAGTTTTCATGATTCCAAGAAGCCAACACAAACAAATCTAAACATATGACCTTAGATTCTCGTTGGTTCTCCTCCCTCACTCATATATCCGACGACAAGTTGATCACATTCGGAGATGCTTCTACTGGGACTGTTCTTGTAAAGGGTTGTGCGTCAACAACAAGTTCATGCTCAAGGTTGTCGTTGTGGTAAGTAAGTTAAGGTACAATCTGCTATTTGTCTTCTAGCTTCTTGATGAGGGTAAAGAAGTGAGATTGTAGAGTCGTGAGTATATTGCTCTAGATTCCTCTAGTGAACTTGTATTTGGGATTTTTAGATTTGAGAAGATCTTTAGTGTTGATTTCAGTATCTCTTTCTAGCTCTAGCCCTAGGTGCCTTATAGCTTATGTCTCTTGTGATTTAGTTTTGTGGCATCGTAGGCTAGGTCACATAAGTTTCAACCACCTGTGTAGAGTCAGTAGCTTAGAGGTCATTAAGAGGCATGCCCAAGCTTAAGAATAGTAAGGACCTAGTGTGCACACCCTGTAGATATGGAAGATGGTTTCTTCTTCTCATTCTCTTCTTACCTTGCTGATGATCGATGCCTCTAGATAGCTCTTGCGCTTAGACACAGTTGGTCCCTCTAGAGTCCAGTCTACAAGAGGGAAGTGATATGTGCTTATCATTGTAGATGACTTCTCTTAATATTCTTGAGTGTATTTTCTTGCTTCTAAGAATAAGACCTTTGGCTGTTTTAGAGAGTTGGACATTAGATTAGCTATTAATCTCCTAGGAGCCTTGAGAGTCATTAGGAGTGATAATGGCACTAAATTCAAGAACTTATCTTTTGCCACTTTCTATTCTTAGCGAGGTTTAGAGCATCAGTTCTCTTCTCCTAGAGTCCCCCAGCAGAATAGAGTTGTACAGAGAAAGAATAGAACCTTTGTAGAGATGGTTAGGATTATGCTAGGTGAGCATAGCAACTCTAGGATGTTTTGGGTTGAGGCGATTTATACTACTTGCTATGTATCCAATAGGGTGTTTTTGATATCGTCCTTGGGCAAGACTTCTTATGAGCTAAGATTTAATTGTCAGCCTAGTGTTTCTCATTCAAGATATTTGGTTACAAGTGCTTCATTCTTAAATATGGTAACTTAGATTAGTTTGAATCTAGATGTTATAATGGTATTTTTCTTGGATATCCTGCTCATCCTCGTGGCTTTCATGTCTTTAATTTAGATATTAACAAAATCATTAAGACATATGGAGTCACTTTTGATAAAGCTAGTCCTGGTATTAAACCCACAGTGCAGGTACACAAGTACTTGGTGATCACAAGAGCATCTTCATCGACGATGACTCCGACTTGGAAGATGGGGATCCAATCCCTCCTCTTGCGCCTCATGAGTTGGTTGGAGAGTCTACTTCTACTACTCCAACTTCAGCAGAGCAGTCTCCTCCCATAATCACCAACATTATGAGTGGCTATGCTCTTACCTCCATAACCCATGAGATAGAAGGCCACATTTGCAGCAAGACCACCGCTTCATATTCAATGACGACACTTTTAGGTGTAGATGATTGGAGATCTCCATGAGCGAGTTACTCTCCAGGTTTATCTTTCCATATTCCTATACGTATTATGCTTTTGCTGCGTTTGTTGAGCCGTGAGACATCACCAATGCTTTATTTGATTCCTGTTGAATCAATGCCATGCATTAAGAGCTCGAAAACTTTAAGAGAAACCAAGTCTAGACCTTAGTTGAACCACCTCCTAACTATAATGTTATTAGTACAAAATGGGTTTTCAAAAACAAGCAAAGTGAGGATGGGTTGGTAGTTCGCAACAAGGCTAATCTTGTATCTCAGGGTTTCTCTCAGATAGAGGGCTTAGATTTTGAAGAGACTTTTGCACCTGTAGCTATATTAAAAGCCATTGGCATTCTGCTACCATTTGCTGCATCTAAGTGCTTTAAGCTGTTTCAAATTAACGTCTAGAGGGCTTTTCTGAATGGGTTTTTATAGAAGAAGAGGTCTATATCAAGCAGTCTCCTAGTTTTAGAAATCTCAAGTTTCCAAACCACGTGTGTAAACTCTCCAGAGCCTCATATAGATTGAAGCAAACCTCTAGAACTTAATGTGATAGGCTTAAGAGTTTTCTACTTAACAATGATTTTAAAATGGGAATGGTAGATAAAACCCTGTTCACTCTTAGTCTCAGGCATGGCAGTGATTTCCTTATTGTTCAAATGCGGATGACATAATCTTTGGTAGCTCTTCTCATACTTTGGTGTCCAGATTTTTAAATTCTATGAGCAGAGGATTCAAGATAAGTATAATAGGTGAGCTAACTTTCTTCCTCGGTCTTCAAGTCAAGCAAATAAAGAGACCTTTATTCATTAAAGCAAGTACACCAATGACTTTCTTCAGCGCTTTCATAAAGAAAGCAGCAAGCCAATGTCTAATCTAATTACCAATTCTATCGTGCTGGATCCTAATAAGGATGAAGAACCCATGGACCAAAAGGAGTATCACAGAATAATCGGCTCCCTTCTCTACCTCGTAGCTTCGAGGCTGAACATGTAATTTGCGGTGTGTTATGTACTTGATTTCAGGCTTCCCCTCGTGCCTCTCATCATCAAGCAGTGTGTGACATTTTCAGGTATGTTCAGGACACTCTTGAGTTTGGACTATGGTATTCTTCCATTCTGCACTCTCTTCGTGCTTTTTCTAATGCTAATTTGATAAGGTGTAGAATAGATAGAAAGAGTACCTCTATCACATGTCATTTTTTAGACCCATCTCTTATCTCTTGGTCATCTAGGAAGTGTTCTGTACTGCACAGTCCACTCAGAAGTAGAGTATGTAGCTGCTGCTAGTAGTTGATGTTAAATTCTCTGGATCTTATCTACTTTACCGGACTATGGGTGCTTTAGGTAGTATGCCACTTCTGTGTGACAACACCAATGTCATAAATATTGCGAAAAAACCGGTGCAACACTTTAGGATTAAGCACATTGATATTAGATACCATTTTCTTAGAGACCATGTAGAGAAGGGGGATATTGTTCTTTGGTTTTAGAGTCTGAGCATCAACTTGCTGATATTTTTACTAAGGCTCTTGATTCTTCTCGATTTGCTTCCTTGCGGGGGTAGTTGGGAGTTATTTCTCGTTTCGACTTGCTTTGAAGGGGATTTTGACTCTTTTGTATTCACTGTATCATATTGCATATTTAATCCTTGCTTGCTTGGCTGCAGATGAGACGGCAAGACAAGATCTTAGAAGTTTGCGCCAAATCATCAAGAAGCTTGTCTGTTTCCTATTTGATCCAGCACAAAGTGTTCAAGTTCGTTATAATCTCGTCACCACGACACAAGCGGCAGCTGAAGCATTATTTCTGATCTCTGTTGATGATGAAAGCAAAGTCTCAACAATCTTGGCAGAATTAGAACTGAAAGGCATAGAACATCTTGTGAACATGCTGCTCAATGAGTCCGGAAAGCATAGACGTCCTATAGCAAAACTCCTCCAGAATTTGAGGGCTTATCGAGGTACATTGTTACACCGATGTGCCCAACAAACTGGACGAAGCATTGCCAAAAGTAAGTTCCAGTCCTATAGCAAAACTCCTCCAGAATTTACTTCTGACAATAATTAAAACAACTGAGAAGGTTGATGTGATTTTCCAAATATTAGATAGCATCTTAAGGCAATATGCCCCCTCCAACAAGTTCATTCTTCTGTTGATACATAGCCACTTGTTTTCTTTCTTTTGTTAGAAAGGTTTGTATATGTCTGTCGAGGGGAATTGCTAGGAAGGAGCACTGAAGAAAGTAATTTGGCCATCTAATACTGTAATGTCATTATAGGTGTTGGAAGCAATCAAACTAGGAGTGGAAAAGTTGGAGGGTCCTGAAGAAGGCAAACTGCTAGAGGGCCTCATTGGTCTCAGCGTGCAGATTTGCACCTACGGAAAAGCAATTGATTTCTCCAATCTTACTGCTGACATATTCGTCGAGAAGCTTAAGAAGATACTACAAGTGTACAAGTCCCCAACTGCTGAGTTCCCAGGTATAAGGAGATTTACGGTCGAGCTAATTACTTGTATGATGAAGAAAAATAGCAGCTATGTCGAAGTCTTCCGGAGGCATGGAATGGATAAGGCAATCGAAGAAGTGGCAGAGACACCAATGAGACTTGAAAGTTTCAAGATATGTTATTGTGGAGTTGGGGTTTTTAAGCATGATGACCACATTTCTTCTGTTGCGAGCAAATCACTAGCCCTGATGAATGGTGATTCGGAACAAGGGACAGAATAATTTAGTTAGTTACCATCTGCTCCAGATGAGGTAATCTTGTGTCACAATTAATGTTACCTTCTTCCTTCTCATAGTCAACACAAATTCTCACTGTTGGAAGATGGAACAGGGGATTAGATAGTGTTGCACCACTTTTTTCCACGTACTAGTACTACTCCCTGTATTCCAGAAAGAATGTTGCTTTTGTACGCGTGTCAAACTATTTTGAACTTTGACAGTTTGATTTTTTTTAAGCATAAATATTGGCCATCACAAAATGACATACAGAGGCATATACATTCTTTGCAATGTTCAATTTTAACACGACGATCAATCTTTTTTGCCAATACATAACAAGAAAAATTAGCTGTTGAATTTGTACTTTGGAGACCATGCCACGTCAGAAAATGGCTCTTTTTTTTAGAATGAGGGTAGTACTACAATAGTACAGGACTAGGAATGCAAATGGATCGAATACGGATGGATAATACATTTACCATATTTGTTTTCATTTTTTTTTCTCGGATGCGGATACGAATACGGATACCTCGTATACCAATACAAATACGAATAATATCGAATACAGGTACAGAACGAATACGAATCGAAATAAATACGGTCACGAATATTTACGGAACATAAAAACCCCTTAAACTATATATCCAAAATCAATGAAAACACATAAATAATTTATTTTGTCAAAACATTAATGAAATCTGAATAAGCATAAGTATTTTTATCCACAATAGTCATACCATTATACAGATTTTAAATCTTTAAATGGCAGTTAATTTTTTCTAAAGTCCTAAATAATTCTTAATGGATTTCTATCATTTACATGTGACTAATAAATTAATTAAAAATTTAAATTTACATCAGAATGATTTAAATAGCAGTACATCAATTTAATCGGTACAAATTTTAATCTACCGACAATACTAAATTTATTTTTAATAAACATAACTATTTGCTAGTCGGCTGGTTGCAGGGGAGATGAGAGAGGCTGGCTTGGGCTGGGCAATGTTGGGCTGAAATCTCGGATATCCGAATCCGTATTATCTAGATAATCCATATTTGTATCCGTATTCGCCGAATATCAGGCCTACTATATTTGTATTTGTTTCCGACAAAAAATCCATATTTGTTTTCGATCCAAGAATTATCCGAAGAAAATCTGATCCGACACAATCTGTATTCGTTTTCATCCGGATCGGTCGGAAACTATCCGATCCGATTTCACCTCTATACAGGACTGGAGGTAAAATTGGATGTTGCTGGCATGCCTATTTTATATCTATTTAGAAATAAGTTTGATTTTTCTGGAATCACATATGGGTTAAGTTGGGGCAACTTAATTAAAAATTATAAAAAGTAGTTAAAGGTGTAATTCTAGAGAAACACCGATTTTTTTAAAAAAATAATCCCTTTTTATTCAAAAATCCAAAAATATACATGCGTTTTAAGTTTTTACAGAAATAGTCTCCAGCCGCCCAACCGTTGGGTGACTGGACTCTCTCGCCCAATGGCTGAGCAGCACGCAGGCCAGTCGCCCAACGGTTGGACGATAGGTGTTGTTGCCCAACCGTTCGGCGACAGCATCTCTCACCAATCACTAATCTTCGACTACGTTATTTACTTCGACCACTCACTAATCTTCGACCATATTGTTTACTTCGACTACTCACTAATCTTCGACCACGATATTAAGACTATGATATTTCGACCACGTTGTTCTCTTCGACCACTCACTAATCCATGTTGTGTTGATCACGTTACTTCGACCACCCTGGTTGACCATGTTGTTTCGACCATGTTGTGTTGACCACGTCGGTTTGACTACGTACCTGTGGGTGACTGCATACTTGTTGCCCAGCGGTAGAGCTACTGCCTGCCTGTCACTTGGCCATTGAGTGACAGGATCCAATCACCTAACGGTTGGACGACTGGAGGCTCTTTCTATAAAAAAAATTAAAACGCAGGTATATTTTTGTATTTTCAAATAAAAAATAAATTATTTTTTAAGAAAAAACTTGAGAAACACCCAACAGCAAAACTTCACAGAATTTGGAGCATGTGTAGAACACTGGAGTTTCACAGGAAACAACTCAACATCCGCATATTCCGAATAGGGACATAGGTTTTGAAGAGCTCTTCTTTATATATTGAATTAGGGAGAATAGCCAATTTAGTCCTCGAAGTTTTCCTCCAAGCCCACTTTTGTTCCTCCACTTTAACAAGGGCAAGCAGATCCTCAAAAGTTTTCTTCTTAGGCCAAAGAGGGACCTCGGTCCACATGCCATGTCATATGTACATGATGAGTGTGATCCTGATGCATGGAGATGAGTGTAAAGACAAAAATGTTCTTGACGCATGAAGTGCCCTGTATGATTTGGTCCAGTCAGGCTAATGGACATGGGTGGGAGCTTTGGCTAATTGGCTGCTATACCAACTAGACTTAGAGGCGGAGCTGAACCTAGGGCTGCCAGTGCAATGGTCCGAGGCCTAACTAAGAAAATCCTTATATTTACTGCAGCAATATAGTGACGGTTTTGATTTTTTTTTTCTTTGCAATGGGTTGGGCCCGAGGTTGGGCTTTGGGCTGGTTACGCCCCTGATTAGACTAGGACTTCATATGCTCAAAAAAAAAAGAAAAAATGTTGAAAACCGACTTGTTTCCTGGGAAAGTGATGGAATGTCGATGGAATAAGTAGAGGGGCAAAAAAGTCTTTTCCTGTGGTCAACTCACCTAGGATCCCTCTCATGGCACGCCATGTGGACTAAGATCCCTTTTTGACTTGAAAAAAAAAGTTTGATGACATGCTTGGTCTTTTTCAAAATTAAAATTGAGGGACGAAAGTGAGACTGGAAGAAAACTTTGAGAACCAAATTAGCTATCCTTCCGTTGAATTATGAGCTTCCCTATCAGTTGAAGTCCGGCCGAAACAATATAAGTCCATCATGAAAGTATTAACCTTTTGGATACTATGGATGAAGCCCCCCAGGGGCTATTTTCTGTCCGTATACTTGTAGCTTCTGTCATTGATATTACCAGATGATATACTACGTTGGTTTCTCTACTATTTGATACTGATAGGGTGGCTTTTGGTCCAACAACCACCGTTTTAGGCAACTTTTAGCAACCATTAGGTATAGGATTAATTAGGATCTGGTAGTCTTTTGTTTATTTTTTTATCATTGACTAATCACTTTAAGATTTGTTCACGTTCGAATTAAAATAGCATGAAGGAACATGTTTTTGTTTTAGTTAAACAAATCAAGTTCAATAGACAGATAAACAAAATATTTCTAGGCTGTGTGCATGAGGATGCGCAAGTTGAGCATGCGACATCTCACGGAACGATCTTTTTGGGGGGGGGGGGGGGGGGGGGGTATATTTAACTTTCGCAAAAAAAAAGTTTGGTATATATTTTAAGCTTTTTCTTATCTTCTTTAGTACATAACGGGCTTCTTCTTGCTCCTCCAAATATTGATCCTGGTCCACTAGCTCCTCCAACCTTTTCGCTTCATATGTTTTACATATTCGAACTTCTGTGAATATCATGTTTAAACCATGGAATTCACTAGCTAATTAAAATTTATACAGAATTTCTTAATTTCATAGGACCACTTGATGTGTATATGTACGTAGTTTCCACAGAAGTTGCCAACTGATTAATAAGTTTGTCCAGACTCAAGCAATTTGTTAAAACCCTTGATAAGCTAAAGTGCGTTATTTGTCTTACGACTTGGTTGTTAGTTCTTTGCAGGGACGTCATGGAGTGTCAGCTGAGCTCATAAAACTGTGTTACATTGGTTAAGTATGATCATCTAGTATTTCAGTATGTATGATGTACTTGTGCCACTACTACAAAAAAGTTCATCACAAATGATTTTAAACCATCATCACACATAGTTTTTTTGAACCGTTTGAATTTGTGTCTGTGATAATAGACAATTGATATAGACGGTTTATGAGCCATCTGTGATAAATCACAATACAGACAGTTTATATAAAAAACCGTCATTGAAAGCCTACTATCACAGACGACTTCTACCAAAAACCGTTTGTGATATGTGGCCATCACAGATGATTCCATTTTTGGTTATATTTTTGGTTGCTGTGTAATTATTTATGTGTTTTGTTCTGCCAAGTTTGGTATGTGGTTGATATCTAATTTATTGTCTGATTAGTGGGAAACTGGAGGCATCCAAATTATTTGTTTTGTTCTAGTACAATCGAAGTGCCATGGTCAAAGTGCCATGGTCGAAGCACCGTGGTCAAAGCCGTCGTCAAAGTGCCATAGTTAAAGCTTCATGGTCGAAGCCGTGGTCAAAGCGCCGTAGTCAAAGTACCGTGGTCCAAGTGCTGTGATCAAAGTGTCATGGTCAAAGTTGTGGTCGAAGTTCCATGAGGGAATTTCTCTGTCGCAGGGGTCTTCTTTCCTTTAGTCACTAGTGCACGCCTTAACCAACTGAACTCCAGTTTTATGCTATTCTTCTATCAACACCAGAAAGGTTGCCTCAATCAAAACTCTGAAGTAGAGTTGCAATTCTTGAGACAGAAAAATTAAAGAAAGATAGCTACTTGGGATGGACAGATTCGTACCAGGGAGGAGATGATGAGGCCAAGCTCGCTGGGGACTCTGCGGCCATGGTGGAGGATCAGGTACGTACTTGTTGTGTTGGTTCTTTGAGTAAAAATGGGAGAAAGGGTAAGGATTAATAAGGGGCAAGAGGTGAGAGGAGACCCGGTGCCTACCATTCAACGTAGAGAGAATGGACGGGTGGGATTGAGATCCTAGGAGAGATGCCGTGGATCGATGACATGACAGGGCATTATCACATACGGTTAGGATTAAAAACCTCTATGATATGCAAGCATCATAGACAGTTTTTGTTAATAACTGTCTATGAATTATCACAAACGGTTATTTTTAATAACCGTCTGTGATAATTGCTGATATCATGGACAATTTTTAATTGAAACCGTCTGTGATAATTTATAGACGGTTTTTAACAAGAACCGTTTGTGATAATTATGTATCATGAGCGGTTTTAGCGATGCGCTTGTAAAACTGTATGTGGTAATCACAACACAGACGGTTCCAACGAACTGTCTGAGATGAGGCATCTAATATAGCCTTTTTTTTATAGTAGTGTGCTTGTATTTGGCTTCCACCCTAGAAACAAGTCTCTGTTGTTTCTATGTGTTTGAAATCACTATAAGAAAATAATATTTGTATAAGTTATAGTTTCACTATAAAAAAAAAGCTACGTTGGTTTTGTGTCTACGTGGTTGTTTAAGCTGCTGAAAATAAGTTTTGTGTGTCCCAAGAATAGCATGCCAATCGTGCGTATTTAGGTGAACAACACTGTATTCGTAATTGACTGCATTATAATACTCCAAAGATCGGTTTGTTGCGAAATAACTCTCTCGACACATTTTCCATCCCAACAGCCGTTGGCCATGTCAAACGACCGAATTTCCGCTCCGGTATGGTTGCTTCCTCTCCTCTTCCATTATGGCGGCTTCTCAGCGACTGCCAAGGTGACAGTGGTGCTCTCTGGGTTCCCGTCCCCGTCCCCGTCCATCCATCACTGCCCGCCTCGGAGCACGGAGCTGAAATGCTGTTGAATACGACCACTCTTCAAGATGTGGCTATAACCACTCAATGTTGATGGTTAGGACCACTTAATATTAGATCACTTGATTTTTTATGGATACGATCATGTTGTGTTGGTTACAAACCACTTTGTACATGCTCGTAGACTTCATCTAATTAGCACTCGAACACTGACTTCTTTGTTATAGTACTCGTAAGCCTTTCGGGTACTCGAGTCTCCTCTGGTACTTGCGTTTCCTGTGGTCTTCGAGTACGGCAACGACAACACGAAAACAAGCAGAGAACACAAGTTGATATTCCGGGCACAAAAGCACTCCGTTTTTCTGTATTTTCTCTTCCCCCTCGTTACATATATTACAAGCCTCTGCTATGCCTTACGAAGGCTAATTACATGACTACTAAACGGACTCAACACCTAACTCGATTTCCTACTTAGATTTATACTCGGACACTGATTCATATACTTGTTGTATATGTATATGGACATGGACATTTAAACTTGTAAACAAGATTAGTTCCAACAATTACCCCCTAACCTTGTTCTTCACCATTGATCATGCTAATCTTCTCACGCTCCCGCACCTACATCGTAACTTGATTTAACACCCCCTGCTCGACCACTTTCTGATACGCTTCCACACCTAGTGCTCTCGTTGACTTGTACTTGCTCCTGAAGCTCTGCCTCTCTGCTCCCTTCGTCTTCCACTGTTGCTGCACTGGCATCCACACTTGCCCGCTCTTCCTCCCCTGGTGTCGTAGGTGACATCTTCCTCTCAAGCATGAGACTGCTGCATGCTCATGGGACCTTCCTATGCCATCTGCGTGCCTGTAGGACTCGTCGCTTGGTCGTCCCGAGCCACTACGATTTGCCCTAGCTACACGTGCATGAACATGTGTGCCTGCAAGTGCTCCTGGTCCCGAGCCGCTGCTCATTGTGCCTGACGCATGCTGGGCCCACTTGGACCGCTGCTACCCACGCCATATGCAACAAAATTTTTCCTTGCTCGAAAATTTTCTTTTGCTCTATTGCTCGCAAGGAGCGTCGTCCTTTTCCTTCGGTGAGACCTTCTAGTCCCCGTGATGTGTATTGTGAGTGGGGCCTACCTTGACCTATGGCTATGATGCCCCCGCTCCTTTCAGCTCTGGCTACTTGCGCTACATACGCACCTCCTGTTGCTCCATGGTTAGGACCTTTCAAGTGTATGTGAATCCCCTGTGTGTCTGAGCTGCTCTAGATGCGCACTCCCTGTGCGTGGGTTCCACGGCCTTGACCTGAGCCACTGTGGACTAACGTCTGCGAGTGGGGGCTGCTGCCGTCCATAGCAAGCACATCCCCGCTACTCCCAATTGCATGCACACATGCATGTGCGTTGATTTCTGCGCCAGTTGCTTGCGCGCCTTGTGAACCTCTTGAGTCGCTACCACCTATGTCTTGTACACCCATGCTTCTCTTTCGACTAACTAGCTTACAAGTTTTCAAATAAATTTTGTACATCTGATTCGGGGATCTTTTCACCTTCATCAATGGATCTTCGTTCTTGTTATAAACACGCAAGAAATCATCCTGCAGTACCACTCTGCACCATTTTTCTATCATCTGCCCGAGACTGAGTATGTTGTTGCATAGAGTTGGTATATAATAAATTTTAGACAGCAACATCCAATCACTATTCTTGCATTGCAGCAACATTGTTCCTTTGCTTCTTATCTCCACCGTGGAGCCGTCACCAAACTTGACATTGCCTAAAATCTTCTCATCAAGCTCATGGAACATGGAGCGATCTCCCGTCATGTGATTGCATGTTCCATTGTCCAAGTACCACAGATCAGTGTGATTATGGCTACCTTCCTCTGTGTGTAGTTCAGAAACTACATTCTTCTCGTTCAACATGACCATGCCTGGCGCCTCTTCAACATATAAAGAAGTAGTGCTGGCTCATCATCCTCTTTGGCTCTAGTGAGGTTTACCTCCTAGTCCTTCTTCTTGCTTCGAAATCCAAAGCGTAGTGACCTTTTTTGTCACAATTGAAACACTTTATATGGCTGCGGTACTCTGACGTGTAATGCCTATATTTGTCATATTCAAAACGCTTGATATGTGACTTGTCACGGGATCTGTCACCACCGCCTTGTCCACGTTCGCCTAGACCACGACCATGCCAATTGCCATATCCTCGGCACCTCCTTGACTTGAATTTGATTGACTTGAGTTTGACTCACACCAAGATTTATTTTCAACCTTTACTTCACTTTTCACTAGCAATACTTGATCAGTCCTAGCCTTACACCCTTTAAGTAATCCCTTATGAGCTTTGAGAGATCACGTTACCTCTTCTATTTTCATATTCTCAAGATCACTAGAATATAGAAGAGCTGTCATCGCCGGTATGAACCTTTCAGGTAGGACACGTAAGTACTTTTCAACCATTGTAGTTTCCTCCAGTGTATCTCCAAGAGATCGAATCTCATTAACCACAGTAGTTAATTTTTCTGCAAACTTATCTACTGACCGAGTTTCATCCATATGTAGCGCCTTATATTCTCCTCGAAGAGTTTGTAGCCGAACCTTCTTCACTCGATCTACTCCTTCGTACATAGTCCGAAGAGCAATCCAAGCTTCTCGTGCTGTATCTTTTCCGACAAGTTGACTGAACATCGAGTTGGGTATGCTAGCGTAGATGAGCGCCAAAGCAGTTTGATTGGTCTTCGCGTTGACTACCGGAGCTTTTCCTTTTGGATCGACCTTTCCATTAGCGTCGTCCGGATAAGCTATAGCGTCCTAGACTCCCTAGGCCGGCTCACCCACATCTTCATAAATCATGCTGCGTAGTTCTCTGAATTGAAAACTGGATGCAGAAAAGAATTTAGTCCTCCATTCATTGTTGACGAAGATCTGCTCCCTATCATGTGCTGCTCCTTCTACAAGTCGGTCGGCACCTGCTTTGATATCAGATGTTGAATACGACCACTCAATGTTGATGGTTAAGACCACTCCATGTTACGACTACTTGATTTCTGATGGATACGACCACTTTGTATGTGCTTGTAGACTTCGTTCAATTAGCACTCGAACACTTCAACTTCTTTGCTATGGTACTCGTAAGCCTTCTGAGTACTCGAGTCTCCTCTGGTACTCACGTTTTCTCTGGTCTTCGAGTACGGCAACGACAACACGAAAACAAGCTGAGAATACAAGTCGATATTCTGGGACATAAATGCACTCCGCTTTTCTGTATTTTCTCTTCCCCCTCGTTACATAGATTACAAGCCTCTGCTATGTCTTATAAAGTCTAATTACAGGACTACTAAACGGATTCAACACCTGACTCAGTTTCCTACTCTTACTTATACTCAAACACTGATTCATATACAGTTTCCTACTCTTACTTATACTCAAACACTGATTCATATACTTATTGTATATGTATATAGACACAGACTTGTAAACAAGATTAGCTCCAAATGTAGCGTCTCGCCCGAGCTCGTGGCTGGGGCCTTGTCAATTGCGCGGGGCCGTCAAAGTCACCACTGCAGCCGCCGATGCCGCTAAGCTTTGGCGGAGGTCATGCGAGAGGCTACCGCTGCCCGGGGTTTGGGCCTTGTGGGCCGAGAATGGAGGGGTGTCGCGGCCGGCCGAAGCCGTGCGGGGTGCGTGCGAATTCCCCAACTATTTTTACAGTCTCGTAGAAAGCCCTATTCTATCAAAAAAAAACTTCATTCAATCATAAAAATAAATATAAAAAGAGTATCCGGAGGAAAATTCCAATGTCCCAGATGCAGCCGAGGCAAGTGGTGAATTGTCCGTCACTGTCAGCTGCTACAGTTAATCAGTTATTAACAAAATTAAGTTGCCAGCTGTGTTATTGCCAAGTATTCCCGAGTGTCCTCCTCATGAATGATACCGTAGTTTCCCCAGTTTGGGAGTTTTTTTTGGTGGGTGTGTTTTTCAAGTGTTTCTAGCACACTGGAAACATGCAGATTCATCAAGTTAAATTGTTATGGTGTTCCTTCAAGAACAAAAGAATAAGTTATGTTAATAAGATAGCCAAGGACGCGTTACCTTGAGAAACACTCAAAAGTCAATACTCACCGTGGGTATTTTTGGTTACCTAGATGCTCTTAGCCTGGCTCCAAAGAGCAACCAGGGCTAAGCCAGGGTCTTGGGATGCAAGTGCGGCTTGTTTGGTTGCCTAGTTGTGATCAGCCTACATCTACGGAGCTGTTGTTTGGTTCGTTGGATTGGATATGCAGGATGCATGGTGTGAAGGTGGAAAAAGTTATTTATAAAGATTTCAATTGTCTTAAAATACTATAGTAGACATTACTAATCTTGTGAATCCTTAATCCACTTTAATATACACTAATACCACTTAATATATTATATATAGATTAAAATTTTGAGGGAAAACAATAGGAAAGGATTGTTCTGTGTGTCTATATATATATATATATATATATATATATATATATATATATATATATATATATATATATATATATATATATATATATATATATATATATATATATAAGTTACAAAAGTATGTACTGAAAGAGATAAAGGAAAAAAACAAAAGGACATTACACAAAATTATCTACCCATTCTTTCAATGATGAGGCATATTTTTTTTCATTGTTCTATGGATAACCATGGCAATTTCATGCTTGAAAATTCTCTTCCATTCAGCTAGACTTGGATCCATTCATTGAAAGACATTATTATTTCTCACAATCCATAAGCTCCCTGCGGCAAGAATTATTATCACCTGATGCAGATAACCCTAGCACTAACTGATGTGGCACCAAGTAGCACTACAACTTTGGTTAGTGCTTGCAGTTCTGTGCACAATGTTCAAGAAGCTTTGAATACCAATTCTGAGGTTTTTAATGTGCACAAGAGACATATTTGGAAAGCTAATGAAGTCTATTTTCCAACGAATCAAACGGCACTTGATTTGGAGCTTCATACACAAAGTTACGGCAATTTCATTGGATGCTGCACGAGCTGTCCGGAGAGACGTGCGAGACTTGCCAAACATAAAGAGTTCGAGTATTGCAATGCAAGTAAGGGTAAAATCCGACCACACCATGACTTTCTAAAGGTTGGGACGGACTCTTTTTCAGATTCCAAACGGATTTGGAAGCCCCTTGAACAAGAAAACAAAACATATAAAGATTTGAAACCGATTCGGACTCGGATTGGGACAGCTGGCAAGACCGATACTAAAACGTCCATAACTTTCACAAACGGAGTCCGATTTGGGTGTTCTTGGACTCGTTGGAAAGCCATTTTGAAGCCCCACACAATGGATGAGGTGCCGGCCATGGAATCCTCATGGTCAAGTCGCAAATTGAGAGAGAAACCAGAGGTAGCAGTTTAGCTATTTCCTTTTTAGTTCGTATTGGAGTTTGTTTCGGCCTTAGGCCAAGTAGTGCATGAGTTGTAATCAAGGCCGTGCATTGTGCACCAATATAAGGCCAGGGCCTTAGCCCCATTGTAACTCAGGTTATGATTTGAGAAATAGAAACCAGAAAATCACCATGGTTTGGTGGCCATTGTTGGCGTGTTCTTGAGATTTCCATCGAGGAATTGCTCTTGGTGTGTTGAATCCAATTGTGGTGTTGAATTCTACTCGCTGAAACTTCGGTTTCTCTACCCTTCGTTCACGTGCTGCGGTGTGCGTGGGAGAAGGCTCATCTTGGAGAGGGCATCCAACAAGGCGTATCGTGAAAGATCAGGGCCAAAGCAACGGGGTTCAGCTAGCTTGCTAGGTGGATCCGCATCACTAACCCATTTTTTGCTTCATCAAATATAACACAAAGCATGCAAGCAATAATTTTTTGAAATATGCAAACTTCCATTAGATTAATCACAAGAGCCAGAGCTAAAATACCTAATAAACAGGTGAATCCTCTCCAACTAAGTTAAGGATTAATTTACATGAGAATTGGTTGCTATCTAACGCATATGCACTATATATTATTAGATTTGAAAAGGAAGAAGCATTGAGATCAAGAAGAGCTTGATCCAAAAGGAAGAATCCGAGAGCATGGTCATGGGGACGAAAATGCATTTTCATACGATCCAAATCTTTCCCATGGTTGGCTAAGGAGTGACTGTAACATTCATCTCTATGTATCAATAGATATCAAAATTCATCCAAATCTTTCGCCTCATTTCTCAAGTATTGAAATCTTGTTTTGGCTTGGTTTTTGATATTTCCTTATTCTGTTTTGATCTTGCTATGATCCATGAAAAATAAGAGGTAGAAGATGAGTCTAATTATTGATCAATCTTCACCCATCTAGATCACTCATATAGCAAGACTCGAGATCAAGTCCAATTTGGTTTGTTCTTGGCTCAAATTTAGGTTTTCATGGCTAAAATAGTTTTATTCAAAATCCTTGCTTCGATTAGCGTACTATGATATGTAGAGTAGACAAGGTTATCAGAATCATGATCATGAATCTGATCGGAGGTTCTTTGGTATGATCGTAAATCGTAGGATCGATGTAGAATCTAAGATTTTACCTGATTCTACCAAAGAAATATTTTAAAAAATCTACAGTGTATTATAACACTACTGCATTTTTAAAATTGTCTTTTAAACTTTTCTTTACAAATTGTAGAGTAAATGTAAAATCATGTGTTATTTTATGATAATTATAGTGAGCATAAAGAGATAAAAGCTAAAATTTTTAATTAAAAGAAAGTATAGAAGTAATTATTATAATAAAATAATAGAATCGACAAAATCGAGTATGATCATATGAAAATTTTTATCATGATCCTACAAAAGTTTGGGTAGAATCATAAGAATATTAAGATTCTACCATAGAATCGGATCGATCAAGTCAATCTTGGATCGTAAAATCTGAGGACCGTATGATAGAATCGAGATTTTGACAACCTTGGGAGTTGATCTAGATCATCCTCTTCATTAGAAACTCCTTAAATAAGAATCAATTTGGATTTTAGTTTTTATCTGTTCTTGAGATCTAGATTTGGTTTTCTTCAAATTAGTGAACCTAAACCTAAGAACCTTGTGATTCTTGACTAGTTTAGGTTTCTAATATCTTGAACAAGTCTCATATAAAATTTAGGGATGTTTGGATGAGATTTAAGTAATTTCGTGATATTTGAGTTTTGACCCGAGAGGTCTTTTTAGTCTAGGAAGAGGGGACCGATCAGACCGGCCCTAGACCTGAGGCCAGACCAACCTAGAGAGGTTTTGGCCCGTTCATTGCTTCTTCTATTCCCTTGGCTTGTTGGTTTCTATTTTATCCCTATTTTTACTATGCATCTGATCTTATTATCATCTCATAGTTAATTGAGTGAACAAGTTAAAGGAGGTTGATTTTATTGAAGTTGAAAGGAGGCAAAGATCATTCACCCCCTCCAATATCCACAGCGATTCCTACAATGCGTTGTGTTTGGGAGTGTTTGACTTACAATAATCTACATCTGCTTGTAATCTCGGAATAAACAGTAATACCGTGGACATTGTACTTTCGTTAATTGATGTTTGGACAAACAACTAAATGCCCAATAGGTTTTGAGGTTCCCATTTTATGTCAGTACCATATAAGTTTTAGTGATATGTCTTACAGGCAATCACAAAGATGATTGTATCACTTTAATGTTTATGATCTTTTGAATAATATGTTATTTTATTTCTTGAATTTATTTATTTTTGTATTGATCAACAAGTATGTAACTTGTTCGTATAACTCTTTATTCATATTTTTGATATTATTATAAATTATTTGTGATCTTATATTATTATGTGGGATAATTATAATTTATAGATCAGCACATGTATCAATTGATGATCATGTTTCAGAGATCATGAATATGGAAATATCAAATCAATAATGTGGACGCAAGTTAGAGAATATGGTGTTGGATTGACCCACCTTGAGACATTGTTGAGACTATTATGTTTTTATCTGTCATCAGTTGGTCTCAAGCAATGATGATGTATAATCCTTGTACCTGATATAGTATAGTTTTCTACATGTGTAATAGTGCACTTAAAAGTTGTCAAACGATAATCCGTAACTTGGTAGTTATAATGGTGGCTTTCAGGTATACTATGAAATATGCAGAGAAATATGACTGGTCGAATATGAGATTTGCCCTTCCTACATAACAGAAGAAATATCTCTGGGCGCCTCGAGTGCATGGCCATGCCATGAGTGATCCAAGAGTTGACCACATGAAGTTATCCAATCATTAGATCGGGAAAAGATTGAATAATCTATAGATGACACGTTTCTTACTTAGAGTTCGATATGTATTGTGAGGCTAAAATAGAATACGTAAATAGGTTGTTTAGTTCAATTAGATACAAACTGGTCGTATGGGTATATTGACTGGATGTGAATTGGTCGGACATATCACAAGTTGGTTTATGAACTGGACATGTGGAGAAATGGACTAGTTGTAACCAGATACGAACTAGTCGTAAGGAGTTATGAATTGATCGTGAATGACTAAGATATGGTTGTAGATCATATTGCATAAGGTTCATCCAATTTGATCTCTATGTATATTTATGGGTCAATATGTCCTGATATGAACTACTACTGACCAGTGATTGGAAAGGTGTTTCTAGGTTATAACCACGTATATGTAAACCTACAGGCGTAATACACTTAAACATGTTAGAACAATAAATATCACCCTACAGGGTCACACGTTTAACGGGTTAGAACAATAAAGGTCTGGATGATAGACTTCGAGTGGAATATGATTTCTAGTGGTATTGAATAAGGATCCGGTTGGAGACTATAAAAAGGGGTGCATTGGGTTGTGAAAAATAGAGATATCGCAACATCCACTAAAACCCTAGTCGTCTTCTTCCGAAGGCCTGTTGTGTGTGTTGATGCTAGCACATCGGCACATGGCGTTCCATCCTTGGACATGTATACTTCAGTAGAGGTGCTGCTACGACTGTAGTGCTGGTTGAGATGATCCAAGGAGAAGACAATTTGCTCGTGCCGCTAGAGGATAATCAACTTCCGAGGACGCGCTACGTTAAATTGGACTACTTCAACTCTTCTTTCGCTGAACTACGCGTCTAGTGGTAACGGTCTATGATCTCTTACTTATATGGTTTTTTTGGTTTAGACAGTAGATATTTTAATTTATACAAGCGTAGTCTATCTGTACCCTAACAATAAGCATGTATATAAGCATTGTATGTAGGAGTGCATCTTGTACCTGTTACTCCTAATCGTTGTGTTCTAAGTGGGCCGGAAGCTCCAGGTAGAGCTGCCCAGGCCGTATTGGTACGTGTTCTGCGCAACTACTCGACCAGTAAATCACACAAGTAGTCGAAGCTGCAAATTCAGCTGGGCTCGGTTGCCACAGCTCGATGAGGAGCGCGGTAAAGCATCGAGTGGCTACATTCCTTTACGTCAGCAGGTCAGGTTAGAGGTAAACCAAAAGCTGGTACGGTTCGTTGAAAGGTTTCACCGCCGACGGCGATGGGTGTCAGCATCGACCGAACACAACGCAAGTGTCCAAAAAGAGGAAGCTTGTGGAGCCAATCGTAGGCCGAGCCTGCGGATTGCGTCCCAGGGGAATGAGAAATGGAGAATCGCCCACGTACGTTTGCCTTTGCTCTGCCGCCCCGCGCGCCACCCGCACCCTTCTCTCCATCCATCCTTGAACAATGTATGCATGTATGCGCGTATTCCTAACAACATATCTTGATTTCTCTCTGACAAAGTCAATCTCAGAACATACATTTGCTTATCCATCCTTGTACGATGTGATGGTGTTGCAGCGTTTTTTTTTCTCATTTCTCAACTTATGGGATACCCAAGCAGTTAAAACTTCGGACCTCTTTTCCTATGAGGAGTTGCTAGCGTCCGAGCGTTCGATCTAAATGCTAGCTTCGTACCGTCGGTCACAATATTTTTTTATCATCTATGCAAAATTTCTCGGCCATGTATGCAACAAAAAAATTGATAAGAACATCAATATTATGCATATGAAATCAAAATATTACACACATAAAATCAAAATGTTGCATTCACAAAATCAGAAAGGGATAATTGATGATTTGCCCTATCTTTTATTGGCATCAGCTCATGTGGAGGTACCCAGAGAGGCCAGCATAAGTATGGTGTCGTGCGCAAGGCTGTAGCCATCGCTGGCGACGGTGGGCATGTGGAGCATGAGGTCGGCAACGAGGTCGCGGAAGTGTTAAGAACTTCGATCACGACCACTACAACTACGACCACGGCCGTTAAGACCACATCCACTACGATCATGGTCACTTCGACCATTACCGTGATCGTAACAGCCGTGGTTAAAGTGATCATGGTCGTAGTGGCTGTGGTCGTAGTGACCGTGGTTGTAGCTGCTGTGGTCGAAGTGATTGTGGTCATACGATCGGTCACAACATTTTTTATCCATCTATGAAACATTTCTCGGCCATGTATGCAACAAAAAAAATTGATAAGAATATTAATGTTGCACGCATGAAATCAAAATGTTATACAAGTGAAATCAAAATGTTGCATTCAAGAAATCAAAAATGTTACAACAAAAAACAACACCTACCTCCCATGGTAGGCGGTGGTGGCGGGCGGTGTTGAAACCACAGCGAGTTCGGACGTGGAGATCCAGCCGCCGTCGCTCCGGATTTGGTGACGCCGCGCCCAAAGAGGAAATCAACGGCGGCGGCCGGATTTGGCGGTGTCGCGCTCGAAGACAAAGACGACGGCGGCGGTCGGATCTGGCGACAGACGGATCCAATCGCGTCGCACTACGCCTGAGAATGGCCGAAGAGGAAGTCGTCAATAGTGGTCGGATCCGGCGGCGCAGCGCCGGAGACGGGGTGGCTGAGCTCGTGGTTGTCGTCTCATGGGGTCGCGTTCTGTGCAGGAGACGAAGAGGGCGAGGGAAGGGAAAGCGTGAGAGAAGGAAGTGGAGTGAACTCAGTGAAGACGTCCGATATAAACTCTCGCTTCGTACGTATATACAGTATCAACATCTTTTCGTCTGATATGTTAGTATGACATATATAGCTTCCAAGGCCTGTTTATATTATTGGATCGATGATTTTTTTTTTATAAATAGAGCATGCCGCGATTTTCGGACTCAAATTTAAAGAAACCAAGTTAAGACTGTGTTTTTTGGGAGGAAAAAAACAAATTTATACATTTTCCCTTTCTCCTCACAAAACTGCACCTTTCATCGGAGGCCAGAGTACACAAAACCATTTTGACGGCTATTTTTTACGCGTAAACCCAACCGCAAAACCAATACTAAGAGCAACTCCAGCAGGAGCTCTCAAATTAGAGCCCCTACTTTTGATTTGAGGGCTCCCCTATTTTTGAGGGCCCTGTTTTTTGAGTTGAACTCCAGCAGAAGCCCTCAAATCAGGGCCCTCAAATTCATTCCAACTGAGAATGATATGTAGAGCCCACTCGTCATTCTCAAATTTCTCTACCCCTCCTCTCCTCCACCCGTGCGCTCTCCGCTCGTCCACCGCGCCTCCTCCTCTCCTCTCAGCCCACCCGCTCCCACGCCCCGCCGCAGCCGCGCGCCTCGCCTCGCCCGCCCTCCGCCTCCGCTCGGGCCCCCCTCTCCGTCGCGCTCTCCACGCTCCTCTCCACCACGCTCTCCACGCTCCCCTCCCCGCTCGGGCCCCTCCCTCTCCGCCGCGCTCTCCACGCTCCCCTCCTCGCCGCGCGCCTCCCGCCGGCCACCCATTCCTCCGACCTCCTCGCCCTCTTCGACGATGCCCTCGCCCACCTTCAACCCCCGGCTGACTCTTCCTCACCCCCGGCTGGCCGCCGCGGTTTCGACCGCCGCCTCCCCATCGGTCGACCCCGGACCGATTCCGCTCGGTGGGAGCCGCACCCCGGCACCCTGCAGCCTCCCCCACCGCCGGCCGGCGCCCTCCGCCACGTGAGCTCCCCCGCCACGGTCGCCTCCCCGAGCCGTTGCCCGTGCTCGTCGCCGGCTCAACCCGGCCTCCTTCCGACCGCCCCGGTAGCTCAGGTGAGCTTCTACCACCTTGCTCATGCTCGCGCACACCTCCCTTCTTTCCCATACCCCTTCGGCCACCGGCGCCTCTTTTCTCCTCCACCGCCGGCCTAGAGTCGACGGAGGAGCGGGGAGCGGGAAGACGAGCGGCCGGGCAGGGGCGGGCTGCCGGGCGGTGGCGAGATCTGGGCGGGGGGCAGGCCGTCGGAGGGGAAGAGGAACCGGGCGAAGGCGGGCGGCGGCGCGGAACTGTCCATGCGCATGAGTGAAAACCGTCAAAACAGAATAATAGGGGCTCCCTCCAGACCCCAGGAATGAGGGCTCGATGGGGAGATTTGAGGGCCCCCTACTTTTGAGGGCCCTAGTAGGGGCCCTGTTAGACCTCTATTTTTGGCTCAGCCCTCAAATATGAGGTTTGAGGGCTCAAGTAGGGGCCCTGCTGGAGTTGCTCTAACCACCGGTATATATCGTATACGCGCTACGACCCTTGTGGATAAGACTCTGCCCCGCCATTGCTAATTACTACTTATCTTACGCCGCCGCCGGCCGCCGCTAACCTGTGTCGTACCATCTCACCACCGGCGGAGCTCGCGGGACCCCCTGATGACCTCTCAGGCGACGACCACGGCAGCGTGGACCAAGGAGGAGGACAAGGCGTTCGAGAACGCGCTCGCCGCTGCCGCGCCACCGCGCCCTGACGGCCAGCCGGACGAGGACTGGTTTGTGGCGCTCGCGGCGAGCGTGCCGGCGCGGTCGGCGGAGGAGGTGCGACTCCACTACGAGGCGCTAGTGGAGGATGTCGGCGCCATCGAGGCCGGCCGCGTCCCGCTCCCGCGCTACGCCGGGGAGGAGTCGGCGGCTCCGCCCGATGGCGCCGCCGCTGCTCCCAAGGACGGCGGCGGCGGGCACCGGCGCGAGGAGCGGAAGGGCAGCGGCTTCGACGTGGGCAAGAGCGCCTCCAAGGCGGAGCAGGAGAGGCGCAAGGGCATCCCATGGACGGAGGAAGAGCACAGGTACATCAATCTCCACAAGTTCTTGCCTTCAAGATTGCAAATTTCTTATCAACTGTTCGATTCTTCTTCCTATTTACAGCAGCTCGCTCTTTTGTCTTGTGTGGTGAACAAATTAAACTTTGTGTTTAAGTGTTCATCATTGAGCAATTATCACAGGATCCGAGAGTAATTGACACACACAAGTGATGTTGTTGCATTCATGGCAATCTGATGATGGTGCAGGTTGTTTTTGCTGGGGCTGGACAAGTTCGGCAAGGGCGACTGGCGGAGCATCTCGCGCAACTTCGTCATCTCGCGGACGCCGACGCAGGTGGCGAGCCACGCGCAAAAGTACTTCATCCGCCTCAACTCCATGAACCGGGACCGGCGCCGCTCCAGCATCCACGACATCACCAGCTTCACCGCGGGGGACGTCGCCGCGCAGCAGTGCCCGATCAGCGTCCAGGCCACGGGCAGCCCCGCCGCGGCGCTGGGGCCGGGGGCCATGAAGCACCCCGGGGCCGGGCCGCCGCCGATGCCCGGGGTGGGCATGTACGGGGCGCCCATGGGCCACCCCGTCCCGGGCCACATGGTGTCCGCCGCCGTCGGCACGCCGGTCATGTTTCCGCCAGGGCACGCGCCATACGTCGTGCCGGTCGGCTACCCGGCGCCCCCCGCGAAGATGCACCAATGACCATCTTACTGCTCACTCGCTCGCTGGCCTGGTTTTGCTCTTGCTCGTGCATGCATGCGCACCAGCAGATTAAGCTCCATGGACGGCACGCATTTCGTTCTCGGTCTTTCTTGAATCTTGATCTGTTTTTGTGTAGCCGTCCGTCCCTGATCTTCTCATTGATGTAACATAGATGACTCGAGAGCAGGGCAGGGCAGGCGAAGAAGTATTTGCTGACTGTTGCAAGTGCTAGCTTATAATCACACCCGGAGAAGGCTCACAAATTGTGAATGTAATTAGCAGCAGCCTTCCGCGGTGTATCGATTGATCCTTGCAGAGCTGCAACTGGGGATTGATTTCCATTTTCCGGATGTAAATTACCTATATCTTAACGGTGCAAAGACATATTGATCGTTACGTTATCTTGTGTTGAACGACTCACCATTCTTCTTCTTCTTCTTCTTCTTCTTCTTCTTCTTCTTCTTCTTTTGCCTTTCTGGAGCATCTTATATACGCTCTTGCAATGATGATTGGCGTCACACTCAACTGTGACAGATTACATTGTCGGTTTCCATTCGTTTGTATCATTTTGGAGTAGACAACATTAACATCGTGGTGATTTGCGTGCTTGTATCTAGATGTGTGAGCTTACCAAAGTATAGAGATAATTCAGTTGTCTGAAATGAGGAAGCTGCAGGCGATGACCCGGGGTGCAGATATCGCCTGAACTGATGCATAGGGAAGAACAAGAGGTGTATATCATGGAAACTCCCAAGGTGAGAACCGAGAAACTAACACGTCGAGCTATGCGACTGCAGGGTGGCTTGAATCGATTGATGCGGGGATCAAGTCGACAGGACATTTGTCTGATCATCTTCTTTTTTTCCTCGTCTTTCCTTGGAGAGAATTATTGATACATTACAAAGAAAGGAAGGGATGCACAACACCCTGTTACCCAAGAGTATCCTTCCATCACCTGTTGAACGCGCGTGCTCTCTCGTTGGATCGACGAGAGGCAAATCCAATATGGACTGACTGGACATTAGCAAATCATGGAACGAATAGATCATATCGATTGAGAGTCCACAAAATCGATCCTACAAGAAAAGGCATGCCTAGGGGTCTGTTTTTTTTCGGTTTTTGGCTTTATCTTTTAGTTTTTATACAGTAACTAACTTTTAAACAAAGTATCTTTTCAAGATAGGGTCTACTAGTAAATTGTAGTATATATTATACCGACTTCATTTATATCGACAAAGACTACACATGAGTTTTAGTTACTCTATAATCTCTCATACGAACAGCCCAAAAGCCACAAGCCGTAGCTAAAAGTTATAAACCTCAGCCAAAAGAAATAGGCCCTTAAGGGCTTGTTCTTTACCTCATAAGCCGGCGGCTTTTGACTTTTGCTACAGTACCTAACTTTCAAACGGAGTATTTTCTTAAGACGAGTCTACAAGTTAAACGATCTACACGTTAAAAGCTCAATATCTGTACCAGCCAAAATTGCAAGTGAGTATCTGTCTCTCCGTAATCTGTACCATAAACAACCAAAATTCAAAAAATTCAGTCAAAAGCCATAAGCCGCAGCCGAAAAGAACAGACCCTTAAGACTGCTGAAGAGACGCTCTATACCAGGACCTTCCTGTCACTTTATGCAAAGTGACCTGATAATCAAAGCGCCAGCTGCTCAATAGCATCATGCCCAGCTGCAGAACATCAACTGATCGCTGTAACCCACAGCAGAGCGATATATCGGGTGCGCAAATCCTTCAATAATGTAATGATATGCAAGCCTGTCTTTGGCGTATCCCCATGCCTGGTGTAGCATGTGTCAGATCTAGATTTTACAATCTGAAATTCTCTATGATTTCTTTATACTATTTCCTGGATCAGTGGATAGTGCTCACAAATACAATACTGAACATCAAGATACATATCATGCGGAAGCGTAAATATAATAGTAGAATTACTCATAGGCCGAGCAAGCCGAAATCAATAAAATACAGCAGCGAAAACGAAGTACACAGGTGGGACCCTAAAGACGTGGCCATAGGAAGCCAACTGGGGGTATGCGACCTAGTTCTTGACACCTTCATCTTCTTCGCCATCATGCCCAGTTGTATTGCTGAAGCATAGCGATCTATTTCCTTATTCTGGATTAATTGAGTGAGCGAGAGTGAGCACAAATCACCGTGCTCCGCGAGCTGATACACAGAATGCAAATGCATAACATGCATGGCTTCTCAAGGAAAGGCTCGGGTCATTTTATTTGCAATAAATTGCTTTTAAAATATGATACATAGAAATTTCCTGAAACCTAGCAGTTTGAATTAAAACATAATGTGTGAAAAAATGCAATAATAACAGCGATCCAGATGCCATCCACCGTTACATGGCTTCTGCACCATATGTTAACATTTCAGCGTTATAACCACTTACCATATCACTGGGGCGACACCTAGGGCAACACAAATCAGAGCTTTCCACTGTCCTCTATTTTTCCAATTCCATCCATAAGATTTTTGAAATAGAAATATATCTAGTTAAGTTCTCATGTCCGCCCTTGACCGTAGGCACAGCTATTCGAATAGTTTTGACTCTGCAGAGTTTGAACACTTTACCCACAAGAGACGATCCGCTCGTTGACCCACACGATTCCTTAGTTATGCGATTGAATAGACCATCACAGTAACTTTTCAAATTATCTTGCTCCTTCCATCATATCACTCATATGGGCTTCTCCCATTTGCGGTGAGTCCCATAAGTTGTGCGGGATGTTCTACCCCTATGCGGCTAGCAGCTAGACTACCCACACAATCTAGCGCGACGTGGTAAACTTCACCCTCAACGAGTGTCCCATTCAAGTCGTCATACAGATAGCCACTTGCACTATCTCACCTCCCCCACCAATGAGATGATTTTCAGGGTCCAGTAAATCTACTAAGCCAAGTTGTAAATTACAGACTTGTGGTTGTACTTGTCTTATACAGGAGGTCATGACAAGATTCAGTCCTTAGGGTTATCGAGGCGGTTCTATCACTAACCACACTCTCGTGCACCACTACACCAGCCCCTGAACCATCCGCCCAGATATTGAAGCAAGCTGGGGATTTTTGGAACATAAAATAGTTATATCCAAAATACACCAGTCATTTTTACCATGACTTACCAAACTAGTTTATTATAATTGAAATTATTGCTTAGGGCATTTTGGTGCCCCCAAGCATCTAAGCAATTCTAAGCAATGGCGTATAATTACGGACTTGTTTTCGAAAGTTTTACCATTCTAATTTTTGCTAAGGTGATAAGGCTCAGATATTCAAATGTTTCAAATGAGTGTAATACTACCAAGTTCATTAATGGGTATACAACTAGTAACCAAAATCAATCATATACTCGTACATAAAATAACATCATACAATTTGATAATTTAAAACAGAATTAATTTGCAGAAAATGTGGCTTCAACATAATCAAAGTATTAACTCGCCTTGCACGGCTTACCGCGGTCTTGAGCTCAGTCAAGTTTTCCCATTTGTTGGTCTTGAGCTTCTGGTCATTATTTTCACCTTGTTCTTGATCTCGCTTGATCCATTGAATCTTCAGGACTCCAATTTCTAGTTACGCAAGTCCAGCAAGTACTACATGAAAAAGTTCTGCCTAGAGCCGACATCCTTCACCGTCAAGGCCGAGGGTGTGGCCAAGAACGTGCCACCGAAATTCCAAAAGACCAAGCTCATGACCCGCCTCATCTACACCCTCGATGAAATCGAGGGCCTGCTCGAGGTCGGGGCCAACAGCACCATCAAGTTCATGGAGAAGGACGACATCGACTATGATGCCGTCACCGTGCAGCTACCGAGCGGCGAGCACGTGCCGTTCCTCTTCACCATCAAGCAGCTCACACCACCGGCAAGCCAGAGAGCTTCAGTGGGTCCTTCCTCGTGCCAAGTTACCATGGGTCATCCTTCCTCGACCCCAAGGGCTGTGGGGGCTCTACTAGGTACGATAATGCGATGGCACTCCCCGCCGAAGGCAGAGGAGATGAGGAGGAGCTTTTTAAGGTGAACATCAAGAAGGAGTCGTCGTCGTCGATGGGCAACATCACATTGAGCGTGAGCAAGAGCAAGCTGGAGATCGGCGAGGTGATCGGCGTCTTCGAGAGTGTGCAGCCGTTGGACACCGACCTCGGGGCCAAGGCGCCCAAGCATGTCAAGATCCAAGGGATCTGGTACGCGTAGCTTGAGTCTAACTAGAGGAGGGACGTGTTCAATGGAGAGAAAGGGAGGCAAAGTGTATGTAGTAATGCAAATTTGGGCTATTGGTTTTAATTTTAGCTTTTGTTTCTTGCTCTATTCTCATGAACTGATGATCCCCCATGTGTTATTTGCATTTGGAGAAGTTGAGAGGACATTTGTATAATACATATATCTATGCATATCTTCAAAAGATTTGCCACCCAATTGGTACTTCTCTTCTTGTACCTTGTTTCTGACACCACTACAAAAGAGACTACACGAAACGGCTACATCACAGACAGTTCATAGAAAATCATCTATGCTGTAATTGTCACAGGCAACTTTACAAACGTGACTATGTACTGTCTGTGATTCGCAACTATGACATACAATTCATATGATCTATGAAAATATCACATACGGTTATTAATATGAACCGTCTGTGATAATGCAAAACATCACAGACGGTTTGTATCAATAACTATTTGCGATAATTCATAGACAGTTATTGATACAAACTGTCTGTGATAATGGCAGACATTACCGACGGTTCATATTAATAACCATCTGTGAACTTAATAGCTATCTATGAAAGTTCACAGACGATTATTAATACAAACCATCTATGATCATTTCATATCACAGATGGTTTGTGGTTGGAACCATCTGGAATACACCACGTTATTAAATAGTTAGCATGGTCTTGACAGATCTGTCTTCATTGTGCTACATTGAAGGAGGCGGTCGGCTTTGGGGAGTTTGGTGAAAACATACCGCTTGTAGATATAGCTTGTAAATCGATTTGTTCTTGGTGATTAGAGGTTAGTATTTGTTTCTAATAATATATGCCTAGTAATAGAGAGAGAGATGATAGCTAGGTTTAGAGATATGGTAGTTTGCACTAATTTAAGAATAGGTTAGTACTCCTAGTTTACTTCAATATATTCTTGCTTGATATATATACACATACATGCATATTGCTTCATGAATACGTGGCTATCTACTTAATTTAGATATAAACAATTTATTATTAGGTGAATGACAACTATGTGTGTAAGTAGCTAGGCTAGTTAATTAGCTATAGTAGCATTAATAATCCAATTTGACACTAATTTATTACATGCATAATGCAGATGGACCGAAGTTGGATGTACGTTGAGAACCGTGTGAGTGAAGAGTACATTAATGGCGTGCCTACTTTGAGAAGAGTGACCGAATAGGATATGTTGAAGGAGTGGATGGAATATATACTGTCCATGCATTGATTGCGATAAATATGAAGATGTTTACCAAATCAGTGCAGATCGATGCTTACTTGATTCGAAGGGGTTTCAAAAAGGGGTATATATGTTGGACCAGTCACGGTGAAGAGATGATTATACAGGACGGTAGTTATAACATCATCGAGGGAGACAATGATATGCCAGTTGTGGACTGTGCTTTTAATGAGGATAGGTTGTATGATGATAATCTGGATCAGATGCTACGTGATACAGAAGGAAACTATAGTGAGAAAGAGTTTGGTAAATTCGAGGGCTTGCTGGATGACCAGGAGAAACCTTTGTTCCCTGGATGCAATTTAAGAATGGGTAAGTACTCCTAGTTTACTTCAACATATGAATTCTTACTTGATATATATTGCTTCATGAATAGTACGTAGCTGGCTAGCTATAGTAGTATTAATAATCCAATTTGACACTAATTTGTTACATGCATATGTAGATGAACCGAAGCTGGATGTACGTTGAGAACCATGTGAGTGAAAAGTACATTAATGGCGTGTCTACTTTTACAAGAGTGGTCGAGCAGTATATGTTGAAGAAGGGGATGGAATATATATACTGTCCATGCATTGATTGCAATAATTTGAAGATGTTTACCAACTCAGCATAGATCGAAGCTTACTTGATTTGAATGGGTTTCAAAATGGGGAATGCATGTTGGATCAGTCATGGTGAAGAGAAGATTATACGGGAAGGTGTCAAGGGAGACAACGATATGCCGATTGTGGACTATGCTTTTGATGAGGATATGTCATATGATGACAATCTGGATCAGATGCTACGTGATGTAAAAGGGAACTATAGTGAGAGAGAGAGTTTGGTAAATTTGAGAGCTTGATGGAGGACCTGGAGAAACCTTTGTTCCTGAGCTACAAGCCGTAATACACAAGATTGTCATATGTTCTTGAACTGCTGAAATTAAAGGCAAGGAATGGTTGGTCCAACAAGAGTTTCACGACGTAGTTAGGTCTCCTAGTGAACATCCTTCTAGAGGGAAATGTGTTTTGAGAACCACCTACCAAGCCAAGAAGGTTCTTTGTCCATTGGGAATGGAGGTAGAAAGAATACATGCATGTCCAAATGATTGTATCCTTTACCGTAAAGAGTATGCAAAATTATATGTTTGTTCGGTGTGCAAAGCATCCCGATACAAGCATAAAAATGACTCTGATGGTGGTGAGGGTATCGAGATAAAGTAAGGACCTCCTGCTAAGATGTTGTGGTATCTACCTGTAATTACCTATATGAAGCTTTATTTGCGAATCAAAAGGATGCAAGATTACTGCATTGGTACTCAGAGAAGCATAAGAAAGATAAAATGATAAGACACGTTGCTGATTCTACCCAGTGGAGGAACATTGATAGGATGTTTGTAGACTTCGGTGTAGAACAGAGGAATATAAGGTTTGGGTTAAGTACAGATGGAATGAATCCTTTCGGTAACATGATCAGTCGACATAGCACATGTCCCATGAATGTATGCATGTACAACCTTCCTCCTTGGTTGTGTATGAAGTCAAAGTACATTTTGATGTCACTACTTATCCAAGGGCCGAAGCAGCCTGGGAACAATATTGATGTGTACCTAGCACCATTGATGGAAGCTGTTGCGACACTGTGGAATGAAGGGGTACAGGTGTGGAATGCGGACAAACAAGAGAACTTCACTCTGCACACTATGTTATTCTATATCATCAATGATTTTCCTACCCTTTGTAACCTGTCGGGGTTGAGTACGAAAGGAGCCAAAGCCTGTTCGCATTGCTTAGATTATACCGGGAGTGTGTGGTTGAATAACCTGTGCAAAACTGTGTACATGTGTCACTGTAACTTCCTTCCACGGTATCACCCATACCGCAAGATGAAGAAACAATTTGACAGAAAAAAGAGGATGACTTGCACCAAGGCCTTTTAGAGGCAAAGAGGTCTACGATATGGTCAAGGATATCGATGTTGTGCTTGGAAAGAGACGTAAGTTGAGGACCTATCAGAAGAACATGTGGAAGAAGAGGTCAGTACTTTGGGATTTGCCTTACTGGGAGCACTTAGTAGTTCGCAATTGCATCAATGTCATGCATGTAGAGAAGAATGCATATGATAACTTAATTGGTCTCTTACTAAACATTCGTGACAAAACAAAGGATGGTGTCAACGCACAGCGTGACTTGGTCGCTATGAACATCAGGACGGAGTTAGCACCGATAGAGACTGATAAACGCTAGACATACCTTCTCCCAGCTTGCTACACTCTGTCTAAGTCTGAGAGAACTCAACTATGTCAGTGCTTTCATGGTGTAAAAGTTCTATCTGATCACTCCACCAGCATGAAGAAACTTGTTTCCATGGAAGATTTAAATTTAATTAGCATGAAGTCTCATGACTATCATATGCTAATGACATAATTGCTTCCTATTGCAATTAGAAGTATTTTGCTAAATAAGGTTCGAGTAACAATCGTGAGGCTGTGTTATTTCTTTAACACAATTGCTCAGAAGGTCATCAATCCCGATGGACTACATGCTTTGTAGACCGAGGTGGTGATGACTCTATGTCATCTTGAGATGTATTTTCCTCTATCATTTTTTGATATCCTGGTCCATCTCATTATCCACTTTGTGAAAGAGATAAAGATATGTGGCCCTGTGTTTCTATGTCAAATGTATCCATTCGAGAGGTACATGGGAATCTTCAAGTCCTATGTACGCAATCCATCTTGATCAGAGGGCAGCATCATTGAAGGTTATGCAACTGAAGAGATCATTGAGTTCTGTGTCGATTACATGGCTCAGGTCAAACTAATTGGTGTGCCTGTATCTCGTCACGAGGGGAGGCTAGAGGGTATCAGGACCATCGGAAGGAAAGCAATAACTCTCGATGTGGATATATACACTCAAGCCCATTTTACCATCTTGCAACACATAACTGAAGTGTTCCTGTATATTGAAGAGCACAGGGATATGCTACGCCAAGAGAATCTAAGCCCGTCGAAGGTTGGATCATGAGATAGCATAACCGTCGGTTCAAAAAATGGTTGAGGGTGTGATCCACTGGGAGGCCGTCAAGTGAAACGATGCAATGGCTAGAAAAAGGGCCAAAATTTACACAACAGATCAGGACAGCAAGAGTATAGTCCAGAACTCAGGTGTTCGCATAGATGCATTTCATGATGAGTAGTTCAGTACAGCTGGCCTAAGCTCCTACTACGGGCTTGTAGAGGAGATTGGAAGCTCGACTATGTGATTTTCAAGATCCTGTATTTTGGTTGCACTAGCAATTCTTGTAGAAATAATTTGAGATAGTGTTTTTTCTGTTAAGTAGAACATATTTTTGTTAGATCTATCTAGACAATGTTTTTTCTATTAAGTACAACACATTTTTGTTAGAAATACATGCCGAGAGATAAAATAGCTAAGGAATGAATTTAGAGATAAATTATTAGAGCTATTGTTTCTATTGTCTTGTAGCAATAATATCCATTGCCAAATGTTCTTACATGTCCCCTCCTCCGAATCGGAGTAGTAGTTGTAGCTAGGGAATAGTTAGGGATAAAATAGCTAGGGAATGAATTTAGAGATAAATTGTTGGAGCTATTATTTCTAAGTGAGTTGGAGGGTCGTGTTATTGCTACAAGATCTATTTAGAATGGCACGTTAATGTGTTCCAAAGAGACCTTGTAGCAATAATATATGCCAAAGAGACCTGCAAAAGACATGAAGCAAATCACACACTCTAGTGTCCTTTGTGATTCACTTTTTTATTGCCACAAGATCTATTGGAATGGCAAATCACACATTTCAGTGTATCAGGTTCTACAGAGTAAGTTATAGTTGTTTTTTCTTCCTCCTCATCATACTGTGTGTTAGGCTTGGTTGCTGTCTTAGGTATAAAAGAACCTCTAAGTGTCGCACCTTCATTTGTAAATGAAGGGCGCGGCAGCCCAAAGATCCTCTTATGCCTAATACAGCAACCAAGCCCAACACATAGAATGGTGAGGAGGAAGAGACTCCAGCCATAACTTACTTTGTATAATCTGAGACACTGGGTTGTTTGATTTGGGATGTTAGTATTACAAACAGACCTTCTCACTACTACAAAACAAGTTATACTGGACGTCTTATCACAAACGGTTCATGTGGAGCCGTCTATGCTTTGATTATTACAAACAGTTCATGGCTAAAACCGTCTATGAAATTATCACAGACAGTTAGGTTTAAAAACCATATATGATATACGAATTATCACAGACGGTTTTTAACTAGAACCGTCTATGAAACTACCACAGATGGTTAGGTTTAAAACCGTCTGTGATATACGAATTATCACAAACGGTTTTTAACTAGAACCGTCTATGAAACTATCACAGACGATTTTTATTTATAACCGTCTATGTTTTGTCGTTTGTCATATGAATTACCGAAGCTAATGAGATGAGAGACAAATTCAAGGCAAATTTATTACAAAAGCCCCAAAAATGATATTCCTAGATCTTAGTCTTCTGGGCTTCATATGCTTCTTCTTCGACTTTTGGAGTTGGAGGATCAGCCACTAAGTTCTCGAATGCTGTGAAGTTTGCTCTTGCCTGGTGCACTTCCTCCTCCGGCCTGGGCAAATCATTTGCACGGTCCATATCTCACAGAGGATGCCATGATAAGCTTCCTCAGAATCAGCCGCTTCTGCTTGATCGGCAATTTTATCCATGTGTCTTTCCTCTACCTCCACCCAAAAATTTGCTTTCTGTAAAACTTAATTTTAAATTAATTATTCTAAAATATTTGAACTTTATTTGGATTTATGTGAATTTTATTTCAAAATCTAAACCAAGAAAATGTATTTTAAATATTTTATTAAAGCCAAAAAGAGTTCATTTTATTTTTCCCAACCTTCCTTGAATTTTTAAATAATTTTTGAGAATTTTCTGGAATTAACAACCAATTTTAAAAGTATTTTATAAAATTATTAAAGGCAAAATTTGAAATTAAAAATATTTTTACTAAGTCTAAAATAGCTCCAGGAATATTCTATGAATTTTCTGGAATTTTTAGACATTAATTAATATTTTCTAAGTATTTATAATGTTTCTAGTATTTTCTGAAAAAGCAATCCGAAAATAAAAATCATTTTAATCCCAGGCTGTCACGTGTCGCTCTCAGATTGAATCCATCACTTTCTTTGATTTAATCTTAGCCATCCATAGTCACTTACCCCTTCACTTAAATCCAACGACCTTGATTCTTTCACTTGCCACTTGTCCCCATCCGACGGCCCGTACCCCTTCATTCCCCTCTCTCTCAATGACAGCCGGGCCCCACACGTCACACACTCAAATATATCCAAAAATCAGCCAAAAATAATATTCCAGAGAATATTCCCTCGGTTTTGCATTTTCTAGAATTTCCAATCCATTCAATCTTCCAATCGCTCGTTCTCCGTCGTCCGAACTCCGAATCCAGTAATTCAAATTTCTAAATTCGTATAAAATCATAAACTTCCTTCCAGTATATATTTTATATTTTTGTGATTTTATTTGTATTTATTTGTTTTGTTTGTTTTGTCTTTTTGCGCGTAGAATACAACGTCGCCGAAGAATTTGCCGAGCCGCAGCAAGAAGGACCAAACAGCGCACAAGAAGGCAAGTCTCCTTTGAACATTTTGCACCTATGTTTGAGAAATGTTTTAATTATTTTAAATTTATGTGCATCGCTATTTACATAGAACCCTAATTTTGTCTTAGCAAGTTAGTTAAACCAATTATTGTTATGCCCTCGATTGAAGTTGAATGCCATGTACCCCTGTAACCTTAGGATTTCCTTTGTCTCAATAATGAGATTATTATAAATCTTTGATAAATATTAGAACGGTAGTAAAATGCTTAGTCATGCTATTTAACCTTTGTAACCTTGGAATGGGAAATTATAATTCTTTAAACTAGTCTTTTGTATTCGGAGATTAGTGGCGATTGGTGTTGCCACTATTCTATTAAAATAAATTAAAATGTGAAAAATTGTTTTAGACCGGGGCCGATGGTTAGATTGGATTGGTGCGGTTAGCACGAGACTTTGTAAAGCGTATGTTCCGCCCTAGTCAATTAAGGACCGACTCTTGTGATTGTCCAGACTAAGCATTACCGTGCAACCCCAAGTCTATATGGGTACGACCTAGCTGATTAACTTACGATAGTCTAGTTTAGGTGCCACCAGTGGAAAGTGGGTGCCAGGAATTTACTGGTTATTCACAGTGAGGAACAGGGATTTACTGTACTCATATGGCGCAAGAGGGGGCTTCTGATTGGGTGGATTTAACCCTTCAGCGGTGAAACCTTAGCGGGTGGTGTCTAACTAGAATAGAGTGAGGTAAAGGCTTTGTGATATTTTATCTGGGTCTCATGCCAAAGGAAGCATGGTGACTGTTAGGATAATTTATCTCTTGGGGGTAAAGTTGTACATCCTCTGGAGAGTGTCAAACTATTCGAATAGCCGTGCCCACGGTCAAGGGCGGGCAAGGAATGCATTCACATGGTAGATTTTTTGTTTTGGTTTTAATATCTAAATTTTGGTATTTCGAGAGTGGAGGGTACTCTCGGAAGGGTATACTGGCGGTTGGAACCAGTGTGGGTGGTTGGAACCCATCGTTTTAATCTTATTTGGTTAGAGCTGGTTAATTAGTGTTGATGGATAGAACCTTCACTATATAAATGATTAATAATTTCAGTTAAAAAAATTACTTTGATAAACAATTACTTTAATAAGTATTTGAAATAAAATATTGCTTTGTGCAAAAGAACCATATAGCCTTCCTTTGTTAAGCCTTGCATCTACTACATTTCTTTCCCAAGACTTGCGGAGTACTTTGTGTACTCACATGCTGCACTAAAATCAACTCAGAGGAATATGAAGCTCAAGTGGGAGACTACGACTACTTCGTGTGCGAGTTCGACGAAGGATTCCCGGAGTACTAGGTCGCGCTTCCCCAGTCAATTGCCTGTGGCGTATTGATGGGTCTTCGCTGGATTTATCTTTTGCTTCCGCTGTGTTTTGTGTGTGTGAGGTCTTGAAACCTCATTTGTAATAATGAGACCTTTCGGTCGGTACTCTTTATTATTGTAATAAAGCGTTGTTGGTTATGTAATTATCACTGTTTAACTGTGTGCACTAGCTTTGATCTGGGACTAGTGCTGTATTACACAGAGGGTCCGGGTTTGGAAATCCGGGGTCCCGACACTTCCGCTTTGTGCTCATTACAGAGAAGAACGAGGATAAGAGCGATTTCCCTTTGTTGAGCAGCAACGAGACACCTCCGTCGATGGCGGATGTGAGGTCCAGCTGACGGATGGAAGCGAGTCGAGAAAGGAGAGCAGGGTGAGAGCGAAGGAGCTGGTCCAGACGTAAATTGTTGGCCGCCTGTGTAAGGTTGCGGCCGAACAACTCATGATGGATAGATGAGACAAAGGAGATCAAAAGAATATTAGATGCCATTATTGAGAAATCGGGTGAAAAAGATGAGAGGACAGTTTAGAAGAGCTGGATTAGGGCGCGCATATTTAAGTGTTATCACATACGGTTCATATATCAAACCATCTCTGATATTAATATCATGGACGGTTTGTATACCAAACCGTCTCTGATAATGACACTTCACTGATCCGTGGCGTGTCACCCAGGATTTTGATCTCACCCGTCCTTTCTTTCCACATCGAATGGCAGGCACCAGTTCTCCCACCGCTCAGCACTTATTAATTACCCCTATTTACCTTTCCACCAGCAGTCACGGGTGAGTCCATCCACTATATAGCTTCCTGCATCCCCCACGACGACGCCGACTACCACCGTAAGCTAGCGCTTCCGTTGTGACACCACGGTTGACTGCATAACACACTCTTGACGTAAGTGTCGTAAGATTGTCTTGTGCAGTCGCAGCATCATGCCACAAAGGTGGCGCTACCGCCGCCTCTCCATTGCCGGTGATATCCGGCCGCCATCCGATGCATCCAACTTGTTCCTTGACCTCGCCGACTACCGCTGTCAGCTAGCACCTCCGTTGTGACACCACGGTCGGCTGCGTAACACACTCTTGTCATAAGTATCATAAGAGTGTCTTCCGCAATCTCACCGCCATGCCACAAAGGCGGCGCTACCGCCGCCTCTACATTGTCGGTGATATCCGGCCGCCATCCGATGCATCCAGCTTCTACTGTCTGCTAGGATCTCTGCTTCTTATATGTTCTTGCTGTGTTAAAGTGTTGGGTTCGTTATCTTGTTATGCTGTAATGGTGGATTCTAATATTAATGGAAATGGAATGTGCTGTTGTGTTAATTTGCACTATATTTGTTTGTTTTCAAAGGGCATAGGTAACATTATTTCTTGAGGCTAGCTAAAAAACAGAAATAATTTTAGGTATAGAGTGAACTATCACAAACAGTTTTGTGGTATAAACACCTATGAAGGACTGTCACAGACGGTTCTATATATCAACCGTTTGTGATACTCGCTAATCACAGACGGTTGGTAACTAGAACCATCTGTGATGTGTGAGTATCACAGATGATTTTTGGTTCGAGCCGTCTATAGTAGTTTTCTTCACAGACGGTTCTAGTTACAAACAGTCTGTGTTGTCTTTATCACAGATGGCTCACAAACCGTCTGTGATAACCTTCGATTATCACTGACACATAAATACGGGCGGTTCAGAAAACCGTCTGTGATGACAGTTCTGAAATGTCTGTGATGACCCTTTTTGTAGTAGTGTGTAGTAATAATATACATCACTAGATGTTCTTATTTCTTGTAAGATCAACCATGTACCAATGTTTACACTCACAGCTCACTGTAATTAGTTTTTTCTTGTGTGAGAGAGAGTCATCGTCATTGATGTCGCCGAATGGGTCTGATGCTCCAAAGACTAGGGTAACTAAGATGCCAGAGGAGTACCTAAAAGGCCAGCAGACCGAATGACTATCACGGAGGTCTCTTCGGATGGGTCCCTCTGCAACTGAAGAAAGCAGCTACAATATTTCAGACTACCTGTGGGATAATCGGAAGGCAACGGGTCCCCATCACTGTAGCAAACTGGAAAGGTTTGACAGAAGACGAGAGAAAAGTGTTGTGGATGGAAATTTCAATCTCGTTCGAGATCCCAGCAAAAGTCCATGAACACGTGCAATGGCATGTGCTCCTCGCGATGGGAAAAGTGTGGAAAACCTTTAAAAGCACACTTTTCATGCATTACATGACCACGGATCGCACGCCCTTCACGAGATATCCTTTTGTGTTGCCGAAAACATGGGAGGACTTTTGTGCGGATGAAGACAATGACTGACTTCAACATGTAAGTGCGGCACACAAGGCTCTCTAGGCACAAAACACTGACCCCCATAGACTCGGCACCATTGGGTACACGGGTAAAATCCTGCAATGGAGGATGGAGGATGAGGTCACAATTTAATCGAAGGCCTTCCCACCATTTGCTGGGATCACAAATGAGCATGCCCAAAACTGGTTAGGAATGAGGTCATCAACCACATCTTCATGTGTCGCCTCTTTTAGAAACCCCGCAGATGAGGAAGTGTCCCAATGCTTAGTATGATATGTTAAACTACCTAGATGTTTTAGGTCCATAACTTCATGGGGTCTAAAATAACATGCTTGCCTCTTGTAGTAAATATTGACTACCGAATGTTTCAAAGGCTCCTTCCAAGCAATCAGGGAGAGGGATATACTATCCATGGCCCAGGGAAACAAGGAGCACCTAGGTCACACGTGAGGCCTACGGGTTTACGTATCTTGGAGGCACAGATTCCCAAATAACTTCGAAGCGTATAGGAGTAGGAAGAGATCCAAGGCCGAGCGCAAGGAATGTATGAAATGGGACTTTGATGCAAAACTTGAGGACATAACTACCTCACTTAAAGGAGAGATAGATGCATTGAGGAACGAACTAAGAGAAGTCCGCAACTAGTCACAAGCCACCCCATTATTATAGTACCTAGTCCCCCTCAACATCGAAGTAGCTGCGCGTTCGCGCCACTTTCTGATCATAGGGATGTCCACTTACCTATCGACGACATCTACGTAATGTACATCTCTAGAATGCTACATAGATAGACCTAGTGGATACCTTAGCTCATCGTGTATCGTTATGTAGGAGGCCATGCCGTGCATCCTCAGAATCAGGGTTGTTGGCTCCATTCCCGTTGACGTTGGGTGGGGGTTGGCGTATCCATGCTTGCCAGGGATGTTGGTGCACAGTGCCCAGCTAGGGACTGGTTTTGTGAAGGTCTAGGTGGACTGGATTAATGACGTTTTTAGGGCTGTCCCATTGGAGAGGCCCTAATAGAGAAATCATGACACTAGGGGATGTTGTCTACACATTCATCTGGTGGCCCAAGAGGGACATCACCATGGACCCTTCCATGCCGCAATCTCCACACAACCATGCCTATCAAACAGAACGCTCTATGACTCCACCTCAAGCTCCTCTTCAGAAAGCTAGTGCATCAGCTCAGGTGAAGGCGATGCCAAAAATGTATCACAAGCAAGGCACCAAGACCGAATCAATGAAGATTAAGGCGCCTCCTAGGGAATGGAAGTTCATGCTCAGAGTGTCGTTTGTCCTCTAGTCACAATTACCCAGCCTTGGACTAGTTGTAGGACTTTGCATACCTGGTGCATGCAGAGGTCCAACATGAAGCCAAACTGGCATAATAGATTCATTGTGAGATACACAGAGGAGTATTTCCTCTACAACTCGGGCTACTTTGTCATGACCTTCAAAGACTTATTCTTACTATTCAACCTCGATGAACTCGACGCCTCACTTCTATGATGCTAGACATTATAAGTGTACTATACAATCAAGTTCTATATTCACGTAACACTGATAAATGCCATAACTCATTGCTTATGTATAGATCCATGATCCAACAAGTCTGGTGATAGCAAGAACCGATGGGTTTCGTTGACCCACATTTAGTCTCTGAGCAATCCATCACTGATTACTGATCCTTCATCCAAGATTAAATAACGAGGGGATTGCTTGCTCATAGTGACAAGGACTACGTCATGGTACCCTTCAACCAGGGGTAAGTGCTTTACTAGTTGCCAAGCAAGATTCATTTGTGCTTTATACACAACATGAATTTAGGATTAATCACTATGGCGACATACAAGACTAGGGGTCAATGGATTCTGATTGTGATCGTACCAAAGTGAAGCAAGATAATATACCTTGATTCCCTATTTTGAGCAACCATGACTTCACCTGTGTGCAACAAACAATTGACAGGTAAATTTATTTCCTCCATACATAACTCTATTATAGTCTTCTCTTTGTTTGCAATGGTTGAGGCTAACTTTTTGGAATCACGTAGGTTATTCAGCTATTATGTTGCCTAGGAAGGGAGACACAAAGAATATAGCAGCACACTGCGACACAAGACACGATTTTCAGTACTCGCTACAACATAACAATCCTACATCACTCTACATTATAATGCTTCTAGAACTGACAATACCTATATATGTAATTCTATTTTTGCAGCGCCACTAGCAGCAACAGGGTAACGTATGTGGATTCTTTGTTTGCCACCATATGGAGGAAATCATGGATGCTAAGATGAATGATCCAGAGGTTTGTTGACCTGCCAATAATTATATATATATATATATATATATATATATATATATATATATATATATATATATATATATATATATATATATATATATATATATATATATATAGTACTGACTTAACACTACTCCTAGCAACAACACATGGAATTCGATGAAAGTGCAAACGATCCTAACAAACTCACCAAAATTGGAGGAAAGCTCTCCCAATTCTTGATAGAGGAGGTCATAAATAAGACTAGAGAGTTCTACATGGCGATGATTAGATGTTGAAACACTTGATACAATTGTAATCACTTAATTGTGCTTAATCAAATAATTTATTCAAATGTACATCATTTAGTTGAGATCTATGTAATGATTGTCATGTGCTATATATGTGATCTGTTTGCTTGTTTTCAGAGGGTATGGCTAGCATTCCTGAGGCTAGCCGATAAACAAGAAATAATATAGGTATTTAAATAGCTATCACAGACGCTTTTTAGTGTTAGCCATAATATCTCAGATATCACACACGGCTATGTCTGAGAACTGTCTATGATATATGACATATCACAGACAGTTTTTCATATTAGTCTTCTGTGATACTTGATATATCATAGACAGTTTTTTCTCTGTGATACTTGATATATTACAGACGGCTATATTAAAGAACCATCTGTGATACTTGATATATCACAGACGATTTTGTTTGAAAACCGTCTTTGTTGTAATTATCACAGATAGTTTGAGAGCCGTCTATGATAACCACCTATTATCACAGACACATAAATTCAGACGGTTCAAAAACCGTCTGTGATGATGGTTTAGAAACTGTCTGTGATGAACCTTTCTGTAGTAGTGTGACTGGAAGCATTAGCATAATCTATTTACATTTTGTGACATCTAGAAAGAATTATGCTTACTAAGATAAACTTTAGCTAGATGCCAGACCTACCAAAACTGAACAATGCTACATGTTATATGCATGATGCACCTCTCTATGTGCAAAACAGGCACTAAAGAACAACAAATCAATTGCAAAGTGGGATTTATGTGTTAGTGGTATGCTATAGAGGCAATCATGGAGATAATTGTATAGCTTCTATGTTTACAAACTTTTGAATAATATGTTATTTTGTCTATTGAATGAACTATCATTGATATTGATTAACAAGTATTCAATTTGTTTGTGAAACTTTATTCATATTATGATGTTATTCTAAATATTCCTAATCTTAGGTTGTGTTGGGTTCAAAGAAAGGTAATGTAAACATAATTGAAATGGATGGTTACTTTTTTTTGTTTCACTAAGGAATGGTATTGGATAGCATCAACAATGTTCGTTTTCTTGCAACAATGGTGTTGAAGAGATGGGGTGAGGCAAGGCCCACGAAGGAAAGCATGGCATCGAGTCGACAAAAGCGTCATTGTCATTGGGCTCCGCTCCTTGATACAGACCAACTAGTAAACTAGCTAATGCATTGGGGTGACCTAATATCCATGGCATGAATAGCAGCAAGTTCTTCCCTTTCTTCTTGAAGCTATTTAGCCCCCTTCTTTCTCCTCGCAGCAGCTCTTAGGGTTTAGGGTTAGATTATGAGTGATCAACCGAAAAGCAGCTGCCACTCCTCGTGGATGTGTAGATGACTGATAAGGTTGTAATGCACTAATTAGTAGCACAATGCCGAGTTGGAGCAATCAACCAAGGCCTTTCCAAACCATGAGCAACAATGGATTACAAATTGAGAAAGATGAATCATATAGATTCTATGGTCAATCTCAAGAATGAGGTGCTCTTGCCTTGTGCCAACTTCCACAACCCTAAACAAGCAAGCACACAGTGGTGCCATAAACCATTCATGGCTTTTCTATATTTCTCAACTCAAAGCAATTTGATCTAAGGTTACATGGGGTATCCCCTTTGCCTTATATTGGTGCCTAAGACACGACCACACATGCATGCACAGCCTAAGGCCGTTTCAACTACAGTTATAAACCGACTAGGACTTGCACATGTTCATAATTGCGTGTGTTTACAAAGAACTTGGACTCCCTAGAAAAATTGACTCTCTTCTCCAAAAACTGGATTCCTCAATTAAACCAATACTGGTTTTAGAAGGCAATTCCCAAAAACCGATTACAACTGGATTCAGCCATCCTTAACTCATGCACAGATAACTCGAACTCATATATTTTAAAGGAAGTGACTACATACCGGCCGACCGTAACTTTGGGGCTTTGCGAGTACACTCATAAATAGCTAAACGATAAAACAACTTAAACCGCGATCATCCAAACGTGCGGACGCACTACACCCACCCACCTATTGGATCAATCACGTTGTATCGAGTATCGACCACGATGGTTCGACCATTTGGTCGACCACGTTGTGTCAACCAGATTTTGTCGACCACGTTATGTCGACCACATTTTATTGACAACTTTGGTTTGACCATGTTTTGTCGACGATGATTTGTTGAGCACATTGTGTCAACCCCGTTGGTTCGACCCCGCTGGTCGACCACATTGTTTTGAACCATGTAGTTTCGATCACATTGGTCGACCACGATATTTCAATCATGTTGGTTCAACCACGGTGTGTCTACCACGCTGGTTCGACCACACTGATTCTACCATGTAGGTCGACCATGCTTGTCGATCACGTTGTGTCGATCACGTTATGTCGACCATGTCATTTTCACCATGTTGGTCGACTACGTTGTGTCCTTTCGACCATGCTGGTTCGACCACATTTTGTCGACCACGTTGGTTGACCACGTTGTTCCTTTCCACTTGCATTGAACGACATGCTCGCTCGTGCACAAACACCTCGCGATACGTGATCCTCGATCCAATGGCGCTCAAAAGCGCGCGTTACGCAGAGCCAATGCACACACACGTGGAAAGAAGAACTTCCGTATTTTAAATAACAAACTTAGAGACAGAAATCAACTCAAGATAGGAAGACTCATATTGGATTCTTTTAAAGGCCGAATCAGATCTAAACCAAACCAACGTAAATCCCTTGCTGGTCTCCCAATTCTTCCTGGCTCAAAGCAGACTTGATTACCTGCCTCCTCACATTCCTGACTTGCCCTTCCATCTCTAGCTCGGTCTTCTCCTCACGCACGTTGATTCCTTGATTTAAATGCACAAGTAAATTTCTGGACATACACACACAGGATTACAGGATAGAAGAAACATACTGTTGAATTTGGGAGAACGTACACACTGTAAAATAATAGGAAGCAAGGTCTTCATTGGGAAACTCTTTTTATTGAGAGAATAAATTACAACTAAAAGTTCACCAAATCTACTGAGAATCATGGTTCCATGATCTATCCCTAGTATGGCATACAAATTCACAGGTGTGGGATACAGTGTTAGCATCACTGCACGCAGCATATACCAAAAGTAGATTAACTGAAATTAAAAGCGATCTAAATCAATCCTGATGCCTACACTAATCTATATCGATCGATTAGTTATAGACGTGCGTCGTCAAGGGACAGCAGCTGCAGCAGCCCATGCGTGCGCGGTGGTGTTCTCAAAAGGGTACAACCGTGCACGCAGGCACGGATGCGCGCGGCAGCCATGACCGACTCCGCATCTGGCTACTGCTACAGCGACTCCATGAACCGGTTCAGGTCTCTGTTCACCAGCGTGTTGGACTTGATGGCGTTGTCCTTGGCAATGGTGTCGACCAGCTTCCTCGGAATCAGGCACTTGCCCTCGGCGGCCAGCCGCTCCTGCACGCTGCTGCACACGAGCAGCGCGTGCATTTGCTCCTTCGCCATGGATGGTATCTTGTCATTCTGCAAGCATACAAGAACAAACATTAATTGGTCAGGACGTACGTGAAAGTGTATTGTATTGAGATTTGAGGGATCGATCAAGCTTGAGAAATGCAGTGGTTGTGCGGCGTTTCGCGTTAATAATTACCTTGATGGTGTGCATCATGAGAGCGAGCATGCCGACCTGGGCCTGGAGGAGCTTGACGTGGCGGCCGGCCTCCTGCAGCATCTCGGCGGTGTTCAGCTTGTGCCCGCCGGGGATCAGCCGCGACAGCTCCGCCGTCTTCTCGCTGATCCGCTTCCGGCGCTCCCTCGCCGCCGCGCTCTGCACGGACTGGCGCCCGTTGCCCGTGGCCTTCTCTGCGTCAGCTCCGCGCACGAACGCCGCCGGGTGCTGCTGCTGCTGCATCGGCGGCGGCGGCAGTGGCAGGACGAACTCGGTCAGGAGCTCTGGCAGCACCGGCACCTGCATCTGGCCACCGCCATTCCACGGCTGGACGAGGCTGCTGTCATCGGCCGTGAAGTGGAACCCCGCGTCGTCGCCGCAGCTGGCGCGCGGCCTCTTGGCGCAATGCTGGGCAGCGGCGTCGTCGTCGTCGGGGAGAGTGTTAAGGAAGTCATCGACGCCGGCGTTAACCGCGGGGTCGAGCAGGTCGTAGACGAAGCCGAGGAGCGCGTCGGTGACCTCGGGCTGGACGTCCTGGAGGAAGCTCAACTCCGGGTCGGCGTCCAGGTGGAACAGCGGAGCGGTTGCCATGGATATTGGGGCTCGGTTGGAGGCTCGCGCTTACTAAATCCGAATCTAATGCTGCACCCCTGCGCGCTACTGATGTCTCGCTGCAGGGCTCAACGGCCGCCTTATGCAGAAGAGAGAGAGAGAGAGAGAGAGAGAGAGAGAGAGAGAGAGAGAGAGGAGGATGACTGGATGAGGCTCAACTTCCCCTTAACAAGGGAGACGGCTCCCCACTCGCTCCGGAAGAACCGCCTCGGCCGTTATGGCCTAGCTTGCTCGCCTTTTACGCGGAACACCCCCTGACGTACTAATATTTACATATATACCTCTTTTTGCATACTAGCGTTTACAAAGACATTCTCGGAGCTAGCATATGTTACTGCATGATTCACTAGTTCGCTTCACGAGTCCATGCAGGCTCAGCAGGGGCGAACCAGACATTGGGTTAGATGGGTTATAGCCCGAGGCCTAAAAACTAAAGCCCATAGAAAGTATTGACTTAGGTGTGAAAGGCTAACAATGAAAGCTCTTGTCGACCTAAAACTAGTTGGCCTAGCCTATATGTTCTTTCAGAAATAATTCTTTTTCTATTACACTACTATTACTAGATGGCAAGCAATAGTATGAATGTCCCTATTATGTCGAGTAGGGCACTAGCTAGGTGTGTGTGCTATAGCCTATGCTAGGCCCTGATCGGTTCGGCTTGAGCTTCTGGCTTATTTTTCACTATTCATAAATTTCGTATTTTTCTGAACTTTTGGCTTTTTGTTGAGCTTTTTTGCTGGTTCTTTTTTTTCCCGTATTCGTTTGTATTATACATATTGGGCTAACATATTTTTTATATTTTTATTTTTTTTAAATTTAATTATGCTAAATAAGCCTCTGTCAGCTACAGTGTTTTTTCAGCTAGCTACAGTGTTTTCAGCCATAAGCCATGAGCTTTTAAGCCCAACTGATCACCACCAGATAAGGTGGAAAAACAGTACGATCTATGCAAAAAAATTATAGGTATGGGTGTGATTTCTGAAAACGAAGGGCTCCACTGCAAAGAAGGTAATCAGCACGTGCAACACCCGGCGGTTATTGCAGCTATCAAATTTCCCCACCTTTTCTCTTCTATTTTTGCAATTGTTGTCTTGGATTCTCTTAAGCAGTTAAAAATATCCGAAGTTATAGCTCCCACGATTTGTGTAACCACCATTATCTCTCTCCCTCCTCCGACACGTGACCAGCGCGGGCGCCGCAACGCGATCCAGTAGTGTAGATGCCACGTCCAATTGTCTCACGGTCATACACTTCGTCGACCACCTCATGATTGCACCTTCAGCGATATCATTCGACTCCTGGTCCCGCCGTCTGCTTTGTCGATGCCCACGACCACGTCTTTTGTGACGTATTTGTGGGCCACACTACGACCATCTTGTGATCACACTTGGGTCGACGCCTACGACCGCCTCACCGTCGGAACTTTGTCGACGGCTGTACGACCACCTCGCCATCCCAGCTCTGTCAATCACCTCGTGGCCGTGACTTCGTCGGCAATCGTTCGATCGCTGCGGGGTCTAGACTTTGTCGACACTTTGTCCACGTACGACCACGTCGGAGTCATAGCTCCGGGGGATGGGGGCTGGGCTAGGCTGGGCTAATTGTTCACGTCAACTCGCTCTTCAGGACCTCCGTGCTTACTGTCGAGGGAGTATTGTTGTGGGGTGGTCCAGTACAAATGACTGGGCATTGTAGCAGGCCCAATAGAATAGGCCTAGTAGTATAAAAGAATATACTGGTGTATCCTACCACTTGTAATTATTAAGAGGTAGGATGAGAATAGGATGGGAATTTTTCATCCTACCCCACTCATGTATATAAGCCCCTAATAGGGGTATGAGGAGGCTAGATCCACTCATTTTATTCACGAGCACTCTCTCCTGTCGCTAGCCCTCTCTAGCTTTGCCTTCTCCCATGGATAAGGGGTACCCTGTACCCACTGCTGTGCTCATGCTATAATACCAACCAACCACCAACAAAGGTAGCTGTCAACTATTCTTAGTAATAGCTTCGCTTTCCCAGGATTAAACTAGGCATACCCCATATTCAATAAGCAACCATTCGAATGTCGCATGGCATCACTAGGGCACCACCTAACCACCACCAGGATTATACGCAGAGAGGGGGAGAGAATAGTAGAGGGGATGTAAGGTAAATCGTAGGATGACCTAGGGTTACCAGTGACGGCGAGTAGAGCTCAGGCGGCAGGACGTGGCTTCCCTGTTTCCTTTGCCTATTCCCCTCCTTGTTCCCTCCTAGGTGGCAACACTATTGGCTTCAACTGCTTCGCTCACGTACTCGTAACCTCCGAATGAGTACTCCGATGATGGTTACAACCACACTGCACGAGTTACAGCCACGCCTTCTAGCTCGTAACGAGCACACTTAACTTCAACCACGAACACCCACAAAGAAATAGAGCCAATAGAGTGTTGCCACCAAGGTGGGAATAGGGAGGGGAATAGGCAAAGGAAACAGGGAAGCCGTGTCCCCTCTTTGGATCACTCAAAAAAAAAAATAGTGACATAAGGGAGCAAAATGATAGTTGTGTGACTTACTTGCACCAACCTAACAAGTGTGACCTGTGGTGTAATTTACTCATATATTTAAATTCAATAAGGAGTCTTCTTATATTTTTCTAGAAAAACCAAAAGAAGATAAAACACTAAAAATTTACACAATCATCAACTCTCTGTCAGGAGCGTTCACAAAAATTCTCATAATCTTTCGAGCTCATGTAATGTGTCTAACTTTTGCTCAAACCTCTCAGCTCTCCTCACCCTTTCCCTTTCACTGCCGAGTGTGGCCCACTTGCACCCTTCTTCTACCTCTAGCCTGCATGAGCACAGGCCACTGGTTTTGATGCCATGCTCATCATTTTGAATACCACGCCCATTGTGTAACGCCCCTATTTTTGGGAACAGGGATGTCGAACCATCCGCAATAGCCCAAGAGTTCAGTTGCGGACAGAAGGAGTATCATACTTGCTCGCGAACATTTAAAAGGAGTTAGTTTGATTAAAATATGACCTAACGGTCAACTTTAGCAACAACACGGATGTTCAAGCCTAAAATTTAACTTACATTCAGAAGAACCAAAGAAAACTCCATATGAAGGCTTGAGTGTGATTGTAACCCTTACACAAAATATTGCAACATTCATTCTTCTTTTGGTATTTGATGTGGCAGAAATTATAGCAAGGCTGAGTACAATCAACCGTACTCAACTAGTCACATGGAGAATGCTATATAGCTACTTGCCAGGATTCTCAAGTGATGAGGATATAGTTGTTTCATTATGATATGTGGATGCAATTTTGTTTGTAAACATTTTTAAACCCCAAACAATAATAACTACTTAAGGATTTGGGGTTTCAAGACTTGATTAATAGACCTCAATATTTTTCAAATCATTTCCAAATCTACTTATGCTTTGCTGTTGGAATCACCCACTGAACATAGCTTCTTTTACCGAAAGCACGGCGTATTCGAGATACCATTATGATTACTCTATAGAGTTGCCCAAGTTTACCCACAAAATTCCTTAACCCTCATGATTGAGTTAAGAAAACAAGGTCGTTTCACTGCTCATCTCTTTATATAGGCTCAACCCGATAGATATCCAGCTCAGACCTAGGTATCCACCGACTCGGTCAGATATCTTCTGCCCGTCCTGAAAGGAATCTACCGTTGTTTAGTATGGTTTTACCGTTTTCATACCAACACTCCTACATCTGTAGAGATTCAATCGATTTGAGCAACTACTAAACTACATCTGACAAGTCAAAACTTGTGGTTGGGCGATCACTATGTTCTTTATTTAGCATAAGGTCATCCTTACTTTCTTCAAGCTTTGTCCTCATTTTACTCCGAGACATTTTCTATCTCTAAACCCATATCACAATGCTCAGTGGCAGTATTACCCAACCAACACATGGTTTCCCATGATAATCATTTTCGTAGAAGCACTTTTGCAAAATTATTGGCAAAATAATCTACTAAACAGTAGTATAAAATAGTTAAGTTTCCTACACTACCATGTTTATTTAAGTAGTAGATTTAGTATTACTAAGTCTTGTCAAGGTGAATATGGCCATCAAATTAAACATGGCTTTTTAAGTGGAAGGATGTAATTAGGTATCATGTCATTCTAAACATTTATTGTACATAAAATATCAGAGCGTAAATAAAAGGTAATGAAAGTACTGATAAGTAAATAATTAACAAAATGTAGATTTAACATGATCATAAACGTGTGACTTGCCTCCTTCCTGTTGTTCTTGGTCTTCTCTACCAACTTCAAGCGCACTTCAATTACTCTTGCAGCTCTTTTGTTGACAAACTGGCTTAGTTCATTCACTAGCACAGAAAACGAGAACAAATAAGGTCCTGCTTTGCAGAATACAAGCTAGGAAAAAAATACAAACTAAATAACTAAAAATACATATAGAAAATGGGCTTGGGTGGCTAGGACTTAGGTGGTGTATGGGTTGGTTGATCGGAATTAGAAATAGGCTAGACAGGTTCAAAGCAGTCGAAATGGTGGTATAAACAGGTTGGACAGATTTTGGAAGTGGAGGATTGATTTTAAAATAGTGTGTTTAAATTTTATCGAGGCTTGATTTGGCAAAACGGAGGTCAGAAATGGATTTATGGGTCGAAACAGTCAAAATAAAGTATTTTTGCAAATTAGGGTTTCAAATTAACATAGTGGGTTCAACACTATTCATGTAACATCCCAAGTTTTTATAAAAATAATAATAATAGTAAAAATAATTTAAAATAAAAATAAGTGTTTTGGTTGCCAAAATTTTATTTTTGAATAGCCCTGATTTTCTATTTTTGAAAAGGCTGGATTTGAAAAGTAATTTAAGTTAAAAAACCTAAAAATATGATTAGATAAAATGATATTTTGATTTTCTATAAAAATATCCTATTTGAAAATAATTATTTGGAAGCATTTGGCGTTTATCAAGATTTTCTGTGTTTTTATGGATTTTAAAAATTAGTTTCAAAGCTAAAAAGTATTTTTTATAAAAATTAAAAGACCAACATTAAGTTGGAAATATTTTTCCTAAGTATTAATCACATCCAAATTTTTTTATGAATTTTGTTGGAATTTTTAGACTTTATTTCCTATTTTCTAAGTGTTTTTGAAGTTCAGGAAAATATAAATCTAATTTTAAACTCTCTCTTCTCGGGCTGACAAGTGTCACGCCTAGATCCAATCTTCCGCACCTGATTAAATATCAGCCCTCAATCTTCACTTAACCCACTCCATCTCTATCTGATGGCCTGGATTCAATCTGTGCTGCGCAATTCAATCCCATTCTTGGTCTGTGAACCAGTTCATTATGGACCTAGTCTGCAAAAGTCACCTGTCAGCCAAATATAATCCTTTTTGTTTGAAAAATAAATCGGCGAAAAAATCAATTTCCTTGCTGATGTCGCCCTGACATCAAAAAACCCTTTTCCTGAAGAAAAATAATTCAATTCCTTGCTAACGTCATAATCTTTTTTTTCAGTACAAAAATAATTCAGAAAATCTCATTTTTCCTTTTTTCAGTTTCAAATTTCTAGAAGCCTGTTCTCCCATCATAGCTCCGATTAAGCCCGTTCAAATTTTTAAATTCTTAAAAATTCCAATCTATCCATTTCTACCCTCTTTTCAAATTTTTAGAGTTTTTTGAAATTTATTTGGATTAAATTAAAGCTTAGCAAATAAAAATATTTTAAATGGTTAAAATATACTTCAATTAAATCCTAAAGTATTTTATTTGATCTTTTCAAGTTGCAAGGATTTATGTAGAGTTTTCTTGAAATTTTTCAATTTTATTTTATTTTTTGGAAAAAATATTATTATTTCCTTTCATTTTCTCTCTCCTCTCAATATTCATCTTCTTCACGTAACATATCGAATCGTTCTCCAGAGCATGCACGCGCAGCGCCATGGCCATTTCTTGAACCTTCCAGAACTCGTGATTTTCTCAATGGATTTTCGCAAAATCAATTACATTCAAATCTTCTCATCAAGACCTTTCCATTCCCGGCCTTAGCCCTCGATTTCATGCGCTCATTTTGCGGGAATATTCTTTGCTACCGGAAAGACATTCCGCGTAGATCTCCTCATCCGGTCCACCTTTGCGCCTATAAAAGGGAGCACCGGGTGCCCCTCCTCATTCTCACCCGGCCCCAAAAATCTCAGGGCCTCTCTCCCTTCCTCCTCGCCGCAATCGGCATTTTTCTTTCGCCAACCGAACGGCGTTCTTCGGTCGTTTGCGCTGCCTACAGTGGAGTTCTATCACATTTGACCATACCATTAGCTTTGTCATTGCGCGTTCTACATGGTGCTCCCCTTTCCTTCGCCAGAGCACCATGGCCAAACCGTGCCGCCGCTTCTCTTCTCGTTGCAGGCCAACCATGCATGTTCCACAACAACCAAGGTGAGCACTTCGTTCCCCATGTTCTCCTCTTTGTTTCGCCACAAATCTCACCCATTAACTCCTCTTCGTTTGCCCCGAACGCCGATGTCAACCCGCCGGTCGCTATAGGTCTTTTCCACTGTGTTCTGCCACCATCTGATGCCCTTTGGCCAAGCCGTTTGCACCGTTGAGTTCGCCTCGACACGTTCTACGTCATGCTTCCATCGTCATCACCTAAAGATTCCCCGAGTCCTCGTCGACCTTGTCGAGCCAGACAGTAAAACCGTGCCTTCACGCGTACACCACTTTTTCGGTAAGCGCTTTGATTTTTGTTCATGTCATATCATATCCTAGCCTCTAAGAAATTTATCTATCATTTTTTAAAAATTTTCATGGAGACAATTGCCAGAAATTTAGCTTTCTGCGAAAATGGCCGTTTTCGAATCCCGACGTCGATTCGTTGCCTCCGGTAAGCTTTAGCTTGTGCCGTTAGACTTGCCTCACCACGTTCTATGCCGTGCTCCCTTCCTTTTCCCTGAAAATCCTCCACAAATTTTCGCCTCCAACACCTTGCCATGGCCACCAATGGCATCTCGTGTCCCCATCTATCCGGTGGTGTTTTCCCCAATCTGTTCACGTCATATCGTGCCAAACCATCCTAGGTAGCTACCTTTCAAATGGTTTTGGATTCGCTTCATCGAGCACCAAGATATCAAGTTTTTCCTTTTTCTCTACGGTCGTCGTTCAAACGTCGATTGTATCGTGTCCGACGAACTTTCAGCTTAGCCAATACTTTTCCTAGCTTCACCATACTGTGTTCTACCCTGTGCTCACCTTATATCTCCACGTTCCATACCCGGTACTATTTCTCTCCAACCTGCTGTTGTCACTACCACGCTATCACTGCCGTTTTTCTCTCATCGCCGGTGATTGCTGTAGTTCCTCACCACCGTACCTGTGTCACCACCTTCACCTCATCGCCAAGGTTCCATTTTGCCCATTCACCGGCCACCTCGCAGCAAACCGACACCATACTGTTCAAAAAGTAATTCTCAGATTTTTGCTATCATTTTATGTGATATCCAAAATTTTCAGATATTCGTTCTCCCTCATACAAACTCTGAATCCGTTGATTCTTTCTCCGAAATTCATCTAAAATCATAATCTATCCATCAATATATATTTTATAATTTTTGCATTTTTTGGATTTATTTGAATTTATTTGCTTTGGTTCTTCGCGTGTAGACTACGACGATTCACACCAGTCTGTAGAGCAAGGCAAGTCACACACCTCGACCATGTTGATTCCAGATTTCCAAATAAAATTATGTTGTTTTAAATTAATTCTGCATGTTTATTTTGTATTTGCTGTATTTCAATTCAGTTTAAATTTAGTTAATACTTGTTTGTTAAGACCTCCTTTGACATTGCAAATCCTTGTACCTTGTCACCCTAAAATCAAACTCTAGTTAGTACATTAGTATTGGCTAGAGAATTTTAAATCCAATGCTTAGACATGCTTAGACATAATTTTGATTTTAGGATATCTTTTCACATAAAATGATAAGCTTTTGAGATGTACTCTTAACTTCGGAGAGTCAAGAAGAAAGACAAAATATTTTGAAACAAATTATAAAAACTGGTTTAGACTTAGGCAATGGTTAGGTGGTGGGTGTAGGCATGCACTGTTGTTCGGAGACACAATGTTGATTGTCGTGCACAAGAGGTATGTGATTGAGCCTAAGTCAATTAAGGACCGGTTTGTGAGCTACTGTAGCAAAGCCCTATCGTACTACCACAAGGCTGGTATGGGACAGTCCTGACTGGTTAATTTATGGGTCCCAACCTGAGTCTCGTCGTAGGTTGAAAGTGAGCGTGCCGTAGGCCATGAGAAGTCTCACTCGGCTCAAGAGGGGGTCCCGGTCTGGTGGATTCCTTACTGGGGTGAAACCTTAGTGTTGGCTTAGACAGGTTGAAAGCTTTGCATTGTAAAGGCCTTATCATGATCTCCTCGCCGCACACCTAAGGAAGTGTGTTAATCCGGTGGAAATATGGGATGATCATGTCTTGTGGGTAAAGCTGTACAAGCTCTACAAAGTGTATAATCTATCCTGGATAGCCGTGCCCACGGTCATGGGCATGCTGAGTAAAATTTTTCATGGATTAGACTTTGTTTTTCAAAATAGTTTTTTGAAAACCTTATGGATGGATGGAATCCATGAGTGATTGGAAGTGTGTGGATAGATGGAATCCATACAAGATCTTTTGGAAAAGATGGTCCGGGTGGGATCCCCGTGGATACGTTAGTGTTTGGTCAGAGCCTGCACTAACGGTATTAATTTCAATTATAGTTACTTTTTTACTTATTGTATTAAATTCAGCAGTTTCAATCTATTTATTGTATTTCTTTAAATGTTGTTTTATACTCAAACTAACCCTATAAGCCTTCCTTCGTTGCCTTTATCATTATATTGTATTTCTCCGTGTGACTTGCGGAGCACAAGTTTGTACTCACCTTTCTATCTCCACACAGAGGAAGACGACTTCGACTGCGGTGAAGATTCGGACGAGTAGGCCGCGTCTTACTGTTGATTGCTTGTGGGCAGGCTCAGTAGGCTTCCTCCGCTTTGGTGTTTTTCTTTCGCTGCTTATATTTAATTTTGGCTTATGTGCCATTGATGTAAATGTTGGCCATTAGACCCATATTCAGTTAAATAAAGTTTGTCATTATGCATGATATTTGTCTTTGTTATCACTGTGTGCACTAGCTGATCCTGGACTAGTGCGATTAACACAGAGGATCCTGGAGTTGCCGCTCCGGGTTCCGACAATTCATCACGGATCGGGTGGCTACAGCACCGGGTTCAAATAGTGACAAGTTGGGTTTTACTATTTACAATGGTGTCGATGTTTTAATATTGATTTTACGAATGATTTGTTTGGATTCAGGGATTCTCTCAATAGACCTAGAGTATGCACATGCAGAGCAAAGACATGGGAATCTTTATCTTGGTTCGGATCGAAAATAATAACCCTACGTCATGTGTAATTGCTAATCACCAGAAAAAGAATTACAACAGAGAATCATGCGAATGGCTAGCCTCCTCCCCTTCTCTCTTTGACGTTAACATTTATATGGCCAGTGAAGTGATGGCCATTGTGCCACGCCAGAAGATGCCTCAATGCTTTGGATGATAACTGCCTGATGAAAGTTACTGTTACAGAAACATAAAAAGCTATTCACCATGTAGCGGTTGTTGTGAGAGAGAGATTGTGTGTGGTTAGTAGATAAACGCATGTTCTAACCACCTTGTCAGATGAACTGACAATGTAGTTCATCGTTGTAGACAGGTTGGATAGAGATAGATTTGTCATGGGAATTCCTGCAACCAAAGAGTGGTCACAGTAAGACTTACGACTGCGTGGTCTTAGAAGGACTTATGACCAGAGGAGTAGGCGCTGTAGGACTTACGACTATTTGGTCGTAGAAGGACTTACGACCAAGTGGGTAGTTGCAGTAAGACTTATGACTACATGGTCGTAGAAGGATTTATGACCAAGGGATAGTTATAGTAAATCTTACGACTATGTGGTCGTCGTAGAAGAGCTTACGATTATATGGTCGTAGAAGAGCTTACGACCATCTTGCCATATTTACCTTTTATCGATAAGAAGTATATTCAAGGAAAATAATGATGTAATAATTTGAGGATTATTCTATCCTCATCATCTAGCTCCCAACTTCAAGTGAAGATAACTTATTTGACTAAGTATGGTCGTAGATAAAAAGTGGTTAAAAGCAAAGCCCTTTTGACCCTTATCGACTAGGAATTGGTTTGGTCGATTTGGTAATTTTACTTGAGTTGTGAAGATAGATAGACATCAGATAGAGGAAATGTGATTGATTTCCCCCGACCTGTCCATTCAATTAGTTCCCAAAGCGAATGTTTGGTTCCTGGGAGAAGTATCCAACACATTGGTTATAAAGACTTACCGGGGGTAAATTTTGGTTTTTTTACTTTCCCCATTTGCTCCAATTTGTTCGGGCTCTCTGCCTCCAATCAATTTCTATAATCTTTCTCAACTCACACAAATCCCTTCTAATCACCCGAAAGAATGACGAAGTCTTCATCAACCTAGGTTGAATCAGAGATGGATTATACCAAGATGAAGGCATTAGAGACTGCAGAGAAGATCCAGTTGCAGTGATTTGTCAGATGGATTGAAGTCGTTGGGCAACGCTGGCCATCTAGACAAATCGGAGAATTTCCAGTGTTCCAGGCATATTGTTCTGCTGCGCAACTTTGGTAAAAGCTTGTTATTTGTCAGAACATTGTTCTACTAAGTAGGTAAATAATAATCCGTACGCTTTTGTGTGATTATCCTCGGGATAACGACACGGGGTGCCACACATTGAAAAAATGATTCTATAAGCAACAAGTAATAAACTCCAAAACACAAATAAAATTCTTTTATAATAACAAATGTACAGGTCAACGTTATAAAATATTTTGTAAGTAGTTAGTTTAAGGTTAAACGCAGGACAATAGGCTCTACTTCGCTATTTATATCTGTGCATGTGTGAATTGGAAATTGATGCATGAGACTGGTCAGCTGGTTAGGCATGACCAGTACAAACCGGCTCTAAAACAGTGCAAGACATACATACTAGAAGAAACTGCCACAGAAGGATCATGACATGTACTTCTACAAAGCTTTGCCGAAGACCTAGCAACTTTCCCTTCTCAGCTTTAGCAAAAATCAACTTTTGCTTATTCAGTGAGGAGGCCGAATTCCTGTAAGTTGAACAATTAATAATGAAAACAGCCCTCCAAAAATAGATTTGCTTGTTCACATTAAGACGATGATACTCACTTTCTTCCAACAATGACTCGAACAGCATCATGCATTATATTACGTGCCAGAGCCTCAATTGAGTCAGGCAGTGTGGTACTGAACAAAGATCGAATTATTGAAGGATTCGAGCAGGCTTCAACAATTGAATCAATCACATCAACAAATCCAAGGTACTCCACCCTGCAAAAGGTAGTTATGTGTTATTGACTCATTGATCAATTATGCTGTACAGCGTTGAAAGAAACTGATTTAGCAAAACGCAATTCATGGTTCCTCTGTAAATCGCATGAGGACATAAGGGTAAGCTGATCTTATTAGGTTTTGATTCTTAAACAAATTGAGTAGGAATGAACAAAACACAGGCTTTCTAGTATTTCTTTATAAATGAAACACTTAACAGGCACAGTTTTTCTGAATAATATGTCATTCAAAAGTCTCGAGAAAGGAAAACCTCACCGCTGGCACTTGCTTGACTTCCAGCTGCTCCCGAGCCCAAAGATGGAATCCTTGTAGCACCAGGAACCTACCCAGGGTCACCAATTGTTGCTTTCAACCACGGATCCTCTGACCACTGTGTGCCCTGGAATCTCCGACCGCTCCTCCGCTTGGAATCTCCGACCGCCTTGTAATCGAAAGAAACTTCGACCGTACCGCTTCAAGTCCTGAGCAACACCACTCAGATGATGTCCGATGCTCTCAAGCCACTCAGACACCGTCCAATGCTCCTAAGCCACTCGGACGCTATCCGATGCTCTCAACCACTCGGACGCCGTTCGATCTCCGTAGCTACCTGTACACCGTCCGATCTCTGTAGCCACTCGGACACCATCCGATCTCCATCGACTTCACACTCAAAGTCGAACCTCGACCGTCCACCTGACTTCATAGTCGTACCCAAAACCACCTGAGTACTCGATAGTCCTCTGTTCTCCGAGTATGGCTGCGACAACTTGATAATGACTAAACCCGCCATGAACAGTAAAACCCATGATGAATAGTACCTAAACCCGTTACTATTCACAAAACCCTAAAACACATATATACATCCATTTTGATCATCTTGAGCCCGTCTACGCCATTTCCAACAGATGATATTCCGACTCCAAACCTAATATCGTCCATACCCGCGGCCATCATAGAAATCCATATAACACCTATATAGTCGTTTTGACCATCTTGGACCCATTAACCCAATTCCAACAACAATCAACCAAAGCAGCCAAGCCACGCACCACCTAAACCCTGACCACCCAAACCTATTTTATTTCTATCTTTTTGCTTATTTATTTGTATTTTGTTCCCAGCTTGCATTCTGCAAAGCAATAACTTATTTGAATTCGGTTTTTTTGCGCTAGTATTCAGACCACACGAGTTGGTCAACAGAAGAACTACAAGAGCAAGTCAAGAAGTCAGTAAGCAAGCACTGAAGCCTACAGAAAAGACAAAGACATCAAAGGCAAGTAACATGTTTTTGATCATATTGAACCTACATTCCTTTAATTACTTATTTATTCGTATTTTCATTATGTTATTTGCGTACTGTTATTTCTTGTACAACAAATGTTTAGAATGACATGATTTAGTTATGACCTACCACCTGAAAAAACCCTGTTAATTTGATAGCCATATTTACCTTGACAAAACCTAGTAGTATTAAATATGGTATTTAATAATCATGGTAGATCATGAACTTAACTATTTTATACTGCTAAGAGATTTGGCATTTTGCCCGTAGAGTTTTTAAAAGTCGTTCTAGGATAAGGAGATATACGGATGGGCACTGAAACAAGAGTTTGTAGATGGAAGTTGCCTCGGTAAAAATATAAGGACTAGAACCTTATGTCAAGTAAACGACATAATGATTACTCAACCACAAGTGTTGATTCATCAAATCTAGTTTAGTAGCTGCTCAAGTTTGATTGAATATATACAACGGATGGAGGGAGATTGAGGGAGACTTGTGGTATGGAAACGGTAAAACCATACTTAACAACGGTAGATCTGAATCAAATCGAGCGAGGCTGTGGGCCACTCGAGTTTGTTGGGAAACAACACCTGCTGGGTAGAGGCTATATAAAGAATTGACCAGTGAAAAGCCTTATTTTCTTAGCTCTGTTGCGGGAGTTAAGAAATCTTGTGGGTAGATTGGACAGCTCTGCAGAGTCATTATTAATGATATTCGAATACATCGTGCTTCTGGTGAATGAAGCTGTATTTAATAGGTGATTCCAACAACGAAGTATAAGTAGATTTGGAAATGATTTGGAAATATTGAGTCTAGTAGTCAAGTTTTGAAACCCTAAATACTTAATAAGTTATTATTTTTCATGCTTAAAAATGTTTACAAATAAAGTTTGCATCCACAAATACTTAGTAAAACCCATATATCATTATCCCTTGGAAATCCTGGCAAGTAATTATATAGCATTTTCCCATATGACTTGTTGAATATGGTTAGCTATACTTAGTCTTGCTTTATTTTTCCCTACCACAGAGATCAGGAGATGAAAGAATGTTGCAAGTATTCATGTTAGGGTTACAAGCACACTCAAGCATTCCTATGGGAGATTTCTTCAGTTCTTCTGATTGTTAGTTAAGTTTTGGGTTTGGATACCCATTAAAATTTCTAAAGTTGACAGTTAGGTCTTATTTTAATCTAATTAGCCATTTTTAAATACTTGTAAGTAGGCATGATGCTCCTTCTATCTGCAACTGAACTCCTGGGCTATTGCGAGACGTATGATAGCCTTGTTCCCACAACGAGGGCGTTACAGAGCACGCTTCAACGAAATCCCACCTTTGTTATTCGCAATACAATTTGTGCTTCATTCATATTCGCAATTTCAGATTGCCTTCGTCTTATTCTTGCTAGTTCTTCGATTGCTCGCAGGGATTGAACTTCGTGTTCAGGTTGATCGCGCCTCCAGCGAGATCAATAACACTTCGGAGTTGGTTCAGCGATTGCTAAGGCGCAAGCGTCGTCGTACGGTTGTAGTCGGATCGTGAGGGTCACCTCCACCAAAATCGAAAGTTATCCATCTCATCGAAAGATCGGGCACCTCGTCTTCATCAAGTGGCACGATCCGACTACAACCGTACGACGACGCTTGCGCCTTAGCAATCGCTGAACCAACTCCGAAGTGTTATTGATCTCGCTGGAGGCGCGATCAACCTGAACACGAAGTTCAATCCCTGCGAGCAATCGAAGAACTAGCAAGAATAAGACGAAGGCAATCTGAAATTGCGAATATGAATGAAGCACAAATTGTATTGCGAATAACAAAGGTGGGATTCCGAAGATGTCTTGACAGGTGGTCAACCGACACAACTGAAGAACAAAGTTTGCACAATGGCTAAACCTAAATTCAACGAAATCCAAGTCTTAGCAACGAAGGCGGCGGCTCCTTTATAGGGAGAACGACCAGGGGGGGCGTCCAAGGGCACGCCCTAGGGTTACAAGGCCCATGGGCCCAAGTGGAGGTGGCGCAGCACCCTTTTTGACTCGGACTCAGAAAACAACGTGGAGTAATTTGATGATTACGGCCGGCTCAGATGGAATTTGAAGCTGAGGTCGGATCCGTTGGAAAATAGACTTCCTAAGCTTTCCATGAAGTACAAGAACGTCCCAATCGGAGTCCGTATGAGGAAGTTATGCCCGTTATTTGAACTTGGTACCAACGCAGCAGTCCGAATCTTATTCCAGAACGTGTCCAACTCGAATTCTTGTTTGGCTTGGCCCCAAAGTGACGTGGTGAACTCCATTATTCCATCCAGGCATGTCCATGACTCCACGTCCTTCTCCTTCATCCTTTCCCAGGTTCCTAAGCACAATTAAATCACTTGCATTAGGTAGCGGTCTATTCTCCGTAATATATGAACCTAGGAATGAATTCACCTGGTAATTAAGTTGACGAGCACGAGCTCGAGTGAGTGGTCCTTGCAACCATTGCTGTGGCTGAGTTGTATCCATGGAAGGGATGTCCTCATCATCCTCCCCTTCTTGCATTTGAGTCGTCCTCGACTCAAACTCGTCCTCTTCTCCCAAGTAGGGCTTTAAATCTGCAACGTTAAAAGTGGGACTCACAGCAAAATCTGCAGGCAGTTGAAGCTTGTATGCATTATCATTAATCTTTTCTAACACCTTGAAAGGACCATCAGCTCTTGGCATCAATTTCGATTTTCTCAATTCAGGGAACCTATCTTTTCTTAAATGCAACCAAACAAGATCCCCAGGTTCAAAAGTTAAACATTTCCTCCCCTGACTACCAGCAAGTTTATATTTAGCATTCATGCGTTCTATATTCTCCTTAGTTGTCTCATGCATTTTTAAAATCAATTCAGCACGCTGTTTAGCATCAGGGTTCAATTTCTCCGAAGATGGAAGAAGCATTAAATCAATAGGAGCACGAGGCACAAAACCATAAACAACTTCAAAAGGGCACATCTTTGTAGTAGAATGCAATGAACGATTGTAAGCAAACTCAACATGAGGCAAGCATTCTTCCCACATTTTCAAATTCTTTTTCAACACAGCCCTAAGCATGGTAGATAAAGTTCTATTCACAACCTCAGTTTGTCCATCAGTTTGGGGATGACAAGTAGTAGAAAATAACAGCTTAGTCCCCAATTTAGCCCATAGAGTTCTCCAAAAATGGCTAAGGAATTTAGTATCACGATCTGAAACTATAGTATTGGGCACACCATGCAAGCGAATAACTTCACGAAAGAATAAATCAGCAATATGGGTAGCATCATCGCTCTTATGACATGGTATAAAATGGGCCATCTTAGAAAATCTATCAACAACCACAAATATACTATCCCTCCCCTTCTTGGTCCTAGGCAATCCTAAAACAAAGTCCATCGAAATATCTTCCCACGGAACGCTAGGAACGGGTAAAGGCATATATAAACCATGAGGATTAAGTCGTGACTTAGCTCTTTGACATGTAGTGCAGCGAGCAACGTAGCGCTCGACGTCCCGTCTCATTTTTGGCCAAAAGAAATGATCAGCAAGTATGTCCTCCGTTTTCTTCACACCGAAATGTCCCATCAACCCGCCTCCATGTGCTTCCTGTAACAACAACAGACGAACGGAACCAGCAGGAATGCACAACTTGTTGGCTCTAAACACAAACCCATCATTAATGACAAACTTATTCCACATTTTCCCTTCTTGACAATTCAACAGGATTTCCGCAAAATCAGCATCGTGCACATATTGCTCTTTAATAGTCTCTAATCCAAAAATTTTGAAGTCAAGTTGTGATAGCATGGAATATCTCCTAGACAAAGCATCAGCAATAACATTCTCCTTTCCCTTCTTGTGTTTTATGACATAAGGAAAAGACTCAATAAATTCAACCCACTTTGCATGTCTACGGTTCAGTTTACCTTGACTTCGAATATGCTTTAAAGATTCATGATCAGAATGTATAACAAATTCTTTGGGCCATAAATAATGTTGCCAAGTTTCTAAGGTTCGAAAAAGTGCATATAACTCCTTATCATAAGTAGAATAATTCAAACTAGGCCCACTCAATTTCTCACTAAAGTATGCTACAGGTTTGCCTTCTTGCAACAACACACCACCAATTCCAATTCCGCTAGCATCACATTCTAGTTCAAAAGTCTTATTGAAATCAGGAAGTTGGAGTAGGGGTGCATGTGTTAACTTATCTTTCAATGTGGTGAAGGCGTTCTCCTGTGGGGTGCTCCAAACAAATGGCACGCCCTTCTTGGTAAGCTCATTCAATGGTGCGGCGATGGTGCTGAAATCCTTCACGAAGCGGCGGTAGAACCCAGCAAGTCCTAAAAAACTCCGCACCCGTGTGACCGTGTTAGGAGTCGGCCAACTCTGGATTGCTTCCACCTTGGCTTGATCAACTTCAATTCCCTGTGGAGTAACAACATAGCCAAGAAACGCAACTCGATCGGTGCAAAAGGTGCACTTCTCAAGGTTACCAAATAGGCGTGCATCACGTAAAGCATTAAAGACAGCACGTAAATGGTCAAGATGTTCCTCTAATGATTTGCTATATATCAATATATCATCAAAATAAACCACCACAAATTTACCAATGAAAGCACGCAAAACCTCGTTCATTAGTCTCATGAAGGTACTAGGTGCATTAGTTAAACCAAACGGCATTACTAACCACTCATATAACCCAAACTTAGTTTTAAATGCCGTTTTCCATTCATCGCCTAATTTCATGCGGATTTGATGATAACCACTACGCAAATCAACCTTGGAAAAGACAACAGAGCCACTCAATTCATCAAGCATATCATCTAACCTAGGAATAGGATGACGATACCTAATGGTAATGTTATTGATTGCTCTACAATCCACACACATGCGCCATGACCCATCTTTCTTTGGTACTAAAATGACCGGAACAGCACAAGGACTAAGGGATTCGCGCACATACCCTTTATCAAGCAACTCTTGAACTTGGCGCTGAATTTCTTTAGTTTCTTCTGGATTGGTCCTGTATGGTGCGCGGTTGGGCAAAGATGCACCAGGAATTAAATCAATTTGATGCTCAATCCCACGAAGTGGTGGCAGCCCCGATGGTATGTCCTTTGGAAAGACATCTTGGTACTCCTGCAAAATGTTAGTGACAGCAGGTGGCAAAGAAGGAGGGATATCCTCAAAAGAAAACAAAGCTTCTTTGCAAACTAATGCATAGCAAACAGAATCACTAGCATTCAGCTCAGTCATGTCAGATTTGGTAGCAAGGAAACAAGCACCTTTCAATTTAATTTCTTTATTCTTCGCATGAACAGATTTAGGTTCTTTCTTTTTGTGTTGCTCAAGTTCTTTTGCTACAATCTGATTTTCGCTCTCAGCATTCTCTCGGCTTTTCTCTCTACTAGCTCTAGCAAGATCATCTTTAACAATTTGTTCATGAGTCATAGGATGCAGCACAATTTTCTTTCCATTAAACATGAGAGAATATTGATTATTCCTACCATGATGCACACAATCAGTATCATATTGCCAAGGTCTTCCTAATAACAATGAACAAGCTTGCATAGGAACAACGTCGCAATCAACATAATCATGGTATGAACCCATAGAAAAGTGTACTCTCACCATCCGTGTTACCTTTAACTTACCACTGTTGTTGAACCACTGAATATGGTATGGGTGGGGATGAGGTTTGGTTGGCAAAGCAAGCTTCTCCACCATATCCATACTCGCCAAATTGTTGCAACTCCCACCATCAACAATTATGCGAATCGAGCGTTCCTTGATAACGCCCTTGATTTGGAACAAATTATGGCGCTGATTTTGCTCGGCATGAGACACTTGAGCACTTAGTACGCGTTGCACTATAATGCTCAAATACTTGTCGGCATCTTCGGCGCCAACATGCTCCTCCTCACGGTCAGATCCATCATCATGTCCTGCAGGGTCATTTGCAAGCATAGCATATGTTTCATCATCAAAATCACTAGCAGAGGAATACCCACCATCATCGCGTATAATCAATACACGCTTGCTTGGACAGTCCCGCATCATGTGTCCAAAGCCTTTGCAACGATGGCATTGAATGTCTCTCGTTCGTCCTGTCGAAGCAACCGAAGAGGATGTTTTTGCAGAAAGTTGTGGTGCTGATTTGGGTGCTTCGGAAACTCGTGGCGCCGAATTTGACGTAGTAGAGCGCTGCCTGTTGTTGGAGGGTAATGGCGGGGGCGCCACAGTGGATGAGGCAGAAGGTGTGCGCGTCCATGAATTGGTGCGACCTGCAGAAGAGTTAAATTGCGTCCTCACCTGGCGTCCCTGCAATTCGCGTTCAGCTTTGCAAGCAAGATGAAACAATCTAGTCATGGAGTTGTAATCTTTGTAATCAAGAATGTCCTGAATTTCACGATTCAACCCTCCCAAAAACCTAGCCATTGATGCCTCCTCATTCTCAACTAACCCACAGCGCAACATACCAATTTGTAATTCCTGATAGTATTCTTCCACAGACTTTGCACCTTGTTGTAAGCGTTGCAGTTTATTTAACAAATCACGAGCATAATATGAGGGAACAAAACGATGGCGCATAAGCAATTTTAAAGCCTCCCACGTGTTAGGTATGTTATTGGGATGTTGACGGCAATGTTCTTTCCACCAAATAGAAGCAAAGTCGGTAAATTCACTAGTGGCAGCCCTAACTCGTCTATTCTCAGGAAAATCATGGCAAGCAAATTTTTGATCAACAGTTAATTCCCAATCAAGATATCCATCAGGATCATATTTACCATTAAAAGAGGGCATAGTGAATTTAACCTTAGCAAAAGCGTCATCGTGGTCACGTACCTCACGTCGTGGGAGTTCTCTTCGCATACCTTGTTGGTTAAAACGCAATGGTCGATGAAGTCGATCGTTGTTGTGGTTAGCCCTGCCATCTGCCTCGGAATCACCCACATCGTCGAATTCATCTTGTCCCTCTACCATCACAGCAGGGGGAACAACAGCCGAAGCTTGGGCAATCTCCTCAAGGCGCGCCATAATATCTGCCAAAGAATTGTTAGTGATACCTTGTGCTTTCTCCATCGCAGCAAGCGTTGCGTTTGTCTGAATCTGGGCGCCCTCGAGTTGAGCAAGTCGCTCATTTGTGACTCTAACATCCTCCTCAAGGCCCTCCGTACGACGATTCATTTCGCGTGTGAAATGTTGTATGATTCCCTTCGTACGAGGACTATGAGATGAGTTCTGATCTGAAAACTCTCCAGAACCTGCCATTGTTAGCAAAAATACAAGAATATGTCCCTAACAAGTACTAGGGTATGGTGGTTCAAAAGTCGCTCGTCTCAAACCTTCTATCGAATTCTTACCAATTCTTACCAAGCCACAGGGTGATCGGCAACCAGCGATGACAATATATCTGCGAAGATTGGATGGAGCGATTGCCAGGTGAAGCTCAGCCTGTACGGTGTAGGAAAGGTGTAGCTGGGAAGGCTCAAGTTTGGTAGCAAGGAGTAGCAATAATCAATTCAGAAAATGCAAGCTGAAAAATCGTTCAACGCCGGTTGGTGCTGGCCCTAGGCTAGACCGTACTAGAGACGCGAGCCTAGAACACAAACGAGTACACCGCGCAGAAAGACAACTAGATGGCACTGCACACGGAGTTCTGGAGCTTGAAAAAGGATGCCGTCTGCACGGGGAACCTTAGAATCACTTGTAGAAGGGCTCTGTCAATTTTGAGCAAATTCTGAGAAACTTGATTTTTCCTCGGTTTGCGGGCCCGTTTTGAGGGCCTAAACGACGTTTTTTGGGGTCGAAGCTGCCGCGTATGTGCCTGGTAGCTTACGCGGCTCTGAAATCTCCAGTTTTTCCAGACTTCTTTTTTTCACTCTATCTTCTCAAAAGCTTTCCAACGGATCAAGAATCGCCTCAATCGGAGGTCGTATGCAAAAGTTAGCTGTTTCTCTCTCCTCTTTTTTTTTACCGCGGCTCTTTTAAATGCGGCTGCCTGTTTCTTCTTTTCTCTTTTGTTTTTTTTTCACACAACGCGGTTGAAACCTACTCCGAAACCAACTCTGAGATCGTGGCCTACTCCGAAACCAACTAGGGCAAAGCTTCCCTAGAAACCGAGTCCAACTCCAAGTCCTACTCCGAGTCCAACTCCAAGTCCTACTCCGAGTCCAACTCCAAGTCCTACTCCGAGTCCAACTCCAAGTCCTACTCCGAGTCCAACTCCGAGTCCAACTCCAAGTCCTACTCCGAGTCCAACTCCGAGTCCAACTCCAAGTCCTCCTCCTTTCCTTCCCTCACCGTGGCAGTTCGGATCTAACCGCAGCGGTGAGACCAAACGTGAACAGAACTCGAAACTCTAATGGAACTAGACACTAAGACCAGCAAAGGACACGACGATGCAACCGAAAGTTCAACAATGCAATGTACTGAAAAGAAAAATTGCGAGGCTAAGACTGGTTTGGACAGATTGATCTACTGCTATTTTTTTTTTGGTTTTTTTTTGTGTACTCTAGGTAAGGAATAGCAATCTAATCTATGGTAAACTGGAAATTCTCACCGAGCAACCTGGCGCTCTGATACCACTTGATGAAGACGAGGTGCCCGATCTTTCGATGAGATGGATAACTTTCGATTTTGGTGGAGGTGACCCTCACGATCCGACTACAACCGTACGACGACGCTTGCGCCTTAGCAATCGCTGAACCAACTCCGAAGTGTTATTGATCTCGCTGGAGGCGCGATCAACCTGAACACGAAGTTCAATCCCTGCGAGCAATCGAAGAACTAGCAAGAATAAGACGAAGGCAATCTGAAATTGCGAATATGAATGAAGCACAAATTGTATTGCGAATAACAAAGGTGGGATTCCGAAGATGTCTTGACAGGTGGTCAACCGACACAACTGAAGAACAAAGTTTGCACAATGGCTAAACCTAAATTCAACGAAATCCAAGTCTTAGCAACGAAGGCGGCGGCTCCTTTATAGGGAGAACGACCAGGGGGGGCGTCCAAGGGCACGCCCTAGGGTTACAAGGCCCATGGGCCCAAGTGGAGGTGGCGCAGCACCCTTTTTGACTCGGACTCAGAAAACAACGTGGAGTAATTTGATGATTACGGCCGGCTCAGATGGAATTTGAAGCTGAGGTCGGATCCGTTGGAAAATAGACTTCCTAAGCTTTCCATGAAGTACAAGAACGTCCCAATCGGAGTCCGTATGAGGAAGTTATGCCCGTTATTTGAACTTGGTACCAACGCAGCAGTCCGAATCTGATTCCAGAACGTGTCCAACTCGAATTCTTGTTTGGCTTGGCCCCAAAGTGACGTGGTGAACTCCATTATTCCATCCAGGCATGTCCATGACTCCACGTCCTTCTCCTTCATCCTTTCCTAGGTTCCTAAGCACAATTAAATCACTTGCATTAGGTAGCGGTCTATTCTCCGTAATATATGAACCTAGGAATGAATTCACCTGGTAATTAAGTTGACGAGCACGAGCTCGAGTGAGTGGTCCTTGCAACCATTGCTGTGGCTGAGTTGTATCCATGGAAGGGATGACCCCTATGGATACAACCATATTTGCTATGCTTGTTGTTCCAATTACAAGAGCTCCTACGCATCACTTAAATTATAAGGTGAGCTCGTTTCAAAAAGGTTTTACTTTGCGTGATAAAGAACATATGATATTACATAATGAGAGTTTGTTGCGTTTGTTATTATGTACCGAGATTTATGATGAAGATCATGCAATACGTGAGGCTACACATATGCTAAAACCGAGGACGGTTTTCTATCAAGAAGGGGAGGATGATGTGACCACGCCACAAACACATACGACAATCGCGCCCAATATCAAGATTGAACTAAAGGTGAATTCGTTTCTTCAGCCTTCATATGTTACTGAGAATAGACCGCTACCTAATGCAAGTGATTTAATTGTGCTTAGGAATTTGGGAAAGGATGAAGGAAAGGGACATGGAGTCCTGGACATGCATGGAAGGAATCAGACTCGGACTGCTGCAATGGTGCAAGTTTAAACGGACGTAACTTTCTCATACGGACTCCGTTTGGGACGTTCTTGGACTTCATGGAAAGCTTATCAAGTCTACTTTCTAAAGGATTCAACCCCATCTTCAAATTCTATCCGAGACAGCCGCAATCATCAAAAGAGTCCGTGTTGGTCACGTACTGGAATCAGATTCGGACTCCTGCAATGGTGCAAGTTGAAACGAACGTAACTTTCTCATACAGACTCCGTTTGGGACGTTCTTGTACTTCATGGAAAGCTTATGAAGTCTACTTTCCAACGGATCCAACCTCATCTTCAAATTCCATACGAGCCGGCTGCAATCATAAAAACAATCCACGTTGGTTTTTGAGTCCGAGTCAAAAGGGTGCTGCGCCACCACCAATTGGGCCCATGGGCCTTGTAACCCTAGAGCATGCACTTTGGACGCCCCTCCTGGTTGTTCTCCCTATAAAGGAGCCGCCGCCTCCGTTGCTAAGACTTGGATTTTGTTGAGTTTAGGTTTAGCTATTATGCAAACTTCTGTTCTTCAGTTGTGTCGGACGACCACCTGTCAAGACAGCCTTCGGAATCCCACCTTTTGATCTTCATATCAATATTTGCAATTTCAGATTGCTTGTTATCTTGTTCTTGCGTGTTCTTCGGTTGCATGCAGGAATAGACCTTCGTGGTCAGGTCAACCGCGTTCTTGGCACGGTTGATAACAACTTGGAGTGTGGTTCAGCGATTGCTAAGGCGCAAGCGACGTCGTTCGGTTGTAGTCGGATCGCAAGGGTCGCCTCCGCCAAAATCGATAGTTATCATCCTATCGGAAGATCGGGACCCCATCGCCTTTCATCAGTTGGTATCAGAGCTTCAGTTGACCGGTAGGAACTCTGTGTATCCCTAGTTAGTAGATTGATTTTTATTTTCCATAGTCCAGAAAAATTGCCCCACAAAAAGAGTTAATTTCCGCTGTCCAAACCCCGTTGTGCCTTTCAATCTGTTAGTTTTGGTTTGCTAAATTGAATTTGTGTCCGTTTTAGCTTTGTCTAGTTGCTGGTCATATCCTTGATTCCATAAAAAAATCCCAACAAAAAAAATCCCCACCCCAAACCCTAATTTCCAATTTCGGCTGATCTGTCCTTTCTCTGCAGCCGCCACCAAAAACGCCATATCTTTTGATTCCGAGATTATTTTTGAGTGAGACCACCGCCATTAGATTCAAAAATTTATCATCCATCTATCTGTAAAATTTCACGTGTTTACAGCAAGGCAGTTAAAAGATATCTGCGGTGCAAGTTGTCCCAAATTTCCGGACTGAATCTGTAACAGTCTGCGCTTGTGATTTTTGTGCGATTTTATCTGTCGGTTTATAGAATATGGCCTCAAAACAAAAGTTGTATAAAAAGCCGTCAGGAAACACATAAAAAAAGAATCATTGAAAAAAAGGCAACTGACAAAAAGTTACGGCCAAAATACCGACGTGCTGTCCAGTGGGCAGAAATCTGCTTTCTCAGAATTGGGTCAATCCTTGTGCTTTTCAATTCCAGATTGCATTCTATTGAATTATCTTGTGCTCATCACTCCTATACATTGTTACACACTTGTTTTGGTCTTCTCCTATCCTTGTTTGATCAGCAACATAGGCTAAGTGCTAGATACGAACTATAATTCAATTCTGTGCAATTTCTGAAATTAATTGATTGTTCTCCATTGCTACATATCTAGCCTTCCAAGCTACACCTTTTACTAACCGAGCAGATCACGTCGAACCGACCCTTGCAATCGCTATACACATCACTTGAGTCAAGTTATCACGAACCAGCCACCGGTTACACCACCTGTTTTGAATTGGTAAGAACTTGTAAGAGCTTGGTAAGAGTTTGAGAGATGTGTGACTTGTGAAGCTCCACCTCCTAGTAGTTTATAGGGACTTACATAATTTTTGTGTATTTCCTTGTTTTCTACTAACCATGACAGGTTCAAGATCACATTGTAGCAATTTTTGTGAGACCAACAACTTGTTGGATCGTATTAATAAGACCCTCACCACCATCAACAACAGAATTGAGGGCTCCAATGATCGCGACCGTTGTCGACTTCGACATAATCGACAAGGTACAGGTAGGTTAACAAGAGAGGTATGTGATGATGATGCCAAGTTTACAATTCCTCCATTTGCTGGTAGATATGACCCTGAAGCTTATCTTGAATGGGAAATACAATTAGATCAAAATTTTCTGTGCTATGATTTTCCTGATGATAAAAGAGTTAGGGCTGCTACTAGTGAATTCACTGATTTCGCATTATTTTGGTGGAGGAAACAATGTAGACTACCACATGTACCTAAAACTTGGAATGCTTTGAAACGAATCATGAGATCTACATTTGTTCCTTCATATTATTCACGTGACTTGTTAAAAAGATTGCAACGTTTAGAACAAGGTAGGAAAACTGTAAGTGAATACTATGAAGAATTGAAAGCTCTTTTGTTGCGTTGTGATTTAGAGGAACATGTAGAAGGTATAGAGAATAGATTCTTAGGTGGGCTTAATCAAGAAATTAAGAACATTCTCGTCCACAAAGAATATAATTCTCTCTATGATTTGTTTATACTTGCTTGTAAGGTTGAAAGTCAAATTGAGAAAGAATTGAGAATAGTTGATAATAGGACACATGAGAGCAAACCTGTGGTTGTGCCTTTTTCTGTAACTAACAATTTGCAGCAAGTTGAAAACCATGCTGAAGAGAAGAATGAGTTACTTGAGCTACCAACTCCATTACTTGAGAAGGAAGATGAGGAGATGGATGTACCTACATCATCTGAGGGGAGCCAAAAAGATAAAGATCATGGTGCTATCATCACTCACGGTGAGTATGCTTGTGAAGAACAACAATTATGTACTGTTCATGCTATTTTAGAGCAAAACTTAGTGGAAAACAATTCTGACACGCCCATATTTCAAGTAGAGAATTTACACTGCATTGATTTGAGTATTGAGAATGAGTTTAGTGCACCTTGTCAAAAAATAATTGAATTGCCTGCTGTTTTGAGTGATTCATGTGATGAATTAATCACATACAATGATCATGTGGCTTTGGTTAGACATAAAGAAGTTTTAACTAGAATTTCTCCTGCCAATTCATTGTGTTACATCATGTTGGATCTTCCTATGAAATTGTCACATGCTTTGGAGAAAGTTGCTGAACTTACATGTTCAAAATTCTTGTTTAGTGCCTACACCCCTGGGTATAAGTTTAATTTGATTGGAGATTATGGTATAGGAAATCAATTTCTTGTATATCGAATATGCATAACTTGTGACCACATGGATGAATTGCAGCTTGTTGTTTTGAACAACTCTTGTATGCTCAATCTTGTTCATTATGAAAGAAAAATAAATTTTAGTGATCATTCAATGCCTATGTGTTCTTCTCTTATTGAACCATCTAACATTGGCAATCTGAATAATGAAATTGATGTATGGAAGAACTTGCAAATATTTTCACCCTTACTAGATGAATTTGCTATTGCTCAATTGAAATCTGATTATATGGATAAACTTTGTTTGATTCCAAAAGTTGTAGCTTTGCCTGTATGTGCCACCACAACAAGTTTACAACTTCAAAGATTTGAATTGCATAAATGCTTCACTTACATTTGCAAAACAAGTTGCGATAATTACTGTGTGAGAAATTTTGATTTGTTCATTAACATATATGATTACTTTTGGGTTAATAATACAATGAGCTTTTATGATTGCTGCTGTGTTATAACATTAATTGTGCAACAACGAATAACTGTTAAAACGGATGACATATACATATACCATGCATACACCTTGGCTTCTTTGTTACCATACTTTCAGTTTATCAAAAGCCGAGGACGGCTTTGTTTTCAAGAAGGGGAGGATGATGAGGACACGACCCCTATGGATACAACCATATTTGCTATGCTTGTTGTTCCAATTACAAGAGCTCCTACGCATCACTTAAATTATAAGGTGAGCTCGTTTCAAAAAGGTTTTACTTTGCGTGATAAAGAACATATGATATTACATAATGAGAGTTTGTTGCGTTTGTTATTATGTACCGAGATTTATGATGAAGATCATGCAATACGTGAGGCTACACATATGCTAAAACCGAGGACGGTTTTCTATCAAGAAGGGGAGGATGATGTGACCACGCCACAAACACATACGACAATCGCGCCCAATATCAAGATTGAACTAAAGGTGAATTCGTTTCTTCAGCCTTCATATGTTACTGAGAATAGACCGCTACCTAATGCAAGTGATTTAATTGTGCTTAGGAATTTGGGAAAGGATGAAGGAAAGGGACATGGAGTCCTGGACATGCATGGAAGGAATCAGACTCGGACTGCTGCAATGGTGCAAGTTTAAACGGACGTAACTTTCTCATACGGACTCCGTTTGGGACGTTCTTGGACTTCATGGAAAGCTTATCAAGTCTACTTTTTAAAGGATTCAACCCCATCTTCAAATTCTATCCGAGACAGCCGCAATCATCAAAAGAGTCCGTGTTGGTCACGTACTGGAATCAGATTCGGACTCCTGCAATGGTGCAAGTTGAAACGAACGTAACTTTCTCATACAGACTCCGTTTGGAACGTTCTTGTACTTCATGGAAAGCTTATGAAGTCTACTTTCCAACGGATCCAACCTCATCTTCAAATTCCATACGAGCCGGCTGCAATCATAAAAACAATCCACGTTGGTTTTTGAGTCCGAGTCAAAAGGGTGCTGCGCCACCACCAATTGGGCCCATGGGCCTTGTAACCCTAGAGCATGCACTTTGGACGCCCCTCCTGGTTGTTCTCCCTATAAAGGAGCCGCCGCCTCCGTTGCTAAGACTTGGATTTTGTTGAGTTTAGGTTTAGCTATTATGCAAACTTCTGTTCTTCAGTTGTGTCGGACGACCACCTGTCAAGACAGCCTTCGGAATCCCACCTTTTGATCTTCATATCAATATTTGCAATTTCAGATTGCTTGTTATCTTGTTCTTGCGTGTTCTTCGGTTGCATGCAGGAATAGACCTTCGTGGTCAGGTCAACCGCGTTCTTGGCACGGTTGATAACAACTTGGAGTGTGGTTCAGCGATTGCTAAGGCGCAAGCGACGTCGTTCGGTTGTAGTCGGATCGCAAGGGTCGCCTCCGCCAAAATCGATAGTTATCATCCTATCGGAAGATCGGGACCCCATCGCCTTTCATCAGAGTGGGTGCTCAGCTACCGGTGGCTTGTCGAGATGATGAGCAGCAAGTGCGACCTCGGCGAGCACATCGCGAGTAGTAGAGATCGTGCCGAAAGACTCGAGCATTTCATTAGCCTGTGTACATGTAATCTGTGAGTATAAATAAGAGGGGGAAAAATGAAAATTTGTGGATGGATTGGCATAGCGCAAAAGCTCTTATGTGTCTTGAGTTGATCAGAGGTGTTTGTGTGTTTTCGACCACCATGTGTGCTCGTTTTTTCTGTCCCTGGGCCAACAATGACAACCACTCTGACCTTGCCCTCAACGAGATGGGCCTTCACATCATGAAGAAGCTCGCTCGCGAGCACAGTAATGTTGGATTTGCCTCACGTGGTCGTGAGCTTCAAGTACTCGTAAGACTTCATGTGGTTGTAAGCTTCGAGTACTCGTAAAACTCTGCCTCATGTGTCGTGAACTTCGAGTACTCATATGACTTCCTCGGCTGCCTTGAGTGAACTCAAGGAAGCCTTCAACTGCTACAGCACTCGGAAGACTTCAACTGCTACAGTGCTTTGCCTGCTTGGATGAACAGTCCATAGGGCTGGCAATGCAGATGATAATGCTTGCTACTCATCAAGGGTACATGGAAATCTTTGGGAAGTCAGGTTTAGCAGACAAACATTGCAAGGTGTTGAGGAACCGTCGCTGGTGACCAGTCCGAGCGATTCTTCTGCTTAGAACAAGAATGAATCAATCATAGAATCACAGAAGAATAAATTGAACACAGAGAGGTAGAGAGAACTCCTGGTCTTTCTTTATTGCTTTCAATTGCATCAGGTGTACATGATTGGCAGGTATAAGTCTTTATTTATAGCCTACGGTGGGGTGCACATATTAGGTTCAGGTTTCTCAACACAAGGAAGCTAGTGGAGATTGTTAAAGAGCACAGGACCCCCAAGGTGAAGGTTCCAAGGATGAGGAGGTTCGCCATCGAGCTGGTCGTCACGATAATGAGAGGCAACGGCGAGCTCGTCCTGTTCTTCAGGAGCCTGGAGCTGGAGGAGCTCAGGAGCGTCGTGAGGTCAACGTCGGAGCTCGAGAACTTCCATCATGTTCTCCGGGAGCATCAGGCTGAGCAAGCACGGCTCGACCCTGTCCTCGCTTGTAGATGATGTAATGGAGATTATGCAAGGCGTGCAGGATGGCTAGCAATGACCGCAAGGATGTGCGTTTAAACGATTTCCAAGTCTAAAATGACTTCAATATTTGTTATTGTTTGTATCACGTGCTGCGATGAATCTAATTGTCAATTCAGAATCAATCTACTTGTCAATTCACTAAACTATAAATAACAAAGTATATGCATATGCTCATCTCAGGTTTTAGTCAACAAATTGATGGATATGCCGGGCATTCAAACAGGGAAACTGGAGCCAACGTGTTATCTCAAAAATGTTATGGTTACAATACCACTCTCAATCTTCATCAGCTAAATTGGAGATGGGGTCCCTCTTAACCCTGTGCTTCTTGCGCTTGAGCTTAGGCAATGCCATTATCCAGGAAGGAACTTCACAGCCTGAAGATATCAGCACGTTAGCGATGTTCCGCAAAAATAGCCTCCCCAGATCTACCTGCTCTTCCAGATCGTCCTATATAGAACGAGAAAAGAGATTTAGAATCTTATCGCAGTGCGTGCGTGCAGGTGGGGGTGTCCGGGCTCAGTCAAAGCTGGATATCTTTCTTACCTATTCTGTGAATATAGGCAGCAGCCAACTCTGGAAAATCATAGTTGATCACACAGTTAACACCTTTGAAATCCATTCCCCGGGCAATAACTTCCGTTGCTATCAGTACCCAGGTCTTTCCAGCTCTCAGGTTGTCAACAGCATCTTGACACCGTAGTAACGAAATAGAAATTGAGCCAGTGAGCCCGACATCAACAATATTATACCAATGAAAACCAAAATAACACAAACCTTTATCAACAACTAATAATAATATTATGCAAAAGTAATACCTGCTCCTCACTAAGGTCTGCATGAATTACATCAGCTCTAATGTCGTCAAATGCCAGTTCTTTGTAAAGCTCTTTTGAGTTTTGACCTCTCTTTGCTTTGAACAAAGATCAATACTGGAGGATTCAGAGACTACCACTGAAAAAATGATTCTATCAGCAACAAGTAATAAACTCCAAAGCACAAATAAAATCCTTTTATAATAACAAATGTACAGTTCAACGTTATAATAAATTTTGTAAGTAGTTAGTTTAAGGCTAAACGCAGCACAATAGGCTCAGCTTTGCTATTTATATCTGTGCATGTGTGAATTGGGAATTGATGCATTAGACTGTGGTCAGCTGGTTAGGCATGACCAGTACAAACCAGCTCTAAAACAGTGCAAGACATATTAGAAGAAACTGGCAGAGAAGGATCATGACATACTTCTGCTAAGCTTTGGTGAAGAGCTAGCAACTTTCCCTTCTCAGTTCCAGCAAAAATCAACTTTTCCTTAATCAGTGAGGAGGCTCAATTCCTGTAAGTTGAACAATTAATAATGAAAACAGCCCTCCAAAAATAGATCTATTTGTTCACCTTAAGATGGCGATACTCACTTTCTTCCCACAATGACTCGAACAGCATCATGCACTATAGTACATGCAAGAGCCTCAATTGAGTCAGGCAGTGTCGCACTGAACAAAGATCGAATTATTGAAGGATTCGAGCAGGCTTCAACAATTGAATCGATCACCTTAACAAATCCATGTTCAAAAATTTTATCAGGTTCATCCAAGACAAGGTACTCCACCTGCAAAAGGCAGTTCTGTGTTATTGACTTATTGTTGAATTATGCTGTACAGTGCTGAAAGAAACTGATTTAGCAAAATGCAATTCATGGTTCCTCTGTAAATCACATGAGGACATAGGTGAGGTGAAACTCAACATAAGGGTAAGCTAAATTGATCTTATTAGGTTTTGATTCTTAAACAAATTGAGTAGGAATGAACAAAACACAGGCTTTCTAGTATTTCTTAATAAATAAAACACTTAACAGGCGCAGTTTTTCTGAATAACATATGACGGAAATTTGTATTCTAGTACAAGTTATCATTTCATAACTGAAATACCACTGCATAACCATGCAAGCATCTAGTGTGCCAATGAAAATGTTAGAAATTGGGACCCCAGGTTGCAATTATGATCAAACATAAGAAAAATCACAATGTATTAGGAGCGTGTATTAAAACATTGCTAATGTGGGTGGAACCAACAGTGCCATGGTGGTGAAGAACTGAACAACAAAACATTTGAGCTATGATCGCATACCTACTTAAGTCAAGGTCTCATTTTTGTGTAGCATGGTCCAAACGAAGCGTGGTGGAAACAAGGATGTCGCAGTGCATATCTTTGACATTCCCAGATTTTGATCGATCTTTGGTCATTAGCTTAATATAGAGCTTCCTTCCCTTTGCCAGCTTCTTGCACTCTCTCATAGTTTGTACTGCCAATTCCCTTGTCGGGCAGAGAATAATAGCTTTAACACCTCCTTTGGACCCTGTCTATTAGAACAATATTCATCATAAAGCATGCCCAAACAATCTGAACAACACAATACCGTGAAGACAAATACCTTAATTATCATAAGCATTGGGAGCAAGAAACTCAATGTCTTGCCAGAGCCTGTAGGTGCACATGCAAAACATTCCCTACCCTGAAGCAAGCAATGTGAGATAAATCGACTAAAAAATGAATTTCCATGGCAAGGGGACTAAAATCCAAAACAGAGTTCAACATCACTCACCGAAAGAAGAATGGGAATGGCCTGCCTTTGGATTGGTGTAGGTTCTTGAAACCCAAGCTTTGATAAGTTCCCAACCAAAAAGGAATCTCTGCCATACCTAGTGCACAAATAAAGTAGCTTAACAACCCCAAATGATTACATAATAACCTGTGGTTTGATGTAGCGCAGAATGTACACAGTACACCTACAATAAGTAATTTAGCATGTCTGGGCTATTGAATTATTCGAAATGCTTAACCTTGAAACCAGTTCTTCAAAACTCTCAATTGGTGCTGGAACATTTTGCCCCGAAATGTGGATATCTGATATGGCTAGATTCTTGGCTTTATTCATCTAATTGATCATGACTCTCACCAGGAGATGAGCCTGATCCCCTCCCAGGAGGCGCAGATCATAACAACTCTTCTCCCCCCTCTAATTCCCCAAAGGGTTACAGATAAAGCCATAGAGGCTAACTAATCCCTACAATTACTCTTATCTTTCCTTTTATTCCTCTTAACTTCCCAAACTAAGCTCCATGCAGAAAAACTATTCAAAGACTTAACAAACTTGCCAACTCATGTTGTGGGCGCTGGATTGGACTTCTTGCGGCGAGTATATGTTTTGCCGACAAAAGCGTCCACAACACTACCCCCGTCCTGGAGAAACAGCTCATCCTCGAGCTGGAAATTTGGATGAGTTTCTCTGAAAGACTCCAGAGCCTCCCAGGTTGCTTCAGTAGCTGGCCGGCCGACCCAGCGAACGAGCAACTCCCATTGGCCACGATTGAGGCGGGCGCGGATGATGGACTCCGGTGTTGGTATTACACGGCCACGTGATATAGGTGGGAGAGGCACCAACGCAGAAGGAGGAGGGCCAACAAACTGCTTGAGGAATGCAACATGGAAAACATCATGTATCTTTGCCTTGGGTGGCAGCTGGAGCCGATAAGCCACTGGACCCACGCGCTCCACAATCTGATAGGGTCCATAGTAGCGAGGTGAAAGCTTGCCGCCGGATTTGGAGGTGATGCCTGCGGCAGTGCGGTGATGAAGACGGAGCCATACCCAGTCGCCCGCGCTGAACTGGATGTCGCGATGACCCGCGTCATAGGACAATTTCATGTTGTTCTGAGCCTGCAGCAGCCGCTCGCGTATATCTGCCAGAAATGCGTCCTGCTCAGTGAGTTGTTTGTCCAGGGCGGCGACGCGCGCCACGCCAGGTTGATAGCTCGCCATTGTCGGTGGTGCCCGGCCATAGACCACCTGAAACGGAGTTGTTTGGAGCGCCGTCTGGTAGGACGTGTTGTAGCAGAACTCGGCCCAGGGTAGCCAACGCAGCCAACTGCGAGGCCGGTCGCCAGCAAGACACCGGAGGTAGACGCCCAACACCCTGTTCGTTACCTCGGATTGGCCGTCGGTCTGCGGATGAAACGCAGAACTGAGGCGTAGTTCCACGCCGGACAGAGCGAATAATTCTGTCCAGAATGTGCTGGTGAAGACGGGGTCGCGGTCGCTGACGATAGAACAAGGTATGCCATGGAGCCGGACTATGTGGTCGAAGAAGACGCGTGCCACTGAAGTTGCCGTGTAGGGATGTCCAAGGGCGATGAAGTGTGCGTATTTGGAGAAACGGTCCACCACGGTGAGCACTACTGATTTTCCGCCCACCTTGGGAAAACCTTCCACAAAGTCCATGGCGATGTCTGCCCAAACCGAGCGCGGAACCTCAAGCGGTTGGAGGAGCCCAGCGGGATGAAGATGCTTGGTTTTGTTCTGCTGGCAGACAGTACATCCCTGCACAAAGTCACGGACAAGTCGATTGGCGTGAGGGTTGTAGAAAGATGCCCGCAGTCGATGAAGCGTCTTCTGGACGCCTTCGTGCCCGGCGCCATGGGCCGTGGCAAGGATCTGTGGCCACAGTGTCGAAGAATCGGGTACGTAGATGTGGCCACGGTGGAGAACGAAGCCATCGACCACGGTCCAGGAAGCGCCGGCGACTCCTTGTTCCACTTCGGCGCGTTTGGCCAGGAGCTCCGGCAAGTGTTCGGCCTCCCGCCGAAAATCGTCGAATAGCGCCAAGTCAGGTTGAGAGATGGCGCATGTAGAGACAGCTGCGGTCTCCTCGTCCCGGCGAGACAGCGCGTCGACGACCGTATTCAAGCGCCCTGGCCTGAACTCCACCGAAAAGTCATCCGAAGAGGCGACTCACCCACGTGTGCTGCGGAATGGTGGAGAGCCGCTGGTCGAGGAGGTACTTGAGGGCGAAATGGTCCGTGCGCACGGTGAAGGAGCGCCCCCACAGGTATGGACGCCAGTGGCGCACCGCCTTCACCAGACCTATGAGCTCACGCTCATAGGCTGCCAATTTGGCATGTTGCGGTGCGATGACCCAGCTGAAGAAAGCGATGGGACCGGCGCCCTGGTGGAGGACGACGCCGAACCCAGAGCCGGAGGCGTCGCAGTCGACGGTGAATCCCTTGGAGAAATCCGGAAGTTGGAGAGCAGGGCCGGACGTCAAGGCTGCCTTTAATGCCAGGAAGGCGTCTGAGGCTGCTTGGGACCAGCAGAACGCGTCTTTCTTCAGGAGCGCTGTCAATGGTGCGGCGATGGCGCCATAGTTGCTGATGATGCGGCGATAGTAGCCCGTGAGGCCGAGGAAGCCCCGTAGCGCCTTGATAGTCCGGGGTTGAGGCCATTGTTGGACGGCCTCCACCTTGGTTGGGTCCATGGCCACTCCGGCCACCGAGATGACGTGACCCAAATACGCCACAGAACGCTCGGCGAAGGAGCACTTGGAGCATTTGAGGACAAGCTTGTGAGCGCGGAGGGTGGTGAAGACCGTGCGCACATGACGCAAGTGGTCCGACCAGGTGGAACTGTAAAACAAGATGTCGTCAAAGAAAACAAGTACCGAGCGGCGGAGGAAAGGCTGAAGGACCTCGTTCATCAATGCCTGGAATGTTGAGGGCGCGTTGGAGAGGCCAAAGGGCATCACGACGAACTCGAAGTGTCCATGATGTGTGCGGAATGCCGTTTTGTCAATGTCCTCTGGGTGCATGCGGACCTGATGGTACCCACTGCGGAGGTCCAGCTTGGTGAAGAAGGTGGCGCCCTTAAGCTCGTCGAGGAGCTCATCGACAACCGGAATGGGAAAGACGTAGCGCACAGTCTTGGCGTTGAGTGCGCGGTAGTCGACGCAGAAGCGCCAGCTCTCGTCTTTCTTGCGCACCAGGAGGATGGGAGCGGAGAACGCCGATGTGCTAGGCCTGATGATGCCTTGGGTCAGCATGTCGGCGCACTGCTTCTCGATCTCGTCCTTGAGCAGCTGGAGGTAACGGTAGAGCCGCACTGCGATTGGTGGAGTACCGGGCAGCAGTGTGATGCGATGATCCAGGTGGCGTGGAGGTGGCAGCCCGGTTGGTTCCGCGAAGATGTCGGAGAACTCGGCCAGGAGCAGGGACAGTAAGTCCAGGCGCTCCATGGCGTGGAGCTGGAGCGCGGTTGGGGCATCCAGTCCGCGCCACTTAACGCGGTGAGCGCCACGCCGGAATGCCATGGACTGGCGCTCAAAATACCAGAGAATGGGTCCCAGCGTCCTAAGCCACTGGCATCCGAGGACCAGCTCGTAGTCATCGAGGGGAAGGACGTAAAGGTCGAGGCAGAACTGCTCCTCGCCGATGGTCACGGCCACCTGCTTGCAGATCCCATCGGAGGGGACGCGGTCGCCGTTGGCGACGCCCACCGTCAGGCCAGGTCGCGGCTCCGGTTCCAGTCCAAGGCGGCGCGCTGTCGAGGATGCCACAAAAGAATGAGTGGAGCCGGAGTCCACCAAGGCACGCAGCCGCTCCGGACCGAGAGTGATCGGCAGATGCATGGTGGCCACCGTTGCGATGCCGGTGAGGGCGTGGAGGCAAATTTCGACGTCGGTGTCGGATGATGAGTCATCTGCCCCCGCGCCGTCGACCGGAGCATCATCAGCCAACTCCATCAGGTACAGACCCTTCATCGAACAAGACTTGTGATGATCCCTGGTGAACTTCTCCGGGCAGTTGAAGCAGAGTCCGTCCGCCCTGCGCTGGGTCATCTCTTGCGGTGTGAGCCTCTTGAAGCGAGCGCCCGCCGGCGGCGCGGCCTTCGTTGGGGCCGGCGGAGTGTAAATCGGCGCCCTGGCGGTCGGAATCGGTGTGCGCGGCGTGGGCGCCGCCGTTGATGCCTGGCGCTGCGTCGGTGTAGGTCGAGGAGGCACGCGGGTGGTGCTGATGTCGTCGTCGTCGTCCATGTCCAAGCGACGTTCGAAGGCGCGCGCGAGACCCATGGCGTCGTCGAGGGTCGCCGGACACTGAAGCTCCACATCGGTCTGGAGAGGGTTGCGGAGGCCAGCGGTGAAGATATCGATCTGTTGCTCCTCCGTGATGTTCTTGCACCGGGCCAACAGGGGCAAAAATTTGGCTTGATACTCCTCCACGATGCCGGTGCGGCGGAGCTTCATGAGGGCGCCGAGGGCGTTGCTGCGCAAAGGAGGACCGAAACGACGTTGCACTCTTTCGACAAACTCCGGCCAGGTTGGCGCGCCGCGGTTCTGCTCCAGGCGGTAGTACCAATCTTGGGCGGCGTCTTCCATGTAGAAGGAGGCGAGCCAAACCTTCTCCTCCGATGGTGTGCGTTGCTGACGGAAGAATTGTTCCGCCTTGTGGAGCCAGACCACCGGATCCGTAGCGCCATCATTGCGGGGAAAGCGAAGTTTGTGGGCGGCCTGGTGGGGAAAAGACGGCGGCTCCATGGGAAGGACTTCCTTCTTGCCGCCGCGGTCGGAGCCCTCCGCCTCTATCTTGTCTGACTGCAGGCGGTTGACGGCGACGGAAAGGCGGCTCTGTTCGCCCTTGAGGGTGGTGATCTCCGACTTGATGGATGTGAACTCGGCGAAGATCTTATCCATGGAGTCCCGGAAATCGGCGGAGGTGAGGGAGTCGCCCATGATCAGGCGCAAGATCAGAAGTCAGGCGCAGGATCAGAAGTCTGATACCAAAGATGATATGGCTAGATTCTTGGCTTTATTCATCTAATTGATCATGACTCTCACCAGGAGATGAGCCTGATCCCCTCCCAGGAGGCGCAGATCATAACAACTCTTCTCCCCCACTAATTCCCCAAAGGGTTACAGATAAATAGCCATAGAGGCTAACTAATCCCTACAATTACTCTTATCTTTCCTTTTATTCCTCTTAACTTCCCAAACTAAGCTCCATGCAGAAAAACTATTCAAAGACTTAACAAACTTGCCAACTCATGTTGTGGGCGCTGGATTGGACTTCTTGCGGCGAGTATATGTTTTGCCGACAAAAGCGTCCACAACAATATCAAATCTCTTCCGAAGAATGGCAGCTCTCTGGAACCAATCAAAAAGATCAAATTCCGGCCATTGAGAGGTTGCAATTGCGAATATAACACATCTTAACATCAAGCTGTAACACCATTTTCAATCCAAGCAAGAGGTTGAGGAATCATAACAAACCTCCTAATTTCCCTCATCAAATTTTTATATATGCAAGCTTTTTGCAAAACAACGCATCGTGGTCACAATTTCAGCTCAACGGAATTTGCACACATGCTTTCCAAACAACAAACAATGAATCAAGATTACGAGCATCAGTGCATTGGAAAACGCCGTTACCTCGATTTCGCTCTCAGCTTCCTTCCGAGTCCTCGTCCTTTGCAGCCTCCACCTTGGCAGAATCGTCCACAGCTTTCTACGCTTCCAATCCCAAGCGGTGGTCAGATTTAGCACAGTTTGTCACGCGAATACCAAATTTAGCCCCCGAATCATCGTAATTCCATTTGTAGCCCCCTCCCCGAACGCGGGACTACACGAGTGCGTCACGTGTGCAGTGGTGCGGTCGGGAGTGTATGACTCAAACCGTGCGGTTGTGGACCGTATGACTCAAACCGTGGTCGTAAGCGTGATCCGTGGTCATGAGCGTGGTCGTAAACCATGGCTTACAACCAGCTTATACGACCACGACCACGCCTTATATGACCAGTACATGGTTTGAGTTATGTGCTCCTGTCCGCACCACTGCAGATGTGTCACGCTCTGGGAGGGGGATACAAATGGAATTACGGTGATCAGGGACTAAATTTGGAATTCACGTGACAAACAGTGCTAAATCAGACCAAAGTTCTCCAATCCCTTGAACACACTGAACCCCTCGACGACATCTGCAGAGCACAGTGGACAGAACCAAATTACCAACACAGGCGTTCGAAGCAGCGACGTTTTGAGGCGAACCAACCGTAAGTGAAACCTCACCGGATGAGAAGGCGCCACTTCGCAATGCTTCTTCTTATCCTTCTTCGCCTTGGTCTTGCTCTTGCGCTTCCACTTCTTCTCCAGGGGCGGCGCGGTAGCATCGGGGGTGGAGGGAGCCGGGCCCTGCCGAAAGCAGGCGAAGTCGGCAGCGAAGCGCTTGCGGTCGAAGTGGGTGCCGGCGAAGAGCACCGATGAGAGCTTCGCCTTTTCCATGGTTTGTTGGGTTGGTGGGCACCGCCGCCGCTGAGAACCTTCTCCTCTAAAAACCCTAGCATGGTCCCACCCGCAGCGAAAGAACTGGCTGAGTTCACCGGGCCCCACATGTAAACGACCGAGCTCGCTCTCTGCATGCCACGTGGGCCACCAGCGCCGACCTGAACCGTACATATCTGCGATCCAATTCCAACAGCCTGGATCGGGTCGCGAAGAAAATTCACGATCCAACTCCGTCGGTTCTCATGGGGCCCACCTCCCAGTGACAGCACCGTGAATCCCACGCCCAGGTGTCTGCACAGCATATCATATAGGGATCCCACTTGTCAGATAATGTTCCTATATGACAGATCTGGCCAACCAATTAGTTGACCAAGCCCCACATATAAGCGACGGAGCTCGCCCTCCTGTGCCACGTCAGCCACCAATGTCGACCTGAGCCGCAGGAAAATTCGTGATCTACCGCCATTGGTTCTCATGGGGTGGCCCACACCTCAATGACGACACCTATGCTCCCACGCCCGTGTGTTTGCGCAACATATACAGTGGAGGACCCACTTTTTAGGGAATGCCCATACGATAGCTTGGGCCCACCGTTAAGTTGATCGGGTCCCATATGTAAGCAAGCGATAGAGCACACCCTCCCATGCCACGTGGGCCACAAGGCGGCCTTGAACCATGAATAGTCTTTATAATCCAATTTCAACGGTCCGGATCTGATCACAAATAAAATTCACGATCCAAATCCATCTATTCCCATAGGCCACACCCACAGTGAACCCCGCGCCGTGAAAATTCACAACTCCCCCCATCTCTTCCCCAACCAATCTACCCTTCCTTTCCCGTACGCCAAAATTTGTGGTTCACCTATTGAATCCGTGCAATATGTTGATCCCGTGGGGCGAAGTCGGGTGCTGCCTCAGTGTCGCGGCACTGTGTCTCCTCGGGAGGAGCAGCAGAAGGTGCAAATTTTTTCTCTCTTTTTCGACAATTTTTGGGGGATTTTATGGTGCTGATTGATGATCTGTTCATTAGAAATGCGGAGGTTCTACGATCGGTGGTGAGGGCTGGCAGCATGAAGGATTTGGGTGTGGGTTAGTGTTTGTTCCATGTTGTTGGTTATTATCTGTTAAATACATGCTTAAATATCTGGATTCCATAGTAGTAGTAAACTAGGCTGTGGTGATTTGGCTGTACCATAGATAAATCATCTAACTTTTGAGAAAAAATATGCTTTGAGCTAATTTTTAGGGTGATTTTTGGGTTAGATTAGTGCTATCAATAATTAGATTAGCACTGGGGTGTTGTTATTCTGTTTTATTCGCTGGTCAATTTGTACCTAGTTTGCATTGGCCGGTGTAGAGACCCGAATATGCAAATCCAGACTCTCCTGTGTATTCTGCACTAGTCCAGAATCACGCTAGTGCACACAGTATAAACAAAGATAAATATCATGCACATCATGATATTCTAAGGAAAATCCAAATCATATTGATAATTATCAGAGTACGACCTTATGGCCAAGCTTACAATTATTAACCTGAAGGGCTTAAAGAAACTAGCAGCGGAAAGCCAAAAATAAGCGTAGTAGTCATTCGACATGCCCACAGGCAATCGACTGGGGAGCGAAGTCCTAATCCGCGAAGTCTTCAAAGTATCCTCCTTCTAGTAGCTCCTGCTGATCTGGTCCTTCTTCCTCAACTGAGCAAATATGGATAAAACCGTGAGTACATAGAGTACTCAGCAAGTCGTTTGTAACAAAGATGCAATATAGTATGCAAGGCTTACCAATGGATGGCTGAAAGGTTAATTTTGCAGAAAGCAACAATTTAAAGTAAATACAATAAATAGATTGGAAAGCGAACTTCAAAAATGATAATAAATAAGTAATCAAAGGAATTGAGACAAACCCCAAGTAAACTGGCCATTCACTCCAATGAATCATCCACAAACCAAGATTCACATAATGAACCACCAGTGAACTACCCATTCACTAACTCAACCAAGACTTTAAGAAAACTCTACCCCTCGTGTGAAATCACCGAGCATTGTCCATGACCGAGGACACGGCTATTCGAATAGTTTTACACTCTGCAGAGGTTGTACAACTTTACCCACAAGACATGATCATCCCGGATTGCCACGCGAGTTACACACTTCCTTAGGTGTGCGGCGAGGAGATCATGACAAGGCCTTTACAATGTTCAATCTCAACCCAGTTCCACCTCGCTAAGGTTTCGCCGTCGAGTAGGCTACCACCTAGTCGATACTTGCCCCCTCCTGCGCCAGTGCAGATCCATGGCTCCGACCACACCACACTCATCCCAATGACGGAACCGAAATTGAAACATCCCAAATTAATTAGCCAGGTCCATCCCATACTGGACATGTGGTTGTACGGTAAGGCTCAGATCAATGGCGCACAAAGTTAAGTCCTTAAGTATTACCCAGGCGAAGCATTCACATCCCAATGTGCAACCTGCACCCCCTTACTGCACGATCATTCGCCTGAGTGAAAAACCAATTTTGTATAACCAACACCAATGACACTACCCGTGTCATGGTACTCAAATTTTACAACTGTGGCTGACCACCACGTTCCAGTATATCATTAAGTCAAGATTAATTAACACATGTGATGATAAATCCATCGTGCTAGTAATAAGCATGGCTAAGAAAACTAAACGTACACCCAATGTGACAACTAGTATTGCATCACTAGATAATTACCCATCCTATGGTGACAATGGTATCATGGTATTCAAATTGTCAAGGAGGAAGTAATCAATTAGGTCATTAACTACCAATACAAGGGTTTCATAATAAAGTAGCAATGCATGATAATTTAAAAAAATAATACATAATAGATTTGAAAACTGGGTTCAACATGATCAAAGGACACGACTTGCCTTGGCCTTGCTCAGTTGATGAATCCTGCTCTTCAAATCCTGCCTCTGCTCCCTCGAACACGTGATCTAACGAGAGAGAAAACACACCGAAAAGACAAAATAAATTCAAATAAAAATTCAAATGAACTCCAAAAACTTTCAAACCTGAACCAAAAGGTAGAGCTCAATTTTAGATAAATTTAGGAAAAAGAATCGGGTCAATCGGAGCTAGGACGAGGGAGAACGGGCTCTTGGAAAAAAATAAATCAACAGAAATTCGGGGAATTGGAAAAAGGCACTGTGCTGTGGATCGGGTGTACGGGAGAATGGGTCTACGGTGGACTCGGCGCACGGTGGTCCCGATCCACGGGAAGGCGAAGGGACGCGGGGTGTGCGAGGCGCGAGGCGTCGCGGGCGCGGGCGGCCGGGCGGCGGGGGGTCCAGGTGGCGGCGGCGGCTGGCCGGCGGGGTGTCCGGGACGGCGGCGGGGCTCACCGACGATGACGACGACGGCGGCGACGGTGGCGGAGACGGCGGAAACGGGAGATGAACACGGCGGCGACGGGAGGCGACTACGGCGGCGAGACGACGTCGTCGGCGCAGACGGCGGCTCCGGCGGCGGGGCGCGAGGCGCTCGGAGGCTAGCGGCGGCGAGGGCGGCCGCTGCGGGACGAGGAGGACCCCGGGGGGTCGGCCCCTTTTATACCCGAGCGGCGGAGAGTCCACGGCGGACACGGGGGCGGAGTCCGGCTGGGTCACGCGTGGGGCGGCGGCGGAAAAGGAAGGCGGCGGCGGAGCGTCCTGCTCGGAGACGGAGGCGGAGTCCGGGTCGGGGATGATTCCGACAGGCGGGCCCCACCTGCCAGTGGCACCGGGCGGCGAACGACCGAGATGCAGGGCGCGGGCGCGGGGAGGCCTCCAATGGTCGACGCGTGGCGCACATCGAGCGGAGGGGCGCGGGCGCGGGCCGGGCATGGATGCGTGCCGCGTGGCACGGGGGCGGGGCAGGCCGGGCGGGCGGCTGGACTGGGCCGGATCGGTGGGTTTCGGCCCACCGGCCGGTTTAGGATTTTCTTTTCTTTTTCATTTTCCAGAAATTCATTTAAAGACTTTTGAGCTCTAGAAAATATCAAATAAATCCAGAAAAATCCAATAAAATTCCAGAAAATTCCTTGAGACTCAAGGAACTCAAATAAAACATTTTTGGCAAATGTGCATGTTCAGATTAATCATATTAAATCCTTTTAATTAATAAAAATTCCAATTAAGCTTTTATTAATTCCAGAAAAATACAAATGGTGAATTTTATTTTAAAAGCTTCAAAAAGGCTCTGAAAATCAGGATGTTACAAGGGGGCACGGTTATTTGGTTCTATTCACTGATAAAGTTGTACCTGGTTTGAACTTTGGGCATTTTTGGCCCTCTACAAGACAGCAATCTCAGAAGTAGCCCTGGGTGTACGCAATGCCATTTCTGGCCTCCTCCCTGAGCGTGGGACTCCATCCGGCCGACGCGTGCATAGTCTCGCGCCCCGGCACCACAGCACTCGAGTCATACGGTCTGGGAGCGCATGATACCCCCGCATCGCGCTACCGTGGTCGAATACGGCAGTGGTCAAGCAAGTCGGTGGTCAAACGGGTAATGGTCAAATATGGGTGTGGTCGAAAGCGGTTGTGGTTGAAAGCAGAGGTGGTCGAAAGCGGTTGCGGTCGAAAGTGGTGGTGGTGAAAAGCAGTTGCGATTGAAAGTGGAGGTGGTCTATCATGGGTGTGGTTGAAAGCGACGGTGGTCAAAAAAAGTTGTGGTCGAAAGCGGTAGCGGTCGAAAGCCGAGGTGGTCGAGGGAGGCAGTGCTCGAAGGCGACTGTGGTTGAACAACTGTGGTTAGAACGGCTGTGGTCGATGTGGGTGTATTATACGCTCCCGGACCGCATGACTCAGGTGCTGTGGTGCTGGGGCGTGGGACTACGCATGCGTCGATCAGCTAGAGTCCCGCGCTCGAGGAGGGTTCTAGAAATGGCAATGCATGCACTCAAGGGCTACTTCTGATATTGCTGTGCTGCACAGGGCCAAAAATATCCAGGTCTCCAGGACTCACTGAGGTGCCCTGATTGTCATTGTACGATTTTCCACTTAGAATAAGAGTTTGGCTACCCACTTCGATATGCTTAGTTAGTTGTTATGCGGTGTGTTGTGGGGGTGTCCAACCCCTCGGGCCTTAGGAGTGGCTAGCGGGCCTTAGAACAAACTCAATAGCACAATGTCATATGTACAAAGGAATGTACCGATTTACCCTTGCCCTTTTGTAATTATGGAGGGGTAGCATTCATGTATATAAACCCCAAAGGGGTAAGAGATAGTCAGTCCCACTCACTTTTCCTACACACGGGCTCTCTCACTATGTGGTGGTCTTTAGCTAGTCCATATCCTCTATGGAGAAGGGTACCAAGTACCCACTATTGTGGCTCATGCCACAACATGGTGATTCTTTCTTCTTGTAGATACATAAGTAGATCTTAGTGTCAGCACTGTCTCCAGAGCAGTATATTTGTCTCATGGCACATGTGCAAAATCCAAGAGTTATAACTTTATAAAGTTGGAATTGATATGGTAATCAAGGCAGCATATCTAGTGCTAATGCCCATTTGGGTGCTAACATGCTAACAAATGCTTAGGACCATCGGATCCCAGTTGGACGGTCATGATCCAGGCGGGTCGAAACCACCGGATGACATGCTTATTTGCAAGAAACTCCCCGCCGCTCCTTTGCCTTTAGTCACAATTCACAAAGCGTTTGCTCCTCCCTCCCGGGCGTCGCCCCTCCCCAAGCGCCTCCCCGAGCTCCTTCCCGAGCGCCACCCCTTCTCGAGCTCCTCCCCGACGCCTACCCCCCGACTCCCTTCCTGATGCCACCGCCTTCGACCACCCTCGACGCCGCCCCTCCGACCTCCCACAACACCGCCCCCCCCCCCCCCCCCCCCCGCCCGCCTCCCCGGCGCTTCCCCTGGCGCTGCCCCCTCCAGCCTCCCTTTGCGCCGCTTGTCGCACCCCCGCCTCCCCCAGCGTTGCCCCCTAGTCTCCCCCGGTGCTGCCCTATCCGACCACCCCCAATGCCTCCCCCTCCCCTTTGGCGGCTGGCACCTCCCCGACCACGGCAGCTTCGACCAAACGCCATGGTTGAAGCTGCCGTGATCAAAATCACTGTGGTCGAAACCTCCATGGTCGAAGCCAACATGGTTGAAACCACTGTGGTCGAAGCCAACGTGGTCGAAACCATTGTGGTCGAAGCGATGTGGTCGAAATCGCCGTGGTCGAAGCCGCCATGGTCAAAATCACCATGGTGTCAAAGTAGTGTGTGGTCAGGAAGGGGAAGACATGGATGGAGGGGGCGGCGCTAGGGGAAGCCGAGGAGGGAGCTGGGTGAGGCCAGAGGGGTGGTATTGGGGAAGGCTGGGGTGGCACCAAGGGAGGCCGAAGGGGCTAGAGAGAGGCTGGTGGGCGACGCCGGTGGTGGAGGGAGGCCGACAGCGGTGGTGGGGCAGCGCTTGGGGAGGATGGGGAGGGCGACGCTGGGGATAGATGCAAGGATATGGAGGTGAGTGACCAGGACGAGGGAGGGTGCCGCCGATGGTCGGGAGACCAGCGGGTCGGAGGGAGCTCTCCCGCGGTGACACCTTCGACAGGGAAGAAGGGGATGATCGAAGGACATTTTCGCGATTGCAATCAACCAAGCGTGGGTGTAAATGCAAAATGCATAAGTGAGGAGCAACCTTCCACCCGTAGGAATCATGATTGTTCACTCTAGATCGAACGTCCAACATTTGCATTAGCATGTTAGCACCCAAATGGGCATTAGCACTAGATATGCTCTCAGTAATCAAAGTCCAGCATTTGCTTAAGATATGGTAAAAAATTAGAACTATATTGTCAATGTGCCTTAGACAAAAGTTAGAACTGTAGAAAAATCTCAGAGTTCTAATTTTATCAAGTTGGACTTTATATGTGCATTTTGTATAGAAATAATCATTTATCATTCTCAGTTAAATACATCAAAATACTACTTTTTTGACACGTCTGCACTGTCTTCAATAGCTGCTATCTTGGACATTGCAAGTAAAGTCATGCCACTTGTAGTGGCAATCTCTAGGAGGAGAAATTTTATTATGTCACGGTTGCACAGCACAGTTTGTGTCACGATCAAATCGGAAAGCAACACGTGGAAAGGTGATACTGTAGTAGTACCAATGTTCTAAATAGCGGGCTAAGCCCCTTAGCGGCTGCCTCTCCCAAAGGCTAAGAAAGGCTATAGCGGGCTATAGCGGACAGCTTCCAATCGGTGGGTATCGTGATGATTTGGGCCTGTGCGTGATTTGGGCCGAGGAAAATGAAAGCCCACGCAGAAACTTGCCCTAGCGGCGCTAAATGAACCTCCATTTAGCGGTAATAGCGCGCTATTAGCCGCTAATAGCGGAAAAATTCGTTTAGCGCCAAATATGGCATAGCTTAGCGTCTGACCTCCCCAATCGCTATAGCCCGCTAAAGCTGCCGCTAAATCCCGCTATTTAGAACATTGAGTAGTACTGTAGATTGTACGGGAATGTAATTTGTAAAACCTCCTATAGTGCAGTTGAACAAAAAATAATTTTTAATAGCTGCTTACTAGTCACAAGCCATGGTTGGGAGCAGGGTCGTAAGCTATAAGCCGTGGTCATGAGTATGGTCGTATAAGCCGTGGTCTAGAGCGTAGTCGTAAGTTGTAAGCCGTGGTCGTATGTCGACTTACAACCATGGCTTGCGACAGGTATTAAAAATTACATTCATGTACAATCTACAGTATTGCTACAATATTACCTTTCCATGTGTTACTTTCCGATTCGGTCATGACACAAACCATGCTATGCAACTGTGACACAATAAAATTTTTCCTCTGGGAGAGTTGGTTCAGACACACCACTTATATGCCAACAGAGTGGCATGAGAGGTGTAATAGTTGAGGAAATGATAGGTACTGATCTCATTGCTATGTTATGTTTTCTATGAGTAGATGGGTTTGTTGTTAGTAACTGAAGCTGTGGCTATGACTACTGTATCTACGACCATTGTGCTACAACCGATTTACTGTAGTTATGACCGGTTAACTCGTGGACTTACGACCAGTTTACTGACTCTGGAGTCTTCGACCTATACTCAGACACTCGAGTGCTCGACACATAACTATAGAGTACTCGAACAAATTGAGCACTCGGCACGACCACACAGTACTCAAACACACTAAGTACTCGACTACGACTGCTTCAACAACACAATAAGATTAGTTTCAACAGGCTCCGTCAGAGGCCGTGATCTTCTTGGTGGAGCGCCCCTACTGGAAGTGGGTCCTCAGCTACCAGTGGCATGTCAAGATGGTGAGTAGCGAGTGCGACTTCGGTGAGCATGGCATGATGCCAATCAATCAGTTCTTATTTTGGCCCAGGCCCGAGGTGAGAAGCGTAGGGGAGTGGAGAAAGAACGAGCGAAAACACGAGAGGAACTGTTTTCTTTCTGGCAACACACGCCTCCTCTGTTCTATTCACTCTGTTTGCTTCTCAAAACTCACATAGACTTCACAAGGATTACAGGTTATATATACTACTAAGCCACATAGGCCACACCCACTATGACTCCTACCTCTACCGCTGCCTAGGTCTACCGCTTATGTTTGCTGTAGGGACTAGTCGTCCGCCTATGCTGCTTCGCTCAACCGCCCCATGACTGCAACAGTGACCAGCCGTCTGCCCATGCTGCTTCACTCAGCCGCCCCACAACTGCTACAACGACCAGTCGCCTATCCATACTAGGCAGTTCACTGACAAAGGTATGGCCTGCGTCATCCACGACGACCCATTCTAACGCCTACATGACCATAGCCACTGGCTTCAACTTCGGTTGTTCCCTGATCACTTCTCTGATCTGAGCTTGGCTTCGATCATGGTACTACAGCTACGACCACTGTAGATACAAGCGCCAAGACAACAAACACGCAGGAGCAACAACCGAGGCGCTTATGACCATAGCGTCAGTATTTACGACCACACACCAACCCAGTCGTTACAACCACGTACAATGTGGTCGTAACCGATAACCAACTATCGAGTACAGTAGCTACTACTACAAACCATCGACCACGGTAGCTCCGACTATCGACCATCGACCACGGTAGGTCCGACTACTGACCATCGACCATGGCAGCTACGACTACCGATGATCAACCACAACAGCTTTGACTACCGACCATCGACCACGGCAGCTCCGACTACCGACCATCGACCACGGCAGCTACAACTGCTGACTATTGACCACGATAGCTTCGACTACCGACTATCGACCATAGTAGCTATGACTACCGACCATCATACAATACTCGACAAATGAATACGTTTGGCTACGACCACTATACAGAACAAGACATAGAGGACACGATTACGACCATACAGTACTCGAACACACTGAGTACTTCGACTACGACCACACTCAATAGTAGCAACGACTACCGAGTACAACTACGACCACACTGTCAATAACAAGATTATTTCCAACATTCAAATCCATAATCTTGTTGTCATCCTTCGTGAGTGCCTCGTTGCCAAACTTTACATCAACACCGGTTAGTCATCGACACCGACTATGACGAGATGTGCCTCCTAGTTCTGCTCTGCTTTCTTCGACTTACGACACTTACTGGAAAGGTGCCCACATTCCCCATGGTTGTAGCACTTCAACGTCTTGTTGGTCTTGTGCTCATTGGTGTCATAGTCGTTGTCGTCCTCATCGTCGTCATCATGGTCGTTTCTATGACCATGACCTCCTCTGGCGTGGTCACAACCACGACCACGGTCCTCCTTTGCGCCGCTGCCTAACCGTCCTCTCTTCTCCTTGTTGAGGGTCTCCCACTGCATATGCATGAGCAACAGATACTCACTGGTTCACGTCGCCGTAACTGGTTCGGACGCGCTCATCGTAGGCTTTGTACCGTCCGATGAGATCTTCAACAGTGAAGGTCTTCAAGTCCATGCACTGCTCCATGGAGGTCACGAGCTGCATGTCTCACAACGGGGCAGCCTGGAGAAACTTGCGAACCACAGCAATCTCATACACCGTGTTGTCACCTAATGCTCGAATGTTGGTGACAACCGACGTCACCCATCAGGCGAATTCTTCAACTGACTCCCCTTCTCCCATCTTCAGCCCCTCAAAAGTCTCTCTGGAGGGTCTGGAGCTTGGCTTCGTGCACACGCTTATGCCCCATCTGCGCCGTCTTGATTGCCTCCCATGCCGACTTTGTCGTGTCTTTCCTGGCGAGGGAAGTCATGACGTCCTCCGGCATGGACTGGTATATGGCATACAACACCAACCGGTCCTTTTGGTACTTGGTAGCGCCAGGTTCGAGTGCATACCACACGTTATGAGCCTGAAGAGCAACTCGCATCTTCATCGCCTAGATCGTGTAATTACTGCGGGTGAGCTACAGGCACGTTAATGCCACTGCACTTTCCCTCTTCACGACCTGTTAGTTGGACGGACCAGCTCGTAGCAAGCCTCGCGTTGCAGTCAGAGACTTACTCCTTCATCCTCTCGGCATGTTCTCCGATGAACGGAAGTTACCGAGGAACCTTCCCCTTCTTCCCTGACGCACGGAGGACACCAAGGCTCTGATTCTCCGACTAACGAGAATCACTAGGCTCTGATACCAAGTGTTGGCCTAGGCTCGAGGTGAGAAGCATAGGGAGTGGAGAAAGAACGAGCAAAAACATGAGAGGAACTATTTTCTTTCCAGCAACACACACCTCCTCTGTTCTATTCACTATGATTTCTTCTCAAAACTCACACAACTTCACAAGGATCACATGATATGTATATACTACTGAGCCACACATGCCACACCCACTACGACTCCTGCCTGTGCCGCTCCCTAGGTCTGTCGCTTATGTCTTCTACAAGGACCAGCCATCTAATCATGCCGCTTCGCTTAGCCACCCCATGACTGCTATAGTGACTAGCCGTCTGCCCATGCCTCTTCACTCAGCCGCCCCATGACTACTACAGCGACCAATCGCCTGTCCATACCAGGTAGTTCACTGACCAAGGTATGGCCTGCTAATTGTGATTATTTGTGTCGAGCGGTGCTATGTGATGTATTTCTTGTCTGTGATAGCTGCATGACATCGAGGCAGAGTCGCGGCGAGGCACGGAGGACCGGACTAGGCACAGGTGGTGCCGAGGTCAGAACGGTCGAGGTGTGCTGAAGACGGCGAGGGCTCGAGGTGATTGCGAGGCTTGGACGACAAAGAATGCGGAAGCTTCTCGGAAGGTGCAGGAGGGGCGTTTCAGTAAAAGCGCAAAGCTGCATGAGGAAGCGGTTTGGGTCTTTGATTAGCGGGCAATGCGAGGGAGAAACCCGTTAAGCGAAGGCTATAAATAGGAGAGGTGTGTCCAGGTGCATGCATGTCTTGAGAGGGTAGTGCATGGCTTTTAGGGTTTTGCTTTTAGTCAAAATGGCCTTTGGGAAGGTTGTTTTGCTTTGAGGCTTTAGTTGGTGAGGAGTTGTTGAGAGCAGGAGAGTAGTGGCTATGCTTTGTCTACCTCCCTCGTGTGGGTGTTCTTGAGTTTCTTGGGATTGTGAGAGGGAGAAGATGAGTTGATACTCCATGTAATTATTCCTCTGATTTCAATCGCGTATGTGGACTCCTTTGTAGTCATCTCCTTTCAATCTGAGAAGGATTTCTTGCTCTCTGTGATGAATTTCATTTCTGCCCTCTCTTTGTTCTTCCCTGTTTGTTTTGATTCTGAGATGATTTGGTTGCTTATTTGATTGAATCTTGGAAGCTCTGAGATGGGAAGTGATTCAAGGTCCCTTGGGCATTCCATTTTCAAGATCAAATGGGAGTTTCATTAATCTCGGTGCTTTCTTGGACCCTCGTCAAATCTGCCCTGTTCTTGTTAATTCTAGGGTTTGGGTACAGAGCTCCTGTGGATTTTCTATTTCTCTTCTTTAAGTGGCTTGAGACTTGGGCTCTTAGATGTTTGGATCATTGCTAAGCTAACTTCAAAGTCCCATGAGAAAAGGATCCAAGAATCAAGAAGTAATCTGGATTTTAGCTCATACCTTGCTAGAATTTCAGATTTTGTCAAAAATCTTGATTCATCGCTTTTTAGTTGAAATCTCCGAGTTCCAAAGCTCCCAACGGTATTTATTTTGTATTCTTAGCTTTCTGGGTGGTGGATAATAGAATCAAATCACAAAAATCTTTATTTTCAAAAGACTTCAGTATTTTCAGCCTTGGCCTCGGGCTATTTGCCCTTTTGGTTCAGATTAACCGGTCTGACCGGTTGGTGACTTGCGGTCTGACCGCCCGTGTCAAGGCGGTCCGACCGGCGTGAGGGGAGCGGTCAGACCGGCGGCATCCATGCGGTCTGACCGCCCCATGCATTGCGGTCAGACCGCCCGTGCTGTTGAAGCTCTGATTTGATTTTCGCTTCTTCGCTCCTTTAGTTGTATTGCCTTCTCTTCTGCATGATTAAGGTCCTTATGAGTATTTGATGCCCTTTTCATAGCTCTGTAGCTATGGGAGAGGAACCTCGCTCGTGGATACTTTTTGGGCGATTTTTTAAAGCAACATTCACCCCCCCTCTATTGCCGAGTTCGATCCAACAATTGGTATCAGAGCCGGTTAGCTCTTTCTCATAGATCTTAACCGGTCTCTAGAGCCATGGAGACAGATAAGTACTCGACCAAGCCTCCGGTCTTCGATGGGATCGACTATCCCTTCTGGAAGAGCCGGATGGAGACCTACATTCAGGCTCAGAGCTACGCCATCTGGCAGAAGGTCAAGATCCGGTATGTTGTTCCTGCCGATGAGAACATAAATGCCAGAAACATGGCTGATGTTGAGGCGAATGCTAAGACGAGGAACATCATAATCCAGGGTCTGAGCAGAAGCGAGTTCAATGCATCTCTCATCTGACGTTGGCCTTCAACATCTGGGAGACCCTCGATGCATACCATGAGGGCACCACCCAGATCAAGACGGTTTGACAGGACCAGTTCAAGCGAGATTACAACAAGTTTGAAATGCTCGCTGGTGAGTCCCTCGATGAGTGCTTTGCACGTTTTCACAAGATTTTGAGCAACCTCCAAGCAGTCGGTCTCACATACCCTGACTCGGACAATGCTCGACAGATGCTCGCAGCTCTTGATTTGCGTGCTTGGGAGATGAAGGTGACTACCATCAAGGACACCACCGATCTCTTGACCTTGACTCTTGACGCGTTGTACTCACGCCTCAAAACTCACGAGATTGACATAGTCTCTCGTAGGTCGGAGTCGCAGTCGATGGCCATAGTCACCGATCTCAGTCTGGTTTCGGGACCTTCTTCTGAGTCGATTTGCGGATTCTCTCTAGCTGCTCTCTGTGACGTAACTGATGATCAGTTAGAGCAGCTACCAGAGGACCAGTTAGCCCTTCTAGCCAGAAAGTTTTCCCACGTGTACAAGAGGGTGAGGGATCGAAAGAGGAGTGGTCCGATCATTTGCTTCGAGTGTGGTGGCCCCAACCACATTCGGACGAATTGCCCCAAGCTGGGGATGGCAAGAACGACTACAGCGGCGTGATCAAGAACGACTACATCGGCAAGAACCGCAACAAGAAGCCCCTAACTCATGCCCAAGGTAAGAAGAAGTTCTGCGACCTTGGCAAAGCCAAGAAGCTCTTCCACCACGTCCTCACCGCCTTCAATAACCTTGACCTCAGCTAGGTGGAGGGGTGGAGCGATGACGATGGGACGGACGAGCAAGAACCCAAGGGCGGTGACGACTTCTCCAGCATGTGCTTCATGGCCCTTGAGGGCGAGATCAGCGACAGCGAGCTCTATTCTGACTCCGATGAGGTATACCCCTCCTACGACCAGCTTAATGATGTTTTTCTTAAGCTAGAGAAATTCCATGCTAGATCTAGAGCTAGGTGTACCGAGTTGGAGAAGGAAGTAGAGAGCTTGTCACGGGAGCTTACTTCACTTAGATCTGCTCTCTCCCGTGACGATTGTGATGTTTGTACTGCTTTGCTCGATGACTTGGAGAAGCGAAGGACCTTGCATGATAGTGTGTCCTCTAAGTTAAACATGGTTAAGGTGGAGAATGTTAGTCTCCTTGCTGAACTAGAGATGAGTAGGGTAGTTACTCTTTCATCCCCTGTTGTTGAGACTACATCTTGCACCTCATGTGAGGATAAGGACAATGCTTTTAGAGGTCTTTATACCATGCTTCTTGATCTGCCCGAGACTTGTGAAAATTGCAATAATTTGAAGATGAACCTAAAGAGAGCAGATCACAAAATTGCTGAATTACAAGCTTCATTACTTGAGCCTATTGCTTCATGTTTGAACTGTCCTAAATTAACTACTGAACTTAAATCTGTCTCAAAACAGTTTCAAGAAATGATTAACTACAATAAGAAAATGGCTCAGTATGCATCTAAGGACCCTGTTAGCTCACCATGCTAAAATTGTGATAAACTAAAATCTGACATGATTGCATGAGCACCGAGTTTGAGATGAGCATGATGGGCGAGTTGACTTTCTTCCTTGGCTTCCAGATCAAGCAGACTCGGGAGGGTACTTTCTTGCATCAGGGCAAGTACACTCGTGACCTCCTAAGATGCTTTGACATGAGTGATGGTAAGCCCGTGTCAACTCCCATGGCATCTTCCGTCACACTTGACCCAGATGAGGACGGGGAGCCAGTTGATCAGAAGGAGTATCGCAGCATGATTTGCTCCCTCTTTTACGTCACTGCCTCGAGACCAGACATATACTTCGCTGTGTGTCTTTGTGCTCAGTTTCAGGCTTCTCCTCGCGTATCTCACCGCCAGGCGGTGAAACGCATCCTTCGGTACCTTCGAGCTACCATTGACTATGGTATCTGGTACTCTTCCTTGTCCTGTCTTTCCTTGAGAGCCTATTTGGATGCAGACTTTGCTGGCTGTAAGATAGATAGGAAGAGCACTTCTGGCACTTGCCAATTCATTGGACTTCTCTCGTTTCCTGGTCTTTGAGGAACCAGTCCGGTGTTGCACAGTCCACCGCAGAGGCCGAGTACGTTGCTGCAGCCAGTTGCTGTAGCCAGGTGCTTTGGATGGTCTCGACCCTGCGGGACTTTGGGTTAGTTATCGACAGTGTTCCACTCTTTTGTGATAACACTTCTGCGATTAACATTGCTAAGAACCCAGTGCAGCATTCTCGGACCAAGTATATTGATATTCGATATCACTTCCTTAGAGACCATGTGGAGAAGTGTGACATAGTGCTCCAGTTTGTGGAGAGTGACCACCAGTTGGCTGATATCTTTACCAAGCCTTTGGATAGCTCTAGGTTTTCAGCTCTACGGAGAGAGCTTGGGGTAGTTTGTCCTTATGGACTGTTGTGAGGGGGAGTTTTGTGCTTCATACTTTATCATGTTTATTATGCTCTTACTCCTTACTATTGCATTGCATATGGGTGCATTTGGGTTAGTCCTTCTAGTATAGATTAGAGTGCTTCTATTGTCTAGTTGTTTAGACTTCTTACTCTTATCTTGTGATTCTAGGATGCTGCTTATTAGTTGTTTCTCTTTTCACTAGGTTGAGCTCACTCACGTCTTGTAGGTTCTAGTGAGGGTTGGGCCACCCTCGGGTAGACAGGGTACGTGTTTGCTCCCTAGTGTGTTAGATAACCAGTTGATAGTGCAAGAGTCATATGGGGTAGATGAGAGTCAGTCTGAGCCATAGTATCCTCTCTATCTTGTCTATGCTTTAAGGACTGCCTTTACTGTTTGTATCGCCAGCTTCTCGTATTTACTACTTTGGTTCAGGGGGAGTTCATTTGGGAGCTTCTAGAGCTTAATATTGACATAGCTCAACTTGAACTAAAAGTTGCATCACATGTTGAGGGGGAGCTGGATTTTTTGCGTTTTAGCATTTTGCATTGTAATCTAACTACATGGAGCCTTGATTATTATCCATTTATGACATGTTTACAATGAATTACATCTTGCTATGATCTGTGCTTATTTTCTAGATATATCATGACTTCATATGTGTAGTTAAGTCTTTGCCATGATAAGTTAATTAAAATGCTCCACTTGAATTAATTCATGTCATGTTAGCATTTGAGACTAGTCTATTTTTAGTTATCCTTTTATGATTCATGCCATGTCAAATAGGTTGAGTTGAGTCTTGAATCTTTGTTGAGCTTTAGATTGAGCTATACTAGTCTCTTGATGAAGCATGAGTTAGTACACCTGTTTAAGAAAGCAAAAAGATCTCTTTTGTGCGAAAAAACTGATCTCACCAATTCTTTCTCATGAGACTGCTTGCCATTGCACTAGGCATGAACTCAGGGGGAGTTTTGGATGACCAAGATCATCTTCTTAAGCTCATTGCTTGGAGTGGTTGCATAAGGCTTGAGGTCTAGCACATGACTAAACAAAAATGTGGTTGGAAACAATCATGTGATTTCTAAAGTAAAACTATGTCAATTGTGCTCAATTTGCTAAAATTTACAAGTACTTGCACAAATGTCTCATCCTAGAACTTGTAGCACTCTAAATTGACTCAACACTAGCTTCTTGGTTTCATTTAGCTTATTGACATGGCCTGCATCATCTTTGGATACCTTTAGCTAGACTAAAATCATGTTTGACTTGACTTGCTAAGCAATTCGACTAAATTTCAGATTATGACTTATTTGGCTTAGCTTGTCTCTACATACATTGTCATGATCTTGATAGCATACTTGTATGTTATGGCTTGATGTAATTCTCATATAGTCTATTTGGATAATTCTCATGGCTCTACATGCTTAGAATAAACCAACTTCAGCCATTTCATCCTTTATCATGTCTTATTCTCTCTTTGCATTATTGATGTGTTTATTGCCAAAAGGGAGAGAATAGTGGGAGAAAAAGCCATTTTGGGAGCCTTGAGGAAAACTTGCTCTTTCTTTTTCTCCTTGTGTCAACATGGTCATTAGCATCATTTTCTTCCTTTGGACCATGTTTGACTTTCTTTTCAAACTCAACTTTGTGCTTTTTCTGTGTTTGTCAATATACTCATCAAGGGGGAGATTGAGAGACCATGTGGTTATGACCCCATGTTTGTGATGAGTAATTGACGAAGTTTTTGGAAAGATTGAGTTTGATTGGTTCGTTTCGTGCCATGACGGCATTTGGCTCAGTCGGGTTGGTTAGACGGACTTATCGCATACTCTTTCTCCCGATTGGTCGTTTGGGTAGATTTGTGCTTGAGTTTGATTCATTGATGCTATTTATGCTTATATGTGTCGAGCGGTGCTATTTGATGTGTTTCTTTTCTGTGATGGCTGCAGGATGTCGAGGCGGAGTCGTGGCAAGGCACGGGGTGACCGGACTAGGCACAGGCGGTGTTGAGGTCAGAACGGTCAGATGTGTCGAAGGCGACGGAGACTCGAGGTGGTTGCGAGGCTTGGACGACAAGGAACGAGGAAGCTTCCCGGAAGTTGCACTAGGGGCGTTTTGGGGAATACGCAAAGCTGCACTAAAGGAAGCGGATTATGGATAAAGCACTAGAGTTGGTGGAGGCTTAGTGGGCAAAGAGAGCATCAAACCCATTAGTGAGAGGCTATAAAAGGAGGAAGGTTTCTGCATGTAGTCTAAGGGCTTTTAGGGGGATTTGCTCGTGTGCCCCAAAGTTTAATGGCGTTTGCTCATTTGCCCCATGATGTCTCACTGACATGTGGGACCTGGACCCGTATGTCAGTGAGACATCATGGGACAAATGAGCAAACGCCATTAAACTTTGGGGCAGGGGAGCAATTTTTCCAGGCTTTTAGGGTTTTGTTTTGCTTTGTCTTCTTTTGCTTTAGTTGGTATGAGTTGGTGAGGAGGCAGAGTTCTGTTGGCCATTGTCTCCTCTTCGTTGGTGTGCTCATGTGTTCTTGAGAAGAGACATGTAGCTTGTGCTCTCAATCCAATCTTGTATGGGGTTGTAGGGATGGATTGAGTTGATACTCTATGTAATCATTCATCTCTCTTCGTCAATATCAATCTGACATGGCTTTATTTGAGTTTGATTGAGTTTCTATTTTTCTGTTGGTTTTGTCTCTTCGATGCTTTCTAGGCTTGATTTCTGAGATTTTCGTTTTTGTGTTGATTCTTGCTGAGGAGTGGTAAAATGGGTTGCTCTATGATGGAATTGCATTTCTAGACCCTTTGGTCAGCTAGTTCCAAGAGCAAATCGATTGAATCGCAAGAATCACTTTTGTCTCTGTACTGTGTTCTTGAGCCTTCTGTTTCTCTTCTCTAGGGTTTTGGTGTGGTTCCTATTTTCCTTCACGAGGTGGCATGAAACTTGGTATCTTAAGTCCTGAGGCTATTCATTAGCTATTCTCAAAGTTTCATGACCAAAGAATCAAAGGTCAGATGGGAATTTGAGTTTTATGCTGCCCCTGTATCTTTTCAGTTTCTTAAGTCACTTCTCAAATTCATACTTTTGAGATGGACTTTCTTGTTTCCCCATGTCCCCTTTGGTATTTGAGATGTTTTCTTGTTGTTCTGGGCTGATAAATCCTAAGAGAATCTTCTAATTTTCTTGCTGTGAAGAGGTTTGAGTTTGCCTACTGAAAATATACTCTGCTGTCTGCACTGAAAATCGAGGGGCGATTTGACCGACCCTTAGTAGGTGGTCTGACCGGTGCATCAGAAGCGGTCTGACCGGCCGTATTGAGGCGGTCTGACCGGCCCTATCACGGCGGTCTGACCGCCCTCTATAGTGCGGTCTGACTGGCTCCCTTTTTGCAGGCTCTGTTTCTTTTAGGTTTTTAGGGTTTGCCTTCCAGGTTTTCATTTTATTGCCTTGGTTCTCTGTTCTTCATTTCTTTCCAGTAAGCACTTGACTTCTCATATGATCTTCTTTTCATAGCTCCTAATAGCTATTGGAAAGAATTTGGTTGTGAGCACACATCTTTGCATGGGTCAGGTAACCCTGAGTATTTGATGCCCTCTTCGTAGCTCTATAGCTACTGGAGAGAAATCTCTTTCATGGATATCTTTTTGGGGGCAAGTTTTTAAAGTCGTCATTCACCCCCCCCCCCCTCTGTCACTAATTTCGATCCAACAGACTGTCCCTTCTAAGTCGGCTGTGCATGCACAAGCCATTCACTCTTCTGCTCTTGGTTCTTCTTCTACTCTCTTACCTTCTGCTGTCTCTCTTTTCCCCTGCTCTTCTTGCACCTCTCTCTTTCGGGAGTGTCAGTACCTTATGAACACTCTCGAGAGGTTTGTAGGAGGAAAGAAGAAGCTAAATCTTATTCTAGACCAATCTAAGATTTGCAAATTTAATCAAGATCTAGGATACAATTTCTATGAGGACATGAGGAAGCATCCACCTGCTGTTCTTAGACCCATAGCTGCAGGTGTGATCGAGGTCAAGCCCAGGATTGAGAAAGTTCAATTCAAGTCAGCGGGCTTTGTCCAAGGGATTTCTGACAGCAAGGTGAGTCCACCTGTTGCTTTGGCCTCTCAGAAGGCGAAGCCACTTCGTTCTACTTCTACCTCTCAGAAGGTGAAGTATCATTGCACCTTCTGTCAGAAGGATGGACACTTGGTCGAGCGATGCTTCAGGCACACCAAGATCGTGCGTAGAGACCGTGTTGCAGCTCTTAGGCGTATTCAGGGTCAGCCCCAGACCTTGAGTGCACCTAAGACCAACATGAGGTCTAAGTTTGCTTCAGCTGATGGGTTTGGGCAGCATCGAGGACTTGGTTTTTCTGATTTTTGTCCTCGATATGCCTTTGGTCGTGACTTCCACCGTTCTGAGGGTAGATCTCATTTCCCCGGTCGAGATGGCTACCCGCGGCGTGATCAGTATGTTGCTGGTGCTCCGACTCGCTCTCCCATAGCAGTCGGACCCAACAACAGCTCCAGGTCTGCTCGTGGACCTTCTGCTTCTTTGAGCGACAGAGAGCGTAGGGTAGATAGAGGTCAGTCGTGTGTGGCTATTTCTTCTACTCGACGTGTTACTTAGTATTGGGTGCAAAAATCACTCTTGATTTACCCCAGTACTGAGACTTTACTCTCTCGTTGACTTAGGTTCGCTAGGCAGGGAAGAGAGATGTTTGGCTCGTTGACTTCGGGTGTTCTCGACACATGACCAGAGACTCTCGTTGGTTCTCTTCCCTAGCTCGTGCTCCAGGTGATGAGACGATCACCTTCGGAGACGCTTCGTCTGGGCGCGTCATCGCTAAAGGTATAGTGCACGTTAATGAGTCTTTTATTTTAAAAGATGTTGCCTTGGTTAGTAAGCTGCAGTATAATTTGCTTTCTGTTTCTCAGCTTACCGATGACGGTTTTGAGGTGAGCTTTAAAAAAAACGCTTGTAAAATTCTTGATTCTTCGGGTAGTCTGGTTTGCGGGATTTCTCGTTATGGGAAGATTTTTCATGCTAATTTCTTTGAGTCTTCTCGTTATCCTCTCCGGTGTTTAGTTACTTCTGAGTCCTGTGACCTTACCTTCTGGCATAGGAGACTTGGTCATATAGGATTTGACCATTTGACCTGAGTTAGCGGCCACGATCTCATTCGTGGTCTGCCGAAACTCAAGATGGTCAAAGATCTTGTTTGCACTCCATGCCGGCACGGCAAGATGGTAGCTGCTTCTCATCCTCCGGACACAGTGACTATGACCGATGCACCAGGACAGCTGCTCCATATGAACACAGTTGGATCAGCTCGAGTGCAGTCAACAGGAGGGAAGTGGTATGTTCTTGTCGTGGTCGATGACTTCTCGAGGTACTCTTGGGTGTTTTTCTTAGTCTCGAAGGATGAGACATTTACACATTTTCGAGTTCTTTTTAGTAGGCTTTCTGTTGAGCTTTCGGGTGCCTTACGAGCGATCCACAGTGACAATGGCACGGAGTTCAAGAATTCCTAATTTGAGAGGTTCTGCGATGACACAGGTGTAGAGCACCAGTTCTCTTCTCCGCACGTCCCACAACAAAATGGCGTCGTGGAGAGGAAGAACCGTACCTTGGTCAAGATGGCCAGGACGATGCTTGATGAGTACTCTACACCTAGGAAGTTTTGGGCTGAGGCTTTGGACGATGCCATGTTTCGAATAGAGTTTTTCTTCGGGCACACTTGCATCGCACTTCTTATGAGTTGAGATATGGGCGAAAGCCCAGTGTCTCGCAGTTTCGTGTATTTGGTTGCAAGTGTTTCATTCTGAAGTCCGGAAACCTAGACAAGTTCGAATCATGTTCTTGTGATGGGATTTTTCTAGGTTACTCGACTTCTTCGCGGGCGTATAGGGTTTGGAACTGCGAGTCTAGCAAATTGGTAGAGACCTGTGAGGTGACCTTCGACGAGGCCAGTGAGAGACCATGTGGAGGTGTCCTCATGTTTGTGATGAGTTATTGACACATGGTTTGTGATTGAGTTTGATTTGAGCGTTTCCTGCTAAGTCGTAGCCTTAAAAATGTTCGGAATCGCTTTCTGTGCAAAGTCGTAGCTTCTGGCCATTGTCGTAGGCTCGTTCGACCACTTTGGTCGTGGTCGGAAGCCTGCCGGGCAGGTTACGACCACGTTGTCGTCAATCGGGAGCCAGGCGAGTCATTTACGACCACACAGTCGAAGGTCGGAAGTCTCCCAACTCCTTTACGACCACGTTGGCCGTGGTCGTAGGCCAATATGACCATGTTGGTCGCGGTCGAAACAGGTTACGACCACGTTACCGCGAGAGGTAGTCGGAGGTCGAGACTTCGACCATTGTGGTTGGTAGTCGGCAGATCTCGACTGCGACCACATTGTGAAGCGGTCGTATGCGGTCGGCTGCGGGCGTAGGACAGTTGGCCGTGGTCGGATGTGCTCTCAAGCGCCCGGGTGCGGTCGAAAAGGGTCTCGACCACTGTAAAACTCGTTGTACGTGGTCGGAAGGTGTTTCGATCATGCGCTAAACGGTCGGAAGTCTCGGGAGGGTTGAACGTGGTCGTAGACATCTAGTAACCGGTCGTATGACCTCCATGATAGGTCGTTTCACCTGAGAATCGGTCGTATCAACTCCTGGGCTAGTCGTCTTGACCTGGAGAGCGGTCGTAGGTCATGTGCATGAATGCTTAAGTGTTTTCGACCGGTCGTAATGGGTGTACGACTTTGTGGAACATGGTTTGAGTTCTGTTTTTCTTATGCAAATGTTTATACACAATGTTTTGTGCGGTACTATGAATGTATGCTTGTCTGTGATGGTTTGCAGGACTTGGAGACTAGTTGTGGAGAGGCATGGATGGCCAAGACTAGGCACGAGCGGTGCTGAGGTCAAGCGTGGTCAGGAGATGCCGAAGACGACGGAGTTTGCCAGGTGGTTGCATGACTTGAGCGACAAGGGAGGAGGAAGCTTCCAGGAAGGCAGTGGGATGGCATTTTGGAGAAATGCGGAAAGCTGCAAAGGGAAGCTGTGTCTCTGCAAAAGCACTGGAGTGGTTGGCGCTAACGGGCAAAGCAGTGGAGCCGTCGGGTGTAACGGGTAAAGCACTGGAGCTCGTTCTCGCTAGTGGGTAAAGAGAGTGGTAAAACCCGGTGTTAGTTAGGGTTTACGGGTTTCCCCCCGGTAGAAGAAGGCTATAAATAGAGAGGGTAGAGCGCGGGTGCTCGGAGAGATTCTGATTCCCGAGTTGCTGTGTTCTTCTTTATTTGTGAGTGTGTGGTTCTCGGGATGGAGCAAGTGTGCTCATGTATCTCCCAGTTGGAGTGGCTGTAGAAACCTCCATTATCAATCATTCATCTCTCTTCCTCTATGTTGAGTTTTTGTTCTGAGAATTGTTTGATTGTTTTTGTTTGTGCTGTCACTGCTTTATCCTTTCCCTATATGTCTGAGATGATGGTTTCCATTTGTGCTCTGGCTTTCTTGATCTAAGCAAGTTCTTTGCTCAAGTTCCCTTGTTTTCTTTTGATCTGAACTGGGATCCATACTCAAGACCATTTGGTCAGGTTCTTCTCGAGAGCAGAAATTTCGATCGGGTCCTTGTGCAAATGATCGTGCGCGCTCTCTCTGTCTTCGGTCATTACTGTGTTCTTTCTTTTGTCGATCGATATTTCACTATGAAGTCTCGACTGCTCTGAAACTGCTTCAGTCACAGCAGGGAGTCGTTCGACTACACAGTAAGGTATCGACTGCTCTGGGTTTTGACCGACTCCATCACTCTTGATTAGTCACAGTTGATTTCCTCTCGGTTTTCAGCGAGCATCCATCTTCTGTCTCCATAGCTTCTGTAGCTATTGGAGAAGAAGTTGGTGAGAATACTTGGGGGAGTTTTTGAAGGCATCATTCACCCCCCCTCTGTTGCCATTTCGGTCCAACAGCCAGTCCGGGGACTAGGCTCGATATCTCAGGTTCTTTAGAGCAGTCCGAGCCCATCTTTGTGGACGATGAGGAGGATGGAGATGAGGGTTGCCTACCCGATCCAGTTCCTCTTCCTCCCCTTGAGGTGTTCCTCTTCCTCCCCTTGAGGTGCCTTCTTCCACTGCACCTCCAGGCGATCAGCCCATGCCTCCTGCTTCTTCTGGAGCTAGTGGCTCTGTTCCTACCTCTTCAGCTCATGTGGTAGAGGCCACTTCTTCTCATCCAGGGCCTCCCTGACATATCCAGAAAGACCATTCTTCTGAGCAGATGATTGGAGACCTCTTTAAGCGAGTCACTCGCTCAAAGTCTGACATGTCATATTTCTGTCTCCATTCTGCCTTTGTTGCCGCCTTTGAGCCCAAAGATGTTAGTCATGCTCTATCTGATGAGTCTTGGGTCAATGCTATGCATGAGGAGTTAGAGAATTTCGAGAGAAATAAGGTCTGGTCGCTTGTTGAGCCCCCTCGAGGTCACAATATCATTGGGACTAAGTGGGTGTTCAAGAACAAGCAGAGTGAGGATGGGGTTGTCATTCGGAACAAGGCTAGACTGGTAGCTCAGGGCTTCTCCCAGGTTGAGGGTCTAGATTTTGAGGAGACCTTTGCTCTTGTAGCTAGCCTTGAGGCCATTAGAATCCTGCTTGCCTTCGCAGCTTCTAAGGGTTTCAAGCTTTACCAGATGATGTCAAGAGTGCCTTCCTCAATGGGTTTATTGAGGAAGAAGTTTATGTGAGACAGCCTCCAGGTTTCGAGAACCCCAATACCCAAACCATGTCTACAAGCTTTCCAAAGCCTTGTATAGACTTAAGCAGGCCCTTAGAGCTTGGTATGAGAGGCTTAAGTCCTATCTGTTGAGTCATAGTTTTGAGATGGGTAAGGTAGATAAGACCTTGTTCATTCGTAGGCATGGCACTGACCTACTGCTCGTTCAGATTTATGTGGACGACATCATCTTTGGCGGTTCTTCTCATACTCTTGTTTCTCAGTTCTCGGATGTCATGAGCACCGAGTTTGAGATGAGTATAATGGGCGAGTTGACCTTCTTCCTTAGCTTCCAGATCAAGCAGACTCGGGAGGGTACCTTCTTGCATCAGGGCAAGTACACCCGTGACCTTCTGAGACGCTTTGACATGAGTGATGGTAAGCCCATGTCAACTCCGATGGCGTCCACGGCTTCTCTTGACCTAGATGAGGACGGCGAGCCAGTTGATCAGAAGGAGTATCGCAACATGATTGGCTCCCTCTTGTATCTCACTGCCTCGAGGCCGGACATACACTTCTCCGTGTGTCTGTGCGCTCGCTTTCAGGCTTCTCCTCGCGTATCTCACCGCCAGGTGGTGAAACGCATCCTTTGGTACCTTTGAGCTACCATTGACTATGGTATCTGGTACTCTTCCTCGTCCTGTCTTTCCTTGAGAGCCTACTCGGATGCAGACTTTGCTGGCTGTAGGATAGATAGGAAGAACACTTTTGGCACCTGCCAATTCATTGGCACTTCTCTTGTTTTGTGGTCTTCTAGGAAGCAGTCCGGTGTTGCACAGTCCACCGCAGAGGCCGAGTACGTTGCTGCAGCCAGGTACTTTGGATGGTTTCGACCTTGTGGGACTTTGGGTTAGCTATAGACAGTGTTCCACTCTTTCGTGATAACACTTCTGCCATTAACATTGCTAAGAACCCAGTGCAGCATTCTCGGACCAAGCACATTGATATTAGATATCACTTCCTTCGAGACCATGTGGAGAAGGGTGACATAGTGCTCCAGTTTGTGGAGAGTGACCACCAGTTGGCTGATATCTTTACCAAGCCTTTGGATAGCTCTAGGTTTTCAACTCTACGGGGAGAGCTTGAGGTGGTTTGTCCTTATGGACTGTTGTGAGGGGGAGTCTTGTGCTTCATGCCATATCCTGTCTTTTATGCTCTTACGCCTTTCTATTGCATTGCATGCGGGTGCATTTGGGTTAGTCCTTCTAGCATAGGTTAGGGTGTTTCTCTCGCCTAGTTGCTTAGATTTCTTTCTCTCATCTTGTGATTCTAGGATGCTGCTTACTAGCTATTTCTCTTCTCACAAGGTTGAGCTTACTCACTTCTTATAGGTTCTAGCGAGGGTTGGGCCACCCTCGGGTAGACAGGGTACGTGTTTGCTCCTTAGTGTGTTAGTTGATCAGCTGATAGTCCTAGAGTCATTTGGGGTAGATGAGAGTCAGTCTGAGCCATAGTGTCCTCTATATCTTGTCTATGCTTTAAGGACTGCCTTTTCTGATTTTCTTACTAGCTTCTCGAGTTTATTGCTTTGGTTCAGGGGGAGTTCATTTGGGAGCTTCTAGATCTTAATATTGTTATAACTCAACTTGAACTAAAGTTGCATCACATGTTGAGGGGGAGTTGGATTTTCTGCATTTCATTTTTGCATTGTAATATACCTACATGGAGCCTTGATTATTATCCTATTATGACATGTTTACAATGCGTTACATCTTGCCATGATCTGTGCTTATTTGCTAGATATATCATGACTTTATATGTGTAGTCTTTGCCATGATAAGTTGACAAAAAATGCTCAACTTGAACTAATTCATGTCTTGTCAGCTCTTGAGACTAGTCTCTCTTTAGTTATCCTTTTATGATTCATGCCATGTCAAATAGGCTGAGTTGGGTCTTGAATCTTTTTTGAGCTTTAGATTGAGCTATGCTAGTCTCTTAATAAAGCATGAGTTAGTACAACCATTTAAGAAAGCAAAAAGATCTCTTTTGTGCGAAAAAACTGATCTCACCAATTCTTTCTCATGAGACAGCTTACCATTGCACTAGGCATGAACTCAGGGGGAGTTTTGGATGACCAAGACTATCTTCTTAAGCTTCTAGCCTGGAGTAGTCGCATAAGGCTTGAGATCTAGCACATGACTAAAAATATTGGTTGGAAACAATCATGAGCTTTAAAAGAAAAACTTCTGTCAAATGTGCTCAATTTGCTTAATTACACAAAAAGACCAAGTACTTGAACAAGTGATTTATTCTTGAGCTTGTAGCACTCTAAATTGGCTCAATACTAGCTTCTTGGTTCCACTTATATTATTGACATGGTTTGCATCATCTTTGGATACCTTTAGCTAGACTAGAATCATGGTTGATATGCTAAGAAATTCGACTAAAATTCAGATTGTGACTTATTTGGCTTAGCTTGAGTATACATATTTTGTCATGATCTTGTTAGCATTCTTATTGATTATGGCTTGATGTAATAATCCACAATCATTTTGGATAATCTTCATGGCTCTAAATGCTTAGATTGAATAAAATTCAGCCATTCCATCCATTCTCATGATTGGTTCTCTTCCTTGTGCCTTGATGATTTTATTGCCAAAAGGGGGAGAATAGCTGAGAAAAAGCCATTTGGGAACATTCTAATCCACAGTCATTTTGGATAATCTTCGTGGCTCTAAATGCTTAGATTGAATAAAATTCAGCCATTCCATCCATTCTCATTATTGGTTCTCTTCCTTGTGTCTTGATGATTTTAGTTGAAATCTCTGAGTTCCAAAGCTCCCAACGGTATTTATTTTGTATTCTTAGCTTTCTGGGTGGTGGAGAATAGAATCAAATCACAAAAATCTTTATTTTCAAAAGACTTCAGTATTTTCAGCCTTGGCCTCGGGCTATTTGCCCTTTTGGTTCAGATTAACCGGTGTGACTTGCGGTCTGACCGGTTGGTGACTTGCGGTCTGACCGCCCGTGTCAAGGCGGTCCGACCGTGCGTGAGGGGAGCGGTCAGACCGGCGGCATCCATGCGGTCTGACCGCCCCATGCATTGCGGTCAGACCACCGTGCTGTTGAAGCTCTGATTTGATTTTCATTTCTTCGCTCCTTTAGTTGTATTGCCTTCTCTTCTGCATGATTAAGGTCCTTATGAGTATTTGATGCCCTTTTCATAGCTCTGTAGCTACCGGAGAGGAACCTCGCTCGTGGATACTTTTTGGGGGATTTTTTAAGGCAACATTCACCCCCCCCCTCTGTTGCCGAGTTCGATCCAACAAACATGGTTGTAACCGACCACCAACTATTGACTACAGTAGCTACTACTACAAACCATCGACCACAGTAGCTCCGACTACCGACCATCGACCATGGCAGCTCCGAGTACTGACCATCGACCACGGCAACTAAGACTACCGATTATCGACCACGGTGGCTTGGACTACCGACTTTCGACCATGGAGCTTGGACTACCAACCATCGACCACGGCAGCTACGACTACCGACCATCAACCACGACAGCTACAACTACCAACTATCGACCACGGCAGCTTCGACTACTAACTATCGACCACGGCAGCTTCGACCACCAACTATCAATCATGGCAGCTACGAATATCGACCATCGTACAGTACTCGACACACGAGTACATGTGGCTACGACCACTGTACAGAACACATCACACAAGACACGATTACGACCACGCAGTACTCAAACACACCAAGTACTTAGACTACTACCACACTCAACAGTAGCAACGACTACCGAGTATAACTATGACCACACTATCAACAAGATTATTTCCAACATCTTCTACCACGCCATCTCGAAGTCTGTCGAGGGCAGCGTCCTGGATGGCATGCGGAAGGACCTTGTCTCCTTCGCCTCCGAGTTGCTCTCTTCGGACTCCAGTGACGAGCAGCTCATCGGTGTTCACATCCTCAAGAACTCCATCACCAACCACGACTCGGTGGCACGGATGGTGCACAAGATTGGCATGTCCACGCCGACGGTTGAGAGGATGGTGGAGATCGTTAGCTGGAGGAGCCCAAGCAAGGAGAGCATCAAGGCGCTCACCACCGAGATCGTGCTGCGGCTTGCGGGAAGCGCTGGAACATGCTCCGCGTCGTGACCGTCCCCAGCGCCATCGAGTCCGTCTCCACCTTGCTCGAGACCAGCAACAATGGCGACCACTCCGACCTAGCCTTCAACGAGATGGGCCTTCATGTCATGAAGAAGCTGCTTGCGAGCACGACAATGCTGAATTTGCCTCACGTGGTCGTGAGCTTCGAGTACTCGTAAGACTGTCTCATGTGGTTGTGAGCCTCGAATACTCGTAAGACTTCTTCGAGTACTTATATGACTTCTTCGACTGCTACAATGCTTCACCTGGTCAAATGAACAGTCCACAGGGCTGGCAATGCAGATGATAATGCTTGTTACTCATCAAGGGTACAACGAAATCGTTGGGAAGGCAGTCTTGCAAGGAAGCTAGTGGAGATTCTGAACGAATTTTTTTAAATAATCCCATTTTTATTCGAAAATCTAGAAGTATACCTGCGTTTTAATTTTTTACAGAAATAGCCTGGTCCCTCTCGCCCAAGGGCCGAGCGACACGCAGGGCAGCCACCCAATAGTTCGGCAACAGTTCTTCAACAACGATGTATGATGTTTCGACCATATTGTATGATGTTTCGACCATGATGTATGATGTTTGGACCACGTTGTTCACTTCGTCTATTCACTAGTCTTCAACCACGACGTATGATGTTTTAACCACGCTGTATGATGTTTTGACCACAATGTATGATGTTTCGACCACGTTGTTCACTTCGACCACTCGCTAGTCTTCGACCATGATGTATGATGTTTCAACCACGCTGTATGATGTTTCGACCACATTGTTCACTTCCACCACTCACTAGCATTCGACCACGATGTATAATGTTTCGACCATGCTGTTTTCTTCGACCACTCACTAATCTTCGATCATGTTGTGTCGATCACGTTGTTTCGACCACGCTAGTCGACCACATTGGTTCGACCATGTACTTGTCGTCTAGCGGTAGAGCTACTGCTTGCCTGTCGCCCTGTCGTTAAGCGACAGGCTACAGTTGCTCAACGGTTGGGTGACTAGAGACTATTTCTGTAAAGAAATTAAAATGCAAGTATATTTCTGTATTTTCAAATAAAAAATAGATTATTTTTTAAAAAAACTCAAGGTAAAGGTTCCAAGGATGAGGAGGTTCACCATCGAGCTGGCCGTCGCGATGATGAGAGGAAACAGTGAGCTCATCCTGTTCTTCAGGAGCCTGGGGCTGGAGGAGCTCAAGAGCGTCGTGAGGTCAACATCGGAGCTCGAGAACTTCATCATGTTCTCCGGGAGCATCGGGCTGAGCAGGCACAGCTCGACCCTGTCCTCGCTTGTAGATGATGCAATGGAGATTATGCAGGGCGTGCAGGATGGCTAGCAAATGATTAAAAGGATTTGGGTTTGAATGATTTCCATGTCTGAAGTGACTTCAATATTTGTTATTGTTTGTATCATGTGCTGCGATGAATCTAACTGTCAATTCATAATTCATAATCAATCTACGTGTCAATTCACTGAAGGGAGCATATCTAGTACTAACATGCAAACATGAATCAGGGTTATTGGATCCACCTTCTACGGTTCAGATCCGTGAGGGTGGAAGCCCCTCAAAATTTACGCTGTTTTACACATAACCCCCGCCTCCCTTCTCCCCTTTACATAATACCCCCGTCGCCTAAACTCCCTTTGTCCACTTCCAGCCTTGCGCCACCCCCATCGCCTCAACTGGGAAGTGTCACCGCCTCCCAGCCTTGCGCTGCCCATGTCGCCCTCCTTGCTGGCGCTGCATCCCAGCCTTGCACCGTCCCCATCGCCTCCATGCCCTCCGCACTGCTCGCCTCCTCGCTGGCCTCCCTCCACGAGAAGGCGCTCCCCGTTGCCGCCAATATACTGGCGACACCCCTTCTCCCCCGTTGATGACGCCCTTGTTCTACGGCTCGGATTAGGTTTGGCCACCTCCCTCCTCTCTGACGTTTTGCCCCTCCTCCCCGGCATTTTGCCGCCGGCCTACTCCATCCCTAGCCTACGAACACGACCACGGCTACCTTCAACCACAGCCGTCACGACCACAGCCGTCTTTGACCACGACTACAGCCGCCATGACCACGGCCCCCACGACCACAGCCGCCTTCGACCACGACCACGGTGAGGAGCGACGGCCGAGGAGCTCGGGTGGCGCCGGGGGGACGGTGGTGTCGGGCGCCGGGTCGGAGGTTGGCGACGGCGCTGCAAGGAAGAGGGCGGCGCCTGGGGGTGGAGGCAACGCCGGGGTGCCCGGGGACAGTGGAGGGGGCAGCGGACAGCGAGGCGAGTGTGTGACGAAAAGAGACTAAGGTGGGCGATGGCGCTGTAGGGAAGGGGGCAGCGTCGGGGTGATAGAGGGTCAGAGCCTGGCAACGACGCTATAGGGAAGGGCGGCACCAGGGGGATGGAGTGGGTGATGAACGGCGAGGCGAGTGGGCGGCGTAAAAGAGACTAAGGCGGAGGGGACGGGGGATCCGATAAAGGGAGAAGGGAGGGAGGTTATGTGCAAAATGGTGTTAAGCTTTGAGAGATTCCGCCTGCACAAATCTAAGGCGTAGAGGCATAGGTGGATCATTGGCCTTGCATATTTGCACTGAAAAGACGATTTACGCTAGATATGTTCCCTCCACCAAAACTGTAAATAACAAAGGATATGCATACGCTCATCTGAGGTCTTAGCCAACAAATTGATGGATACACCAGGCATTCAAACAGGGAAAACTGGAGCCAACGTGTTATCTCAAAAATGTTATGGTTACAATACCACTCTCAAATCTTCATCAGCTAAATTGGAGATGGGGTCCCTCTTCACCCTGTGCTTCTTGCGCTTGAGCTTAGGCAATGCCATTATCCAGGAAGGAACTTCACAGCCTGAAGATATCAGCACGTTAGCGATGTTCCGCAAAAATGGCTTATCCTCCTCTGTGAAGAATGTAATAGCCTCCCCAGATCTACCTGCTCTTCCAGATCGTCCTATATAGAACGAGAAAAGAGATTTAGAATATTATCGCAGTGTGTAAGTGCGTGCAGGTGGGGGTGTCCGGGCTCAGTCAAAGCTGGATATCTTTCTTACCTATTCTGTGAATATAGGCAGCAGCTGACTCTGGAAAATCATAGTTGATCACACAGTTAACACCTTTGAAATCCATTCCCCGGGCAATAACTTCCGTTGCTATCAGTACCCAGGTCTTTCCAGCTCTCACGTTGTCAACAGCATCTTGACGCTGCAGTAAGGAAATAGAAATTGAGCCAATGAGCCCGACATCAACAATATTACAACAATGAAAACCAAAAATAGCACAAACCTTTATCAACAACTAATAATAATATTATGCAAAAGTAATACCTGCTCCTCAGTAAGGTCTGCATGAATTACATCAGCTCTAATGTCGTCAAATGCCAGTTCTTTGTAAAGCTCTTTTGCCCTCTCTTTGCTTTGAACAAAGATCAATACTGGAGGATTCAGAGACTACCATTGAAAAAATGATTCTATCAGCAACAGGTAATAAACTCCAAAACACAAATAAAATCCTTTTATAATAACAAATGTACAGTTCAATGTTATAAAATATTTTGTAAGTAGTTAGCTTAAGGCTAAACGCAGCACAATAGGCTCAGCTTTGCTATTTATACCTGTGAATGTGTGAATTGGGAATTGATGCATTAGACTTAGGCATGACCAGTACAAACCAGCTCTAAAACAGTGCAAGACATACATACTAGAAGAAACTGCCAGAGAAGAATCATGACATACTCCTGCAAAGCTTTGGCGAAGAGCTAGCAACTTTCCCTTCTCAGTTCCAGCAAAAATCAACTTTTGCTTAATCAGTGAGGAGGCTGAATTCCTGTAAGTTGAACAATTACTAATGAAAACAGCCCTACAAAAATAGATCTGCTTGTTCACATTAAGACAGCAATACTCACTTTCTTCCCACAATGACTCGAACAGCATCATGCATTATAGTACGTGCAAGAGCCTCAATTGAGTCAGGCAGTGTCGCACTGAACAAAGATCGAATTATTGAAGGATTTGAGCAGGCTTCAACAATTGAATCAATCACTTCAACAAATCCAAGTTCAAAAAGTTTATCAGATTCATCCAAGACAAGGTACTCCACCCTGCAAAAGGCAGTTCTGTGTTATTGACTTATTGTTGAATTATGCTGTACAGTGCTGAAAGAAACTGATTTAGCAAAATGCAATTCATGGTTCCCCTGCAAATCACATGAGGACATAGGTGAGATGAAACTCAACATAAGGGTAAGCTAAATTGATCTTATTAGGTTTTGATTTTTAAACAAATTGAGTAGGAATGAACAAAACACGCTTTCCAGCATTTCTTAATAAATATAAAACACTTAACAGGCGCAGTTTTTCTGAATAACATGTGAAGGAAATTTGTATTCTAGTACAAGTTATCATTTTATAACTGAAATACCACTGCATAACCATGCAAGCATTTAGTGTGCCATTGAAAATGTAAGAAATTAGGACCCCAGGTTGCAATTATGATCAAACATAAGAAAAATCACAATGTATTCAGGAGCGTGTATTAAAACATTGCTTATATGTAACCAACAGTGCCATGGTGGTGAAGAACTGAACAGCAAAACATTTGAGCTGTGATCACAGACCTACTTAAGTCAAGGTCTCTTTTTTGTACAGCATGGTCCAATCGAAGCGGGGTAGAAACAAGGATGTCGCAGTGCATATCTTTGAAATTCCCAGATTTTGATAGATCTTTGGTCATTAGCTTAATATAGAACTTCCTTCCCTTTGCCAACTTCTTGCACTCTCTCATAGTTTGTGCTGCCAATTCCCTTGTCGGGCAAAGAATAACAGCTTTAACACCTCCTTTGGACCCTGGCTATTAGAACAATAATCATCATAAAGCATGCTGTTGCTCAATCAATCTGAACAACACAATACCATGAAGACAAATACCTTAATTTTCATAAGCATTGGGAGCAAGAAACCCAGTGTCTTGCCAGAGCCTGTAGGTGCACATGCAAAACATTCCCTGCCCTGAAGCAAGCAATGTGAGATAAATCACTTAAAAAAACCATTTTCCATGGCAAGGGAACTAAAATCCAAAACAGAGTTCAACATCACTCACCGAAAGAAGAATAGGAATGGCCTGCCTTTGGATAGGTGTAGGTTCTTGAAACCCAAGCTTTGACAAGTTCCCAACCAAATAGGAATCGCAGCCATACCTAGTGCACAAATAAAGTAGCTTAACAACCTCAAATGATTACATAATAACCTGAGGTTTGATGTAGCGCAGCATGTACACAGTACACCTACAATAAGTAATTTAGCATGTCTGGGCTCTTGAATTATTCAGAATGCTAACCTTGAAACCAGTTCTTCAAAACTCTCAATTGGTGCTGGAACATTTTGCCCCGAAATGTGGATATCAAATCTCTTCCGAAGAATGGCAGCTCTCTGGAACCAATCAAAAAGATCAAACTCCAGCCATTGAGAGGTTGCAATTGCAAATATAACACATCTAAACGTCAAGCTGTACCACCATTTTCAATCCAAGCAAGAGGTTGAGGAATCATAACAAACCTCCTAATTTCCCTCATCAAATTTTTATATATGCAAGCTTTTTGCAAAACAACGCATCGTGGTCACGATTTCAGCTCAACGGAATTTGCACACATGCTTACCAAACAAAAAACAATGAATCAAGATTATTAACATCAGTGCATTGGAAAACGCCGTTACCTCGATTTCCCTCTCGGCTTCCTTCCGCCGCCGCACAACCTCCGAGTCCTCTTCCTTTGCAGTCTCCACCTTGGCAGAATCGTCCACAGCTTTCTTCGCTTCCAATCCCTTGAACACACTGAACCCCTCCACAACATCTGCAGAACACAGTGGGCAGAACCAAATTACCAACATAGGCGCTCCATGCAGCGACGTTTTGAGGCGAACCAACCGGAAGTGAAACCTCACCGGATGAGGAGGCGGCCGCTTCGCCACGCTTCTTCTTATCCTTCTTTGCCTTGGTCTTGCTCTTGCGCTTCCGCTTATTCTCCGGGGGCGGCGCGGCGGCATCGGGGGCGGAGGGAGGCGGGCCCTGCCGGAAGCGGGCGAAGTCGGCGGCGAAGCGCTTGCGGTCGAAATGGGTGCCGGCGAAGAGCGTCGACGAGAGCTTCGCCTTCTCCATGGTTGATTGGGTTGGTGGCCGCCGCAGCCGCTGAGAACCTCCTCCTCTAAAAACCCTAGCACGGGACCAAGCTCGCTCTCCGCATGCCACGTGGGCCACAGCGGCGACCTGAACCGTATATATCTGCGATCCAATTCCACGGGCCCGGACCGGGTCGCAAAGAAAATTCCCTATCCAACTCCGTCGGTTCTCATGGGGCCCATATCCCAGTGACACCGTGAATCCCACGCCCGTGTGTCTGCATAGCATATCCTACAGGGGTCCCATTTGTCAGATAATGTTCCTGTATGACAGGTCCGGCCCACCAATTAGTAGACCAAGCCCCACATGCAAGCAACAGAGCTCGCCCTCTCGTGCCACATCAGCCACCAATGTCGACTTGAGCCATGGGTAGTTTCTGCGATCCAATTCGACGGTCTAGATCAAATCATGAAGAAAATTCGCAATCCACCGCCGTCAGTTCTCATGGGGCCCACACCTTAGTGACGACATCTATGCTCCCATGCTCGTGTGTTTGCGCAGCATATATAGTAGAGGACCCATTTTTCAGAGAATGCCCATACAATAAGTTGTGCCCACTATTAAGTTGACCGGGCCCCATATGTAAGCAAGCGACGAAGCACAACCTCCCATGCCACGTGGACCACAAGGTGGCCTTGAACCACGAATAGTCTTTGTAATCCAATTTTGACGATCCAGATCTGACCACAAATAAAATTCGTGATCCAAATCCATCGATTCCCATAGGCCACACCCGCAGTGAACCCCGCACTGTGAAAATTCACAACTCCCCCATCTCTTCCCTAACCAATCTACCCTTCCTTTGTTGTATGCCAAAATTTGTGGTTCACCTATTGGATCCTTGAGATATGTTAATCCCATGGGTCGGAGTTGAGTGCTGCCTTAGCACCATGGAGCTGTATCTCCTCGGGAGGAGCAGCGGAAGGTGCGAATTTTCTCTCTCTTTTTCGGCCATTTTTGGGGGATTTTATGGTGCTGATTGATGATCTGTTCATCAGAGATGCGGAGGTTCTGTGGTCGATGGCCAGGGCTGGCAGCATGAAGGATTTTGGTGTGGGTTAGGGTTTGTTCCGTGTTGTTGGTTATTATCTGTTAAACACATGCTTAAATGTCTGAATTCCGCGGTAGTAGTACAATAGCCTGTGGTAATTTGGCTGTACCAGAGTAAAATCATCTAACTTTTGAGAAAAAATTATGCTTTGAGTTGAGTTTTAGGAGGATTTTTGGGTTAGATCAGTGCTATCAATAATTAGATTAGCACTGGGGTGTTATTCTGTTCTATTCATTGGTCAAGTTGTACCTGGTTTGCACGGGGGGCGGGGGGTGGGGTTATTTGGTTCTATTCACAGGTAAAGTTGTACCTGGTTTGCACTGAGGTGTCCTAATTGTCATAGTACGATTTTCCACTTGGAATAAGAGTTTGTGAGAGACCATGTGGTTATGACCCCATGTTTGTGATGAGTAATTGACGAGTATTTTGGAAAGAATGAGTTTGATCTGTGCGTTTCGGTCATGACGACATTTGGCTTAGTCGGGTTTGGTTAATCGGACTTGAAGCGTATTCTTCTTCCTGCTTGAGCTTTTGGGCCATTTTATGCTTGAGTATGATTTATTGATGCTAATTGTGATTATTTGTGTTGAGCGGTGCTATGTGATGTGTTTCTTGTCTGTGATGGCTGCAGGACATCGAGGCGGAGTCGTGGCGAGGCACGGAGGACCGGACTAGGCGCAGGTGGTGCCGAGGTCAGAACGGTCGAGGTGTGCTGAAGACGCGAGGGCTCGAGGTGGTTGCGAGGCTTGGACGACAAGGAATGCGGAAGCTTCCCGGAAGGTGCAGGAGAGGCGTTTCGGTAAAAGCGCAAAGCTGCATGAGGAAGCGGTTTGGGTCTTTGATTAGTGGGCAATGCAAGAGAGAAACCCGTTAAGCGAAGGCTATAAATAGGAGAGGTGTGTCCAGGTGCATGCATGTCTTGAGAGGGGAGTGCATGGCTTGGAAAGGGGGTTAGAGGCTCTTTTGCTTTGGGCTTTAGTTGTTGGGAGTAGTTGAGAGAGAGCAGAGTCTGTTGGTGTTTGTCTCCTCTTCGTTAGCCTATATGAACAGAGAAATGAGCCCTTGAGTGGATCTTTGTGTTTTGAGAGGAGTTGATTGTAATCCCTTTGTAATCATTCATCTCTCTTCCTCTCTATCAATACAAGGATGATTTTGTTGGCTGTTTTCATCTTTTGGCTTTCTCTGTGATGAATTTGAATTTCTGCAGTTTCTCTGTCCCTTCTTTGTTTTCTTGTGTTTTGAGTAGAATCCTTGCTCTCTTGGTGGGTTCTTGATTGCCTTGAGATGGGAAGGAATACAAGGTCCCTTGGGCATTCCATTTTCAAGAACAAGAGAAGGATTCAATGGTTCTTGTGATTACTCAAAGCCTCGCCATCTTCTCTGTTGTTGAGCTTTCTAGGGTTTGGGTACAGAGGACTCTTGGACCCTTTGATTCCCTTCATAACTTGGCATAAGATTTGATTTGGGAAGTCCTGAGTTAATTGCTAAAGTGATTGCAAAGTTTCATAAGCAATAGATCAAGGATTGGCAAGCAATCTGAAATTCAGTCACTTCCCATGATTATTTTCAGACTTTTGGGTAAAATATCACATTCTTGATTTCCTGGTGATTTCCCTTGATCCTTGGTGTCCCTCTGCTATTTTGTTTCCAGTCCTGTCCCTTAGGCCTGAAATTATTTGCAGCTTTTTACCAAATTCGAAGTTTTCACCAAGTTTCAGGATTTTCAGCATTTTCGGGTTCACTGCAATCTTCAGGTTCCAGGGTGGCCGGTCTGACCGGACCTGATATGGCGGTTGGACCGGGTGGGAGCCGGCGGTCTGACCGGCGGCAAATGACCGGTCAGATCGGCCTGGCTATTGCGGCCTGACCGCCCAGCACCTTGAGGTCACACTGACTCCTCTGCATTTTGTGTTGAATTTTGGTTTTTTTTCTTGGGTGTCTTTCCCGCTTGCTCTTCGGAGTTCTTCTCTGTGCATTTTATGCTTGCTCAGTAGGTTCAAACAAAGAATATCAATCTTTCTCTTCATAGATTTTATATCTGTTGTGGTTACAGACCAAACAGAGAGAGAGATGGTAGTGGAGAGTGGTGGAAAATGAGTATCATGGCCTCTCCCTCTCCCCATGGCCGGTATTCTATATATACACATGGGGAGTGCTTTTACAATTATGCCCTTACAGCTGATCCTCCCCTTCAGGGGTATTTGTGTTATTACACGTGGCCTATTCTGGGCCTTATAACTTCCTACCAGGCCTGCTGGGTTTAGGTGGGGGCCACCCCTACGACAGGAGCCTCTCATGGTGAAGGGCTTCACAGGGCCGAAGCCATGTCGCCGAGTCCTTTGGCCCCCTCCGTCCCTGCGGCCTGTGAACTTCTCCAAACTTGACCCGGAGCTGCGCTGTGGTCGGAGCAGATGTGTATGCTCCGGCCCTCATCCTTCGAATTGGGCGGCGGCGGAAGTGGCCCCGGCTGAAGCAGACGCGCGCCGGGGGCGTTGCGCTCGCATAGGCAAGCGTGGCGGGCTCCTGAGCCGCTGCGCGGGCCTTAAACGATAAGGGACGCGCTGCGACGCTCGCTCTTCCGGTCGTCCACGTGGTGAAGCGTGCTTGGCGCGGTACGGGCCTTGAGGCGTCGTGACCATCAATGTGGCGGCGGACTCCCGACATTTGGACTTCTGGGGCTCGCGCGCTCCGTAGTCGTTGCGACCTTGCCGCCTGGTGGTGTGCTTTTTTGGATGGCGGTTGGCTTGCCGGGGGGCAGCCTGTCGCATCGTGTAGTGCGCCTTCTCGTGAGTGTAGCGTGCGACGGTTTCCGGTGTGCACGCGGTGGGGTGCGGACGGTTGCCCTTACGCACCCCTGGTAGCTGAACCGCCCGATGTCCCCCCGCTTGTGCTTCCACCGGTTGGCGCGCCGCCGATTGGCATCCCTCCATGCTGGCGGCTCTTCGCCTGGTGAGGGCGAGTATAAATGTGTTGGCGCCGGGGGCCACTCCCTAGACATTCCTTGCTGCACATCCCGTACCTGTTCATGGTTAACTTCTCATATGTAGGGAAAATTTTGTTCGTCTGCGTTTGATGACTGTGTCGACCGGCGTCAATGCCCGCGAGCGCCGGTGAACAAAATACGTCCTGTTTGTGGGAATGCTTCACAGCCTGATGCGGAAATGGCAAGGTCTGACTTGCTCTCGTAGACAGATATGAAGTCATCCATACGCTCTAATCGTGCGAACGAGCATATGCTGGTGTGGCAACGCATATCTGTTTACGAGATCATGTCTGCTCTTGCCGCAAATTGACCTTTGCATGTTCGGGTTATGGTGGTTGTATGTGCTGTTCTCCATTCTTCAAGCTCACTCCATCCCCTATTCTTCGAATGGGTGGCAGCGGAGGCTGGCGCCGGAGTCGAAGTAGACGCGCGCGCGCTCCGTTCCTTACCCTTCGAACGGGTGGCAGCGAAGCCGGCGCCTAGTTGAAGTAGACGCGCGCGCGCTCCGTTCCCTACCCTTCGAACGGGTGGCAGCGAAGCCGGCGCCTAGTTAAAGTAGACGCGCGCGCGCTCCGTTCCCTACCCTTCGAACGGGTGGCAGCGAAGCTGGCGCCTAGTTGAAGTAGACGCGCGCGCGCTCCGTTCCCTACCCTTCGAACGGGTGGCAGCGAAGCTGGCGCCTAGTTGAAGTAGACGCGCGCGCGCTCCGTTCCCTACCCTTCGAACGGGTGGCAGTGAAGCTGGCGCCTTCGCCTCGCGAACACCGCCACGCGTACGGTGACTCGGGACCTTGCGATGCGGGCTTGCACTGTAGAGGTTCCTGGAATCACGCCGGCCCCCGGCCTGCCAGGGTTAGGTTCCCGTACCGTGCGACCCGACGCGCCGGGGGCACGTGGCGGCCTACGACTGGCGGGCAGCGGGATGTGGACGGTTGCGTGTGCGCGGCCGCTCGCCTCTTCCCTAGGCAAGGGGGACACGGGGCGGGTAGTGAATGGCACGGCGCCGGAGCGGTTGTGATCCCCTGGCCCATTAATGCGCCTTTAACTGCGGCTAGGTAGCGTCGTGCTGTGACGGCCCTTGACGCTTGTGGTCGTAGCCTTCCAGCTTTGGTTATGGGGCATTGCGCTGGACGGGCGTTTGTACGACTGCGGTCGCGCCCCGACGCGGACCTTCGCGACGCTTCGCTTTCCGTTACGGGGGATCGTGCGGGGCGGGCCTTTACACTGCTGCGGTTGCATCCGGCACGCGGATCGTTGCGACGCTTCGATAGCGGCGGTACGGGCGAGGTGGCTTGAAATAGCCCCCCCTGTAACAGCGCCCCCGCACCTTTACGCCCTTTTTCCTGCCTGCTCCGCCCTCGACACTTTCGTGATATCTTCACCGCTTCAACCTCTCCGTGGGAAGCGATGGCCTCCAGTAGCGAGCGCGGCCAGATGGTTGGTGGCTCTGTCATTCGCCGGCGGTCCTCACAGTTAAAGGTGAAATACACGCTCCAAGAGCGCGACCCAGCGGCGGCTGACAAGGAGTGGCTGGTGGCGGAGGAGGAAGGCACGTTCTCCGGCGAGCTAGGCCCCTCACTCGTGACTGAGGAGACGATCCAAGGGCTACTGCGCGCGGGGAAATTGTCCGAGCGCCCGGAGGTACGATTGCCCGCTGCCGACGAGACGGAACCACATCCCGAGAGGTCGGAGGCGGTCGTGTTCGTTGCCTTTTTCGACGCGGGGCTCCGCATCCCTGCGACGGCTGTCGTGGGCGACGTGCTGCGGACCTTCGGGCTGGAGCTGGCGCAACTGACTCCGAACGCCGTGGCCCGGCTCGCAGTGTACAGCTGGGCCTTGCGCTCGGGGGCGTGTTGGCCCAGCGCCTCGTTGTTCGCCTACCTTCACGAGGCGCGATGCCAGCGCAAGGACCGGAAGGACGGGACGCTGTCGAGCTTCGGTAGCGTCACCTTTGTCCTTCGTCCGTCGTGCAAGAAGCTCTTCCCCGCGAACGCAACTCGCGGGAAGTGGGAGTCTTACTGGATGAAGCGGTGGTTCTACCACCGTGTGGAGAGCGGGAGCGGCCTTGAGTGCACAGGCCGACCGATCGCGTTCAAGCCCTCGCCCGGCCGAACGCTCGATGACGAGGACAAGCGGAGGGTCCAGCTGCTCGTAGGCGTGGCCACCCGCTTCAACATGCGTGACCTCGCCGAAGAGTTCGTGATGTACGGCGTGGCGCCGCTTGCCCGCGACTGGCGTCTTGCCGCCGAGAGGCGTCGAGACGACAATGTTTTGCCATGGGTTTGCTTGCTGCCGGTGCCCGGCGATCTCCGTAAGCCTCGCTCGCATCTCTCCTTTGCTCACGCGGAATGCGTTATATGCTGATGGTCTTGTCCTTTGTTTCAGGGATTTCCTTGGAGGAGGCGAAGCAAGCCGCCCGCGTATTCCTGGGGCCGTACACCGGCAGGGAGCACGAGCAGCGCGCGGCTGCTGTTGCCGAGGCGGGGCTGGGGCGAATCAACCGCGTGTGCGAGGCTCTGGGCCTTGCCGTGCCGGACCGTGTCGCTCCAGACGACGGTGCAGCGAAGAAGAAGAAGACCCCCTCTCGGAAGAGGGGCCGCGGCGGGGCGCCTGCCGCACTTGGCGCGGCGGCTGCTGCTGCTGCTAGTGCTTCCGAGGGTGCGGCGGACGCGGAGTCGGACTCGGCGAGATATGCCGACTCCGGTTTGGGCGGCGCAGACGTCGAAGGCAGGGTATCTTCGGCGAGCGTCCCGGACGGCGGGCTTGCCGCGAGCGGGCGGAGGGGGGAAGCCTCACCGCCCGCCGAAGTCACCGAGGCGGCACCCGTGCAGACCGGCAATGTCGAGGTGGAGCTTTCGACCGTGGCCGCTATGGTGCTGCAGGCGCCTTCCGCGGGGGCGCACGGAGCCGTGCTGCCCTTACCGACAGCAGCAGAAACCGAGGTGCCCCCTGCGACTACTGCCACCATGGAACCTTCGCCCCCGGGCGCGGCAGCCGTGGGGGCTTCGCTAACCGCGGCTGCGGGGGCAGTGTCGCCGCTGGCTGCCCCGGCTAAACGGCCGTGCGTGCGGCCGGAGCTCCACCGGACACCGCGGGGATTCGTCGTGGTCACGGGCATCAGAAGCCTGTGGGACGCCAGCGCAAGCGCCAGAGACCCTGCGGCATACGCGCCTTCTGCCCCCCTGGCCACGCCGCCCGCCGCGCGGGGACAGCCATCGCCCTCCCCGAACACGGAGGCTTCTGCCCGCGGCGGGACCATTCCTTCTGCTACCGAAGGTAAGGTGGCTTAGCTTACTCTGGTGTGTGCCTGTATGCCTTGAGGTGCTCACCCGTATCCCTGTTTGCAGCGTTGCTCATTCCGGAGGGGGAGCACTCGGCGGAACACGGAGCCTCCGAGCACGTAAGCCCGGCGGACTTCGTGCCGCCTCCGGATACGCTGAGGGCGTGGCGCGGGATTGTGAATGACGCGGCCACGAGCATCGACCCGCAAGTGTTGCAGGCCTTCGGTGCGGGACGCCTCGAGGACGCCTTCGAGGTGTCTGGGGTGAGGGTAAGTACTCGTGCGACAACGCCTGATCTAGCTGAGCTTGCTGAGTCTTCTCCCTCTGCAGACCCTTGTGCTGGGGCAGGCCTTGCGGGCGGCCTATACTCGTGACCGAAAGGCGCTCGAGGATAGACTGCGGGTCGCCGAGGAGGAGCTACGTGAAGCCTGCGGGGCCCGCTCTGCCCAGGACGCCCGCATCCGCCAGCTGGAAGCGGAATGTGCCGAAGCGAGGGCACACGCCGAGGGACTTGTTGCGTCGGCGCAGGAGTCGGCCGCGGCAGCTGCTGAAGAATGGTTTGCGGTGGAGCGGGACGGGCTCCTGGCGCAGGTCGCCTCGCTAGAGAAGGAAAAAGGCGAGCTTGCCTTGACTCTAGCGGAGCGTAACCAGACGCATGGCGACGCCTCGGTGGTTGCGTGGGACGCCATGCAAGCGCTGGAGAGCCATCTTCAAGGGCTGGTAACTGAGGTGCCGGACCGCGCCTTTGGCCCGGAGGAGTTGTCTCGGACCCTCCGCTGGATCGGGAATGCCGCCAACGTCGCGCGCGGCGCCGTGACGTCCTTTGGCACCCACTGCGCGTACACTTCGGCCTGCTTGGTGTGTGCGCTCCTTCAGTACCGCGGCTGTACGCACGTCGCCGGGCTGGATGAGCCCCAGCTGGAGATGCCTGGCGGGGCCGGAGTAATGTCCGGCGCCGTCCGCTCCGCTCGCCGTGCCCTTGGGCCCTTCTTTGACCGGATCTGGGATTACGTCGGTCCGGAAGCTGCACGGATCAAGCTCCGGAAGTCGCTCTACGGGACGGGGAGCGTCGGCCAATTTCTGGACGGTGTCCCTCGTCGCGGCGAGGGCGACGCTGGGCCCTCCGAAGGCGCCGGGAACCCGCAGGTCTGACACCGCGGTGCCTAGGTGTAGGCGTGTGTTGTACTGCTCCCTCTCTTTGCGAATGGAGTACACACTTACTGTATTTGTTCTGACGTTCGCCTATCTCCCGGGCAGCTTCCTTGCTGGGGCCGGCTTCTTGCGGCCGACCTTCCAACCCGGCGACGCCTTCGACGCTGGCGAAGGGCCGAAGAGTCGCTGGACTTTTGGGCGGGCCGACCTTCTTCGAGCGGGGCCCCAGCTCTAGCACGTGTTAAGGACGAACCCGCGGGATAGCGGCTTAGAGCGGCAAGGATGTTGCCGGACCTTTGTACTTGTGAGTTTTTCGGTATGTAGATTTTCTGGCATTTTAGGATATGCGCTGTGTTGATGCCACTTTGGATTCAGCGGTACGCCGCATGCTGCGTGGGGACGAGATCTTCGCGCTCGACGCGCACTGCTGGCGAAGTAGCTGCGCAAGGGTGCCTTAGAACGGCGCTTACGGGGGCAGTCATTGGCACCTCGCCTTTTTACAGCCCGTAGACTGGCGTGTGCGGAGGCGGACCTCAACGCTTCGCATTTTGATAGTCCGTGGACTCGCGCGTGCGGAGGCAGACCTCGACGCTACGACTTTCTTTATAGTCCGGAGACTTGCGCGTGCGGAGGCAGACCTCGACGCTACGACTTCCTTTATAGTCCGGAGACTCGCGCGTGCGGAGGCAGACCTCGACGCTACGTCTTATTTAGAGTCCGTAGACTGGTGCGTGCGGAGGCGAACCTCGACGCTACGTCTTCCTTTATAGTCCGGAGACTCGCGCGTGCGGAGGCGGACCTCGACGCTACGTCTTATTTAAAGTCCGTGGACTAGCGCGTGCGGAGGCGGACCTCGACGCTACGACTTCCTTTATAGTCCGGAGACTCGCGCGTGCGGAGGCAGACCTCGACGCTACATCTTATTTAGAGTCCGTGGACTAGCGCGTGCGGAGGCGGACCTCGACGCTACGACTTCCTTTATAGTCCGGAGACTCGCGCGTGCGGAGGCAGGCCTCGACGCTACGTCTTATTTAAAGTCCGTGGACTAGTGCGTGCGGAGGCGGACCTCGACGCTACGACTTCCTTTATAGTCCGGAGACTCGCGCGTGCGGAGGCAGACCTCGACGCTACGTCTTATTTAAAGTCCGTAGACTGGTGCGTGCGGAGGCGGACCTCGACGCTACGTCTTATTTAAAGTCCGTAGACTGGTGCGTGCGGAGGCGGACCTCGACGCTACGTCTTATTTAAAGTCCGTAGACTGGTGCGCGCGAGGGCGTCCCCTCGGTGCGTCTTTGTTTATACTCAGGCCCGTCACCTTTGGTTACGGTGAGTGCACACGCGAACGTGCGACTTTGATTTATACTCAGTCCCGTACCCCTGGCTACGGCGAGTGCACACGCGAACGTGCGTCTTTGTTTATACTCAGGCCCGTCACCTTTGGCTACGGCGAGTGCACACGCGAACGTGCGACTTCGATTTATACTCAGCCCCGTACCCCTGGCTACGGCGAGTGCACACGCGAACGTGCGTCTTTGTTTATACTCAGTCCCGTCACCTTTGGCTACGGCGAGTGCACAGGCGAACGTGCGACTTCGATTTATACTCAGTCCCGTACCCCTGGCTACGGCGAGTGCACACGCGAACGTGCGTCTTTGTTTATACTCAGGCCCGTCACCTTTGGCTACGGCGAGTGCACACGCGAACGTGCGACTTCGATTTATACTCAGTCCCGTACCCCTGGCTACGGCGAGTGCACACGCGAACGTGCGTCTTTGTTTATACTCAGGCCCGTGCCCCTGGCTACGGCGAGTGCACACGCGAACGTGCGTCTTTGTTTATACTCAGGCCCGTCACCTTTGGCTACGGCGAGTGCACACGCGAACGTGCGTCTTTGTTTATACTCAGGCCCGTCACCTTTGGCTACGGCGAGTGCACACGCGAACGTGCGTCTTTGTTTATACTCAGGCCCGTCACCTTTGGCTACGGCGAGTGCACACGCGAACGTGCGTCTTTGTTTATACTCAGGCCCGTCACCTTTGGCTACGGCGAGTGCACACGCGAACGTGCGACTTTGTTTTATACCGCGGGAACGCGCGCGTTGGCTGAGCCTGCGCGCCTTCGTCGCGTACTTGCGCGTGATGAAGAAAGATTAGTGACAAACGGCGATCTTCATTACCTCCCCGTTTGCGCGGGTAAGCAACTATAAGGGGTGAGTATACTAACCGTTTGCCCTTGGTGAGGCCGAAGCCTCTAGTCGCTAGATATCTGCAGGGTCCGCCATGGCGCCTCTGAATGGCCCCGCGGACGTCCGCGCTGCGACGCCAGCTCTAGGAGCGCCGTTGGGCTTCGCGACGCGGGTACCGGGTACCGGGCTCGATGCGCCGGGCCATATCCTGGTCGCCTCGGATGGTGATGATGGCCCGGGGACCCGGGATCTTCATGCATAGATAGCCGTGATGTGGTACCGCGCCGAAGGAGTTGAGGATTGGGCGCCCTAATATGGCATTGTAGGGGTACGGAAGGTCGACCACGTCGAAGGTGGCATCTGCGGCCCGCACATTGTCATCTTGGCCGAAGGAGACTTGAAGACCTATTTGGCCCAGGGCCCGCAGGGGCTGTCCCCCGAAGCCCTGCAGTGGGATTCCCGAGGGCCCTAGGCGGCTTCGAGGGATCCCCATCTGGTCGAAGGCCGTCGCAAACAATACGTTCGCGGAGCTACCGCCGTCCACCAGGGCACGCCCCACGTCGCATCCCGCGATAGTGACCCGGATGACCAGGGGGTCCTGATGAGGGAAGTCCACGCCTTGGGCGTTGTCGAGTGTGAATGTAACTTCGTGCTGCGCCCAGTCCGGGGGTGCCTGCGCTGGGTATGCCGCCACGTGATGTAGTCTTCGCGCATAGGCCTTCTGCTGCCGTGCTGAGGCGAATTTCAGCGCAGAACCTCCGGATATGACGTTAATGATCCTGCGGTGGGTTGCCTCCGGGGCCTGCAGTGACAGGAGGCCCCCCCGAGGCTGCTGTACGTGAGCTTGGATCTGCAAGGTGCCTTCCTGGGGTTGCATCCCTTGCGCCTGTACCTACATGGGGGCCTCGTACGGGAATTGGACGTGGGCCACCGCGGGCGGACGCGTCTCCGGGTTCCTGTCCCTAACGACGCTATCGCGGAGCGCCGCGATGGAGGTGCAGGTGCGGGTATCATGATTGCCGCGGCCGTGGACCACACACCACAGTCCCTGGTGCTGGTCGTCGTAATCTCCACGACTTTTATCGTCGCGACCCCGGCCACGACGCCCCCGACTGCCTCGGCCCGTAGGAGCGCCCTCGTCGGAACCGCCTTCAATGTCGAGGACGTACCGGTTTCGCCTCGACCTCTGCTGGCCGCGCTTGGGCTGATCGGACGACTCCTTATGCGAGGCGTCCCTGCGGTCGGGCGCGTCCCTGGACGACTCCTGCTTACGTTTTCCCTTCGAAGAGCCGTTCTTCGGGGGATCTTCGGCTTTTGCCGAGGCTCCAGCCCGGTTGGTGTCGGAGTCGTCCCCTTGCCTTCGCCGCGCGTCTTCTTCTGCCCTGGCGTATTCCTCCATTTTGTCGAAGAGCTTCGCCACCGTCTTGATTGGCTTTCGCGCGTTGTACTCGGCCATCGGGCCCGGACGAAGGCCCTGTATGGCTGCATTAACGATGGTGGTTTCGTTAACATCTTTCACTTGGCATCGAATCTTGGCGAAGCGCTTGAAGTAGTCCCGGAGCTTCTCCGAGGGTTTTTGCTTGACAGCAAAGAGTTGGTCCGCGTTGACTCGGTCGACGTAGTTTCCTTGGAAGTTGTTGTGGAGGCGGACGCGTAGTTGCTCCCACGCATAGATGGAGCCCGGCTCTATGGTAAAGAACCAAGAGAGCACCACGCCTTGCAGCGCGAGGGGGAGTCCCTTCGCCTTCGTGGTGTCGTCTCCGCCCGCGGCTTCGATCGCGGTTTCGTACACGCGCACGAACTCGCGGGGGTCCGTGTCGCCTTTGTACGAGTCGATGGCGCTAGGAAACTTGAAGTCTTCGGGCCATGCCGCTTGCTGCAGCCCCGCCGAAAGCGGGGACTCCGGATCTACGCGCCGCAGCGGCACGCGGCTAGACGTGGGGGCTTCGCGACTGTCCGCCCTCTCCGGCGTGGGCTCGGGCGCGATTACTGGCGCGGCCTGCTGGCTCCGAGCCTCTTGCATGTCTCGGACGGCTCCGTGAAGGTCCCCTAGCTCCCGCTGGAACGCGTTGAGGGCCGCCAACAGGGCGCTTTCTGCCGCCTGTGCAGGCGGGGTCGCCGGTACTACCAACGGGCGGATCGGCGCGGGCACGACCGCGTCGCGAGGTCCCGAGCTGCCGGTCTCTCCGTCGTGGCTACCTCGAACCGCCTGGTCCGCGCTGCCGGCGAGGGTTGCGGCGGGGGCGGCGAGGTCGGCTGTCGTTGCGTCGGCGGGGTCGGTTGTCGCCGCACCAGCGTCGACGTCTTCGACCGCGGGGTCCGTCCCCGCGACGCCGGTGGCGGGGTGGGTCGACGCGGTGCCGGTGACGGGGTTGGTCGTCGCGGTGCCGGAGACGGGGTTGGTTGTCGCGGTGCCGGTGACGAGGTTGGTCATCGCCGTGCGGACGTCGACGTCTTCGGCCACCGCGCCTGCGTCGCTACCCGCGCCCGCCGCTGCCGATGCCGAAGCCCTGGTACTCATACGACGCTCCAGCGCGGCCGCCTTCTTTCCCTTCGCCGCTGCTGACGAAGCTTTTTTCGGTGCCATCCTTCTTCTTCGGTCTTCAGGCTTGTCCTTGTCCTCCCCACGAACGGCGCCAACTGTTGTGGTTACAGACCAAACCGAGAGAGAGATGGTAGTGGAGAGTGGTGGAAAATGAGTATCATGGCCTCTCCCTCTCCCCATGGCCGGTATTCTATATATACACATGGGGAGTGCTTTTACAATTATGCCCTTACAGCTGATCCTCCCCTTCAGGGGTATTTGTGTTATTACACGTGGCCTATTCTGGGCCTTATAACTTCCTACCAGGCCTGCTGGGTTTAGGTGGGGGCCACCCCTACGACAATATCCTTCGGAGAGAAGATTTTAAGTGGATACTTCTCGGGGGCGTAATTTTAAGTAGCAACATTCACCCCCCCCCCTCTGTTGCCGATTTCGATCCAACAGTTTGGCTGCTCACTTCGATATGCTTGGTTAGTTGTCATGTGGTGTGTTGTGGGGGTGCCCAACCCCTCGGGCCTTAGGAGTGGATAGCGGGACTTAAGATAAACCCCATAGCACAGTGTCATATGTACAAAGGAATGTATTGATTTATCCTCGCCTTTTTGTAATTATTGATGGGTAGCATTCATATATATAAACCCCAAAGGGTTAAGAGATAGTTAGTCTCGCTCACTTTTGCTACACACTGACTCTCTCTCACTATGTGGTGGTCTTTAGCTAGTCCATATCATCCATGAAAAAGGATACCAAGTACCCACTGTTGTGGCTCATGTCACAACATGGTGATTCTTTCTTCTTGTAGATACATTAGTCACTACTATAGAAAGCCTCATAGTAGACGCCTCATCACAGACGGTTTTGTGAAACTGTCTGTGATGAACACTATTACAGAAGGTTGTAATTTGGAGGCCGTCTGTGGTATTTGTGGCGGGAAAAAGGAGTATCACAGACGGTCGGTCTATATTAAGAACCGTCTGTGATAATCCCAGATTATCACAAACGGTTTTTAATAAAAAACCGTCTATGATAAGCTGGTTATCACAGACGGTTCTTAATTAAAAACCGTCTATGATAATTCACAGATGTTTTTAATTAAAAACCGTCTGTGATAATGGCACTAAGGCATTTATTGCGCTGCTCAGACCTCATCTGTCTTCATTTCGATCCAGATCTAGCCACTGCTGCGCACTTTTTCACTCGGGAGGAAGCTAGGCGATTTCAGGCCAGTTATTTTGGTGGGAAGAGGCAGAGATTGAGCTTTGAAGATTCATACTTTCCTGGTTGCTCTAGATATGGTTAGTAATGAAATTTATTTTTTTCTTTAATTGCATTACAATTTAGGTCTAAGTAATCCATAAGTGTTATTGAAGATGGTTAATTTGCAAAATTGTTGGTTATATAATAGCTGTTGTGTTTATAATATGAATTGAGCTAGCAAATTAAGTCTCAATATAATAAATGTGGCCGGTATATATGTAGTAATAATTAGTTAATCTAAATTTTAATACTAAGTTGTTATATATGTACGTAACGTAGGACCGAAGCTGGATGTATGCCGCGAGCCGTGTGAGTGAAGAGTACATTAATGGCGTGTCTGCTTTTATAAGAGCCGTCGAGGAGGATATGTTGAGTAAGGGGGTGGAATATATGTGCTGTCCATGCACTGACTGCGAGAATTTGAAGATGTTTAAGAACCGAGGGCAAATTGAAGCGCACTTGATTCGGAGGGGATTCAAAAAGGATTATACGTGTTGGACCAGTCATGGCGAAGTGAATGATCATATGCCGCCGGATGACATCGCCGGTGAAGTGAATGATATGCCGCCAGATGACATCACCGGTGAAGTGAATGACATGCCGCCGGATGATGTCGATTGTCGTTTGGATTCGGATAGGTTGCACGATGATAATCTGGATCAGATGCTTCGCGATGTAGAAGAGAACTATGATGAGAGAGAGTATGTTAAATTCCGGGGCTTGATGGAGGACTCGGAGAAACCTTTGTACACGGGCTGCAAGTACACGAGGTCGCCCGTGCTTGAACTGTTGAAATTGAAGGCAAGGTGCAGAACCAAGGAATATAAGGTTTGGACTGAGTACAGATGGAATGAATCCTTTCAGTAGCATGAGCAGTCGACATAGCACATGGCCCGTGACTCTCTGCATCTATAACCTTCCTCCTTAGTTGTGTATGAAGCGAAAGTAGATTTTGCTGTCGATACTTATCCAAGGGCCAAAACAACCTGAGAATGATATTGATGTGTTCCTTGCACCGTTGGTGGAAGATCTAAAAGTACTGTGGAACGAAGGGGTACAGGAATGGGATGCATACAAACAAGAGAACTTCACTCTGTGCTCCTTATTGTTCTGCACCATAAATGATTATCCTACCCTTGGTAACCTATCGGGCCATAGTACAAAAGGTGCCAAAGCTTGTACTCACTGTTTAGATGGTACCGAGAGTGTGTGGCTGAACCACTCACGCAAAACCGTCTACATGCGTCACCGCCGGTTCCTTCGGAGGGCTAACCCATACCGCAAGATGAAGAAACAATTTGACGGAGAGAAGGAAGACGGTTCAGCTCCAAGGCATTTAAGGGGACACGAGGTTTATGATATGGTTAAGGATTTAGATGTTGTCCTCGGAAAGGGACGTAAATTGAGGGCTCATGAGAAGAACACCTGGATGTATGCGACACTGCATCGACGTCATGCACGTAGAAAAGAATGTATGCGACAGCTTGATTGGTCTCTTACTGAACATCCGTGATAAAACAAAGGACGGCGTCAATGCACAGCTTGACTTGGCTGACATGGACATCAGGCCTGAGTTAGCACCGACAAGCACTGATAATGGACGAACGTACCTTCCCCTGCGTGTTACACTCTGTCCAAGGCTAAGAAAACAGAACTGTGCCAGTGCTTGCATGGTGTCAAAGTTCCGTCTGGTTACTCTGGCAACGTGAAGAAACTTGTTTCGATGCAAGATTTGAAGTTAAATGGCATGAAGTCTCATGATTGTCATGTGCCGATGACACAGATGCTCCCTATTGCAAGCGAAGAGGTCATTGAGTTTTGTGTCGATTATATGGCTCAGATTCAACCGATAGGTGTCCCTCAATCTCGTCATGAGGGGAGGCTGAAGGGTCTCGGAACTATCGGAAGGAAAGCAATCACTCCAGATATGGACACGTATACTCAAGCCCATTTCACGGTGTTGCAACACATGACTGAAGTGGCGCCTTATGTGGACCAGCACAAGGATGTGCTTCGGCAACAGAATCTGGAGTGGCCGGATGTTTGGATCATGAGGCAACACAACCGTCGGTTCAACCAATGGTTGAAGGAGTAAATCGCTAGGAGCTCGCCGAGTGAGACGCTGACATGGTTGGCAAAAGGGCCGACATTTACAGTTGTGACATGGCAAGGATATGACATAAATGGGTACACATTCTATACACAGTCTCAGGATGTCAAGAGCACTAACCAGAACAGCGGTGTCTGCATAGATGCATTCAGTACCGATGGGTCGAGAAACTTGTACTATGGCTTCATAGAAGAGATTTGGGAGCTCGACTATGTGGTTTTCAAGATCCCCTTATTTCGCTGCCGTTGGGTGCATCTCCCACAGGTGAAGGTTGACAAGTACGGTGTCACGACCATGGACCTCCAACGTGTCGGGTACAAAGACGAACCATTCGTACTCGCCAATCAAGTTGTTCAAGTTTTCTATGTAACCGACCCGGCAAATAAGAAACGCCATGTAGTTCTTCATGGAAAAAGGAGAATTGTCGGAGTGGAGAATGTAGTGGACGAGGAGGAATACAATCAATTTGACGAGTTACCTCCTTTTGGAAATGGCATAAGGGTCGACGATGAACAACGTGACGAAACTAGTTACGTACGCATTGATCATGATGAAGGGCTAATTTTTAAAGGAAATAAACAAGTACAATAAGAATGTATATGTGAAAATATGTGACAATTTTGAGATGTATATGTGAAAATGTGTGATGTAATCAATTTTGAGATGTATATGTGAAAATGTGTGATGTAGTCAATTTTGAGATGTATATGTGAAAATGTGTGATGTAGTCAATTTTGAGATGTATATGTGAAAATGTGTGACAACATGTATATGTGAAAATGTGTGACAAAATGTATATGATGAAGGGCTAATTTTTAAAGGAAATAAGCAGTGTGATGTATTTGAGAATGACAAAATGTATCAAGAAATACACTGTGTGAATGCAGCTGGTTGGTGTTGTATATGAATGCAGCTGTTTGATGGTTGATATGAATGCAGCTGTGGTTATTGGTGTTGTCTTAATAACTACAGTCGCAAAGGCTTATCACAGACGGTTCTGAACTTAGAACCGTCTGTGATACAAATATCACAGACGGTTCTAAGTTTAGAACCGTCTGTGATAACCTACCTATATATACCCTCTGGCTAGGGTTTTTCGTGTGCGCTGCAGTTATTCGATCTAGATCTAATTAAATCCCGAGCCCGTCGTCGCCTCCGCCTCCCCAAGCCCTCACCGGCCGCCTCCCCGAGCCCGTCGCCGCCGCCGTCCCCGAGCCTGTCGCCGGCCGCCTCCGTCGAGCCCGTCACCGGCCGCCTCCCCCGAGCCCGTCGCCGTCCGCCTCCCCCAAACCCCTCGTCGAGCCCATCACCGGCCGCCTCCCCCAAGCCCCTCGTCGAGCCCGTCGCCGTCCGCCTCCCCCAAGCCCCTCGTCGAGCCCGTCGCCGTCCGCCTCCCCCAAGCCCCTCGTCGAGCCCGTCGCCGCTACCGCCGCTCCTGTGCTAGCTAGCCCGCACAACCGTCCGAGTAGCTGCGCGTCCAATCCGACGCAAACCCAGGCCAAATTTCCTGTAGACGACATCCTGGTAATAATTATTATCTCTCGAATGCTTGCTCCATTGATAGGCCTATTCGAGTAGCTAATTTTGTATCGTTATGTAGGAGCCTACGAAGTGCAGGCTCCAAGTGAGATATGGCTCCATTCCCTTGTACGCTGCTTGGGGCCAGGCATATTCGTCTGGTATCGGGGCCATGGTGCACAGTCAAGCTTTAGCGCCAGGCTTCACAAAAGTTAATGTGGATGGTGTGCATGTCAATTTTGAGGTGGTCCCGCTACCGAAGCCCCCCAACGACGAGATCGTGACTCTAGGACAGACCATTGGAACATTCATCCAGTGGTCCAAAAGCGACATCTCCCTGGAGGCTTCTTCACCGGTGCAGGACCAGAGCAACATGCACTGGTGCCATCTCCATTACAAGACCAGTCATTTCCACCACCGGTAACTGCACCGGTGCCATCTCCATTACAAGACCAATTGGTTCCACCACCGGAAACTGCACCGGTGCTATCTCCACGGGTGCTATTCTCGCCAGAGCAACTTGCACCGCTGCTACCTTCAAAGTCGACTGCCGTGAAGTTGAAATATAGCCAAGGCAGCAAGGCCAGCAAGGGCAAAGCAAAGAAGACCAGTGATGATATACCGACCTACCTTTGGCCCGCAAATTCGTGCTTGGCGAGCCGTTGCTCGAGCAAAAAGCCCTCGAACGCCTAGCATATAGTTGCATACAATTGCACACGTGGTATATGCAGCAGTCCAATAAGCCAGAGGGAGAACGGACCTCAAGTATCACTGTCAAATTCACGTCGGATGATTTCCACCACTGTCTTCAAGAGTGTATGTTCGTGGTCGCCTTTGAGGATTTATTCGATCTGTTCACGCTCAACGCTCTCGACGTCTCAATCATTCGATGCTGGATGCTGTAAGTGTGTACAGTCACAGTCTTCATTCATGTCATACCGATAAATGTCATATCCAATTTGTTGCTTTCGTGTGTATATATATAGATACATGCTGACTAAAGCTAGATTATCCAACTCATCGGCTGGTTTCTTGGACCCACACTTGGTCGCCAAGGATACCATCGACCGGGATACAGCCCTCGTCGAGAGGTACATTGCAGCAGGACTGATGGGTTGCCTCAATAAGGAATATGTACTCATGCCCTTCCATCAGAACTTTCATTCGATTTTAATAGTAATTGTACCAAAATGAAACAAGGTATATTACCTTGATTCCCTAAGTAGGAATAAAATGGACTTCACATTGTCAGCCAAGTAATCGATAGGTAAGTACATATTCTCCATACATACCTATATTGTACTCTTTCTTTCCTTCCGAATGACTAAGGTTAACTTTTTCGAATCACGTAGGGCGTTCGCGATGTACATTGAAATGGGAGGTGACTCGAAGCGTGGGGCCAAAGGCCTGTTGACACATGCTCGAGATTTTAAGGTATTCGCTATTTGACATTAATTAATCCTATGCAACAACCTCTTGAACTAACACATTCCATTTTTTGCAGTGCCACCAGCAGCAGCCGGGCAACACATGTGGATACTACGTTTGCCAACATATGAAACTACTCCTCGATTCCTCAAGGATCACCAATTCCAAGGTTTGTCAATCTTTCCATAATTACTTCATACTTATCACGTTACATATATACGCACATTGATATTCCTATCGACAGGCTGCGTACATCCCGTCAACTCCATTGAAACAGCCTGATCTTGGACGAATTCGAGCAGAGTTGGCGTACTTTTTGCTGACTCAAGTCATAAAGCCAGAAGGTCGGTTCCACTCCGCACCATAGATACATAATCAACGAACCTTTTTTAGGTGCAAATGCAGTGTAGATCTTTTGTAATTGTGTATTTGTTAATGGATATTTTATTTCAATTCAATTAATTGATTTGTGAAATGGATGCTTTATGTTTGTGATCAAATGAAGTGCGTTGTCAATTGGATGTTTTATGTCTGTGAAATGAATTGAGATGTGAAATGTATCTGAAATGAAATGAGATGTGTGAATTGTATGTTTTATGTCTGCGATTATCTGCAAGTTTCAGAGGGCATGGCTAGCATTTCCTGAGGCTAGCCAATAAACAGAAATAGATTTAGATTTTGGAGGAAGGAATATCACAGATGGTTTTTAAGTAAAAACCGTCTGTGATATGTATTTTACTTAACCGTCTGTGATATATCACAGACGATATGTATCACAGACAGTTTTTCATTAAAACCGTCTGTGATAATCAGATATCACAGACGGTTTTTACTTAAAAACCATCTGTGCTATGTCTGTGCTATGTGATAATCACAGACGGTTTTTAATGAAAAATCGTCTGTGATATCTGATAATCACATACAATTTTAAAACCGTCTGTGATAACCTTGGATTATCACTGACCCATAAATTCAGACGGTTCAGAAAACCGTCTGTGATGACGTTTCTGAACCGTCTGTAATGTGGTTTTCTGTAGTAGTGAGTAGATCTTTGTGTCACCACTGTCTCCAGAGCAGTGTATTTGTTCTTATGGCACATGTGCAAAATCCAAGAGTTATAACGTTATCATGTTGGACTTGATATGGTAATCAATGTCCAGCGTTTGCTTAAGATATGGTCAAAAGTTAGAACTGTAGCGTCAATGTGCTTTGGACAAAAGTTAGAACTGTAGCAAAATCCAAGAGTTACAACTTTATCAAGTTGGACTTTATATGTGTATTTTGTACAGAAATAATCATTTGTCATTCTCAGTTAAATACATCGAAATACTACTTTTTTGACATGTGTGCGCTGTCTTCAATAGTTGCCATCTTGGACACTGCAAGTAAAGTCCTGCCACTTGCAGTGCCAGTCTCTGGAGAGTTGGTTCAAACACACCACTTAAATGCCAACAGAGTGGCATGAGAGGTGTGATAGTTAAGGAAACGGTGGCTACTGATCTCATTGTTATGTTATATTTTTAATGAGTAGATGGTTTTGTTGTTAGTAACTGCATATGTGGCTACGATCACTGTAGTTATGACCGATTTACTGTAGCTACGACCAGTTAACTCTGACTTACGACCTGTTCCCTGTGGCTATGACCGGTTTACTGACTCCGTGTAACATCCCAAAATTTAATTGCATTTTATTTGATTCATTGGAATTTATTTGGTTTTATCTAGATTTTACCCCCAAGTCTTAAGCAGAATACTTAAATTGTTTATCTCCCGAAAAGCCAAAAAATAGTTGATTTTATTTTCCCTGAGTTATCCTGAGTTATTTGCTAAGTGTTTTTAAAGTTGCTTAGCTTTGCTGAAAATTAAAAGTTAATTTAAGAATTTAACTCTTCCTCGTACGACTCATGTACGACTCAGATTGCCCTTGACCGCATCCCGTGGTGTTAATCCATCACTCACCCTCTCTCTCTCTCTCTCCTCTCCCCTCCTACCAACCAGTGGACCCTGTCATCTCTCCCCTATCTTTCTTCTTTGCACACCCAGTCACCATTAGCACCAATTAGGAGCTCGCGCCCATGGGAGTTTTTTTTAAAAAAATAATCCATTTTTATTCGAAAATACACAATATACCTGCATTTTAATTTTTTTTTACAGAAATAGTGTATCGCTCAATGGCCGAGCGACAGGTAGGTAGTAGCTCTACCGCGGGGCGACAAGTATGCAGTCACCCACAGGTACATGGTCGAACTGACGTGGTCAACACAACGTGGTCGAAACAACGTAGTCGACCAGCGTGGTCGAAGCAACGTGATTGATACAACGTGGTCAAAGATTAGTGAGTGGTCAAAGAAAATAGCATTAGTAAGTGGTCGAAGTGAACAATGTGGTCGAAGGTTAGTGAGTGGTCAAAGTGAACAACGTGGTCAAAGATAGTGACTGGTGAGAGGTGCTATCACCGAACGGTTGGGCGATAGCACCTATCGTCCAACTGTTGGGCGACTAAACTGCGTGCCACTTGGCCCTTGGGCGAGAGGGTCCAGTCACCTAACGGTTGGGTGGTTGAAGGCTATTTCTGTAAAACATTAAAATGTAGGTATCAACTGCTAGCTCAAACCATCAACAACCTCGTTTAGCATGTTCCTCAGCTGCAGTTCAAGCTCCTCAAACCGGATTGTCAAAGTTTTTGAGGATAAGGCCCCCAACCTTCTCAAATAGTGCAGAGCCAATGGATGTTGATGATTGGCTCCATGCAATTGGAAATAAGTTGGATATTCTGCAGTGTATTGATCAAGAAAGGGCCTTGTTTGCTTCTCACCAGCTAAATGGACCAGCATCCAAGTGGTGGGATACTTTAACCACTTCTTATGTCAATCTGTAGGCCATTACCTAGAATGAGTTTGTGCAAGGTTTCCGTAAAGCTCATATTCCATCCAGCACCATTACTCTTAAAAAGGAGTTCAGAGCTCTTCGACAAGGAAGTTGCACCGTGAATGAGTATCTACAAAAATTCAACCAACTGGCATACTACGCACCAAAAGATGTAGCTACCGATGAAGCAAAGCAAGAAAGATTCCTGGAAGGCCTGAATGACAACATCTTCGTACAGTTCATATCCAATGACTATGTAGATTTTCATCAGTTGGTGAGCAAGGCTATTCGCCAGGAGGGCAAGTTCGTGGAAATAGAAAACTGGTAAAGAAGAATGGCTACTCAAAAGGTTAAACCTTAAGGTTTTCATAAGGCCTGTAGCACTCCACCATAGACCAGCCAGTTTATGCCACACTCCAGCAACTTCAAGCCACAGTCAAGCAACATCAGGCCAGTAGTTAACCATCCACCTTTCCAGGCTAATCATCCTGATCCTCAAGCAGTTCATGTTCCTTCGGTTGGTGGTCAAGTGCAGAAGAGTACCGCTACATCTGATGGAGAGACATATTTCTATTGCAAGGAAACAGGGCATTATACTAAGTCTTGCCCCAAGAAGCTCCAAGCAGCAGCTAATGTTAGTGTATCCAGAAGTCAGAACCAAGGACAGCAGTTTAAGAAGCCAGAGAACTTTATCAAAGGATGTGTGAACCATGTCACCGCTAAAGAAGCTCAGGCTGCAACAGATGTCGTACTAGGTATGTTTCTTGTAAACTCGGTACCAGCCTTAATTCTTTTTTTATTTCGAAGCTTCCCATTCATTTATTTCCAAGGCTTTTATGGTTAAGAATGAGGTGAGAATGGTTCCTCTTGGCAGTCTTATGGTAGTTCACTCCCCTGGAGCAGAAATGAGAGCAAGCACCACGTGTCCGAAGGTAGAGTTGCTCATAGATGGGACTCTATTTCTAGAGGACCTCATAGTGTTGGAATCCTAGGGTTGGATGTGATTCTTGGAATGAACTGGTTAGCCAAGAGCAATGGTCAAATCAATTATGCTAACCGATCCATTACTCTCACCAATGATAAAGGAGTAGAAGTAAACTTCACCCCTAAAGTCCCTAAAAAAGGAGTGTGCTCTTAATCAACTTCAAGTTCTAGAAGAAGTACCAGTTGTGTGGGAATACCCAGATGTATTTCCAGAAGACTTACTAGGAATGCCACCGGATAGGAAAATCAAGTTTATGATTGACTTAGTCCTTGGCACCGCTCTAATTTCTAAAAGACCATATCATATGCCAGCTAATGAGTTAGCTGAATTGAAGAAGCAAATTCACGAATTAGAGGATAAAGGATATGGCTCATCGCCTTAGGGAGCACCTATTCTATTCGTCAAGAAAAAGGATGGTAGTATGAGAATGTGTATGGATTAGAGAGCACTCAACGATGTTACCATCAAGAACAAGTACATGTTGCCTAGAATTGATGATCTATTTGATTAGCTAAAAGGAGCTAGTGTCTTCTCTAAGATAGACCTAAGATCAGGGTATCACCAGTTGTAAATCCATGCCAAAGGTGTCCCCAAGACTGCATTCTCTACTCGTTATGGATTGTATGAGTTCACCGTCATGTCGTTTGGACTAACAAATGCACCTGCTTATTTCATGAGCATGATGAACAGTGTATTCATGAAGTGCCTGGATAAGTTTGTGATAATTTTCATAGATGACATCCTTATATACTCCAAGAATGAGGAAAAGCATGAGAGTCATCTCAGAATAACCCTCGAAAAACTTAGAGAGTATCAACTTTATGCCAAATCCAGTAAATGTGAATTTTGGCTAAAGGAAGTTGCTTTTCTTGGACATATTGTGACAGCTGAAGGAATCGCACTAGATCCTTCCAAGTAGAAGCAATCATGGAATGGAAGCACCCTAAGTCAGTAACTGAAGTTAGACGTTTCATTGGACTTGCTGGTTACTATCGCCACTTCATAGCAGGATTCTTAGAGTTTGCCAAGCCAATGACTCAGCTTCTGAAGAAGGAGAAAAAGTTTGAATGGACAAAAGCCTGAGAGCAGAGTTTTCAGACTCTTAAGAACAAGCTAGTCTCAGCGCCAGTACTTGTTTTGCCACATATGCATAAGGATTTTTGAAGTTTTCTATGATGCTTCCCATCAAGGTCTAGGCTGTGTTTTGATGGAAAAAGGCAGAGTGATAGCCTATGCATCATGCCAACTAAGACCTCATGGGTGCAATTATCCTACTCATGACTTGGAACTAGCAGCTGTAGTGCATGCTCTGATGATCTGGCTCACTATCTCATCGGTAACCATTGTGAAGTCTACACGGATCACAAAAGTTTGAAATATATCTTAACCCAAGCAGAACTCAAGGCAAAAAAAGATGATTAGAGTTGTTAAATGATTATGATATTGGAATTCACTATCATCTAGGCAAAGCGAATGTTGTGGCCAATGCACTAAGCAGGAAGTCCTATGCAAATTATGTTTTATCGGAAAAGGACCAGGCCCGACTTCAGGAGGGAGTCTCTCGCTAAGTCTAAATCTGGTGGACAAAGGTGTTCTCACAGCTTTAGAGATTCAACCTGCTCTATCTGACAAGATCAAGGAAGCCCAGAAGGTTGATAAGGATATTCAGAAAATTAGGAAGAATATGAGAAGAGGCAAAGCCCCCGGATTCAGTGAAGATGAGCATGGAACCATTTGGTTTGAGAATTGCATCTGTGTACCCAATAATCAAGAGACCGAGAACATAATTCTACGAGAAGCCCATGAAACCCCATACTCAATTCACCTAGATCATACCAAGATGTACCAAGACCTTAGAGAAAGATACTGCTGGGTTAGTATGAAAAGAGAAATTACAGAGTTTATTGAAGCTTGTGACACTTGCCAGAGGATCAAAGCAGAAATTAGAAACCTACAGGACTTTTGCAACCCTTGCCAATACCAGATTAGAAGTAGGAAGAAAATGGCATTAATTTCATAACTGGACTTCCCAGAACCCAATCCAGTTATGACTCCATTTGGGTAGTAATCGACCGACTGACTAAAGTAGCTCATTTCATATCTGTCAAGACTACTTACTCTGGAAGTAAGTTAGCTGAGCTATATATATCCAAAATCATATGCTTACATGGAGTTCCTAGAAAGTTAGTATCATACAGAGGTAGTTAGTTCACCTCCTGCTTTTGGCAGAAACTTCATGAAGAGTAAGGGAGTAAGCTTAACTTCAGTACAACTTATCATCCCAGACAGATGGGCAAACAGAACGAGTCAACCATGTACTAGAGGATATGTTGAGAGCTTGCGCTCTGGATTTGGAAACTGTTGGGATCATTCTTTACCCTATGCTGAGTTCTCATACAACAATAGTTATCAGGCCAGCCTACAGATGGCACCTTTTGAAGTAATGTATGGCAGGAAGTGCAAAATGCCTTTACTCTGGGTATAGCCAGGAAAATTTCAAGATACTAGACCAAACTTACTTCATGATGCTGAAGAAAAGTAAGAAAATTCAAGGACGGAATGAAAATAGCCCAATCTCGACAGAAAAGTTATGCTATCAATCGTTGTCGAGACTTGACCTTTGAGGTTGGAGACTATGTTTATCTCAGAGTATCTCCGCTCAGAGGAGTAAAAAGGTTCTAGACAAGAGGAAAGCTTGCACTGAGATATGTGGGACCATTCAAGATCTTAAGTTGGAAAGGAGAAGTTGCATATCAGTTGGAGTTGCCACCAAGCATGTCAGGAGTGCACAACGTCTTCCACGTCTCTCAGTTGAAAAAATGTCTCCGAGTACCCGTAGAGCAAGTAGCACTAGAAACTCTGGATCTTCAAGAAGATCTCACCTACCAAGAACAACCAATTAAGATTCTCGAGACAGTAGAGTGCTAGACTAGGTGAAGGACCATCAGATTTTGTAGAGTTCAGTGGAGCAATCACACGGAAGATGAAGTAACCTAGGAACGAGAGGAAGACCTGAAAGCCAACCATCCCTATCTCTTTGCTAGCTAGTTCAAATCTCGAGGATGAGATTTCTTTTAAGGGGTAAGTTTGTAACATCCCAAAATTTTATTTGCATTTTATTTGATTCATTGAAATTTATTTGGTTTTATCTAGATTTTACCCCAAGTCTTAAGCAGAAAAATTAAATTGTTTATCTCCCTAAAAGCCAAAAAATAGTTGATTTTATTTTCCCTGAGTTATCTTGGAGTTATTTGCTCAGTGTTTTTAAAGTTGCTTAGTTTTGTTGAAAAGTAAAAGTTAATTTAAGAATTTAACTCTTCCTGGGACAACTCGTGTGCGGCTCTGATTGCCCTTGACCGCATCCTGTGGCGTTCATCTGTCACTCACCCTCTCTCCTTTGCTCCCCTCTTGCCGACCAGTGGGCCCTGTCATCTCTTCCCCTATCTATCTTCTTTCCACACCCAGTCGCCATTAGCACTGATTAGGAGCTCGTGTCCGTGGTCTCCGCCCATTCTTCTTCCAATGCGAGTGCATTACCACATCTTTAAAACCCCGCTAAAACCAAAGCAACGCGTTGCGCTCAGTCGCTTTAACTTTGGTGAGCCACCCTAGCCTTTCCCCTTCCCCCCAAACTATATAAAGGAGCCTTCAGCACCAGTGCATCCCACGCCACTCCCATTTCTTCTCTTGAGCACCCGAGTGCCTCCTTACTGTAAGCTCGCCGAGTGGTCTTCCCTCGGCTGAGCATCTTCACCACTAGAAGTGCCATCGCACCAAGAGTCGACCACCACCACCACCTCCTCCTCCACGCCACTGACTGCCTCCATTTGTCTTCAGCCTCTACACGAGGTATAAAACAACCCCTGACATCTCCTCTCTCTTGCACCCTTTCAACCATGTTCGACCACGGTCACTCTCAACTGCAACCATGCACTACCACAGAAGCACTACCTGCATTTTAATTTTTTACAGAAATAGCCTTCAGCTGCCCAATCATTGGGCGACTAGTCCCTCTCGTCCAAGGGTTGAGCAACATGCAGGGCAGCCGCCCAACTGTTCAGTGACACTTTTTTGACCACGTTGTTCATTTCGACCACGATGTATGATGTTTTGACCACGTTGTATGATGTTTTGACCACAATATATGATGTTTCGACCACGTTGTTCACTTCGACCACTCACTAGTCTTCGACCATGATGTATGATGTTTCGACCATGTTGTATGATGTTTTGACCATGATGTATGATGTTTCTACCACGTTGTTCACTTCGACCATTCACTAGTCTTTGACCACGATGTATGATCTCACTAACCTTCAACTACGTTGTGTCGATCACATTGCTTTGACCACGCTGGTCGACCACGTCGGTTCGACCATGTACTTGTCGCCCAATGGTAGAGCTACTGCTTGCCTATCGCTCTGCCGTTGAGTGACAGGCTATGCTATTTCTGTAAAAAATTAAAACACAGGTATATTTCTATATTTTTGAATTAAAAATGGATTATTTTTTAAAAAACTCATAGTTGAAGTGTGTGGTCATGGCGCTGTGGTCAAACAACACTGGTGACGTGTGCAAGAGTCGTGTTTGAAGGTGAGGCTGGTAAAACCGGATCGCAGGTAGTTGTCAGAGTCCGAGTCTTGTGGGTGTAGTGGGTGAGTGGCCTGCATGTGCGGCCCGGCGTGTCTATTTAAGCCATGTAATTTGCTGAGCAAACAGAGCCAAAAATATCAGAGAAAAACACAGAAAAGATGTGAGTAGTTAGCGCCCCAATCTCGTGCCTTAGTTATTTTGTGTTCAGTCTTGTTATTAGCTCCGTCATCTCGTTCCCATCTCCGGCAAACGAAGCACGACCGTATTTGTATGCGTCAGTCCACCATGAAAGCGTGCGTTTAGAGACTCATTCAAACACACTCTGGTCGGGTTACAACCGTTTTGGTCGGATATGACCACTGCCTCTAGTCTTTTTGACCACTTTTGCTTTCAACCGCACCCACTTACGACCACAGTCGCTCACAACCACTATAGTCTACGACCACTTCGAGCACTTTGACTGCCACTGACCTTCGACCATGACCATGGTTTTTGTGCACGTGCTGTCCCGAGGATGGATTTCCATCGTTTCTCAAATGGTGCATCGGTTGGTTTTCATCTTGGTGCTCTCGAGTAAGGCATTCACCGTTTTTTGGCACTCATTTTACTTGTTGAGTTGTCCACTTGCGGTATGCCTCCAGGATCAGATTTCCTTGCATGAACCATCCATTGCATCATGCTAACTTGCATACTTCTATTGTGAGTGTGTCAAAATCTTGGGTTTCCAAATACATGCTTACTAACCCTTCGGGATCCAAGACTCGAGCACTTTGTTCTTATCATTTGTAGGTGTCAATACGCGGAATGGAGAACATGTACTTGATTGAGTTCTAGCCTTTTCCTTCATCACATGATTAGAACACTTGTTGGTTCTCCACTTTCTTTGATGACCTCTAAGAGGCATATGCTTTCACGTTTGGCGTTTCCACCTACTTTGTAAGCTATTATATATCCTCATGCTCTTATATTCATGTATTAATCATAATTGGCATGCTGTGCTTGTCTATGTACTCACTTGTACCATATTGGCATGTTTTACTCTTGATACCTTCTTGTCATGCCTTTATGTGTATATTGCTTAGGTATCCATGTGTCATGATTATATGTGTTAGTTTATTGGATACTTAAGCTTTGACTTGACTTCATAAGCATAAGTGTCTTGTAGAATGTGTGTATTAGAAGGCAAGTATCATCATGACTTTGTGCCTTGTTTATCTAGCATGGTTTATTGCTTACATCTTGCTCCTTATGTCCATTCATTATTATTTATACATGTAGCATACTTATCCATAATTTTGGTTTGTCATGATATACGCCTACATGATGTATGCTTGTTTATGGAAATTTTGAGTTTGATTATATCTTTGATAGTTGTCTATGTCATGATGCTATATTTATTCATGCCTTCTTATCCTTTTTTGGTTCATGTGTACATGCTTATACTTGTATCCATGCTAGCATATGCTTCTGTGACTTTTCCTTGTCACCTGTTATGTATGTATGGTTGTGATTCATTGAAATGCATGTATATCTTGATCTTATTCATTTCTGTTCTGGCATAAAATAGTCCGTATGACATCTTGGTAGCTTTAGATTGTGCTTATGCTTAGATATCATGAGAACTGTGGTTAGTTTGCAAGATTCTTCTAGAATTGGGTTGCACTAGGCTTGTTGTTCTAGATGCTTTGATGATGGCTAGATTGAGCTTGTGTGGGGTGTGTTCTCATGTGTTCTTTATCATTAGTACTTGTGATGCTACTTTTGTTGTCATATGTCTCAGTAATGGATCCATGCTTGTATATCATTTACCCCAGTACTAGGACACTAGTTGTTCCTGTGTTTAAGTTACAGGTTGTGGATATGAGAGGGAGACCATGTGGGTTATGATTGATGTTATGGGTCTCTCACCTCCCATGAGCTTCTTGATTTCACGATGCAACTTTAGTCAACCTTCATCACATCAACTACACCACACCACTGAGCAATGTGACAAAAGTTTGCTCCCTTGTGATCTTCAGTTTCTTGCCTTCCACCACTTGGTTTCGCATAATATTCCTATTCTAGTGGTAGAAAGGGTTAGATTCGATAGATAGGAGCCAACTCTAGGTAATGTTGTCTCAGTCACACCTCTCATCCAAATGGTTCTCTAGGATTATTTACTGCCTAGTTGAGCTTTGGTTCTCTAGAATTATCTGATACCTAGTTTAAACTTTCTTCTTGGCCACTAGTGTCTTGTGCTTTGACAGCTATTGTGTTTTTTGCTCCGTGGTATGGAGTTATAGGCTAGAGACTATGAGGGACGGGTGTGTTTGGGAGTCATCTCGTTGAGTTTGAACCCTCTTTTTCTAGATTTTACGTCTAATTTCTTGATTCTTCTCAATTTGCCTTCTTTAGGGGGAGTTGGAGCTTCTCTTTCTTTTCGGGCTACTTTTCAGGGGGAGCTTACTTGTTGTGCATTCATTTGTGTAATATTGCACTGTATATACATGAATGCATGTACAAATCATGGAGCCTTGACTATTATGCTTATGTAACATGACATCATACTTTACATCTTGCCATGTCTTATGATATCTTGCTAGATTTATCATGTCCTTCTATGTGTTGCTTAGCTTTTACCATGTTAGCTTAATTAAATGTGAACAACTTGAATTAAATCATGTCTTGTTCCTCTTATGATTCATGCCATGTCAAATAAGCTGAGTTGAGTCTTGAATCTGAATTGAGTTTTAGATTGAGCTATGTTAGTTCATTAGTGAAGCATGAGTGAGTATTAACTCTTTGCTCTTGAACTAAGTCAAGAAAATGCAAAGAGATCTCTTTTGTGCGAAAAACTGATCTCACCAATCCTTTCTCATGAGATGGCTTGCCATTGTACTAGGCATAAACTTAGGGGGTTTTGGATGACTAAGATCATTTCCTTAAGCTTCTTGCTTGGAGTGGTTGCATAAGGCTTGAGATCTAGCATATGGCTAAGAAAACAAAATCTTGTTAAAAATGGTTGAAACCAACCATGAATTTCTAAAAATGCCAAATGTGCTAAAATTGCTCAATTATAAGTGATATCAAGAACTTGAACAAATGTTTTATTTTTGAACTTGTAGCATTCTAAATTGACTCAATTATAGCTTCTTGGTTCCACTTAGAATATTGACATGACTTGACTCATTTTTGGATACCTTTAACTAGAATATGATCTTGTGTGACGTGACATGTTAAACAATCCATTTAATTTTAGATTATGACTTATTTGGCTTTAGCTTGGTAATACATGGTTTGTCATGATCTAGATAGCACTTTCACCTTCTATGGCTTGGTGTAATATTTGGAAAGTCACTTTGGATAATGTTCATGTCTCCTAATGCTTAAAATGAATCAAATGCAGTCACTCTATTTCATTCATGCTCTATTTTCTTTCATGCATCTTGATGACTCTATTGCCAAAAGGGGGAGAATGATAGAGAAAAAGGTATTAAGGGTGCAAAAGGCATTAAAGGGGGAGAATGCTTGGTCATCTTGCTATAAGAATGGTCATGGTGAGCAATTGCTCTTTTCTTTGGACCATGAGCAAGATTGGGCTTTTGTGAGGTTTTAGGTGTGATTTGGAGCTTTTGTAGAAAACTTGCTCTTTCTTACTGTTTGCTCCATTTCACACTTTGTCAACATGGTCATGAGCTCCTTCTTCACTTCTTTTAGACCATGTTTGGTTTTTTTGCAACTTTTTGCTTTTTTTTCAAAAACAAACTCATCTTTATGCCTTTTCTGTGTTTGTCAATATACTCATCAAGGGGGAGATTGTGAGACCATGTGGAGGTCACCCCATGGTTGTGATGAGTAATTGACCTTTGCATTACAATGTGTGTAGAGGTTGAGTTTGATTTTTGAGGTTTCTGCAGAAGTTTACTTTCTACAACTTTGCTCTCAATGACTTTCAGCTCTACGACCACTATAACACGACCAACCTTTGCCGACACTTTCTAAAGTGGGGAAAGTGTACCTTTCCCGACAGATAGCCTCCCACCAAATGTTTTACCGACAGTTTAGAAAATGTCGCGGTACAAGCAGTCGGCGAAAGTTTTGCCGACAGTTAAAACAATCGCCGACAGTTACGGTGTAGCCAAATGGTAGACCTACGCCGACAGTTAAAACCTTTGCCAACAGTTAAATCTACGCCGATAGTTAATACCTACACCGACAGTTACTACCTTTCCCGACAGTTTGTATGTTGGCGAAACCGTTTCCAAGGCATTTTATGAAACATGCCCTCATCAGCAAATAAACTGTTGGCAAAACTATATAACAGATATAGATATCAATACAATTTGGATAAATTTCACAAATCCACTTTTGTTTATAGAGAAGACATCACATTGAGCAAATCCACATGATTTCATAGAAATAATATATTAGATCTTCCATACATACATCAATTGGATATATAGCAAGTCAAGTGATGATCACAGTACATAGAGCCATGCATATACAGGTCCAGGATATAGATGAGCTACTAGCAGACATATATAGACATATACTAAAAGTCTTGTGCTAAATGATTATGGCTAAAGCTAAGAGATCAAAAGATTATGACTTGGGCACAAAAGTGTCATTCAGCACTTCCATGTGTTTGGCCTACATGATAGTAGGTGCAGAACAAAAGAACAGAACAGCAATTCATGTCTTGTTGCAGAATTCTTGGACACTTCAGAATACTTCTTTCCATGATTCTTGGACACTGCAGCAGTCACAAACCAAAACATACTCAAACACAAGCTTGCTACACAACGCAACCAACAGTAGGACTTCCAATCACGATTATTGTTGCCACTCCAAAATACTTGAACACCAGCTTGGTGCACAGATGGTTGCTGCCACTCCAGAGAACATGTAACAGCTATTTGGTCGTTCCACAAAAGGTTGCCAACCCAAAATACTTGCAACACCATATAGCTTAAGTACCTAACATGAAAAAAAGGGTGAACTGTCAGTGCAATGTGCTCTATGCTTTAAATTTGTTCTATACAATTCAAACAGTTTGGATCACATATAAGTCGAACTCAAGTAAAATACCTTCGAGCTATGAAGGCCTTACTGTGCCACCACCTTTTGAATGCTGCAGTGACTTCTTGTCATCCTTCATCTAGTAGAAAACAAATATATTACTAATTAGTAAAATATAATAATCATTTTTTCAAGAATATAGAGAGGTTAGACCATTACTCTGTCATGTGGCCATGCAATGCATCTCCCACGAGCCTCTACAATGGTGGCGACCCCTTCATATGGACGAGGCAGTACAGCATTCCTCATAAACACATGATTAACAACCACTTCACAGAACTGCAAGCCAAGAGGAGTACCCCCCCCCCCCCCCACCCACAATAGCCCTTGGGTTCTTTGTTTGAATGGTAGCCTTTGCCACAGGGACATCATAGGGCCTTACTACATTATATAGTATCACATCTCTTCCACCCTAAAGCATAAAATATATTTTAGAACAACGTACATATCTATTAGCACCTCCATAGTTGACAGCATAGCCACTCAAGTCAAGCAGTTTGGAATAAATTTGCACTTAGAAAATAAACTTTGTCCATGATTTTGGCAATTACCTCATTATGCTGCTCCTCTGGAAGGACCACTCGCCTATTCAGAATCATGTCATCATCACCATATAACTGCATATCATCTATATCATCCCCTGCATATGATCTAGCATCTTGTTCTTGTTCTTCTTCATCATGATGAGTTGGTGTAGCCCTTAAGTTCTACATCAAAGCAAAACCATTGAACAGTTATTGCACTAACAAAGAAAAAATATAAGAGATAAAGGTTAACAGTTATCACCTGTGGTGTATTATTAGATCCATTAGGAGTGCTACTAGCATTTTGAAAGGATAATTGTCGCTGCATCCACCTATCCATTGTTTCTTGAAGTTTGTCTAGACGATTTGTTAGATCTTCTACTTTCTTATCAGATTGCCAACGAGCTTCTATCTCCATTTGAAGCCTTGTTGATGTGTATTTTCTAGCTCCAGGCATTTCCAGATCAGTTGGACTTGGCCCCAAACCCACAACACGAACATATCCATTCTTCTCTGGCCCACAAACATGGGAATAAGCATCACCTTCCTGGATACTTTTGTCTTTCAATGCAGGATTATCTCTAATTGCATCTTCAAGTGCATTCTGGTGCAAATAAAATTTTTAGCAAAATATGATGAGTCTATATGTAATAAAAAGCAGTGAGTTATTCAGCACTCTAAAATCTATTAACCATGCAGTTACTTATTTTTGATCTGTTCGCTCACTCATGGTTTCAATAGCGTGCATGGTTTCAACAGCGTGCATGGTATTGGACATACCACTTCCAGAATTACAAGCATTGAAGACATTGAAAGTTACATATCATCATGCCACCAAAGATGAGGTTATTTTGCTGGACACTTTTAATTTTTGGTAGTAGATTGTTTATGCTTAGTAGTCTTAAACATGTTTTTATCAGGTGTCAGTTCACAGTATCAGATTGCCAAAAAAAACAGCACTGTTGGTGATGTCCTGAATGATATAAAATCAAAGGTATATTTTAGTATCAGGTGGAACAATCTAATCCCAATGCAGTGTACAAACTTTTAGTCATCATATTGCTTTTAGGATTAGTCAGTCACTGAAAGAAATGCATTTAGGTTACTGTGTTTCTCAATACTCAAATGTCTATTTTTTTCTTTGTTTCAAGTTTCAACTGCATGTTAGCGATGGCATAAGAAAGTGTTGTGTTTATCACACTTACAATTGTTCTTGCAGCTCCTTTATGAGGTACTCCATTATTGTGTGTGTGAGTTTTGATAAACAATTCATCTCTACGAGGGGGACGCCCTAGCTCCTCACCCTAAACCATTAATGTTATTGTAGTTACATGATATGAAGAAAGGGAAAACAAGCTAACAAGATACGTTGCATACCAGTTCATTACCAACACGTGCATGACTCTTACTCCCAGTTGTATGGTTTTGGGTCAGCTTTGAACGATTTGCTTTCCCCCTCAAAGAACAGGCCTAATAAATTATTTCATGTTTATAATTCAGTGGCACATACATTTTGAAAATGAGAAAGCAATTTGTAGCTTACAGCTGCCTCCGGAGACCTCCAATGATCAATTAGCCACTTCCAGTCATCCTCATGAACTCTGTCATCGCACATAGCAAGCAGTTCATCATCTTTCTTGTCATCACCATACACCTTTTTCAATTCTGATTTAAACTCCTTCCATTTTGTAGCTGCTGTCTTCATAAACCAATTGAAGACACGGTTGTCTATTTGCTAATATAGCTGTACAGCACACAAAAATTAAGTTAGAACTCAATCACATGACTACAGTAGGTACATTTGCAAAGCTTATACTCAGTACCTGTGCATCTGTCCAAAGCTTATACTTTTGGCGCGGACAGACCTTCCTCCAATCATCATGTGCAATTGGGAAACCCTTTGTTCTCACAAGTGTCCCAATGAAGTTAGCAAATCTAGTGCCTGATGGTCCACAAGGTTGACCATGTTCATTGACATCCATTTGGAGTTTAGGCTTATTTTGCCTTGCATAGATATCAGCCTTTTTAGTAGGTCCTCGAACATTTTTTTGGGCTGTTCAGGAGCATCTGGAAAACAAATACAGCATAGTACACCCAACATAAGCATGTATGATGCATTGCATTATGAGCTGCCACAACATAGAGAAAAATACCTTCATTAGGCTGATGTTCAGGATGTTCATTCACAGCCTGCATATCAACATGTGGGGCACTTATTCTGGAGCTGGATCGTAAGTTACGTCCAATTGCAGCTGCGGTTCCCTCAACAGGAGTATGGCTAGGTGTCTTCATTTGGGGACAACAATTATTTTAGATTTATATAGACATTTCATAGAGAAAACACTATATAGGAGAACATACCTTTCTCTTTCTCTTTGCTTGCTGCAATGAGTTAACTTCTTGTGCAATGGACCGAATATTCAGTTCTTCCATTCTCTACATATTTCTCATGATGTGTTCATTCCTTTCATTTTCATACTCACTAGGCTCCACGGCTTTTCTTTTCCTCCCTGCATTTGACATCTTTTCTCCTAAAAAAAATAAAAATGAATTAGTATGTAAGCAATCAACAATTAGTTCACACCAACAAAGCAATTATGTCAACGAAAAAACTGCACAACACCAGTAACAATTGAAGGCTTTTGAGACTTACTTCCTCTTTCTTTCAGCAACAATGATTCCATCTATATCAGACCTTACATGTACAACATCTCCAAAAAGACCACTGAGATCAACATTTGTATCCAAATCAGGCGTCGGGTTACATATTTCATTCTCATGCTCCATATCATAAAGATCACATGGTTTTGACTGGACAACAGCATACCAATCTGTTTCAACAGCTTCTTTAACATAGTAAACCTGTACGACTTGTGATGCCAAGATAAAAGGTTCATCTAACATTTTTTTCTCCAGTATTGAATAAATGCTTTAAATTAATAGTTGTAACCCCAAATTGATCTTTTTTTTACCCATTTATCTTGTATGCGGTTGTCCACCCAATCACATTTAAACAGAACTACATTTCATTTGTTGCGATAGTTTAACTCAATGATTTCTTTGATGATGCCATAGTATATCTTGTTTCTCATTACTGGGGTCACATTGTTTCCTTTTTCAAAGCAATAGGTCTGGGCAACCAAAGCTACTCCACTGCCTTGAACTGGTCTACCCTCATCATAGGAGGACGTATGGAATTTAAATCCATTAATGGCATAGCTACTGTACATTGTTGCAATCATGAAAGGTTCATTTGCCAAAATGTGTATCTCTTCTGGTACTTGTACACCACTTTCAACTAACCCTTCCACCTGGAAATATCACATTACTTCTGGTTAATTTAAGTGTATTAGATCTGAACAGAGCATGTTAATCATGCCTTTACTTACATGCTTTCTAAACCAATCATGAAACGTTTCATGATGGATACAATTGATTTCTCGCTGATTGCTGCGACCAATCGAGGAAAGGTACTCAATATGTTTGCTGCAAAGGTGTGTTACCCATTGAGCAATATATAGATAACAAGAGAAATGCAATATGTAAAATAGTGCGGATTGCTTACCTCAAGTATGGTTCTATATTATCATAGTTGAACAATATATATCTATGAGCTTGAACCCAAGTCTTGTAGTCTAAGGATACGGTGCACTTGCCACTCAAAGCTTGCCCTGTGCTTTGGAAGAATGGCGTAGTAGACATTTCATAGTCCATACTTTCACCATCGCTAGCCCATCGCTAGCTACAGCTAGTCTAAGATTTCGACTCTCTGAGGCAAATTGTGGATGCTTAGAGTCAAAATCTTTCCAGAAAGGAGCATCAGCTGGATGCCTCAGCAAACCATCCTTCATGCGTCCTTCCTCATGCCACCTTGTGTCACTTGCTGTTTTTGAGCACATAAAATACCTCTGCAGCCTTTTCTTTATAGGAAAGTAACGTAGAACTTTCTTAGGAACCCTATGCACACGTTTTCCATTAGGACTACTCTTTTCTGATTTCCATCTTGAAGTGTTACATGTAGGACAAACATTTTTCTTTGCATGGTCTTTCCAAAACAGTATGCAGTCATTCTCACATGCATGAATTTTCATGTACCCAAGACCTACGCCTTTTACTATTTTTTTAGCTGCATTGAAGTTTTTAGGAAATGATGACCCTTCAGGTAAGACATCCTTAAGTAACTCTAGTAGCATGTCGAAGCTTTTGTTACTCCATCGCCCAACGAATTTGATATGGAGTAATCTTACAATGAAACGTAGCTTCAAGTACTTGCAACCTGGATATAGTTCCTTGCCAGCATCTTCTACCATCTTGTAAAAAGCTTCCATATCCTCATTGTGCTGCCCCTCGTTCACTTCTAAGTCCCCCATGACATCTAAACCCCCTACTACGTCTTGAAGTAAACCAGAAATATCATCCTCTTCATTTGGGTTCCCTACTTCTTCCCTTTCAGATTGTCTACTATTTGTGAAAAAACTGGAACTGGGTTCACCATGATTCACCCATGTTATATATCCTTCCGTAAATCCCTCACATATCAAGTGCTCACGTACAGTACTACGGACCCTCCAACAAGAGTTTTTACATGCCTTGCAGGGACACAAATCTGATTTCCTTTTGCTGAATTACTAAAGGCAAACTCTAAAAACATATCCACTCCTTCTCTATACTCAAGGGTTTGCCTACATATAATTATCAACATATTAGACCAAACACCGTATGTATGCAGATTCTAGTATATGGTCATAGGTTTATAATGTACCTAAGCTGATCCATCCATGTTTTATCCATGACGCACCTTTTACAAAATGCAGTGTCAAAATAGTGAAATATATACAAAGAAAAAACACCTAACCTCACATATGTTCTCATATCTCCCAAAAGAAAGAAATCATTCAGTTCAGATTGAATGGTTCAACAAAAAAAAATATAGATCTCGCCAAACAATTGTCCAAATCAATTTCACCACACTTGACGCTAAAAAATCATCTCAGCACAAGTCATCAACAGGAACTATAGGGAAAATTTGATAAATGTTTAATATTCCAGTTTTAAGAATTCAAAATCATCACATCATAGATCACACACAACCTGCAATTTTATGGCAAATGCAGAGACAGCATTCACAAGAAAAGGAAAGCATACCAATCAAGCAATGATAGTAGAAAAGCTGATGAAGACTAGAAGGTCAACTTGCTCGAGCTCCCTGTAGAGAATATTGCCAACGCTAATTAATCACACAAGGCAATACAAATAAGTCGAAAACTTTAGCACAAGTATTCATACAAGTTCTATATTAGCATAGTTAACTTTTGGAGCGACAATAATTCTAAGCACGCAAGCCATTAGTTACTCTTATGCCACGACTGCTCTATACTACCTACTAGAGACTATAAACTTCTTTTGAACTATGCATGTTCCCCAGCAACAATACACAATGGAGCTGAGCCTACTTCAAAGGAAGCACAAAATCGGTAAGAGAAGCTTCCCAAGCAACACCCTTGAGCTGTAGTGAGAAAATGTTGAAGGCTGCCCTCCCAAGCATGCAGAGGTTTCAGATTTTCTATATGTGAGGAAGCAACTGTTGAGACGTCATTGCAGACCTTGAATTGCATGGTCTTAAAAAAATGTCTTCATTTTCCCTCTACAAGGAGTGGTGAAAAAAACAAATACTGTGCAGTTAAATATGAATAACTCAAGAAGCCTGATTATGAGCTCTAGGAAGGAAGAATAACTGTCAATTAATCTATTTGTCTTGCCATGGAAGATCCTAGTACGTCAAGCTTAGTACTCATTGCAATATTGGCATAATAAAATTGTCATTTATGTATGAACTTGAAAGCTCATAGCTTGGACATAACACTGAATACTATTTTTCACATTATATATCTTTATTTTTCTGATGAATATACTAATTCATGAAACTTCCTAAGAATTGTTATGCTACTAGAGCTTATCTCTATATGAGTATGCAATTGCTTTGCTTCACAGTTTTCAGTAAGTCCCATTTATGTGTTGCTATCGGCAGAATGCCACCAACCCTACACTGTCTAATTTACAGAGAAGCCCGATCATCTTACTCCATAACAAACAGAAGTAGAAAGTAGCATAAGAAAGTAGTTGTTGCATGTATATACATGGAATGAGCAGTGACAACTTACAATAGCTATAGATCTACAACTTTGCAGCGAAGCAATATCAATATTTCATAGTGAAGAAATAAATTGCATCTTAATAAATTTCCACTGGATCATAAAAAGGATGAGTTTATTTTCAATTGATGTACATGCCTCTCCCTAGCCTTCTAGGCATAAAAACAAACATGCATAGGGCATCAAGACTCCTGTAGAAATAGCACAAACGTGGAAGAAAATTGGGTGGAACATGGCTCCAGACCTGCTTCCGTGAGTAACCCACCTAATCTCGTGACACGTGTCCGCTACTCTAATCACACGGATGTACGTTCTTGGCTCATCGGCTGCTATTTGCTCCCAACCGTTTCGCCTCCTACACTCGGCTCCAGCCGCATCTGTACGCGGTTCGCTCGGCTTGCAGGGGTTCACTCCCTGGAATGGTCGCAAAGGAGGACTTTGCAGTAGTTCAAGAATATCACCAGCAGTCCACACACCCTAGAATTGAGAAATTACCAGAAAATGAGTAGAAGGGTCAATTGAGAAATTACCAGAAAATCACCAGCGACGGCTCGGCGGATGGGGGCGGCGGCAGATCGGAGGACAGCGGCGGGTGGGGGCGGTGGGTGGGGGCGGCGGCTCGGCGGGTGCGGGCGGCGGCAGATCCGAAGACGGTGGCGGGTGGGAGCGACGGCTCGGCAGGTGGGGGCGGCGGGTGCGGGCGGCGGCTCGGCGGGTGCGGGCGGCGGCAGATCCGAAGACGGTGGCGAGTGGGGGCGACGGCTCGGTGAGTGGGGGAGGCGGGTGCGGGCGGCGGCAGATCCGAAGACGGTGGCAGGTGGGGGCGGCGGCTCGGCAGGTGGGGGCGGCGGGTGCGGGCGGCGGTAGATCCGAAGACGGTGGCGGGTGGGGGAGGCGCTCGGTGAGTAGGGGCGGCGGGTGCGGGCGGCGGCTCAGCGGGTGCGGGCGCCGGCAGATCCGAAGACGGTGGTGGGTGGGGGCGGCGACTCGGCAGGTGGGGGCGGCGGCAGATCGGAGGACAACGCAGGTGGGGGCGGCGCGGGGGGGCGGCGGGTAGGGGCGGCGCGGGGGGGTGGGGCGGCCGGTGGGGGCGGCGGCGGAGCGGAGGAGAGTGGGAGACGGGTCACGGGTGTCGGCGCTGAGGATCGAGCGACTGGGGGAGTGAGAGTTGAATGGGTGGCAGCGGCTGTGTGCGAGTTGAGGAATTAGGGTTGAGGTTTCACGGAGGCAGTGTTTTAGTGGGCCCAAATTTAGCTCCCACGTACGGTTCTATTTTGGTCCTTCTGTCTCCCACGCACATGTACAGTACTTGGCGTCTATTTTGGTGCTGGGTGTACTCCTTTAACGACACTTAGATAGTGGCTTGTTTAGGCTACAACGACACTTGTTTTGTCTAACAACTTTCGCCGACACTTTTTCTGTCAAAAGGAGAAACGCCGACACATAACGTGTAGCCTTACAGTATTATTGGCGACAGTTTATTTGACACTAAAAAGTTATACAATTGCCAACACACAATGTGTAGTTAAAACCCTTGATTTACCAACACATAATTGTAGGGAAAAGTGGGTCATGGTGTAGTGGACTTCTGTTTTTCGACTTGGTGGTCACAGTGCCCTTACGACTTTGTGGTCACAGGTGCTTTTACGACTTGGTTGTCATAGATGCTTTTACAACTTGGTGGTCGCAGTTGCACTTACGACTTTGTGGTCGCATGTGCTTTTACGACTTGGTGATCAGCACGAGTTTTTACGACTTGATAGTCGTAGCTTCTACTAGTCATGATCGGCAATCGTAAAGCCTGGTGATTGATAGTCGTAGCCTACGATCGACGGACGTAGGCTGTCGTGCTCGATAGTCATAGCGATCGGGTGCAAAAGTCGAAGCCTGTGTAATCGGTGATCATGGCTATCGGTTGTGGTAATCATAGGTCGTAGCGACTTGGTTAGGTAAGTCGTAGCCAAAGTAAGCGATTATCGTAGGGACCGTTGCGATAGTCGTATCATTCTGTAAGCGATGGTCGTAGCATCTGCTGCATGGTCGTAGCGACCTGTGTGATGGTCGTAGCAGTCTACTATGTGGTCGTAGGCTACTGGAAGGATCTCATGGGCTACGAGTGCTTCTTTTCTTGTGCATTTGAGTACTTGTAAGTCATATTAGACCAGTCTTTGTGCTGAGTTTGTATACTAGAATTTTTGGTGTTTTGGTCAGGGTTGACCAGGGTGTTTGTTGCCTTGTGCACATGAGGTTACTATCTGGTTTTAGGATTAGAATCAGTATTTTGGGTGCATTCATTTTGTTTGTGCTAATGGATGATCTTTATGTATGGTGCGATGCTACGTGATGGTTTGCCTGTTGGTGTTGGTTGCAGGACTTCGGATCTAGGTCATGGTGAGGTGTGGAAGGACCGGGACTAGGCATAGGGATGTGTTGAGGTCCAAAACGGTCAGGGAGACGCCGAAGATGATCGAGGCAGATGAGGTGGCTGCAAGCGGACAACGAGGAACCAGAGCGAGACCTACCTTAGGTGAACATGACGGGCAACGGCGAGGTGGACCGGGACTAGGCTCAGGGAGGAGTTGAGGTCCAGACGGTCAAGGATGCTAGGTGTCGTCATGCGCGAGGAAAAGGACGTAGTGCACCAAGTGACTTGAGTCATTTGCAAGCAAGGACGGTTCGGTGGGATCCGGACGCGTGAGAGGCTTGACAAGTCATTAGGGCCACATGTAAGCCACTTTGAGAAGTGTGCATGAGTAAAACCTGGTGTTAGGTGAGGTTAACGGGTTATCCCTGATTTGGACTAATGGTTGGATCCATTAGGTCTATGGTTCACTTGCGAGACTATAAAAAGGGGAGGGAAGGCAAGAGTTAGGGTTGAGGCGGTGGGCTTAACCTTGGTGGCTGGCGCCTCTCCCTCCCATGGGAGTTAGGTTAGAGAGTGAGTTGGCTCTAGGCTTAGAGCTTGGTCCTCCTAAGGGGAGTGGCTGTGAAACCAATCATCTGAGCAATACATCAATCTTCGACTACGTGTTTCGTATGTCTCTTCTCTGTTTCAGTTTGCTCGGCTTCAATTTGCTTCTTCCTCTACGTTCTTCGTTCTGTTCCACTCTCTTCTTGATCTGAAGGTGTTCTTGGTTAGATCTTGATGTTGTTATGAATCACAATGACATGTGGGATTGTACTCCAAGCCATATTGGTTATCCTTGACCCACGAGTGGTTTTGATTGTCTTCTTATTCTCTCGGATTCGGTTTTGGGCGTTCTCGGTGAAATCTCGTGAAGCTCTCATTTTGGTTGCTAAGTTTTCAATTAAAGATCAGAGCAACCTCCTGAGACCCTAACCATGTTGTGTGCAAAGTTTCATGGCCAGTTGAACTCTTAATCAAAAGTTATTTGGATTCTGGATCTTGTGGTCGTGCGCCGCACTAGCTTCCTTTGTTCTTCCAAGTCCGTTATGACCACGTTCAAGTTTCCGACCGCCTATCTGTGCTTAACGCCATGCTCAAGTTTCGATCGCTGCGTGATCCTTGATTTTTTGTTCTAAACTGAAATAGACGTGATGTTTACAGTCTGAAATCTCGATCGCCTTTACGATCACATTGGCTTAGTCCACGATCGAGTTCCAGCTCGTATCACTCTGTCTTCAACTGCATTCGGTCTTTCGACTACTTCACGTGTTTTCGACCACATCAGTTGTTTAACCACATGTTGGTTTATGACTACGTTGGTTCCGACTTCGTTGATCTTTTGGTTGCAGTCTGGTTTCGACCATTCCATTGGCTTACAACCACGTCGGTTCCGACTGTACCCATCTTTCGATCACGATGGTTTTGGTATTGGTGGTTATCGACTGCAGTGACTTCTGTTCGGTAGTCGATTTCTGACCAAGCTGTACTTCAGTCAAGTAGTCGAATTTACGACCACTGTGCAAGCTATCGACCATGTTGTAAGTTTCGATCACGTTGTCGTTCTTGATTTGATTTCTCCGATGCTGCTGCTTGCTGTGACATGCGGGATTGTGCTCAAAGCCATTTTCGCTATTCTCTTCCCACGAGCAAAGTCTGCGCATCGTTCTTGTTTTCAGATCTGGTGGTCGTGCGCCTCCTCTGGTACTTATAGTCATTTACGACCATGTCTGTTTTTATTTACTCAATGGTCGTAGATCTCTCAATCACAATCTGATATATTACGACCATGTACTAGTTTTCGATTGCACATATTTTCTATTTGTACTTTGGTAATCGACTACGGTGGTGTCGACCACACATTGGTCTTCGACCACCTAGTTTGTGATCATGTCGTCTTTGACAGCACTAGTTTCCGACCACTCATTGGTCCTGAACTATGCTGGTCTTTCGACCGCACATTGGACATCGACAACGTTGGTATCGACCACGTCGGTCTTCGACAACATTGGAGTTCGACCACATTGGATACGACCACGCTAGTTTCGACCACTGTGGTTTCAATGACGTTGGTTACAGCCACGTTGGTTACGACCAGGTTTGGTCCAACCACGGTGGTTACAACCACGTTGGTTATGACCACGTTGATTTCGACTACATTGGTTTCGACCACATTGGCTACGACCACGTCGGTTTCGACCACGTTTTTTGTTTCGGCTACGTTGTCTGAATTTCAACTACGCTGCTTTTCTCTGCTGACTGGTTACGTTCAATTTGGCTGACTTGTGCCTTCCATCCAGTAGTCGTTATCGACCAGATTGTGTTTCCACCGAGTGATCGTAAATCGACCACGTTGAGCTCTGTTATGGTCGTACGGAGCTCTGAGTTCCTCTGTTTTCAAGTAGACCACATATTCTAATCTTTATAGCTTTGTAGCTATTGGAGAAAAGGAATATGTGAATATTTGGAGGAAAAATTTCTAGGCACCATTCACCCCCTCCCTCTGTTGCCTGTCCGGTCCTACACTAACAAATGCAATAAGATAAGAATGTGTTATTGAATGCATACATATTATATTTTTTACCTTTTCATCTAAATGAGACTAAGCAATATCATAATCAATAAACATATTAGTTTTACAATTGTATTTTTTTATTATCACCAAAACCAACTTAATAGAGCTTGAACTTACAAGAGATCGACGACGGTTGCACTTATATGCGTGTTTGATGTCACAACAGTCAGCATTAAGCAATAATTGAAGAGAAGTAGAAGATAATTATGTTGTAGAGTATTCTATTGGAAGGGGTTGCAGTTAAGAGGGATCGATCAGGAATTGGGCATGCTGTTCGATCAAGAATTAGGCTTGCTATTGGGGTTTGAAGCAGACAAGCTGTGGTGCCGAGTAGAGATAGAAGACACATGATTTGGTGGGGCAGCTGGTGTGTGAGGAAAGATAAGTTTAAGGTAAGTCATCCGTGGTCCATTGTATGCGTGGGCAAGGTACTATAATACCATATAAACTAATAACTTAATTTGCCGCATAGTTAGCATGTTGATTGATATTAAAATAGAGGTATATGTGCATGAATATATTTCAGAAAAGAGTAACTAATAGAGGAAGAATATAGGCATACAGTTACATGGTGCATGCATGGTGGAGAGTGGTTATATTTCTAGAACCTCAACAACTTACTATGATCAATGATTTTCTTCCATCAAAGGTTATACTTTAATTAAGTTTCTCGAATTGTATTTTGTTTAGAACTTCTATTGTCATTTAAATATTAATGATATCTTAAAAATCTAAATAACCTATAAAATACATAAATATACTTTTACATATTTAAATTATATTATTTGATACCATAAACTTCAAAATAAATCTAGCCGCTCTAGTTCTACATACATCAACACATTGTTAGGCATCATCTGTCCATAACCCATAATATCTGCGGCAACTTCCTATCCATGTCACACTTACACTTTCTATCCATCAGAAAATGAATTGTTCATATAATTGGCACTATAGCCACTTTTTTAAAAAAAAAAATTGGTCCCCAAACATCCATTTTTGTAAATCTCACCCCCATCTACCTAGCTCGACAAATACCTACCGAGCTAGGGGAGCTCGGTAGGTTGCCTACCGAGCCCCCTACGCGGCAGAAAGCTGGGCGGTCACTGTGCATACTTGTTTAGTATTTTAATTAGTGTTAACCGTATTTAATTAGTACTAATCGCAATTAACTAGCGCTAATCATGAGCTTAATTTATCGATGATCAAAATACAAAACAAATATCAAGGTATATAGCAAAAAAAATAGTGTTAGTCGATGACATGAATATTGCAGGAACAAACAAATAGTCATGAGATTGTAGTTATTAGTGTCACGACACACATATCAGCGAGACATCGAGTAGAAAATATAGAAGGCTAGATCAAGTTGTCACTATATAAGTTGTATTCTCTCCTAGGGATAATAGGGCAAGAACTAGAGCTAAACTGATCTAGGTTGTAACTTGCTGAAACAAATCAACAAGTAGAAGAGGTTTTTCTTCTAACGCTAGTCATGGATTCAATGGATCAAAGTACATGTAGCTGATCAATGAGGCACGCTACCTTATCCTAGTACAAAGATTTTGTTTAACTGTTGTGTTGGTTAGTAAGTAACTTGTTGCAAAGCTACTAGCTGAATATTCAGAGGCAAGCGCATGCATATATTAAACTGCCAATTATCCTAACATTTTTAAAGTGCATTATTATTATCAGTACCGACCTTCTTCAGATGTTGTCATTACAAGGCAACTGTAGTTTTGATATTTGGAAGCCTCGAGACGATAAAATAAAATGTAATAATTGGAGGTTTTATAATGGCCAAAGTAACATGGCTTGTATAATTGAATCTTGTGAATAATACTATATAATTAAGTACAGAGCAGTGCTTCTATGCTTTTCTCTAATAAGAGTAGCATTAATCTCGAAGCAAATAAAGAGGTAAGTAACATATATCTATCATTCATTGTATTTTAGAAATTATGCAAATCACTATTGAGAAAAGTATAGAAGCACATTCCTTAAATACATCATCATATACATGATTAGCGCTTAATTAAGCTCATGATTAGCACTACTTAATTACGATTAGTATTAATTAAAGCACTAACACAAGCATGCACATCGCGGTCGACTTACTACGCGCAGCTAGAGGTGGGCATTGGGCCGTGCCGGCACGGCTCGGGCCCACTGTGCTTCGTGCCGCTTCGTGCCATGCCGGCTCGGCCTAGTCATCCCGTCGTGCCGTGCCGGCCCACCTCGCCTCCGGCCAGGCCCAAGCACGGCCCAAAGCCCACCGTGCCGGCGTTCGTGCCGTGCCAGCCCAAGCCCAGCCCAAAGTAACTATACACGACGAAAACGACGGCGACAATGGTAGAGGACTAGCGGTGGCCGCCATCTTCCTTTCTCTCGTACCCGCCTCATTGAAAACTAGTTAAAATTCCATACTATTGTCTCATGCCATTCCACCTCCGAACTTGGTCATCTAGTCCAATAGCATGCATATCTTGGTGCAAATCGGACTCTGGCGTACGTGGACATCTAGCTCATCGTCCGGCAATCTGGCATAGGGCTGCCCAACTAGTCAAATAGAAAAACTTAACCAGAGTCATAAGTGCAATTTACTATAGTTAAGAAATCAATTTAAATAGTTTCTCGAATAATTAGTAAGCACTTGGAATACACACACCAATAACAAACAATCTCTATTTACAAAATGGTTAATTGTAACATATATGGGGGTGGTTATCTCATCAAATGCTCGAATTAAAAAGGCAGTTGGTGAAGGCAGCTATGGTAGAATTAGAATCACATGTAGTAGTAATTTGCTTACATAAAATAAAATCACAATGGGGTGAGTTATGTTATAAAAATTATAAATATATGTTAGAATATGTTGATTTGATTGATCTTCTTCTCCAGCAGTCCAACCCTACTGATTTTACGCGAAGAAGCAAAAGAGTCGCGAGGATGCAACCTAGGGTTTGGTGGTGGTGACCTAAGGAAGAGCAACATTGAAAATACTCATTATTTTTGTATGATAATCTTTCTTAAGAAAGAATAAGAAAAGACACCCTTATATCACAAGTGCAAAAATGAAGAACAAGAAAAGACACCTCATATCACAAGTGCAAAAATAAACTTGGCCTAAATCATAACATATCTCAATCACTTTTTCAGTCATTGGATTAATATCCAACCATCCGCATCTTTCTATATATATATATATATATATATATATATATATATATATATATATATATATATATATATATATATATATAGACGCACACACACATTGCACATTCACATCTCCAAAACCCAACTCAATCTTCAAATTTGGCATTCTATAGACTGCTCTATACAGATGTACATGTCACAACGGATGTATAGGATCTTTTCGTGATAAAATCAGAATGTTTAAGGGCTAGAACAGAAGAAATCAAAATAAACGAAAATCGGAACGACTAAATCGTAAACAATCAAAAAAACCCTAACCCTCAAAATCATTCGTCGCCGCCGCTCAATTCATTTCCCACTACTCCCCCGGTCGCTCCTTCTTCCCCCGCCGCCCGCGCCCCTCCTCCGTTGCCGCCCGCGCCCCCCTCCTCCCGCGCCCTTCCCCCGCCGCCCCACTACTCCCCCGATCGCCCCTTCTTCTCCCGCCGCCCCCGCCTCCTCCGCCGCCCCCTCCTCCGCTGCCGCCCCCCTCCTCCCCCCCCCCCCCCCCCCCCGCCCCCGCCTTCCCCCGCCACCCCCTCCGCCTCCCCGCTCCTTTCCCAGCCGCCGGCTTCCTTCGCTGCCCCCTCCTTCCCCTCCTCCGCCTTCCCCCGCCGCCCTCTCCTCCTCCTCCGCCCCTCCTCCCCCGCCGCCCCTCCTCCTCCGCCGCCCCCTCCTTCCCCGGTCGCCCCCTTCTCCCCCGGCACCCTCTCCTTCCCCCGCCGCCCCCCTCCTCCCCTGGCTCCGATCGACGGCGACGGCGACCTCGACTACTCCGAGAGCAAGCCACCAGCGACGGATGGCCGGGCAGCGACGACGAGTTCGTCATAGCGCGGGATGCGGGATGCTGCGGCGGTGCGGCCGTCGTCCACTCGTTCAAGGCTCCAAGCTCCGGTGACCGGTGTGCCTCCTTCCCCTCTATTCTCTCTTCTCTGCTCTGTGATGATTGTGGCTGTGGGGATTGGGATGTCGATGGGATCGAGACTAGGGGAGGCCGCCGCCGTGCCGCCCTTGCGTATGCTCTGTGATGGTTGTGGTAGAGGCCGAGACATCCTCCGCCGTGCCACCCGTGCCGGCCGTGCTGATCGTGTCCGCCGTGCCATGCCGGCCCGAGCACGGCACGAATCGCCGTGTCGTGCCGTGCCGCCCACCGGGCCGGTTTTCCAGGCCCAGCACGGCCCGCCGTTCGTGCCGGGCCGGCACGGCCCGCCACGTGTCGGGCCGGGCCATGCTTGAGCCGTGCCGGGCCGCCCGTGCTTCGGACTGGTCAAACAAACACGGTCCAAGTCCCAGCTCTACGCGCAGCCGGCTGGGCAAGTGCCCACTGATTTCGATAGGTCCATAGAAAAAGCGAGCGGTATGTGCTGGGACGGCACGTGTGCACGCATGCAGCCACGCCTGGACGGGCTACGTGACGAGAGGAAGGCACGTATGCGCCGGATTTGCCACGTGGTGGCTTGATCTGGAAAGTTCCTAGTGAATAGTAAAACTAAAGGGACTGTCTATATGGAATTTGACTGTTTTTCATCGTCAAAACAGTCAAAATCTGGACCGCACGTTTAGATTTTGGACATACAAGATTATCCACTACTTAAGCAGTTTATAAACTGCTTAACGGGCCCTCAATCTTATTGGGCCTCGTTTTGTGATATGCTCAGAACGGATCAGCATCCACAACCGTGTTAACTTCATTTTGGGGTTTTTTTCGTTGCTTTGTCAGACTCCATAATGGGCTTTGTGGCCTGTGGCTGTTTTGTTCTCACAGTAAACACAGAAAAAAATTGAATCTTTATACAAAGGCCCACGATTACAAAATCATTAAGTAGCTCTCACGGTAAAAACTAGTACAGAGGCCTGCAAATACAAAACTTTTTACAAAAAGTTGTTTACAACACTGTACAAACATGTACACAGCCACAATTTACATGGATATATTCAAAAAAAGCTACAAAAAGTAACTCGAAAAGAAACAAACAAAAGACTGGTAGAAATTAAAAACATCGATATATCAATGCTTCAATATACAGGAATACATTGAGTAATTCATGATTAACTGAGACCAAAAGCAAAACAAAACGGTGCTTTAGTAATCTCTTACATCTTGCAGCCTATACTAGGATCTATCAAATAAAACTCCTAATTGATTAAGTAATGAACCACTCAAGCATATGCTCTAAAAATCAGAATTCTGAATACTGGATATATTGCACTTCAGAGGAGAGTTTTGTGTTTATGGCAGTGTGACTACTTGCATTCATCATATATAAGCTCAAAAAAGCAAAACTAGGCAATAAAACCTGAGCTATTATGCTAACCTTCTAAGCACCAATGCAGATACTAACCTTCTAAGGTATATATTAACACCTACAGTAAAAAAACAGCAAAAAGTAAGTACTCATCTAAAATTCCACATGCACTGAACATCTGCAATGCTGATAGTTAATTCTCTAGTTAAAAAACAGGAACCTATTCAGATCTTGCTATATCAATACCAGACAATGCTGATAGGATGAAGGTAAGTTTCAAATTAATCGCAATGCTGATAGTTATACATGTTAACATCTTGGGAAGTTTAATCAAACAAAACATCTAGGGACATGTCACCCACAAAACATATTGAGATGTTTCACCACATACAAAACACCTTGAGATACTAACCTCCTAATAAAAAAATTTACAAAACAAAAAGACTGGTAGAAATTAAAAATATATGGTGCTAGGCATATATCACATAAAAGGTATTAATCTTAAAAATTATGATAACAACATAAATCAATTCTTCAATTTACAGGAATAAATTGAGTATTTCAAGATTAGCTGAGACCAAAACAAAACAAAACATATGCCAACCTAATTGATTAAGTAATGAACCTTTCAAACATATGCTCTAATCAAAATTCTGCATACTAGAATATTGCAACAGAGGAGAGTTTGTGTTTATGGCAGTGTGACTACTTGCATTCATCATAAATAAAGTTCAAAAAGACAAACTAGGCAATAAAACCTGAGCTATTATGCTAACCTTGTAAGAACTAGTACAGATACTAACCTTCTAAGATAAAGTTTAGAAAACCAAACAAAAGATCAAAAAGGATAACAAAAATGAATTACATGTGAGTGTTCATATGTGAGTGGTCATATATATAGTTCGTGTAGTAGAGCAAAAATGAATATGCTTGAATTCTATATTAAATCTAGGGTACTAACTCCAAAAAAAAAGCAATTCAAGAATCACCTAACAAAACATCTTTGGAAGTTTAATCAAACAAAACATCTAGGGACATGTCACCTCACAAAACATATTGGGATGTTTAATCAAACAAAACATCTAGGGATATGTCACCAAACAAAAATTTACATGGATATATTCAAAAACAAAACAAAACAAAACTAACAGCTAGGGAAATTTAATCAAACAAGACATCTAGGGATGTTTCACCAAACAAAACATATTAGGATTGTATGCCATGTCTTCTGTAGAATATATGTTTGTTTCTGCAGAAAATGTGCATAAAAAAAGAAGTGTGCATGATCTCAGGGTAATATGCAGATTTAAAAGTTTTCGATTCCCATTGTAGATTTACCAGACAAAAAAAAGATTATACAGAGTAATCCAGGAAATTAAGCGATACTCACGTGAACTATGGATCCAATGGAGTTCTTGTAATCCAGAAATTCCTTCCACTGCTTCCCAATGCTTATCTGATAAAAAATAAGAAATATATTCAGCATATCTGGCCTAGTTATAGGAACCAATGTTAGTAAGATGAGGATCCAAATAACTTGCAAACAAAAAATGCTTCCATTTTCTTTTTTATTTTTTTGGGTGGGGGGTACAGAATTACTAAATATGTAAATATCCAAGAATTAACAGTGTTTAGGATGGTATTGCAATATCAACACAAAAAAAGTTCCACATGAATATAAATAGAAAGTTAGAAACATACAGCAGGATAGTAGTACTAGCAAATTCATAAAATGTGCAATTCAAATAGCCAGAAAACATATATATACTTCAGTTAAAACAAATCAAACAATTCTTTCATATTTAAATTTCTTAAAAATATGTTCTGCCCTTTGGAGTACCTTATATATATATATATATATATATATATATATATATATATATATATATATATATATATATATATATATAACCCTTTTCAAGTAGAGAGCTGCATTTGCACAGGCACATGTTGTAAGGGGCTCCACAGAGCAAAGTCTGTGATATGTGATTACAAACGCTGCTAATTAAAGAAGCCTTCATCTCAGGTAATATGCATAGTTTAAGATTTCAAAATCGTCTATGCAGATTAACCAGGTTAACAAAAAAAAGTATGCAGATGTTTCAGTTTTTTAAGCTGTGCGCAGTAGAATATATGTTAGTTTCAGCAAAAATGTGCATAAAAAAAGTGTGCATGATTTCAGTTATACAAAAAAACAAAAATAAGCCTTCTCTCTCAGGGTAATATGCAGAGTTTAAAGTTTTCGATTTCCTTGTAGATTTACCAGACAACAAACAAAAGAGTATACAGAGTTTTCAATTTTTCAGCTATGTGCAGGAGAACTATGTACACATTTTTACTTTCAGCAAATGAGCATGATTTCAGTTATACACAAAACTAACTACCCTACATCAGCAGCAAAAACATCAGAACCAAAAAAAAGAAAAACATCAGCAGTATCAACGCTCCCCCCTCGCTTCCCCTTCCACCTTCCCTACACTTCATCTAAACTACATATCTGGACACAATAACAGAGGGTAAGCTATGTGCAGGAGAATATATGTTTAGTTTCAGGTAACATGCATTGTTTAAAATTTTTGATTTCTTTGTAGATTTACCATACAACAAAAAAAGAGAAAAAGAATATACAGATTTCTTTGAACTTTCAGCAAAGTCTACAGGAAATTAGATACACACAAAACAAACTACCCTACAGCAGAAAAATGTGATATAGAGAGAGACATGCAGAAAAGAGACAGTAAAAATTACATAGGAAAATATAGATCTCTCGGTTAAAGACATAACATAAAAAGTACATACAGACGAATAACAAAGAGCGATAGAGAGCAGAACTCACCTGAGAAGACGCCGCTCGACGAGGTAGAACTCACCGGAGAAATACGCAGCCCGCGAGATCTCCGCTCAAAACTCTGTGACGGGATCTCTCAGATAAAGACAGAACATAAAAGTACATACAGAAGAATAAAAAAGAGCGAGAGAGACAAAGCTCACCTGAGAAAGACACTGCACGACGAGGTAGAACACACCGGAGAAGACGTAGGCGCCGAGATCTCCGCTCAAACTGAGGACGCGACGAGATCTAAGCTCCGGCGACGATACCTCCCGCTCAAACTGAGATCCCTCTGGTGCTCCCGCACCACTCCTCTCTCCCTCGAGTCTCCGCACCTCTAGTCTCTCTCCCAGCGCGACGAGATATCCGCACCGGCGACGAGATCTCCGCTCGGATGCTCCGCACCTCTCCTCTCTCCCCTCGAATGCTCCGCTCGGGTGCTCTGCAGCTCTCCTCTCTCCCTCGAATGCTCCGCACTTCTGCTCTCTCTCTCTCTCCCAGCGAGCAAGTGGATTAGGACAGGCGCGAGAATCGATGAAAAAACAATTCGAATAAAACGGTGCTCGGACAAGAAGCTTCAAGATTCCGGATGTTGGACAAGCGGGTGTGAATTTGCCAACCCGCATTCACTGCATCTCCCCGTGAAGCGAATCTCAACGAAAATCCGACGGCTGACAAAACGACTGTTTCGGCGAGGAAAAACATGCGACTACAGTATAGCATTTCCGAAAACTAAAAGGGCATATTCAGAGTATTTTTTTTAGGCCTGACATATGATATTTGTTATGATTTGTTAGTCTAATTTTAGGCTTGACATATGATATTTGTTATGATTTGTTAGTCTAATAAATAATAGTTATTAAAATAATTCAAAGCAAAATCCGGCTAAAAACGGGTTTCATTGCTGTTCATATTGTTTCATTGCATGCCTTCAATTCGGGTCAGATTATAAACGTCAAGAATTGCTGATACTGTGAATCAATGTGTGTTCCTATGCATGAACACACAGTACTGCTACAGGTATTATTCACATCGATCGATATTGACATTTTGCAGGACAACAAATAACACAGCAAGATGTCTGGAAAGTAGAAATACCTTGCGTTCATACAAAATCGCGAAAGAAGAATAAACGTGGACTCCTTTTTTTACAGTGTTTTGGGCTAAAGGCCTAAAGCCTCAGCGGAGCAGTATTAAGATCGTCCTTTGTCGAAGGGAGTATCAACATCGTTCTGATCAGAGCGACGGTGTCGCTTCCGCCGCGCCAGCTTCAACACGCAGGCTGTTTTCGCGCCGGTAATGTGATTTTGCACCCTGGTTTTTCATGGAAAACGGGAATGCATTCCAAGTTATTATGGTTTTGCACCCTGGTTCTACATGAAATATGGGAATGCATTTCAAATAACTCATTATGGCATTAGAGATCAGCTAAGAGATGAGCACACTGACAAGGTGTACGAAAGCAAAACTGAGCGCTGAAAAGAGGGTAATTTCCAATATTTCAACAATAGGGTAGATGCGCACAGAAAAAAAAAGCCAAAATGTACACGAACCATTCATAAAGTTCCATACTTCAAACATATGAGCATTTTCAAAGGCCACACAGGCTTATCTTTTACGAGAATAAAATTGAACAGAAATTTGTCACGAATAAAAATGTTCGCGTGTTTGTTTTAGATTCATGAAGCTTATGCAAGAAGTGCCAACCAAAATCAGTTTTTGAACCAAAATCAGTTTTTCTTTTCACACATTGAAAAAAATCAGTTCCATACTTAGTTTCCCAACAATGAAAAGCCGTAACATAATTTTATTTGTAAGGAAGCGCTTTCCGATTTTGTAGGTTCTGTGAAAACTAATCATGCATAAGGGCTAAGGTCCACACACATGCAATGCGAATCGCTCAAGAAAAATAACCCTGAGAGTAGTCCCATAGAAGATCACTGAGAAAGGGATTCTATATCAAATTATCAACTTTTTGATAAATTTGGAATTTCTCTATAGAAAATATTTCCATGCACAATTTTTAACCATGCAGACAGGTCAATGAGGATGAAGAAACTGAGCCCACTTCACCCGGCTTCTAGTTATACAATGTCTTCAATGTTCTTTTTAAGAGAAACACTATCTTCCATGTTTTACTTAAGTCCTGATGACTACAGAAAAGTTAATAAATCATTAAAAAAAGTTATGCACATCAGAGACAAAAGACCAATGCAAATCTAAGCTTGTAATTTTTACGGCTCAGCTATCCTTCTCTGTCCTGGCACACTAGCTGGATAAGTAAGAAGGTTAAATTAAACTTACTTGGAATACTGTCCCCCGCTTTTTCAATCCTTTTGCTCGCAACTTCAGAACATCTTTGGAAACAGTATTTTCTTCCAAAAACTAGAGAAAGAGCAAAAATCATGACAACGTGAAGTGGGTGCTAAGATTATATTATTCATTTTTTATACTTTAATATTCATATCCAAATATAAGCATACATGCAAGGTACTGTAAACATTAAGGAAGAACTGAGGGGGGCAATGTTTACTGCTCGGCAGACACGTGAAAGCGTTGACTCAATATCGACCACATTAATTTTCCACAAAGAATTGAGCATTGCATCCTTTTTCTCCTCAATACTCTTCATAAGCTGCTCTTCCTTGTTGTCGCCCTCCTCAATCTTTTTCATGCCTTGTAGTTGTATCAGAGCAATCTAAAGCTATTACGACCGGAAGGTTTCGCGCGAGGAGAGGGCGGCCACGTCGCCCCTGCGCGCGCTGCGGCCGGCGCGTGGCTGCCGAATTCTGTACGGTCGGGTGCCCCGTTTTGCGAAAAAGTCCCTCCATTTTCCAGAAATTACGTAAAGGCCCTTGGTCCTCGCGAAAAGGCCCCTGCCAGTTTTTTTTAACCCCTCCATTTTGCAGGATAGCGCCCCGCGGTTTTCTAAATTACGTACGGGTCCTCGTTTAGTTACGTACAGGTCCTCGATTTTTTACGAAAAAGACCTTTAGCTTTTTCGAAAATATACATGTGCCCTCGATGATTTTTTTTTAAAAACTCCTCATGAATTATCGCATCTTTTACTTCGGTACACACGGTGACTGACGCGGCGTGACGCCGCGCCTATGAGGCTAGTTGCACCTATAATAGCACTCGTTAAAGGATCAGGGCTCATTTTTAACCAAAAAGGGAAAATAACCGGGTAGTAGAACATACTAGGACGTACCTGCAGCTGCATTAACCTGTGACTACGTGGTGGCCCTTGTCTCTTACCCACACAGCTATGAACGGCACACCCAGTACAATCTATTTTTTCCAAGTTCTCTTGCTGCTTGTCGAACATAAATATAGCCAGTAGTGTACAGCATAGCCTCACCAAAAGCTGAAATATCATTTTATATAAATTAACCAGATGAAAAGCACTAGTAGAATCTGTAAGATGTTCATAGTTAAGGAATGGAAATGAATCTTCTGGGCATCATGCTGTACTTGAACAATTATGAGTCCTAGAAGGTTTTTTGGCCCAACAGAGACACAAAGGAATAAAAGCAAATATGTATAATCATGATTAAAAAGGCATTAATATGAGTATATATACAGCAACAAGAATCAAAAGTTGAATGCAATGTCTATGCTTCTGAGAAAATACAGGGCTGTGAGTGGGGATGAAGATAGAAGGTAATACCAGCTTGAGACAAATGCTGAGCTTCTGCACTTGCCCAATCACCAAATTCCTTATGCTTCCCATCAACATACAGTTGAAGTCGATCCTTAAGGCTCTGAAGAAGTTTTTGCTCTCTTTCGGTTTGCAACTCCTGCAATCCAGAGAAGTTATTAAGGTTTAAGGCCCTGCTTATTTCGGCTTGAGGTTCTGACTTCTGGTTTATTTTTTACTATTCATATATTTCGTCTTTTTTGGCTTGTTGGCTTTTTTTGAGGTTTTTTTTGCTAGTTCATTTTTTTCCATATTCATTTGCATTGTCCGTGATGGGCTAACTTGTTTTTCCTTTTTTTTAAATTTAATTATGCCAAATAATTTATCATTAGATATAGTATAATTTCAGTCAGCTACAGTGTAATTTCAGCCATTAGCTAATATTTTTCAGTCCAAATAAGCGGCACCTAAAAGTGAAGCATCCACTGCCAACTCCGAGGTGATTGGTATTAGCTGGCTGGGGCCCCACATCAGAAAACAACTTTGTTGCAAGTAACTGAGCATTATGGGAGCAATGCACCTTTATCTTCTCTTGAATCCTTGCCCTCGACTCTTGACTATCTGATTCTTCCTCAATCTCTACTGAAGCTACAGATGCCAATGCAAGCTGACCAACATAATCTTCAAAATAGTCGCTCCTAAAAAGCATCCCAAAGATAGCAATTGAATCGATCATGTTATCCCTGAAAATGCCGTCATACAAGAAGTTCATTGGCACCATCAACTGAAAGTCTAACAGCAGGAATATTTGAATACAAGTAGATAAACAAATTCAGAACTTACTGGGAAAGACCTTCCTTTCCATGCTTATCATAAGAATCCTTTTTTACAGGATCACTCAGGTCTTGATAGGCCTCACCTAGTTCCTTGCAAAAGTAACCAATTTGAGTCAGTATTTTTAGCGAGCTAACCCTCTACAAAAATAATGGATTATAGGGTGCATCAATGAAGCACATCTTCCTTTATACTCAATCAATTATGACATAGTTTAGTCTTCACATTATTGGAGCACACCCAATATAAAGAATCCAATTATGAAACGAAACATCATCAGAAATAGAAAGCGTAACCAGAGTGACCATCTCGTTTGTTCCGTCATCTAAAAAAACATTGCCTGGACTATTTCCTCTCCTAGAACATAGATTCTACAGCCATAACATACTTATCTATCTGCATTCCGAAATCAAGAGTAACAGGAAACGAAAAACACAAAACGCAATATAACATAAGCGAAAAATCTACCTGAAACTTCCGCGCGGCAACAGAGTTCCCGGGATTCTTGTCCAGGTGCACCAGCTTGGCCTATAGAAACCCAAACATCGCCGTACGAGTTAAAAATTGAAATCAAGAACCAACAACACATTGCGTGAAAATAGCATCAGCGTTTGACCGCGGGTAATAGGCTTTCTTGATCTTGGCCGCGGAGGCGTCACTGCTGACCTCCAAGATGTCGTAGTACGCGCTGTCCTTCACCATCGTAGCTCCTCCTGGCCGGATCCCACTACAGCACCGAATGCCAAGAAACTGTTAGAAATTGGCCCATTTAATTATGGCTCATTTCCTTAATTCCAAAGCATGCATGGTTTAGTATCATATTGCTAAGAAAAGGTAAGGAAGACCGATTTATAAGGTGGAGTTCTCACCACTCCTTGAATATGGATAGAGATGGTATGAGGAGGGTTCTGTCTAGTCACACACGCGCGCACGCGCGCGCGCGTGTATTCGCATATTTTCACGTGAAAATCACGTGACTTGTGACTTGCGATGCACGACCGTGCCGTGACGTGACGCGCCACTTGGCAGACCATGTCCACCTTTATTTTTTGCTAAACTCTGCAACACTTTCCCTCTCTCTCTCTCTCTCTCTGTGTGTGTGTGTGTTTGAATGAGATTCGAACATTTGAATTTGAGGCTTTATTGGGGTTTTGATGATAGACAGTTACTAGTGGATAAATGGCTGGTTGAATGTGTCATTTACCAGTGGGTAAATGGTTATTTTAATCATGTCAGTTATCAGTCTGTCTATATATGCCTGGAGACATCCAGAGTGTAAAGGAGAACCCTACTGCCTCCATTTTTCCTTCTCTGCGATTTTCTGCTCGAGTACTGTGCTGTCTGAACCTCGTCGACCTTTCTTCCCGGCGTGCACCTGGAAGGAGGGAGAGTGGCTATCTCCGAACCGTTGCCGCAGAGAGTACCTGCACGGGGGCGGCAATAAGGTTTTTGGGTAGTGCATCTACGCGACCGCTCACTGCACTGCGTCATCTACGTTCTACACTGTGTCAAGCCTGTGCGGTTTTCTATTCTTTATTAGGCTAACAAGTAAGTCGTTCTCGTGCACATTCGACTTGGTTACTATATTCTTTCTTGAGTATATTCTGAAGTATGATGAGTAGTATATTGTTAGTTGTGAGTTTTGCATCATTAGTTCATTGTTTTTGTCTTCTAATAAAATTTGAAATTAAAATATTGCCTTACTTTACAACAGAAACAACACCGCATGCACACGCGAGGAAGATCGGATAGGAGGACTCCGAGATCGGTTCTTGGAGGGAGGAAGAACAGAAGAGGAAACAAAGGCCAAAAAGAAGGAAATTTCTGCAGAAGCGAGTGGTCCGCTCACCTGCTCGAGTCTGGAGACGATGAAAGTTAGTTGATGAGATTTTCCTGAGCCGGTCCCACCAGGCGCCGAGGGTGAAAAAAAAGCTCGTCAATTTGGTTCGTTCGCTCGATTTAAAATTACTTTAATTACACCTATTAATTAATTAAATATTGATGTCGATTTTGTATGAAATTAAATTTTATTTTGACGGTAAAAATAATTTCGAACTATTAATAGAACAATATTAAATTAAAATATGTCATGACGAGCTCGATATCCACCCTGGATATATTTCTGTGCTCTGTATGTATCCGACGTTGAGAAATCTCGCTACGTTTCATTGCCTTACACGGCGGCACACTGCTCGTCTCACAAGTCACACAGGTGGTCACAAAAATGCACAAGGTACATGGCAGCACCCAGCCTGGCACGAACACGCCATGCCACTAGTGGCACAGCCACACTTATTTCGGCGCAGGATTACAAGCAGCCGCTACTAAGAACAAACTCACAATGCTGTACTAAAATATTTGACGTCGCACTTGGGAGATTGCCAAGCGCCATTAGCTTCTATACCGGGGAGATGGCGAGCAGAAACTCCGGCGTCGATCTCTGCAGCAGTATGCCGCAGAAGGGACAGAGTGGAACAGCGGGCGCAGATAAATCGAGCGATTCGTCATGTGTGGCATCCAAAGGGGATGTCGTCGTGGTGAAGGTCTCCGGTAGCAGCTTGTCGACCATCCCTCCACAACACACGCAGTGCCAGATTGGTTGCAGAATGGAGCACAAACGCATGGACGCTGTGCATCTTGACAACTTGTGCCTTTCAGCTGGGGCGGTAGCAGGATCGCCACCTCCGCACAAGGCTACATCAGGCGACTCGAAGTGAACAGGTGCAGAGCAGTAGCTGCAGGTTTCTTCGACCGAGTATTCGCACACCGAGTCGATCCTGCAAGAGAGAAACAGTTAAGAAACAGATGCAACGTCCAATGCTACATCTCAGTAACTTCTTTTAGACAACATGTCAATGAACTAATGAGACTAGCATATGTTTCATGTCCTTTCACTAATTAAATCGGCTACCATGGAAGATCCACAAATTTAGTAAAATGAATACCTGCTTCCTAGATCCTCGATCCTCGATCTGAGAGACTTGAGCTGATTATGCACTTCTCCATTATTCACAGATACCCAAGAATCCATCTGGGCAACTCCAACAGGAAACCACCTTTTTTCAATAGAGGCGCCCTTGAGCAAATATGCTATTCGATTCAAGACAGCAGCAAAAGTGAAAGCCACAAGCCTCTCTCGCAGCTCTCTTTCACTGCTTACTAGAAGATTGCTCCACAAATCAGTTGGCACACTATTACCCTTTTCTCCAGGAGAATACGCTACATGATCGCTAAGCATTACTTTCCTACAGATGATATTCAGCAAATGTAGCTTCCGCAAGCTGACCTTCGACATCACGTCGTGATGTAACTGATATGGGATATTGATAGAAACACACTGTAGATCATCTGAAAACAAATCTGAGACCCATTTATGCATTAAATTCTCCAGAAAGGTTGGTGCAGATTTCTTGAACGCTTGTAGCGCAGCTATGACATCCCACAAGACAAGGCCCTTTTGACCATTTTCATATTTCTTCAATGACCAAAAAATGTTGGATCCCCACCATAAGAAGTTAGTCGCAGATAAGATTGCAGATTGTTCACTGCAGATATGAATGCTCTTGTCTAGTGGAATACCAAGGAACTGACCACCAATCCAAATGAACTCAACCACTGCCTTTTGTATCCTGTTGTTTAATCAACAAAATTGTTATCATGACAATGCATTTTCTAAAAGGTTATCTCAAAGCAATTATTATATGAAAATTTCTACCACAAGACTCCAGTACTACCAATACTGAGCTCATAAACAAAATTACCTGGCTTGATACATCTGATTTAATAGGTTTGGATCCAAGCTGCGGACCTGAAGGAGAAAACGTTCATCAATTGTTGTATTATATAAAGAAGCTCAAGTACAAATTGTGCAGTTGAGCAACAGATATCAGATATAAGAAATAGCCTAAAGCATACCACAGCAATCATTAGTTCTCCAGGTGCAAGTGTAAGACCAAAGCATCGGTCAGCTATATCTGATAGCTGCATGCACATTTCAGATGCCAATTAGAAAGATGATAACTCACGCGTTCAGGAAGAAGGGGAAAAGGTTGAGTTTCAATTTTACATCTGTTGACTCTTTTAGCTCCAGAAAATTTGTGTGCACAGGAATTTCTTCGAGGTGGTTTTTGCCGAAGATCCAACAGCGTGTAGAATTATCCTGATAAAGAAGCAAAATGTTAAGCATCAGCATGAGAAAACAAGGTTTGAGATACAGAAAATAGCACAGTGTGCAGTTAGTACGATTTATTAAGGATCATGGGGTTATCTACGATAATCAACACAGCAACCAGCTTTTCAAGTTATTAGAAGCATATTTGTCAAAATGAAAACAACTCCATCAAATACTGTTCATACACTCTCAGCAATTACACAAGAAAGCTTGGATTGACACTTGACAGTATTAAAAGGTATCGGCACTAGCACATGGCCATCAGCATTACTATTACAATATGTTAAGGGATCAGGATAGTGGTCATTCGCCCATAGTTGGAGTGGTCAACTAGCTTGAGCAATTTTCACCATATGTCCGATGTTCTCAATTTTACTTAGTCCTCAAACTTTCAATTGCTTGAATCAGGTCCCACATCTTTCCAAATGAGTTCCAACTGGGACACCAGTTTTATTCGTAAGTCTACAAAAGAGACATACTGACATAGCATGTGAGCTAGCAACATGTGCTTTGCTGGTATGGAAAATGGATGTTCACATGGTAATGTCAGTTGAGATCGATGTCCATGTCACAATATTAGCAACAAGTATTTTGTTAATTTCGGTGCATTTGTAGCTTTTGCTATCATTTTAACAACCAAATGAACATATATTGCTCATATGCTGACATGTTACCACATTAACATTATAGCATATCTGTTAAATAAACTAATAGAAAATTGCTGTTTGGAGTTTGGACCTGATTGAACTATTTGGAAAGATGTGGGATCTGATTGAAGCAATTGGAAATTTGAGATATCATATGAAAAAATGTACAAAAAAATGTATCAAACATCACCACCTATGTTTTCTGCTGTTGCATGCAGTTGGCTAGCAAGTCTATGGGCATTCCAAACACAGAATGATCCCCACCAGAATACTACTACTATAATGAAGAACACTGTTAGATAAACTAGGTATATTTTGTACAGCTATTTCCATTCTGCAACCAGCAACTAGTCAAATTGCAAAGCCACACACTATGGGCACACTCAGACAACAACAAATAGATTTTGCTCGACGGTAGACAAGCTAATAAAGCATACATGAACCATTTTTTACCCTACACAATCAGAAGGAATTAATCCAATAGTGTTGTGGCAAGTCAACGAACCTCACTGCAGCTGTATAAACAATGGCCATCCAAACCCCATGATAAACCTGTCACCTATGGTAATGTTAGACATTTATTTTTATTTTACTGAAGAGAAAAGATACTCAACTACAGTGAAGCTTTACCACTTGATCATGTGCATGACATGCACTGATATTCTCAATTTTGTTGCTACATAGATTCCATATCCATGTTTCTAGTGACCCAGATACTCTTCCGACTGCCAAATTAACCTCATATTGAGGCTGAACTGGTACGGATAATGAAATTGACGAGACTGGAGCTAATGAATCAGTGGTGACCTGACCAGTGGAACATTTGGAATTGAATATTTAATTAGAGAAGACAGAAACTTGAAAGTTCAAGATGAGCAAGACTATTCATTTGATGTTGCAACAGTGTCAAATATCAACTATGTGCATCAAAATATAAAGAACATAAATATGAGTTGATGCTTATTATGTACCTCTGCCACAAATGAAAAGGGCACTTCTTTTATATCTGTACATTCGTTTAATCCTTCGATAGTACCTGACCATATCTTCACACTGCAGAAAGAAAATAATTCTCCAATATGAGATATGAAAGGTTTACAGTAAACTATCATGTATTCAAGAACGAATAAGGAATCATTAGAATATCAAATTTAGTAGTTGGTGTTGAACTGACCAACAAAATCTTTTGGATATATGGGAAGAGCATTTTCATCAATACCCAGATGTTACATGGTAGAGCGTAGCGAGTTTCAGCTTTTAATACTGACCGCAGCAATTAACAAAGAAAATGGGGATGTGGGTTTTTTTTCATTAAAGGCACAAGCATGAAAAGGCATGGCTCATGCTTACAGTTACTCCGCTGCTTATGTAGCTGCCTGGGACCTTGTTTCAAAGCACTGTTTAGTAGCTCAAAATATCTTGTTTAAAGTTGATTAAACATATTGATCCTTTTTTCCATGCCATGAATCATGAACACTCAGTAAAACCCCAATTTAAACGAACAAAAAGTTGCAGGGCAAAGAGAGTGCATAACCATTTACAAATAATAAACATAATTGTGCTCACCTTCCATCCGAGCATCCGGTTGCTAAAAGCAGTGATGATTTTAAAGAGCCTGCAGAGGAAACTTCCCAACTTATGGCACTGACCCATGAATTATGAGCTTGGAGAACCCCAATGAGTATTGGATCTCTGGTAACCATGCAAACATCTATTGTGTAGTACTCGGGCTTACATATTTTCCAAAAAGAAACAACCCCGGACTTGGAACCAACAGCAAGAATGCACCAATTTCTCGACAAACAAGAAGTAGTGTCACGTGATGCCACAACTGGAGACCATGCAACTACAAGAGAAGACAAAAGTGCATGGCGATATGCATACTGTTTTGCTGTGATAAGAGGAAGAGGTTTGTCTTCTCCATTGCAAGGAAGTGGTTCTTTAATATTTTGTGAGCCACCTTGCCCATTTACAACAGCGATTTCATGTCCAGATTTGACAGTCTGGAATCACAATTAGGGAAAAATAAAATAGAATGTTAAATTGAAGACAGCTATGTACTATAGGCTCTGAAATAATTTGAATTTTGCAGGATAATTAGTTCTTTCTTTTGTTAAGAAACAATACTGTTTGCCTTTTATGCGTTAAAAATAAATAAAGTTAAATGGAAACTTTAGCATACATGTGAACATGTACAATCTGTACCTTTTTCAAAGATGTCTTCTTTAACTTAGAGCATGGATTCAATGAGAAGTCCGCAACCTTTGAGGCATCCAGATCATCTTCATCTTTATCATAAACATAGCTTTCAAACCTACATTCAATCAAAGTTCACTTAAAATAAATCCAGGCACAATATACGAATGCTAGAAAGGCCACCAAGAATGCCGGCTTCTTGCAAGAAAATAAAAGAAATAAGCCTAAGAGGGGAAAAGATAAGTAACTTTCATATGTGAATGGGTAGATAAGATTGGCATATCAACAAGTGGCACTCTATATAATAGCTAAAATGAATATAGTTTAGTGATGTTTCCCATCATTAGCTTGAGTTACCCCATTTTTTCTCATTTACCAACAGTACTGCAACAACAGCAGAAATTGAGCATGCATAGCCTTCACAATATCAATGTTGGTTTAAACCGCACACCAAAGGGAGACAGATATCACTTTGTATAACATTGAAGTCACCCTCTTTCTACGTAGGAATAAATCTTAGAATGGTCCTTTTCAGTCCAACCACATTTGTAAATCATTCTTATATCTATGCTAGTCTAATTTGATGAAATATGGATGCCAGTCAGAGGGAAAACGAATCAGGTGGTGTTACTTATAACTTTTCATTGGAAACCATATTTCCTCACTAAGCATTGGACTTCATTAATAAAGTAACTGCAAAATATTCTCAAGATATAACTGCTCTCCTAGAAAGCAAGTACATGATCGCATTCAAGTCAGCGGAAAGTGCTAAACACAAATATTTCTCTGGAGTCACTATTGATCTGATCTAGAACTATGTGATGGCATGAAAATCTTATTCATACAAACTACCTTCCCTTCATTGAGCCTTACATTTTTGCTGACAATCAATTCGATTTCCATATCAAACTGTTGGCACAAACCTCAAAATCATTTTCTTGAACTAAACCCTTTGGACCATTCTGTTATTCAAAACTTGATGATGTGTTTTACTGTAAAGACTTGATGTTTTTGTATTGAAACAACTTGATGATGGAAATAGAAAATTATCATTCACCTTGCTGGTTTCCTTTTTCTCCGTCCAGGACCCTTGCAGGAAAGAGGTTCTTGCAATTCATCAACACATCCTACCTCATGTGCGTGCTCGGTAATTGCCCTTTCCTAATATATGAAAGAAAAAATTCGGCAAACAATTCTGAGATAATCAAGGAAATGGAATTCTCAGTGCTCAAGTTGAAAGGAGCATACCCAAGGAAATAAATGAGGACCATCATCCTCTCCGAACTTTATATTTTTGTAATAGCTTAACAGCAAATGAGATATATCCGCGACCTAGACCAATGGATTAGAAGTTGATAAGCACAATGGTATTTGCGACCTAGACAAACTGATGACTCCAAATGAACACACATGATGAAATGAAAACAGAAATTTTAATCTCTGACAAGGACAAACTTGTAATGGATTTGATAAAGAATACAAAAAAAATATTTCTAAACAAATGACAAACCAAAAGTGCAAATTTTCATTTGTTTGTCGCACAAGTAAGAAAGTACTGCTATATCAAAATTTGAATGAAAATTAGGTGAAGCAGTTAATGGTGAGCTCACTCTAACTTCCTTTTACTCCAAAAGCTTTAACGATCTTGTTAAAACAATGTATAGGGTCCATATGCACATGGATCATGGGAACTTTGGCCCTAAGCCAAACACAAGATAAATCAGTGTTGCAAAACAGAAATTTGGAGAGTATTCAATCTAACTCTCAAGATGTCTTAATATCAACTTCATGCAAATCAAGATTAGTCTATAAACCCAATTAATTATACATTGGCAAAACAGGCTTACCTCAACCCATTCATCACAAAACTCACAAATTGGCGGCCGGTAAAGCTTCACATGACCATCAACAGTGCAAACAGCAAGTAAACAACTGAAATAGTCACACATATAAAAAAATGTTAGGCGATAAGATTAACAGATGAGCATAATATTAATCACACATAAACATTGCAGTAAGACAAAAATATATCTTTACATATTAGTCAAAAGATATATACCCAGAATTAGGTGCAAATCCTTGTTGAGACCATGAAATTGACCGAGCACATGGTTCAGTATCACGCACGAAGCAAGTGGGCAGTAAACATGGTTCAAAGAGATCTGCAAATGTTAAGAACTGAACATTTCAGATCAAGCAACAATTGTTACTTTTCAATTGTCATAAAGTAGAAGCTGACTTCTTAAACTCTCACTAGTCAAGACAGTTGCACCCATTATAATTCCAAAAGTTTTTGCTTCATTTTGAATAGCATCTCACATTTTCACTGCAATATTCATGTTGAGAAAAGAACTTTCTGTTTACAGTATAATTGAATTGAATCTTCATTATTTCGTATAAAATTTTTTAAAAAAATACGTATGTTAATCATCATCATCCTTTGCAGTTGACCCTCCATGATCTCAACCAAAGCACTCACTCAGTGCCTCAGTTCAAAACTTCAAATTGTCCACAATGACTCCAAACTCCAAAGTAACTACAGAGCTTGAGCTCTCACAACTCAGAAGCATTTTTCTTAGTTGATCCTCCATGATCTCAACCAAAGCACTCACTCAGTGCCTCAGTTCAAAACTTCAAATTTTCCACAATGACTCCAAACTCCAAAGTAACTACAGAGCTTGACTCTCACAACTCAGAAGCATTTTTCTTACTATACAATCCTAATCTAAAGAATCTCAAGATTGAATCTCTTCCACTTCATTTTGGCTATCAAATTGCTTGAGTATCCTACTAACATGTAGTGTAATACAAAAGGAACGTAGCATCGTAGCTCAATGCTTGTGTTTCGCTGAAGACCAATACCTTCCCTGTTAACCACTCCTATGGGGAAAGGATCGCTAGGGCGAAGCACAACCAGTCCACGAGGCCCCTCAAGTGCAGCTGGGTTCTATAATCGAGAAAACATGATGAATGCAAGGTCAACCCGATTGATGAATTATCGTAATGCCTGACTGTAAAAATGAAGGTAGATACTTTAGGGTAATGAAATTGCACATACCAGGATAGTGACGATGTGACCAGAAGCAACAGCCACCAAGTTCTCACTTGACCAAGCGATGGCGTTTGGATAGGACGGTGAAGCAATCAGGGTAGTGGCTTGGTAATGTGGAACCATCGCACTCAGGCCCAAGCATCCTTAGAGCAACAAACGCAAGCTAGAACTCTACAAAACGCGCATCACATAATCCATGAGACATGAGCTAACCTCACCTTCAGTTCACGCGATAATATTCCAGAATCACCTAAAGCTAGTTTTCTAGTTCGCAAACTAAATGGTAGATATAGTATCCATTACGAAGCCGCATCAATTCCGAGCAACGCGCAAGCTACCACAACTCCGACGCCAACCAGGACTCCCAAGTCAAAATTGAGAGGGGTTCCTCTTCCTCACGCGTAGGAGGGCAGAAATACACAACTCACCGCATCCGAGCGCTGGGGGCGGTCGCAACAGTTTTGGGGGGCGGCGCGGCCACTACACAGCTCCGGCGGGGCTCACGGCAGTGGGGAGGCGATGCGGACAGCTATGAGGGGGTGGGGAGGCGGAGGAGGTTTGGGACGTGTATCAGGAGGAATCAGGGTACAGGAGCGACGCGGGTGATTTGGGCTCTGATTGGTTTAGAGAACAGGCCCGAAAGCTACATATAGATTGGGCTAGATAATATATTTGGACTATGCGGCGGAGACAGCTGACACCTCACACAAGGACTGGCCCACGACGGGAAGGCCTTCCATGCGATGGTCTCACGGCCTACAGTACAGGAGATACCGTCGAGCGGAGGCGGAGATCGAGGCGGTGGAAGCATGACAGCGCTAAGGCGACGCCGAGAGCGAGTCCACTAGGGTTACGGGATAGATTTTTTTGGGTTGAGGCTTATGACACTGGTTTTTAAATTCTAACTTATTTATGAGAGGCAGTATATAGAAAAAAAATTATCACATATAATTTTAGCCGGTACAGCTAAACTCGGTATAGTTTATACTACAATTTACCTATAGACACCACCTTAAAAAACACATCGTTTAACGACGAGTTACTGTAGAAATAAAAGCCAAAGCCTAAACGTAAGTCCAAAAGAACTAAGCAACGGTTCACACTCGCCCTAGCTACCCGCACTTGGTCGTGGCCACAACGGGGCTCCAGATACGATGCTTTCTGTCCGACCACTCAATACTACCGAACAGGCACTGTCGTAGACCTCCAACCTCACTGTAAACTCCTCATCGTTGACACTACCAAAGAACAGTACGTTCAACTCCACGGTGACCTTAACCCCAGCCGTGGGCTGCGCGACGCTGGCGGTGTACGTGCACGGCGCTGCGCCCACGTTCTTCACCAAGTGCTTCACCGTGGTGGCGCCGGACAGGCAAGCCACGGTGATGGACAGGTAGTTGAGGTCTTCGGGGCGGCCGTACGAGCCCTGGCTGCACATGAACGGGTTGGCGTCGCTGAAAAATGGGAGCGGGGGCGGTAGCGAGACTAGCAGCACATCCTGGGTGGGCCTCGCGGAGCAGAGGAAGTTGGCGTAGTCGGCCGGCGTGGTGTCGTACACCAGGCCGGGGTCCAGGGCCTGAATGGGGTTCACGTGGCCCGAGCCGTAGCTGAACGGTGTGGCAGCCCCGCCGGTCTCATCCCAGATCTGGTTGTAGTCGTCAGCTCCGGTGGTTGCTGTTAGGGGTGCAAACGAAGCAGATACGAACAGATATTGCTCATCCCGTATCCTTTTTCATATTTTTTGTCGGAGTCGGACATGGATAATGCCAGATACGAATACGAATGCGGATATTCTCGGTCACGAATACGGAACAAATACATGCCGCTCCGAATACGGTTAATTTCGGTCACGAATATTTAATCGGATAATACGCGAAAGCAAATTTCACATGGTGACAGAGACAAATTAAGCAAACTGAGATCTAATACAAGTGTACCGACGTTGCAACAGCCACCGAAACAAGCAATCTTATATAAATAAATGATGCTACATTTCAAGAAGAGTCGGAGATCTCACCTAGCCGGTGGAGAGGCTAGGTATCCGACTCGGTTTCTGTATCCGGACTATCCGGTAACTATTCGGGCAACTATCCGAAAAAATATCCGGATAGTTCCGTATCCGTCGGATAATGTTTTTTTCGAATCTGTTTCCGTATCCGACAAAAATATCTGAATCCGTTTTCGTATCCGACAAAACCTTCCGACAAAAATAGGTGGCACAATTGGATTCTTACGGCGGGGAGGGTGGATGCCGGATTTGGGGAAGAAGGCTAAATTGCCGGCGATGGAGGGCTCTTGGTTCAATCGGCTGTGGCAGAAGGGAGGGTAGGGTATGGTGAGCTCGGGGAAGCCTCTAGCTGCTCTTATAGGAGGGCGAGTGGAGCTTGCCACGAGGAGCTCTTTGTGTGGTCACATCGACGAGCGGCGAAGGCGACGGCAGGCGCAGACGGCGGGGCAGAGCATGATCTCATGGTGAGATTTGCTATGATGGCACTGTGCCGCGCGTGTTGAGCAAAGGGAAGGTGGCCTGCGCACACGATGAGACCGGGCGGAGCAGCGGGGGGAAAAAGAGAGCGGCGGCAGAGCAGGTGGCGCGGGCAAGAAAAAGAGGCGGCGGCAGGGTGCCTCGGTCGGGAGCGGACATGATGGCAGCGCCCTCTGGTCTGAGCCCTGTGCTTGCTGGTCCGTGCGCGGAGTCGTTGCGCGGGCCGGGCTGCGGAGGCGGAGCGCGAGGGAGCTGGCCCGGGAGAGAGAGCGGGGCGGGGTGGAGAAGAGAAACAGTGGCCGTGGGGGGCGCTGGAATGAGGGAGGAGTGGGGGTTGGACTGGGCCGGCTCGGCCTGGTCTGACTCTTTGGTTTATATATTTTTTATTTTTTTATTAGTTTCTTTTGCTATTATCACTACATGTACATGGATATATATATATATATATATACTTATGGGTATGTATATTTGTATATCTATTTATTCCTCATTTACTGGTTTATTTCCCTAGGTGCCTTTTGCTTATTATGCATAGATATACACACACACACACACACACACACACATATATATATATATATATTCATGAGTGTTGACCCTTTTAATTTGTTTGCTCCTTACTATTCATACCCTTATTTTCAGAAATAAGATTTTATTTTCAAACCCAATTCTCTCCCTGACTTTTATGGATCATCTTTTCAGATTCTTATTTTAAATTCTAATCCTCCATTATTTAAACATGTTTGTTTCTTCTTGCTCCTTTTAGCATTTGAAATCTTCACCAAATTTTTTCAGAAAAATCCACAACTCCAAATTCAAATGAAACATATTGCAAGATTAATTCAAAAACTCCATATTTCCAAATTTAAGTTTTTCAGGATGTTACAGGAACCGAGGAATATAAGGTTTGGGTTGAGTACAGATAGAATGAATCCTTTTGATAACATGAGCAGTCGAAATAGCACTTGGCCCATGACTCTGTGCATATATAATCTTCCTCCTTGGTTGTGTATGAAGCAAGAGTATATTTTGATGTTACTACTTATCCAAGGGCCAAAGCAACCTGGGAACGATATTGATGTGTACCTAGCACCATTGACGGAAGATCTTGCAATACTGTGGAACGAAGAGGTACATGTATGGGATACGAACAAACGAAAGAACTTCACTCTACGCGCCTGTTGTTCTGCACCATTAATGATTTTCCTACCCTTGGTAATCTGTTAGGGTTGAGTACAAAAGGAGCTAAAGACTGTTCGCACTGCTTAGATTATACTGAAAGTGTGTTGTTGAACAACTCGCGCAAAACTGTGTACATGCGTCACCGTAGGTTCCTTCCAAAGTATTATCCATACCGCAAGATGAAGAAACAATTTGACAGAAAAAAGATGATGACTTAGTACCAAGGCCTTTAGCGGGAAAGAGGTGTATGATATGGTCAAGGATATCGGCGTTGTACTTGGAAAGGGACGTAAATTGAGGACATGTCGGACGAACATGTGGAAGAAGAGGTCAATATTTTGGAACTTACCTTATTGGGAGCACTTAAAAGTTCGCAATTGCATCGATGCCATGCACGTAGAGAAGAATGTATGTAACAGTTTGATTGGTCTCTTACTGAATATTCCTGATAAAACAAAGGATGGTGTCAACGCAAGGCGTGACTTAGTCACTATGAACATCAGGACCGAGTTAGCACCGATAGAGACCGATAAAGGCTAGACCTACCTTCCCCCAGCTTGCTACACTCTATCTAAGTCTGAGAGAACTCAACTGTGCCAATCCTTACATGGTGTGAAAGTTCCGTCCGGTCACTCCACCAGCATAAATAAACTTGTTTCCACAGAACATTTGAAATTAATTGGCATAAAGTCTCATGACTGTCATGTGCTAATGACACAAATGCTACCTGTTGCAATTAGAAGTATTTTGCTGAACAATGTTTGAGTGACAATCATAAAGCTATGTTATTTTTTAACGCAATTGCTCAGAAGGTCATTGATCCCGATGGACTAGATGCTCTATAGACCGAGATGGTGACAACTCTATGTCATCTAGAGATGTATTTTCCTCCATTATTTTTTGATATCATGGTCTATCTCATTGTCCACCTTGTGAAAGAGATAAAGATTTGCGGCCCCGTGTTTGTACATCATATGTACCCATTCGAGAGGTACATGGCAATTCTCAATATCTTGGTCTATTCTTGCCTACATTCAATCTGACTTTTCTCCATAGTAGCTAGGACATCCATCATACTGGGTTGTTCTTCCTAATTTCCTTTCTTCATTTATTGTGCTACCAGATTTTTGGTTTGTCAGTGATATTTTGTTTTATGATAACTGAGAATTAGGAATCAGTTCTGTAACATTTTTGGGCTTAGCAAGGGAAAGTAAGACTAAAATAGGGACGAGTAAGAAAGTAGGGAGTTACAAGTGAGATTAAATGATCTTTCTGATTGCTTTCGTAACACACTTATCCATATTTTGCCACATGCTTGCAAGGATAATCTAACATTTTCCAATATTCAATATTGATCAATGGACTAATTTACTTCCGTGCTACTTTTATATATAGGCTTAGAATCCAATGACCTTATTAATTCAACTTCTACTTTTTGCTATCTGTATCTATGCTATCTCCCTTAATTGCACCATTGGTGTCCAAAACTCCAAACAAATATTATCATTTATCTAATCCACCAAATATATAATTCCTATTACATCATTCCTAACTTTATTAATCCAATCATGGCTATTCAAATTCCACATAAACTCCAACTCCAACTTTGTCTACTTTAAATAGTTACCTGTAGTATCAAGGAAATTGAACAGGTATTAATGACTAACTATTCAAGCGATGACCTTATAACTTTTCAGAAGGAAAAGTCTTGGTCAGAGTATTCGTACTATTTTTCTTAACATCATCCTTAATGCTTCTTCATCTAGGGTTAGCTTTTGTTTCATTTGGTCAAATACCTACAGCAAGAAGTTAGTCTAAACGACTATACGTGTTTTTGAGATTTGACAAAATTTGAAAGAAAAGCTTTTAATGCATGTCTAAGAGAGATGAGATAGAGATAGGAAAGGCGAGATAGCAATAATACTTATGATTTTCACAATTCTTTTGTATTTGAGAATAGTGTTTTGTAAAATCGTATTCTAATCGTAACCAAATCTAATGTTTTTGAGATTTTGACAAAATTTGAAAGAAAAGCATTTAATGCATGTCGAAGAGAGATGAGATAGAAATAGGAAAGACGAGATAGCAATAATACTTATGATTTTCACAATTCTTTTGTATTTGAGAATAGGGTTTTGTAAAATTGTATTCTAATTGTAACCAAACCTATACTTAGGGTTATAACTTGCAGTTAAGCCTGCTCTGATACCACTCTGTAACGACCGCATTTTTTGGGAACAGGGCCGTCGTACGTCCCGCAACAGCCCAGGAGTTCAGTTGCGAATAGAAGGAGTATCATGCCTGCTCATAAACATTTCAAAAGGGTTAATTTGATTAAAATAAGACTTAACAGTCAATTTTAATAGCTTTAAGGGCGTCCAAGCCCAAAACTTACAGTCAGAAGATCTGAAGAACTCCACAGGAACACTTTTTCAGGTAGTAGGACATAACTAAATATCATATCATTCTAAACATTTATTGTACAAGAAATAATAGTGTGCAAATAATATAATAAAAGTACTGATAATTAAATAATTAAAGGAATGTAGGTTCAATATGATAAAAAACATGTGACTTGCCTCTTTGTCCATACTCTCTATATTACTATAGTCTTCAAGTGTGACACTTCTTTAATTGCCCCTGTGGTTCTTCTGTTGACCAACTCGTTCGGTTCTAATACTAGAACGAAAAATGAATGCAAATGACTTCCTATTTTGCAGAATGCAAGCTAGGAACAAAATACAAATGAATATCCAAAAAACAAAAATAAAATAGGTTTGGATGGTTAGGGTTTAGGTAGTGTTTGACTTGGCTAGATAGTGCATGACTTGGCTAGATAGTGCATGACTTGGCTAGATAGAGTTGGAATTGGACTATATGGGCTTGAGACGGTCGAACAATTATATAGGTATTATACAGATTTTTGCGAATGGCTGTGGGTATGGACTGTACTGGATTTGGAGTTGGAATATCATATGGGTGGTTTAGAGCTTTATTGACGTCTGATATGGGAAAGCAGAGCTGAGACATGGGTAAACGGACTTGAAATGATCGAAATAGATGTATATATATTGTAACATCCTGGAAATTTGAATTTGGAAATATGAAGTTTTTGAATTATTTATGGAATATATTTTATTTAGAATTTGGAGTTTATGGTATAGCTGAAAATTTGGTTGATGTTCCAAAAATAATAATTAAGAAGTCCAGGAAAGGAACAAACATGTTCAAATAAAAGAGAATTAAAGTTTAAAATTGAATCTGAAAAGATGATCCATAAGAAGAGGGAGAAACCTGAATTAGAAATATAAAATTTTTAATGTTGACAAAAGTATTACAATAGGGCAACAAGAATACACAAATAAATCCAATGCAAAAAGTTATGCAATAAGGGATAAACAAAATTAGCAAAAACATAAAAAGATATATGCACAACAATGGCCATAAAAGAAAATATACATATATAAATGAATAATTAAATAGAAGCAAGTATATATATGCATATGATAGAGCTAGTAATATATATATATATATATATATATAATAAATAAATAAATAAATATATTAAAGGAAGGGGTCAGACCAGGCCAAGCCGGCCTAGCCCAACCCCCTTTCTTTCCTCTCCCTGTTACCGCGCACGGCCCACCTCCTCTCCCTCATTCCCCTGCCCGAGCGCCACTGTGCTTCTTCCTCCCAGCACCCCGCTCTCTCTCCCGGGCCGAAGCTCGTGCCCCCGCTCCGTCCGCAGCCCGGCCCACGCAACGACCCCGCGCTCGGACCAGCGAGCACATGGCTCGGACCAGAGGGCGCCGCCATCCTGTCCGCTCTCGACCGAGGCACTCTGCCGTCGCCTCTTTTTCTTGCCCGCGCCACCGAGCTCTGCCACTGCCCTCTTTTTCTTGCCCCCTCCCTGCTCGGTCTCGTCACGCGCGCGCGGCGCCATCCCCTCTCTGCCATTCCTCGAGCAACACATCATGCCATATCCTTTGCGCAGGATCTCCACCCTGCCCGCCACCTGCTCCGCCGCTCTCCGATGCGACCGCACGGGCAAGCTCCCGATGCTGGCCCTCCTCACGCGCCTATAAGAACCCCCGAGGGCTCCCCTAGCTTCCCCACACCTCAGCCCACCTCCATCTCCCCTTCAATCGAGAATTCGAGCCCTCTCGCCGCCAATTCCGCTCTTCTTCTCCACCTCCGGCCACTAGGCGTCCCCGCTAATTCCCGCCGGGAAACTTCAATTCCGCCCACCGGAGCCGTCTCCAGAACATCGTGAACTCGTCCCTGGCCTTCCCCAAGCTTCTCGTCGGTCGTACCTCGCCGGCGCCGACGTCCCTCTCCGAACCGCCGCCACCGCTCGCCGTCGGCACCGCAGCCCCACCGCCGCTCTCCACCTCCTCTGTCCGACACCTTCCACAGGTTCGTATAAGGGACTAAATCATCCTATATAGGTAAGCAACAACTGAGAGGTCACCTGGCTAGCAGCGCTCACTTCCCCCCCAACTCCCCGGCCGCGCGCGTTTGAGCCCCCGGCTCCGCAGCGTGCCGGTCAAGTTTTCTTTTATTTCGGCCTGACCAGTGGGCCCCACCTGTCAGCGGCTGCAGCTTCCACGCGGCCCACTGACAGCAGGGTCCCACCTGTCAGAGGCACATCTAATTAACGATAATAAATGGTAATTAGTGATTAATGATAAACATTAAAGGTTAAATAAAGGATTAAACCAGATAACCTCACTGACATGTGGGCCATAACACATACATTAGAATAACCCCTGGGCCCACCTGTCATAGATATAGCACGTGAAGGGATTTAATAAAAAGAATGAATTAAAAATGCCAGTGGGACCCACCTGTCAGGATTTCATATTTTCTGGGATTTCAGTGGACTGAGAACTTTAAATGAGTATAACTTATCCATTTTAACTCCAAATTGAGTAAAACAAATTTCTAAATTCATCTAAATTCAAGATTTACTCAATGGAACTAGAACCATGATTTTTAGAGTTCATTTGAATTTTTGATGACATTTTGAGTGATTTGCCGCTTTTCTTTTTATTTGGATTTCACGCACGGTAAAATAGCGTACAGGGCTCAAGAGGAAGAGGTCGAGGCAGTCACCCTAGAAGCTCAAGAAAATCAAGACCTCGACCCCTGTGACCAAGGCGAGTTAACACTTTGACCATGTTGAACCCATGTTTATGCAAATTTAATTTCTTTTAAATTATCCACATGCATGCTGTTATTTTATGTGGTAGATTTCATTCATTTTTAAAGATGATAGTTATGCACCTAATATTATGCTTGCTAGTAAATACTCCGTTGAAAACTTTGGACATATGAACCTTGTCGCCATAGCAAAATTATAATAATGTAGCTTTTGAAAATAAGTCCATATAAGTATTGTGTTGCTTAGAATTGCTAGATAAATAGGGGTATAAAAATGCCCCAAAGTCATCTCTTGCAAATGTAAATTGTTTTGGGCAGTCATGGTGGGAATGACTAGAGTATGCTGATACGTTATTTTATGTTCCCGAAAATCCCAATAATGCTTAGATACTTGGGTGGATGGACTGGGGGCTAGTATGTGGTGCAGTGGACGCACAAAATATGAAATGTGGACCATGTGGTAGAACCATCCAGGTAGCCCTAAGGACTGAATCTTGTCATGTTATCCCGTGTAAAACAGTACAACCACAAGTCTGTAAAATACAACTGGGCTAAGTAGTTTTATTGAAACCCCCGGACTCATCTCACCGGTAGTGGATAGAAGTGGTTGAGCAAGGGCAAGAGAAGGCCTAAAGGGACACCGAGTGGAGGGTGAAGTTTCCGAGTCGTACTAACGCTGAGGGGAGTGGAGCCCGAATAACGCTAGTAACCGTGGGAAACATCCCGTGCATAGATGGGACCCACCGCAAGTGGGAGTAGCCCATAAGGTGAGATGACGAAAGAGGCTAGATAATCTGAACAGTCACTGTGATGGTCTACTCAACCACATGTCTAAGGAATCATGCGGGTTAACGAGTTGATTGTCTCTTGTGGTGAAAGTGTACAAACTCTGCAGAGTCAAAACTATTCGAATAGCCGTGCCCACGGTCAAGGGCAGACATGGGGACTTAACTAGATATAGTTCTATTTCAAAATATTTAAAGAATGGGGAAATGGAATTATGGAGGGCAACGGAAAAGCCCTAATTTGAGTTGTCCTGGGTGTCGTCCCAGTGGTAAGTTAAACGGCTATAACGCTGAAAGATGCTATATGGTGCAGATGCCATGTAACGGTAGATGGCATCTGTGTCGCTTATAAGATAATTTTACTTCACAAATATAAGTCATGAGTTTTAAACTGCTAGGTCGTAGGGATTTTTAAGTAATTGTATTCAAAAGCACTCTACGCAAAATAAAATAAGCCCAAGCCTTCCTTTGATAAGCTGAGCATGTTAAATATTGCATACTGTGTGTTGACTCGCTGAGCACGGTGGATTTGTGCTCACACTCGCATTACCCAAACAGAGACGCAGGATCATTATGCCCATGAAGACACCTCTGCTACGGAAGGAAGAAACCATGAAGGGAACTAGGGCGTAGATTTTGTCTTCTAGACATAGACAAGCTGACCCAAGGTATTGTGTGCACATATATTATTGGATTCCCGGTGATATATACTGCACACATTACCCATCAGTCGCTTGCCTGTGGATATGGTCTCACTTTTGCTTCTATTTCCGCTGCTTGTTTGTAATGAAGACATTTGGCCTAATCGGCCCTTTTGTAAGCTCTCACCCGATGTGGTGTATTTTAATTCTGCAATATTATTAATATTCATGCAATGTATGATGTGATTCAGCAATATACCTGTGCGCACTATCTACTGATCCAGGGAATAGCGCAGTAAACACAGTAGATTCTGGAATGAAAAATCCGGGTCTGACATATATATATATATATATATATATATATATATATATATATATATATATATATATATATATATATATATATATACATTTTAGGGTTTTGTGAAGAGTAACGGGTCTGGGCGCTGTTCACACTGGATCTAAAACTGTTCACAAAGAGTTTGGTCCTTATCGAGTTGTCACTGTGTACTCAGAGAACTCTACTAGTACTCGGGTGGTCTCTGCTGGCACAGATCTTGCTCACGAGCGGAGGTATTGGTGGAGCTGAAAGACGTGGTTGTAATCAGGTTATGACTACTGAGACCGAGCAGTGTAGTCGTAAACCATAGCGCATTCGTAAACCACAGCACGGTCATAAACCAAAATGCGATCGTAAGCCACAACATGATCGTAAACCACATCGCAGTCGTAAGCCACACAGTAGTCGTAAACCACATCGTGATCGTAACAACATGGTCGTAACGACTCTTGAGCAGCCGAGTGCGAAGTCGAAGACAATCAAACGGTGTGCGTGTTGCCACTGAGATCGGACGATGTCCGAGTAGTTGCGGGGTTTGGATGCCGTCTGGTTGGCTTAAGGGCATCGGGTGGTGTATGAGTGGCTTAAAAGCATCAGAAAGTGTACGAGTGATGTCACTCAAGACTTGAAGCGGCACGGTTAAAGTTTCTCTTGACTACAAGGTGGTCCTTCAAGCGGTGGAACAGTTGGAGAGTTCAGGCAGGGGAGCGGTTGGAGATTTCAGCCGATGGGGCGGTCGGAGAATCATGGTCAAAACATCAATCGACGACCATGGGTGGGTTCCTGGTGTCTGGGGTTTTCAATTTTGGGGTTCGGCGGCAATTGGGGAGTTGGCGTTCGCCGGTAGCGAGGTCTCCTCTCTTTCGGGACATTTGAATGACATAGGGCTTAAGGACGGGTTAAGGGGATGAAAACGTTAGGGTTTGGGCATCTCTGGGGTTAGAGAAAGATCAAGAAAGTGATGGCTTGGGTTGGGGTTGCCTGTGTTGAGCTGCCCACGACAGGGTCTCATGGCTGAGCAGCAACGCTAGTCACCAGGGCAACAGGGGCTTGGGGGAGGTTAGGGCAAAGCATTGGCAAGGTTTCTATGGGCATAAGGAGGCTGCAGACCAAAGCAATTAAAATGAAATGGACTGAGTAGCAAGAATTGAATATTGGCTCACTTTGAGGTCTTCCAACGATCGTCGGTGATGCTTCGGTCGAGAGCTCAATTGGGGCTGTGAGGCTCACCTTGGGCACCGGTGGTTCCAAATGGAGGGGCTCGCGGGTTTAAATAGGGCGAGAATGGCGGTTCGGCATAGGGGGTGGCTAAGGCGGTAATGATAGCGCGGGAGGGTACGACGTAGCTGGTAGAGGGGTTGTTGGGTGCGACATTGCGGCGGTCAAAAGGTGTCAGGTCGGCTATGAGAGGATGAGAGCAGAGAGAGTAGTGAAGCCAGTGAGGCAGTGGAAATGTGAGAGTGAGAGCAGAGAGAGCAGTGAGGTCGGCAAGGCGGTGGGGTGAGGTTTACGACAATGAAGGAAAGGCGTACGGTGGCTTGATCTGGCAGAGGCGGGTTGCAGGGTGCTTGAATTTTCAGCCGGGGTTGTTGACCGAGAGCAGAGGCGGTGGTGGGAAAAGCAAGAATGGCGGTGGCTGCTTTGACACGCGGCCGGGAGCATTTAAGAGGGCGTCAGAGGCAGGAAGGGCGAGGTGGTACGACCATCTAATAACTTGCAGTAGTGAGGCAGCGGTGAGAAACAGTGAGAAGGCGCGAGAGCAGAGAGACCGGGGCGGCGACGATATTTTCTTATCGTGAACAGTGTTAGATTTAATCTTGATGAGTTGTAAGTGGTCGTAGAGTCTATGGTCGAAGCTACATTCGAAGCCGTGGTCGAAGCAGCCATGGTCGTAAGGTTCTATGGTCGGATGGTAGCCGTGGTCGTAAGTCATAGAAGCTGCAATGGTCGTAGCAGCTGCGGTGGTCGTAGTTGGTACTCGAAGAAGATCGTAGAATTTTGACGCAGCCGAGTGCAGTCGGAGCGCTCGAGTGCCGGGGAAGTCGTAACCGTGAGAAGTGGTGGTGGAGAGATTCCATGAGAATAGGCCCAAGTTTTTCAAGAAATTAAATCAAACAAGATTTCAATTTTTTTTGAAATTTCGATTTTGTTTCAACGGTGTCCTCGATGGAGTCGAGCTTGACAACATGGGTATGCACCATGCGAACAGGGGCCACACCGTCGCCGGAGAGGGGGTGGGTGGGGAATCTCTATGGTAGGGTTTGGGGTGTGGTTGGATGGTTTGGTTTGGGGATGGATTTGGATGGCAGTCGAGGGTGGGTCTCCCGTGGGAGCTAATTGCAAAAATGCTGTGGTAGGTGGGGGTTTTCTGCAACATACGCGTAGCTCATTTTGTAACGCTTGGATTGAGATCCATTGGCCTAAGGCTTCGCGTGCGTGTGTACATCAGCTACCGTGTGTGCAGTGGATACGGTCCCTCGTTATCCGCCCGACCCGATCTGCCTTTCTTTCTTCCGTAGCGGCTCAGTACCCAGGCCATAATACTGCCAGCCGACGCCGGCGAGGAGCCATGGAAGCTGCTCTCCCTCCTCTCCATCTTCCACCAAGAAGCGGCGGCTTCATCATCCCAATGCATGTCAACATCGCCTTCTCCGGAAGCCTCAGGAGCAAGCTTCCTTCTCGCAATCGCGCGCCTTGCCGTGCCACACCGCAGTGGCAGCTCGACTTCTTGGGCGCGGCCCCTGAGCCGTCCATTGCGGATAACCCTGAGCCATCCGAGGAGGAGGACCTGCTCCCCGCCGAGAGCACCGACTGGTGCGTCCGCGCACGACGTGCCGCTCTGCGCTCCATCGAGGCGCGGGGCCTCTCGCCCTCGCTCCAGCGGATGGTCTCCTCGCCCAACAAGCAGAAGAATCTCAAGAAGAAGAAGAAGGCCCCTGAGCTCAAGCCTCGCAAGAAGAAGGTGGTGGTGGATGCTTCCGGTGGAGACCACGAAATCGATGATGATTTGGAGGAGGACGACCTCCAGCTTAGGGTCGTGCAGTTCGCAGACGGCATGTTCGACGGAAAGCGCCAGCGAAACAGGGAGCTCTTCATCCAGATGCTCTCCAGCTTCTCAGCTGGGCGGCCGCCGTCCAACAGGAGCAAGGAGGTGTCCCTCAACAGGTCCATCGTCCAGGGTCAGACCGTGGAGGAGGTACTGGCACTCACAGCGGAGGTGATTGCGGCTGTCACCAAAGGTCTTAGCCCCTCGCCACTCACGCCACTCAACATCGCCACTGCGCTCCACCGCATTGCCAAGAACATGGAGACGGTCTCCATGACACAGACGCACCGCCTCGCCTTTGCACGCCACAGAGACATGTCTATGCTTGTGGGGCTGGCAATGGTGGCCCTGCCGGAATGCTCGCCTCAGGGTGTGTCTAACATCTCCTGGGCACTGTCCAAGATTGGTGGTGACTTGCTATACTTGTCCGAGATGGATAGGATTGCTGAGGTGGCTATTACCAAGCTTCAAGACTTCAACGCACAGAATGTTGCCAATGTCGCTGGAGCTTTTGCTTCCATGCGCCAATCAGCACCAGACCTTTTCTCCGCCTTGGCCCGGAGAGCAGCACAACTAGTGCACACTTTCAAGGAGCAAGAGCTCGCTCAGTTCTTGTGGGGATGTGCTTCTCTGAATGAGTGTCCCTATCCTTTGCTTGATGCACTTGATGCTGCTTTTCATGATGCTGCCAGGTTCCAATGTCGTGAATATGATCTAGTGCCAGCCGTGCGGAAGACTTCAGCCAAAGAGGCTTCTAGCAGAGATGGTAGCAATTGTCATGATCTCAACTTTAGCCGAGATCAGCTTGGGAACATTGCTTGGTCCTATGCTGTTCTTGGGCAAATGGGCCGGCAGTTCTTCTCACATATCTGGAGAACTTTGGGTCAATTCGAAGAGCAGCGAGTCTCGGATCAGTATAGAGGAGACATGATGTTTGCTTCACAAGTTTATCTTGCAAATCAGTCTTTGAAGCTTGAATTCCTACATCTTGATATGTGCTTAAGAGGTGATCTTGAAGAGAAAATAGCAAAAGCTAGAAAGAGCAAACGGTTCAATCAGAAGACAACCTCCTCGTTTCAAAAGGAGGTTGGGCGCCTTCTATATAGCACGGGGCATGAGTGGATTAGAGAATATACAGTTGATGGTTACACTGTTGATGCGGTGCTAGTTGATGAGAAACTTGCATTTGAAATAGACGGGCCAACACACTTCTCAAGGAACTTAGGTATACTTTATTGCTTTTTGTTGCCCTTAATCTTTATGTACCATTTCTGAGAGTGCTATAGGTTGTCCATTTTTTCTTGTTACCCTACTGGAGTCTGGGTCTCAAAGGATAAACTAATGTTAGATATGTACTAATTTTGTAGGTACACCGTTAGGCCACACAGCATTTAAACGACGTTACATCACCGCTGCTGGATGGAAGTTAGTTTCCTTGTCTCACCAAGAGGTTTGTCATAGCTGGAAGATAGCAGACATTAGTAATTATTCTAAATTTGCTGCAAATGATTCATCTAAGTATCACCCTAAAACTAAATAATTGTTGTTACATAAGGAGTAACCTAACATGCTGTCATCAGGATATTTGACATACCTCTGACTTAAATTTCAGTGTTAGTAGATTTTCTGAGTCCCTCGAGTGGGTGAAATATTTTTATCTTTGTTTTAAGACTTAGCATGATATATCTTTAGTATTTGTTTTCCCTGACAATTACAGTGGGAGGAGCTCCAAGGCGAGTCTGAGCAATTGGAGTATTTGAGGAGAATTTTGGGCATTGATGCAGAATAAGTGCAACAGTTGGACATTTGACATCGTGACCTCGGTGAGCATTTTCAACATGAAAAAGGCATCTGGAATTCTGGATAACCACACTGGCCTCCCTATATGTCCAGGATATTTCCCAGCAAGTTTTTGTGGATCTGTCATTGAGCTTTGCAAAGCTAAGGCCCTTTGGAACACGGGAATTTTTCTCGAACCCTATGGCAATGACACTATTTTATGTGAAATTAATATGAAATTCCTGTGTTCCAAATGGACCCAAAAAATTTAATATGAAATTCCTGTGTTCCAAATGGACCCGAAAAATTTAGTCCCAAATTTAAGATGCTGTGTCTATTGGGCGCAGCTCCGACTTGCAGGTCAAGGGAGTTGTGATGAGAAATAGTTATTTTTTTATGGGCAGCATGTTGTAACATCCCAAAACTTGAATATTTGAAAATGTGGAAAATTTAAAACTTTTTAATGCATTTTATTGACATTTGGATTTTTTTTGAAATTTTATTTAGCCTTTTCTAGAAATTGAGTTAGGCAAATTAATTCAAGAAAAGATACATAATGAAAAGCAATAATAATAATTATAAAAGAATAACAAAATTAAATCTATGGTAAATTCCTTGAGAAATTGAAAGCAACAAGAGGAATGAAATTCACAGTTGAATTCAAGCTCAAATTCAAAATCGAAAACCAAAATCAAACTCGAATCTATTCAAAAATAAAAAATTCCCAATTGGGTCGGCCCATTCTACCTAGATTCCTTGAGAAGTGTGTTGGCCTGTCTATTTGAAATGCAAGTTTCTCATCAACTAACACCGCATCAACAGTGTAACCGTCAACTGTATATTCACTAATCCACTCATGCCCCGTACTATATAGAAGATGCCCAGCCTCCTTTTGAAACGAGGAGGTTGTCTGTGATTGAACCGTTTGCTTTTTCCATCTTTTGCTATTTTCTCTTCAAGACCACCTCTTAAGCACATATCAAGATGTAGGAATTTAAGCTTCAAAGACTGATTTGCGAGATAAACTTGTGAAGCGAACATCATGTCTCCTCTATACTGATCCGAGACTCGCTGCTCTTTGAATTGACTAGAGTAGTAGAGTTTTCCGTATATGTGAGAAGAACTAGCGGCCCATTTGCCCAATAACAACATAGGACCAAGCAATGTTCCCAAGGTGATATTGGCTAAAGTTGAGATCATGAGCATTGCTACCATCTTCTCCACTAGAAGCCTCTTTGGCAGAAGTCTTCCGCATGCCTGGCACTAGATCATGTACACGACATTGGAACCTGGCACTCTGGCAGCATCCTGAAAAGCAGCATCAAGTGCATCAAGCAAAGCATAGGGACACTCTTTCAGAGAAGCACATCCCCACAAGAATTGAGCGAGCTCTTGCTCCTTGAAGGTGTGCACTAGTTGTGCTGCTCTCTAGGCCAAGGCTGAGAAAAGGTCTGGTACTAATTGGCGCATGGAAGCGAATGCTCCAGCGACATTGGCAACATTCTATGCGTTGAAGTCCTGAAGCTTGGTAATGGCCACCTCAGCAATCCTATCCATCTCCGGCAAGCAGAGCAGGTCACCTCCAATCTTGGACAGCGTCCAGGAGATGTTAGACACACCCTACAAAGAGCTTTCCGGCAGGGCCACCATTGCCAGCCCCACAAGCATGGACATGTCTCTGTGGCATGCAAAGGCGAGGCGGTGTGTCTGTGTCATGGAGACTGTCTCTATGTTTTTGGCAATGCGGTGGAGTGCAGTGGCGATGTTGAGTGCCGAGGGGCTGAGACCTTTGGTAACAGCCGCAAATCACCTTCGCTATGAGTGCCAGCATCTCCTCCGTGGTCTGAGCCTGGATGATGGACTTGTTGAGGGATACCTCCTTGCTCCTGTTGGAAGGCGGCCGCCCAGCTAAGAAGCTGGAGACACCCTGCTGAGAAGCTGGAGGGTGTCTGGATGAAGAGCTCCCTGTTCCTCTAGCGCTTTTTGTCTAACATGCCATTTGCGAACTACGCGACCCTAAGCTCGAGGTCGTCATCCTCGAAATCATCATCGATTTCGTCGTCACCACCGAAAGCATGGATTTCCGAAGGGATGCTCACCTTCGTCATCACCTTGGCCGTCTTCTGGGTCATCGTCAAGGTCCCCCTCAAGCCCAACGTCAAGACCTAGATGCTGTCTGTCTCCACTGTCTGCCTTGTCCTCTCCGGCACCACCTACATCGGACCGTCCATGAACCCTGAAAATGTCAGTCACTGTTTCTCTTTCCTCCTTTTTTCTCCGGCTGTTTGCAAAGCTTATATTGATCAAATTTCCTATTACTGCATGTGGCAACTGTATTACGACGCAGTTGGTATGCCAAAACAGCAACCTTGAATAAGAGTAATTCATAGGCACCAACGGCAGTTTAATAGTTTACTCAACTGAACTATTGGGAGCCAACTGATTTTGGCCAAAAGCATCAGTGCTACACATGTGGCCTATTAATTCTTCCCATTGACCTGTTTATCTGCATTTGAGCAGTCGAAGTGATTTGATCTACATGGTTATGGAACATGTCATCAAGCTAAAATCCTTTGTTATCTATTTTGCCAAAGTGAAAAACATGATCACGTAGACGCAGGGCATATAAGGCAACCAAATTCAATGCTTTGTTGATGTATGATAATCTTTTCTAGATAATTATAATATTTACAAGTATCATTCTTAAAATCTGGCACACCTGAGCCATATATAACTGGACAAGAGTTGGAAATGGTAGTACAATTACATGCTGTTGGAAATATATAAAAGGGGAAGTACTTGCTGCCTGTCACGGGGAATTTTGTTATTTAAAACCACCCAAAAAAGCTTGCTGTTTAGGAAAAAAGATGCTATAAAAAATATTGTGTTTAGTTATGTGTTACTACAAAGTTACTCTGCTGATTTTTTTTTGCCACTGCTGTCCCACTTCAGTTAGTTCTTATTTTGGGGAAATTCCTTATATACCTCCAAAATTTGGTGCAATTCAGATCTTAGCAGAGTTCAGGATGTTACGCTAACTATTACAGAAATTTGAATTCATTGCTGATCTAGTAAGAACTGATTTTGAATAGCATGGAAATATTCTTCTTTTTTTTACCTTTTTTTGTTACGTACACTGATTCTTTATAGGAAAATAAGCATTTTTTCCATAGTTTCCTTGTTATCTGGCAACTAATTTCTGTCAAATATCTTCTACAGGCATTTGGCTGGGCATATGTTAACAATTGCCACAACATGTGGGAGCAGTTTTATGTCTACTGGATATGCCCCTTTATTGGTGCCATTCTTGTTGCATGGATCTTCAGGGCCGTGTTCCCATCACAGCCACCTAAGCCCAAGGCCAAGAAAGCATGATGAGCTCAAGCAAGCTTTTAACTCTCTCAATTGGTTACAAATGTTGGATTTGAAGAACCCAATGCTATTAGCTATAAGAACACAAGGAATAAGTTCTTGACTGTATTACTTACGTCAGCATTCCATCATATTTACATTAAAGTAATTAATCTGGTAGTTTATTACTGATCCCAATTTGTTGTTTAATTTTCATTGATGAGTTTAGTCAGAATAGCCAACATGGTAAGAGGCCCAAAACCCTGTGTCGTTCTTGGATTGAGCAGTGCGAGCTTGGCTTGTTCTGGCGTCAAATCTTTAGGACTCGCAAAAAAGTTACACCTTGTTGCTTTGCTTGCAATATATGTATTTGTTCCTTTCGTGTTTGATCTGGCCAGGGAGAAATTTGTTTTGATTGATGGGTGCAAGGTTTTGTGCCGGGGTATGAGCTCCGTGCGCGTTTTGATTTGGGGAATTTTGGGCTGCGGTTTTGGTCGATTTGTTTGGCCTCCTGCTTTCTTGAACAGCTAGTTTGGATAGGGTTTGCTTTGCCTTCTTTTGTAGGGATCTGATATTCTGAATCGTATATTAGTTGCAATATCTCCTTTTGTCGCTGATCAAAGGGGTATCGATATGACCTAAATCCTAGTTTCCATCTCTCTTTGGTGGCGTTGATATTAGTGCTGTATTGGCTAGGCCATTAAAAAAGATTAGGCTTTTATTATCTATACTATTGACTAGATGCAAGCATTCTCATTTGTCAGCTTCATAGCACCAATATGTGCATCTGGATTCTCAAGGGAAGTGAGGCAATTGCCCACAAGGTACATGTGGTCTGCAATGCACCAAGGTAACAATGATTGCAGAATTGCAATGGGTTTGCACATCCCTCCTTTCAATATTTTGGTGTTGTGCTATACAGTATGATGTAACAGGTTGTTTGAACTTTCTATTGAAAAAACTAGTTGCTGTGGATGTTAAAAAATACACGAAAGTAACTTAAGCTCTATTGCTCACAGTGAGGACTCAAAATCTTAGTTCTACTACTTACAGTAAGCTCCATCACTTTCCTAATCGTAGTTTAAAAAATATAACCACCGTAAGCTCTATTGGTTGCATAAAAAAAATCTTTAGTGTCATTATGGTTTTTTGTGGACTATTTAGATTATCACATATTATCTCTGTGTTGTAATGGGCTAAAACAGTTAAGAAATGAATAAATTTGATCTTTTCATATTTTTTTTATGTGGTTTAAGATTGTAGACATTCATGCTCTGTATTCTTGTTTAGATGGTTCAGTTTTTGTATTCATCAGTATCTCATTATGTTTGTGATTATTAGTAAATTAGTTTGATGTAAAGTTTCAGAGTGGTCTATGAACATTTGGAGAAAAATGGGTCCACAGAGAAGTATGATGAGCTAAAATGATCGGGTTTGTTTAGGTTATGCTGGCTGGAATCAAATTATTCTTATTTTGTGCAATTCCTTTTGTTATAATGCTTGCGTTAAATAGTAGTATTCAAATGCTAATGCGCTGCTGTTTGACATCCTTGTATGGCATTGAAGTGTTTTCGTGGTTTGACACTGCAAAATGCTTTAATTGATTCCACCATTTTTGATGTATCATTCGATCAAATATGTTGGTTGTTACATATTTGAAATGATGTTGTGAAATATTTTGAACTTTGTCCTTCTAACATGATGGTATTTGTAGTATGAACTTGATGTGCCGGCTGTAAAAGCATTGTTTTGTAGTAAGAACTTGATGTGCCGGCTGTAAAAGCATTGTACTTTTAGTGTCATGCTTTTGGATCTCTCATTTTGTTAGGTTATTCTTGTAATACAGATTGATCTGCTAGCTGAGATCGCTATGCCCACAAATCATGTCACATTCAGGAGGTGTTTCTGGAATTTAAAGGGGCATTGGTCCTTTTGTACTCCTATATACAAGGATGATTAATGCCACTTGCATTCATTTTCTCCTTGTTACTGATGTAAAGCAGAAGTTACTGTGACCAAAAAAAATTAAATAAGAGTAAATTGCACTTTGCACTAGATAACTTTTTTTTTCTTCTAATTGCTTTGCACTAGATACCTGATTTTGTTCTTTTTTATTCTAATTGCTTCGCACTAGAAACCTAATTTTATTCTTTTTGGTATTAAGCTTGGTGGTCGGACTTTTAGCTACCTTTCACTGCTACTATTCTTTATTATGGTTGTGTGTGCTAGTTAATGCATGATTTGTCTCTTTATGTTTGAGCAAAGACAATGCATGTTCCATGCGGTTGACACTTGTCCTGGTTTTCTTACACACAGACCTAAGTTTCTTTCGTGGTTCCTTCATTTGGTTTATCTCAATTTTTACGAACCTTTCATCTTCATTTTCTTTGCATTGATAAATGCAGAAATTGCATGAGAACGAGAAGCTCTTCGACAGACTTACAGATAAGTCGAGAGCGTAGTCGTAAGTTGTAAGCCGTGATCGTAAATCAGTATTCGAACAATGCACGACAGTCGGGATTAGGAAGCTTACGACTTATAAGTCGGGAATGTAATTGTTAATACCTGTCGCAAACCGTGGTTGTAAGTCGATATACGATTATGGCTTACAACCACGCTCATGACCACGGTTTACGACTTACACTATGCTCTCAACCACGGTTTATACGATCACGGCTTACAACCATGCTCACGACCACAGCTTACAACTCACGACCACGGTTTGCAATCAGTAAGTAGCTATTAAAAATTATTTTTCTGTACAACTACATTGTATCTATAATACTACTACAATATCACATTTTCACGTGTTGCTTCTTGATTCAATCGTAACACAAACAGCGCCGTGCAACAGTGACATCATAAAATTTCTCATCAAGATGGGCCCTTACAAAAGGAAAATAATACTGCATCTGACACCATAATCGCCTAAATGAATCCTGCCTATCTAGATGCAATACCTCCAGAAGTAATGTCCATATTAATGTCAGATCACAGTTGTAGCTACTACTGAAATTAATGTCCGCTGTTTTGTGGTGACCAGGCCGTGCCGGCGTCTACCCTGCGTCTAGTGACGGATCCAGAATTTTTAGGATGGATATTTGAACTTAAGAACTAAGTTGCTCGAATATATCGATACCATAATGAACCATTTCCCCCAAAACAACGATATAACAGTACATGTATATAGATATAATAAAAAATACATAAATTATAGAAATTAATGATTTTTATGAGGTAATGGACGACATAAGTCGAGTATGATGACATGAATTAAACAACAAATGATAGAGATTAATGACAATTATATATCTTATTGATCCTGTCTTTTTTTGCTCTTTTACCCGTCAGCAAGAACCATGTACCTAAGAGGAAATTGTATGTTCCTTCCATAGAGCAAAATATAGTAAAAATTAGCATGCAAACAAATGTAATAAGGGTCCAACTAACTGCTCATTGCTTAAGGCAAAAACTGCATTTTTATACAGTATCTATTAGAAAAAAACGAAGAAAGCAAATGCTAAGCTCCAGAAAGAACCGGAACCAGAGCAGAGTAGAGCAAAGCGGAGAAAGAAAGAAAATAAGTGGAATAGGGTGTAGTACACTTAGATCTAGAGAGAGGACGATAATGATAAGTTGGATGTGTTGCTCAATTCCCGATGTCGCACTCCCTCTTGGCTACCTCGCTGCTCCCTTCCCGCCGCCCACTCACTACCAATGAGTTCACTGTGCCATCGCTCGCTTGCCCGCAACACCTCTCTGCTCGTCCGCGCTGCCACATGCTCACCTTGCACCCCGCGCTGCCTCACGCGTGATTGTCATCACGTCTTGCTGCACGTCCACCGGTTGTCACTCGCCTACGCAGTCCGCGTCCACTAGTCTATAAATAATTTAGAAAAATACAAAATAATTTAGAGAAATTACGAAATAACTTAAGATGAAATTGTGTTGATGCAGTCTGATGTGTATGACCTGCGTGCACCAGTGTACGATGACGTATAGTCGTTGCCTAGTGCCTACTACCTTTCAGCTTGGACACCGCTGTTGCACGCTCCCTCGTCAGCTTGTAGGTGACAGCCGTCACCTGTTTACTCCTTACAGACATATTATCATCTATTGTGGCTGTGCTCCTTGCGACTGAGGCCAAGCCAGATGCCAAAGTTGCTCTTGCCACTCACCAAGTCGTTTGATGGTCAATTGCCCCTCGATCTCGTGCGCCAGTGCCACTGGGTTTGGCGATTTTGGTATGAATCATGGATCTTGAGAGAGATGTAAAGAGAGGGAAGGAAGGGGATAGGTTAAGGTTTGAGAGGTATACAGATGGGCCAATGGACTAATCTTATGAGGGAGCGGATGGCTTATTAGGTCGTGCTACTTTAGGTGAATTTGAGAGGTGAGGTGTGGGAATGGGTTAAAAATCAATTGGGGAAGGGGAGATGTAGGAGTGGGTTGAAATCAATTGGGGGTACAAATATAAAATATTTTGTCTAATTATCAGTATATATGTGTAATATAACTTCTAAATATTGGATATTACACGAAAATTTTTGGGTGTTCAGCTGAACACCCTTGAACCATATTGGATCCGCCCGTGCCTACGTCCTCTGGCACGGCCTTACGGGACCCTGAGTCACAGGGAGCCGGGCAACACCTTCGTGGCTCACGTGGTCACTCGGCGTCGCTTATAGGTGTTTTTTTGTGATTTATATCTGTTAGTTTAAAATTTTAAATTTTAATTGTTCGTAAGAAAGAATAGATAATAGCGACCTTTACGTATAATTTTGATTAATATATTTTAATTGTTTGTAAGAAAAAGTATGACAAGAACCACGACCGCGGTGCCGCATGCCACCGCTGTTAACCGCTACAGCCACAAAAAAAAAACACGAGCTCCCTACGCCTACGATCTCTGCACGGCGCACCCGCCACACACGCTTGTCTCGTCGCGGCGGCTTTTGGGCTGGCTGCTAGCCTGCTTGCACAGAACGAAGTGCGTCACCTACACTTCCGGCCCAAACCTTCCTAAGCCAGAAATACGCCACGTTCAGCCCGCAAGACACGCTCCGGACTCACAGACCGGTAGGTGCGGTAGCCCGTGCCCCTCCATAGGACGACGGCCGAACCCAGCAGCCGTCCTCCATCTCGCCGCCACGCCGCATCTCCCTTTTCCCTATCCAACTGCTCTTTCGCCGCTCGTCTGGGCGGACTGACACGGCCATCGCCGGCGACCCCGGATACGCGTCTCTCTCTCTCTCTCTCTCTCTCTCAACCTTCGCTACGCCATGGATTTGGCATTTTGGCTCGACCGAACGTAGGAGCACGTCCCATTGACTTTGCAGATCTATCTGTAACGTGGGGAGCTCATTGACTACAGTACAGCGCCAATCATATAAAGGATTTACAGTTTTAAACAGCGGAGACCTGATTTTCAACTGCTTTGGTGCTTGCGTGAGGGATCCTACAGGGCTACGCTTATTTTCGAAAGGCCTAACATGGTATGGTCTCTATTTTAATGTGTCCATCTCAATTACAAAAAAAGAAGAAAATTCAGCAGAATTTATTGAGGATGAGTAAGAAATTTTGGGATCCTATGGTCACTTTTGTATACTAAATAAAGAGGAATTAAAAGATTTGATTATAAAAGAAGCTTAGGCTCTGTTCTTTTCAGCTTCTAAAAGCTGCTTTTCGGCTTTTCTACAGTAACTAGCTTTTAAATAGAATATTTTTTCTAGATAAGATTTACTAGTTAATTGTAGTACATACTTTACTGACTTCATTTATATCGGCAAAAATCGTACGTGGGTTTCTGTTACTCTGCAATCTCTCGTACTAACAGCCCAAAAATCACAAGCCGCAGTAAAAAAGAACAGGCCCTTACTTTTCACAGTTCTCTATACACCCTGGAAGAATAAAGATATATCAAGATCTGAAGGAAGGATTCTAGTGAAGTAATATGAAAAGAAATCTCAGAATACATAGCACGCTGTGACATGTGCTAGAAAATAAAGAAAGACCATCAAAATCTACCATGATTGTCACAATCATTACCAGCCTGGAATGGAAATGGGAGGACATTGGTATAAATTTTTATTATAGGACTCCAAAAAGATATGAGAAGGATATGAGGCTATGAGTGATCGTAGATCGATTTACTAAAGTAGCATATTCCCAATCGGTTAAGCAAAGCAATGGAAAAGATAAAGTTAGCAGAACTATGTCTAACCAAAGTTGTAGTATTATAAAAAATTTCGGAGGGAATCGTCTCAAACCAAGGAGCACAAGTCACATTTATACCTTGGGAAGAACTTCATGAAGCCATGGGAACCCGGATATAACCAAAAAGGACAATGGACCAATAGAAGCACCAGTTAACAAATACTACGTAAAGTTCACCCTGAATGACGAACAAAACTTAACGAAAGGAATCAGAACTGTAACAAAATTTGTTTTTCATCCCATTCTTTAACCTAGGTGAATCTCGAGGACGAGATTCTTTTTGAGGAGGGTAGGTTGAAAAGGTTCAAATTTTAATCTTTTCTTTGACTGAGACTCCCATTTGCGGTGGGTCCCATAAGTTGTGCAGAATGTTCTACCCCTATGCGGCTAGCAGCTGGACTACCCACATTGACTATCACGCCGCGGTAAACTTCACTCTCAACAAGTGTCCCATTCAAGTCGTCACACAAACAGCCACTTGCACTACCTCACCTCCTCCACCGATGAATGACTACCAGGGTCCGGTAAATCTACTAGCCAAGTTGTACTTTACAGACTTGTGGCTGTACTTATATTACACAGGAGGTCATGACAAGATTCAGTCCTTAGGGTTATTTGGGTGGTTCTACTACTAACCACACTCTCGTGCACCACTGCACCAGCCCCCGAACTATCTGTCCAGATATTTAAGCAAGTTGGGTTTTTTTAGGAGCATAAAATAGTCATATCAAAATATATCAGTCATTTCCACCACGACTTCCCAAACCAGATTCTAATGATTGAAAGTAATACTTAGGGTATTTTGGTGCCCCGATTGTCTAAATAGTACTAAGCAGTGGCGTATATTTATGAACTTATTTTTGAGAACCGTACCATTATAAATTTCACTAAGGTGATAAGGCTCAGATATTCAAGTGTCCAAAATGAGTGTAATACTAGCAAGATCATTAATGGGTTGTAACAACCCAGGTTTTTTATAAAAAAATAATAATAAATAATTTAACATAAAAATAAGTGTTTTGATTGCCTGAGTTTTAATTTTGTTTTGCCCTGATTTTCTGTGTTTTTTGGAGTTTAAAATCTATTTTTAAAATTACAAAGTATTTTAAGTATAAAAGTATAATACCAACTCTAGTTGGAAATAATTTTACTAAGTCCAAATCATCTCCAGGAACTTCTGTGATTTTTTTTGGAGTTTATTTGGTATTTTTCTGAGCCTTTATGAATATCCTTGGCTTTTTTGAAATTCAAAATCAAAATAAATCTTTTAAATCTCCCTCTCTCCCTCCTGGGCCGACAAGTGGCCGGCCTAGATTGAGCCACGCCGCCTTCCGGCCCATCTTCCCCGTCCATCTCCTCTCTCTCCTCACGGCCGCCCGATCTTCCCCCTGGCCACATGTCACCAATCCCCACCGCCCGCTCCCTCCTCTCTCTTCCTCTCTCCCCGACACCACCTGTCGGTGCCACTCTTTCCTCTCTCTCCGACCACCAGGCCCCACCCATCAGCTTCTTCTTACCCGCCCCCTTCTTCCTCCTCCCGCACGGCCGCGTCATTCCTGCCGCCATCTCCGCCGCCGTCTCATTCCCTTCCTTCCTCCCCCCTCTCTTCCCCTCCCGCAACCCGCACCGATCCCCGCCATCCCCGCGCCTGAATCTGCCAAAATCTGCGCCCGCTCCTCCCCTAATCCCATCGCAATTGCTGCCGATCCCCACCATCTCCAGCGAGTAACTTCCGCCCCCGTGCTCCCCCTCTGCCCCTATAAAAGGCCCCCTCAACCTCTACTCCCCTCCGCTCTTCTCTTCCTCCTGAGTGCTCCACTACCGCCGCATCGGAGCACCCGAGCCGTCTCCGCCGCCTCGTCATCACTGGCCATCTTCAAGCACCGCCAAGCCCCGAGCCGAGGTCAAATTGACTCCCCGAGACCTCCTCTCCCTCCTCCACCCTTCGCCGGCCGCCGCCGTGTGCCAGAGCGCCGGCAAGCCATGGCCCCTGAGCACACCGCCGGCCGCCATGCCATGTCATGGCGCAAGCGCCGATGTGGTTGCCACAATGCGCCACATGGCACCCCACCTAAGCACCCGAGAGCCATATCAGTGCCACACAATCTCTGTGCCACCTTAGCCTCCCCGTGGTCCATGGACTCGGTCCACATAGACTAGGGCCCACCTGTCAATCAAACAATCCCAAGGTTGACATCATAAATCCGAATTTTCAATAGAAAAATAATTTAGCCAAAAAGGAAATTTCCCTGCTGACGTCACAATCCCAATTTCCTTTAGAAAAATAATTCTAGAAAATCCCTTTTATTCTTTTTCTCTGATTTTAAACTTTTAAGAGCCCGTTCTTTTTCGTCCTAACTCCGATTGAGCCCATTCAAATTTCTAAATTCATCAAAAATTCTCCTTTATCCATTTATGCCCTCAATTTAATATTTGGTATTTATTTCAATTTATTTTGAATTTATTTGAGTTTGGTGGGTTATTTTCACGTGTAGACTACGACGATTCCGAAGAATTCCTCGACGACGGTTCACACCCATTTGAGGAGCAAGGCAAGTCACACTCCTTGATCATGTTGATCCCAGTTTGTGAAATAAAATTATGTTGCTTTAAATTATTCTGCATGCATATTTTTATTCACTGTATTTCAATTCAGTTTTAAATTTAGTTAATACGTGTTTGTTATTACCTCCATTGACATTGCAAATCCTTATACCTTGTCACTCCAGAATAAAACTCTAGTTAGTATACTAGTATTGGCTAGAGAAGTTTTATATCAAATGCTTAGACCTGCTTAGACATAATCTTGTTTTGGGATACTTTTTCACATGAAACGATAAAGTTTTCAAATGTATTCTTGACTTCAGAGAGTCAAGAAGGATTATGAAATATTTTAAAATAAAATATAAAATCTGGTTTAAACTTAGGCTAATGGTTAGGTGGTGGGTGTAGGCATGCACTGTTCTTTAGAGACACAGTGTTGATTGTCGGGTATAGGGGGCATGTGGTTGAGCCTAAGTCAATTAAGGACCGGTCAGTGAGCTACTATTGCAAAGCCCTATCGTACTACCACAAGGCTCGTATGGGACAGTTCTAGCTGATTAATTTGTGGGTCCCAACCTGAGTCATGTCGTAGGTTGAAAGTGAGTGTGGCGTAGGCCATGAGAAGTCTCATTGGCTCAAGAGGGGGTCCCGGTCTGGTGGATTCCTTACTGGGGTGAAACCTTAGTATTGGTTTGGCCAGGTTGAAGGCTTTGCATTATAAAGGCTTTGTCATGATCTCTCCGCCGCACACATAAGGAAGTGTGTTAATCGCATGGTAATATGAGATAATCATATCTTGTGGGTAAAGCTATACAACATCTACAGAGTGTATAATCTATCCTAGATTGCCATGCCCACGGTCATGGGCATGCTGAGTAAAATTTTTTCACGGATTAGACTTTGCTTTTCAAAAATGGTTTGTGAGAAGCTTATGGATGTATGGAATCCATGACTGGTTGAAAGCGTGTGGATGGATAGAATCCATACGAAATATTTTTGGAAAAGATGGTCTGGGTGGGATGGCCGTGGTTAGATTAGTGTTTGGTCGGAGCTTGCACTAACGATATTATTTTCATTATGATTACTATTTTTTACTTACTGTATTAAATTCAGCAATTTTCAATCTATTTACTGTATTTCTCTAAATGTTGTTTTATACTCAAACTAACCCTATATGCCTTCCTTTGTTGCCTTTATCATTACGTTGCATTTCTCTGTGTGACTTGTGGAGTACAAATTTGTACTCACCCTTACTATCTCATCACAGAGGAAGACTACCTTGACTACGGTGAGGACCAGGGCGAGTAGGCCATGTCTTGCAATCATTTGCCTGTGGACAGACTTGGGGCTTCGCTTTTTATCAGTTACTTTTGCAGTTATTTGCCTTTATTATTGTTGCCAATGAGCATTGATGTAAACTCTAGCCACAATGCCGTACTCTTTTATTTAATAAAGTTTGTCATTGGTACTTGATATGTATCCCTGTTACTACTGTGTGCACTACCTGATCCTAGACTAGTACGATTTACACAGAGAATCCAAGAGTTATTGCTCTGGGATCCGACAGGAGTATATAACTAGAATCTGAATTTCAATATAAATTTGCACATAAAATAATAGCATGCAATTTGCTAATTTAAAACGGAATTAATTTGCAGAAAATGTGGGTTTAACATGATCAAAGAATTGACTCGCCTTGGTCACAGTTGGCTTGGTCTTGATCGTCGAGAGTTGCTTCTGCCTCAGCCTCTTCCTCTTGAGCCTCGTACACTATTTTTACGTTGCGCAAAAATTTGGATAAAAATCAGTAAACCAAACAAATTCTCACAAAATAATTTAAATGAGCTTCAAAAATTATGGTTTTGGTTCCATTGGATAGATATTGAATTTAGATGAATTTAGAAATTTGTTTCACTCAATTGGAGTTAAAAATGTATAAGTTATGCCCTTTTGAAGTTCTCAGTTTAAATAAATCCGAAAATAAATAAAAACTGACAGGTGGGGCCCACAGCAGGTTTTTAAATTTTTCTTGTATTTTTATTTTCTTTTCTCTGTAGCTATAACAGGTGCGACCGGTTATGGTTTTAATTAAAGGGCTTGGCCCACATGTCAGTGAGTGGTTTGGATTAACTAACCGTGATTAGCATTAATGGCATATCTTAACCGTTAATTTAATGACTGTCTTAAGCTAATTAATTACCCTCTCTCTCTCGCTACTGTTCTTCTTCTTCCAGCTGAGGAACGGTGAGCTCGCCGCCAGCGGAGGAGACGGCGGGCGGAGCTGAGCATTCCCAAAATGGGTTGCTCACGCCCACGCATACCCGAAGGCGAAGTCTCACCGGCCAATTCAACCGGGGCATCGGCCGGCAGCGACCGTGGGCGACGGCGGAATAGGGGAGTGGTGGCTATAGCGGCGTATGGCACTGGGCCTCAATTAAACGAGAAGGGAGCATCTAGACAAGCTCGGGAGTCTACCTCGGGGGTCGGCGTGACTCGGGAATGGCGGTGGCGAGCTGGCGGCGTGCGACGGCGACGGGCAGAGGAAGCGCATGGTGCGGGTGAAGTAGAGGCGACGGGAGGTCCGGCAGAGGAGGGGAACAGCATCGCGGTGCTCCGGGGGTGCTTCGGTGAGAAGGAATTGGACCACAGTGGCGCCAAGTGGCGGATTGCTCACCGGCCGCATTTGGGAAAGAAAATGTCACCAGTGAGCTGTGGGGCACGGGAGGCTAATTGCTTCGGGTGGAAGAGAGAGCGAAGTGTAGCGAAGCGACCAGGAGTGAGGGCTGGGCTTTATAGCCACGGAAAAGGCAGCAGCAGCAGAGGAGCCGTTGGCCAGTCGTGTCCACAGCATGGCGGCGGCACTGCTACAGCGTTGGCGACGCGACTGCGGCTGGTATGGGTGTGATTGCACAGTGGTTGTGTTAGCGTAGTTAGCGACGCTCTAGTCGAGGCGGATGCGATGGGGCAGAAAACTATGGGCGACGGCACCAGGGCGATGCGACGGCGGTCATTGTGCGGCGGCACTGTGGTGATCATCAGTAGTGTGGGCGCGAGGCAGGCAGCGACCAACGGAGCTCATGAGGTGGCGGCGAGGAACGAGTGGCGACAGAGCAAGCGAGATTAGGCAAAGCGAGGCTTCGGCGCTGTCGAAGCGAACGGAGGGGGAAGGGAGAAGAAAACGGGCCAGCCTGGGCCGGCTCGACCAGGCCAACTATATATATATATTATTTATTTATATGTATATATATTCACATGTGTATGCTTATCCATTTACATATATTTATTTACTTGTTTACTTATTTTCTTATATCTATTTATTTATTATAGTATATGTTTATGTATGCATATTTATTCACCCCTTTTATTTATTATTAACTTTATTATTATTACTATTATGAGTACTAGGCCCAAATTGAAATTTCAAATTTGGTTCAAATCTTTACCCTTCTCATTTTTGATGGATCATCTTTTCAGATTTGATTTCAAATTAAAAATTTTCTATTATTTTCACATTTCCTTCATGACTTTGCATTTGTTGCATTTTTCATGATTTTCTTCATTTGTTGGAACCTCAACCACAAATTCAAAGGAACACCACTAAAATCCAAATATCAAGAAAATATATTTCAAAATAATTCAAGGGCTACACATTTCCCACATTCAAATTTTCAGGATGTTACATGGCCCAACTTGAGCAACCCTGTCGACGTCACTCCGAGAGTCGACAAGGTATGACCGCATCTAGTCGTTCACCAAACTTGCCTTGTAGGAGTCAGTACGTCGACGGGCCACATCACACCCTCGATCATAATGCAGCTAGAAGAGAATGCCCCAGGTTGCTTCGGATCGGCAAGTCGACACTCGGCCACCACTTCGGGCAAGGAACCTACAACAGTAGATGGACTACAAGAGTCTTTCTTGAGTGGACAAGAGCTATTATAGGTTTGGTCCGCTTACCGTCGGGCAGCATTGAGTGCGTTCGCTTGGTGATGCCAACTACCCATTTCCACAAAGGAGACATCAGGAGATCGTGGCCAGATGTTGAGCATTCATGACTGAGCTCTAAGTAGTGTGCTGGCCACCGCGGTTCCGACCAGTGAGCATGAAGAAATTCAATGGGTCTTAGAATCAAATTGAGTTCCTTCAGATTTACACAACTGCGGTCTGGGCAACAGGAGGAGGTGAGCACATCATGGACAACTATCTTCTGACGGTGCTCAAAGGATTTGCTCGATCCTAGTTGCTCAACCAACCCTTCGAGTCGATCTACTCGTGGCAACACCTCTACGACCTTCTCATCACCAACTTACAGGGTACATACAATCGCCCTAGAAAGGAGGAGGACCTCCATCGAATGCACCAATGTAGCGATGAGACCCTACAACAATTCATTTAGTATTTTTAGTCAGGTTTGAAATTCAATTCTGGAGATTTCTAACACTTCTATTATTAGGGCATTCAGGCAGGGGTCCGCAACCAGAGATTCACAAAGGACATCGCCCTGAACCCTCCAACCACCGTCGCCAAGCTCTTCGAGATGGTTGACTAGTATGCAACTGCTACCGAAGTGGTCGGATGGACCAGGAGCATCAACCATGCCGGCCGTCGTTCCAAAGAGTAAGGTGATGGCGGCAATAGGAAATGAAAGGCCAAGAAATCCGGAGACAAGGCAAAGTGCCACAAGCTTCCTGCCACAAGATCGAAGGAGGTCTTGGCTGTGGACGATAAGGAGCCACATGACTCCAAACAATACTCCAACCGGGGCAAAGGCAAGGCAGCCGAGCAGAAGGAAAACAAGCCTAGATGGTGCCCTCTTCACAAGAAAGAGGGGAACGATCTTCGCAATTGCCGAGTTTTCTAGTGGAAACTCGAGGATTACTACTCAAGGAAGGACCCACTTCTAGCAATTGAGGAGTTGGGGCAATCTAGTGGTCGAAAGCACTTGGACGAGAATGAGGGCATGCCATTCTAGGACCCGAAGCACACCATCGAGCATATTTATGGAGGTTTGTATGTGTACAGGTCCAAGAGATAGTATAAGGCTGTCAAACGTGAGGTAAACTCTATCGACCCTTCCCTTGCCAATTATATGCCTAAGTGGTCAGAAGTCACCATCTTTTTCAAGAAGGGTGATTGTTCGATCCCTTTGACTCGACTTGGTCAGTTTCCAATCGTGGTCGAGCCTACCATCAATAACTGTGATTTATACTTTACAGTTATAGAGTTGATTTACAGCTTACGGTTCATGAAATCGATTAAGTTGCTAAGATGATATTACTGTTTTATCGTGTGCTTGCTGAGTCTTCGGACTCACCCTTGCTTTTTTGTTGCTTTTTAGGAATCCGGTAAAAGCGACATACATGGGCGGGGATAGCACAGTTATTTCACGTGTAACAGTAATTCACATATCATCTACAGTTGACATACTTAGCCATGAATGGTTTGAGTACCTTCTTAGTAATTAGCAAATTTATACCTCTGCTGCGCTTAGTGTCAAGCGTACCAGTTTTTGTTGTTTGGTTGATGTTTAAATAAAAGAATTGCTTCGCAAGACCAGCGGCAAAAGTTGGAGTTAGTAACATTATAGGGTAGGTGGTAGCACTTTGGGCTCAGGAAGGGGCCGGGGTGTTACAAATTTAATATTTTTCTACTGCAAAAAATACTAAAAGGTTTCTCAATTCTGTGATGACTTCTATATACTTCTGTAAGCCCTGCTCGAAAGAGCTTTTTTGAGTGGCTTATGGCTGAAAAGCACTGTAGCTGGCTGAAAAAACACTGTAGATGACGGAGGCTTATTTAGCATAATTAAATTTTAAAAATAGAAAAAAATATTTTAGCCTATCACGTATAATGCAAACAAATACGAGAAAAAAGAACCGGCAAAAAGCTCAAAAAAACCAAAAGTACAGAAAAAGATGAAATTTATGAATTGTGCAAAATAAGCCAGAAGCCAGAGACTCAAGCCGAAACGAGCAGGGTACATCTTTATTTCTCTCTTTCTTTTGTAGTCCTGTTGTCTGTGAGAAGATCAAAGCAGAAGGTGGTCTAGAACTGCTTGTAAACATAGTGAAGGATCCGAATACCCCAGTAGAACAACTGGAGAAGGTCATGAGCTTTTACATGACGTGTTTTACTTTGGTAGCGCAATGTTGTCATGGTCAAGTACTAACTGGACAGTTTTGATGCAGATAATTAATACACTTTCTCGAATATTTGACACGGGGATCAGCATGATAGCTGAGGTGAGTTAGGCTTTTACATGTGTCAATGGTATTTTATTGTGTTTTTCCTAACCTGATTGCAATGTTGTGAACTTATCAGCCCGATAGCCATGCTAGTAATGTGTCTGAGGCTGTAGCGAATGCTAAGGGTGGCATAGATGGTGGACTCAATGGAACTTCCCACACATTTTTTAAACAAGAGGAGATGGCTAGGTTCGTTACAGCCTTGTTACATGTCTGAACATTATTTGCTTCAATGAAGTTCACAAAAAATCTGTTAGTTCTTTCTCTATCCGTCAATAAATGATATTTTAGCTTCTCGCACACATATTAAGAATTGGTATAAGATCATTATCCTATCCATATTATATTTGCCCCTATACTACTATATTACTCCTAATAATTGAGGTCAAGTATTGGGGCATTGAAAAGAAAATGGACTGTGTGTATGCTTTGGTACAGTTAATTAAGGGAAAATTGATTATATAGGACTGAGTTGAGAGGGTTTTAGCAAAATAGGATCAAGTTATTTGTACTCGTAAATATAGGACTGAGTTGAGCTCCTTCTTGCAAATATAGGACTTTTCCCATTTTAATTTCATTTTCATTTTCTAGCCCTTTTTCTCTACGCGAAATGACTCTTTTGCCCCTTCCTCCCTCGCCTCCGGCCGCTCCAGCGCCGCGCCGCCGCCGCCCAGCGCCGCCCCGCGCCGCGCCGCCGCCGCCCAGCGCCGCCCCGCGCCGCGCCCCCGCCGCCCAGCGCCGCCCCGCGCCGCGCCGCTGCTCCCCCGCGCCGCGCCGCCGCCGCCCAGCGCCGCCCCGTGCCGCGCCGCTGCTCCCCCGCGCCGCGCCGCCGCTCCCCCGCCCCGCGCCGGAGCGAGGCGGCGCGGGGCGGGGGAGCAGCGGCGCGGCGCGGGGCGGCGCTGGGCGGCGGCGGCGCGGCGCTGGAGCGGCCGGAGGCGAGGGAGGAAGGGGCAAAAGAGTCATTTCGCGTAGAGAAAAAGGGCTAGAAAATGAAAATGAAATTAAAATTGGAAAAGTCCTATATTTGCAAGAAGTAGCTCAACTCAGTCCTATATTTACGAGTACAAATAACTTAGTCCTATTTTGCTAAAACCCTCTCAACTCAGTCCTATATAATCAATTTTCCCGTTAATTAATGTCCTACTATTGATTAATAATTACTCCGTACAACTATTTTAGCACTTTAAATCATTTCATTACTCCTGCTCAATACACAGGGGTGATTCGGGCAAATTTCACCTTGAAATCCTATAACAAGAGCTATTTAGGAACAATAATCTCTTAGTACTGAAATAATTCTTACGTACGGATGGAATACTGGTGAAAAAGTTCCCTCCCTTGATGGAAAATTTTGAATTCATATCATACCAGGCTGTTTTTAAAAGGACTAAGGAAAACGAGTTTATATTCGTCTTTCTGTCTTTATCCGAGTTGATTATTTTAGAACATCGATAGATTTGAGTTCATGAATTACAGGAGTTTCAGAAAAGCAGTTCAATGACTGATTAGACTGCCTTCTATAGCTGTGTGTTTTGTTGCAGTTAATGTAATTCAGCACTTTATCTAAATGCTTGTGAGTTGTGACCTGATGCTGTGTTTAAATGGATCACCGGACTTGATTGAATAATTCTTTTCCAAAAAGTATATACACACAAGTGATTTTATCATCTGTGGTGAGCCTACTGACATTTGTTCAGCGTTTATGTTTTTTAGAACAGCGTACTGATGTGATTCTTATAATGTTCGTAGTGAGTCAATCATCGACTTCGATGTCATCTCACGCTTAATCAAAGTTTTGAAGGAAACATCTCCAAGTTTGCAAGCAAAAGTCGCTTCTGTATTGGAGCGTTTAGCAGCTTCCGAACAGCATGCCACTGCGATGACTGCTGCTTGCACTGGGTCAGTAATTGAAGCTGTTCTCGAAATGGGGGTTATTCATGGTAAATGGTTTGGTTCATTTTTCTGTAAAAAATACAGATGCACACATTTCTATATCACAAAATGGTTTTGTTTCGAGTATTATTTGATAAAATATAGCCTGTAACCAAGAGTTATTTGCTAGGTGCAGCATACTGACATTTCTGATTATATACGTCAATAAAGTTGTAGATAGGCAAGGTGTTTAAATAGAAAAATAGCCTATCAGTATAATAACCCTCAACAAAAGAATATGAAGTGAAAGAAAGCATCAAAATTTAAAGAGGTTTTATTGGTTCATTTGAAAATTCTAATGCATAAATCGGCTTAAGTTTGTTTTCACACCAAGCCTAAATTGCGGTAGATTCATTTTGGAATCACGGAGATCAACTGTTCAAATTTATCAAGTACTTACATGAAGCTTGGACTGCCCGTCTGAAGTTCCTTTTTTTATTGGGAGTTCTTGTGTTTTTCTGGGGTAATTGAAGAAGGCCTTTCAGTCAAGGCTACAACCCAGACATACCTACATCGTAGTCATCCTGCACAATTTGTTTTGGCATAGTGATGTAGTCTTTTACTTTCCATTCATTAGTGCTATATGGTAGATAAAACATGGAATTACATGATGTGTAGTAAATACACTTGGCAGAGATAACATTTGACTAAGCATGATGCTACTGATGTCTAATCTACTGAAGTTTTCACTTGAAAGTTTTTTCACGAGTAGCATTATTGTAGGCCATCTGTTTTAGTATGCATGCTTGAAAGTGATGCTATACTGAATTTTTTATGCTATCTAATAGGGACAATTGGCGATCCTGAAAACCTTAATGAGCTTCCTACTCTTGTCATTGAAGAAGTCAGTCAGGCTGTATCTGCAACTGTGAGGTTGCTCACAAAATTACTGAACTTTGATCTTTTTGTTCGCAGCATAAGTACTGAGAAATTTATTGCTGTTGAGAAGAATGCTCAAGTCCAGTATTCCCCTACAGTCAAAGGACTGGCTCGCAGCATGCCTCCTTAAGCTAGAACCAAGGGCTGGCTTATCAGAAGATCAAACTTTCAGTAGTGTAGATATGGAGATAACTATCTACGAGACTATTCCTAGGCTAGTTGAGCAGATGATGACCTCATTTTCTTTTAAAAATAAAAGAAATGCTGTAATAGAGTTGAGGAAGATAATATCTGGAGGTGTGATGGAATACACAAGAGCAGTTGCTGCAGCTGGAGGAATTTTTACACTGGTTACAATGATTGAAGAGGGTGATGGAGATGAATTGGAAGCTAGTCTAGCTGTTTTGTATAATCTGAGCATGGATCCAGATAATCACCCAGCAATAATTGCTGCTGGAGCAGTGCCGCTGTTGAAACGGATTGTTCTTGCGGAAAGCCCACACTGGAATCGTGCTCTTCAGTTGCTGAGAACATTGCCTGTCTGACAACATGACAGCGAATGACCAGTTCTCAGTACACTTTTTAAACTGCGCTTATTGCGCTGACAGGTATGTTGTTAAGTTCTTGACCTGTTTCTGTCAACGCGTTTTATCCAAAAGGCTGGTCGCTGCTGCAAGAATGTAGCTACAGTTAACACAGCAAAAACAAATCGCCACAGCCGGCCAGACTGCATTACAAAGGCCGATCAGACCGCTGGGGCCTATCGGACCGTCGATTCTATGTCAGTCTAATCGTTGGTCCGAACACTTAACTACACCGTAAAACACTCTTTTTTAAATTTCAGTTAAATTCTATTTAGTTTCAGCACCAATTTCTAATTCTAGTGGCACTAAGTGCAAACTCATCCCCAAATCAGATTACATAAGTGTTTAGTGTTCAATTTTCCAAAAAATCATGGCCGGTCTAACCGCTAGCCCCATAGCGGTCTGACTGCCGGTCTAACCACTTAAATACACCAAAAAAACACCTTATTTGGAATTTCGGTTAAATTCTATATAGTTTTAGTTCCAATTTTCAATTCTAATAGCACCAAATGTAAACTTATTTCTAAATAAGTATACACAAGTATTTGGTGTTCAATTTTCCAAAAGATCATAGGTGATCTGACCGCTAGTCCCATGGTAGTTAGACCGCTGACCATTAGTCGGTCTGACTATGAGCCACAGGCCACTCAGACTGCTGAACCCTAATAGCATAGACTAAAAACTAAACTTTTTGAGACATCTGCAAAATTCAAATTCAATTCAATCAAAACATAAATTGTTCATCACAACATATTTTAGATCTAGTATATGGTCTCGCATAAACTGATCCACACGGTAGAAGTTCCCTCTGTTGCTAGTGATGTGCCCTAGTTAATTTAGACCTGTCTAAACGCTACATTAGTACTTTTAGGTAATTTTTCCTAATCTTTGCTTAGAGGGGAAATGAGCATTTTCCCAATCTATATATACTTGAACTAGTGTTGGAAAAAATGCTGCGATAGATGTAAAAACAATCAAAGCAAAGCAATGACTCCTGGGGCATCTAAGTATTTGCTCCAACAAATTTCTGCTTCTAACTTTTACCTTCTTAATTTTTTTCTATTTTAGGTTTTTTTTCTTTTTTTCTCATTCTTTGCGTTAATCAGTGATGATATAATTTTTTCTTTTAAATTTAATTACGAAGAGAAACTAATAGTATCTATAGTATATTTTTAGTTACTATAATATAAAAAACTAAAATTCTAAACTTATAAACACTGCGCTGTGTGTTTTGTCCCATGGAACAGAGGACACGTACGTGTTCTAGTTCGTAGGTTGTCCTGGCGAGGGACAGCACATGTGACCTCGTGATATCTCTAACCTGGCTCACATGACCGTCGAATTCTTTTTTGCTTCACGGATTGTCCGGCCTTCCATAGTTCCATTCTACTCCATGCTAGCAAGTCTGATGAGGGGCTGTTCTTTTCATCTTTTAAAAATTATTTTTTAATTTTTTATAGTAACTAACTTTTAAATAAAGTATTTTTTTAAAATAGGATCTACTAGTTAATTGTAGTACATACTTTACTGACTTTATTTATATCGACAAAAACCGCACATGAGTTTCTGTTACTGTGTAATCTCTTGTACAAATAGCCCAAAAGATACAAGCCGCAGCCAAAAGCCAAAAGCCGTAGCCAAAAACACTATTACAGAAAGCCTAATACTAGACGGCCAATCACAGACGGTTTTGTCAAACCGTCTGTGACTAATCACTAACACAGACGGTTTTAATTTGGACACCGTCTGTGTTGGCGGCGTCGGAGAAAAGGAGTATCACAGACGGTTCTTACTGATGAACCGTCTGTGATACTGAAGTATTACAGACGATCTGTATTAAAAATCGTCTGTGATAATCCCAGATTATCACAGACGGTTTTTAATACAAAATCGTCTGTGATAAGCTGGTTATCACAGACGGTTTTGAACAAAAAACCGTCTGTAAATTAAAATCGTCTGTGATAATGCTCACTAGGCATTTATTGCGCTGCTCAGACCACATCTGTCTTCATTTCGATCCAGATCTAGCTGGTGCTTTACTATTTCGCTCAGGAGACAAGTTAGGCGATTTTAGGCCAGTTAATTTGGTGCGAGAAGACAGATATTGAGCTTTGAAGATTCATACTTTCCTGGTTGCTCTAGATATGGTTAGTAATGAATTTTATTTTTTCTGTGCATGCATTACAATTTAGATGTAAGTAATTGGTTAGTGTTATTAATTGAAGATGGTTTGCAAAATTGTTGGTTATGTAATAGCTGTTGTGTTTGTAATATGAATTGAGCTAGCAAATTAAGTCTCAATATAATACATGTGGCCGGTATATATGTAGTAATAATTAGTTAATTTAATTTTTAATACTAAGTTGTTATATATGTACGTAACGTAGGACCGAAGCTGGATGTATGCCGCGAGCCGTGTGAGTGAAGAGTACATTAATGGCGTGTCTGCTTTTACAAGAGCCGCCGAGGAGGATATGTTGAATAAGGGGGTGGAATATATGTACTGTCCATGCACTGATTGCGAGAATTTAAAGATGTTTAAGAACCGAGTGCAAATTGAAGCGCACTTGATTCGGAGGGGTTTCAAAAAGGGTTATACGTGTTAGACCAGTCATGGCGAAGTGAATGATCAAATGCCGCCGGATGACATCGCCGGTGAAGTGAATGATATGCCGCCGGATGACATCGCCGGTGAAGTGAATGACGTGCCGCCGGCTGATGTCGATTGTGGTTCGGATTCGGATAGGTTGTACGATGATAATCTGGATCAGATGCTTCGCGATGTAGAAGAGAACTATGATGAGAGAGAGTATGTTAAATTCCGGGGCTTGATGAAGGATTCGGAGAAACCTTTGTTCACGTGCTGCAAGTACACGAGGTTGTCGGCCGTGCTTGAACTGTTGAAATTGAAGGCAAGCAACGGTTGGTCCGACAAGAGTTTCACGGCGATGCTAGGTCTTTTAGCGGACATGCTTCCGGAGGGAAATGAGTTGCCTAAAACCACGTATAAAGCCAAGAAGGTTCTTTGTCCGTTGGGAATGGAAGTAGAAAGAATACATGCATGTCCGAACGACTGTATCCTCTACCGTAAAGAGTATGCAAACATGCATATATGTCCGCTGTGCAACGCATCCCGATACAAACGTAACAATCAATCAGATGATGGCGAGGGAACAGAGGCGAAGAAAGGACCTCCTGCTAAGGTGGCATGGTATTTTCCTATAATTCCCCGTTTGAAAAGGTTTTTTTTGCAAATCCAAAGGAGGCAAAACTGCTGCGTTGGCACTCGGAGGAGCGCAAGAAGGACGGAATGCTAAGACACATTGCTGATTCCGCGCAGTGGAGAAACATCGATAGGAGTTTTGCAGACTTCGGTGCAGAACCAAGGAATATAAGGTTTGGACTGAGTACAGACAGAATGAATCCTTTCAGTAGCATGAGCAGCCGACATGCACATGGCCCGTGACTCTCTGCATCTATAACCTTTCTCCTTGGTTGTGTATGAAGCGAAAGTATATTTTGCTATCCATACTTATCCAAGGGTCAAAACAATCTGGGAATGATATTGATGTGTTCCTAGCACCGTTGGTGGAAGATCTAAAAGTACTGTGGAACGAAGGGGTACAGGTATGGGATGCATACAAACGAGAGAACTTTACTCTGCGCTCCTTATTGTTCTGCACCATAAATGATTATCCTGCCCTTGGTAACCTATCGGGCCATAGTACAAAAGGTGCCAAAGCTTGTACTCACTGTTTAGATGGTACCGAGAGTGTGTGGCTGAGACACTCACGCAAAACCGTCTACATGCGTCACCGCCGGTTCCTTTGGAGGGCTCACCCATACCGCAAGATGAAGAAACAATTTGACGGAGGGAAGGAAGACGGTTCAGCTCCAAGGCATTTAAGGGGACACGAGGTTTATGATATGGTTAAGGATTTAGATGTTATCCTCGGAAAGGGACGCAAATTGAGGGCTTATGAGAAGAACACCTGGAAGAAGAGATCAATATTTTAGGACTTACCTTATTGGGAGTACCTAGATGTTCGACACTGCATCGACGTCATGCACGTAGAAAAGAATGTATGCGACAGCTTGATTGGTCTCTTACTGAATATTCATGATAAAACAAAGGACGGCGTCAATGCACGGCTTGACTTGGCTGATATGGACATCAGGCCTGAGTTAGCACCGACATGCACTGATAATGGACGAATGTACCTCCCCCCTGCGTGTTACACTCTGTCCAAGGCTGAGAAAACAGAATTGTGCCAATGCTTGCATGGTGTCAAAGTTCCGTCTGGTTACTCCGGCAACGTGAAGAAACTTGTTTCGATGCAAGATTTGAAGTTAAATGGCATGAAGTCTTATGATTGTCATGTGCTGATGACACAGATGCTCCCTATTTCAATTAGAAATATTTTGTCGATCAAAGTCCGAGAGACAATCATGAGGCTATGTTATTTCTTTAACACAATTGCTCAGAAGGTCATCGATCCCGAAGGACTAGATGCTCTGCAGGACGAGGTGGTGATGACTCTATGTCACCTTGAAATGTATTTCCCTCCTTCGTTTTTCGATATCATTGTCCATCTCATTGTTCACGTTGTGTGGGAGATAAAAATGTGCGGGCCCGTATTCCTACGTAGCATGTACCCATTTGAGAGGTTTGTGGGAATTCTCAAGTCCTACGTACGGAATCGTTCTCGGCCGGAGGGCAGCATCGTCGAAGGTTATGCAAGCGAAGGGGTCATTGAGTTTTGTGTCGATTATATGGCTCAGATTCAACCGATAGGTGTGCCTCAATCTCGTCATGAGGGGATGCTGAAAGGTCTCGGAACTATCGGAAGGAAAGCAATCAGTCCAGATATGGACACGTATACTCAAGCCCATTTCACAGTGTTGCAACACATGACTGAAGTGGCTCCTTATGTCGACCAGCACAAGGATGTGCTTCGGCAACAGAATCCGGAGCGGCCGAATGTTTGGATCATGAGGCAACACAACAGTCGGTTCAACCAATGGTTGAAGGAGCAAATCACTAGGAGCTCGCCAAGTGAGACGCTGACATGGTTGGCAAAAGGGCCGACATTTACAGTTGTGACATGGCAAGGATATGACATAAATGGGTACACATTCTATACGCAGTCTCAGGATGTCAAGAGCACTAACCAGAACAGTGGTGTCCGCATAGATACGTTCAATACTGATGGGTCGAGAAACTCGTACTATGGCTTCATAGAAGAGATTTGGGAGCTCGACTATGTGGTTTTCAAGATCCCCTTATTTCGCTGCCGTTGGGTGCATCTCCCACAGGTGAAGGTTGACAAGTACGGTGTCACTACCGTGGACCTCCAACATGTCGGGTACAAAGACGAACCATTCGTACTCGCCAATCAAGTTGTTCAAGTTTTCTGTGTAACCGACCCGGCAAATAAGAAACGCCATGTAGTTTTTCATGGAAAAAGGAGAATTGTCGGAGTAGAGAATGTAGTGGACGAGGAAGAATACAATCAATTTGACGAGTTACCTCCTTTTGGAAATGGCATAAGGGTTGACGACGAACAACGTGACGAAACTTGTTACGTACGCATTGATCATGATGAAGGGCTAATTTTTAAAGGAAATAAGCAAGTACAATGAGAATGTGCGACATATATGTGGGCATTTGCATATATGTATATAACAATGCATGTATGTGATGTATATGCGAATTGGCATTTATGTATACAACAATGCATGTGTGTGATGTATACGTGAATTGGCATTTATGTATATGTGAAAATGTGTGAAGAAATACATTTTGTGAGGTTGGTGAAAATGTGTGAATGCAGCTGGTTGGTGAAAATGTGTGAATGCAGCTGGTTGGTATTGTATATGAATATTGCAGCTGGTTGGTGTTTATCTTAATGACTACGGGTTATCACAGACGGTTCTACACTTAGAACCGTCTATGATAAGCCCCCTATATATATCCACTGGCTAGAGTTTTTCGTTTATTCTGCAGTTATTGTGTAGTTCTAAATCCCGATCTTTCTCCTTCGGTCGCCGCCTCCCCCGAGCCCGTCCCCTCCGGTCACCGCCTCCCCCGAGCCTGTCCCCTCCGGTCGCTGCCTCCCCGAGCCCGTCCCCTCCGGTCACCGCCTCCCCTGAGCCCGTCCCCTCCGGTCGCCGCCTCCCCCGAGCCCGTCGTCGCCCCCGCCTCCCCGAGCCCGTCGTCGCCGCCGCCCCGAGCTCGTCCCCTCTGGTCGCCGCCTCCCCGAGCCCGTCGTCGCCGCCGCCTCCCCCGAGCCCGTCCCCTCCGGTCGCCGCCTCTCCGAGCCCCGTTGTCGGTAAGCATTGTCTCCCATGGATTAGGATTTAGTCTATATGCAGTGCTAGTTCATATATGGTTCAGTAGTGTGTGTGTGTGTATATATATATATATGCAGTGGTAGTTCATATATGTAGTGTTAGTTCATATATATCATTTAAGATGTTTGAGTCTTGTGTTGTAAGTTATGCTTATTTGATTGTGAGACAACAATTGCTTGGTGATACACTAGTGATCTATAAAGACAACTGTGACAATTAGTAATCTATGGTTGCTCTTATTGATTTTCATTGTTCTGTTATCTTGTAGATGCAATGTTGATATTCAGTGTAGATACACTATTAACTTGTTGCCTCATGTGTTGTTATCTTGTACATTACTATAGAGTATCTTCTAGTCAGCATATGGGATTTGAAGTTTAAAGTTGCATCTCAAATATGCAAAGTCTTGTCCAAGTATGCATCTCAAATATGCATCTTAAATATGTTAATGTATAATGTAGCTTTAGTCAGTATGTTAATGTATACTAACTTGTAGCTTGTACAACTCATTTTGTCCATTACTAGCTTACTAGCTACATCATATATTGAGCCTCTACTCCTCTCCTCCTTCCTAACATTGAGCCTCTCTTCCTCATCTTCCTCATATTTCTCTCTTCCTCATCTTCCTCACAAGACCCACAAATTGTATGGAACCAATCAATAGGATCACTTTCTTATCTTATGGTATGGCACTTTCTTATCTTATTCTAATAGACCCACAAATTGAGCAACATGTCATCCGCGCATTCTTCAACACCATCGCCGGAGGCGTCCGCTCCAAAATCAAGACGCCAAGGAAGAGGGCTATCGAAGAAGCCTGAGGGCCAATTTACCATCACACAGGTCGATGTATCTGGGGTCCCTCTCCTTCCTCGCAAAGCAGTAAACACATGGAGAAGCATGATCAGAATAGTTGCACGAGAACGAATTGAGATCACATTTAATTCGTGGAAGGACGTGCCTGCGGCTCGGAAAAGTGAGCTGTTGACAGAAATTATGGCATCGTTCGAGATCCCAGAAGAACACCAAGATGCCGTGCAACGACAAGCCTTGCTAGGGGCGTGCAAAGCATGGAAGAACTTCAAGAGCACGCTTGTCAAGGACTACATGTAGACCGACGAAACGCCCTTTCAAAAATACCCATTCCTAGAACCACAATGGGAAGAGTTCAAGGCGATGAAGACGACCGAAGATTTCAAAAGTACAAGTGCGGCGGACAAGGCCCTCCAGGCGAAAAACACACACCCCCCACACGACAAATCTCGCAGTGGAGGAGCGAGGATGACCAGGCAGCCCTGCAGGACACCGCCCCGCCATTTGCCAATATCCCGGATGAGCGCGCTCGAAATTGGATTAGAGCAAGGTCATCCACAACGACATCGGAGGACGTCTCCTTTCGAAACCCTGCAGACCAGCAAGTGTCCCAGCGCCTGGTAAGATATCGATCGAACTACGTAGCTTGTAATTACTCCACAACTTCGTACGAAGTGAAATGACATGTCGTGCTCTTGTAGGAAGAGCTGAGTTTTGAATCTACCCTGGGATCATTCCAGATATCAAGGGAGAATGATATGCTCTCCGCGGCCCTAGGAAACAAGGAGCACCCGGGCCGTACGAGAGGCCTTGGGCTTTACGTTTCTGGAAAATATGGTTTCCAAGATGACTCCGAAATGTATCGGCGCAGGAAGAGAAACAAAGCCAAGCGTGACGCACGGCTACGAGAAGAGATCAAGGAATCTCTTAGAGAGGAGCTAATGGGTGAGCTGGCTGATGTAGTCAGAGATGAGGTGCGAAAACATACAGAAAGTCAGCAGGCCGCTGCCACCGCTCCTGTGCTAACTAGCCCGCACAACCATCCGAGTAGTTGTGCGTCCAATACGACGCAAACTGATGCCAAATTTCATGTGGACGACATCCTGGTAATAATTATTATCTCTCGAATGCTTGCTTCATTGATAGGCCTATTCGACTAGCTAATTCTGTATCGTTATGTAAGAGCCTACGAAGTGTAGGCTCTAAGTGAGATATGCCTCCGTTCCCTTGCACGCTGCTTGGAGCCAAGCATATCCGTCTGGTATCGGGGCCATGCTGCACGGTCAAGCTTTAGCGCCAGGCTTTGCAAAAGTTAATGTGGATGGTGTGCATGTCAATTTTGAGGTCGTCCCGCTACCGAAGCCCCCCCAACGATGAGATCGTGACTCTAGGGCAGGCCATTGAAACATTCATCCAGTGGCCCAAAAGCGACATCTCCCTAGAGGCTTCTTCACCGGTGGCAGGACCAGAAGGGCAGTGCGAACCAGAGCAACATGCACTGGTGCCATCTCCACTACAAGACTTGTCTCCACCACCGCTAGCTGCACTGGTGCTATCTCCAAAGGTGCTATTCTCGCCAGAGCAACTTGCACCGCTACTACCTTTGCAGTCGACTGCCATGAAGTCGACCTACAGCCGAGGCAGCAAGGGCAGCAAGGCCAGCAAGGGCAAAGCAAAGAAGACCAATGATGATATCCCGTACCTGCCATTGGCCCGCAAATTCGTGCTTGGCCAGCCGTTGCTCGAGTCCAAGGTCCTCCAACCCCTAGCATATAGTTGTCTGCAATTGCGCAAGTGGTATATGGAGCAGTCCAATAAGCCAGAGGGAGAACGGATCTCAAGTGTCACTGTCAAATTCGCGCCGCATGATTTACATCACAATCTTCAAGAGTGTATCTTCGTGGTCGCCTTTGAGGATTTATTCGATCTTTTCACGCTCAACGCTCTTGACGTCTCACTCATTCGATGCTGGACACTGTAAGTGTGTACAATCACAGTCTCCGTTCATGTGATACCGATAAATGTCATATATAATTTGTTGCTTTCGTGTGTATATGTATAGACACATGCTGACTAGAGCTAGAGAAACCAAATCATCGTCGGTTGGTTTCTTGGACCCACACTTGGTCGCCAGGAGTACCATCGACCAGGAGTCATCTGTCGTCGAGAGGTACACTGCAGTAGCACTGCTGCAATACTGCAATAAGGAATATGTACTTGTGCCCTTCTATCAGAACTATCATTGGATTTTAATAGTAATTGTACCAAAATGGAACAAGGTATATTACCTTGATTCCCTAAGTAAGAATAAAATGGACTTCACAGTTGTCAGCCAAGTACTCGATAGGTAAGTACATTTTCTCCATACATACCTATATTATACTTTTTCTTTCCTTCTGAATGACTAAGGTTAACTTTTTCGAATCATGTAGGGCGTTCGCGATGTACATTGCAATGGGAGGTGTCTCGAAGCAAGGGGCCAAAGGCCTGACACATGCTCGAGATTTTAAGGTATTCGCTATTACACATTAATCAATCCTATGCAATAGTTGGTAGTAATGCCTCTTGAATTAACACATTGCATTTTTTGCATTGCCACCAGTAGTCGCCGGGCAACACATGTGGATTGTACGTTTGCCACCATATGGAACTACTCCTCGACTCCTCGAGGATCATCAATTCCAAGGTTTGTCAATCTTCCCATAATTACTTCATACTTATTATGTTATATATATACGCACATTGATATTCCTATCGACAGACTGCGTTCATCCCGTCAACTGCATTGAAATAGCTCGACCTTTCACACATTCGAGGAGAGATGGCGTACTTTCTGGTGGCTAACGTCATAAACCCAGCTGGAAAGTTCCACTGCGCACCATGATTTTTTATTGCTCTTATCACTCCGGAATCGAGGTCTCGCGAAAAGAACAGTGCATACTCAACGAACTTTGTCAGGCTGCACAAGCAATACTTGAATGGCAATCATGCACCATCCAAGTAATACTTGTGCAGCCTGACAAATTTCGTTGAGTATGACTCTGTTCCTTTCGCGAGACCTCGATTCCGGAGTGATAGAGCAATAAAAAATGCAATGTTACCATCTAAGTGGAAATGCAACGTACATCTTTTGTAATTGTATATTTGTTAATGGATATGTTATTTCATTTCAATTAATTGATTTGGGAAATTGATATTTTATGTTTGTCAAATGGATGTTTTATGTTCGTCAAATGAAGTGCGATGTGAATTGGATGTTGTATGTTTGTATGTGAATTGAATGTTGTATGTTTGTCAGAAATTGTATGTATATCTGCTTGTTTCAGAGGGCATGGTTAGCATTTCCTGAGGCTAGCCAATAAACAGGAATAGATTTAGGGGTAGAAAGGAATATCACAGACGGTTTTTAACTGAAAACCGTCTGTGATAGGTGATATATCACAGACGGTTTTCAGCTAAAACCATCTGTGATAGGTGATATATCATAGACGGTTTTATATTTAAAAACCGTCTGTGATAACTAGATATCACAGACGGTTTTTAGTTAAAAACCGTCTGTGATTATCAGCTATCACAGACGGTTTTTAACTAAAAACTGTCTGTGATATTTGCACCACAGACGGTTCGAAAACCGTCTGTGATGACCTCGTATTATCACTGACTCATAAATTCAGACGGTTCACAAAACGTCTGTGATGACGTTTTGGAACCGTCTGTGATGACCTTTTCTGTAGTAGTGAAAGAACAGGCCCTGAGAAGGTTAAGATAACGTTACTAAGAACTTAAATTTATAGAATTAGAATTTAAATTTTATAAACTTATATTTTATCAAGTTTATTGTCAAACAAACTGATATGACCCTTGGCTAACTATCGGTCTGACTATTGGCTTATTGCTGGTCAGACCGCGTAGACTTTTAATGGCGGCTGCAATTTTTTAGAACAGGTGTTTTACGTTGGGTATGATCGATCTGATCAGCCTCTAGTTGGCGTTCCGATCGGTCTTGAAAAATTGGTTCTATGATTTTGAGAAATTGATTTTTGGATGATTTTAATTATGATTGGTCAGTGTAGTTATGCCGCATGAAGCATGTTTTAGCTAACATGGATTAAGTTGTGAAGAACTTGTACCTGAAAATGATTTCTATTTTTTTGGATGTGCAGAAAGGTTGGAGTCAACTATAATTAACAGTGAGAATCGGACTAAACTCATGTAAGAGCTAAGGCCCATAATGGTTAAGAATACCAGGTGAGATGGTTGAACTAAGCATGTTACAAGAAAAGTGAAAAATTTTGAAGTGGAGGTTTGAGCGATAGGTTGCACCTATTGGCTTGGTTCAAGTGAGGTGTGGCCCAGTGAAACTGAAACATGAGAGACTTACCAATACATTGCAATCCATTAGTGCACCTACACATTGTGAGCATAGTGATTACTTGCAATGGAAGATGGAGACCAAGTCAAGGCAAGATTATTTTGGTAATTTACCAAATGCTAAATACTACGTTGGATCAAAACTGCGGCGCTTAGGAAAGCGGTTTAGATCAAAAAGATATTAAGAAGATCAAGTGGATCAAATACTAAGGATTTAGAAGATTTAGGCTCATGTGCTTTGAAAAACGTGTATGAGTTAAGTGTCAGTACAATCCAAGTTGTGTGGGGTTAACAGGTTCCCTGAATATATAGTAGATAATATCTATTAAGGTTAGATGCAGACTAGTTACCATATCTGTTTAATGGATTGGGATTAAATCTTGCAAGCTAACCATCCAGCCATCTAATATTATAATCTTGTGTTATAGGGTTAGGGTCAGAGAAGAGTAAGTGTTGCGGTGTGCTCTCTTGTACTCAAAGTAGAGTGGTTGTAAAACCTTCATCTTCAAATAGCAATATATCAAGTTTGTTCATCACTCATGATGTTTCCTTATTTTGTTGATTTGCTTTTGTTTTTGTTGGTTTTGATCTCTTCTCTCCCGTTCTTGATCTTGTTGTATGCCAAGGACGTTAGGTGATGAAGATGACTCTGGGTGATTAAATCCCATCCATCTAGACATTAGGTCTTGAAAGATTTTGAAGTTGCCTAGTTTTGGTTTAATATTGAAGTTGCTTGATTTCAAGATTTTTGCTTTGAATCTTTGGAAGATTTTACTTACTGTGATACGTGGAAATATATCTATAGCTATCTTGGCCATCTTCTACCTATGAGTAAGTCATATATCTAGTTTTCGATTTTTGCCTAGTTGTGGTGCAACTTTGCTTATTCTTGAGAAAGATAGGAACATTTATGAGGATTCCAGCGATCCATGGAATAGGTTTCTAAGATTCTAAGAAAGGTATGTGCAAAATATCATCTCATTTGGTTATGGATTTTGAGAGTTGCATCAAAAGTGGTTTGGACTCGGGCTAATTTTTTTTGGGACAGGGGAGCGGTCAGATCGTTCCTTGGCCCGATCATACTGGTTGTTGCCGGTCAAATTGCTAGTTTGCCTCTAGTTAGATCGCTAGTGCACCGCCGGTCAGACAACACCTTAGTGGCTAGTCAGACCGCTCTACTGCAAAGCCTGACTCTTTGATTTTTGAGATTGTTGCTTTGCTTTTGCCTTCTAATTTTGATCTGTAGTTAAAGAATTTGAGAACACTTAGAAAAAAAATATATGTGAGGCACTATTTATCTCTTCTATTACCATTACAATCCTACACCTAGTAAAACTGTCAGAGGAAGTACTTCTCGCATTCAACATTTCCCATTAATTGTGTTTAATTTTGTTCTTCGATTCCCTCACCAATATGCAGTTATATTTTGTACTCAACTGTGGTATTGTAGCAAATACATTTTCAGACAATATATCTGTGAGATGCTTCGATGATCTCCCCGGTTCCTTTTTCATGCGCCCCCGCCAGTTTCCTCCTCTACCATACGCGGGCACCATTTCTGCTATAAGGTAAGAATTCTAAGATCCATACTTGTCTGCTTATGAAAAAACCATTTTCTGGTGTAATTGTAACACTATGGTAGCATTTGGGAAGCTCAAGCTCTGCATGGCACACGTCCTGGATGATACTACTACCAGATATGAGAGCAATTGGTGCTGCTTCTACATTACTGTCTGCATTTGCCGAGCCTGGGACCTGGAGCTGGCAAAAATTGAATGGAGTGTATGCATGCACTGTGCTGGCGATGCTACAGTGGTTATCAAATCTCTTAGCTGTTTCTTGTGCGATCTCGATGTCTAGTGCAGTGAGTGCAGCCGTGGTCCCGGCGACGCTCACTGCCACGGAGACCTCAGCAGATGCATGGACTAGGACCGACCCACACGTGCAGGCCTTCAATTATGAGCGAGCTAGGCAGTCTTTTCTTTTGACTTCACCCCCTGCTTTCACTTTGTTTCCTCTTGCCTCTCTTTGTGGGCGAGGATCCGCTGCAGCTGGGATGCAACTACAATTTATGAGGTATATATTTTTCACGCTCAAACGGGTTAGGATCGTGCATTTGTATGTTAAATCTTTGACTTTCTCATCATGAAATCGATGGTTTAGATCTAAAGATGATCTACCTTTCGATTTTACTATGGAGATTGGTCCAAGATATGTAAGGATATTGGACATTCGATCCAATGGCTTGCGCAATTACGCCGTGGTAAGTTGTAACTCGGCTAGCCAGTAGCCACAAGGGATCTGAAGTCCTTTTCTTTTCGCCCTTCGGTTCTGTTGCTTTGAAATTCAGAGATGCCTGTGCAATGCCTTCCTTTTTCCAAAGCAGCTAGCTCTGCAGAAGGCATCATTCGCTCACTCATGGCAGCACAACTTTGCCAAACGACATACATACAGTGCAGAAGATCGCATGATGAAAGTAAATAGTACGAAATGGTACTAACAGATACAACTACATATAAAATTGAAAAAAAAAGTCTAAAGAGACAGCGTACCTGGGTCGATGGAGTGAGCAGGTGGCCATGCCCTGCTGCCAGTGGAGCATGCAGCAGCGAGGAACGTACCACGAAACTGCAGCGCTGTCAGATCAAGTGCTTCATGGAGTACTATAGATGAGTTATTTTCGAATACTTTCAGTGGCTCTACTTTTTAGGTTTTGTATGTTTTTTATTATAATTTATGATTTTTATCTGTATTTTTGATATAGCAGCAGACTATGGAGATATTTATGTGAGTAGTGTACACAATTTTAAGCTTGAGAAATCATTTAAAAAATTCACTTCAAAAAGCCGCTCTGTTGATTTCGATATTCAAATAAATCAAAAGCCAAAAGTATAAAAAAAAACAAAGCTATTAATGGCTTATGGCTGTGGCTAATAGTTTTTTGGCCCTAACACGAGTATTTGTGCGAACGAACTAAATGCCGGTAAACCGATTTAAAAAGACTGTCCCGATAAGCCGTTTAAAAAATGTGATGAAGAAATTATTCTATTTATTTATTTAAAAAAATTATAAACTAAAAAGAAGAGAGCCTATGTAATATCACATACGAGTTAAGTGTAGTACTTGGAAACAAACTAAGCGAGATGAATTGCATAAGCTAGTGTAGTATGAACGAACTTTAAACACAGTCCTAGCCTTGCTAGTACAGCGTGCACAAGAAACAATAGTGCCAAGAATGCAGAGTTTTAAATTGTTACTGGCATTGATCAGATCAGTTGATGCTAGCGTGGTTGGTTCCTGCATGAAGATCCGTGTGTGAAATTTCGCCGGTCTATGGTCTTAATTACTGCCATCTCTGATGAACAACAACTGTCGGCAGCTCAGATCGATCAGAGCACACAATTGTTTTCTTTGGTTCACACTCCTGTGGGCTAGAGGTGGGACTTGGGCCGGGCTTCTTTGGGCCAGTCCGAAGCACGGCCGGCCCGGCCCGGCCCAAGCACGGCACGGTCCGACACGTGGCGGGCCGTGCCGGCACGGCACGAACGGTGGGCCGGGCTGGGCTTCAAAATCCGGCACGGTGGGCGGCACGGCACGACAGATCGGGCCGTGCTTGGGTCGGCACGGCACGAAGAGCACGGTTGGCCAGAAACTATTTAAAATTGATTTCTTAACTATAGTAAATTGTACTCATGACTCTCCTTGAGCTTTTCTATTTGATTAGTTGGGTAGGCCTATGCTAGATTGTCGGGCGATGTCCACGTACGCCATAGTCTAATTTGCACCAAGATATGCATTCCATTAGACTAGATGACCAAGTTCGAAGGTGAAATGGCATGAGACAATAGAATCGAATTTTAAGTAGGTTTTTAATAAGGCGGATACAAGAGAAAGGAAGATAGCGGCTACCGCTACCATTGTCGCTGTCGCTTTTGTCGTGTATAGTTACTTTGGGCTGGGCTTGGGCTGGCACGGCACGAACACCGGCACGGTGGGCTTTGGGCCGTGCTTGAGCCTGGCCAAAGACGAGGCGGGCCGGCACGGCACGGCACGACGGGATGACTGGGCCGAACCGGCATGGCACGAAGCGGCCCAAAGCACGGTGGGCCTGGGCCGTGCCGGCACGGCACGGCACGGCACGGCCCAATTCCTCTACTGTGGGCTATGGAGGATCAGGGGGTTAAAAACTTGGAAATTCAGACCAAACAACCCTGTGCGATGAGGATGGGTTTTGATTAGTTGATCAACAACTGACACTTGTCCTATGACCAATTAATATTTACATGGACAAAGTATTTTACTAATTAATTTCCTCCACCGATCAATATGCATGTGTGCTTTACATCAGGAGTAGTGTTTATATGTTCTCCATAAAACTAAATCGAACAAATCTAAACCGGAATTATTAGTTGGTGGAGTAGTATATATTTGGTTGTACATTAACACCTAAGAACTTGTTTGGAATGCAAGTGTTCAATAGCAATTTCTTAATAATTTTAAACGAAATAGCACAACTCTTACAAAAATCCTGAGAAATTTTGGCTTTCCAAACAGTTGGCATTACTATGCTTTAAATTAAGATTGTGCAAATTAACACTAACATCATTTTCATGATTAAATGGAAAAGTCCCAACGACTATTTTCCATTAGGGTTCATTACTTATAAAGATATCTTGCAGGTTCCCTCCCTTGTGTTATATAAGTTAATAAGAGGTACTTTTGTGCTTCTATGAATGCAAATACACAATAACTAGGTATATATGTTGTGCAAAAAAAATTCTAAAAAAAGTGGGGCCCCGTCACCCCATGTGACTCTACCCTCTCTCTAGAAATCTAGATAACACGAGGATAGGATGAATGATTATATATAATGAACTGATTAGAGAGAATATTTTTGGCTCTTTTGAAGCGCAAACCTTTCTTTGGATGTTACGTTGTTAATTGTCAACGTTGGAAAAAAAAAGGAAAAGGAGACAGGATAAGCTTTTTACACTGAGCAGGAATCATATAAAACTACACGCGGTGGGGGAAATCAGAACAAATCAACACTTTCATTTTCCTCTACTAATTTCAAATGAATTTGCATGTTGAAACAAGTAGGGCCCTGTTTGCAACAGAAAATTTCATAGGATTCCTACATATATTATATGTTTCGTATAAAATTCCTTGCAAAATTCATATGAAAATCAAATGTTCCAAACAAGCCTTGCAAGTATAGATGGCATATCTATTACTCCTTCCCATTCACCTCGTTCGTCTATAGCCTCGGAAATCTCTGTTTTAAATGGCTTGTCTATTGAAGAAATAAAGAGTACTCTTTATTCCATTTAAATGTTTTGAAAAAGGTTAAATAATTTTAATATGACATTTAATAATGATAAGTATGCTCATTTCTCATCTATCTTTTTAGATTTAGTGTTTTTCTTTATTCTATATGTATGACGTATAAATATATATTATGAGACTGAGAGAGTTACAATGTTGTACCGCATTTAGGGACCAGTAAAACACTGTATATGTATGCGTTCGTGCACACGTGTGCGCGCATGCACACGTACGCATCGTTGCGCATTGCACGTACTACGAACAAGATGCGTGCTGCAACCTTGGATCGAGCCCCCAATTGTACCATGCCGCCAAATCAATAATTGACGTCTACAGGGCAACCCTCCTCTCGTAGGCTCACTATACGCATCGATGAGTCAGGTCGCTCTCAGAGCAAGTATAATAATCGGCTGTAAGCTGGCTAAATGCTGACGTGTAGGAGAGAAGGGAGGAGAGAGAGGATAAGCGGGCTGCAAGCTTACAGCCGGCTTGGACACAAGAACCAAGAAACTTTGTGAGAGAGACAGGTGGGTCATGTATTAATGATGAAGAGCTAACTACTATATGGGTAGGCTAGGAGAAGGCTACAATAAACCTTACAGCCCGCTTGCTGGCTGTATTATTAGCCTTGCTCTCATGTATTATCATCGCTGGCCTGCGCGCCGTCCCATCGGGATCGATGGCATATAATAATTATGTGTAGGCCTAGTCATCTCACGTCGCTGTCCTGCATGTACGTGCGTGAGTACCCGTTTCCTGGGCACACATATGCTTATTGGGTGAGGTTTTTTCTCGCCCCGTTTTTAGTTTTTGACTTATAATTTTTGAATTTTAACTATTTATATGAGATAGTATATAGAGAAAAATAGTTATATATAATTTTAACTAATATAGCTGAATTTGGTATAATATCTATTACAATATATAAGTAAATCCTACCTCGAAAAGACGCACCGTTTAAAAACTACTTACTTAGTATGAAGTAATAAGTAAAGTCTGAGCCTGGCCGAACCCACCCAATACCATATGGAAATGGTGGGCCTATTTTTTCTACTGTCTATAGTGTTTAGCTGTGGCTAATAGTTTTTGTCAGTGTTTTTTAAGATGGCACTGGACGGTGTACATGTTTGTGGATTCGGAAAATCTTTTGGAGAATCTGCTTTAAGAAGATGTCCTATTTGTTTCAATTTTTGGAGAAGCCAAATGCCAAAATGAACGAAGCCAAAAATATGTGGCACGAGTTTTTTTAAGTCCGTAGAATTTATGATCTTTAGATCTGCTTGAAGATTCCTACACTGGGGCAGCATCTTCTTTGTCTCTATCGAGCGCTGGCACCGATGAAGCCGCGTTCAAGCATGCACGAGCGTCGCAACCGCTGAATGACCCTTCACTGCATACCCCTTCGATGAATGCACACTCCGCTAAATGACCCCTTTTTCCTTATATTAGGGAGACACGCTGTAGGCGTCACTACCCATCGCCTCCACCGATGGCAAGGGAAGGAGGAAGAGGTGTGGGGAAGCACACCAAAGATGGAGAAGAAAGTGTGGTGTGGGAGGAAGAGCATAGTCATAGAGGAGCACAAAGAGCCATCATGTGGGATGCACGATGGAGCTCCAGTGGTGCTCACCTGCCCTGATGGTGGGCGGCGTGAAGACTGTGATGGTGGGCAGGCGGTGATGCTAGGCTTTTATGCATCATCGAATCTTGAGCTGGATCGAGAGGAAAGGAGGGGATGAAGTAAGTATTAGAGAAGTAGGAGAAGCGCAACTTTCAGATCTTTATCCTACGAAGGAAAAATCACTGATTTTAACCCATAAAAACAGGTGAATGTTTCAACATAGTTACATATACCATAAGTATTATCATAACTTTGTTACCGCTAGATAAGGGGACTGGAATTCGCTTTGCATGCATGGCCCTCTTGTTCAGGTGACCCTTCTCCACTTAATGAGAAATCCGTATGAGATCGATCGAACAATGGATGAGCCATTGCTATATACCTAATTAAGCGGAGTTAATGTCTAACCAGCTACATCCAATGCACCTTGACCGCTAAATGGCTACAATACCGTGTTAAACAGAACATATCCTTAACTATCTCTAATTTCCTTGTATAGTTGGTTAAAGATAGAAACAAACATTAGAGATAGTATTTGTATCAAATCCTGATTTGTTGTACTGCCGATTTGTATAGTTTCCGATATTGTTGGATGTACTATTCACCATCTAGCTTTTGTCCAGTAATATATATTCAGGTGTTACGACCTGATTTTGGTAGTGCAAGTTCATCAAACAATCTCCTCTAGTGTTTTTTTAAATGGTATCATTGCACCTCTTCTTTTCACATCATGTCTCTCCAATCTAGCCAATCTTCCAACGTCTCTACTGTATCTGGTTTGATAAACTCTACTACTACCAGGCTTTTTCCAATGCCATCGTTCAGTCATCTGAGCAAACGTCAAGTTGAGTTGAGAGAATTACCTCCTCTGGAAGATGCAGATTATGCCCTATCTTCGAGGGCAACAGATCATCGGTTTTGTTGATGGTTTGGCTGTTCCTATGTTCAAGACAACATGAAGACCACTGAAGAAGGAGCCCTGTAGGTGGAAAATCTTGATAATCTAGTATGGCTTCAAAAGGATCAAATTATTGTCAGCACTCTCTTGTCATCTCTCTCTCCAGAACTGCTGAGTCAAGTTTTCCTCCTAACCAGTGCTGCCAAGGTGTGGATTGTGTGGAACAAATGTTTTCATCACAGTCCCAAGCAAGAATCATGCAAGTATGCATGCAACCTGCAAATACACACAAGAAAGATCTTACTGATGTCGAGTAATACACCAAGATGAAAGCATTGGTGAAGAACATGGCGAAGAACTCATCTCCTACAACTATGCTGGAGTTGACTCGGATTACAATTCTATGACTACACGGCTTGATCCAGTAGTCTCAATGACTTATATGCTCATCTCTTGGCCTTTGAGATGAGGCTGGAGCTCCAGAATTTCATGGCGCACTTCTCCAACTCCTCGACACATGTCTCCATCCCCTCTGCAAATGTTGCTTCGCGAGGGTACAGCGGAGGAGACCGAGGATGCAACTGTGGCCATGATGGAGGCTGTGGATATGGAGATGCATGTAGAAGGCAGAGCTTGATAGGAGGAAACAATAAGCCAATCTACGAAGTGTGCGGAAAGGTTGGGCATGTCGCACTAAAGTGCTATCATCGGTTTGATAATTTGTATTAAGTGGAAGACAACACCAACAGAGTGGCAGTAGCAGCTTTATCTTATACGACATTGATACCAATTGGTACATCGATTTGGGCTCTACTGAACATATCATGAGTGAGATTGATATACTGACAATGCATAAGAAGTACAATGGCTGTGATCAGGTACAAACTGCAAACGACACATGTATGCACATTAGTCATATTGATCATTCTACTATTCATACCTAAATCAAAATTTACATCTCAACAATGTTCTTCACATTTCGAAAACCAGTAAAATCTTCTTTCAGTTCATCACCTTGTTTCATCACATTTTGAATGCTAGTAAAAATCTTCTTTCAGTTCATCAGCTTGTTTCTAATAATGATGACATTGCTAAATTTCACCCTAATTATTTTTTGATAAAGGATTAGGAAATGAGGAGAACTCTTCTTCATGGGAGAAGTGAGGGTGGTCTGTACCCCTTGTTTCAGCCAACTCCTTTCCAAGAAAGCATGTCTTCATGTCATCTAAACCTACTCCCGAGAGATGACATAGTCGTTTGGGGTACCTATCCTTCTTCATAGTCTAGAAAGTCCTTAGTTCCAATAGTCTTCCTTGCTGTAGTTTAGCAAATAATTTGTTGGTCTGTGATGCTTGTCAATGGGCCAAAAGTCATCAACTTCCTTATTCTCGCTCAAATAGTGTTTCTTCTACTCCTTTAGAACTTGTATTTTCTGATGTATGGGGGCTTGCTCCCACCTCAGTTGGAGGATACAACTATTATTTGAGTTTTATCGACGACTTTAGCAAATTCATGTGGATCTATCTCCTCAAAACTACAGCAGAAGTCTTTCAAACTTTTATGCATTTTCAACAACATTCTGAATGATTACTTAATAAAAATTATTCGCATGCAAACAGAATAGGGAGGTGAGTATCAAAAGTTAAATACCTTTTTTTAGAAATTTGTATTGCTCATCAAGTCTCCTGTCCTCACACACAAAAACAAAATGGGTCAACCAAGCGAAAACATTGCCATATTGTTGAAGTTGGCTTAGCCCTTCTTGCTTATTCCTCCATGCCTCTCAAGTTTTGGGATGAAGCATTTCTTATAGCCAGTTTTCATATTAATAGGTTGTCTAGTAAAGTTATCTACTATTCTACTCCAATAGAGCATCTGCTAGGGAGAAAACCAGACTACTCCTTCTTAAAGGTCTTTGGTTGTGCTTGTTGCCCAAACTTATGACCATACTATGATCGCAAACTTCAGTTTCACTCCAAACAATGTGTCTTTGTTGGCTACAATTCTGTTCACAAGGGATATAAGTGTCTCCATATTTCTACGAGTTACATCTGTATTTCTTGAGATGTGGTGTTTTGTGAGGATGTCTTTCCTTTTGCTAGCCTCAATCCATTTGCTGGCCGGAGGCTTCTTGTTCAGTAGCTCTTTCTTCCACCTTTGCCTTCTGATCTTACTCTAAATTCTAATCATGGGGGTGACAGTAATGGTCCATTTTCTAATGTTTTTTCTATTGATGTTGTTCATGTTTAGAATTTTTCAGACGCTATACAGGACCTTCAGACTGAAACTGATGAAGCTCTCAGCTAGTCTGCAGATTCTGCACCACTGTCAGTAATAGAAGCTGAAGCTGTTCACAATCATACTATTGTCGGCAATAGCGAATCACGTGTGCTACTTGTAACACCCCAGAAACCACATTATCCCAGGATGCTACTAAACTACACATACGACCCGCTGGATTACAAGAAAATCTGGCAGCACCTCCCTAGAAACAAAAGGCTACGCGGAAGCATGACAACACATTAATTAATAGGGGATAGTAAAACAATATAAGAACATAAAACTATGCAATAACATCATTTAGCAATCTAGCTTTGAATGTTCAACCTCGCTAATGCCAACCACGATCTAGCATCATTAAGATACAGTACTCACTGACTGAGAGAAAGAAATGCTTTAAGAATTAAATCCTCTAACTTATTACAGCAAAACACATGAAGACTTGTGTAATAGTGTCATGCTACTCTACCCTTTACAAACATGCTCAAGGATCACCTGGGAGAGGGAATACAGGGGTGAGATGAAATCTCAGCAAGCAAACTGTTTAACAAATAAATTAAACTACGGATGATTAAACATCAAATTAATGACATTAATAATTAATTCTCAACATCCACGTTGTAGCCTCATTCAATATCCAAAATCACAATTACTACCAACAACAACCACAAGAAAAATACCCCATTCCACAAGTGACCTCACGAACCCATTCCTCTACTCACACCAACGACAATCACCAGATATTACCTCATGCCACAAGTGACTCTTACGAGCCCATTCCTCTACTCACACCAATGGTAACTACACGATATTACCTTATGCCACAAGTGACTTTCACGAGCCAATTCCTCTATTCACACCAACGGCAACCATAAGATATTACCTTATGCTACAAGTGACTCTCATGAGTCAATACCTTTTAAAACCTCATAATAAGGTTTATCCTCATGAAATACGTATGTATGCAAATGATCCACTGAACTCTTATCTGGTAACGTAAGAGTGTACATCGTACTACGGCAATGTACGATGATGTACCGATATGGTTGCGGCTAGGTGCGGCGACATAGCTTCAATGCAAATGACACACTACAACATGCATGATATGGCCACGATTGATTCATTAGGAAAATAACCACATGGACAACAATATATAAAATAAGACATATAGCGCAGTAGGGCATCTTTATTTAAAGGTGAATTAATTACCAAACATCAACAATTACGATGGAGGTAGCAAATTTAATAAGTTAAACTGTAGCAACTTACTTGCCTCTACCAAAGGGGCGAAGGGCTCAAGCACAGTCAGAAGCGAAGCCATCTGTTCACAAGTCAGCACTCAGCACAAAACCTCAATATAACATTCATAACTAAAAGGTAAAGCACCACTACACTTGAAACCCAACAACTCTCTCTCAAACTGCCGTTCCGACATTCAGCTTACTGCAGCAGCGTTGCCTGTCTTTTTTTATCTTCTTATCCACTAAACAGACCATAGAAACAAATAGCATTTTTGAAATCTATAGAACAAAAGCTACAATTTTCACGAGACATCACAATTTTATTCTGCTATTAAAAGGGTGTAATCTACAATGGAAAGCAGAGGACATAATCTGCCTCTAAGTTCTGACCAACGATCTTCTACAGACCACCACCGTCAGTACACTACTCTAAAAATTGTAAAATTTTACTAGAGGCTAAAATAAAAAGTAATCTACAACTTTTGTTATTTTGAGAAAATTCATAAAAATGATTAGTGCCTTTGAATCTGCCCACGAATAGAAATTGAATCCTGAAACCAACTCTGCTACACAGCAGATTTTCGACCTCTATTGCACCCTATCCACTTGTCTACAAATTATGAATAAAATACAAAAACTAGGTCTTGGAGTCCTCTACGACTCTAATATTCATGGGTTCTACATAAAAAATGTCTTCTATTTTTTATGTTTTAATTCTCACTTACTGGCCGAACCTGAATGATCAGACCGCACAACAGCAAGCAACACTCATAACTCCTAAACCGTTCATCGGAATGATGTGAATGATAACTCTACAGAAAGATAATGAAGTCCTATACAAATCTCTAGGAGGTGAAATCCTAGATTTTACATGAAAGGTCTCGTAATTTGTAGAAAATGGCAGACAACACAGATCAAACTATTAATCAAAATATAGCTCGATCAGGAAAACGCTAAGAACAAAAGGGGTAGGAAATTGTTGTTTACCCTTGGAGACCACAGAAAGAACCTTTGAACACCAGAACAAATCGCCCTACTCCTATTCTTCTCCTCCTTCCTCTTCCTCCTTCTCTTCCTCTTCTTCCTTCTCTTCCTCTTCTTCCTTCTTTTCCTCTTCTTCCTCTTATTCTTTCCAGCAGGGGGAGCAGCAGGGTGCAAGGGGGGAAAAGAGAGGGGCACAGGGGGAAGAGAGGGTGGCAGCCACAAGGGGAAAGGGTGGCCTAGGGTTTGGAGAAAAGGGGGGCGGTTGGCCTAAGGGGCCGACCTGGGCCCTAGGTGGGAGATGGGAGGTCTAGCCTCCCTCTCTAGACAGCCCCCCGACCCTCCTCTTTCTCTCTTTTTTAGACAAATCCGCAACCCACGCCCACCTTCATGATTCAACAGAAGATAAAGAAATCTTCGCGAATTCATTAAATACTTCTGGCAATGCCGAATTAATGTCTAGGGCATTACATTCTTCCTTCCTAAAAAGGATTTGTCCCCGAATCTAACACCTCATAACCATGAAATAGGAGTACGACAAAGGAGGTAGCAACAAAGATAAACAACAACTACAAGTACACACCAGTCTCGAAGAGCTCGGGGTACTTCTTCCGCATCTGATCCTCAAGTTCCCACGTCACCTCCTGCTCGGACCGATTCATCCAGAGGACCTTCACGTACCTAATGGTCCTCTTCCTCATGACCCACTCCAATGAGTCCAAGATATTCAACACTTCATGGTGAGATCCTGCTCCATAGTGACCACCTCTAGATCGATCTTGTGCTTGGGGTCCCGCAAATACTTAGCATAGGCACATGAAAGACATTGTGCACTCTACTCATCTAGCCTGGCAACTTTAGACCTCACGAACATGCTCAAGTTGAATTTCCTGTACCTTCTCTGTAGTTTACTAAACAAAGTCTGGGCCAAGCAAAGACCTCTCGCCCACAGCATCCGAAGAAAGAGGAGAAACACATCTCCGGCCATACAAAGCCTCAAAAGGAGCTATGTTGATACTCGCCTGATAACTATTGTTATAAGCAAACTTTGCCAATGCTAGATGGTCCTCCTAACTGCCCTTCCAGGATAGAACACAAGCACAAAGCATATCCTCTAGAGTCTGAATGGTCCACTTTGACTGACCATCATCTGAGGGTGAAAAGCGATGCTAAGAGAAACTGTCATGCCCAATGCAGCCTAAAGACATTGATAAAAATTGGAGATGAACTTGGTGTCCCTGTCAGAAACAATGGACTTGGGCACACCATGCAATCTCACCACCTCTCTGATATACAACGGAGCTAAATCTTGAGCTGTGTTGGTCGTCTTCATCAAAATGAAATGTGTGGACTTGGTAAGCCTATCCATAACAACCCAAATAGCATCCTGATCACGAGGTGAGCACGACAAACCAACCATGAAGTCCATAGTGATATGCTCCCACTTCCACTCAAGAATCTCCAAAGGTTACAACAAATAAGCAGACCGCTTATGCTCCACCTTCACCTGCTGACATACGACACAAGATGCAACATATTTAGCAATGTCCACCGTCATCTGTTTCCACCAGAAGACCTATTTCAAGTCATGATACATCTTGATCTCACCCGGATGTACAGAATACGGAGTCCGGTGAGCCTCATGAAGGATATCTGACTTCACCTCTGATTTCTGTGGTACATAGATTTGGACTCTGAAACGAACTGTACCACTCTCATCCACGCTAAAGTCTCAAGAATGACCCTCTAAGATCCTCTACCGTACCTCCGAAAGAAGCCGATCGTGCTGCTGAGCCTCACGAACATGCTCAAGTATGGCAGACTGGATAATCATCTGCATCTCTACCTGAGCAACCCCAGCAAAATAAAAGGGATACTCATCCACTCAAACTCTGAGATCAAAGACATCACCATCTGAAGAACTCCTGTCCTACTCAAAGTATTAGCCACCATATTAGCCTTACCAGGATGATACTGGATTGTCAAATCATAATCTTTGATCAACTCCAACCACCTCCATTGCCTCAATCAGCTCTCGCTGAGTGAAGATGTACTTAAGTCTCTTATGATAAGTAAAGATATCACACGACTCCCTATACAGATAATGCCTCCATGACTTCAAAGTAAAGACAACTGCTGCCAACTCGAGATCATGAGTAGGATAGTTCTGCTCATGAGTCTTCAACTATTTGGAAGCATAAGCAATAACTCGGCCCTCTTGCATCATCACACAAGTAATAACTCGGCCCACCTAGACCAATTACAAGAGTACGTGCCAAGAAACTACAAGATTAGGTGAACTTGCATCTTATTGAGCATATCATTAATGTTAACAAGAATTTTATACTACCTAAATCTTGTAATTTACTTGTGCTTAGGTATTTGGATCAATATGATGCACAAGAGGAAGGAGAAGAATAGCTATGACATTATTGTGAGTTAATGCCAAAAGGGAGGCCATCGGTAGAGGATTCCAAGTCTCGCTCAAAGATAAGGCACGTTCAAACCAGTCCAAATGACTTTAGTGATGTTCAGACCGTCCGATCAGTTTTGGACTGCTCGGCCACTTTGGTAACGTTCAAACCAGTCCGAACGACTTCGGTGACGTCCAGACCGTCCGATCACCCTCGGATGCACTCGAACCACCCAATCAGACTCGGTGACATTCAGACCAGTCCGATTGGCCTCAATAACATTCAGACCATCAAAGATTATGAGTACTCAGCGTACTCGAAGATCAAAGAAGATACCAGAGAAGACTCGAGCACTAGGGAGGCTTACGAGTACCATAGCAATGGAGGTTGAAGTCTTTGAGTACGATCAAGTGGTCATAACCATCAAGTTCTGTAGCACTCGAGAAGTTACTATAGCACTTGAGAAGTAATTATAGCACTCGAGAAGTTACTGTAGCAAATGAAGTTTTACGACTACAACGCGTGGTCGTAGCCATTGCGTGGTCATAGACAACATGTGGTAGTAGCCAGCGCGTGGTTGTAATCAACATCTGGTATCAAAACAATGTGATAATTGTAAATTTTAATTTCCATTTTGTGTGATTTCAAGTCTAATACGATATAGAGTTGAGTTGTACTTGAGTAGGGGTCTTGTGGACTTTCTCAAGGGCTATATAAGCCTTGTAATATGTAACCTTTGAGGCAGATCACAGAAAACCAATCTATTATGTTTAGAGAGCTATATACTTCTTTTTCCTAGGGTTTCACATATGATTGCTACTTAGAGGGGAATTGGGCATTCTCAACCTCGTTATTCTTGTGATACCTTGTGATTTGCAGGAGTGGTGCACATTTACTTGTGTGGTTAGGTAGACGAGAGCGTGTGCTTGGGTGAATTCTTTTGTCGTAGGTTGCTGTTCTAACAGTGGTTGTCGCCATCGGTTCGTCAGGTTGCATGGATCCAACTTATCATCATTGATATTACATCGTGAAGATCGGGCATCCCCCATATCATCTTGGAATCATAGCACGGTTGACACGGTAGGATCAACTTACCCGTAGTTCGATTTAATTTTTTATCCTATACACAAAAACAAAAAAAATCTAAACCCTAGCTTGTGCATATGTTATTTTTGTGAGTTTTGTTAAGTTTCCATCCATTAGAATTTTGTTTAGGTGCTGATTATCGTGTTCCTTTGCGTCGCTTAATCGTTATGTCATTTCCTTTGTGTCATCTGAATCATGTTTTCAAAATTTTGTTTTGCTCGGCTAGAAACTTTCCTTCGCATCTAGCTCCACATGCAGGAGTTGGATAGGGAACCTGCTATACAAAAACTTGCATCCACATTGGTAACTCTAGCAGCCGGACCCATTGCTTACTTGAGATCCTTGCTTAAATCCTTTGATACTTGAGACTAGCTGTTGAATATTGCAACTAGGGCTATTCATTAAATTAATTTTTACACTTGCTGATTATTTTGGACTTGTACAACAAGAGGGGAAGCTAAACTTAGTTTGGCTAAAAGAGAAAAAGAAAGAAAGAAAGCAAAGAAGGCAGCCGATATAAAAAAAGAGCCTCAATGGAAAAAGTAAGAAAAGAAAAGAGAGCTTTTGGCCGAATTGGGGTTATCCAATTCATGTTCATAATTTTTAGATTGTGTATTTTATTTCTTGAGCAATCTTGTGCTCTTATATTTCATATTATTGCAATTGTCTAGCGTCTTTCCTAGTACTTGGTGCAAAATGAGCTATTTAATCATCAAGTTCAGATCACATCTATTTAGCTTATTCCTTTATTTGCATTGAGTCATATTGGTCTTTGCGTGTGCTTTCATATACTTCACTTAAAACTATTGGATCAACACTTAGACAAAGTATTCTACCTTAGATTATTACTTAACTTTATAATATCTAGAATTTCAGATTGCATAGGTAAATATTTTTCCATCCAAGCTCCACAAATAAGCCATTGTTTAACAGTGTTTATGCAATTGAATTCACTTAATCTATCACTTTGTGTCGTCTACCGTCACCAAAGTGCGTGCAGCTCTTCAATTCTATCAAAGACGCATAAGAACTTTGGTTGGTAAGAGAAGGTAAGGTTGAGTGAATTTCACAAATAAAACTTCCCACATCCACATACATAGTTTTTCTTGTTATTTGCACTAACGATGGCAGGAAAAGAAGGAGAACAAGCATATGTTACACCAATTGACCTTGAGAAGCTCGCAAATAATTTTAACATTTAGTTGAATGACAACATGAGTGTCTTGAGGAGGAAGATACTAGAGAAGCTTCGCAAAGAGGGGGGCTCAGTTGGCATCCATGAAGGAGGTGTTGAGCTTTATGAGACCAATGAGGAGAGGGCTGCACGGTTCGTAAGAGAAGCTCAAGCAAATCGAGCCACTACCAACGCGGTTCGACCACCCCTTCCCGAGCATGAGGGAGGTGTTTTCAGTGCTAACCATGGCCAAGGGAGAGGCCGTAGCCGTGGACACGATGGTGCCACCCACATTGATGACTTCGACGAAGACTTTTGGCTGCATCACAATGACAATTATCAACGTCACGGCCATTGTCATGATGACCCACATGTGGAGGAGAAATTTGGGAAACTCAAATTCACTATTCCCAAATTTGAAGATGCTTCCGAGCCAGATGCATATCTCACATGGGAGCTCAAGGTAGATAAGATTTTCTAGATGCACAATTATTCGGAGGAGAAGAAACTATACATGGTGTCACTTGAGTTTGATGGATATGCGTTGATCTAGTAGGAGCAAGTGTTGAAATAAAGAGAAGAAAATAGGGAATCTCCAATTGCATCATGGGCTGAAATGAAGCGAGGGCTGAGAGCACGTTTTGTTCCTAACACTTACAAATGTGATCTTTTTGATAAACTGCAGAACTTGAGATAGGGAGGTCATTCGGTGGAGGAATACTACAAGGATATGGAGCAAGCTATAATTAGGGCACATGTGCACTGTTTGGCCTAAATAAAAATATTAAACGCACAGTGCAATATTAGCCCTACAACACTGTTGTTGTTTGGTGCATTGAGTGACAAAGGCGAAGAAATAGTTACTAGAATATGTAAAACCAGCACCAAGGATAACATCTTTCAACTTGAAAGCTCCATCATCATCCTCTAATGCCACCAAAGTGTGATTCAATTTGGAACGAGGTACATTTTCAACTAGCACTAAATCAAATGCTAATGCTCATTCTTCCTCAATTGCAAAATCAGCACCTACATCAAGTGAGAAGAAGGCTACTCCATCCGCTACATCCTCAATTGGTGCTGCAGCAAAGAGTAGAGAAATTCATGCTTCAAGTGTTTGGGGCGTGGTCACATTTCTAGGAAGTGTCCCAATAACCGAGTTATGCTTGTGACAGAAGATGGAGAGTATGAATCCGCAAGTGAAGATGAGGTTGGGCTTAGTCATGAAAAGAAGAGATATGAGGATGCATCTGATAATGATACAGAGGTTGATGCGTTGAATTATGAAATGGGCAAGGCACTAGTAATCACTAAAAATTTGAGCATGCTTGCACAAGAAGGAGATGCACATCCACAGCGTTTCAACTTGTTTTAAACTTAAGCCAAGGTAAACAATAAGGTAATCAAACTTATCATCGATGGTGGTAGTTATCATAATTTGGCTAGTGTTTAATTATGTGAGAAGCTTGGTTTAAAGATGCTGAAACATCCACGTCCATATCATGTGCAATGGTTTAGCGAATGTGGGGATGTGAAGATTTAGTTTGTGGTGCATGTTATTTTCAAGATTGGTGATTATGAGGACATCGTTGAGTGTGATGTAATGCCTATGATAGTGTGTTATTTGCTGCTGGGAAGGCCATAGTAGTATGATAGAAGTGTGTAACATGATGACCGTTCCAATAGATATGCTTTTTTATGGAAGTGGAAGACAAAGGAGCTTAATACAATGACTCCTAGTTATATACATGCTGAATTTCAGTGAAAGAAGCTTGCTGAAAATATGATTAAAAAGGAAGAAAATAGAGACTTCCAAACATCTATGAGTGAGAGGCACAAGCTAAATATGAGAGAAAAAAAGTAAGAATGGCGGAGAGTTGGTTATGTTAGCCACAAAATCAGATTTGAGGGATGTGAGTAATGACCTATCAAAGATGCACTTTGTGCTTATGTACAAAGATACAACTATTTTGCTTTCAGCTAACAACTTAATTAACCTCTCTTCCTAGTGGCATTTTCTCTCTTTTGCAAGTATTTGATGACGTGTTTCCAGAGGAGATACCAGCGGGACTTCCACCATTGCGTGGAGTAGAGCATCAAATTGATCTAGTTCCTAGCACATCACTTCCAAACTGTCCACCATATCATACCAATCCGGAGGAAACAAAAGAAATTCAGCGCCAAGTGCAGGAGCTACTTGAGAAAGGGTATGTATGCGAAAGTCTTAGTCCTTATGTTGTTTCTATAATTATTATTCCTAAGAAAGATGGTACATGGAGAATGTATGTTGATTGTCAAGCCATTAACAATATTACTGATAGATATCGTCATCCTATTCTTAGGTTGGATGATATGCTAGATGAACTTAGTGGTGCTAATATATTCACTAAAATTGATTTGAGAAATGGATACTATCATATTAGGATGCAACTTGGTGATGAATGGAAGACTGCTTTTAAAATAAAATTTGGATTGTATGAGTTGTTAGGAATGCCTTTTGAATTAACTAATGCACCTAGTGCATTCATGCGATTGATGAATCATGTTTTAAGAGCATTCATGGTCAAATTTGTTGTGGTATACTTTGATAACATATTGATCTATAGTAAAATAATGGATGAACATATTGATCATATTAGACAAGTGCTTAGAAGTGAGAAATTATATGCTATCTTGATATATGCACTTTTTGTACTGATAAAGTTGTGTTCTTAGGCTATGTTATTTCTGGAGAAGGCATTGAGGTAGATGAATCTAAAACTGAAGCAATTAAGAATTGGCCTACACCTGTGAATGTTAGTCAAATCAGAAACTTTCATGGTCTTGCTAGTTTTTATCATCATTTTGTTAAGGATTTCAGCACCATTGCCGCCCATTAAATGAATTGACTAAAAAGGGTGTTGTATTTGAATGGGGTGCATTACAAGACAAAGCTTTTTAAGAACTAAAGAAATGACTAATTGAAGTACCATTGCTTGCTTTACCTGATTTCGCTAAGACTTTTGAAATTGAATGTGATGCTAGTGGAGTAGGTATTGGTGGTATTTTAATGCAAGAATGAAAACTAGTAGCATACTTTAGTGAGAAATTAGGAGGTGCTCAATTGAACTATCCTGTGTATGATAAAGAATTGTATGCTTAGGTGCGTGTGCTTGAAACTTGGCAACATTATCTTTGGCCTAAAGAATTTATTATTTACTCAGATCATGAAGCTTTGAAATATTTGAAAAGCCAAGCTAAATTGAACTATAGACATGCTAAGTGGGTAGAATTCATTGAAACTTTTCCATATGTTGTTAAGTACAAAAAAGAAAAGAGAATATGGTACCTGATGCTTTATCTAGAAAGAATGTGCTTTTAACTCAATTGGAAGTTAAAGTACCCAGATTAGAGAGCTTGAAAGATTTATATACTTCCGACCATGAATTTTAGAACCATATTCTAAATGTAAAGATGAGAGAGGATGAGACAAGTTCCATGTTTATGATGTGTTCTTATTTCGTGCTAACAAATTATGTGTTCCCAATTCGTCCATGCATTTACTTTTATTGCAGGAATCTCATGCAAGTGAATTGGTGGGACACCTTGGGAGAGAAAAGACTTTCATAATGTTCAGCGATCACTTTTATTGGCCTAAAATAAGGCATGATGTTGAAAAGTTTGTACAGTGATATGTGACATGCCACAAAGCAAAATCTAAACTTAATTTACATGGTTTATATACTCCACTTCCTGCTCCTAGTGCACCTTGGGAGCATATTAGTATGAACTTTGTTTTAGGATTGCCTAGGACTAAGAAGGGGAGGGATTCAGTTTTTGTAGTTGTGGATAGGTTCTCTAAAATGACACATTTTATTCCCTATTATAAAAGTGACAATGCATCACATGTAGATGACTTGTTTTTCTGGGAAATTGTAAGATTGGCGACATGCCAAGGGCAATTGTTTCTGACCATGATGTCAAATTCATAAGCTATTTTTGGAAGACTTTGTGGGCCAAGCTCGAGACAAAGTTGTTTTTCTCAACAACTTGTCATCCACAAACAGTTGGACAAATAGAGGTGGTGAATAGAACACTTTCTATGCTGCTGCGAACTATGATCAAGAAGAATCTCAAAGAGTGGGAAGATTGCTTACCGCATGTGGAGTTTGCATACAACAGGGTGGTATATTTTACCACTTATTGTGCCCGTTCGAGGTGGTGTATGGTTTTAAACCAATCATGCCACTTGATTTGCTGCCACTTCCACTACATGAACATGCTAATATGGAGGCGTCCAACATACTGAATATGTGAAGAACATTCATGTCAAGACTGAAGATGAAATTGAAAAGAAGGCACGTTGCTATGCTGAGAAGGCAAGCAAGTCAAGAAAGAAGATGTTATTTAAACCCGGTGATTTGGTTTGGGTACATCTATACAAAGAACACTTTTCGGACAAGCGTAAGTCCAAGTTGATACCTTGTGGAGGTGATCCATTCAAAGTGCTTGAGAAAATCAGTGATAATGAATATAAAATCGAGCTTCTAGGTGATTATTATGCTATGAGTTCTACATTCAATGTCACTTATTTATCACCATTCTTTGGACCGAAAGAATTAGAGCCGAGGACGACTCCTTTCCAAGAGGGGGAGGATGATGAGGGTATCCCTACGACACCTTCTTCTCATCCACCTAATGATCCAGATATGCATATCAAGTTGCCGCTTGGACCAATTACAAGAGCACGTGCCAAGAAACTACAAGATTAAGTGAACTTGCTTCTTAATGAGCATGTCATTAATGTTAACAAGAATTTTATACTACCTAAATCTTGTAATTTACTTGTGCTTAGGTATTTGTATCAATACGATGCTCAAGAGGAAGGAGAAGAAGAGCTACAGCATGACTGTCAGTTAACACCAAAAGGGAGGCCATCAAAAGAGGAGTCCAAGTCCCACTCAGAGATAAGGCACATTTGGACCAGTTCGAATAGCTTCAGTGATGTTTGGACTGTCCGATCAGTTTCAGACCGCTCAGCCACTTCAGTAACATTCGGACTAGTCCAAACGGCTTCGGTGACGTCTGGACCATTCGATTGCCTTCGGATACACTCAAACTGCCCAATTAGACTTGGTGATGTTTGGACCAGTCCGATTGGCCTCGATAACATTCGGAGGATCAAAGATTAATAGTACTCAGTGTACTTGAAGAGCAGAGAAGACGCAAATACTAGAGGAGACTCGAGCACTAGGGTGGCTTACGAGTACCATAGCAAAGGAGGTCGAAGTCTACAAGTACGATCAAGTGGTCGTAACCATCGAGTACTGTAGCACTCAAGAAGGTACTATAGCACTTGAGACGTTACTGTAGTGGACAAAGTTTTACGACTACTTTGGTGGTTGTAGCCATTTCGTGGTCATAGCCATTGCATGGTCATAGCCAACACGTGGTTGTAGCCATTAAGTGGTCATAGCTAGTTTGTGGTCATAATCAACATCTGGTATTAGAACAATGTGACAACTGTAAATTTTAATTTTCTTTTTGTGTGTGTTCGAGTCTAATACGATATAAGGTTGAGTTGTACCTGATTAGGGGTCTTGTGGACTTTCTCAAGGGCTATATAAGCCTTGTAATATGTAACCATTGAGGCAGACCATAGAAAACCAATATATTATTTTCAGAAAGCTATACGCTTGTTCTTTCTAGGGTTTGGCATTTGATTGCAACCTAGAGGAGAATTGGGAATTCTCAACCCCATTGTTCTTGTGATACCTTGTGATTTGCAGGAGTGGCAACATGTTTACTTGTGTGGTCGGGTAGATGGGATTACGAGCATGTGGTTAGGTGAATTATTTTGTCGTAGGTTGTTGTTCTAATAGTGGTTGGCACTATCAATTCGTTAGGTTGCACGAATCCAAGTTATCATCATTGATCCTACATCGTGAAGATTGGGCATCCCCTACATCAATAGTGGTATAACAGTATTCATTCTCATTTATGTAGATGCTATTATTGTTATAGGATCATCAAGCACTGTCATTTCAGAATTTCTTCAAGGTGAACTACACTATTTCTTGGGAATTGAGGTTAACAAGGTAAATGATGGGATTATTCTCACACAGTCCAAGTATGTGACAGATGTATTAGGCTGAGTTAGGATGCAGAACTGTAAGCCAGTCACAACTCCGATGAGTACTTATCTTAGCCCTAAAGATTCTACGAGGTATCGAAGTGTTGTTGGTGCCTTACAGTATCTTACATTGACTCATCCAGATATTTCATATTTAGTAAACAACCAACAACACAACATTGGTTGGCTCAAAAAGGAATACTAAGATATCTAAAAAATACTATCACATTTGGCTTGAGAATTGACAAGTCAATGTCAACCCTTGTAAGTGCTTTTTTGGATGCAAATTGGGCAGGGTGTCCTGATGATCGAAGGTCCATAGGAGGCTTTGCAATGTTCTTTGGTTCAAATCTTGTCTTATGGAGTGCACATAAATAAGCTACAGTGTCAAGGTTGAGCATTGAAGCTGAGTACAAGGCTTTAGCAAATGCAATCGCAAAAATTATATGGGCACAACCACTTTTGGGTGAGCTTAGAATCTATCAATCAAGAATAGCATGTTTTGGTGTGATAATCTTGGTGCTATGTATCTATCTGCAAATCATGTGTTCCATGCAAGAACCAAGTGTATAGAAGTGAAGTATCACTTTGTTCAAAAAAGGGTTGCGAGAAGGTGTTGGACATTCGATTTATACCTTCTAATGATCAAGTAGCAGATGGGTTCACAAAATCTCTACTGACGGATAAACTTAATGCATTTCATTGCAATATCTTGCACTATCTCTGATTTCCTTACATAGTTAGTTTGAGATATCTAACATCCTAAAAATTCAGATGTTCAAAAATGTGAAAATTTTAAAACTTTTTATTGCGTTCATTGGCATTCAAATTTTCTTTAGAAAGTTTAATTGGGTTTCTCCAAATTTGTACTTTGCAAATTAATGTAAGGAAATAATCCCCAAGTGCAAGTAATAATCCTGCTAATAAAGGCAGGGAAAATTTGAAATAATGAAATGTGTATTAAAAATAAAAAACTAAAAGTCAAATTTAATTCAATAAAACAAAACCTAAATTAGTGTAAAAATGGAAAGAAAGAAATTACGATCGAAAAGCTAATTCAAAAAGTGAATTCATAATATGGAAAATAGAAAATTATATACCAACTGCAAATTGAGCTTATGATCAAATTGCAATTTGAATTTGATAAATGAAAAACCAAAATTTAGTTTCACAACGAATTCTGAAAATCCTAATTTTGGGCACACCCATTTAGTCTTACCTTTAAACCCACAATCAATTTCCCTTCTTCCCTTCTTTTCTTCCCCTGTTCTCCCTATCTTTGGCTCGGCCGACACACCCCTGTGTTGTGTGCACCAGCTAGCCCCTGCACTTGCGCGCCATGCCTAGCCTTGTGCTGCACCTGCCTTGTGCTGTGCGCCCACAACCAGCCTATGCATGTGTCACACCAAACCTACCGCAATTCTTGACCCCAGGTCGTCTGCTACCTTTTAATAATTTTAGCCTAATCGGCCCATGAATAAGGGCATGTTCGGCAGTGAGGAAGCCGGCCGGTTTTTCGCAGCCGCTACAGTACCTAATTTTTAAACGGAGTATTTTCTCAAGACGGGGTCTACAAGTTAAACGTAGTACACGTTAAAAGCCCAACATCTGTACCAGCCAAAATCGCAAGTGAGTATCGATCTCTCCGTAATCTGTACCGTAAACAGCCAAAATTCAAAAATTTTAGCCAAAAGCCATAAGCCACAGCTAAAAAGAACAGGCCCTAAGTCCACTAATATATTTATGTTTTCGCATGATATGTACTTTGATGTTCAGTACTGTATCTGTGAGCACTATCTACTGATATAGAGAATAGTGAGGTGTAATCACAGAGGATTCTAAATTGTAAAATCTGGGTCTGACAAGATAGAAACAAACATTAGAGATAGTATTTGTATCAAATCCTGATTTGTTGTACTACCAGTTTGTATAGTTTATGATATTATTGGATGTACTATTCACGATCTGGTTTTTGTCTAGTAATATATATTCAGATCTTGCGGCCTAATTTTGGTAGTGCAAGTTCATCAAACAATCTCCTCTAGTGTTTTTTTAACATCCACCATTCAGTACACTGCTCCACCGAGGTGTCGAGCATGCATGCATTCATTTTTTTGGTGGCTAGTTTCTCCAGCCGCGTTGGCTAGCAATTTAGTTAAATCATATAAATAGTTCCAACAATCAATTCTTGTTGGAAAGGTCAAAGCTACCCAGAGTGATGAGTTTTTAATGAATTACTATGTAATTTTCATTTACTTAATCACTTTAGAGTTTCAAATGTAGTGTTGATTGTGTAATATATGTAGTTAAGGGGTTCTTGATGGGGTGGTGCAGCTGTAGGTGTACGACTTCACCCAACAATGTTTAAACCTGATGTCCACACTATAAGGTCACAGATTTGTCCCTAACCTTCGTAATTCTAGGCGTGTGCTTAGAGGCACACTCAAGTATGTGTGTGAGTAGAGATGGCAATGGGTACCCGATACCCGAATACCCGACGGGTTTTACTCGATAAAGAGACGGGTATGGAAAATTTTATGTACCCATGGGTATGTTATTGGGCGAAATCCTCTACCCGCCGGGTAGGCGGGTGCGGGTGTGGGTATATACTACCCATACCCGCCTACCCGCGGGTAATGAATACCCGCATTAGACAACTAGACATCCCACTCAAATGTTAATTTTATTATCTACTTGTTGTTGATTGTTTATTTGTTTGTCATATGTTGATATGGTCATGTCAAGTATGTTTATGTGATGTACTAATTTTGATCATTAGACGCTTTTGTGCTTGGCATGTATGATTAATGAATGTCTAAATTGATGATATTCTTATGTGTTGAACCGGGTATGCTTGCGGGTACGGGTTACCCGTCGGGTAGTAATACCCGCGCGGGTACAGGTATGGGTAAATTTTCCTACCCGCGTGCGGATACGGGTAACCCGACGGGTAAATTTACACCTAGCGGGTACGGGTATGGAATGGCAATACCCGATGGGTATTTACCCGTTGCCATCTCTATGTGTGAGTGGTGTGCGTGTGTGGTGGTGTGTGTGCGTTTGCATCTACGTTGTAATAAAAATGATATTAATCAATTTTTATTCTTTGTTTTATGTCTAAAATAGAATTCGAGAATTTTTTGAAAGGGTCAAGTTAGGCAAAATCTAAGGAGTATCGTTCAGCTAAGAATTAAAAGAGTTAAAGAGTCTGGTGCAATTTTGCTATCATAAAATGCAAAATAGCCTAGCAAAGGGTCCTATTTTCTTATCTCAATGTACCTAGCCAAAATTCACAATGTATGACCCTTTTATTGTCAAATTTCTTTCCTAGCCCGTTACCTAACTTACCATCATGCAAACTGGGCAAATCCTCCAAAGGCATAGCCAAAACTCTCTAAAGCTTAGCACCTAAGCCAACACCTCTCCCTCCTTATATATGGAGGCCACAAGAAATCCTAACTAGTGCATCAAGTTAGGTTTCAGCCACTTACATGGGCTAACCGGTTAATCCAATACCATACTGGGTTTTACACACACGTATGCTTCTCAATGTGGCTCACACATAGCTATGGATGGAAACGAATCGAATACGAATTGAATAGTCTCAAATATGAATACAAGTCCATATTTTTAAAATAATACGAATACAAATTCATATTTTTAAATGAATACAAATATGAATTCGAACATTCTCGAATACGAATACGAATCAAATGCCGTAACAAATACGAATTCGAATCAAATATGTACTTAATTCGGTTGAATGTGACCACTACTACAGATAGTGTTATCATAGACGGTTCAAAACCATCATCATAAATAGTTTCTGAATTGTCTGAGTTTATGTGTCAATGATAATAGGTGGTTATCATAGACGACTCTCACACTGTCTATGATAACTTACAACACAGATAGTTTTTCTCAAAAAACGTCTGTGATATTTGACTATCACAGACAGTTAATACAAAAACCATCTGTGATAGTCAAATATCACAGACGGTTCAGTGTTCCAAACCATATGTGATATCATACATATCACAGACGGCTCGTTGTTTGAAACCGTCTGGGATATATATATCATAGACGGTTTGGAATACCGAACCGTCTGTGATAGCTATTTCAACAGTGATGTTGATTGCTATTTTTTGGCTAGCGTCAGGATATGCTAGCCATGCCATCTGAAAATAAGCAAGATCACATATATTGCATAGGACGATCACTACGTAAATCTCACAGATGAATGAAACAATATAAGCAGATCACATATATAGCATGATAATCATTACACAGATATCACAAATGAATTAAATTGAATGAATTGTTTGATTAAGTACAATTGAGTGATTACAATTGAATCCATTTTTCAACATCTAATTACCATTACTAGGGTGGAACTCTCCAGTCTTATTTATAACCTCTGCTAGAAAGAATTGAGAGAGGTTTCCTCAAATTTTGATGAGTTTGTCAATATTAAATTGCACTTTCGTCAAAGTCGACCCACTGTTGCTTGGAGCAATTTTAAGTCATTAATTAGCATGTGTGTATATATATACATATATATAATCAAAAAATAATAATTATTGGAAGGTTGACAAACCTCTAGATCATTCGTCTTAGCGTCCATGATTTCCTTCATATGGCGGCAAATGTAGAATCCACATATGTTGCCCTGTAATTACTGGTGGCACTGCAAAAATAGAATTACATACATAGGTATTATCAATTCTAGAGGAATTACAATGAAGTGTGATATAAATTGTTGTTTGTTGTGTTGTAGCAGGTATCGGAAAATCACGTCCTGTATTGCAGTGTGTTGCTGGATTCCTTGTGTCTCCCTCCCTGGGCAACATAAGACCTAAATGACCTACGTGATTCCAAAAAAGTTAGCCTCAGCCATTGCAAATGAATGAAAGATTACAATAGAGTTATGTGTGGAGGAAATAAGTTTACCTATCAATTACTTGTTGCACACGAGTGAAGTCGTGGTTGCTCCTAAGTAGGGAATCAAGATATATTACCTTGCTCCACTTTGGTACAATCACAATCAGAATCTAGTGAGACCTAGTCATGTGTGTCACCATAGTGATTAATCCTAAGTTCATGTTGCGTATAAAGTACAAATGAAACTTGTGTGACAACCAGTGAAACACTTACCCTTGGTTGAAGGGTACCATGATATACTCTTTGTCACTATGAGCAATCAATCCGCTCGTTATGTAATTTGGATGAAGGATTCATTCTCGTTGATGGATTGCTTAGAAACTAAGTGTGGGTCGAGGAAACCCATCGGTTGTCGCCGTCGCCGGACTTGTTGCATCATGTATGTATACATAAGCAAAGAGTAATGACATTTATTGGTATGACGTAAATGTAGAACTTTATTGTACAGTACAGTTGTAGTGTCCAACATCGTAGAAGTGAGGCGTTGAGTTCATCGAGGTTGAATAGTAAGAATAAGTCTTTGAAGGTCACGACAAAGTAGCCCGAGTCGTGGAGGAAATGCGCCTCCGTGTATCTCACAGTGAATCCACTATGCTGGTTTTGCTTCATATTGGACCTTTGCATGTACCAGGTATGCAATGTATTGCAAAACCAGACCAAGCTGGGTAATTGTGACTCGGGGACCAACGACACTCCGAGAATGAACTTCCATTGCCTGGGAGATGCCTTAATATTCTTTAGTTGGGTCTTAGCACCTTTCTTATGATACATTTTTGACATCATCTCCACAGGAGCCGATGCAACAGGCTTCAGATATGGAGTTGGAGATGGATCTATGGGAGCCGATGTGACAGGTCCAGAGTGATGTCCCTCTTGGGCCACTGGATGAATGTGTGGATGACATCCCCTAATATCGTAATCTCTTCATTTGGGGGCTTCTCAAGAGGGACAGTCATAAGAACATCATTAATCATGTCCACCTAAACCTTCATGAAACTAGTCTCTAGTTGGGCACCGTGCACCAGTGTCCCTAACAGGCATGGATACACCATCCCCCGCCCAACGTTAATGGGAATGGAGCCAACAAGCCTGACTCTGAGGATGCAAGGTGTGGGCTCCTACATAACGACACACAATGAGCTAAGGCGTCCACTAGGTAGATCTTTCTATGTAGCATTCTAAAGAGGTATATTACCTAGATGTCATCAATAGGTGAGTGGGCATCGCTATGTTCAGTAATTAACGTGGATGCACAGCTACTCCAATGTTGAGGGGGACTGGGTACCACATTAACGGGGGGAGTTACGATTGGTTGCAGACTTGTCTCAGTTCTTCCCTCAATGAATCCATCTCTCCTCGAAGTGAGACAGTCTTCTCTTGAAGTGAGGCAGATAGCTGTTCCTCAAGTTGTGCACAAAGCTCCTATTTTATTTGTTCATTCGATAGGCCTTGGATCTCTTCTTACTCCTATATGTCTCGGAGTTATTTGGGAATCCATGTCTCCAAGATATGTAAACCCCTAGACCTCACGTGCGACCTGGGTGTTCCTTGTTTCCCAGGCCCTGTGATAGTATATCTCGCTCCCTGTATTCTTCAAAGGAGCCTTCGGAAGGTTTGGTAGTCAATGATTGCTGCAAGAGGAAATCATGTTATTTTTGAACCCATGAACTTCAAGAGGTATTAACAACTATGTAGTTTAACATGTCTTACCAGGCGTTGGGACACTTCCTCGTCTGCAGGGTTTTTGAAAGAGGAGACACCCAAAGACATGGTTGATGACCTCGCTCTTAACCAGTTTCAGGCATACTCGTTTGTGATCTCGGCAAATGGTAGGGAGGCCTCCCATTAGATTGCGACCTCGTCCTGCATCATCCACTACAGGATTTTACCCGTATACCCAGCGGTGCTGAGTCTATGAGGGTGAGTGTTTTGTGACTGGAGAGCCTTATGCACTACACTTTGTTGTTCAAATTCGGTCGCTGTCTTCATCTGCACAAAGGCCTCCCATGTTTCTGGCGACACGAAAGGATACCTCATGAAGGGCGTGAGATCCTTGGCCACGTACTACATGACAAGAGTGCACTTGAAATTCTTCCATGCTTTTCCTATCGTGAGGAGCGCCTACCGTTGCATGAGTCTCTGTACTTCAGTTGGGATCTCGAACGAATTTGTTATTTCCTCCCACAACTGATTTTTCTCATCCTTTACCAAATATTTCCAGCTTGCTATGGTGATGGGGACCCGTTGCCTTCCAATTTTTCCACAGGTAGTCCGAAATGCTATCGTTGCTTTCTTTGATTGTAGTGGGACCCCATCTGGGGAGACCACCGTGATGGTCATTCAGCCCTCTGGCCTTTTTGATACTCTTCGGCCACGCTTAGTTATCCCGATCTTAGGAGCATGAGACCCATGTGACAACGACGATGAGTGTGTAGACGTCATCTCTCTTATAAGAAAAAACTAACTACAGTGAGCTATGAGCTTAAACAAATTAAGTTCTATGAATTGAATTACACACCAGTGTCTCAAGTTCATTGAACCTGACACACTGGAGTGTGTAACTTGCTTCATGCCCTTTGAAGGTCTATGTGGCATATATTATTGCTACAAGGTCCCTTTGGAACAACAACAAGCCATTCTAAATAGATCTTGTAACTAACAAGTGAAGCACATATCATGAAATACTGAAGGTCATAAAACAAAGTTCTATGAATCAAATTACACACACCAGTGTCTCATGTTCATTGAACCTCACACAGTGGATTGTGTAACTTGCTTCATGCCCTTTGAATGTCTATGTGGCATATATTATTGCTACAATGTCCCTTTGGATCCGTAACATGCCATTTTAAATAGATCTTATAGCTAACAAGTAAAGCATATATCATAAAGTACTAAAGGTCATAAAACAAATTAGCCAATTACTGAAGATCACAAAACAAATTAGCCAACTATTGAGACAGACCATAAGATTGAAAATGACAGTAATAGTAACAATTTAGAGCTCAAGCTTGAATATCCAATTGTAGTATTAGATTTTGTAGCTAACAACTGAAGCATATATCATGAAGTCCTAAAGGTCATAAAACAAATTAGCCAACTACTGAAGATCACAAAACAAATTAGCCAACTATTGAGACAGAACACAAGATTAACAAATGACAGTAATAGTGAAAATTTAAAGCTCAGGTTTAAATATCCAATTGTAGTATTAGATCTTATAGCTAATAAGTGAAGCATATATCATGAAGTACTAAAGGCCATAAAATAAATTAGCCAACTACTGAAGATCGCAAAACAAATTAGCCAACTATTCAGATAGACCACAAGATTGACAAATGACAGTAATAGTAATAATTTGAGCTCAAGCTTGAATATTCGGTTTTAGTATTAGATCTTGTAGCTAACAAGTGAAGCATGTATCATGAAGTACTAAAGATCACAAAACAAATTAGCCAACTATTGAGATTAGATCTTGTAGCTAACAAGAGAAGCATATATCATGAAGTACTATATCATGAAGTATTAGACCAGTATCATCATTGAGCTAATATCCAAACCCACTGTGGGATTTGGGTTTCATACCGTAGGGAGGGAGAGGCGGCGTCATGAGGGAGATGCGGCCGATGTCGGGAGGGAGAGGCGGCGTCTTGAGGGAGAGGCGGCCAACGTCGGGAGGGAGAGGCGGTGGCATGAGGGAGAGGTGGCCGGTGTCAGGAGGGAGAGGTGGCCGGTGTCAGGAGGGAGGGGCGGACGGTGACGGGAGGGAGAGGCGGCGTCGGGCCCAAGTGAGCAGTCAGATCTAGCAAAACCTAGTAGGGGTAGCGGAGACAGTATGTGAGTGAGGATTCTACGAGCAGAACCTATCCTAGGGGATATTTATAGGGAAACTATCACAGATAGTTCTTTTATGGAACCGTAGTGGTAATACTATCACAGGCGGTTCTTTTATAGAACTATCTGTGATATTCAACATATCATAGATGATTCTATAATAGAACCGTCTGTGATAGTATTATCACAGGCGGTTTGTTTCGATAAACCGCCTGTGATAGTTTGCTCCATCTAGCTGCAAGAAATGCATTCTATCCATGCAATATGAAAAACGCAAGCATAATCATAAATATAACTATTTCTTAGTTACTGAATCAATTAAAATTACAATAGAATATAGTTCCATAATTACATGCGGAGTTTCCTAATTATGATTACATTGCAACAATTTCCAAATAGGTGCTGGCTGTGTGGGATCATTTATTACACTTGGCTATTTCCTTTTAAATAAATCTCTTCACGACGATCGACACGTATATAGCTTGCTTCATCACCTTATTCTTCCTCGAGCCTAATGCCGTCTTCGAATGGAGGCAACTCATCAAATTGATTGTACTCTTTCTCATCCACGACATTCTCAACTCCGACAATCATTCTTTTTCCATGAAGAACTACATTGTACTTCTTATTTGCCGGGTCAGTTACATAAAATACTTGAACAACTTGCCTCACAAATACAAATGGTTCGTCTTCGTATCCTACACATTCGAGGTCCACGGTAGTGACGCCGTACTTGTCAACCTTTACACCTCGTGAGAGTTGGACCCAACGGCACCGAAATAGAGGAATCTTGAAAATTACGTAGTCAAACTCCCAAATCTCCTCGACAAGCCTATACGAGCTTGGGCCAGTGGTATTGACGTGCGCATCAAAGGCATCTATGCGGATACCTGAGTTTTGTACTATGCTCTTTCTGTCCTCATTTGTTGTATAAAATGTGTAGCCATTAATATTGTATCCTTGCCATGTCACAATTGTAAATTTGGCCCTTTTGCCAACCATTGTAGTGTTTCACTTGACGACCTCCCAGTCAATCACACCTTCAACCATTCATTGAATAGATTGTTGTGTTGTCTCGTGATCCAAACATCTGACTGGCCTATATTCTCTTATCGTAGCATGTCCTTTTGCTCTTCAATATATGGGGTCACTTCAGTCATGTGTTGTAAAACCGTGAAATGGGCTTGAGAATATGTATCACAATCTAGAGTTATTATTTTCCTTCTGATAGTCCCGATATCCTTTAGCGTCCCCTCATGACGAGATAGAGGTACACCTATCGGTTCGACCTGAGCCATGTAGCCGATGCAGAATTCAATGACCTCTTCGGTTGTATAACCTTCAGTGATGCTACCCTCCAGTCGAGATCGATTGCGTACATAGGACTTGAGAATTCCCATGTACCTCTTGAATGGGTACACATGACGTAGAAACACAGGGCCGCATATCTTTATCTCTTTCACAAGGTGGACAATGAGATGGACCATGATATCAAAAAATGACGGAGGGAAATACATCTCTAGATGACATAGAGTCGTCAACACCTTGGTCTGCAGAGCATCTAGTCCATCGGGATCGATGACGTTCTAAGAAATTGTGTTAAAGAAATAACATAGCCTTATAATTGTCACTCAAACCTTGTTCAGAAAAATACTTCTAATTGCAACAGGTAGCATTTGTGTCATTAGCACATGACAGTCATGTGACTTCATGCCAATTAATTTCAAATGTTCCATGGAAACAAGTTTCTTCATGCTGGTGGAGTGACCAGATGAAACTTTCACACTATGCAAGCTAGTACAGTTGAGTTCTTTCGGACTTAGATAGAGTGTAGGAAGTTGGGGGAAGGTACATCTAGCCTTTGCCGGTCTCTATCAGTGCTAACTCGGTCGTGATGTTCATAGTGACCAAGTCACGCCTTGTGTTGACACTATCCTTTGTTTTATCAGAAATGTTCAGTAAGAGACCAATCAAACTGTCGCATACATTCTTCGCTATGTGCATGACATTAATGCAATTGCGAACTTCTAAGTGCTCCCAATAAAGCAAGTCCCAAAATATTGACCTATTCTTCCACATGTTCTTCCGATAGGTCTTCAATTTATGTCCCTTTCCAAGCACAACGTTGATATCTTTGACCATATCACAAACCTCTTTCCCGCTAAAAGGCCTTGGTACTGAGTTGTCCTTTTTTTCCGTCAAATTTTTTCTTTATGTTACGATATGGGTGATACTTTGGAAGGAACCTACAGTGATGCATGTACACAGTTTTGCACGAGTTGTTCAACCACACACTCTCGATATAATCTAAGCATTACGGATAGGCTTTGGCACCTGTTGTACTCAACCCAAACATGTTACCAAGGGGAAAATCATTAATGGTTCAGAACAACGTGATGCACAGAGTGAAGTTCTCTCGTTTGTCTACATCCCATACATGTACCCCTTCGTTCCACAGTATTGCAAGATGTTCCACCAATGGTGCTAGGTACATATTAATATCATTCCCAGGTTGCTTCGGCCCTTGAATAAGTAGTGGCATCAAAATATACTTTCGCTTCATACACAACCAAGGAGGAAGATTGTACATGCATAGAGTCACGGGCCAGGTACTATGTCGGCTACTCATGTTACCAAAATGATTCATTTCATCTATACTCAACCCAAACCTTATATTCCTTGGTTCCATATCAAAGTCTACAAACATCCTATAGATGTTCCTCCATTGAGTAGAATCAGCAATGTGTCTTATCATTTCGTCTTTCTTACGCTGCTCCGTGTGCCAACGCGCCAATCTTGCATCCTTGCGGTTTTCAAATAAAGCCTTCAAGCGGGGGAATTACAAGAAGATATCAGAACACCTTAGCAGGAGGTCCTTTCTTCACCTCGATGCCCTTTCCATCATCGGAATCATTTTTACGCTTGTATCAGAATGCTTTGCACACCGGACATACATGTAAGCTAGCATATTCTTTACGGTAGAGGAAACAATCATTCAGACATGCATGTTTCTTTCTACTTCCATTCCCAATGGACAAAGAATCTTCTTGGCTTGGTAGGTGGTTCTCGACAACACATTTCCCTTTGGAAGCATGTCCTCTAGGAGACCTAACAATGCCGTGAAATTCTTATCGGACTAACCATTGCTTGCCTTCAATTCCAGTAGTTTTAGAATGGATGACAACCTCATATATTGCGATTTGTAGCCTGTGAACAAAGGTTTCTCTGAGTCCTCCATCAAGCCCTCGAATTTACCGAATTTACCAAACTCTCTCTCACTATAGTTTCCTTCTGCATCATGTAGCATCTGATTTAGATTGTTATCCTGCAACCTATCCTCATCGAAAGCACAGTCCAAACCAGCATATCATTGTCTCCCTCAACGATGTCACAACTACCTTTTTGTGTAATCTTCTCTTCACCTTGACTGGTCCAACATTTGTACCCCTTTTTGAAGCCCCTTCGAATCAAATGAGCTTCGATCTGCGCTGAGTTGCTAAACATCTTTAGATTATTACAATCAATGCATGGACAGTAGATATATTGCATCCCCTTTTTTAACATATGCAGCTCAGCGGATTATCTTAGATGGTTCCAACCATAAACGATCTGTGATACAAACATTATCACAGATGGTTTGTATTAATAACCGTCTGTGATAATTCACAGATGGTTATTCATACAAACCGTCCGTGATGTCCGCAATATCACAGACGGTTTGTTATAAGAACCATCTGTGATGTCGACAATATCGAGACAGTTTTTTATACGAACAGTCTATGATGTCCGTAACTTTCACAGACGGTTATTAACACGAACCGTCTGTGATGTCTCAATTATCACAGACGGTTCATATTAATAACTGTCTGTGAAAGCATCTGTAATAGTTTAAGCACAAACGATTTTGTATGAACCGTCTGTGATGGTGTCATCCAGTATAGCCTCTTTTGTAGTAGTGGAATATCCTAAAACTTTTGTAACAAATCTCAGTAAAATGAATTAATGTAACATGATCAGTGTAGCACATAGAGTTGAAAATTATGTAAAGTAATTTTCACTTCTTACTTGTGAACCTTGGTTCATCAGAAACTTGCTTCCTGCAATCATCCCTAGGGAGGTTGCCAGGGATGGAAACGGATCGAATACGAATACGAATCGAATAGTCTCGAATATGAATACAAATATAAACATTCTTGAATATGAATATGAACATTCTCAAATATAGATACAACATTCTTGAATATGAATAGGAACATTCTCGAATACACATTTTGCTTACCACATTCGTGTTTTCTCAGATACGAGTATCGGATAAAATGGATTGTCCTTTACCGTTTCCCATCACTACACATAGCTCCAGTAGCCCGATATAACAATCCATCCACCAAGATGTGACCTAATCCATTAATTCACTGCCATAGTTTTTGCAAATCGCCTCTACACCTAGTATTGGACAATTTACATGATTGCCACCCATTGACCTTCATAATGCTTCTCCTCAAAGCGAACTCCAATATGAACTCCGTGATGCCTAATGATTTGTTGCCAAGCCTATACGTCTCCGGTCTCCTCCTATATCATCTTCACTCGAAATAACCCAAGTCCAATGGCGCATCACATGCTGCACTTGCCTCATCATGATTCTTATCTTTCTCCCATACTTCCCCACTTGAGATGTAGCTTTACCTAGATTTACGTGATCCTCCATGGCCTCGAGATCCTCCCCTAACCTCAGTCTTGCTGTTAACCACCAACAATCACCAAGCGCCCCACACATCAGAGAACAAGCAATCATCCCAAGCACAAGTGATATGGACTTGACTCTCATCAATAAAACCAATAAAAACATGCACCACTTAGCACTCCCACCAATATTTTCATCTCAACACACGACTCCCTATCATATGTGATAGACAAACATACAACAACACATTCTAACAAGAACCCTAATCTCCTTGGGAGCAAACTCAACCAAAAACCAAATCAACTCACTCATTTTAGCAAGAGCCAGTCAGACTACCAACTAACGGCTGGTCATATCTCTCTAGTCAACCATGGTGAAACCCTAGTAATAGGGGGCCGGTCAGACCGTGGCACCCTTGCCGATCTAACCACCCACCAATGGTCTAACCACTTTAGAGCACTAGAAAACACCCCTATCTGGAATTTCGGATAAAATATATCTAGTTTTAGCTCAGAACTCTATTTTGAGTGACACCTAGGGAAAAAATATCCTCAAACACACCTACACAAGTGTTTGATGCCATTTTCCAAAAGGCCATATAGCCGGTCTGACATCTCTATAGCCACAGGTTAGACCGCTATTACCAGGTTGGTCAAACTGCTGTTGCTAAGTTAGTTAGACCGGTTTAAACCTGACATTAACTCTGAAAACTGAAAAACTTCAAAACCAAACTCAAGCTTTAACAAGACTTGCAAATCAAAGTTAAATACTCATCATACACCAGGGAGTGACCTCCACATGGTTTTACAATCTCCCCCTTGATGAGTAATTTGACAAACACCCTAAAGGTAATAATTTGAGTTTGTTTTTGACAAAAGATGCTTACGAGTTGCAAAAGTCACACATAGTCAATTTTCAAGAGAAAAAAGAAGCATGAACATGTTAGCAAGAAATGGAAAAGGGCTTGGACAAGAAAATGCAAGTTTTTGACAAGAAGCTCCAAAACACTCCAATGACCTCTCAAGGCCAAAGTTTTGCTTATGGTACAAAGAAAAGAGAATTTTCTCCGCATGACCATTTTCATAGTAAGAGAAGAAGTTAAAAATAAAAATGCAATGCACAAGGGCTACCCCTTAAATTTGAAGCTCACTTTGCATTTTTATCACTCTCTAGCTCATTTTCTCAAAATGCTCTCTAATTCTCCTTATTTTCAATTTTAGCCTTCACATTCTCCCCCTTTTTTCTCATTTTCAAATTTTGCCTCTCTAATTCTACACCTTTTGGCAAAATAATCATCAAGGGCAGAGAAGATGCAAGTTCCCCCTCAAATGAGGGCACAAAAAGAGCATGTATGCATGAATACAATTGCAATGCCTACAAGAGCTTTGAAAATTATCCAAATTGAGATACAAACACAAGGATATCACTCGATGACATGGAATGGGCATACAAAGCTACCAACATCATGAATAGGCATGGATATGCAATCCCAAATAAGATAGCAAGTCAAGTGTACTACAATTTATGCAAGACTTCAAAAATGGCAAGTTTATCAAAAGTATCCTTATAGGAGTCATGCCATGTCAAAAAGACAAAATGAAGTCTAAAAGCTAAAGTTGAGACATTAGAAGTACTAGAAGTTCTAGAAAGCACCAATTATGTTCAAACACTTGATTAAAGCCAACTTTGACAAATATTTAGCATATTTAGGTCTTAGCTTATAAAAGCATGTCCTAGACTAGACGCCATCTACAACCGCCTCCTAAGCTTCAACCATTTCTTAATTTTAGTTTGATCAAATTACAAGATCACAAGCCTTAGTCGATTATCTCAAGCATGGAGTTTAAAAGAGTAGTCTTAGTCATACAAAACTCCTCTTAAGTTCATGCCAAGTGCAATGGCAAATAGTCTCATAAAAAAGAATTGTTGAGATCAAAAGTAAGCACATGTGATCAATTCATTAAGCTAGGCACTAGTTCATGTGCAAATGAATGATTCACTAAAAGAACTAGCAACGCTCTAACTAAAGCTCAACACATAAACCCATGACTTAACTTAGCATTTTAAACGTGGCAATAATCATAAAAGAATCACTAGAGATACAACTAGCCAAAGAGATCCATCTTTGAGAATTTAATTCAAGTTGACATTTGTTTTGGCTAGTTGTGGCAAGATTTCAAATATATATGCAAAGGCATAACAAGGCTAGCTAGGCAAGTATACCATGGCAATGAGCAACATCAATTCAAAATTACCTCACAAAAGAGTAATAATCAAAGCTCATACTACACAAATAGTATTCACAATGCATTGCTATGCAGAATGACACAAAAGTAGAAACCTGACTCCAAAAGAAATAAATGATACAACTACAGAAGATATCACTTGCAGAAGAGACAAACAGATAGGATCCCATTGAAACACAAACTTAAGAAAACCCAAGAAATAAAAGCAAGCTACCCTAGACCAAAAAAGGTTTAAAAAGAGAAAGAAAAACTCTAAAAAGATTACTTGCAAATACAACCTTAATTCCACATGGTCTCTAAGCCTATGAAACCTCAAGTTAAGGAGTGAATCTACACCAGTAGACATCCCATTACTAGACTCTAGCAAATGCAAAAGTGAGCTCAACCTAGACCAAAAAGAGGTAACAGGAAAGAGCAACTTAGAAGATCTAAAGAGAAAAGGAAAGGACTAATGAAAGACACAATCCTAACACATGATTAGAGCTAGCCTGAAAACCACTACCCTTGCAACCAAGAACCCCATATGAGATACAATGAAAAGCAGGAGTAAAGATCACATAATCATAAGCGGTAGTGAGGCACATGAGCATGCATAAGCATATCATAATGATTATGTAAAGAACAATACATGCTAGCAAATATATGATAAGGCTCAAGGTATCCATAATTCACACTAAGGTATAAAACCATGTAAGCATAAACATGACATTAGACAAATCATGGATAATGTATGCAAACATGGATAACAAATATGCATATTAATACCTAGAGCAGGACATCAATAAGAGCATGATAAAAGATATATCAAGCATAACACATGCTCACGAGAGCAAAAAAAAACTCATACATCCACAAATTACGAACATGAAGACAAAACATAGATATACAAGCAACATACTCCCAAATGCATAATAATAAGTACAAGAAGAGAAAATCTTATTAATATGATATAAGTGAGTGCATAGACAAGCACAACATGGCAAGAGTGAAAATCATGAATGTAAAAGCGTGAGGGTCAAAGGGAGTGAAGAACCATCTAGTGTCCTAACCATATGATGAGAAAGAAGATTAGAATCAACCATGCTCATGTTCTCCATCCTGGACCTCTGGTACCTACACATGAGAAAAACAAGGTGCCCAAGCCTTAGATCCCGAAGGGTTAGTGAGCAAATTCTTGGGAACCCAAACATTGGATACATAACCACTAGAAGCAATTGAACTAATTTGAGAGTTTGCATAATGCAAATGATGGTTCATGCAAAAATATCTAATAAAATGCTTGGAGGCACGCCACGAGTGGATAACTCAATGAGAAAAATAAGAGCCATCTCTAGAAAAGTAACAAAGGCCTTACTTGAAAGCACCACGATGAGAACCAACAAAAGCTCCAAAGGAACTCACAAATCCTCATCGTAGGTGTGCACCTCAATGAGGGAAAACGAGGTCCACCTCTTGGGAGAAGATGAAAATCATGCCTTAGGGCAGCTCGTGGACTAAAACCAAAACCTTAGAAAACGAGTCCACGACATTGTCCAACACCACTAGAAAATGTCCTCGAGCTAGACTCTTTATGTTCATGTCATGAAAAAGACTACAACACTTGGAGACTTAGAAGCATAGGCTCAATACATGTGTTTAGCACGCTGAAAGCAAAAGTCTACATGATGCCCATCCTTCTCACAAGATAAACAATGGTGTAAAGGTCTACTAGGAGACACGATCTGAGAGGACAAAACACCATTGACGCTCATAGGAGAAGTCCCTTGGGACAAGCTAGAAAAATCATCATTTCTACTCGCCCTTGTGTCGGTATTAGGCTCACACATACTATGAGATAAGCAATGCGTATCCCTAAAAGCTTGATGACACACTCGATGCACTTGCTTGACATGACGGAAGAAAGACTCAACCATGTGTCCATATTTCTTACAAAATGTGCAATAGTCTTCTCATTGGGAGATGTGGTACCATGTGCCGAAGAAACACCATTGTCTTTACAAATCCCATGGACAACACTGGAACCAACAAGAGTTGCACTTGCCAAGGAAGAACTACTCAAAGTAATGGCATAAGTGCCAACATCAAATAACTCACGCTCAACACAAGAAGAATCTAATTCCGATTACAAAGAAGCTAGAGAAATCTTCAAAACATCAATCTCGGAGTAGAGGCAAATACAAGAGTCATATGACTTGGCACTCATATCGTCATGCACTTTTTCCAAAGATTCAACTCTATTTCTCAAAGCAAGGCAAGAAATACAAGAATTCAATGATGCTTCCTTAGTGCTCATGCAATGCAAAGCATCAACATTATTTTGTAAACAAGCACAATTTTTCTCTAAGCATCATTAAACAAATTTTTATTCTCTAAGCACATGCTATAAGGGCTAGCTCTAATATCAATTATTTTAGCTCTATCCATCTCTAATTACTCAAGTGGAATTACTCAATTTTAACTTTTTTATTTTCTTCCTAAGGGCATTCAATTTGGAATTGTGAAGTAACAACCTCTTAATGAGTTTCTCCTTGCTCACATTGCTTAGCTCATGTAGGAGATCATCCTCAAAAAGCTTCTCATCTTCAAGATCATCCTTGACATGCTCCTCAATAGCAACTCCGCACATGCCATCTGGTGTCTTCTCCTCCTTGGGCTCACCAAGTATCTCCTCCTTGAACCTAGGACGCAAATAGGTAAAGTGGCCAAAAGTTCCACATAAGCCACAATTAATATGATTATCTCTAGCCAACCAATTCAAGAAAGACTCATGCCTCACAAGGTCATTGGCCAAAGAATCACAAGAAAAAGCACACAAAGACTTACAAGAAATCCTACTTGTTGCCATGTTCAAGATCAATAAAGATCTTAAAAGAGCAAACCTTGCTATATACCACTTGTAGGACCGATGGTGGAGATCAGAGGGGGTTTGAATGATCTTTGACCCTGTTTCAACATCTACAAAATCAACCCCCTTTGGCTTCTTCTCTCAATTAGCTATGAGAAGCTAATTAGATCAGATGCACAGTGAAAACAAGTACAAAATGGAATCCAACAAGTTAAAGGAAAAAAGAATCAACAAATGGGGCCAAAGCATCAACTAGCAAGTCTAACTATAGGCATCACACTGGTCTGACTGGCCCTAGGTGGTTTGACCACTCACCATTCCAGAACAAAAAGAAAACAACTCGTCACCAAGAACTCAAAAAGGTCTAAGTTCTAATCTACTCAACCAAATGGCTTAAAGCTTGAAACATAGCTACCTCAAGGTCATATGAACCTATTCCAACAATGGGTCAACAAGCTACTCAATAAAGTTTTGATCTTTGCACAAAATAAGGCAGGTTACATCAAAACCGGGTCAAACAAGAAGATGATGATTGGAAGGAGCTCATGTGAGGAATCAGGCCAAGATGACTAAAGATAGTTTCCCACACATTCGAGCATCCTCACTTAAAGCAAAAATCAAGCCAAGAGCCCTCAAGAGCAAAACCCCAAATCACCCTTTCTTTCACCAAAACCAGGCAAAATCAAGAACTTGCAAAGAACAAATAACTAGTTGGATAGGATCTAGTCTCGAAGAGATATCTTTATCACTTACACATCCTTGGCACAAAGCAAGATTAAGAGAGGATAAAGAAACACCAAAAACTATGCCAAATCAAGATTCCAATACTTAATCAAATGATACTTAGAGATGAATATTTATAGCCACTCATAAAGCCTGAGAATGATAAAAAAAACTCAAGCACAACAGCTAAAACTCGTCTCTCGAGAGTTCTCTCCAAGAACCCTAACCTCCCCCAAAGGCTTAGCCAAAACTCTTCAAAGCTTAGCACCTAAGCCAACACCTCTCCCTCGTTATATATGGATGCTCACAAGAAATCATAACCAGTACTTATAGTTGGGTTTCATCCACTTACGTGGGCTAACCAATTAACCCAACAACATATCGGGTTTCACACACACGTTTTTCAATGCAGGTCACACATAGCTCCAAGCCTGATATAATACTCCATCCTCTATGGCCTCAGGCTTCTCCCTTACCACCACATCAAAGAATAAGCAATTATCCCAAGCACAAGTGATATATACTTGACTCTCGTCAACAAAACCGATGCAAGCATGCACCACTTGACACTCCCGTCAATATTTCCATCTCAACACATGACCCTATCATATGTGACACACAACAATACCAGAACATGTTCTAATAAGAACCCAAAGCTCCTTAAGAGCAAACTCAACCGAAAAACAAATCAGCTCACTTATTTCAGCAAGAGGCAGTCTGACCGCCAACCAATGGTCAATCATACTGCTCTAGTCAACCCTGGTCAAACCCCAGTAACGGGGGACCCGGTTAGACCATGGCACCCTTGCTGGTTTGACCACCGGCGATCTGACCACTTAAGAGCACAAAAAAACATTCTCTAAAATTTCAGATAAACTCTATATAGTTTCAGCTCATAACTCCATTTTGGGTGACACCTAGTGTAAAGACATCCTCAAATACACCTACACAAATGTTTGATGACCATTTTCAAAAAGGCCATATGGTTGGTCAGACCGCTGTTGCCAGGCCGGTCAGACCACCATTGCTTGACAACAACTTTGAAAATTAGAAAACTTTGATAAGATCTCTAAATCAAAGTTAAATACTTATCGCACTGTAGGATGTGGCCTCCACATAATCTCACATGGACGCATACATCATCCTGAACTCCAAACACTCGCCAAACATGAGAATACTCCCTTAAATAGATTTCTTGTTAAATCTCTCTGGCCACTTCCCAAACATGTTTTCTATGTTGATTGGAGTAGAGCATGCACCCACTACTATAGAAAAGCTCATCACAACTGGTTCAAAAATGCAATCGCAGATGGTTTTTGAACTGTTTGTCCTTATGGGTCTATAATACCCTAAGTGTATTACAGACGGTTTCAAACCGTCTATGATGCAATTACCACAGACGATTCCAAAATAGAATTGTTTGTGATAAGTTCGACCGAACTCAAAAATAGGGCTCCTTTAGTTCATCAACATAATCTGATTACACTGTTTATGCTAATTGTGATATAAAACAGCACAATCAGAGAATGCAGATGAACCAAAGCAAGCCTATTTATGAGAACAAGATCATCCTAGCCATATCCATCCAAGCATCATATGCAATAACAAAGGTATCAACAAATAATTTTCACATGCATCATATCCACCCAAGCATCAAGGAAGAGAGGGGAGGGGATTGGATGGGGGTATGAACAAAGCACTAGTGCTGATGAAGGAGAGGAGGAGGCAACTTCACTGTTGTGTCACGATGGTGACACTGCAGAAGGCACTCTTACGACAAGAGTGCCTTGTGCAGTGAACTGTGGTGTCACAACCAAATGTGGAGGAGCTCGGGGGAGGTGGCCAGTGCTTCGATCGGTGGCTTAGGGGAGCTAGCAGGCGGATTGGTTTGGAGTGTGTTTGGGGGAGGCGCGTGGGGGAAGCATATATAAGCGCATTTGGATAGCGGATCCGAGAGGTCGTAATGCTTCAGTTTGAAAGTTTGAATAGAGAGGGCGGCAAAATCGGGTGGCAAAATATCACAGATGGTTTTTAATATATACCGTTTATGATTAGGTTATATCATAAACGGTTTTTAATATAAACCGTCTGTGATATTTCACAGATGGTTTAAATAAAAAACTGTCTGTGATATTTGGCAATATCACAGATGGTTCTTAGTAAGAACCGTCTATGATACTTCATATATGATTTTCACCATGAACCGTCTGTGATATTTCTCTTCACAAACGGTTTGTATTAAAACCGTCTGTGATTATACTTAATACTGACGGTTTTGGTTAACCGTCTGTGATGAGACGTCTAGTATAGCTTGTTTTGTAGTAGTGACTGGATATATATCCTCTTTATACAACAATTTTGCAAGGCATTAATTTAAGAACCTATTTAAGGAAGAAGGGTATTGCTCCACGAATTTGCAGAATTTAGTTCAACATAAGGATTTGGATTTAAATCCCTCTTTCGAAAACAGGTTGTGTAGGGTGTCTTCGGTTGGACCTTCACCGCCTTATGTTTGTACGGACTATGGTAACCAGTTTTTAAATGATGCTTTTTTCAAGGCGATGTCAACAAAAATATTATAGTAAAAAATATACTGAGTTCAGTTATACCGGTAAAAATTACATGAAACTATGTTTCTTTACGTACTATTTCTTACAAATAGTTAGAATTCATAAATTTAAGTCATAACCCACCGCCAAAAGAATTCCGTGGACTCATCGGTTTTCCTGAGTATATGCATGATTTAATTAATTTTGGAATCAATCGATCGAAGGCTATGTTGGATCTAGATGTGAGATGGGATGCGAGTTGAGTAGACTCTGCGCGCACCGCAGGATCTCCATCGGGCGGGCGCAATCATTGCCGCCCATCCACGCTCGCAATCATTCCGAAGCTGAAACTGGTATAAGAAGAAAGAAGAAAGCGGCCCAAGCGCGCGCATTCATGCAGCGAGTACAGGTTGATGGGCCCGCGCCGCGGGTGCACGTGTGGGGTGGCCGCACGTGGGGGTGGTGGGCCCGCCCTACCACCCGCGCGCGTCCAAGCCTCCCTCCCGTCCCATGCATCCATGGTTGTTACTTGCACGCTGCTATATAACGGACCCCTAGCTAGCTCAGAGCTTAAGAACAAGCCTCGGTTCTCCCTCCCCCTCTCTACTCGTCTTCCTCGGTTTTCTTTCTCCCCGGCCCTGTGCGTGTGTGCTTCTCAGTCTACCTCTTCCTCCATCTCTCTCTTGGTTGTTGCAGAGATAGAGAGGTCGATCAATTGAAGCTAGAGATGAAGAAGCAGAGGGGAGGAGGAGGGCTTAGCAAGGTGGTGAGGGAGCAGAGGGCGAGGCTCTACATCATCCGCCGATGCGTCGTCATGCTCCTCTGCTGGCACGACTGACTGGCTCATCGATCACTAGCTAACTAGCTCCATCTCCTCATCTTCACTTCAGTCTAGTAGTAGCTAGCATTTGCGAGCTCTAGATCAGTATCTGACTTCGAGTTTTTCTTTATTTCTCATTTATTCCTAGTTTGTTAGTAATTTGTATGTACATGCTAACCGATGCTTGATGTTAATTATAAAGTAGCTAGCTACACCTACATAGGCGCTACCTAGAGATTCCTTCTTTTCTTTTCTTTTTCCTTTTTTTTTTTGCTCTGCTTGCTTGGACTTACCTGTCGAGAGGAACCCCAGCGGGACCGCCCGTCGATCGATCTGTGTACATTAATTTGATGTTTCTTCTCTTTCTCGCAACAAATTATTATCATGTACTACTCATGTTGCTTTTATTTGGGCGTGCCATCATATCACATGTCATGTGTTCAGCGAATAGCTAATATTTATCTTCCCTCTTTGAACACAAGATTTGGAATCTCGATATATGCGCGACTATAATATCAATCCGGGCCAGGTTTTCGGTTTAATCTGCAACGCACAATCTCGTGGAAGTTACATATCCATTGTACTATACCTAGGTCGTATTTTGACGATAATAGAGATTTTGGGAGATAACAAGAGCATACCAGCTGGACACATGTGACAAGATCGTGAACAAAAAGCCTGGAGATTTTCAACCTTGGTGATGCAGTAGCTACCCTGGAGCTCTTACCGTCCTACGTCCGGTCCGTCAAGCAGTACATGATCGATGCTATAGCTCGCTAGCTCCCTAGCTTGATCGGTGAAAACAACTAACCACCTAACGAGCATGATCGATGATATGAACTAGCTAGTATATATGTTATCGATCAGTTGGTCTAACAAAAATGATTGATCACACGACTTGATTGGACATATATAATCTTCTCCTTTGATTACTCCCTCATTTTCTGTAGAGAGAGAGATGAGACAGTTCATAATTGAATTCGAATTGGTGTTTCAGAATAAATAATTTGTCTGCCGGCCGGTTTGAGCAAGAATGAATTCTCTTCGCACGGGTGGTCGATGCTCCATATATATATATATATATATATATATATATATATATATATATATATATATATATATATATATATATATATATATATATATATATATATATATATATATATATATATTAATCGATCGAACCATAATAAATGCTAAACACGTACTAATGGAGGAGTTATGGAGAGGCTACTACTAGCAGATGAAGTGTCATAATAAGAGCAGCAAGGACGGTCTAAATAATGACCAAATTAAAGCGTGCTCCACCTCGAAATGACTAGAGGAGTACTTCGTGTTGGACGACAAAATAAAATGCTGGAGTTAATTAATTAACCTTTCATGAATTATCATATGTTCAGGACAAGTGCCTAAAATCCCAATCAACTTTAAATTTCTTGTATATGTACTGTGTGAGAATTGAGATAATATCAGTAAATTGTCTCATCTGGGGTTCCAATCCACCCATATACTTTATGTTTTAACTTTTAAAGGTAGATATGTGCGCTCAAACAACTTCCTCTGCTCTACCTCGGCTGTGACACCCTTCAATTGCGCAGTTTGCGTGTCGATCGGAAGAACGAGGATGTGGGGTGGCAATAGCAAAGATTGGTGTAAAAAATGCCAATTGTGTATACATAGGGATTGAAAAACCCCAAAATTTCAACCCCAAAATTGTTTTGTTATTTTTGCTGTATTTTTGGGTGAATTTAGGAAACTTTCCCTTTTGGGAAAGTTCCCCTCGCCGCCGCTTTCCTTTTCTGGCCGGGCGCTTACTTCTTTCGCTGGCGCCCTTCCCGGTTTCCCGCCTCCTCTCTTCTCCCGGCGCCTCCCTCTCTCGCGCTTGTGCTGGCGCCGCTCCGACCCCGCTTTCTCCCTCGCCTAACGCCTCCCTCCGCTCCCCTCCTTCGTTGGCGCCGCCTCCCCTTCCGCCTCTCCCCACCCCTGGCGCCTCCCCGTTTCCTCTCTCGCAGGCTTCGCTCCTCTCCCCGCTTCCTCCCTCCTTCGCGCGCACCCTGCGCCCGCGCCCAGACCGCATGCGCCTCCCTCGGATCCTCCCTCCGCGCCCCGGTTTCGGACCGCCTCCGGCGCGCCCCGACGTCAGTCGGTCTGAAGCGGCAGAGCTTCCGCGCCACGCGTCGCCCCATTTCTGCTCTGGCCCCACCTGGCAGTCGCAGCGCCTCCCCCTTCCGCGCGCGGACGCACCCCCGCCCTGCTGCCGCTCATCTGCTCCCCTCTCCTGTCCCCTCGCCATTACTCCTGGGCAGAGGCCATCTCCATTTTCCTTCCGCGCCAAGGCGTCGCCCAGTCCTCCCTGTTGACTTCCGTGGCCATGCCCATCCCCCTCTCCCTCGGATTCCCTCTCTCCCGCCGAAGCTTAAAGCCCCAACCCCCCTGCTCCCTCGCGTTCCCTTACTTCCCAAGTTTCCCCACGGCCTTCATTTGCTTTTTGCCACTCCACAGAGTCTCCAGAAGCGGCCGATTGAAGTCTCTCCGCTCCAAGCGCCGTCGCGGCCCTCCCCTGCGCCGGCGACCTCCGTGAGCGGATCTCCTCTTCCATCCCTGCATTCTTCGATTCCTTGCTGCCTTAGCACCCTCAAGGCACCACGAAGTCATCCCCGAGCCCCACTCCCTGTTAGCATTTCCGGGGAGCTCCCTCACCGTGAGCCACCGCCGGCCGTAAGGCCCTCCCCGTGGCCAGCCACCACCGGAGCTCCCCGGCTTGAGCCAACCCCACCACCGTACTCCTTGTGCCCCGGAGATACTCAAATCGCCTCCCACCTCGCCGAAGGGTCGCCGGAGAGACCGGGAGACGCCGGGGAGGCCGCTAGCTTCTCTCCTGCCTCCGGCCTCCGGCCACCGCCACCCATGCTCCCGTGCCCCAAAGCCCCAAAATGGAACCCCCACACCTCAAGCTACCCATTGGTATCCTTCGTTGCCGTCGGGGACCATCGCCGTCGCCGGTGAGCGGAGGCGCTCACGTCTCTGCCTCTTGGCCGAGCCAACAGCCGGAGGTAGGAGACGACCTCCTCTCGGGGACGTGGCTGTATCCCCGCCGTCCTCCCCCTCTCTTGCCATCCAAAGCCAACCATCGGATGGCAGCCCTTCCCCGCCGTCCGATTTCCTTAGACACACCTCTTCCCAGCCGTCTGATCCCGCCCCTCCACTCACCCGCCTTCCTTATGTCACCACCGTCCGATCTTCCTCGCGCCGTATCCTGTCCACCCGCCTCCCCCACATCCCCTTCGTCCGCTGCCGCCGCGTGTCGCCCATCTGCCGACGCAAGGCGCGCGCGCGTGGGCTCCCGACCGCGCGCGAGTTGGGCCGCGGCCTCTCGGCTTGCTCCGCTACCGCGCGCGCGCATGCGCATTTGGGCCGCGGCCTCTCGGCTTGCTCCGCTCCCGCGCGCACATGCGCATTTGGGCCGCGCCGGCCGTTCCCCGGCCGACGCGCACTGTAGCTCGGGCCGGCCCGTTACTGTTTACACCGATTTTCCAGAGGTTTAATCATTTCTAAAATGCCAGAAAATCCAAATAAATCCTAGAAAATCACAGAAAATCCCAAAAATTCCGAAATTTCACCACATTGCTCCATTTGATGTCCTGGACCCATTTTTGGCCTCCTTGCTCCCAAATTCATCCCAGATAAATTCCTAAAATTCCCATTTGTAGATTTATGCATTTTGCTCCTTTTTAAATAGTTTATTTTTCCTCGCTTGAATAGTTTCAAGCCGGACTTATTTCTTTTATGTGTTTGCGCTAGTGTCGAAGATCCCAGAAGATCAAGTGCAGTCGCAGGATCTAGGAGTTTCTTCGTTCAAGCTAGCTGAGATCATCCGGATTGACGGTAAGTCCCAAATCCTTTGATCATGTTGCAACCCATGTTATTTAATTATGTTATTATGCTATTTGCATTGAGCTAGTTCTGAAATGTTAGTTCAAAAATAAAATAAAATGTTTAGAATGACACGTTATATAGTTAAACCTACCACCGACAAATGCCATGTTAAACTTGTAGCCATGCCTTGGTAACCCTAGAAATAATTATCTGTTAATCTAGATAACTGTAAGTTATTATTATCATCATGCAAAGTCTTACACTGATAAGGTCGTGGCTGCGGGCCAATAGAATTTGCAAACCCGACTCTAGGGTAGGGTGGTATGGGACACCGTGCCCTAGAGCGGAGAGTGCCGGCGTGCACAAGGTAGGGTAAGGGTTGGGGAAGAGCTGGCGAGTTAGTCTTCGCCCACCTCTTACCCTAGGATTGAAGTTAGGGTAAGGGTGTTGTGGGGCGCCGCGAGACGGCTTTCGCCCACCGCTTACCCTAGGTTGGGTCACGGGCCTGGCAAGGTTGCGGACCATGTGAGAATATAGAACTAGACCCTTACGCTGAGCAAATGACATAGTGATCGCTCAACCACAGGAGTTGACTTGTCAACACTGGTCTAGTAGCTGCTCAACTCAATTGAAACTCTACAGGTATTGTAAAGGCTTGGTATTGAGAAAGCGAGGTTATGTAGGCCGTACTGCTGGTGCCTAACAACGGTAGAGTTCACTCGAACCGGACGGGAGTTTATTGTGCCAGACCCGAGTGAATTCTACCGGGTAGAGCCTATATAAAGAGATAAGCAGTGAAACGACCTGGCTTTCTTAACTCTGTCATGAGGGTTAAGGAATCGTGTGGGTAAAGCTGAGCAAACTCTGCAGAGTCTAATAAATGGTATTCGAATACGTCGTGCTCCCGGTTAATTGAGCTGTGTCACTTGGGTGATTCCAGCAGCGAAGCTTAAGTAGTTTTGTAAATGTTTAACTTGTTTAGGTTGGTTAATTAACTCTTCATGAAAAACCCCTGAGATCTTAAGGAGTAGTTTTGGGTCCGTCTTATCAAAATGTTTGCAAATAAAACTGCATCCACTCAAGTTAATAAACCAAATATACTCCCTTCCTTTGTTAATCCGTGCATGTAGTAAGTTAGAGTCCCTTTGGGGCTGGCTGAGCCGGTTGTTTGGCTCACGGCTTGCTTAATCCACTCTTTAGAGGATCAAGACAAAGGTGAAGGTCTCCCCGTCGAGGACGCCTCTGAGGATCGCTTCTTCGTCGAGGATCCGTGGCTTTAGGTCTTGGCCGCGCTCAAGCGGATCTTGGAGTTTTTGAGATGTAAGTATGCTTTGGGCTTGCACGCCCCGCTGTTGAAAATGGATGTTAATCCATATGTAAAATATATGCTGGACTTTTGTTGTAAGCATGCAATGGTATACTCTTGCGCGACACTCCATAACTGTTCATGTGTGAATAGTTGCGGGGTGCCGTGTCCGTACGCGCCCCTGGGAATCGGGGGCGTTACAGGGATCCAGAAGCAGAATCTTGTAGGTACTAGGTAGAGTGAACGCTAAGCCTGGAAACACACCATCACCTTGGACCTTCATAGCTTTTTGGGCTTGGATGTGGGCCACTTGATCCGGCCCACTTAGGCCCGACAAGAACTCTCTCCCCACGCAGGAAGGTAATACATTGATGACTTGAATAGGGACTGAAATTTCCAGGTTTTTTATTTAAAAAATTGGCATATGTTGTGGTTATAGACCAAATAGTAGAGAAAGAAAGGCCTCCGAACTTTTATCCACGACGAGGGGTAAGAGTTCCGAGGTCCTTGGAAGTGGGGAGTGGTGCTAATATGGATGAATATGTTCGTAATTTTCTTTATCTTTTCTCTCTCCCCCTTTCCGACACAAGGGGGCATATTTGTACTGTTGCATAAAGAGTACAAGAGATTACAATGCAGCCCCTAAAATGATCCTGCAACTATATGGTCTTCACGGTCTTTCCACCCTTTCGCATGTAACACTACTACAGAAAAGGACATCACAGACGGTTCGAAAACGTCATCACAAATGGTTTTCTGAACCGTCTGAATTTATGGGTCAGTGATAATCTAAGGTTATCACAGACGGTTCGACAACCGTCTGTGATATTGATATATCACAGCCGGTTTTTATTTACAAACCGTCTGTGATATGTCACCTATCACAGACGGCTTGTAACTAAAAACCGTCTGTGATGTTCTTTTCTACCCCTAAATCTATTTCTGTTTATTGGCTAGCCTCAAGAAATGCTAGCCATGCCCTCTGAAACAAGCAGATAAACAAGTATATGTATACATACAATTCACATCTCAATACATTTGACAAACATAAAACATCCAATTCACATCACATTTCATTCACAGACATAAGGCATCCATTTCGCAAATGAATTAATTGAAATGAAATAAAATATCCATTAACAAATTCATAATTACAGAGTGATAAGAGCAATAAAAAAATCATTCTGTGCAGTGGAACTCTCCATCTGATCTTATGACTTTAATCCACAAAAACCAAACGAACTCTCCTCGAATTTTTTCAAAGTCCGGCTTTTCAATGCAGATGTAGAGATGGGCGCAGCCTGTCGATAGGAATATCAACGCGCGTACATATAAAACCTGACATATATGAAATAAATGTCGGAAGATTGACAAACCTTATAATTGGTGATCTTGGTGGAATCGAGTAGTCTCATATGGTGGCACACGTAGTATCCACACGTGTTGCCCGGCTGCTGCTGGTGGCACTGCAAAAAATAGAATATGTTAAATCAAGAGGCATTAATACTAAGTGTTGTATATGATTAATTAATGTGTAGCTAGCGAATACCCGAAAATTACGAGCATGTTTCAAGGGCTTGGCCCCTGTCGTCGAGCCACGTGTTTGTTGAACGTATGTGACGAACGACCTTCGTTATTCGAAAAAGTTAGATTAGTCATTCGGAAGGAAAGAAAGAGTATACTTACCTATCGAGTATTTGGGCGATAGCTGTGTACTTGGATTTGTTCTTACTTAGAGAATCAAGGTATATAGCCTTGTTCCATTTTGGTATAATTACAATTAAAATCCAATGGAAGTGCTCATTGTATGGCATAAGAACATATTCCTTATCGCGGTGAGCCAGCAGTGCTTTTGTAATATAGTTCTCGACGAAGGATGCATCCTCGTTGATGGTATCATGGCGACCAAGCGTGGGTCCAGGAAACCAATTGGTGATTTCGATGATCTAGCTTCGGTCAGCATGAATCTATATATATACACAGAAAAGCAATAAATTGTGACATATATCGGTATTACGTGAACAGAGACTGTGATTGTACAGACTTACAGCGTCCAGCATTGAACGAGTGAGGCGTCGAGAGCGTTGAGCGTGAAAAGATCAAATATATCGTCAAAGGTCACCGCGAAGACACATTCCTGAGCTTCGTGCAGGAAATGTTCCGGCTTGAATTTGACAGTGATACCTGAGCGCCGTTCTGCCACTGGCCTATTGGACTGTTCTATATACCAAGCATGGAATCTTTGGCAACCAAGTCCTAGGGTTAAAAGGTGCTCTTCCGGGAATATCATCGGCTCGCCTAGCATGAATTTGCGGGCCAATGGCAGGTACGGGATATCGTCATCATCCTTCGTCTTTGATTTGCCCTGGCCACTGCCTTGACTGTAGGTCGACTTTATGGTAGTCGACTGTAATGGTACATACGGTGCAAGTTGCTTTGGCGAGAATAGCACCCGTGGAGATAGCACCGGTTCAGGTAGCTCTGCTTCGCACTGCCCTTGTGGAGATGGCACCAGTGCATGTTGCTCTGGTTCGCACTGCCCTTCTGGTCCTGCCACCGGTGAAGAAGCCTCCAGGGAGATGTTGCTTTTGGGCCACTGGATGAATGTTCCAATGGCCTGCCCTAGAGTCACGATCTCGTCGTTGGGGGGCTTCGGTAGCGGGACGACCTCAAAATTGACATGCACACCATCCACATTAACTTTTGTGAAGCCTGGCGCTAAAGCTTAACCGTGCAGCATGGCCCCGATACCAGACGGATATACCTGGCCCCAAGCAGCGTGCAAGGGAACGGAGGCATATCTCACTTGGAGCCTGCACTTCGTAGGCTCCTACATAACGATACAGAATTAGCTAGTCGAATAGGCCTATCAATGGATCAAGCATTCGAGAGATAATAATTATTACCAGGATGTCGTCCACAGAAAATCTGGCATCGGTTTGCGTCGGATTGGACGCGCAACTACTCGGACGGTTGTGCGGGCTAGCTAGCACAGGAGCGGTGGCGGCGGCCTGCTGACTTTCTGTATGTTTCCACACCTCATCTCTAACTACATGAGCCAGCTCACCCATTAGCTCCTCTCTAAGAGATGCCTTGATCTCTTCTCGTAGCCATGCGTCACGCTCGGCTTTGTTTCTCTTCCTGCGTCGATACATGTCAGAGTCATCTTGGAAACCATGTTTCCAAGGAACGTAAAGGCCAAGGCCTCTCGTACGGCCCGGGTGCTCCTTGTTTCCCAGGGCCGCGGAGAGCATATCATTCTCCCTTGTTCTCTGGAATGATCCCAAGGTAGTTTCAAAACTCAGCTCTTCCTGCAAGAGCACGACATGTCATTTCACTTCGTACGAAGTTGTGGAGTAATTACAAGCTACGTAGTTCGATCGATATCTTACCAGGCGCTGGGACACTTACTGGTATGCAGGGTTTCGAAAGGAGACGTCCCCCGATGTCGTTGTGGATGACCTTGCTCTAATCCAATTTCGAGCGTGCTCATCCGGGATATTGGCAAAATGGTCGGGCGATGTCCTGCAGGGCTGCTTGGTCGTCCTCGCTCCTCCACTGCTGGATTTTACCCGCATACCCAGCTGTGCCAAGTCTGTGGGGGTGTGTGTTTTTTTGCCTAGAGGGCCTTGTGCGCCGCACTTGTACTTTTGAAATCTTCGGTCGTCATAGTCCTTGACAAGCTTGCTCTGGAAGTTTTTCCATGCTTTGCACGCCCCTAGCAAGGCTTGTCGTTGCACGGCGTCTTGGTGTTCTTCTGGGATCTCGAACGATGCCAAAATTTCTGTCAACAGCTCTCTTTTCCGAGTCGCAGGCACGTCCTTCCACGAATTGAATGTGATCTCAATTCGTTCTCGTGCAACGATTCCGATCATGCTCTTCCATGCGCTTACTGCTTTGCGAGGAAGGAGAGGGACCCCAGATACATCGACCTGTGTGATGGTAAATCGGCCCTCAGGCTTCTTCGATAGCCCTCTTCCTTGGCGTCCTGATTTTGAAGCGGACGCCTCCGGCGATGGTGTTGAAGAATGCGCGGATGACATTTTGCTCAATTTGTGGGTCTATTAGAATAAGATAAGAAAGTGTCATACCATAAGATAAGAAAGTGCAATATCTATCTATTTCGCTCAATATAGGTGATTACAATACATATATATGTGTATATACATACATACATATACATATATATACCTACATATATACATATACAAGCATCAATAATAGAATCAATAACATTCTAAACATGAATATGTATGACAATGTAAAAGGCATGTATCAATTAAGACTAGCAACAACTCAAGTTTTAATTGATTAATTTGTGCTCTCAAATTGTAGGGTTGCACAAGATTAATCTTGGTCGTCCCGCTACTAAATCATATACTCTTCCTTGATTGGTTATGCCAAATAATTAACTCGGTCTTTTGAGCTCTAGATACAAACTCTACAATCTCAATATTAAAGTATATTCAACATGCATGTATTCAGATTGCAGTATTCAAAAAAGCAAGACCAACCAAATTAACTTTGCTCAATAATTTATGTTTCAACTTAACAAAATTCCCAACAGATCAACATATGAATATGCTAATATCTAAAACAGCATGAACCGATTGAATGACAGCTATATCCCATAAGCAATCTATGTTTCCAAAGTCACGAGACAACAAGACTCACTCACAAGCATATATATCAAAGTCTAGAGACTGCCTTCCAGAGTCACAAGACAACAATGACAGCTATTAGAGCTCAATGACCGATTGAACCAATCTCAGTATATGATATTTGTTATCATCGAGCAACCAAATATCCCATAAGCAATCTATGTTTTCCAGTGCCAGGTAATGTAAAGAAGATTAACAAACTTGCACAGCCCACACAGATTGCATACAAAAATCACAGACTTACTCACAAGACCGGTGATATTCGAAATCACCAGAAGAACAGGGGCTAGGGGAGGCGACGGCGACGACGGGCTCAGGGAGGCGGCCGGCGAGGGCTCAGGGAGGCGACGGCTCAGGGAGGCGGCGGCGACGGCTCGGGGAGGCGACGGCGAGGGCTCCGGGAGGCGACGGCTTGGGGAGGCGGCGGCGACGACGGGCTCGCGGAGGCGGCCGGCGAGGCTCGAGGGAGGCGGCGGCGACGGCTCGAGGGAAGCGGCCGGGGAGGGCTCGAGGGAGGCGGCGACAAGGGCTCGGGGGAGGCAGATCGGGATTTAGATATAGAATAACTGCAGAATACACGGAAAACCCTAGCTAGAGGGTATATATATATAGGGGATTATTACAGATGTTTAGAACCGTCTGAGATAGTATGCTTATCACAGACGGTTCTAAGTGTAGAACCGTCTGTAATAAGCCTTTGCCCGACTGTAGTCATTCATGATCAACCGCCAACCAGCTGCATTCATGATCAACCACCTACCAGCTGCATTCATTTACACATTTTCTCAATCTCAAAATTGACTACATCACACATTTTTCTCAATCTGCATTCATATATACAACACCAACCACCAACACAATGTATTTCTTTACACATTTTCTCAATCTCAAAATTGACTACATCACACATTTTCACATATACATAAATGCAAATTCACAAATACATCACACTGCAGCATTGTTCTATACATAAATGCCAATTCACATATACATCATACACATACATTGTTATATACATAAATGACAATTGATATATACATCACACAAATGCATTGTTATATACATATATGCAAATGCCCACATATATGTCGCACATTCTCATTGTACTTGCTTATTTCCTTTAAAAATTAGCCCTTCATCATGATCAATGCGTACGTAACAAGTTTCATCACGTTGTTCGTCATCGACCCTTATGCCATTTCCAAAAGGAGGTAACTCGCCAAATTGATTGTATTCTTCCTCGTCCACTACATTCTCTACTCCGACAATTCTCCTTTTTCCATGAAGAACTACATGACGTTTCTTATTTGCCGGGTCGGTTACATAGAAAACTTGAACAACTTGATTGGCGAGTACGAATGATTCGTCTTTGTACCTGACATGTTGGAGGTCCACGGTAGTGACACCGTACTTATCAACCTTCACCTGTAGGAGATGCACCCAACGGCAGCGAAATAAGGGGATCTTGGAAACCACATAGTCGAGCTCCCAAATCTCTTCTATGAAGTCATAGTACGAGTTTCTCGACCCATCAATATTGAACGCATATATGCGGACACCACTGTTCTGGTTAGTGCTCTTAATATCCTGAGACTACGTATAGAATGTGTACCCATTTATGTCATATCCTTGCCATGTCACAACTGTAAATGTCGGCCCTTTTGCCAACCATGTCAGCGTCTCACTTGGCGAACTCCTAGTGATTTGCTCCTTCAACCATTGGTTGAACCGACTGTTGTGTTGCCTCATGATCCAAACATTCGGCCGCTCCGGATTCTGTTGCCGAAGCACATCTTGTGCTGGTCAACATAAGGTGCTACTTCAGTCATGTGTTGCAACACCGTGAAATGAGCTTGAGTATACGTGTCCATATCTGGAGTGATTGCTTTCCTTCCGATAGATCCGAGACCTTTCAGCCTCCCCTCATGACGAGATTGAGGCACACCTATCGGTTGAATTTGAGCCATATAATCGACACAAAACTCAATGACCTCTTCGCTTGCATAACCTTTGACGATGCTGCCCTCCGGCCGAGAACGATTCCGTACGTAGGACTTGAGAATTCCCATGAACCTCTCAAATGCGTACATGCTATGTAGGAATACGGGCCCACATATTTTTATCTCCCACACAACGTGAACAATGAGATGGACCATGATATTGAAAAACGAAGGAGGGAAATACATTTCAAGGTGACATAGAGTCATCACCACCTCATCCTGCAGAGTATCTAGTCCTTCGGGATCGATGACCTTCTGAGCAACTATGTTAAAGAAATAACATAGCCTCATGATTGTCTCTCAGACTTTGATCGGTAAAATATTTCTAATTGCAATACGGAGTATCTGTGTCATTAGCACATGACAATCATGAGACTTCATGCCATTTAACTTCAAATCTTACATCGAAACAAGTTTCTTCACGTTGCCGGAGTAACCAGACGGAACTTTGACACCATGCAAGCACTGGCACAGTTCTGTTTTCTCAGCCTTGGACAGAGTGTAACACGCAGGTGGAAGGTACGTTCGTCCATTATCAGTGCATGTCAGTGCTAACTCAGGCCTGATGTCCATATCAGCCAAGTCAAGCCGTTCGTTCACGCCGTCCTTTGTTTTATCACGAATATTCAGTAAGAGACCAATCAAGCTGTCGCATACATTGTTTTCTACGTGCATGACGTCGATGCAGTGTCGAACATCTAGGTACTCCCAATAAGATAAGTCCCAAAATATTGATCTCTTCTTCCAGGTGTTCTTCTTATGAGCCCTCAATTTACGTCCCTTTCCGAGGATAACATCTAAATCCTTAACCATATCATAAACCTCGTGTCCCCTTAAATGCCTTGGAGCTGAACCGTCTTCCTTCTCTCCATCAAATTGTTTCTTCATCTTGCGGTATGGGTGAGCCCTCCGAAGGAACCGGCGGTGACGCATGTAGACGGTTTTGCGTGAGTGTCTCAGCCACACACTCTCGGTACCATCTAAACAGTGAGTAAAAGCTTTGTCACCTTTTGTACTATGGCCCGATAGGTTACCAAGGTGTCTTAGCATTCCATCCTTCTTGCGCTCCTCCGAGTGCCAACGCCAGGGGCGGACCCACAGGGTATGCCGGGTGGGCCAACCTGTTCCTTCGGAGGGCTCACCCTGGGGTCCAGCCGGCAGCCGAAGCGCTCCTGCTGATGGTTTGCCTCATCGCCTGCCGCACGCGCCGCCTCAATCCAGCCGTATGCCTTCTAGTGATGGTGGGTTCGTGAGGCGAGGGGAAGAGAAGGAAAGAAAGAAAGCTCGGATCTTGGGAGACTTCCGCTGGTGGCACCAAGATGCAGAACAACGATTGGCGCAAGGAGGTTCGAGCTCGGCCCCTCAGCTTTCTTGGATTCTTCGATCTTTTTAGTTCAGATGGGATTAAGATAGGGAAATGGCTGGAAATGATGGCAATAGACTAAAAGAGGTCCAAATTTGGTGAAAGATTAATTTAGGCGACTAAAAATTGGCGAGATGTTGCGACATATGGGGTTTTTTTTCAATAGTTTGGTTTAATGTTTGAAGAACATGGAAGAGGCGTGAGAGACATGCACTTTTGCCATCCTATAGCAAACTATTGCAACTTGCACACCTAACCTGGATCCTGCTGTTATTTTCTTAGAAAGAAAGAAAATGAATCCCACATAGGTGGTCAGCTTCAAAATTAAAGAAAGAAGATGAGTCCCACAGAGGTGGTCAACTTCAAAATTAAGCTAATTTGGATGTTAATTTTGATATTTTCCTTCCAAGTTTCGAAACAAATATTTTCTGAACCCACAGACGATAACCCACAGACAAATATTTTCTTTCTACTCTCAGTTATAGGTAGGAGGAAAAAGGCCTTTTTGTAAAGCAAAACGGTTCTGTTATTTGTTACAGTGATCATAATTTTAAGTTCTAATCAAACAATTTGAAAGGTACACGGAGTAGAAGATTTGCAATTAAAAAATAGTAGATACATATTTATCCGCTGCAATCTACATCTGTGCTGTCCTGTACTAATATGTATGTCCATTCTGCTGGGAAGCTTCCTCCCACAATATTGGGACAACAAATCTTTACTCTTTGTTATAATTTTATTTCTGATTAATTTGTCGGTTCTGTAGTTTTTAATATCACTACTACAGAAAGCCTCATAGTAGACGCCTCATCACAGACGGTTTTGTGAAACCGTCTGTGATGAACACTATTACAGACGGTTGTAATTAGGAGGCCGTCTGTGGTATTTGTGGCGGGAAAATGGATTATCACAGGCGGTTATTACCGAAGTATCACAGACGGTCTGTATTAAAAACCGTCTGTGATAATCCCAGATTATCACAGACGGTTTTTAAATAAAAACCGTCTGTGATAACCTTGTTATCACAGACGGTTTTTAATAGAAAACCGTCTGTGATAATTCACAGACGGTTTTTAGTTAAAAACCGTCTGTGATAATGGCTAAGGCATTTATTGCGCTGCTCAGACCGCATCTGTCTTCATTTCGATCCAGATCTATCCACTTCTGCGCACTTTTTCACTCGGGAGGAAGCTAGGCGATTTCAGGCCAGTTCATTTGGTGGGAAGAGGCAGAGATTGAGCTTTGAATATTCAGTCTTTCCTGGTTGCTCTAGATATGGTTAGTAATGTAATTTATTTTTTCTTTAATTGCATTACAATTTAGGTCTAAGTAATCCATGAGTGGTTATTGAAGATGGTTAATTTGCAAAATTGTTGGTTATATAATAGCTGTTGTGTTTGTAATATGAATCTAGCAAATAAAGTCTCAATATAATAAATGTGGCCGGTATATATGTAGTTATAATTAGTTAATCTAGATTTTAATACTAAGTTGTTATATATGTACGTAACGTAGGACCGAAGCTGGATGTATGTCGCGAGCCGTGTGAGTGAAGAGTACATTAATGGCGTTTCTGCTTTTATAAGAGCTGCCGAGGAGGATATGTTGAATAAGGGGGCGATATATATGTGCTGTCCATGCACTGACTGCGAGAATGTGAAGATGTTTAAGAACCGAGGGCAAATTGAATCGCACTTGATTCGGAGGGGTTTCAAAAAGGATTATACGTGTTGGACCAGTCATGGCGAAGTGAATGATCATATGCCGCCGGATGACATCGCCGGTGAAGTGAATGATATGCCCCCGGATGACATCGCCTGTGAACTGAATGACATGCCGCCGGCTGATGTCGATTGTGGGTCGGATTCGGATAGGTTGCACGATGATAATCTGGATCAGATGCTTCGCGATGTTGAAGAGAACTATGATGAGAGAGAGTATGTTAAATTCCGTGGCTTGATGGAGGACTCAGAGAAACCTTTGTACACGGGATGCAAGTACACGAGGTTGTCGGCTGTGCTTGAACTGTTGAAATTGAAGGCAAGCAACGGTTGGTCGGACAAGAGTTTCACGGCGCTGCTAGGTCTTTTAGCGGACATGCTTCCGGAGGGAAATGAGTTGCCTAAAACCACGTATAAAGCCAAGAAGGTTCTTTGTCCGTTGGGAATGGAAGTAGAAAGAATACATGCATGCCCGAACGATTGTATCCTCTACCGTAAAGAGTATGCAAACATGCATGTATGTCCGGTGTGCAACGCATCCCGATACAAACGTAACAATCAATCAGTTGATGGCGAGGGAACAGAGGCGAAGAAAGGACCTCCTGCTAAGGTGACATGGTATTTTCCTATAATTCCCCGTTTGAAAAGGTTTTTTGCAAATCCAAACGAGGCAAAACTGCTGCGTTGGCACTCGGAGGAGCGCAAGAAGGATGGAATGATAAGACACCTTGCTGATTCCGCGCAGTGGAGAAACATCGATAGGAGTTTTGCAGAGTTCGGTGCAGAACCAAGGAATATAAGGTTTGGACTGAGTACAGATGGAATGAATCCTTTCAGTAGCATGAGCAGCCGACATAGCTGTTTGGTGGTGGATATGAATGCAGCTGTGCTTATTGGTGTTGTCTTAATAACTACAGTCGCAAAGGCTTATCACAGACGGTTTTAAACTTAGAACCGTCTGTGATATCAATAAAACAGACGGTTCTAAGTTTAAAACCGTCTGTGATAATATGACTATCACAGACGGTTATACACTTAGAACCGTCTGTGATATTTATACTATCACAGGCGGTTTTATACTTGGAACCGTCTGTGATATTAATATCACAGACGGTTTTTGAGTTAGAACCGTCTGTGATAACCTCCCTATATATACCCTCTGGCTAGGGTTTTCCCTGTGCGCTGCGCAGTTATTCGATCTAGATCCAAGTAAATCCCGAGCCCGTCGTCACCTCCGCCTCCCCGAACCCTCGTCGGCCGCCTCCTCGAGCCCCTCGCCGGCCGCCTCCGTCGAGCCCCTCGTCGCCTCCGCCTCCCCGAACCCTCGTCGACCGCCTCCCCGAGCCCCTCGCCGGCCGCCTTCGTCGAGCCCCTCGTCGCCTCGGCCTCCCCGAGCCCCTCGTCGACCGCCTCCGTCGAGCCCCTCGTCGCCTCCGCCTCCCCGAACCCTCGTCGACCGCCTCCCCGAGCCCCTCGCCGGCCACCTCCCCTCGATTACCGACTGCATTGTGAGCACTTTCTGTGATGGACTAGGGTTTTGAGCATTGTGAGCATTGTTTACTGCAGTAGCTTAATTAGTTTGCTATTTGGTATGTATATGTATATATGTAGGTATGTATATGTATATGTATGTATATACACATATAGTATGTAGTATATAGTATAGGCACATAACCCCTCTCTGTGTCCACATCACCCCCTCCCTTCTCCCCCTTCCCTCTACTCCTCTCCTCTCTTCCGAACATTGAGCATCATGTTTCACTTTTCGTGCTTCCTCACTTTGAACATTCTCATCTTATCTTAATAGACCCACAAAATGAGCAACATGTCACCCGCGCATTCTTCATCATCATCGCCGGAGGCGTCCGCTCCAACATCAAGACGCCAAGGAAGAGGGCTATCAAAGAAGCCTCAGAGCCGACAGACCATCACACCGGTAAACGCAGCTGGGGTCCCTATCCTTCCTAAGCAAGCGGTAAACGCATTCCGAACCATGGTCGGAATAGTTGCACGACAACGAATTGAGATCACATACAATTCGTGGAAGAATGTGCCTGACACTCGGAAACGTGAGCTGTGGACCGAAATCTTGGCATCGTTCGAGTTCCCAGAAGAACACTTACACGCTGTGGAACGACAAACCTACCAAGCGGCGTGCAAAGCATGGAAGAACTTCAAGAGCACGCTTGTCAGGAAATACGTGGAGACGGACGAAACGCCTTTTACTAAATACCCATTCCTGGAACCACAATGGGAAGAGTTCAAGGCGATGAAAACGACCGAAGAATTCAAAAGTACAAGTGTGGCGCACCAGGCCCTCCAGGCAAAAAACACACACCCCCACAGACTTGGCACAGCTGGGTATGCGGGTAAAATCCCGCAGTGGAGGTTGGAGGATGAGCTGGCAGCTGCAGAGGACATCGCCCCGCCGTTTTCCAATATCCCGGATGACCGCGCTCGAAATTGGCTTAGAGCAAGGTCATCTACAACGACATCGGGGGACGTCTCCTTTCGAAACCCTGCAGACCAGCAAGTGTCCCAGCGCCTGGTAAGATTTCGATCGAACTACGTAGCTTGTAATTACTCCACAACTTCGTACGAATTGAAATGACATGTCGTGCTCTTGCAGGAAGAGCTGAGTTTTGAATCTACCCTGGGATCATTCCAGGGAACAAGGGAGAATGATATGCTCTCCGTGGCCCTGGGAAACAAGGAGCACCCGGGTCGTACGAGAGGCCTTGGGCTTTACGTTCCTTGGAAACATGGTTTCCAAGATGACTCCGGAATGTATCGGCGTAGGAAGAGAAACAAAGCCGAGCGTGAGGAGCAGCTACGAGAAGAGATCAAGGAATCTCTTCGAGAGGAGCTATTTGCTCAGATGGGTGAAGTAATCAGAGAAGAGGTGCGGAAACAGACAGAAAGTCAGCAGGCCGCCACCGCCGCTGCTATGCTAGGTAGCCCGCACAACCGTCCGAGTAGCTGCGCGTCCAATCCGACGCATACCCAGTCCAAATTTCCTGTGGACGACATCCTGGTAATAATTATTACCTCTCGAATGCTTGCTCCATTGGTAGGCCTATTCGAGTAGCTAATTTTGTATCGTTATGTAGGAGCCTACGAACTGCAAGCTCCAAGTGAGATATGGCGCCATTCCCTTGTACGCTGCTTGGGGCCAGGCATATTCGTCTGGTAACGGGGCCATGGTGCACGGCCAAGCTTTAGCGCCAGGCTTCGCAAAAGTTAATGTGGATGGTGTGTATGTCAATTTTGAGGTGGTCCCGCTACCGAAGCCCCCCAACGACGAGATCGTGACTCTAGGACAGGCCATTGGAACATTCATCCAGTGGCCCAAAAGCGACATCTTCCTGGAGGCTTCTTCACCGGTGGCAGGACCAGAGCAACATGCACTGGTGCCATCTCCAGTACAAGACCAGTCGGTTCCACCACCGGATACTACAACGATGCTATCTCCACGGGCCCTATTCTCGCCAGAGCAACTTGCACCGCTGCTACCTTCAAAGTCGACTTCCGTGAAGTCGACCTATAGCCGAGGCAGCAAGGCCAGCAAGGGCAAAGCAAAGAAGACCAATGATGATCTTCCGTACCACCCTTTGGCCCGCAAATTCGTGCTTGGCGAGCCGTTGCTCGAGCAAAAAGCCCTCCAAAAGCTACCATATAGTTGCATGCAATTGCACACGTGGTATATGCAGCAGTCCAATAAGCCAGAGGGAGAACGGACTTCAAGTATCACTGTCAAATTCTCCGAGGAAGATTTACACCACAATCTTCAAGAGTGTACATTCGTGGTCGCCTTTGAGGATTTATTCGAGCTGTTCATGCTCAACGCTCTTGACGTCTCAATCGTTCGATGCTGGACGCTGTAAGTGTGTACAATCACAGTCTCCGTTAATGTCATACCGATAAATGTCATATCTAATTTTTTGCTTTCGTGTGTATATATACAGACACATGCTGATTAAAGCTAGAGTATCGAACTCATCAGCTGGTTTCTTGGACCCACAATTGGTCGCCAAGACTACCATCGACGTGGAGGCATCCCTCGTCGAGAGGTACATTGCATCAGGCCTGCTGAGTTGCCGCAATAAGGACTATGTACTTATGCCCTTCAATCAGAGCTTTCATTGGATTTTAATAGTAATTGTACCAAAATGGAACAAGGTATATTACCTTGATTCCCTAAGTAAGAATAAAATGGACTTCACAGTTGTTAGCCAAGTAATCGATAGGTAAGCACATATTCCCCATACATATCTACATTGTACTCTTTCTTTCCTTCCGAATGATTAAGGTTAACCTTTTCGAATTACGTAGGGCGTTCGCGATGTACATTGAAAAGGGAGGTGACTCGAAGCGCGGGGCCAACGGCCTGCTGACACATGTTCGAGATTTTAAGGTATTCGCTATTTCACATTAATTAATCCTATGCAACAGATGGTACTAATGCCTTTTGAACTAACACATTCCATTTTTTGCAGTGCCACCAGCAGCAACCGGGCAACACATGTGGATACTACGTTTGCCAACATATGGAACTACTCCTCGATTCCTCGAGGGTCACCAATCGCAAGGTTTGTCACTCTTCCCATAATTACTTCATACTTATCACGTTACATATATATGTACATTGATATTCCTATCGACAGGCTGTATCAATCCCGTCAACTGCATTGAAACAGTCTGAGCTTCGAGAGGTTCAATCAGAGTTGGCGTTCTTTTTGCTGACTCAAGTCATACAGCCAGAAGGACGGTTCCACTGCGCACACTGATTTCTTATTGGTCTTATCACTAAGTGTAAATGCAGTGTAGATCTTTTGTAACTGTGCATTTGTTAATGGATATTTTAGTTCAATTCAATTAATTGATTTGCGAAATGGATGCATGCTTTATGTCTGTGAGATGAAGTGCGATGTCAATTGGATGTTTTATGTCTGCGAAATGTACCTGAAAGCAAATGAGATGTGTGAATTGTATGTTTTTTGTCTGTGATTATCTACTTGTTTCAGAGGGCATGGCTAGCATTTCCTGAGGCTAGCCAATAAACAGAAATAGATTTTGGTTTAGGAGGAAGGAATATCACAGACGGTTTTTAAGTAAAAACCGTCTGTGATATGTATCACAGACGGTTTTTCATTAAAAACCGTCTGTGATTATCGGTTATCACAGACGGTTTTTAATTAAAAACCGTCTGTGATATCTGATAATCACAGACGGTTTTTAATTAAAAACCGTCTGTGATATCTAATAATCACAGACGGTTCGAAAACCGTCTGTGATAACCTTCGATCATCACTGACCCATAAATTCAGACGGTTCAGAAAACCGTCTGTGATGACGTTTCTGAACCGTCTGTAATGTCGATTTCTGTAGTAGTGTATGTAACAGCTCTCTGATTACTATTTATTGTTTCAGAATGCACCAGGGATGGATTTCTTTACTGAATATGGTGATGCTAATCGGTACAAGGTTCTGGAGGTCATAGGCAAAGGAAGCTATGGACTTGTATGTTCTGCAAATGATACGCAAACCAGAGAGAAGGTTGCGATAAAGAAGATACACAACATTTTTGAGTATATATCAGATGCTCTACGCATACTCCCTGAAATAAAACTTCTCAGGCTTCTTAGGCACCCTGACATCGTGGAGATAAAGCATATCATGCTACCCCCATCCAAAAAGGATTTCAAAGATATATATGTTGTCTTTGAACTTATGGAGTCGGATCTTCATCAGGTCATAAAGGCTGATATATATGTTGTCTTTGAACTTATGAACTTATATCCTGTATCAGATGCTTCGTGCATTGAAATATATCCACACGGGTATCCACTTCCTATGTTATCAACATCAATGTTACATGTGCTTATATCATATATAACTACTTTCACCATGTAGCAATTTGATCCTTGTTTTCCTTTATTTCGCTCGCATAGTTGCATGCTATTTATTTGCTGTAGATAGCTCTTTAACCATTCAATAAATTGATTTTTTGGTGCGGCATACCCTTTGATAAAATCCTGGGTCCGCCACTGGCCAACACAGCAGTTTTGCCTCCTTTGGATTTGCAAAAAACCTTTTCAAACGGGGAATTATAGGAAAATACCATGTCACCTTAGCAGGAGGTCCTTTCTTCGCCTCTGTTCCCTCGCCATCATCTGATTGATTGTTACGTTTGTATCGGGATGCGTTGCACACCGGACATACATGCATATTTGCATACTCTTTACGGTAGAGGATACAGTCGTTCGGACATGCATGTATTCTTTCTACTTCCATTCCCAACGGACAAAGAATCTTTTTGGCTTTATACGTGGTTTTGGGCAACTCATTTCCCTCCGGAAGCATGTCCGCTAAAAGACCTAGCAGCGCCGTGAAACTCTTGTCGGACCAACCGTTACTCGCATTCAATTTCAACAATTCAAGCACAGCCGACAATCTCGTGTATTTGCAGCACGTGAACAAAGGTTTCTCCGAGTCCTCCATCAAGCCCCGGAATTTAACATACTCTCTCTCATCATAATTCTCTTCTACATCGCGAAGCATCTGATCCAGATTATCATCATGCAACCTATTCGAATCCGAACCACAATCGACATCATCCGGCGGCATGTCATTCACTTCACCGGCGATGTCATCCGGCGGCATATTATTCACTTCACCGCCGATGTATGAAAAGAGGGATCTACTTATTTTACAGATGAGTTCTTTCTCCTGTCTTTAGTTCTCTCTAGCTCTATCTCCTCCTATGGAGAAGGAGGTATCCTGTAGTCCCTGTTGTAGCAAGACTATAACACCAACAAAATCAGACCTGGACAAGAGATTAAAAGGGAGTGAGGGTCTAAGGAAGATGGCGAGAAGGAGAGGCGAGGGTTTTGGAAGGCTGTTGCGCGGCAGCGGTGGCAAAGGGGACGAGGTAGTGGCTGGGGTGCTGGGCTCTTTCTGTGTCACCTCGTGTGTTGCTCGGGAGAACGACGTAAGTTCCCCACAATCAGATATTTTGACATTTTCAATTGAGTAAAAAAATAAATCGTAGGTTTTGGGATAGCCCACTCTAAATTGATTGTAGGAGCCTTTCATATATATATATATATATATATATATATATATATATATATATATATATATATATATATATATATATATATATATATATATATATATATATATATATGGGAACGTATCCAGTGCTAACAGGCTATTCGGTGCTAACATGTGAACTCCGGATTTGAACCGTCCGATGTACATCAAACGGCCTGGATCTTTAAAGGTGGAACCACCCAATCCACTTAACGTTTTTGCCAAAACCCCCCTACCGGTTCGGTCTCTTTTTTCCTGCCCCCCCCCCTCCCCCGCCGTTCCGTCTGCCTCGCGCGACGCGTGACCTCCCTCGGTGGCTCGTCGCCTGATCTGCCGCGTGACACGCGACGCCGCCTATCCGGTCTCCCGCGACGCCGTTCTCTTGTCGGCTCACGCGCGACGTCACCTGTCTGGTCTCCCGCGCCGTTCCATCTCCCCGCGCCGTCCCGCGCGAGCTGCCCGATCGCCATGTGCAAAACACAAGTGATGCGTACTAATCTTCTCTATCTATTCAGATAATTCGGCGAATGCTACTTGATTCGATATGAGCTCGTAGATCCATTTAATCTAGCCAGTTGCTTGTGAATACGATGTGTTACTGTTTAATTTATGCAGCATATGCTCTGGATCTCTGAATGACCATAGGTTATTACTGTAACATGGATACGAACTGGATGCATCCATATCATATAATCATATTTAGTACAATAATTTTGGTTTTGTGCATTGTTGCTATGCGTCGTTATCAGATTGGGTTTGATGGTTGGAATAACTTAGTTCTGTTTTTATATACCAAAATGATGCCCGCAAAGAAATATCTTCCAGTAGTGGCTACCTTGTTCATACAGAGGCAGTGTCGAACTGTTAGTAATCTGATTTGTAGTGTACATTTGAAAGCCTACAGGGTTTTCTTTTCTGCTAATTTGTTGTACTTTCAGATGGGATGCAGTCAATTATGTGCATAATCTTTTTGTCAGTTGGTTTAGTAGTCATGAATTTTAACCCAACACAAGCTATACTCTGATATTTCCAGTTCATCATTCTTGAAGACACTAGTAATGATGCAGCTAGTTTCCTCTGACACTTTATTATGTTAGATTTATATTACGTTTTTTATTGTTTCCTCTG